>OY751344.1:20834720-22102720 GCA_963564715.1 Catocala sponsa | reverse complement strand
AAAAAAGTTTATGGGCCAGAGAATGACATGGCAATTATATAACTACACATTGCATGGTGCTTATAGCGAGTAAGTGTAAAAGTTAGTAAATAATATAACAATGGTAAATTGTGTTGTTATTCTAAAATTTTTGTTCCTAACCCTTTACTATGCGATAATTGGTCTAGTGCAATTTGGTGAATACAAAGAAAGCCTCGCCTCGTCTTTTTTAATGTTTGAATTGAAAACTACTTTAGGCGCGTTGAGCACTTCTTGGGTGAACAAAAATCATGGACCTCGCGTCATCGTCACCGAACGCTTTCCATTTTTGAATTATTTTTGGTTTATAAAGAAGTGTTTATGATCAAGGATTCAAGTTTTCACTTCTATCGGCAGTCCCCAAAACTGCCAGTAAATTTTTTTTTGCATCCCTAATTTGATATGAAATGATAGACTTGACAAAATCATTTAGATATACTACTGCGATTTATATTGCCAACATACATAATTATGTCCATACTAGCTTTTGTGCGCGGCTCCGCCCGCTCGGTATCTACATCAATAAAAAGTAGCCTATGTCCTTCCCCAGGTTTTAAACTATATCTGCACCAAATTTCATTCAAATCGGTTGTGTGGTTTAGCCGTGAAAAGGTAACAGACAGACAGACAGATAAACAGACAGAGTTACTTTCGAATTTATAATATTAGTAAGGATTTTAATGTGTATTATATTGAATTAAATACAGAAACAAAAAAGAAATAAAGTTTTATGTTTAATATTATAAAATATTGTTATTAGTTGATGAAGATTCCGTCGACTTGAAGCAAGGTTTTAGCTTCAATTTCTCGACGTAATTTAAACCTGTCCCTTAATTGTATGATGTTTGTATGAAAATAAAAAACATTAAACGAGTTCCACAATTAGTACTACAGCATTAAAATTAATGCAAAGGGTCCATCATTTTTACATTAGCACAGGAATTAATGAGTCTGCTTCTATGTTTGCATGATGTCCGGGTTGAACAACTTTATTCTCACGCTTGTATTTCCAATGGCGTAAGCAGATTTATTTAGACCACGTTACGGTCTGAATTACGTAATCCGGACCTTACCATATTTGCTATAGATGGTTTAAATTATGACACTGACTAGCGATGGATTGATCGTGGGATCGTGAAACGAATTCCAATAATATCAAACATTGGTTATCATTTAGGTCATCAGAGTTACAAGCTACTGCTAAGATCCGGGAAAGTGAAGCCTGCTATAAAGAAACAAGACTGATACATCTATTAAATACGTGGGAACAATGGAAACGTACGATACTTATAAGAAAAATCATACTTAGCGATATTTTTCAGATTCTAGATGAAAGTTTGTATTGAGAAACATCTGAATTCAAGCCTTTTAAACTAGAAGGCACTGATTTCTAAAAGCTGACATCTAATGCAGTAGATATATTAGCTGTACTTATGATTCGAATTAAGAGTGTTGCTTTATTTATTACTTGTGTGGGTGTGTGTAAGTGTGTGTAAGTAATATCGGAAACAACAGGATCGAAAGTGAGCAGACGTCTTTGTCCTCATTAACAGAATTACTTGGCTCCATTGTCACGGCGGTTTGTATAACAATGTTACTTAGGTCTGCCAATTGATGTGACGAAATTCGAATTAAAATTATTAGGTTGTCTACACTTTAAAAATAATGTATGTGACCTGTAAATTTACGATCACAATAGTTTTCAGTTTTGTCTGATACATATGAATTGGAACATGTCTACCTAAACATAGTAAAGATTGAAAATATGTTTAATTCTCCTAATAAATATTTAAAAGTTCTCTTTTTTAAGCACATTTCTTTTCATACCGCCTTTTTATCTATCGTTTTTATTTTTTAAATTAAACTACTATATACGGATTTTATCGCGTTGTTTATTTGACACTTTATTACAAAATTTTGAAAAACTGTTACACTACTATTACTATTAAACTTTACTAATTTTTAAACTAATTAAATTATTGAAACTATTAAAACTATTTATATTATTACTATACTATTATACTATTTATATTTATGTTTACACTTTCCCCGACGTTTCGGTTGCTTTTCAGCAGCCACGGTCACGGGGAGACTAAGATGGTAATTGTCTCAATGTTCCAGTGTAGTTATTTCAAAGTACCCGAACATCTTTTATTAAAATACTAAACGTTCTGGTTATTCCTACGTCATACATTTTCGGATTTTCTTATTCCTCTTCTTACATCTGTTTGAAATACAAAATTATTTTAAAGGAGATTTAAGTAAGAATACTAAACAACGAACACGAATTTGTTATGGTAGAAACCATAACTCATTTTAAATAAAAACAAAACTGACACAATTCGTGTAAAAAAGGGAAAAAGATAATTGTAAATTATCTGCATATATTTTCAACACAAATGTATTTCTGTTATGAAATAAATGAAATTAAATGAGATTTATTTATTTATTCATTCAATACATTTTGGGTATTACATGATTACAAAAAGGTTATTAAATTAGTACCACCAAAATCTGCCTGAGGAGGCGTATGAACGTGTCGAGTAAAAAAAAAGATAATTATACCTTTCTATTATGGCAGTACGAGTTTAAGGAAAATTGATTTAATAATTTAGGTTGTAGTATGCCTTTAATAGGACGCTTACCTAAATATAGACGATGATAATCATCCTTGTTACAAGAATAAATTTGCTACAATAATTTTGTTTGTTATGTTTTGCTGAGAGCGTGTAGAATTTTACTAAGGATTATCGTACATACATTTAAAATCAAGAATCGTTGAATGACGTAGTCATTATTATTGGCCTATCGAAAGGCAAATTACACTTATCTGATTATTACTTGAATCATCTTCAATTTACTGTTTACAACATTTCCGTAGTTTCTAAACTTTTTGCTTGTGTATAATGTGTGTAATCAAATACCTGTAAATGATTATGTGAAATAGATTCTTTGCCATAGTAACCTATTTCTTCTCGCAGATAACTAATTAGGTGGGTAAACGTTTAGGCAGACTATTGATTTACTCAAAAGACTAAAGACTGACTAAGAAATTTTATAAGGCTAGTGTGAATGGAACAGTCGCAAGAGGAAAACCTAGGCGAACATTACTCGATCAGATTGGAGGCGTTCTGGACAAAGGCCAGGTTAAGCGCTCCTTGAACCGACGGGCGTGTATGAGGAATGTGATGAAAGTGAATGAAGCCAGAGAAGTGTGTCAGGATCGTAGCAAATGCAAATCCGTAGTCTCTGCCTACCCCTCTGGGAAACAGGCGTGAATCTATGTATGTATGTATGTATGATTTACTCATTTCACTAATATACTTTCTCTGTCCATAAGTTTAATTTCCATCATTATTACTAATTTTATATTTGTAATTGATATAATTAACCTTTTCGATAGCCACTCACAAAATTTATATCTGAACTATGTAGCTGTTACCTGCGACTTCGTCCGCGTAGATTTTAACTAAAAAGTGTTTGTCTCCGCGGAACCCTATTTTTTTTTCTAAAATCAATGTAGCCAATGTTACTCCTTATAACATCAGCTATCTGCCAGTGAAAGTCCCGTCAAAATCGGTTCAGCCGTTTCGGAGATTACCCGGAACAAAAGAGAAAAATTTTAAAAATTGATTTTTTCGTATAGGTACCTTATATACTTTCATATGCATTAGATAAAAAGCTGTTATTTTGACATTACAAACAGACACATCAATTTTATTTATTTGTATAGATTATGTTGGTATCGATCCTCTCCATGACTCTGGCTGGAGTGAGGTGATTAATTAAAACATTGGCCACCATTACATGCACTTAAAAAGGCATTCATAAATGTCCTGTTAAACTATACGGAACACATTTCTAAATTACTTCAAGCACTGCGTGACGAGCAAATCTTGGTCAAAATCAATACTCGATCGATACGGCATATCAGGTCATTCGCGACACGAAATCGTGATGGTACCTACTCATTTTTTTTTATCATTATCATCATTATCTTTATAGCACCATGTCTCCTGGGTCTATTTGTTTAATTGCTTGTACGAAGGTTAAAGAGGTGTAAAGCTTTGGGCCTCATGGTTGCCTTTAAGTAATAATAATTCTTTGATTGTTATAATATAGGTACTTAGTGATAAATTATTCACGATTAAATAATTTGAGCATTGCAATCATTTTTTGTGTTGGGATATAATATCACGTTTGTTTCCCCTGGTGCTGGACTTATATTATGTGTTTAATGGTGCCAGGTAATAACGGGCTCACCAATACTGTCTACAGGGCACAAACTTATTTATCTATTTTCTACATTACATAATTTTTAAGTGAAAACTTCTTCAGGCGCGTTGAGCACTTCTTGGGTGAACAAAAATCATGGAACTCGCGTAATCGTCACAGAACGCTTTCCATTTTTGAAATATTTTTGGTTTATAAAGAAGTGTTTATGATCAAGGATTAAAGTTTTCACTTCTATCGGCAGTCCCCAAAGACGCAATTTTTTTTTTTTGGAATTGTTCTATTTTATAACAATACTCATTACATTTAAACATCTAAAAAATTACTGTTCCCCAGGAAAACAATAATAACGTTCTTATGATAATAGATGGCGTCACGTGTCTTTCGAATCATGATTGAATTATATTATTACAAGCAGAGTATAACCCGAATTGATTGTCAAATTCTAAATTAACGCGAGCGAAGCTGCGGGCAAAAACTAGTCAGTCAATAATTCAAAAGCTTAAAATACGCGATAAATAAAGTTCTCTACCTACTGCGTATTTTAAGTTGACTTTCATTTAATCGGTATTTAAAAGAACACATTTTGAATGAACTCATTCCCAAAGAATATATATACAACACTAATCTTATACGGTAGAGTATGTTTTTCTACAACGCATCTGTAACCGGTACAACCTAGCAAGCAATCAATGGATGTACAAAGCGGTCCCTTCGCAAATAATACATTCAATATGGCCTCACTAAACGATCATAAATCTTACTCTAATAGCTCACAGATCCTGGTTACTATGACTGATTAATTTGCACAGTAGCTAGTTAGACAAGAACTCTTCAATCAAACTTGTAACTAACATACTAATAATATAATTTCTCATAAATTATTAGCTCTCTGGAGTACGACATAAAGTATTGAAATGTCGATAGGGCATCGAATTACTGCGATCAGGGGCGTGGGTAAATTAACAACCGTGACAGTCATGATTGACAATTGATGTACCAGGTTAAGGACAAAATTAATAACCTATCCTTTAGTTGTGTGGCCTAGTTGAAGTTCTTGAGACAGAAATTTGACGAAAGCTCCATAGTGGCTATGTCAAATTAATATTAATCTTTGGTATGCCACTCAATCAAAATATAAATTACTAGATTTTGCCCGCAGCTTCGCTCACGTTAATGTATAATGTATTTACGTTAAGATAGATTTTTAGTATGTATATACAATAATACTGTCAAGTTTCATCAAAATACTTTTAGTAGTTTTTGCGTGAAGGAGTAACAAACATACATCCATACTCACAAACGTTCACATCTATAATATTAGTAGGATAAATTATTAGATTTTATGGAAACGTTAGGATTAGAAATATATCACTTTCAGACTAGTCTTTTTTATTTCTTTACATGTTTGATGAAAAGCCTAATGTTTAATATTGCAATGTTTAAACTATTGGACAAATTTCGGCCGTCAGTCGGCGAAATGGAAACGACTTATATATTCGGTAAAAAAACACACTTTGCTTAAAAAGTTACTACAGCAAAATCGGCCGGTTTGGGATAATAACTCACAATTCATTTATTTTATACATATAGCGAAATTATTGGTATGAATCAATGAAACTGTCAACAATAATGGTCGTCTATGTTTTCAAGACGATTTGTGAATTAGGTTTTAGTTAGAAGCAAATTTAATCAGTCATTTATATTCAACTTGTACTTGCGTGTCTTTATGGGCACGAACTTCCTTTAAAATAATTTTAGTAAGGTCATATTCGATTAAGTTAAGTAAGTGCGGATTGACAGGCCTCATAAACTTCAATAAAGTAATAGAGTATTGACAGATACGGATATATTCACAGCACGTTCCTCGTAGCAAAATTCATGAGGCCCATCCTCAGCAGTTTTGTTATTAAAACATGTAAGGTTGTAACAGACTGTCTTTTGTATGAATATTAATATGAATAATAGACACATAATAACAAAAAACAACGGGTTGCACTCCGGGAGGTCCGGCAGAAATGAAAACTTGAATATTAACGTTGTGCATTTTTGATATTTTTCAATAGTTAGGGAATAATTTTGCACGAATTGCTTTAATTATCAGTATAAAAGTACTATCATTTATGTGGTAAAATACATTATTCATTCATTGTGCTATCGTACACAAACATGTCAATTCTCCCTCCGTCTTACGAATTTTCGATCAGGTCACGTGTCCTGAAGCGAGTTTAAAATTTTTTACCCATTACAAAAAAGTGCTCAACGCCGCTAAAGAAGTTTTCATTTCAAAAACCAGAGTAATACATAAGTCCAAATTTATGCTTTTCTCGAGACGTTTAAATAAATTTATCATTGGTATGAGGGCGTTTATTTAATTACCACCAAACCTTACTGATAACATAATTATTATATCCAAATATCTAACAAAACCGCTCGTTGTAATAACAATTAAAACGAAAACATTTTCTCTGTAATATGCATCATGAAACGGTCCTTAAAATAGAAAACAATTAAATAACTATTACTAAATGAATATCGTCTGATTCACCAGTGGGTAAATATGTGTCTATTTTGATTGTTTGACGTTCAATATAATTGGATTTTGATAAGCCCATATCCTACAACACTGTTCATGAATCCAACTAAGTATTAAATATAAGCGCCCGTCAACTAACCGAATATGCCACAAAGCTCTCTCGAAATAGGATGATAATAAAAGCACACTACAATTTCAATTTGGTAATACCGAGGCCATTATAAAGCAGGCTATCTGAATATCTAGTCCTAGTATTTGGATTGATTTGATTGCAATCATTAGAAAGAGCATCACGTTTTATTACAATTACAAATACGTATAAAAAGTACTGAAAAGGTCAGTCTGTATCGTTTTAGTTTGTTTTAAAAGCTGTTGTGTCATCAGTCATTATTATCCGCAGTTGCTTTAATGAACTTTCTTAGAGATGCTTTTGAGCTGTAATATATATAGGAATTATTTATAATTGGTATTTGTTGTTTGCCAGATTCTTATTAATATCACGGAGCTTAGAATTTGGTTAGGTAATGGATTTATATGCCGGTAGACCATCGATACATCTGATGTAAACATTCATACATACACACGTAGTATCAAGCCTATATCTCCAAAAGTATAAAAAGGTAGATGTATATAATATCTGCCTATCTTCCAAATTTCTATCAAAATTTCGTCAACCGTTTTTCTATTCGTTTAGCATTAGAAGTCAAACAAGCACGAAATCTAAACCAGGGATGTTATGGAGCTCCGTAACCGTAACCGAAACTATCGGATATCCGAAATAAAAATATATCCGTAACCGTAACTGAAACTATCGGATATCCGAAATAAAATGTATCCGTAACCGTAACCGAAACTATCGGATATCCGAAATAAAAATATATCCGTAACCGAAACTATCGGATATCCGAAATAAAAATATATCCGTAACCGTAACCGAAACTATCGGATATCCGAAATAAAAATATATCCGTAACCGCAACCGTATCCGTTACACAAGTTTCGGATAGTTTCGTTTATACGATAATAATTCGATAATAAAACGAAATAATTATTTAGACTCCGCCCTTATGGGCGGAGTCTAAATAATTATTTTAATAGATAAAACTTAAAATTGGGTAGGTATATAATAATTACTTACCTATATGACTGATTATAATACCAAATGATAACCTAGACTAGATAAAACCCATAAATAAAACCAAATTATTACATACTATTTGTGTTTATAATTTATATTTTATAATTTTACATCAATCTAATATCCGTAAGCGAAACTATCCAAAACTAACGGATAATCCGAAATAATTACATATCCGTAACCGTATTCAAAACCGATATAATTTTATTCCTATATCCATATCCGTATCCAGATCCGAAAAATCATATCCATAACATCTCTAATCTAAACAAAAGCTAATGAAAAATTGTTGGCCAATGTGCTACTACAAAAAAAATCTAACAAAATAAACCAATAACTCTGACTAGGTACGGAAATTAGGCACTTAAGAATCATCCACAAAATTGTAAGCGTTTATGCTACGGGGCTTTGAAGAAATACACATACCTGGTAAAATTAGTGTGACTCCTCTACGTCAGAATAACATTTTGTGACGTACATTTTGTGACGCTATAAGCTGGTACCACTGATTCCCTTTTTTACAAATTATTACGCGCCCGAATCAACTACATTGATCTTTAAAGCGTCCATGGATAAATTGGATAACCTCAACGCTTTCAGATGAACTTAATGCCTACCCAGAACTATGATGGTATAGAAATATTACTCGAGTTGAATTTGCCGCAACTATTAGGTCAGATTGTTTTAAGTCTCCGGATAAACTTGTTACTCAAAATTATTGATAACTTTAGTAAAAATTACTTATAAATTAAAATTACTAAACTAAATTCTTCTGCCTCAAAACGGAGACATGACATCGCAGCACCAGTCAGCTTGTGACTACGGCCGGTGTAACCTGGTCGAAACGTCAAGCCTTTAAAAGGTAAACATTATGCATGATCGCGTTAATACCCGTTACATATTATATATATATATATAAATTACTTACAGACATCCTGTATTTATATTGATTCTAATGAACATTTTAAATAAATACTTACGGTAAGAAAATTTACGATATAAATTAGATATATAACTACATTTATTGCAGACCCACGTTTCAATATTAATAAATATTTATGGCTGTATATCGCTTTGATCCTATACGTTAGTGTTTTAAATGAAATAAACATCTTCATTTAAATCGATTTATATGATTATACGAATACTTTAATTAAAAAATATATATTGCTTCCGAAGCATTTAGAATAGTTTCAAAGGCTATACGTATTAAACTATTTTTGGTCTAAGGTTATCGTAGCTATTGTAAGAATGATCTGGCTGTCAATATATTTTATACTGAGCTAAATAATTAATAGTTATATTTTAAGATTAGATGTCTAGATGTTCCCGCGGTTTCACCTACGTTTTTCATTACTGCGCCATCCCCGTGGGTCGTAGCGTGATGTTATATAGCCTATAGCCTTTCTTGATAAATAAGCAATCCAACAAAAAAAGAATTTTCAAATCGAACCAGTAGTTCCTGATATTAACGCGTTCAAAAAAACAAACAAACAAACTCTTCAGCTTTATGATACTAATATCATAAAGCTGAAGAGTTTGTTTCTTTGAATGCGCTAATCTCAGGAACTACTACACTAATGTAGACCAGAATAGTAGTATTAAAAGCGGTGTCAGCCTAATGGTTTAAAAATCGGACTTGCGATCGTCGCAAATCGTGGAATCAATACGTACCCATTGCACTACTGACTAAATCTAGTCCTAGAATAAGCAGTTAGCTCAGCTAAAGAAGCTGACAAGAGTAGTAGTAATATGTTAGTTTTTTTTTTTATACAACTAAACTGGCAAACATGCATATGGCCCACCTGGTTGTAAGTGGTCACCATAGCATATAGACGCCTGCAACACCAGAGGCATCACTTGCGCGTTGCCAACCCTTTAGGAAAGGAAGTGGGAAGGAGAAGGAGCGGGAAGGGGGAAAGAGGGTGATTGGGCCTCCGGCACTCTCACTCGCCGAACGAAACAGAATAGTAGGAATATTGCTATCTCACGTCGATATTCTGTGAGAGGGTAGTCCTTCCCCGGTCGAGCCGGGCCCATTCATGCTGAAATCAGCGAGGCTCTACTACCTATATCAGCGTATATACCTATAACAGTTTAAAAAGCCGACTCCCGATTGCAATAATTCCTGTGTCGCGAAGGATTTCATAAACAAGGGAGACAATTTGTGGATCACACAAATATTGTCCCGTGTAGGATGCGAACCCACAACACGGTGCAGTGCTAGTGGCAAGGCCAACCAAACCAATCCGTGCAGGTTTGTTGTCTTATAACCTAGTTTGAAAATAGGCTTAAAAATATGATGACCGCCATCTTCCTCTTCAGGGTAACGCGTGCCTAAGATGTCCTCCCACACAGTACATGCTATCGCGAACTATACAGCTCGGTATCTCTAGTTAGTGTTGTATGGTAAAACCTTAGATACATTACTAGCGCAAGATTATTCTTTTTCTTTCAACCCTGGACTCTCTAGGCTTAACGTACTTAAGATTGCAAAAGCTATAGAGGCATTAGCTTGCTCAGCGTCGTCGGCAAATTGTATGCAAAAGTGTTAATTGAAAGGATTGTGGAAGTAACCGACAAGAAAATATGGGATGTACAAACGGGATTTCGAAAGGGTATGGGATGTACGGATTAGGTCTTTTCCTTACGGAGCATAGCCGAGAAAGTTTTGGCCAAAGATCAAAAGGTCTATTGCGCATTCGTGGATCTGGAAAAGGCTTTGGTCGGTATTGTCCATCTATGACGTGAATAACAACCTCACGCGAGCTCTGAAATCTCTTTATGATGATTCCAGAGCTTTTGTTAGGATATATGGGACCTACACAGAATGGTTTAGCATCGAAAAAGGTGATAGACAAGGATGTGTAGCGTCACCTTGGCTGTTTAACCTATACATGGACAATTGTTTGAAAGATTTAAAAGATTGTGAATGGGGATTAAGAATGAATGAGTTACTTGTCACATGTCTTCTTTATGCCGATGACCACGTATTACTTGCGTCATCAGCGGAAGAGTTGCAGGCGATGGTAACTATTATGCATGGTGCTTTTGAGAGTAAAGGAACGAAAATAAATATAAGCACGACGAAAGTAATGGTATTTGAAAAGGAAGAGTACGTGACGATGTGTAATATTATGTTTGAATGAGAAAAAGTGGAGCAAGTGAAAGAGTTTGTATATTTGGGTACTTTGTTTACAACGGATGGTAAACATGAGGGATATATTGCAAGGAGAACTATTGCTGGCAACAAAGTGAATGGATCTCTACGCTCTTTTATGAACAGTCGAAATGTATCCGAAAAGGCAAGTTTGGCTGTTCATAGAGGACTATTAGTGCCCACACTTATGTATGGAAGTGAAAGTTGGGTATGCCAAAAGAAGCATGAGAGCAGAATAAATGCTGTAGAAATGAGAGCGCTGAAAAGCATATGTGGTGTGACTCTGAAAGATAGAATAAGGAATAGTGTGATTAGAGAGAGATGCGGCTTGAAAGTGGATATAGTGAAAGAAATAGAAAAGGGTATGTTAAGCTGGTTTGAACATGTAAAAAGAATGGACGAGGATAGACTGACTAAGAAAGTTTATAAGACTAGTGTGAATGGAACAGTCGCAAGAGGAAAACCTAGGCGAACGTTTCTCGATCAGATCGGAGGCGTTCTGGACAAAGGCCAGGTTAAGAGCACCTTGAACCGACGGGCGTGTATGAGGAATGTGAATGAAGCCAGAGAAGTGTGTCAGGATCGTAGCAAATGGAAATCCGTAGTCTCTGCCTACCCCTCTGGGAAACAGGCGTGAATCTATGTGTATGTATTTGTAGAGTTTAGCAATGGTTTACTTTCGACAAAAATCCTTTGAAACCTGTCACATATAAGCCAATTTACTACGCTGTCGTGTTGCAAATAAACTTTCTAATAATGTTTCGATTCTCGTGACTCAGATTCTCTGGATTTTCGCTTATTGCATTACATTTTCGTTCGGTTGCCAAACGATTGCGTCCTATCCCGAGGAATAAATAAACATAAAGGTACAGAGTAAGACTACCTCGTTTTTAGAAGTGTGTATTTATTTAAGTGACGCTGTAGTAATAAATGCAATGGCTGTGCACGGAGTCTCGGATTTGAAAAACAATTTTTATTGCTCCGTATTTGGCTTGTTTGCCTTGCCTAATCCTTTAGGGTTTCTAATACAGAAGTGGTCATTTTATATAAACATATTTTGTTGTACATTATTATTATGAGGATCAAGTCAATTACGCGGTACAAAATTAAATTTCAGGGTCAGACCTGACGAGACTGGAAAAATATATTTCCAGTAGTGTGCAATTACCGGGTTGCGGAGGTCAGATGGCAGTCGCGCTGTGTAAAAACTGATATCCAGCCAAATCCGGTTAGACTAGAAAGCCGACCCCAAGTGACTTGGTAATAATAAAGGCTAGGGAGAAGGGAGAAGAGTGTGCAATTACCGAGAATTTGCGAAGCCTTGTCAGATGAAAATTATGATTCCTGGTCCCTGGTCTTGTACGCATAGATACTCTATAACTAATCATTTGCCGTCAAGGGGATGTGTGTTTATGTCTCTCCTAAAATCGCGAGTAACATTTCCCCACCAGGTAACGATCCCGACACTTCACGGTTGCTCACTAAACCGCGAATTATAAGGCGTCAGTTAAACTATCAATACTACTATTATAATTCAAGTCATCTTCAAGGCGCTTGCTATAAATGTAATCATTAATATTTGAACCATGTGCTCATAAGCCAGTAAGCTGAGCTTATAAAATAATAATTTTGCATAAATACTGACGGTTCAGTCACGAATCACATTTCCCTCTAGCACAATCGCTACGAAATAGTTACATTTATATATACACTAGTTGTCGACCGTGGGTTTGCGCGAAATTTATCTTTATAGAACTGTAGTAAAAATGTGTCCGTACGTTGTAGATATTTTGGAGAACTAATTGGGATGGATTATTTAGACGAGCTTGAAACAAAATAACAGTTTTTAGAATGTTTGTCAGTCGGTTTGTTTCAGCATTATGTAAAAACCATTGAGTCGATTATATGCGGTGTTTTCACAGTTTGATACCTTGGAATCCACCTTAAGGGAAAATAATTGTCATCAAAATATTTCAAGAAACGGAATTTTTTTAAAAGATGTGTTGTCGTCTCACTGGTCCCAAACGATAATTATATAAATTTGCAAAAGAGCTTTTGCTACATACAAAATTGATAAAATCAAAATTGATATGCATGAAATTTACAAAATCATCGTCGATTATATCTAGTAGAATTTAAAACAAAAACTAAACCGTTTAACTACTTTTTTCATAGACAATTTGAGATGGATTTTGGCTAATTATTTTATTAGTTTCGTAAAATTTACTAGTTTGAAGTTTACTAGTTGTCACGCGATCAATTCATTATCTACGAGTATATGCTCGTTTAGGGGTACGCTACTAAATCCTCCCTATTTAGCCTTTTTATTGCTTCTGGCCACGTAGTTCGACCGCATGGTTCGATCAATCGAACTACGTGAACTTTTTTCCAGTTGGTTCGATTAATCGGACCATGTGTTGTTGAGACTCCTGATAGTTCGATCAATCGGATTATGTGAACTTTTTTCAGTAGTTCAATTAATAGACCCTAGTCGAACCTTGTAAGCTTACAATTACATGGGCTAAAAACAACAATACAATGATAAGCATATTTCCAGATTTATTTAACAAAAAAGAATTATTATTTCTGACTCTTATGGCCACCATCGAAACCGATGTAAAGAACTATTTACCTACAAAAAGTGTCATAACTACAAGTTACAAGTGCCTATATGAAATAAATAAACTAAATTAGAAAAATAATCATAAATTATGTAGGTAACATATAAAAGCGGAACATGGCATTGGTAAATATAGAGTATACCTCAATTTCTATATGCTTCAGTTTAGTTATAGGAAACAGAGAGATACGTTTGAATGGAGTAAACGCTGGCAATTTCTCTTAAATCAAGCAAGCTAAGATTTATTCTAGTTCACAAGAAGTTTTTACTAGGGTCAGTGACACGCAAGTGACTGCTAGTGATGCAAGCGATCACAGCCTAAGGTGACAGCTTACTTTTATTTTATTTAAAAAATATGACTAAAGAAATCTTATCTTATCTTATGTTGGGGCCAGTCAGTGCATACCGGCGACACTTCGACCCAGTTGGATCTTTTGTGTCAACACTCTCCCAATAACGGCTGCCATAGATGTTCATGGTAGCCGGGACCAACGGCTTAACGTGCTCTGCGAGGCACAGAGCAGGAGATAATTTGTCAATCAATACGCACATAATTTCGAAAAGTCATATAACTTCCGAAACTCAGAGGTGCGCGACGGGGGTTCGAACCCGAGACCCACTGCATTGCAGTCTGTTGGTAGAAATACGACTGCACTAGCAATTATTCCTGTGTCGCGGGGATCCACAATTTTTTCCCCCCACACAGGGCAAACAATTGTCGAATCGAACCCACAACACGCGGTCCATTAGCAATGGCGAGGTGAACATTTAAACCATTAAGCTATTTTGCCACCACAAGTGCTTGATACTTTAAAAAATAGCAAACATACCTACATACATAAAGTTTTAACAATTACATCATTAGTATCAAAGACTTTTGAAACAGACTTCGCTTTTATGCAGTTTCATAAGTATAAATATTAATTTTATTAACTATATTGTTTATAACATTAATTGCGATCATTAGTATTGTTGCATGATCTTCGCCATTATGCAGAATTAAATGTGCGTAGATATTGCAAACATTCTAACTGTACTTGAACTGCGTATAATTTTGTAAATGACCGTTTAAATGATTAATTTTGTGTACATTTTTTTAAATATAGGCCTCTTGAAAGACATAGACAAATTAAGATGGATGAGTAATTATAAACTAGAGCAGGCATTAGTCAAAATGTCAAAAATAATTTCTGGTTTTAAGCAGAGGTTACTTGTTTACAAATACTATAAATTCACGCACGTCATTACAGCATACATATTATGTAATGTTTTGACATCATAGCTTATATTTCTTGTATACGTTGCTGGTAACTTGCGCAGGTTGAGGCACTTGCTCAGGTTGTGGGCATCGTGTAAATAATAATATAATATTTATTTATTGACAGAAAAATAAAATACATCCTTACACTATATCATACATATTACATCAACAGTGTGTAAATGACCGACGCGAGACTCTCGCGTAGGTAACCGACTAAGGTGCTATTCAGTGCGACGCGGATGACTTACGCGGATGTCCGCAACGGATAGCAAAATGTACTAATCACGGACGGGATTTCACGCGGAGAGCTCCGCGTAGCACTGAACGCGCTGTATAGGCTCAATACATTTTACTATCCGTCGCGGACATCCGCGTAAGTTAACCGCGTCGCACTGAATAGTGCCTAACTCGCGCAAGTTTTGCCTGACCTTATCTGCCCATTAAGCTTGCGCATGTCGGTCACGCCAGGCGTAACCTACATGCGCAAGATAAATGTCAAAAGATGTTAAAAGGTACATCGTTTGACACATGTTTCAAAATTACTACATACATACTGTACCATCCGTTCTACAATAAGTGTCACATTTGCATTGACTGTATCGTTTGTCCCTAAAGTGCTTAAACCCTACTCAAGTAGTGTGTCCGTATAGTTGTAGCCTTATGCGCCAGCTATTTAAGCGGGCTACATACGCAAGTGACTCACGTCAATGCATACAACTCATGCAAGTGCCTTAACTTTTTTTTTATACGACTAAGTTGGCAAACAAGCATACGGCCCACCTGATGGTAAGTGGTCACCGTAGCCTATGGACGCCTGCAACACCAAAGGCATCACTTGCGCGTTGCCGACCCTTTCCTTTCCGGAAGTGGGAAGGAGAAGGAGCGGGAAGAGGGAAAGAGGGTGATTGGGCATCCGGCATTCTCACTCACCGAACGAAATACAACAGTAGGAATACTGCTATTTCACGTCGATATTCTGTGAGAGGGTGGGTATTCCATCCCCGGTCGAGCCGGCCCATTCATGCTAAAATCAGCGAGGCTCTACTACTCAATTTGTGCATAATACTTGTGTCATGTACAAGTATCTAGCAGTAACCTACATAAATATTTCATATACTCTGTGCTAACAGCCAAAGTTTTATTACCAAAAAAAGAAAAACAACAACAAACACAGCCAAAACCGCAACATTCACTAGTCTAACATTACCATTTTTAGACAGTATCTTAATGTCAGTATTACCTTCAATAAGTCGATTACTTGTAAACATACTGTCATGTTTACCATCCTTGATCACGTTTCTTGAGCTGATATATTCCGCAACGTTTCATGACCTGATAACATTAATTAGCCTAAAATATATTTTATAAATCATATACATTATAAAATTACGAAGGCATAAAAAACGTGTTGTTCTATAAAATAAACATAGTCTGTAATGGCACACGTCTTTGAAAGTAGACGATTTTTATTGCAATTACCGGTATGACCTATTCACTTTATAAAATAAAATGTGTAAAAGATTTATCAAGAATATCAGTAGTCTTGACATAGGTAATTAAAGATGTCTAGTGGATATTTCAAATAATCACTACATAGTATAAAACAAAGTCGCTTCCCACTGTCTGTCTGTCCCTATGTATGCTTAGATCTTTAAAACTACGCAACGGATTTTGATGCGGTTTTTTAATAGATAGAGTGATTCAAAAGGAAGGTTTATGTGTATAATACAGTCATAATATAGTAGAGTAGCACTGATAATTTTAGTTTCTAATGTGATGTCGTAAATAAACACATTTTTTTGCACTTACATTGCAAACGCTGGCTAAACCCTACGAGATAGATCAAAAAATGTACTACAGTATTGCACACTTTAAAGGTCTACAAAAAAGTCTGTGATGGTATATGTCTATCTCTTAGGGATAACCCATAATAACCATTTTTCATCCTTTACTTTTTACGAGAAATAATGGCTTATTTACGAAGCGATTTTATGCAATACTGCATTAATCCTTATCCAATTAAGTACCATAAATACATTGCATGTAATTTAAATGAATATTATCGAAGATATTACAGATTTAAAATGCAGGGACAAGGGGCTTGTTGGATTCCTGATACTCTCTTAGGAGTCATTAAGAGGGTCAAAATATTGTTATTTTTTGCGTTGGACGCACTTTTTCTGAGACATTGTTAATATTCTAAAATAATTCAAAAATGGAAAGCGTGGAAGCGTGACGATGACGCGAGTTCTATAATTTTTGTTCACCCAAGAAGTGCTCAACGCGCCTAATGAAGTTTTCACTTCAAAAAACATGATGAATAAATAACAAAAGGTATACTATAAACATCTATATATATGAAAATCTCGTGTCACGGTGTTTGTGGTTGCACTCTTCCGAAACGGCTTGACCGATTTTTATGAAAAGATTTATGTATATTTAGTAGTTATGAAAATAGGTTGTTAAGTATATTTAATTACGCTAAATGATTAGGGTGTCAACCTAACCTACATTTACGCGAGCGAAGCCGCAGGCAAAAGCTAGTTACTGTTATAAATATATATAAGTCCATCCAGCAATGTATCATTCAGTATTTTCTTTAATAAACTAGTATTTATTTTAGGGTTTAGTCTTAACATACCTACCTATGTTGTTATGCCCGCTTTCCACTGCGAGCGGAACGGACTCCGTACGGAGTCCGTTTAACTCGCAATAGCAAACTGCATAGAAGTGCTTCCACTGAATAATCTATGCAGTTTGCCATTGCGAGTTAAACGGACTACGTACGGAGTCCGTTCCGCTCGCAGTAGAAAGCGGGCATTAAACATAAACGTATGTGTTTTGTTTAACTAGTCTTTTGTCTCTCTTAGCCCTTTTGTGATAATAATTGTAAATAACCGTTACTTCTATGATAATAATTGTAAACAATTTCCGTATTTACCTACCCTATTTCGCTTGAATACAATATTGCTTTAAAGGTCATCTAATTGTTTAATAATTAACAATTAACATCAACATACTTTAGTTACCTTTGACCGTGACAAATCTACATAAAATTAAACATTTTAGTTATATTCAACAACTTTGTATCGGATTGTTTCAATGCTTCTATTAAAATTGACATGTTTATGTTGGGTAGTTTATTTTTATTTATCTTTAACCGTGATGTACCGATTTAATTGCTTGAATGTTTATTAGTTCGACGCGATTTTGTGTACTTGATATGGTTGCGTCATGACGCATGCGTGGTTTTCTACAGAGATGTTTGTGAAAGAAGTTTTGAAGGTCAGTCAACGGACTCGTGACTATGTTCTAGTTACACCTTTCGAAGAGTAAGTAAAAGGATTGGTCTGAGCCGTCGTGGAGTTCTTCCAGAATATATAGTGGTTTTTTATTATTAAGCATACTGATAATGTTCTAATCTTAGGATATTCAGTCGATACAACAGGTACAGAATGGTAGATTTTGCCCGCGGCTACATTCGTTCGGGAACAGATTGTTTTTCAGGATGTAATGGTGTGCAAGGGGTACACGAAATTTCATGATAATCGGTCCAGTAGTAAAGACGTCAAAGCCTAAAAAACAAAATCACGTTTGCATTTATAATATTAGTTAGGATGACCATTATGTGAAATACATTCCCAATTTTTAGTTACCTTCTTTGTAAATTAGGCTGGTCACCCAGGGAAGTATCACCTTCTTGCAGCCATATAGCGTAGGTGTTCTGGTTCTGTACCTCTTCCATTTTTTTCGTTTATTCTATACGAGCTTTTGCCCGCGGCTTCGCTCGCGTTAATTTAGAATTTGACAATCAATTCGGGCTGTACTCTACTTGTAATAATATAATTAATTCATGATTCGAAAGAAACGTGGCGCCATCTATTATCATAAGAACGTTTTTGTTGTTTTCCTCATGAACAGTCATTTTTTGGGGATGAAAGGTAGCCTATGTGCGTGTCTGTACACCTGACAACGTATATGGAAAATTTCAGGATAATCGGTTCAGTGGTTTAGGCGTGAAAAGGTAACAAACAAACAAACTTATTTTCACTTTTATAATATTATTTAGGATTAGGATTTAGGATTTAGGATTAGGATAGGATTAGGATTTAGGATACTGAACAACTGGTATCCTTGGTTATACAAGCGATCATACGCTGCCATAATAGCTCACCATTAGACAGGCCATATGCTTGGTTGCCGCAGTTGTTATATGTTTGTACATAAGGTATGACAGTTAAAAACAAGGAACATCGGTCAACCTTATCTAACCTAATCAGGGACACCTTTTTTACGTTTGTAACCAAGTTAAGAATTATGACTCCATATCGACAAACACGCATGTCAAGAGATTTATTTTCGTAACATTTTTTTATCTAACAAGTGATCCAGACTCGGTACTATTATTTTCGAATTTAAGGAACACACAGTTTTTTGTGTTATGTTCATACACGAAAAAATTGTCTTATTGTGATTGAATCCATTAGCACTCGGTGAAATGGCTACGCGACTAGTTCAAAGTTAAAGTCAAAAATCATTTATTCATTTAGATCAGAAATTCAGCTTATGGCTGAATTTGTGACCTGATATTATATTAATACGTGAAGCAAAAACTTTGTACCCCTTTTTACGAAAATTGCGCGGACGAAGGATTATGAAATTTGGCACAGTTAAAGTTTATATGGAGAAGGAGTTGCGAATCCTAATATTTATATAAAATATGCATTAGAAATACATTAACTTAATCAAAAAACACTACTCGCACACAACCATGCATTTGACACACGCAGTCGAATCGCGTTCGTAGTATTTCGGCATTGTTAGGACTATTCTTAGTAACTATGGTTACATAATATCAATACATAATAAAATTACCAGCAATATCTTACAGGCAACCCTTGGGTGGATTGGAATGATAATACTATTTATATTATAATATATTTACGTATTCATATGTAATAAAGAAAAGAAAGACAATGTAGCAAGCTTAGGAATATCGTCAATGAAAGATTATAATCATTTGTTTGAAAAAGTTAAGTAAATTAACCTGTATAGCCTTGAGGAAATCTAAATGAAATGTGATTATAAGGGTATGGTTATAGACGATAAAACTTTAATAACTATCAAACTTAAAATTTAAATCTATTATGGTCGAATTGACCACTTGGCGACTGCTAGTACAGTTCAAGACACGAGTGGATGAAGGGGTTATGTAACATTTTTATTTTTACTATAAATGAAGTTGTTATGATAATATTGTCTTCTGTTTAAGCGAATGTTTATCATCGACATTAAAAAAAAGAGAAGCAAACCACAGCTAGACTTCATGATACTTTGAGCTCATTCTGCATAAATAGAAACACCCATGAATAAATTATGTTCGGGTACTTTGAAATAACTACACTGGAAGATTGAGACAGCTACTATCTTAGTCTCCCCGTGACCATGGTTGCTGAAAAGCAACCGAAACGTCGGGGAAAGTGTAAACATAAATATAAATAGTATAATAGTATAAATATTTTTAATAGTTTCAATAATTTAATTAGCTTAAAAATTAGTAAAGTTTAATAGTAATAGTAGTGTATCTTATCTTATCTTATGTGGAGGCCAGTCAGTGCAGACCGGCGACACTTCGACTCAGTGGTATCTTTTGTGTTGACACTCTCCCAATAACGACTGCCATAGATGTTCATGGCAGCCGGGACCAACGGCTTAACGTGCTCTCCGAGGCACGGAGCAGGCGATAATTGTCAATCAATACGCACATAATTTCGAAGTCATATAACTTCCGAAAGTCGGAGGTGCGCGACGTGGGTTCGAACCCGAGACCCTCTGCATTGCAGTCTGTTGGTCTCCCCACTGAGCTATCGCTGCTCAATAGTAGTGTCAGTTTTCAAAATGCTGTAATAAAGTGTCAAATAATCAACGCGATAAAATCCGCATATAGTATTTTAATTTCAAAGTTGTTATGAGCTTATAAATCATATTGGAACTTTATAAATTGTATCATACAATAAAGATACCAAAAGGAAAACCATAATTTCTGACACTTTTAAACAGCCGGGCTATCTATGTAAGTAAGTACGTTAAGCATACGAGTGCTAATAAATTATTTCAATCTCCACAAAGAGTTTAAAGCCGGTGTAATTGAATGCCATAGTAGTTAGATAAATGTGGGACGCCGATTGTCATTGACATCCTTGGTAAATGTCAGGACAATAACGGAGAAGCTTTGAAGCGTGTCAAAGGAACATTACTATCCACCTATGTATTGAACATATTGTAGTTGTGGCTTGTAGTATCGTAACATCGCAACTGAACATTTATAAAGGATGCATGCAGGTATCATAGTTTCCTGGAATTTGCCTGGAATGTTAGAGGATCTGCAAGCACATCTGACACTTCTAGCAATAAATCTATCTATTAATAATAAATTATGTTAATATCAGCCCCGTATACATATACACTGTCCGCCTGCTCGGCACAGGCTTAATTTCTATGTGAAATGGTTTAGGCCATAGTCCACAACGCTGGCCCTGTGCGGGTTGGTAGAACTGACGTCTTCAAGAAGATTATGAAAAACACTCAGGAAACTTTCGCCACGATGTTTTCCTTCACAGTTAAAGCGAGCAATAATTAAGATTTTTAGCAGATATTACAGCATCAAAACGATCGCTAAAACGGAAATCATATATTATATGCTACCAATATATTTGCTACTAAATTACTACTTATGACGTCAGAATTAAGTGATTTTAATTTTGCGACTGCATCATGTGTTACTAAACTTCGTGCTCTGGTGTCTCTCTCCTGCTAAGAATTACTTTGACATAAAAACCTAATGACACTTTAAATAATCCCAAAATCGAACTCAAGATCTCATGTGGAGTAGCCGCTTCACCACTTGTTCTTGTAAGCGGTTCTTATGACTCTCCCAGTACAATGTATCATTGAAAATTCTCCGTTGCGACACAATCTATAAAGAAAAATGACCTATTGTTATATCTATTATTACTAATGGTAATTGTCTACCATATTCAGTAAAATGCATATTTTATGTTTATTTTAATGCTCTTTTCTCTAACACAGCTACTTTAGAAATGCACAAAGCTAAATTCATAAAACAGATTGTAATCGGTTAAAATTTCAAACTATTTGGTAAAGCATAATTTAATATAGTTGTTGATAGTGTGACGCAAACATCAAATTCAAAATACCAACGGAGGCAGGAACACCTATTTCTTTGTTAAACAGAGAAGTCTTCAGCCAAATTGTGACATAACATTGTTCTTCTATAAACGTCCGTATACTCATGTCATACTTCTCTTTATAACCAGGTGACTTTACAAAACATAGAAACTACTGATAAAAATAATATCCAGACTCGGAACAGTTATTTGTAGATTACACAATCGTTTCGTGTGAAGCCGAAAATCATATTCAGAATACTTGGCGTATTAGCAGTGACGGCACGACCGATCGGTCAAACTATCAGGCTATCCGTGTAATTGCTCAAACCCCAAAGGGAATCGAAATTGAGACTGTTACAAAATTTACAAGGATAGTATTAGCCAATTGATAATAATAATAACTAATAACAATAACTGGCAACACTGGAAGTCAAACATCGAAAATTTTTATCGTCCGTTTTTATACAAAAATTATTTCTAAAATTGCAAATTTACCATATCAAAATATATATAGTTTCTTTAAAAAAAGTCCATAAGATCACAACAATAATCATTTTCACAAGAAATATCTACATAAACCATAAATTAACCCGAAATCAGCAAACAGAAAAATGACAGCAAATGTCAAAATGAAAATTAAGAAAATCACCCATATCATGATTTAATACGATGTTGACTAGAGCAAAAGCCAGAGCAGAAGCACAAGATAGATCCCCGGACTTGCCGCTCAGCTCCGCCTCGCAGTCGCCGGGTCCCGCATTAGCGGCGGTGGCTACTGCAGAGGCGTCGAGCTCATCAAGCGGCGAGTATTTCTCTCCGCCGGCGTCGCCGTCACCTGTACGTCGGCGAGGAAGAGGCCGGCCACCGACACGCCTGGGACCCAGAGGCCCACCGGCCCCGGGACGGGCCCCCGCTATCGGTGGTAATGTGCACCGCATGAGATGGACAGAATCAATGAATGAAAATGTCATGCGGGGCATATTTTATGGCGACAGAGGGAGGAATCAACCTCACTTCCTACCGTGATCGTATGCTGCCTCTGTTTCAGGACTTGAAGCCAGCTGTCAACGTTTCGGCACAACGACTGTCCGATCAAGTGCGGGCTATCCAACGTTGTCACCTGTTGGATGAAGCTGCACTTGAGAGGCTTCGCTCTGACGTACGTGGTAACCCTCCTATCCTTTCTACCACACAAAATATAACTCAAATAAACTGCATAACACCTGTACCACATACAAACGGTGTTGAAGAAGTGGATAGTAGGGATACACACGTAAGTACCCGGTGCATCGATAAACTAAGGAGTGCCTTGGGGTGCGCTGTTCGGGAATATAGGTACACAAGTTTAGAAAATAGACCTCGCCTACCCCGGTTGCCCATGCATAAGAAAAATATGGCGTTAGTTTGTGCCCTGGATTCGCTACTGTCTATTTATTTAGACAGTAGTGAAGATCTTGGTGATACGCATTCAATTTTGTACTGTGCGGCTGTTGCGGTGAGTCGAGTAGCAGGTATTAAATTTACATACAATAGTGAAACTGCTACTCGAACTAATACCGTACCGGCCTGGCAGTGTAGGATTGAGCGGCGTATCGCCGAATCTAGGGCACTCATTGGCAAGCTAATCTGCTTCAGTTCGGGCAATACACGCCCGAGAGTGATGCGTTTTGTGACCCGGGCATTTGTAGGAACGGGCATTGAGCCTCACGAATATGCTTCACGGGTCACAGAACGCATTGACTTCCTGAAGCAGAAGGTTTATGCGTGGTCAAACCGAATTAGGCGATACAAAAAAAGAGTGGACCGATATACCCAGAACCGTGCATTCCAAAAAAACGAGAGGTGTGTGTACAGAGTGTGGGAACGATCCAATTCAAGTGTGGATGATGGACGTCGACCAGAAGTTGAAATTACAAATAATTTTTGGCGTAATATTTGGTCGGCGCTCACCAGCCACACGGAGGGCGATTGGTTCAGGGATGTCAAGCGAGCGTGTGAGGCAATAAATCAAATGGAGCCTGTAACCATTAGGCCAGAAGATGTATCTTGTGCGGCCCGTTCGCTCCCGAATTGGAAATCACCGGGACCGGTCGGATTGCACAACTTCTGGCTGAAGTGGTTACGCAGTACTCACGATCGATTGGCGTCCCAGTTCCAATTGGCTCTGGAATCGGGGTCGTTGCTAGACTTTTTAACTACTGGTATAACCCACCTGCTCTTTAAGTCAGGGTGTACCACGGACCCCAAAAACTACAGACCTATTACGTGTCTGCCGACTGTTTACAAACTTTTTACATCCAGTTTGAGAACAAAATTATCACATCACATAAATACTAACCATATCATGTCCATATCTCAAAATGGATGTAGAAATGGGGCTCGTGGTACCAAAGAGCTACTCCTTATTGACATGACCATTTGCCAACAGGTACGTCGTCACCGAAGGGATTTGGCGACATGTTGGATAGATTATAAGAAGGCCTATGACTCTGTGCCCCATACATGGCTCTTGAAGGTGCTGGAGTTGTACAAAATAGATACAACTTTATGCACTTTCTTGAAGACGTGTATGGGGCAATGGAGGACTGTCCTTCGCTATCCGGGATGTCGGCAGATCCAGAGTGATGGTATGCCTATAATGATCAAGCGGGGTATATTCCAGGGTGACAGTTTGAGTCCACTGTGGTTTTGCCTGGCTCTAAACCCTCTTAGTACTTTACTGGAGAATTTGGAGCTAGGCTACCGGTTGCAGAGTAGAGGCCAGGTCATATCTCACCTTTTTTACATGGATGACCTTAAATTATTTGCCCCCACCCATCTTCAGCTGTCAGAGTTACTAAAGGTAACTGAAAACTTTAGTAATTCTATCAGAATGGAGTTTAGTGTGGACAAGTGTGCGGTAATGTATGTAAAGCGAGGTGGGATTGTGGAATCTGATGGGATGGAACTATCGGATTCCTTAAGACTTAGGACTCTCTCTGCAAACGAAACATACAAATATCTGGGTATGTCGCAGGCGTTGGGCATTTCAGAGACTGGCATGAAACAGACATTGCGGGATCGCTTCTTTGGCCGCCTGATAAAGATACTCAAAAGTTATTTGTCGGGCGGTCATAGGGTGCGTGCTTATAATGGCTGGGCCATGCCGGTCTTAATGTACTCCTTCGGCATACTCAGATGGACTCAGACTGAACTGGAGGCCCTGGATAGAAAGGTCCGTACACTCTTGACTGCATACCGGATGCATCACCCGCGCTCGTCTGTAATGAGGCTGTACATCCCGCGGAAATTCGGGGGTCGTGGCTTTCTAAGTGCCAAGACCCTCCATATCCTGAAGGATGGGACGGTCGACATATGTCGGGCGTGTCACCAGCCCGGTGAATCTCTCAGGCATATTGTCTCTGGGTGTTCCCGTCTTGCCAACGGCGAATATTTGCACAGACACAACCAAGTGCAAACTAGCAAGCAACTTGCCTTAAAGTACAATCTTGTGGATTCAGAGATACCGTACTACAGGTATGTGCCCGATCCAGTTCTCGAGAATGGTCGTGTCACTATGTACTGGGATCGATCTATCATCACTGATAGAACCATTGTGGCTAACAAGCCAGATATTGTGGTAATAGATCGATTAGATCGCCTTGCAATGATCATCGATGTCACCATCCCTCATGACGGGAACCTCGTGAAAGCTGAAAAAGATAAACAAATTAAATATCTGGACTTGGCTCGCGAGGTTGTCGACATGTGGGATGTAGGCTCGGCGATCATTGTACCGATAGTCGTTTCGGTAAACGGGTTAATTGCCAAGAGCCTCGACTACCATCTTAAGAGGCTCGCGTTGAATAGCTGGGTCAAGTCCTCGATTCAGAAGGCAGTATTGCTCGACACGGCGCGCATAGTGCGGAGGTTCCTTTCTCTGGAGCCCTAACCACCGATAGCTTGGTCCCTGCACCCGATATCGGTGGGTCATTTCAGTTTTTATATTTTTAAATATATATAATTTTTATATTTATATTTAAAAATTGTAATTATTAGAGAAAATAAGTAATAAAGAGAATAATAATACTTCTCTGGGACAGTCGTTATCTCCTCATGAGACTAACGCGATACCGGAGGGCATAGTATACTAGCTTTTAAACTACCACCTTCGCCTTGTGATATTAACAAAAAATGTATCACCAGGTTAAATAAAAGCGCACAAACCGCAGGGCAGCTTGTGGCGGGCTGAATGTGAGTGGCGACACTCCGGTCCTGAATACCTCAGAGAGTCGGTGAGGGCCTCGTCCCCAGCTTGCCGTTACTGGTTGGCTGGGGTGGAACTTCAAGAGCGCCTGAAGGACTCCCAGCTCTGGCTTGCCTTGAACGGCCGGTCAGAGGGGGGCCGCTAGAGCTACATGCTTGGGGGTGGAAGTGTCATTTTCAAGGGCATAACTACGGGGAAACCCGCTCCGGGTCTCCGTGTTAACGAGACCCGTGATGGTGAAACCGGCGCCGCACCGCTCGACACCCCTAGCCGCTCGCACCGGTGTTGCTCCCTGCTACTGGCTTGTATGCCTATGGTGGCTATTCAGGAGGCCCATCTAGTGAGTTGGCGAGTCACCGTCTGTCCATTCGATTGATGCTATTAGAGTACTCAGGGCAGACGCCGTTTTATCATCCATAGTTACCAATATTACAGTCCATCAAACACCCATACCCATAGCCCATATATTAGAATCCATACGTAGCAATAGTCCTACGCTTGCTGCGGCTAGTGCCGCTGTAGGTGTTCCGTCCAACCTTTGATTAAAACTCTCGAAGGACCTCTTCACGTTGGACCCATGTCTCCGTGTAAGCCTCCCAAAGGGCCGGGTATTTTCCTAACGTATTAGGAATATACCCGTGAAAGAGAAACAAATAATAATAATAATATTCTATCACATACACACAACACCATCTAGCCCAAACTAAGCAGAGCTTGTACTATGGGTACTAGACAATGGATAAACATACATATATACTTTTTTTTGTGAATACATACATATTATACATAGAAACACCCAGACCAAGACAAACATCCATGTTCATGCACACAAATGTTTGACTTGTGCGGGAATCAAACCCGCGACCTCAGGCGTGGCAGTCAGTTACACTAATCACTACGCCATCAAGGCCGACACAAAAATTAAAAAATTTAAAATTCAATTACCATAAAAGCCTTGCTTCTACCTTTAAAACTTTAATAATAATAATAAATTATTGATACTATTATAGTATTCAGGGCAGACGCCGTTTTTCATCCATAGTTACCAATATACCGGTCCACCAAACACCCATACCCATAGCCCATATATTAGAATCCATACGTAGCAATAGTCCTACGCCTGCTGCGGCTAGTGGCGCTGTCGGTGTTCCATCCCACCTTTGATTAAACTCTCGTATGGCCTCTTCACGTTGGACCCATGTCTCCGTGTAAGCCTCGCAAAGGGCCAGGTATTTTCTAATAATATGTTAGAAAATACTTGTGATAAGAGAAACATAATAATAGTAATATTCTATCATATACACACAACACCATCTTGCCCAAACTAAGCAGAGCTTGTACTATGGTTACTAGACATTCAGTGGAGGGGAGGGCTGTACCATCTAGTCCTCCCCCAAACAGCTGGGGCCCGCCTACTCACGTGGCGGGCCAAGACTTGTCGGTGTCGCGGTGAATGCTAGCGTGAATCCCGTGGCACCGACGCCGGTACCTGAGGAACGTCGTCAGGGGTTTAGTGGGTATGGGGCCGGCCTCTCTGGCTCGAGTCCCACACACCCGCGCCCTGCCCCGGCGCGGACGGTGCGTAAAGGCATTCCCCTGACGTAAAAAAAAAAAAAAAAAAAAAAAAAAAAATGGTTACTAGACAATGGATAAACATACATATATACTGTTTTTTTTTGTAAATACCTACATATTATACATAGAAACACCCAGACCAAGACAAACATCCATGTTCATGCACACAAATGTTCGACTTGTACGGGAATCAAACCCGCGACCTCAGGCGTGGCAGTCAGTTACACTAACCACTACACCATCGAAGCCGATATAGTATTATATCATTTACTGAAAATAATTAGAGTAGTCTTAATAGGCTAAGTACTTAGTATGAGATTCAATAGGTCACCTTTTTAGCTTTCATCGCTATTTTTATAAAATACTAGCTTTTGCGCGCGGCGTCGCTCGCGTGGTACCTACTTCAATAAAAGTAGCCTATGTCCTTCTCCAGGTCTTAAATTATATCTGTACTAAATTTCATCTAAATCGGTTAAGTGGTTTAGCCGTGAAAAGGTTACAGACAGACAGACAGACAGACAGATAGACAGACAGAGTTATTTTCGAATTTATAATATTAGTAAGGATCTATCGGTAGAGGTCAAAACTCGATAACAAGTACAGTATAAGCAACCGCAAATAATGCCATGGGCGCAAACAAGCTAACCAAATAAATTCATAACCCAGTTTATGAGAGTAAATAATTGACCTTTACGAATCGCAAACAGTAGTTGCAGAAATTCTTTATTTTTTATACATTATAATCTTTTGTTCTAACCAACTATTAAGCCATTATTGCGTTTTATTATATTTCGACGAATTGATGTTTCAATTATTTTGGTAATCGACTATGTTCACATAATTATCAGTTAGTTGCAGTTAACACTACATAGGGTACAAGGACATGTCATAATAATTTTGTTTTACAAAATATTTTGAAAATAAATTGTAAAAATAACTGACAGTTGGTACCTATATTTAAATCTAAAAAACTATTAACTTTCCTTTGCCTCTATATCTTTAAATTGGCAATATTTGTAATAACAAACAGAAGTCTATTTGCAACAATATCAGAAACCAGAAAACGAAGTACAGCTTTAAGATCACAATATCAGAACGTACTATGCACGGGCGTGTTTAAAACTAGCTTATTAAAAAGAAGTGTGATCTGTATGGCTCCTGTCATCTTTAATAAAATTCCTAAACAAATTAAAAATTTACCACAGTTAAAATTTAAAAAATGTTTTACAGAATTACTTGTAGATAAATGTTACTACTCTGTGCAGGATTTCTTAGATGATACATTTTTATAACCCATTTGTCATCTTCATCTACTAACTTTGTATTATATTTGCATGCTAATAAGGCAGAATGTACATGGATCTTGTTATATAATTTACTAACCTATTTTTATGTACCTACATTCTAAGGAAATAAAGACCTATTCTATTCTATTCTATTCTATTCACAGTTCTCTATTGCTATCTGTTGATAGGCTTCTTTATATTATAGTTTTTTAAATGTCAAATGTATAATTATCTTAACCGAGAGTGATTAGCATCGTATATAAATAGTAGTAAGTGACTAATATGGAGATCAATAGTGACTATGGAGTTCAATAGTAATAATAATAATATATTTTTCATTTCCAATTTGTGTTACAAATTTTCTCTTATTGTATTATAATTAAAACCAGACATTATTCGAACATTATTTGAATATTGCCGTCGACGACCGTACTAATATTAATTATTATTGTGTTACAGTCGTCAGCGTCTTCCACCCTAATACAAATGGTTTCATATTGAAAAATTATTACATATTAGAAAGTTTTTCATAATAATTACAAAAACAATAAATTGTCAAATAGATTAACAATATTACATTATAACAGAAATAAAAATAATTTATAAGTATAGAATTTAATTACGAGCTAAAATCTGTGAAGTATAGTGACTATGAATTAAGCAGATCCTTTTAGTTAAAGATCCGGATAGCTCAAATCCCAACCATTTACACTCCTATCTATACAATTTTCAATCTCTTTCTTCTGGAGTCTGCATCAGGTGAAAGACAACCCTGATATAATAAGTGATTGTAGGCTACAGTGCTCGCTTACCATCAGGTGGGTTAAATGCTTTTTTGTCACCATATAAGAGTAAAAAAGACTTCAACCCGTTCAAATCTAGAGCAAAACGTGTAGACGAAATTATATATGTACTCTAGAAAAGATCGCAAACTAAATAATCGCTTTGTGTTCTGTTTCAATTGTGAGAAATTTTCCAAATTCGTTACGCTACTGGCCAGAGAACCAGTGCTCAAATTTGCTGGCGCTTTTATTTCTAACTAGATTTTGTCCGCGACTTTGCTCGCGTAAATGTAAAATCTAATGGAGGCAACTTATTTTTAAAATCCTACAGTATTTCAACTTTTCTTAATTCATCTTCTACTAACACTCTTTGGACCGAATAGTCTGAAAATAAATATTTTGAATTTGAATTTGAATTAGCTGATGCAATGCCATGAAGGCACGTTATATTTGCGATTCTGCAGTATTTTAACTAATCTTAACAATTTCATGCAAAGCCATAAGGAAACGGATTTTGAATTTATCGAAAAACAATCTATAAACAAAAAACTGTAACATAAACACTAATTTATGTAATTTAATTTGATTTAAGAATACTTGACATAATTTTTATTCATATTATGTCGTATAATTATATGTTATCGAATATTAATGTCATATAATTTTGTATAATAGTGTCTATATACATTTAAAGTCTTAAATGACTCTGTTATATAAAGTAGATTGAATTGGTTCTTATTACGTAGGACTAAAACATAGCTTGCATAAAGTGATTGTGTGATTGCCTCATGTCAAAACTTTGGTTTTCAAAATTTTGTGAGTCCCGGAAGAAGTGTTGTGAAGTATTAAAAAATAAGTAGCAATGAGTGCTTTGAGAGAAAAAAATTTATGAAAACATCCTCACTTATGTATGAGCCTCTTGGCGCAACAGGAGTGAATGCGATAGCTGTGCATGAGGTCTCAGGTTGAATGCCCGAGTCTCACAAGGAGTTATTGGATTTTCCGTTAAGTCATTTTCAATAGAAGCACAATCTCTTGAAATAACCCGGTCGACGACAATTGGCACGACCTCTATTATATGTGATCTAAAATCATAGTTTGTTGGCCTCGATGGCGTAGTGGTTAGTGTAACCAACTGACACGCCTGAGGTCACGGGTGCAATTCCCGCAGAAGGCAAACATTTGTGTGCATGAACATGGATGTTTGTCTTGTGTGTTTCTGTGTATAATATGTATGTATTTACAAAAAAAAGTATACATGTATGTTTATCCATTGTCTAGTACCCATAGTACAAGCTCTGCTTAGTTTGGGTTAGATGGCGTTGTGTGTATCTGATAGAATATTATTTAAAAAAAGTAGCAATGAGTGCTTTGAGAGTCAAAAAATCTGTAGGTGAAAATTTCCTCATTTATATATGAGCCTCTTGGCACAATAGTGGTGAATGCGATAGCTGTGTATGAGGTCTCGGGTTAAATACCCGGATCTCACAAGGAGTTATTGGATACTCCGTTTAGTAATTTTCAATAATATTCTACCACATACACACAACACCATCTAGCCCAAACTAAGTAGAGCTTGTACTATGGGTACTAGACAATGGATAAACATACATATATACTTTTTTTTGTAAATACTTACATATTATACATAGAAACAGCCAGACCAAGACAAAGATCCATATTCAAGCACACAAATGTTTGACTTGTGCGGGAATCGAACCCGCGACCTCATGCGTGGCAGTCGGTTACACTAACCACTACGCCATCGAGGTTTAAGCACAAATTCTTGAACTATGCCCTGGCGACGACAATTGGCACGTTCTCTATTATGTGTAACCTAAAACTATTGTTACCGAAATGTTCATGTAAAGCACCTTAGCCTACACCAAAGGTTCTTAGACATTGTTCTCATAGACCACTTTCAAAATTTTGCTGGTTCCGGTGGACTCCCTGCAGCTACATTTCTACCATATTCCTTGCCATTCGTATTTATATTGGTGAAGCATCAAACAAGTTCATGCAATAAAAAAATTTGATCAAATCTCTACGGGCTGACCGTTTTTTTTTTAGTAATTCTCTACAGAAACATCGATTTTTACAAGTAACAGTCGCTGAGCTTCTTAGAATATTATCTGCCTACATTGATAGGTGAAGTCAAGCCAACATTTTAGTTTTTCACTAGCGAAAACAAATAAATTTTCGTGGACCTCGCTTACGAATTGTGAACCCCAATTTTTTTGTCACGCCAACGTAGACCCCGTCGAGTCTCCCGTGGACCCCTTGGGGTCCACCTGGGGCACTTTGGGAACTATGGGCCCACACCTTCAGGGATATGAGCGTGAGATTATATAAGTACTTATGTACATATGCAAATTACATATGTAAATCTAAAAATAAATCAATAATAACGATCTTGCTGATACTGCAGGCTATGTAAACTGTATAATATGATTATAAAACTCACTAGCATGACATGATTTAATGTGTGTGTAATGTTATGAGTTACAGGTTGGTTTGAAATAATAATTATTATAATTTAAAAGGCAAAAACATACATATTTGTTTCTTTTATCGCCTCTACAGCGCAGTGGTAGTGAATGCAACCGCTGTGATTGTGATGGGTTCGTTTCCGGGTCAGGCAAACTACGAAAAACCCAATACCAAATTAGTTTTTGGTAGATGTACGGAGACTACAACTGTGCCTCATAGATGAGATAGGCTTGTCCCCGTGAGATCTAAACATTAACTGGGGAAATACACTTTTAGCTACGCCTTCGAGGATAAGAATATGTACACATAATATTATTATGTGTGTAGGTTTTTGTCAAACCAATGAAATGGAATCATATTATAATTCTGTCGTTATAATATTTTCCTACGTTCACAGAAATGTTTTACTACTTAATACAGACTTTAACGAAGGTTTAAAAAAAACTGTTATTATGCTATTTTTGAAACTATTGATACTACCTATTTCGATCACATTTATAATTTATCCCGTCATTTCGATTGCTATCCAGCAGTTATTGTTACGGGAAGAATATTCTTATAAAAATAGAATAATTTAAAAAAGAAATTGCGGCTGTCTTTGGGGACTGCCGATAGAAGTGAAAACTTTAATCCTTGATCATAAACACTTCTTTATAAAAAAAGAAAACGGGGTCTGGTCGGATTCCTGATACTCTTTTACGGTTTATTAAGGGGGTAAAAATTTTATTTTTTGCGTAGTACGCACCATTTCTGAGATATTGTTAATATTCCAAAATAATTCAAAAATGGATAGTTTGGAAGCGTGACGATGACGCGAGTTCTATGATTTTTGTTCACCCAAGAAGTGCTCAACGCGCCTCAAGAAGTTTTTACTTCAAAAATATTATCTTTCTTCAATCGTCTTGTCACATTTAGGCTCAAGCCACACAAATATGGCTTCTAACGCTGGCGTGATGCCGACTTTGCTATCCCTTTCATATTTCGAACAAAACATGTGAGTGCTGTGAAATAACATGCTATGGCGCCGGCGTGTTATTGACCCAGGCTTCTCTCTTTTTCAGTGTTATGTAATAGGCACACACAATCCCAATAGGACACGGTGGTTTAAATGGTTGCTCGCTGTTACCGCTGCCACAAGTGGTATGGGTTCGGTAACCAGTAAATGTGTGATCCAAAAATAGCTGTGCTGTGTGTGTTGATTTTGTTCGTTGTGTATATGTTTGTAAAGTCCCCCGCAACACAAAATTTATTCCAAGTGCGTCCGTGTATAAGCGATAGCTCAGTGGGGTTCGAACCCACGTCGCGCACTTCTGACTTTCGGAAGTTATATGACTTTTCGAAATTATGTGCGTATTGATTGACAATTATCGCCTGCTACGTGCCTCGGAGAGCACGTTAAGCCGTTGGTCCCGGCTGCCATGAACATCTATGGCAGTCGTTATTGGGAGAGTGTCGACACAAAAGATCCCACTGGGTCGAAGTGTCGCCGGTCTGCACTGAGATAAGATAAGATACACTACATCATTCATATTACATCAATAGTGTTAAAGCATACCTGCCATAAATAATGCAAGCTTAAATTAAAGTTAATTCTTAAACTATGTTAATTTATAGTGTATACAAAATAAATGAAGAGTATTGCAAGCATCTTGACAGAAAATCGCAATGAAACATTGCACGACTCGGGAATCGAGCTTGAGACTTCATATACGTCACCGAGGCAGTCGCCTTCTCATTATAGCTTTTCAACATCATACACATAATTAATATTAATGTAATCAATAACCATGTGAACATCATAAAGAAAAACATTAAATTACACGTTAAAAACTAACGATGAATAAAATTATTTTCTTTCATAATCTCATATTAATATTTATAAGAGAAATCAATAATTTTTAGATTTGAATATGTTAAAGTTTAAAATATCAACAAAGCTGTGTTTCGTTCGTGCGAGTTCAAGGCTAAAGTAAAGGTGTGCACTGATGTTTAAGAATGTTGGTGGCTAAGTTCGTTGTTACGTGATCGAACGAATGTCTACGATATGAAATGTACGAACAGCGTCTAGATTTGGTTGTTAATCTTAATTAAAAAATATAATAGTTGTGAATAGTGTTGTTAATACAATTATTTAAGTTTAGTGTTAAACTCCGTCTAACTTGGTAGATTATATTATAAATACATCCGAAATTATATCTTTTTAAATGTACATTCACTGTCTAAAACGTTGGAAATATACACATATGTGTGTAAATGATAGGCAAATGTAAGTGTTTACAAGCCTCAAGTCATGTTATATTATAAATACATCCAAAATTATATATTTTCAAATGTACATTTGCCTATCACTGTCTAAAACGTCGGAAATATACACATAAATGTATGTAAATGATAGGCAAATGTAAGTGTTTACAAGCCTCAAGTCATGTCGTGTTTTTAAAAATACGCAATTTTATCTGTTTTCGTATAATCTTCGCTATCTTGTGTGTGTTCTTATTAATGTTATGTTATAATCCAGTTTTATGATTACAAAAACAATATTGTTTTGTTAGTGTACTGTCTGACATTAATAATAATTCAGCTGGTAATCAATTTTTTAAACAAGTTGTGTGATCTTACTTGAGTTTATAAAGTATTAGCGTTCACAGTAACCTTACATATAGCAGCATTTATATATAATGAATGTGAAGTGATATTTTGCAGACATTATTTGTGTATGTCTATATTTTATTATTCTAATATAGCTTTTATGGACGCCGGGGAGGATAATTTGTTTTAAACAAATCCATACTTATTACTTAGACAGTGACCATGCAAATTTTATTTAATCAAACTGACAACTCTTGGCGTACTGTTGGTACGTATTTGAACCATTGCTCCACTTGTGCAGTCTATTAAAGACTGTTTTATAACATGAGCATCCTAATATATCCTCAGACTATTTTTCTCGAGTCGTGTGTTGTATCTCTATTTAATTCTATAATTTATTTCAAGAGTTAGCAACGACCGTTGTTGTATGCGCTAAGGATTTTGCTTACCATCAAGATATCTTTAAGCTTTCTTTTTAACAATTAAATTATTTTAAGTAAGTAAATACGTTTTTATCTACTCAATAATAATAGGTTGTTGTCATTTTTAACCGACTTAAAAAAAAGGAGGATTTCGTCTGTATTTTTTTTATGTTTGTTACCTCGTTACTTTCGATTGGATGAACCGAGTTTGATGATTCTTTTTTTATTTGAAAGCTGGTGCTTCTTATTTGGTCCCATTTAATTTTGATCAAGATTTGACCATTCGTTTTCGAGTTATCCTTAATAATGCGTATTTGGCTACATTGATGATGTTCTCATATTTGGCAAGGTTCACTAAAAACGGAGAAATAAACAAAATTTTAACAAAAAAGAAAATCGAGTTCAAGAAGGAATATTCTAAAACTCAAAATGCACTAAAAAGTTAGTAAATAATTGCATATTCTTGTGAATAATTAAATTATTATTATTATTGGAGTCGGTGTCAGCCAAGGTAGGTTTGTAACTAATTAACATGAGATGTCTTACTGTAATCATAACATAACATTGGCATGCACAACTACACACATAGACGCAGCACGCGGCGCGGGCGGCTGACACCGACTTCAAAAATAATTTAATTATTCACAAGAATATGCAATTATTTACTAACTTTTTAGTGCATTTTAAGTTTTAGAATATTCTTTATTGAAGTCGGTTTTCTTTTTTGTTATAATTTTGTTTATTGCCTGCTATCTTTTTTTAACGCAAAACGTATACACGCAAAACTTATCACATACATATTCTATAAATATTCAGTGAATAAGACAGCTTTATATTAATGTATTAATATAATAGTTAGCATATCATTTAATTTAAGCATCAAGAACAATACTGCGAATGTTACAATGCTTCCAACATTGCGAACGCTTAACACTATTCGTTTGCACAAACCAGTACGCACCTTTTCAATCTTGAAGTTCAAGTCCAAGGCAAGTCAAAAAACATCTAAAAACAAGTATTTTTATTAATTTATTCTATTGCCTTTCGCGGCTATTCACAAATTCGTACATTGACGCTAAATAGGTAATAAACGCCGTTTCATAATGAAGTGTGCGTCATAAATTATGTCATATGGACAATGGTACAATGGTGGAACATGGATGTTGAGTCACAAAGAAAAGGTCGTCGGTTCGTTTCCAATGCAATAAATTATTTTTATATTTTTACTGCTTCGTAAACGAGATAAATCCAGGTTTGATGACCGACCGAAGCAAAATAATTCCATAGAATATAATATGTTGTTAATTCTATAATAGCACGAATCTTTGAATCGAACTCTGTAGTCTTTCGTAGCCATTATTTAATAATTGACAAAATGGTGTATTTGTTGTCTAGTCTTTAAATTGATTAGACTAGCAACCATATTTATCAATACCGTTCGATATTGTAAGGTGAAAATATGGCAGAAGCAAAAGCAAAATAACCTTTAGATTAAAATCTATATAGATGTTTTAATAATCAAAGCTTTTGGTTTATTTCTTACTTAAGGAGAAACTAAAGAGCAGCGATAGCTCAGTGGAGAGACAAACAGACTGCAATGCAGAGGGTCTCGGGTTCGAACCCACGTCGCGCACCTCTGACTTTCGGAAGTTATATGGTAGCCCATGCTGAGTCGTTGTCTTTTAGAAACACTCACTTAAGAACTTTGTAACTTAGGATTTCTTATAGTAAATAGTTTTATGCAATTTTATAATCCTTCACTTAAGTATTTTGTTATTTTTGTTGTGTACTTAATAAATATTTAGTTTTTCGGTTTACCGCAGGAACATAACACCGAATTATTTGTCTGCGTCTTTCTACGCTGTTATGAAAGTACTACTTCTCAATGTGTGGCTTGGGAAATTACTACCGTAGGGTTTGTTTTTTTTTTGTTTTTATAAAATACAACTCCCGCGCTAGGAATTAACTCCTATGACGCGGGGGACTTAACAAACATTCAAACAACGGACACGAAGAACACTCGGACTCGGAACAAACATTTGTGGATCATATACATTTTTGTCCCGTGTGGGATTCGATTCCTACACCATCCGTGTAGTCTTAGGTTAAATGGAATATTACCCGTGGCGTGTATAAGAGCAGGCCATACCCGTCGCCAAAATTGGATGGCATCCACCTCAAGTTATCAGGTTTCAACTCAGAACTCCAGATTGTTTTGGGCCGAACCCACGCTTTAAAATAACCCTAGGTACGTCGTTAAATACCACAGGTTTCAGTGCAGATTCCACTATATGTAGACAGATTCCTCTCTCAAATATATAATTACCATGATTGCTTAAGTTCGTTTATCTTTTACCAATTAACGATAGCGGCTTGATTAGATAGTCTTTGGTAATAAATAATTACCCATATATCCAATTGCACGTGTCAGTTCATTTAGCATGATAAGTTGCACACTGACAGTTTTTGACTGCCTTATTGCTCCCGTGGCATACCTGTGCAGGTAATCGTAAAGTCTCAGTTTTCAATGTATACTGTTGTGTAAAGTGGTACTGGATTTTTCTAAAAGTTTTAGTAAGAGTAGTAGAGCCTCGCTGATTTCAGCATGAATGGGCCGGCTCGACCGGGGAAGCCTACCCTCTCACAGAATATCGGCGTGAAATAGCAGTATTCCTACTGTTGTGTTTCGTTTGGTTAGTGAGAGTGCCGGAGGCCTAAACATCCTTTTTCCCCCTTCCCCTCTCCTTCCCACCTCCTTTCCTAAAGGGTCGGCAACGCGCAAGTGATGCGTTACAGGCGTCCATAGGCTAAGGTGACCACTTACCATCATGTGGACCGTATGCTTGTTTGTCACCTTAGTACCTAGTCTAAAAAAAAACTCGAAACAGCATTGTGTCTGAAAATGTGTTCGGACAGCAATATAGTTAGACTGGCATGTATGTTACGTGGGAGCTTCCTTTTTATTCTTTTTTCATTTTAAAAACGCACTAGGAATAAATCCTGTGTCGCGGGGGACTTTACAAACATTCAAACATCGGACACAAAGAACACCTAGACTCGGAACAACCATTTGTGGATCACACAATTTTTTCCCGTGTGGGATTCGAACCCACAACACTCGGCGCGGCGGCAGTGGCGAGGCGGCCACTTGAACCACTACGCCATCCGTGCAGACAAAATACATATTTCGTGTTTGGTCGTATAATACTTACTTGTGCCTAATTTAGTTTCTCCTTATCTTATCTTATGTGGGGGCCAGTTAGTGCAGACCGGCGACACTTCGACCCAGTGGGATCTTTTGTGTCGACACTCTCCCAATAACGACTGCCATAGATGTTCATGGCAGCCGGGACCGACGGCTTAACGTGCTCTCCGAGGCACGGAGCAGGCGATAATTATTGTCAATCAATACGCACATAATTTCGAAAAGTCCTATAACTTCCGAAAGTCAGAGGTGTGCGACGTGGGTTCGAACCTGAGACCCTCTGCATTGCAGTCTGTCAGTCTCCCTACTGAGCTATCGCTTACTACGACTCTATGTAAATATATCAATCAATAATTCAAACATCCCATAGCACTCCATTGCTAAATATAAAATACTTACATTTGACACCACAACATTTGGTCTTACGCCTCCTGTCTTCAGTCTGACCCAGTAACTTATTTATTGGAGGAAGTACCACCATGCGCGTTCAATTCCCGGTATTCACTATAAGACTTGTTTGTTCCAACGACCATTCGTCCTTTAGTAGACCTGACCAGCTCATTACCAGTTGAGTTTACTCATTCTGCGAATTATGTAGGTAACTCTAACTTTTTGATGGATAATGTCCGCTTTAGGTTTGTCCAGAAAAAATATTGAGGCTATTCTACCACATACCTACACACAACACCATCTAGCCCAAACCTCAGTCTCAGTACCATCCTCCGGAAGCATCCGACATTACCGCATGGCTGAAATACTATCAACAAACGCAGATTTTTTAATGAATCTTGCACAGCGTAATTATACTTACATATCTAATCATCTGTACAATAATATTAATAAGCTCTGTGCCATTGCGCCTATGTGTCGCAATAATTGTAAAGCCACTGTGTCTAAATGGTTGTTGGGACTGGATTATAGAGAGACAGAGGACTTATTACGATGTGGATCATAAGACTGGACTTATATATTACGCACGCACGCACACGCACACAAGCACACACACACACATTCACACACACATTCACGCACACACACACACACACACACACACACACACACACACACACACACACACACACACACACACACAAACACGCGCAAGAGGCTACAGTAGTAAAATAAAATGTTAGCAACTAAGTAGTATTTAAATTTATTTATTTATTTATTTAAAGATTTCCAACAAAGGAATATACAATAACATACATTATATAGCAGTAATAAAGTTCTTAGCGTGTATAGTCCCTCAATTATAGGAAACCACAGCTTGCAAATTATAATTACAACTAAACTAACAACTTAATTAAAGAAACAAACAGAAAACATAAAATTCTGTCTTTAGGGTAAACTTTGGAGTAAAACAATAATAGCTTATTAGGTATAGAGTTATATAAAAAATTTACAAAGAAAAAAAAAATAAGTGGGGGTATATAGAACTAAGTTAACAATCTACGAAGACACTTTTTAAATTGTATTAAATTTTATTTTTGTTTGTGTATTCTTTTTGTGGTATTTTTCTTAATTAACACTGTGTTCGTCTTATGAGTACTACTCACGTAGTGTGTTCGTAGTGTGCGCGAGAACGCTGGTACCCTAAACACAAGTTGAATCTTATTCTGGGTACCAGAGTTTATCGTAAATACTAAATATCGTGTTTGTGAAGTTGTTATTGTATTTTTGTGCCAAATTAAGAAATAAATTTTATTATTATTATTATTAGCTTGTACTATGGGTACTAGACAATGGATAACATACATATATATGTATATTATATATATTTTGTAAATACGTACATATTATATATAGAAACACCCAGACCAAGACGAACATCCATGTTCATGCACACAAATGTTAGACTCAGGCGTAGCAGTCGGTTACACTAACCACTACGCCATAGAGGCCGTAATATTTTTAATATATAATATTTATGTCTATGTAAATCAAGGACTTTATTGCTCTACACATTCACATTCAATCTAACTGTATCAAATTGACAAATAAGGCTATTCTTACTAAATTAGATTAAAACGAAATCCGCCTACCTAAAGAGATAAACTAAAAATTAAACGCATTTGATTAAATACCAACTTTAACTACCAAAATTAAATGTCAGAATCATGTTTCATTTTATTACTAGTTGCCACCGACAACTTTGCTTGCATGTTATTAAGTAACATGCGGAGCTCTGTCTTGCATATACCTCAGTAGCGAACTAGCGTACCTACGGTTTGTTTGACGGTAATAGGTTACCGTAACCTGTAGGCACTTGCATTACCAGTCGTTACTCGTTGCCGACCTTGCAAATAAGCAATTGCTGTTCGTCATGGTGTTCACGCAAGAAACAAAGAACCACCAGTAATGTTACAGCGTCTTATTAGAAAATGTTAAAGTAAAATTATTTGGCTAAGCTTCTCTACAAGTAAAAGCTTTTCTCCAGTTAGTGTGTTCTGTCCAATACATTTTTTTTTTACTTTTGAAGTGGCAAACAAGCATACGGCACACCTGATTGTAAGTGGTCACCGTAGCCTATGGACGCATGCAACACCAGAGGCATCACTTGCGCGTTGCCGACCCTTTGAAGAAAAAGGAAGTGAGAAGGAAAAGGAGCGGGAAGGGGGAAGAGGGTGATTGGAGTCCGGCACTATCACTCATCGAACGAAACACAACAGCAGGAATACTGCTATTTAACGTCGATATATAATTCAATTTGCACGTACATATATTTACGGCTGTGTATGCTGGTAGAGGCTAGCAAATATAGCTGTTTTAGTTATTTTGTTGATCTCATGTGATAGTGGGCCAGTATACTCTGCCATGTAACAGCAAAGTAAACATAACTAACTAATCAATATATCGCTATTTCTTTGATTTTTTATGCGATAGAAACAACATTAGTGTAATCACGGCATCGGCTACATCAACTTGTCAGCGAAATTGAAGCGAATTCATTAAAAATTTTCGCTTAGAATGTAGCCATACTATGTTTATATCGTTTCGCTTTCAGTCGCATCGCGAATCGCTGCCTACTGTAGCCTCAGCCTTAGTGTCATAAATAATATTCTCCTAAATTAGTATTAACGTCAAATGTAAATATAAATTGTTTTTCAAGTCACATTTGACGTTCATTAGATTAGATCCCAATATATTTTTTTACTAGACCATAATATATATACGAAGTAATACATATCTGCTTAACACATAAGTTTTTTTTTATTCTGTCCTTCATTGCATTTTCTGCCTCAGTTATACATAATATGTAGGTAAATCACAGAGCGAGTGACTGCTAATATCCGAGGAATAAATAATGTTCCGGCGGTTTCCACAAATCCTTTTCTCCTGCTACCATAATGGTGTAATTCATTATCCTTTTCAAAAGTAATGATATCACATCAAAAATATAAGCCCAAAAAAATTGTATTGTCTTATGTTTACGCGAATGTTACATATTAAAATTAAACTAATGCGAGTTGTTTAAAAATTTTCGCTTATAATGTAGCCATTCCATGTTTATATCGTTTCGCTTTCAGTCGCATCGCGAATCGCTGCCTACTGTAGCCTCAGCCTTGCTTCAATTCTTCTCTTTCGTTCGAAATTGATAGAAAGTTGCCGAATTTGTTCCAAAATAAATCTTGTCATCTTGTCGATCTGGGAAACGAATTTCGTCACAGAAAAAAGTTATAACGTTTTAAGTATCAACTTAAAGTCTGGAATTGTAAGCAATAGACGCTAAGAGTTGCGCTCCCTGTTACGTAGAGTTTGTAATAGAATCTCTGCCTACCTAACGCTAATAAGTCTCTTGATAAACAAACATACATCTACGAACAAACATACATAACTTATTTTTAAACATATCAACAATCGTTTGACCTCGGTCGAATCACGCGAGTCAAACTATAATGTTTCCAAATTAGTTACTATTCTTTAAACCTGCTCTGTCCAATTAATATCTCTTATATTTTTTGTTTTAACAGTCCATCATTCATTCTGATGTTAATTTGGATGTAATACTAGATAAGATAAAAATATAACATCAATAAGCACCTCTAACTGATCATTAATATTGTAGGTACCGTTAGGATTGTTTGAGATAGGTATTTAGTGATACAAAATGATGTTGTGATATGAGGCTATATGGTTTTAGGTTTTCTGTAAAAAAATTCTTATTAGCAGAATCTGGAGCTGGATCCAGGAAAAGGCAATATGCTCACCCCGCCGAACTGCGGGTTCGATTCACGCACAAGTCAAACATTTGTTGATGTTTGACTTGGTCTGGGTGTTTTATATATAATATGTACATACATACATACATAGATTCACGCCTGTCACCCAGAGGGGTAGGCAGAGACTACGGATTTCCATTTGCTACGATCCTGACACACTTCTCTGGCTTCATTCACTTTCATCACATTCCTCATACACGCCCGTCGGTTCAAGGATATAATATGTATGTATTTACAAAAAAGTATATATCTATGTATGTTTATCCATTGTCTAGTACCCATAGCACAAGCTCTGCTTAGTTTGGGCTAGATGGTGTTGTGTGAATGTGTAGAATATTATTATATTAATTCTGTGCTACGTAGGTATCGAACTTGCATTTCTCGGCATAGTAGCAATAGAAAAAGCGACCACTTAAAATACTTCGCCATTCGTTCAGTCAAGTCAAAAATCGTAATAGTATCAAAATGTTTCACCCCTGCATACAAAAATAATAAAAGTATAAAAATAAAAATAATTTATAAAAGGATGTCTTATCTCAGACTATACCGATCTCCGCCTCATGCATTGCTGTAATATCGTACACGAACTAGTTCGCGGACACAGCTATTAATCAATAATACAATAACAATAAATAATACATTATTATCGCTAATAAGACATAAGCAACATATGCAGTTGTGAACATTACGGTAATAACTGTATGTATTGCGATTACTATCTCATAAATTATGCTTGCACCGTTTTAATCGGTCACGTATTATAGAACTGCAAAATCTGTTGTAAAATTACATCGCCGCTTAACATTAGCAGCGAGCAGCGATAGCTCAGTGGGGAGACCAACAGACTGCAATGCAGAGGGTCTCAGGTTCGAACCCACGTCGCGCACCTCTGACTTTCGGAAGTTATATGACTTTTCGAAATTATGTGCGTATTGATTGACAATTATCGCCTGCTCCGTGCCTCGGAAAGCACGTTAAGCCGTCGGTCCCGGCTGCCATGAACATCTATGGCAGTCGTTATTGGGAGAGTGTCGACACAAAAGATCCCACTGGGTCGAGGTGTCGCCGGTCTGCACTGACTGGCACTCACATAAGATAAGATAAGATAACATTGGCAGCGATTGCTTAGTGGGAGACCGTTTGACTGCCACGCAGAGGTCTCGAGTTCGATCCTAAGGCGCAATCTTTGACTTTTCTAAGTATGTACGTATTAAATAGCTCATTATCGCTCGGTTTAACGGTGAAGGAAAACATCGTGAGGAAACCTGCATGTCTGAGAGTGCTGGATGATATGTATATAATGTTCTCGAAGATATGTAAAGTCTGCCAAACCGCACTGGGCCAGCGTGGACTATGGCCCGCAGGTACCCATCAGTGGACAGTTTAATACAGTGCATTATAATTAGGTATTATAACATCAGCAGTGCTAGCAAAATAGGACTTCAGATAACTAGTGCCAGTAAAACTAACATACAACTGCTGTCGCGAGCGCTGTCCCTGTTTTTACCAATTAAGGTCGCAGCTGACTTATGCAACACCACTCCCACACGGCAAAATAATGTTAATAGAAATTTGAGCTTTAGGGCGTCCTCTGTAGACATAATTTATATTGATACCACAAATTAGCAAACAGCTCGCTGTAAGCGAGCTTCCCGCCATCGTCCCACTCGATAGTTGAAGCCACGCTTACCGCATGCTTCAAGCGGGTGGCCCGCGCGCTTCAAACGGGCGGCCTGCGCGATGTACGCACGCAGACTGCTCGCTTGACACATACAATACATGCGCGGGGACAGCTAGTCGACTGCTAGCTGTAAGCGCGTGGACAGCTGGTTGCCTGCCAGCTGTCGGTGCTGGACAACGGGTAGTGGCCTCTCCGTTTGGCTTAGCTGTGCGAGAGCGGTGTTGTATAAGTCGGCTGCGACCTTTAGTCTTCCAAAATTCTCCAATGTTCACAACCTCGTTAATTTTATATTAGTCTACATTGAAGGCTACCTATTAAAATCTTTACTTATTATTTTAATGCTTGAAAGAATTTGATAGTAAGTACATGTTATTGGTAGTGTATGTAGTTAAGACACGATTTTTAAAATACCGTCGAATATTGCTAACTTGTAATTTAAATTATTGGCTATGAGTTTAATACTAGACGGTATTTTTTTATAAAATGAATTAATTAAAGGTAGGTACCTAAAGAACGGTAATTTGTTGAAATTAAACTACTATATACGGATTTTATCGCGTTGTTTATTTGACACTATTACAAAATTTTGAATATCTGTTACACTACTATAATTACTATTAAACTTTACTAATTTTTAAGCTAATTAAATTATTGAAACTATTAAAACTATTTATACTATTACTATACTATTATACTATTTATATTTATGTTTACACTTTAAACAACGCGATAAAATCCGTATATAGTAGTTTAATTTCAATGAATATATTTCGCGTAAACAGATGACAATATTATGTAAAACTGTAATTTGGTCAATTGGAACTAGGTTTTCTAAGATAGCAGTGTCGCCATAGTTATTATGTACATAGGTCATTGACTACCACAGCGGTGGTAAAGGCTATTATTGCTGTACGAGAGTGTCGCCGTGTCATCGGCGTAACGAATAACGCCGATGCCACGGAGAAGCGCACAGAATTTGGAGTCCTAAATGAACTAAGTAATATATAATAATAATAATAAAGATATTTATTTCCTTCTTCACAAAGGTAAGTACTTATTATCTAATACAATACATGTTGAAAAAATTCTCATTCCTTTGTGAGAGGCTGGTGTCTATAGTAGGTAACCTGTGTTACAGATCACCAGGCTCCCGCCTCCTGGACTAGTAGTGGTGATTATTTGGACATGTACTTAAAAACTACCTATGCATATTCTGAATTAGAAATAAAATTGGTGTGTGTGTGTTTGTGTGTGAGGGTGTGTGTGTGTGAGTGAGGGTGAGAGTGTGTGTGTGAGAGTGCTAGCGTGCATGTGCTACAGTTTCTATCATGCATTTATCTTGTGTGATTTGTGCATAAATTATATTTATTATATTAGTGAAGTGAAGCGGATGCTTAAAATAAATTGTCAAAATAACTCTTAAGCCTACTGTCAGAAATTGTACACGTGCAGTGTGTGGATTGATTATACGCAGAGAGCTTACAGCGGTCTGCGTGTTCAATATAATAACGCGTTCAGGATGCTGGCTGGGCTGCCCCGCTATTGCAGCGCTTTTGGGATGTTTGCGGAGGCAAGAGTAGATGGTTTGCATGCCATTATCCGCAAACGGTGTGCTTCCCTGCTACGCAAAATGCGTGTTAGCTCACACAGCTTGTTGAGCACATTGTGTGATCGGTGGGACAGTCCGATTTTGGGACGCTGGATACGATTACACACGACGTAGACAGTGTCAAGAAACCGGGCCTGTCTCATAATATTACGTGTGGAATTGATACGCTACTAACACTAGGTTAAGGATTTTGTCTGTTACTAACACTTTATGGACCCTGGTCTGCTATAAATATTTATTATTATTATAAAACAAAAATAATTTAGCGATAGTGACATTCTAGTGAGAAGACTGTTGAACTGTTCACATTTCTTTATTTCGAAGTATTTATTATAATTAATTATTGTTCGCTTTAACGGTAAAAATAAACACTCGGAATTCTGAGAAATTGCAAAATATTCACAAATCTGTGTAAATTCTGTCAACCTTTAAACAACAAGAATAATTTAGTGCTAAGAATTATGGTCTTACACCTTTACTGATGTTATAAATAAAAATTAATTCCAAAACTACAAAAAATAATCCATGTTTTGTTATCGCTAAACTCTATAAAAATAATAAATTTGTTTAAATCTGCCAGATGCGGTCATTATGACACTCCCATGACGGATCCGACTACTACGGTGAATATATGACTTAAAAAAAACAACATCTATTTATTGACTTCTATCTTTTGACGACTTCTCTAGCTCGGTAATAGCCCTTTTTCTAGATGAAGGATCCCTATGTCCTTTATTATACCCTTGACAAAGGACAACTGTTTGCGGAGTTTCATGATAAAAGGTCAAGTAGTTTAGGCATGCGAGCGTTACAAACAAACTCAAATTCGCATATATAATAATAGCTGCCCAGCAAACGTTGTTCTGCCATATAAATTACTAGCTGTGCCCGCGGTCTCACCCGTGTCAGTGGTATTTGTGGTTACTGCGCCGCTCCTGTGAGCCGTAGCGTGATGTTATATAACCTATGTTAGGCCTTCCCAGGGTCTCAGGCTATGTCCATTCTAAATTTCATCTAAATTGGTTCAGCGGATTGCGCGTGAAAAGGTAACAGACAGACAGACAGAGTTACTTTCGCATTTATAATATTACTAGCTTTCGCGCGCGGCTCCGCCCGCGTTTTACCTACATCAATAAAAGTAGCATATGTCCTTCCCCAGGTTTTAAACTATATCTGTACCAAATTTCATCTAAATCGGTTGAGTGGTTTAGCCGTGAAAAGGTTACAGACAGACATATAGACAGACAGAGTTACTTTCGAATTTATAATATTAGTAAGGATAAGTAAGGAAATTAAGTAAGGATTTCTTCACCTAGCGGTATGAAATATATTTTACGACCTATTCTCATACCTACCAAATATACATAAAAATTTCATAAAAATCGGTCCAGCCATTTCGGAGGAGTGCGACCACAAACACCGTGACACGAGATTTTTATATATAAACATACATTAGTTAGGATGTAGCTTTTTATTACAAGAAGCTATTATTACATACATTTCGATACTTGTAGTCATTTATCGCCGTAAAAGATCGTATCACGAATATCTCATTTGTTGGATATATATCACAAACTTGATATATCATCGTGTGATTATATCTGAATGTAAATAGTTGTCGTGGTGTTAATAACCTTATAAACACATTAATTTTATCTTAATTTTGACCGTAATGGTATATTAGAAGGTGATATATCAGTGATAGTGATCTGGAGTCTTTAGATCATTAGTTCCCAAAGTGGTCCAAGTGGACCCCAGGGGTCCACGGGAAACTCGACAGGGGCGGTGGCGTGACAAGAAAATGGGGGTTCACAATTCGTAAGCGGGGGTCCACGACTGTTCGACTATCTCAGCGACTGTTACAACTTGCATATTCAATATTCAGTAGCAGTGGTTTTTCGATTTTTCGGCAGAGAATTTCTAAAAAACAAAGATCAGCCCGCCTACCGTGGTAGGTTCAGTCCAGAGAATTTCTAAAAAAAGGTGAAATTTCATCAAATTGAAATGTTTTAATTGATGATGAACTTTTTACTTGTTTAGCTGCAAGGGGTCCACCGGAACCAGCTAAATTTTGAAAGTGGTCTATGATGAAAAAATGTCTGGGAACCTCTGCTTTAGATCTATGTAGTCGTGTGTCTTGAACATCTGTGCTAAGTTAATATTTGGGAGGGAGTAGAATTGCTTGCAGCTGCATAATTTTTGAAAGAATATTTTAGATATGCACAATATGATGTGCAAATAATAATATCAACCCTGTAGGAAACTGTCCCACAGCACGGGCCTATTCTCAGTGTGAGAAGGATTAGGCAATAGTCCACCACGCTGGCCCAGTGCGGGTTGGCAGACTTCGCACATCTTCGAGAACATTATGCAGAACTCTCAAACATGCAGGATTTTTTACGATGTTTTCCTTCACCGTTAATGCGAGCGAGAGAGAAGTTATGTGCTATTTAATATGCACATAACTTAGAGATACGCGCCTTGGTATCAAGCTCGAGACCAATGCCTTTGTTATTTAAGGGATTAAATTTAATATAATGACCACCAAAAATACTAATTGCGCAGCAAAATATGCTTACTAAAATATATCATAACGAGCACCTATACGCCTAAAATCACTGCATTCCGCCTCGGAAGGGTTAGGTTCCTTCTTAAACCCACCCAAAATTAGGAGCCCTGCCCCGCGGGGCTCCTAATCCTCCGTCCGCTCCGTCGACTTATTTTGAGCTCTTTAAATATATTTTTCTGTGCAATTTGGTGATCATTTACTATTTCGACTGTTATATTTTACTATATCTGGTAATAAGTTAAACAAAAGCCGTTATTTAATCACGCGTAAACCGTTGAACACATTAGGATGACACTTCGGATACAAAAGAACCATATTGTGAATTAACACTCTATGAGTGTAATCCACATGGTATGCGATCCTGTGAAATGGAATCATGAAATCCTTTTATCACACCACTGTCACAGAAACTATTACTTCAATAAAATATGATAAAATCGTATTTAATTAATATATCTATCAGCAAATCTTGCAAAACTAACAAGATTCATGTCAGTAATAGTTAATAATCCTATTACCTATTATCAGTCTAAACCGTTTAAATACGAAAAATATGACGTCAGTGTATTAAAAAAACTTAGTTTTCAACCATTCCTTTAGATATAAATGCTTAATTTACTACCTTAGATAAGTTGTCAATAATTATTAAAGTCTTTATATTTTTTATGGTAACCTAGGTATTAGGTATAATATAAAATTTGTGAACATAAAATTATCAAATAGTTTAATATGTTATCGAGTATGACAGACAGATTTATGACTACAATTAATTTTTTAACTGATGCCTATTGGTCTGATGAAGGCCATAAAAAACAAACTAAAATATATTTTTGGAAACTTTGTAAGTTATATTATTAGGTGCCTTATAGCTTCCATCAGCATCAGCGGCAACACCAATAACATCTTCAGCATGAAGGTGGGATATCCCCATACTGTGCCATTGGTTGCGGCTTCATAAGCCTGTGGTGTAATTTTATTTATGTTTTTATTATGTGTTACTTGTGTCGTAAATATTACTTACAGTAGTTTTTAAGGTTTGTGTAATACTAACTCAATGGATCTTAGTCTTAAATAAATTATTGTTATTATATGGCATTAATTAAGCTCATATTTTACATAACTAAGCGCCATACATAGATTTAAAACATCGTACTATCGTCAGTCATCCGTGTGAAGGTGACTGAGATGCCACGATGTTTTAAATCTATTTAGTGCCAAACGTATTTTGTGAGTTGTCTGCAAGTGGCCCTAAGACGACAAGCAAGCATACGATGACTCGCCACATAGTGAGAGTAGCAATGAGTGACTCGGGACAAAAAACACGGGTATCTGGACGTAGTCCTCCATCCCGTCAACTCAAGTTGGTTTTCGTAAAACTCAAGTTGACGTGACGGTTGAGTTGTCTATGTTTACTGTCTGCATTCTACAGTTTACACTTTACCTGCAAACCGGACAGCAGTGACAGCCTAGTGTAAGACCGTTGAACTACCACTCAGAGGACTCAAGTTCAATCCCAAGGCACGTATGAGATTTCGAAGTTATGTGCGTATTAATTCTCTAGAATGTTTTCGAAGATGTGACCTCTGAGTTTTCGAAGTTGTACGTGTTAAAAAGTTTATTATAATTTATTTTAATGCTGAAGGAAAATATCGTAAGGGAACGGCCTAGTGCGGGTTGACACCCGTGAGTAATCGTGACTGGCGGCCCGCGCCTCAACTGTTGATGTCGGGAACTTTTATACTTTGATTTGACTGCACGGATGGCTTAATGGTTTAAGTGCTCGCCTTGCCACTGCCACTGCAGCAAGAATAAAAATGTTGTGGGTTCGAATCCTACCCGAGACAAAAATTTGTGTGATTCAAAAATGGTTGATCTGAGTCTGGGTCTTCTTTGTGTCCGTTGTTTGAGTGTTTGTAAAGTCCCCTACAATACAGAAATTATTCCAAGAGAGGGCGACGTTATTTTAAAATAAAATACTAACTCGCTGTAAACCTCGTTTGCGCGTTTCGGAAATGTATGGCGACGGATGTTATTTTGTTCAGCGCCATCTCTTGACGTTTGTCGTTACTGCTTCGTCTGTATCGAGTTGCTACAATACTATACGCAAGTAAGTTTGCTTCACTGTTGACTATACAATAGTATCGTATTATATATATATACTTTGTGTGCAGTGTCACTGCGCTGTACTGTCAGGGCAAGGAAGAAATTACTGGACTAGTAATTATGTAAGTTCTTAAAGAACTTCTTTACCAGAAGAACATTTACCATACTGCTGCTTTAGAGGCTACCATCAAATTTTATTAAATGCTTAAGTATGTTCAGTAGTAATTCATGGAGAAATGGTTGCAGCACCTTACAGTCATGATTTGTAAACAACATTTTACTGTAAACTGGGCGATTAAAAATAGTAGCCATGAGTTTCTTGCCCGTTCTTCTCATGAGCCTTGCTTTGCTGAACGTGGCAGTAAATGTAAATTCACAGAAAAAAGGTTAGTGTAACTTTGATATTCATAAGTGTTACCTTGTAACCTAACTTGAATAAATTTATTTTTGATTTTGATTTTGATTTCATAAAGCTATTTTGCTATATCTGCTTCGATGGCATATCCCTCATTCGATTACCAGTTCAGCCACTATGTTATTGGAAAGATGCTCTAAGGTCTTATGTTATATGGGACGAGTCTACATGTTTTACATGTTATACGCATTCAGTTTAAGTCACTACGAACTACACTATTGAGGCAAATGTTATTTATTACCATTATAATGCACAATAGGTGACGAACACTAAACCGTTTTATATCAAACGGACTGTTAGCTAGCATTTAAAGTATTAAAAATAGCTGTCTATAATGATTTGTGGAGATAATCAATAACTGTATCAAGTTAATTAAAATGGATGTTTATCCTTTGAGCCTGTTGATCTATCGCCCGTATTAACTGACCCTGACCCTTGACATTCATTGGCAAATTAATTTCAGCCTCTTTTTCTAAATAGTGGCGCCAAGCAAGCGGTATATAGTAGTTTATATTTTTATTTTAATAAATAATTGACGTAATATATTCTGTCTAATTATTTCTTAGTTTTTTTTCTGTTATTTAATGTATTTTGATATAATTATGTATGTGTATGTGATATAATGTTTTATATAATGCTGACTCTCTTGACATTACTTATTTATTTTGTATGGATTTAAAATCTGAAATAAACGTTTTATTATTATTATTATTATAACAGTTTAATTTTAAATATTCTGCTAAAAGGCAAATTTAAACAAAATGGAACCATTTTACTTGAAATAGACATGTATATCCTCAGAGGTAGGTAGAGGCGTAGTACATACATATGTTGCAAATTTTACTAGATTTTTTACTTTTGTCCGCGATTTCGATCGCGTTAATGTAGATTTTGACAACAACTATTCTATCCCTCGAATCACTACCTTATGCACACAAAAAAAAACAACGGTTTGCATTCCGGGAGTGCTGGCAGAAGTAAATACTTGAATATTAACGTTGTGCATTTTTGATATTTTGGAATGGATAGGGAATAATTTTGTACGAATTGCTTTAATTATTTATCAGTATAAAAGTACTATCATTTATGTGGTAAAATACAATATTCATTTATTGCGCTATCGTACACAAATATGACAATTCTCCCTCCGTCTTACGAATTTTCGATCAGGTCACGTGTCCCGACGCGAGTTTAACATTTTTTACCCATCACAAAAAAGTGCACAACGCCGCTAAAGAAGTTTTCACTTAAAAATTGACTAGAAATTTCACCACCGCTAGTTTAAATAGTGTATTATCAACTCGCTTAAAGATTAACTTCTCTTTTTTTTTATCGTGATTTGGTAAAGCTTTGCTAGCTTGATCCTTATCGTTCGTCTCTGTTTGTAACTCAATGTTAATTGTGCTAGCTGAATCCTTCAATCGCAAAATAATAATAATCTCTTCCAGACCGAATTTCGGTCACGGCGACCAATCTTAACGAAGACTGGCATTTGCACAGGAGATTATAGTATACAAGCGTGTGCACAAACACAAGTGCACTCTCCGTTCCCTTACTCTCATGATCGATGATGGGACGGTAATCCGACAAGACCCGAGTGAGATCAGGCGCAGGACCAATGGCTTTACGTGCTTTCCGAGGCATGGAATAGGAGGCACGGCTCGCAATATACTAATTTGCTAGCTTACTATCTTCCAATAAGTAGGTAACTGAGCAATGACTATTCGCTGATAGTTTACTAACATACTATCCATCATTGAATAGCTTACAGATTTAACCAATAGCAGCGATAGCTCAGTGGATAGACCAAAAGACTGCAATGCAGAGGGTCTCAGGTTCGAACCCACGTCGCGCACCTCTGACTTTCGGAAGTTATGACTTTTCTAAATTATGTGCGTATTGATTGACAATAAATTATCGCTTGCTCCGTGTCTGGGAGAGCACGTTAAGCCGTCGGTCCCGGCTGCCATAAACATCTATGGCAGTCGTTATTGGGAAGTCAGTGCCCTCTAATATCCTGACACTGGTCTAGCCTTAAGGTATCGTTAGCCTTCGGGTTGCGGAGGTCAGATGGCAGTCGCTCCGTGTAAAAACTGATATCCAGTCAAATCCGGTTAGACTAGAAAGCCGACCCCAAATGACTTGGTAATAATAAAGGCTAGGGAGAAGACCAATCTAACCACGGCCCTATATCTTATCTTATGAAATAACAAGACAATGACAGAACGGAGTCTGATACTAAACTCGGTTGACGGCAATAAGGTTCGACCCCAATTACGTGGAACCTAAAACCATAGCTGACGAAATGTGTGTGTAATATACCACCTTCTACCTCTGTGGGTATATAGGCATGTTATTATATGTCTTCGCATGTGAGTTTTAAGGTCACTCAATAGACCAACGTAACTTGCATTCTGTATTTAAAACGATTTTTTTGAAGTGAAAACTTCTTTAGCGGCTTTGTGCACTTTTTTATGATGGGTAAAAAATGTTAAACTCGCTTCAGCACACGTGACCTGATCGAAAATTCGTACGACGGAGGAAAAATTGTCAAGTGTGTGTACGATAGCGCAATAAATGAATATTGTATTTTACCACATAAATGATAGTACTTTTATACTGATAATTAAAGCAATTCGTGCAAAATTATTCCCTAACCATTCCAAAATATAAAAATGCACAACGTTAATGTTCAAGTTTTCACTTCTGCCGGCACTCCCGAAGTGCAACCCGTTGTTTTATTTTAATCTGGCAGTCACAGAAAACGCATTAAAACTTAGCCTGTTCATTGTAAGTTAATCGTAAAAGGTCTTAGAACGAGTTTTACGGATATAATGTAAAGAAAAAACATTCAAGACGATCTTGTACACAGTCTTTTAAGCTCAGTATTGTACCAAGTCTGGAAATACAGCCTTATAACTCTAGTCTCCACGCTATTGCTATGCATTTAAGCGTAAGAACGCTTTCTCCGACCCGTAAACCGAACCTGAGGTCCCCTCAAGATTCCACAAACATTAACACAAACTTAGGCGACGGGATCAACGAAGCTTTTACTCGTCAGTTATAACTATATAAGGACCGAGCATTTTGTAAAGACAGAGTTTATACTACAAAGTGCCTGACAAAAAACTAATATTACTATTAACACAAAGAATAGTTGAACACGTAGTAATTTTATTAAACCTTTTCTTTTGTTATTTTTCGTTGTTAAGTCTCCAAATTATTTATCTCTGTTTATTTGCATTGCATATCCTAACTAATATTATAAATGCAAATATGAGTTTGTTTGGTACTTTTACATTTATCATTAATATTGCATACACGTTGTCAGGGATACAGAAAAGAACATAGGATACCTTTCATGCAGAAAAAAGTAATGGTGCGTAAAAACGCGAGCAAAGCCGTGACAAAGACAATTCTTTTATAAAACCTTTTCTTTTATTGTTTTGCTCTCTTATTCTGCTTTTTTAAGCGCCTCTGTCATAAAATACAGACCCTGTTTAGTTTAAACGTCACTAATCTCGGGCTTGCGTGCTCGATGCTCTAAGACAGACTACATTCATAATTTTTTGAAATCTGACTTGTGGTCGACTTGTAATATAAGAATAAATTTAGACTTTCATTTTATAGAAATGGGAACGTTGTTACAGAGAAAAGGATTATACAACCTTTATTCAGCTCATATTAAAATTGTTACTAACATTATGGATTCTGTCTAAATAAATTAATATATTATTATTATTATTATTTGGATTTTCTTGTATTTTCTCGGCTAACCGGAAAGAGAACTGATGCCACGAGCCTAAGCTAAGTGTACATCAGCAATAGGTTGTGATTGAGTTTATTATATTATCATTATGAAGCAACTAACAAACTGAAAATCGAGATTCTGTTCCTTTTCTGGCGTTCCTATCGTTTATATAATTAGCGTTTTCATACTCCGTGAGGCGGTGTGCAGTAGCAGACTACTTCTTTTTTTTCTTGGCTCGTCTCCTTTGATTTTGGGACCTTTAAGCGGGGCGTGCTAAAGCACCTCCTAAGTCATGAAATATCGGCACCATTGAAACTAGATGCCATATTTCTGCATAAATTTCTGAACGGCATCACAGACTGTAGTGAACTGTTAGGCGCCTTACACATAAAAATACCTAACCGAATTCCAAGAAAAAGTAATTATAACCTATTGGATGTTCGATTCTCAAAAACCAACCTGGGTCATTACGCTGCTGTACCAAGGCTTTGTAGGCAATACAATAATTTATCAAAGTCTCACGATATTGATATTAGTCAACCCTTACCAAAATATAAAACACACTTAGAACGGGTTATTTAAGTTTTTCATTAAGTTTCACATTGTTTATTTCTTTTGTTAAGTTAATTCCTAACGTGTAGCTTATTTTAATTAATTAATTTTAAATTTTTTTATTTTATGCTTTGTTGTTATATGTATGTGCATGCTGTGGTCTCATATAAGTAAAGGAGTACACTATAAAAAACTAATGTCCATTTGTCTGTGCAATTTTGTGTATATTCTTTGTTGGAGATCCTTAATAAATAAATAAATAAATAAATTATACGACTGCTTACTATCAGGTGGAGTGTAGTACCTACGCAGAGTCAGGGATTTTTGTCCCTTACGCTGGCTACTTAGCTACTCTTTTTCAATGGTAGGGATTATAAGAGTTTAGAAATAGATAATGCATATTGCGCACACACCTGTGCTTTTTAATATTTCTTGTGCAGATGCTCAGTCCGTTAAGATTGGCCACCGTGACCGAACTCCAGTCTGGAAGAGCTTATAGTATAATATAGCACTTTGGCTTCGGACTTTCGCCAATGAACATGGATATATAATATCAGCTATGGCAACATTAAAGTATACCGATAGTGCCTAGTGGTACTTTCGGCGGTCTAATGAAATATAGTATTTATAAATTTGCCAGATAAGTTCGAATTTCCGGTATCAGCAATAAAACAAATCATAATTATTTACAATTTAATAATTTATATAAACAATTTCACATGTAGAAAATTATTTTCTTACATACATTTTATTTATTTTGCTATACATATAAAATTCTAGTTATACATTACAAAAGTCATTAAAATTATAAGCTGCTTAAAAGTACTGCACTCCGAATTCTAAGGTCCTGGTTTCACAATGATCAAGTGAAAATATTCAAAATATAATTCTCAAGCTGTCTTTCTCTATTAGTATAAATAAGAGGGATGGCATAACATTCCAATCGTTACCTGGTGATTGTGAAACTGGGCTGCTCTACGGCATATACTAATTCATTAACAAGATTAATATCATTTTCACTTATTATCTTCATTTCATTAATTAATATCTAATTTTTTATTTATCCAGTCTATATGGCACCGTTTAATAATGATATCCAGTTTTATCATCAAACTTAGGAGGGTCTCTAGGACCTCCAAATTCCTCACCTTTTCCTACAAAACTATGTAACGGTTGCTTATTACCTTCTAAAACAGAAATTGGAGTTTGAACTGTAGATACACTGGAACCTTGATTTAAACTATCTGTAGCTCCTAAACCTAGAGAAGGTAAACTGGTTGCCTGTGTGTTTCCATATACGTTTGTTTTAATTGGTTGGTTATATGCTCCTGAAGTTTGACTAGGTTGCTGAGTGGCAACGATTGCACCTTGTGTGGGTTGAACACCAAACTGCGACGTGGGGAAAGCAGACTGGAGTTGTTCAATCGAGATTTGATTTGAAGGTGTGCTATGAGGCTTGAAAGGCTGCCCGGTAAATTGGAACGTAGGTTTAGTAGGCTGAACGCCAAATTGAGTAAAACTCGTCACAGGAGTGGCCACAGTGCTAACTGAATTAAAAGGCTGGCCATTGAATTGTGGTTGATTTGTTTGGGATCCAAAAGGAGTGCTGAGATCACTTGGTTTGGTTGGCTGAATTCCAAATTGCGAAGAACCTATTGTAGATTGACTTTGCCCGAAAGCAGATAAAGTTGAAGGAGTGCTGCTGCTATGCGGTTTCTGGTAATTATAACCTTCAAAAGACCCTACATTACCGAAAGATTGACCTGAAGATTGGGAAGAAACGCTGGTGACTGAAGTTTGGATACTGCTTTGTGTTGTTTGAGTCTTTTGGTCAAGTGCCTGACCATTCTGGAAAGTTAATCCTTGGTTGCCAAATGGTTTTTGCCCTGGAAACTGGGATTGTTGGAAAATAGATGGCGAGCTACCAAAAGGTTTTTGTGATTGAGTACCAAATAGACCAGTGGTCTGTGTGTATTGTCCAGTCTGTGTTTGCGAACTACCTAATGGTTTTTGTGGCTGGGTACCTACAGAACTAAATGAAGTAGTTTGATGCTTAGAACCTTGACCAAATTGGGTGCCACCAAAGGATCCAGAGCTTGATGCAAATGCACTAGCTGAGTTTTGAGGCTTCTTCTGTCCAGTTGTAGAACCAAATTGACTTTGGAAAGGTGATTGTGTGTTATCAAATGGTTTTTTTGATTGCGTACCGAATTGTGATTGGGCGGACTGACCAAAGACTGAGCTTGAGGTTTGAGATCCTAAAGTAGGCTTTTGATCAAATTGAGAGCCAGTCTGGCCTGATTGAGCTTGCTGGAAGGTAGAACCGGTAGCCTGAGAACTACCGAAAGGTTTTTGGCTGAATTGTATTTGCTCAGTTTGTCCTTGGTTACCTAGGTTTTGAGCTGGCGGAGATGCAGTAGATAAACCATGCTGTGACTGCTGGACAGAACCTTGGGTAAGTTGTGAACCAAATGGCTTTGTACCAAATTGAGATATTGGTTGAACTTGAGGCTTCTGACCAAACTGCGAACTACTGGAATGCGTTTGAGTAAAACTTGATCCACTGGGTTGCTGTCCCGATTGAGCAGTTTGGCCTGACTGACCCTGAGAATCAGTATTTGAGCCATACTTAGAAATGGTAGATGATCCATATTGTGCCTGTTGTTGAGTGCCCTGGAAAGACTGCGAACCAAATGGTTTCGAGGCGTATTGAGATATAGGTTTAATTTGAGGTGTGTTTGAAGAAGTCCCTACACCTGACAGTGGCTTCTGGCCAAATGCTGACTCAGTATTACTACTACTAAACTGAGTTTGCGAGAAACTAGTCTGTGAAGAGCTAATGGGTTTTACATTAAATTGAGTAGTATGCACAGATTGACCCTTAGATCCGGAGTTAGACAGTGGGTTTTGACCAAAATGGGAGGTAGAAGTGGAACCAAATTGACTTTGTTGGTAACCTATCTGTGACACTTCAGTCGGATTTTGCCCGAACGGTGTAGCGGTTTGAGAGACTGTACCAGTTGGCTGCTGATTTTGACCAAACTGAGATCCAGTGTTACTTCCAACGTGAGTTTGCGAGAAACTTGAACCCGCGGTTTGTGAGGAGGAAATAGGTTTCAGACTGAACTGCGTCGTTTGTACAGACTGACCTTTAGAAGGGGCGCCAAAACCAAAGGCAGAACCCTGTGTTATCTGAGGTTTTTGGCCAAATTGAGATCCTGATAACGAACCAAATGCGGTTTGCTGTAAAGAAGATCCAGTCTGTGAACTGCCTAATGGTTTTTGACCAAATGATGTTGCGGTTTGGGAAATAGTACCAGTACCTTGTGAATTCTGGCCAAGTTTAGAGTCAGGTAAACTTCCAATTTGATTACCGGTTTGGGAAGAGCCAAACGATTGCTGACCGAACTGAGTGGTTTGAGGCTTTTGTTCAAACTTTGAACCAGTATTTGAACCGAACTGAGTTTGACCGCTAGAAGATCCAGTTTGCGTATTACTTAAGGGTTTTTGACCAAATTGAGACGGTTGACTGTTTGATGTTAATCCTTGGTTTGGCTTTTGGGCAAAATGAGATGGAAAAGATGTACCAAATTGAGAATTAGGTTTAGTGCCAAATTGTGAAGTCTGACCCTGGGAAAGAACACTCGTGGCAAAAGACGACCCTTGGGTTCCCTGCTGTAAAGTACCCGGTTGTGAGCTACCAAATCCAGTTCCCTGGTTTAGTGGTTTTTTACCAAACTGAGTGGTTTGCTGTGTTTGAGTTTGCTGGTAGGTAGACCCCGTTTGAGTGTTTGGTTTGTTTCCAAACTGTGAGGTCTGACCCGTGCTACCAAAACCAGTAGCTTGAGTGGATTGCGGTTTCTGTACTAACTGCGATCCAGGTGAAGAAACAAATTGAGTTTGTGAACCAGTGCCAGAACTACCGAAGCTAGCTACTTGATTTGTTAAAGGTTTTTGACCAAATTGTGTGGGTTGTTGCGAACCGAATGTCGTTTGGCTTTGTGGGAAAATGGAACCAGTTTGTGTACTACCAACAGGTTTATTTCCATATTGTGAAGTATGAGCTGTGCTAGTAATGCCTGATCCTTGAGAGGATTGTGGTTTCTGGCCTATCTGTGATCCTGACGCGGAACCTAATTGATTTTGTTGAAAAATAGAACCACTTTGAGAATTACCGAAACCAGTTACTTGATTTGTTAGGGGTTTTTGACCAAATTGTGTTTGTTGTGAACCAAATGTTGTCTGACTGTGTGGGAATGAAGAACTAGTTTGTGTGGTGCTAAAAGGCTTCTTGCCTGATTCGGCGTTGTCACCTGTGTTAGGAGTATAGCTAGAACCGATCGTAGTTTGTGGTTTCTGGCCAAAGTGTGTGTGCGTAGATTGAGAACCGAATTGAGAAATTGGTTTGATCTGCTGAGATGTGGCAGGATGAAGCCCTGTGTGAGGCTTTTGACCAGTAAGTGAACCAAATTGCGTTTGTTGGGAGGGGAAACCAGTCTGACTGGGCTGAGATCCCGAAGTTCCAGGGGAACCTTGCACTATTTCTTCCTTATCAGAGGGTAAATTAGCATCTGGTTTATTATATTCATAGACCGTTCCCTGATTCTGTTGTCCATCTGTCTGGCTAGTAAACGAGTTTTGTCCCACTTGAGATACCGATGATCCAAGCGGTGCCTGTTGGGATCCAGATTGAATTGAAGGCTTATTGCCAAACAAGGATCCACTGGAAAACCCGAATTGTGATTGTTGATAATTAGAACCTGTCTGCGAACTACCAAAAGGCTTTTGACCCGTTTGTGGTTGACCAGATTGACTTTGGAAAGATGAAATAGAACCTAAATTCTGACTTGACTGAGGATTTTGAACAAATTGGTTAGATGGTTTAGATCCGAATGTAGATCCCTGTATTTGAGAGTGCTGGAAAGAATTAGCGTGAGAACTGGTGCCGAAAGGCTTAGATTGTTGATTTCCGAATTGGGTAGCTTGAGACCCAAACGAAGTCTGAATAGGTTTACTTTGGGAATCGGTTTGAGTAGACGTCACGAGCTCAGGAGTAGATGGTGGCTTATTGTATTCGTAAAGAGTGCCCTGCTGGGAAGGTTTATGATTGTTATCTGTTTGACTAGATGATGACTGACTATACTGAGATTGACTTTGTACGATAGGTTTCTGACCGAAAGTCTGTTGATTTTCGGTAGGTCCAAAATGGGCTTGACTAGATGATCCACCACTTTGAGTTGTTGGTTTTGGCCCAAACTGACTAGATTGCGAACCAAATTGAGTGGCAAGAGTAGGGGTAGCTGATGGAAAAGGAGATATGGAAGCCTGAGTTATGCCATTGTAATAAGACGAGTCGGTAGAACCTTGGTACTGTCCATTTTGTGACGATGTGGTGGGAGCTACGGCACCTATAACAGGAGTGTTTGAATATTTAGACCCGTGCTGAGATAGTGATGCTATCGGAGCATTCGATGGATGATTATTCAAGTTTTGTCCGCTACTGCTTATAGCTGAAGAACCGAATGCTGAGTTGGATGGGAACTGGGCTGTTTGATATTGTGATATAGGTGTTACAAAAGGTTTAGCTGGTGGATTATAATAATATGAACTGTCACTACCCTGTTGCTGGCTCAGAGTTGGTTTAGGTGAGCTTGGTGAAAAATTCGCATCATTAGATCCAGTTTGCGCATAAGAACCTTGAGCGGTCTGTGGTTTGTACTGACCAGAGTGGGATGGCAAATTAGAACCAAAATTATTTGGCTGCTGTGACGGTGAAGATATACTAGGCTGTGTAGGGGTAATAGATGGAAGCTGTCCAGTAATAGGTACGTTCGTTGGTGTTGCAGCAGATGGGAAACCGAAAGTAGGCTGAGTGGGCTGAGCACTAGAAGGACGAACGTTAGCGTTAGGGAATTGTGACTGCCCTAATGCTGTAGGGAATGTGCTACCTGTCTGCGTATACTGACCAGGCCTGGAATTAAATGAGGATGGAGATGAGAATCCAGGTTGTTGTGAACCAAAGTTAGAAGCAGCAGTAGCTGCATCAGTACCATGGAAATTGGTTGGCTCATTAGGTTTACCAGCAGAGATAATGGGCCTTACAGGAACACTAGAGGGAAAAGAACTAGAAGGAGCGGCACCATAAGCATTTGAGCCATGAGGTACTTGACCAGTAGATTCAACATTAGTCACTGGTGGCAAATATTCGTTTATTGGTAATGCATTGGCTTGTGTATTCTGAGAGTATGCATTTGAACCGAATGTGCTATGAATTGGAACAGGTGATTTGTTGAATTTAGAGCCTTCAAATGATGGACTACTCGTTGACAAGGCTTCAGCTGAAGCGCCTTGTCCTTTTGCAGAAGCTGATGCTGTGGCACTTGACGGATTATTAGGATTAATAGCCTCAAAGTTAGAGAATGATGCACCACCTGTAGAATCCGATCCAAATTTAGATTCTGACGTAGACAATCCAGTTGAACCAATATTAGGGTACTGATTTTTAAAACCTATTCCTACCGAGCCAGTAGAAGCAAAAGCACTGGCACTACCAGACCCGGTTGTAGATGCCGAACTGTAAGCCGTGTTGCTGTTAGAAGAACCTGGTAACCTAAGACCAGAATGGCTGTGTAGTGATGGTGTTCTCGTTGGAGATGCTAATCCCTGACCATTTTCTGTTGAGGCAAAAGCAGTAGCCGAAGAGGGATTTACTGGCTGAACACCAAATCGATTCTGATATGAGTGTGAGTGAAATCCAGATCCTACATTTGGCCCTTGAGGGCTGGTGGCTTGAACACCAAACTGGGGCGTTGCTCCTAACTGATTCTGACCAAAATGTGATGCATGACCATGCTGCACAACAGAAGATGCGCTATCTCCAGAAATACCAAATCCGGTTTGTTTATTTCCAGCTGCATGACTACCAAATCCGTGAGAACCTTGGCCCGTAGATCCAGGCTGATAAGAACCAACTCCATGACCTCCTAATTTATGTTTAATTCCCTGATTGCTGTGACTTACGAACGAACCACTAGCCGTTGCATCTCCACCGCTCACAGACGGTCTATTATTGTTGCCGTCACCGTTATTGCTTGTATAATCGCCTTCTTCATTGTACTTTTGAGCGTTGTATGTGCCTGCAAATAAAAATGAAAGTTGTGAACGATTTGTCAACGCGTACCTGAGTCAGATACATTTGTCAACTAACAAAAGCCTTTAAGGTGTGACGATACCGAATTTGAGGATGAATAAAAGGTTTTTTGGTGAGCTGTTTCATTGACAGTATGACTGATGGTGGCTTTAATATCTGAAGTGATCGCTTTGAACTCTATTTTGACACGCGATAATACAACATGAGATTTCTATGGCTGTGACATGTCCTACTTATTGAAATCAGACAGTATAATAAGAGCCTACGTGAATTACTTAACATAACGTAAACTTTTATAAAGCCTTTGGTTTCACATTACGTTTCTTTGTATGGATATTCTTGTTAGCTTAAAGTCTACAGATAGCGGTTTGATAGGCTAGTAACAATTCTTTCTAAATTCCTATTAATCGTTGAAATACGATAATAAGTAATCAACTAACCAGTACTATTTAAGTTGATTTAATGGTCGCCATATATTGACTGACATTGACATAAAGTTTGATTGTGGAACTTGAAAAATGGACACGACCCAAATAGGATTTACACAAAGATTGCGCTCTACATTACAGTATTTCTTTTAAGATACGATCTAAAATTCAGAAACATATTGTATAATAATTTTGTATGATCATAATCATATTAAAGCAATCGCCTAAAAATCTACAATACAAGGAGAACAAGGACATGAGGATTAGCTTGATCCTAGGATTAATTAGTCAACCTATAATGTTTGTAAATTGTCCCACTGCTAGGCCTGGGTACAAAACGCCAAGAAGTATCCTGGCGAGCACAAAAGTTGGCCATTCTCAGATAGATTTTTAAAACACTTGTATCATATAAATTTATTTGCATATACCAAAGATGATTTTTATTACGATTTCATGCCTAATTTCAGGCAAAAAATTATTACTGGTAATACTGAAAATACTGTTACTAATCTAACCTAACATAACCTACATTTGCGCGAGCGAAGCCGTATGCAAAATCTAGTATTAATTTTGCATGCAGCTTCGCTAAACGTGAACTTCCCTACTATTACTCACCGGCTTTTAAATTAAACAAATTTATTCCAAGCGATAGAAAATAGCTTTTTAAAAGCTACATGCTTAATATGGCATGTAAGATTAATTACTTTTATTGCGAATTGATATTTATAACTTCTTCCTTACTAACAGGAAACAGTAATGTCTTTACATTTTATTACGGACCATTTAAATCATCATTTCGTTGAAAATATTATTTTATGTGCAAGCAACACGTACCAATGTATCGGAACTGATTCATTTGTTCTGTTTTGTTTTACCGTTGACTGGTGCACAAATTGTACAAAGTAAAATCATGTTGCATTATTATAGAAAACTAGGCTTTACAATAATTTTATTATTCTAAATACTGCTTTTATTTTCTTATTTTAAATTAATTTATTACTTATTTATAATTACTAGCGGTCGCCTAGTGCTCGAAATTCGACCAAAGTTTGCCTGTAAGATATTGCTGATATATGTAATTATCCTCGTATATTGATATATATTATGTAACCATGGTTACGCGCTTCGTAGGTTTTTCATTTATTTAATGTATTTATTATACATATTTTATATAAATATTAGGATTCGCCCTTCCTTCTCCATATAAACTTTAACTGTGCCAAACTTCATACTCTTCCGTCCGCACAAAATTCGTAAAAAGAGGTACAAAGTTTTTGCTTCACGTATTAATAATATAGATTTTATTAATCAGGATAGAATATTTTGTTCCGAAACAAAATTAGAGGTAATTTTGAGGTACTGACGTAGTCCTCAGTGGTAAAATTATTGTATTAATTCGTTTTGAGGAAATGTGGGTGCTATCCCTGCTTACTCCTCCAAAGAAAGTCTTCGGTCACAAAGTAACACGTCAAGGTTACACTAACTAAACAATAACATGCATTTACATTTACCTGTCAAATTCAAATCATTTACATTTGACAGTGTTCCATTATCTTGCACTTATACTTTTTAAATTATTTTTGTTATTTATATTTTGCTCGTCAAAATGACCACACTCCACCTGATGGTAAGCAGTCGTGTGGTCTAAGAGCAGTGGCCTCCACACCGCCCTCATAGCAGCCGAGGCGATGTTGAGGTCTCGACTTTGACGGCCTGAGAAGGTGCTTTTTCACGCCCCGCTTAAAGGACCCAGGATTGAAGAAAGAAGGAAACACGTGCCTTGGTATGAGGACCCAAACTTGTCGGTACGCGCTCTAATCGACTCTACCGTATAAGGATGGCATCTGAGCCCAGCACGCGTTGTTCTGGATAGGAAAGGGAAATATAAATAAAATAATTAACTGCAAATAATGCTCTATCTATAAATACCAGATTTTTCGAAATATCAACAAGGTTTAACTACATTGAAAGTCAATTCACATATTTAAATTAATTGAGTATTAAGAATGCCTCGCGTAACAGAACAAATGTCGAAACAAAATATTTATTTGGTTTTACTCGGCGTATTACATTATCTGTCTCATTTGTCCTGAAATTAATACTATCTTTAAATCGACAGTGATGTATCTTATCGACATCTTCGTGTCATTTCCTTAATTGGCTTACATTAATTGAAATTCAAGCTCTGTACAAACTCATTGATACAGACAGAATAACATTAATTTTTGTATAAAATAATGAAAAATCTCGATGGCGTAGTGGTTAGTGTAACCTACTGCCACGCCTGAGGTCGCCGGTTCGATTCCCGCACAAGTCAAACATTTGTGTGCATGAACATGGATGTTTGTCTTGGTCTGGGTCTTTCTATATATAATATTATGTATGTATTTACAAAAAAAAAGTATATAATAATATGTATGTTTATCCATTGTCTAGTACCCATAGTAAAAGCTCTGCTTAGTTAGGGCTAGATGGTGTTGTGTGTATGTGATAGAATAGAATATATTATTATTTAAAATATCTTCTTCCTCACTAGTATTAATTCTTGCATCGCGGAGGACTTCACAAACATATAAACAAGGCACTCAAATTACAACCAGGCTCAAAACAACTACTTGAGGACAACATATCGCACTCTTAATAAAACAGCGATTTAACTCAAAATTTGGAAGTAAGGCAATTTTAACTCTAATTGTGTGACTATAAATTGCACTATTATATTTTGTATTAAGTAATTGCAACAGAGTTTAAATTTGTTTAATCCATAATACTCAGATAAGTCTCTGTTGTATTATAAGTGCGATATATTGTTTTCCCCTGTCAAACCCACAACACTCGGTGTAGAGGCAACGGCGAGGGGATCATTTAACCCACTACGCCATCCATGCGGTCATATACATGATGTCAAATGGATTAGATGAAATTACCAAAGCTTTCAAAAGTTTTGCAAGCCAGAAATCCTAATCCTAACTAATATTATAAAAGCGAAAATAAGTTTGTTTGTTACCTTTTCACGCCTAAATCACTGAACCGATCATCCTGAAATTTTGTATATACGTTGCAGGTGTACCGAAACGGACATAGGCTAGCTTTCATCCGGAAAATATTTACTGTTCCCGAGGAAACCAACAATAACGTTCTTATGATAATAGATGGCGCCACGTGTCTTTCGAATCATGATTGAATTATATTATTACAAGCGGAGTACAATCCGAATTGATTGTCAAATTCTAAATTAATGCTTGCGAAGCCGCGGGCAAAAGCTAGTTTAATTACAAATTAGCAAAAAGACAATACATTTGAAGCAGGGCTAGAACCTGTACCTTCGTCAAAGAACTTTACTGCTTTCAACTATGTATGTAGTCCACTCATACTGTTTGCATAAATTGAATGATAAGATGTAATGATGAAGTAATGAGAAGAAAGAGAATAATATGAGAGTAATATGTTTTATTTTTTCTCAATATACACACATTTAAAGCGGTTGGATGCAAGTGACTGAAGATCGGTCTGTGTGGGAAAACCTTGGGGTGGCCTATATCCAGCAATGGACGTCTTTCTACTGAGTTGATAATGATGATACATTTAACATAGTTTGATTGCACAGATGGCGATCAAGCGTTCGCTTTACCGCTATCATTGCGTATCTCAGTAGACACAATAATTTGTGGATCCACAAATTGCTTTGTGCTTTATTTCCATTAATTGTAATTTTGTAAAGTGCCCTGTTACACACCAGATCGTACTGCGTGAGTGGTCTTAATAAGTTTCAGTTTCACTGCAAATATTCCAATACCCAAAATTGATTTGTCATGCAACAATACGTGAATCTAAATACGTAAATTAAAATACTGTTATAGTCTAGACCGGACTTTTATTAACTGTTCACGACTTTTCAAGTAAAAAATCGTGAAGATGATTTTATTATTATAACACTTTTAAGTCATATATAATTAGAAGTAATAAATGATGTCATATTTTTATTAGATTTGTGCGATTTTCATTATTTAACTTGAAAATTGTTAAGAGCTTTGATGATTATTCTTATCATTTGCTTTTATTTTTATTTTATAGGTCAAAGAGCACAATGTTAATAAAATAAGTAAATCTTTATGATTGATTGAATGTTTTGCACATATAATACCTATAATTATGTTACATACATACATAGTCCCACGTCTATATATTATCCTAAGGTAGGCAAAAGGCAGATTCGAGTCAGTTCGTCAGTTGTTTCAGGTTCCACGTAGTCTATTGGCTTGTATACATATCCCGAAAGAGATAGCCAAATAATATGTATGATACTGATTTTTTACTATCTTCAAGGAAGAACGGATGGCGCGATAATATGCAAGTATTTTGGGTTTTAAACTTATTGTAAGACCGCATTTTGTGATGGCTTGAGTGTCTGGGTTTCAATATATTAGTTGTTTGAATCTCAGTAAATCCGCTCGAGACACAGTAGTTATCTCTATTAAACAACTATTCACTATACATGCATGGGGTTTGAACTGTCTTATGAAAGCTTACCAAATTTATATCATATACATTTTTATTTATAACGATGTGAGATAAGTAAATGCAACTTACCATCATCAACGATGCCCGCAGCTTCTTCTTTAGCATTCTGCTCTAAAGACTTTAAAATTTCATCAGGAATTGGCGGAGAAGTCGGCAGATGGCTTCCTTGGGGCCTATATCCTCCTTCATCAGCAGTATAGCTTACACTGTACACCTTTCCATCGTCGCCCTTGTATGAGTATTCACCGTTAGCCTTAATACCATCGCTAGCTACACCATTCTCACCAATGGATATACCATTGTCAGTCTCAAAACCATAACTATAATTTTCCAAGCCAATTTCATTGGCGAACTTTAGTGTACTCGCACGTGTTTTATCATCATCAGTTCCTCCAGGTGCTACTATAGAGCTGAATCCTGGTGCAATACGTATACTGGGACCTCCTGCATTTTCATCTGCGCCTGTGATAGAGCCAAATCCAGGGGCAATACGAGTATTCGGTCCACCAGCGCTACCGAAACCAGTTAAAGATTCCCTGAACGCTGCATCTCCAACCTTTGAATTTGTTGACCCATAAGAGTTTCTTGGTCCACCAAGACCTGTAGGTTCTGCTCCAGAGGTCCTTGTTCCGGGAGTAGCTGCGTCTACAACTACTCCTTGAGCATCATTCGTGTAACTGCCAGAGGGAAGCCCATCAACAGGGGCCTGCAAATCGCCAGGACTACCCCCAGCTGTCTTCGCAGATATTGGAGGCAGGTAGCTTCTGTCAAGCTTCGCAGCCCCACATGCCGCCAATACGGCGGTTAAAATAACCTGTAAATAATAAACTCAGTTAAATTGACAGCCTCTACTTCAAACCTGTTAATCAGGTAAAGGTTAACATTCTCTTAAACATAATATTGTTTATATTTAACATTTACGTATAGGAAGTGAATACAGACAAGTACACCACACGTATATATCAACAACGTATGAGCTCATTTATTACAACATCCAAAGAAAAATAAAGACAAAAATACAATAGCCAAAATTATCAAGGTAAGTAATGTCCTACTTTTCTTAGAAGATGGCTTGTCTGCCTTTATAGGACCAGTTTGTAGATCCCTTATCGCCATAGGCATAAGGATAGAATACGAAAATATATTCAACACTAGAGGTCACAAGTTCATACTATTATCTCATCACAATAAAATGCAAATGAGAAGACATAAGTCCGGTTCTGTGATGCCACTTTTTCAATTTTTAATAAAACTAAAAAAGCCGTCTTTTGTGTTTATAAATTGGCGTGTCTAGTCATTCAACACGCGAATATATTATATTTTTGCTGAAGCAGTTTATGATGACTTGTGGACAAAAAGACGTATTAAAAATGAATCTAGAAATGTTTCTATTATGATGTCAATAACATTTAAATTAACACTAGACAGTTAATATTGTAATGCTTGAATAAGGCACTAAGTTACAAGTACTTGGCAGATACCACAGAACATAATATATAAGATTAGTAAATATGTTCTGTGGTAGATTCTTATATCATTGTAACACTACCTTAAGTACACTTAGTCAACAGTAAATTATTTGAATTTTGATGTTATAACCCAGGTCAGACTGTTTTAAATCAGTAAGACTGTGGTTTAATCATCGAAAATAAATTACAATTTGCAATGTTTATTCTGTAACCTAAAAACATATTTGCTACAATCCTGTTTGTTTACTTATTTGTTCCGGTCTTTTGGAGCAAATTAAATAGATTTTCGATTTTGTTTTTGAAAGCGTATCCCAGTTAGCTGAAGTATTTACTTTTGTGAATAGAAAAAATATACAGATAACATTCATATAAGTTCACAACCTTCTTCCCTATACTATCTAAGGCTAATTCACAAACTCACTGTAATGTATAAGGACTGGCAAGATCCGTGAATCATATGAGGAACATAAAATTAACATTAGCACGTCACTAGGAATATGATTTATTACTTATTATATTCAATTAGAAAGAATTTCTACCTAAAGATGATCTAATGAATATTAAAGAGATAATTATGTCAAGAAAAGCTGCCCGGTAGCTTCCATTTATAAGAACCTAGAACGCTATAAAAAGTAAATAAAAATAATAAGTTGTCTCAATTATAGGTCTATGGTCCTTCTCAAAAATGGCAAACAAAAGTTTATCCATCCTACTAACCAGGCCCGGTTTTATTCGTAGTTCGACAGACTTGAATAAGCTATTCAAATCGAACTGCCAACAAACCCGGTTCTGGTTAGTAGAGTGTGTTAAATTTTGTTTATCCTTAACAAATCATCACTACATTTATAAAGTTTTAAGATATACTTCACTTAATAAAATGTTCTGAAATGTGTTGAAGCAGCTATGCGGATTTCCTACGATAATTTGTTCTCCGTTAAAAACAAGTGATATTTAATTTATCATATGCAACTGACCTCGACAAGACGGAGGGCCATTTTTTAAATTCTTTTGCCGAGTAATTGTTTGGTTGACAGCCTGTTGTAGATAGGATTAATAAATTAAAGCCTAGACAGAACTATACTTGAACTTTTGCCTTGTTAGTCGTTCTGACACGATGGAGGTGCTATCATTTTATTTTCTTATGACAAACTACTTCTTCAACTATTTATTTAAGACGCAAGATATGGTACTATGTATGCATAAATTAAGTGTTCGTTTATCGCTATGATACGTGGGTCTTGTTTGTGCTGTAATTATGTGTTTATGCATAATATACATAGGTAAAAGCATTAGTATCCTAACTAATTACGTTTTCACGCCTTAATCACTTGACCGATCGTCACGAAATCCTGCAAATATATTGTCAGGGGTACAGAAAAGGACATAAGTTTCATCTAGCAAAAAAGTATAGTTACCGCAAAAACCCATAGTAATAAATAAGACAAAATCTTAGCTTTCTGACAATCTAATTTTGATGAGCTTTATGCATTTAAATAATTAAAATTAGTGCACCTTTATAACCGTAATCTTTAAATAATTATGCATACTTTTGGATTTATATCTCTATTATGCTAAGGACTTGTTTAATATACCGTTCGATCTAGTTTTATGCATACATTTTGCATAATATTATAACGAAATGTGATACCGATATTTAGCATTTTAAGATCCTGAGAATTTACGGTTTTTTGATAATGAACTGTACATTTTAACCCTTAAGTCTGCCGGCACATTAAGTGACGAGTGCTGTTATTTAAAATAAAATGGTTTCCATTCTGGCCAAGTATGAGTTGACAGACATAACATACTTTCAAGGGCACTGTTTTGTCTTTAATATGAATGACAATTAGCTTTTTAATACTAACATTAGATCAATATTTAATATTAGTTTATAAATTAGATTCATATAAACACTGCTTCAAGGGTTTATCAAATACAACTTTTTATCGATTTTTTATTGCCCATTTTTTTTACGTCAATATTGTAATGATTATTGACAACAATAAAAACGTAATTTATTTATTGGTTAATATATTTTATACTTTATAAAATGAGATAATATAGTACTACACTGAGGTTATTATTAATTATAGTGCAGATTATATTAATTTTATAGAAATCAAAGTAACGATGATAAATTGGTAAAGCAATAAATTTGACCAATTTCAATTACCCGAATATATTTTTTGAGACATGTTTTTTGTATAATATTTAATAATAAGGATATCAAATTTATTCGTAAAGGGCCCGTCTTAGCATATAGTTACCGTTAATATTAACATAATTTATGCAAATAAACAAACAAGCACAGAACACAAAATTTTAGCATTAAAAATAAAAATCACTTTTAAAACCCTTCGAAAAGTTTCGAAAGACAATTTCAAATCCAATTTCTAATTGCATAAGACAAAGCACTTCACACACAAGACACAAAAGAGTATTACCAATATCATTGTCCTTATCCCTCTGGGGGATGCGCGTCCACAGCAGAACCCACACTAACTGGTGGCACGATGAGGCAACTTTTGCTTTTTATAGCGTTTGAAAAGTCTTCTAAAAAACGTGCTTAAATGACTTCACCAATTTTATTATGCGGCCGCGCCAATCCTAGTCTTATTTCTTTGACCTCTATTTCTTACGTAATAAAGCCCTTATTCCAGCGCTGTTTATTTTTTGAAGTGAAAGTCTATTATTGCAAAGATGCACATATAAGTTCCAAGTTCAAGTGGTTAAAATGTGGCTTATGGGTTCATATTATTGTTTTAATTTTCTGATCGGCAATAAACAATATATTGGTGTCGTTAGCGAATTTTTTATCGTCTATTATCAGGGAGTAGGATTGTTTCAAATTTAGAATATGACCTCAATGGAGTTAGAATAGTTATGTAACGTCTTCATTCATGGACAATATTGTTTTGATTTTATTTTTTTATTACGAAGCTTTCATTTGAATGCTTTTAATGAATGCCGGCTCTAATGATTGAGAAATTGGATGTTGCAGTCATTTCGACAGGTTACTTTGTCTTTTAAATCTAAAACAATTAAGACTAAATAATTTAGGACACGCTCATAATAACCTGAGAAGGATTAAGTTAAGGTGTTTGACGCCTACATATTTTAGGTCTGACGTCATTTAGCGCCGACTTTTTGGCCTTAATAAGCCAATTACCAAATTGAAGACTTTGCAAGAGACTTTATATCAGAGAATCAGAACTCAGCGAAGGAATTTTTAAATTTCACCTTCAGTCTATGTATCAGTATTAAGCAATTTATCGATGTCTGAATCACTATCAAACCGTAGACAGATTGTATGTACTGACAAACAAAAAAAAAAGAAAGTTAGTCTTTTTGTTTTCTGTTAATTCATAAACATTAAGTACTGTCACGCAGCAGTGAGTCAATATTGATTATAATAGACAAGTCAGTTATACGAGAGAGAATATTTCAACCAGTAGTGTAACGGTTTTTAATAATTAACTAAGGTGGCGATAAGATTTACAGAACACATAAATTCATACATTGTATTCGATTACTTTAACCTCTTGACTATAGAATGAATGAAATATATATATACTAGCTGTCCCGCGCAACTTCATTTGCTTCACATTAGATAATTTTTGCCCGTTAAAAAAAACTATCCTATCTTTTAAGTTGGACCAAATTACAGATGGTTACGAAGTTTGATCAAAATCGGTTCAGTGATTTAGGAATCCATAGCGAACAAACATGACACGTAATTTCTATATTATATATTAAGATAGCCTCACGCCTATAGTGGTGTATTCTCACTCCCATGACTAGGACCTTGCACGAGCCCGTGACTTCATGCACAGTAATCCTAATCACGTCGGCTAAACACACACTTCTTTTGGTCATACATTTTTTCCAAGGGTGAACAGCGTAAAGAAATCACTTACGCTTTTCTTTTGCAATAATAACCAAATCACTCGCGCATTGCTGGTGCTCTAAAAATGGATTCGCTCCGCTCCAAGTCTACGGATTCCTTCTCAGTACTCATATTGCGTCACTCTTCATCGCAGGAACACAATACAAAATTATTTATTTATATTCTTGTAGGGTAGTGTTCTTCCTCAGTCAGAGAGGTGAGCGAATTTTTGTCTGAGACCAAACTCTGATAGACCAACCGGTAGATGAAAAGAACTCACCTGTATGTCTAGTCCCTTCATAATTACCCAAGTAATCGTCCAATATATCTATAACCGGATATCCATACCTATGTATATGTCTAAAGGCGGTGGTTCAAAGATAAACCGATTCATAAAGACATATTTATCACCAGACTATTAAAAGTGTTTTTTTAATTGACCGATTTGTCAAAACCGTTCGTTTTCGGCAAAGCTGTTGAATTTAATGAACAAAAACCTTTTTCAACTGCTTTGATTAAAACAATTAATAAAAATAAAGTAGACGTGTTTAAGTTGAAATTCTTCCTGTTTGCGAAGTCTGTCTGAAATGTCTATTTAAATTGTATGAATATTAATTATATCGTTGTTGGTAAAGTACCAATATAGTAAGTAATCTTAGTAAATGATTCTTATTTTATTTGGTGCTGTGACGTAATTATTACAGCAAATATTATTAAGCTTCTGGAATTACTCAAGATCATATTTTATTTTTTCGACTATGGTGGCTAAAAACATACAGCCCACCTGATGGTAAGTGGTCGCCGTAGCCTATGGACGCCTGCAATATCAGAGGCATAACTTGCGCGTTGCCGACCCTTTAGGAAAGGAAGTGGGAAGGAGAAGGAGCGGGAAGGAGGAAAGAGGATGATTGGGCCTCCGGCACTCTCACTCACCGAACGAAACACAACAGTTATAGGAACACTGCTATTTCACGTCGATATTCTGTGATAGGGTAGTCCTTACCCAATCGAGCCAGCCCATTCATGCTGAAATCAGCGAGGCTCTACTACTCATATCATAATTTGGTTTATGTAGCAGCGCTGGAAAACTTATTGTATTCACATCAGGCTGACCATATACTGTGGCCAACTAATATAGGTATTCTATGGCTTCCGTAATCTATAGATTCCTCCATGACCAGGGTGTCACTTGGTCATGGTTGCAAAAACAAGGCTGGATCACTTTCGCTGTCAGCGCTGCTAGAGTAAGGGACCAAGGTTACCGGTCCCCTGCTGACAGCTCAGTCTCTCTAAAGAGCCTGGGAGAGTTCACAGGCTCTTAAGGAGCACAACACAAAGTGGTTTGGTTGCGATCTTCTATAGAATGTAGATCAGAGGTTCCCAGACTTTTTTCTCATAGACCACTTTCAAAATGTAGGTGGTTGCGGTGGAACCCCTGCAGCTACATTTCTACCATATTCAAAAAATTCGATCAAATCTCTACGGGCTGACATTTTTCTCTTTTTTTAGTAATTCTCTACCGACAAACCGAAATTCGAGACCATTGGCACTGAATGTAGAATATACAAGGTTTTACTAGTACAGTCGCTCAGTCGCTCAGTCACTGAGCTTCTTAAAATATTATCTGCCTACGGTGAAGTCAAGCCTACATTGATAGGTGAAGTCAAGCCAACATTTTAGTTCTTCACTATCGAAAGCAAATAAATTTTCTCGTGGACCCCCGTTTACGAATTGTGAACCCCCATTTTTTGTCAGGCCAACGTAGACCCCCATCGACTCTCCCGTGGACCCCTGGGGGTTCACCAGGACGACTTTGGGAACTAATGAGATAGATGAACCCCATATAGAACGCTTATTATTATTTTATTTTTATTATTTAATATTTGACTGAAATCCCAGATACATGCGAAAATACCGTAACGTCTTAATTGTCACAACGCTGGCACAATTTTCGTATTTTCATACGAAATTGTTAGTTAGATTTTGGTGACCGTCTCTAAACTCTTCAGTGTGCAACAGCTCTGACAACTACGCAATCTTTCGTATGATACATTAACAATGACTTACTGTTAACGAATGGGAGGATAACCCTAGCTAATACCGGTCCGAGCGCAAATAAGTACATGATAAATGATTCTAATATTTATCAGTGTGCACGATTCATAGGTGTTAACTAAAACGGTACTGCCTTTATTTATTGCGTTATGTATCTTATGATTATGAAATACAGAGCTGATTATCAATCGAATGATTCAAATTGGCCTCCACGTATCGTATCAAATACTGGACACTATCACGTTGGTCTTATAGCAGAAGTCTTTGCTTATGTTTTTGTGCGATTGTAAGGTCCTGTGTTTACCCCTGGGTTGTTGCAGCATAAAATCTTGAACTATGAACGGCAGGCTTGCTCCCATTGCGTAGGACTTGAAACCATAGGCGGTGAAATTTAAAAGTATAATACACTGCTACGTACCTATCGTGGATATATACGTGACATGACGTATGCATTAAATATAAATGAATACGGTTCGAACAATCTTACAACCATTTGATATTTTTTCGGACCAAATCGCGTATTGCAAAGGGAACAAATAAGAATAATTTAAAATAAGAATTTACATTTTTTTTAATATCACGTAGTTCCGTGAAATGTTTAGATCATTTCCAAATATTCAATTGGCAATATTGCATATATTATGTCGTCGCTAATTTGTTTTATTGTCCTGATAATTAGGTATTTTTCCGCCTCGATGGTGCCGTGACATAGCTTTGCACTTTGATCTATTGACTCTTAAAATAATATTGAGTTTAATAACTGAATAGCAGCGTGGAGTCTGGATTTGTGACTCCCAGTAAAGGATAATACGATTAAATTTCTGATATAAAAAAATATTATTGTCGTGGAATATAAAGATTAAAAAGCCTCCCATATAATATTTTTATATTGCTCCTAGTAGCAGATGAGCTAGCGAAGCTTAGCCCTTAACATTTCCGAAATCCATGATCAGGTAAGTACCTGATCATGGATTTCGGAAATGTTAAGGGTCACAGCTAAACCACTGCTTACCGAGGTAGCAGTACTTTCTTTATACCTTGTTTAAGAAGGACGAGTCAGAACGCTTAGAGAACACCGTCGAAAGTAGTTCGTTCTAGATCGACGCAATCGATGCAGAGAAAGGATTGCTTGAAACAAACAGTGCCGTACGGGAACGCTTCTAGATAAAATAGATGAACTTTGCTGCTTCGTTTGGAATAGCAAGTGTAGATATGCTTTTTATATGAAATGTATACAGGTGATTTTGAAATCATGTAATTCCTTTTAACCACGCATTCTACTGGTGGTTTAGATAACCCTGACCATATTTTTATTTATTAGAATTATATTTTTGGAAAAATTTATGTACAATTTTTTTCGTGAAATGGTTTTAGTTAGTCATATTATTATATTAACCACTCGAGGCAATTTTATTTTTTTAATAATTAAAAAGATAACATATCTATCTAATAATTAATGTCGTAAATAATAACGGGCGGTCTTTTTTATTGCCCCTCATTATTTACGACATCAGTTATTCCTGTTATATTTTTTAAATTAGTAAAATATTAAAATTGTGTCGGGTAGTTAACATATGACTATCTGAAACCATTTCACAAAAAAATCGGTACATTAATTTCTCCAAAAATATAATTCTAATAAAAAAATATGGTTAGCGTTATTCTATATCACCAGTAGAATGCGTGGTTAAAGGAATTACACGATTTCAAATCAACCTGTATTATGAGATAATAGTACTGTCTAATTAAGTTTAAGGTCGTATCCATTAATTCAATGTTTTAGCAACATTCCTTGATAATGACGACAGTTTTTCATTAGTATGAATTATGTTTGTACTGTATTTTACGTCTCATAAGCGCAGCTAATGTAAATTTGTCATTTTAACAGATGTCTTTTAGTAAATAATTAGGTACTATTTGTCAGTATGTAAAGAATAACATTTGTAGGAAATCAATTATTTTTGGTTAAATTTGCATACGGATTTTTCTTATTACCAAGCTATTTATATACAACTTCATGTACATAAAGTAATTAAGCAGTCTTAATATCATATGAAGGCTTGTCGTCCTTAGGTAGAACAGAGATAAATGAAATACACTGAGCTTTGCAAAATTACGGCATGTGCCGCTATGCTCGTAATACGATTTAAGTAGTATCGTATAGCAATCGCATTGCACCGATTAAATAACGTCGGAATAACGAGCGAAATACTTTCCAACCCTGAGCATAGCTCTCTAGAATACATTGATTGCATAAAAGTACTAGATTGAATATAATAAACTATTATAAATGTTGGATCGAGGATATTAGCAGAAAAGGCGATACTACCTCCACTAATAGACAATTACGTACTACGCTCTTTAATAATTTAATTGCGTCAAATAACTCTAGCTAAAACCCGCCACGCTTCGCTGTGAGCCACATATTTCTAATTGCCCGTTTCTATACGAACTTTGAGATATTGGTAACTTCGTATGACTTTAGCCCTGAGGGGTGACATTGGTGCCAATTCTGTTGTCACAAAATTCTCTAAGCTTAACTAAAAATCACTAAAATTTAGTTTAGTCCTCTCAAATGAGATTTCGTATTCTGAAATCGTTAAAAGTGACAGGACAAAAAAATATTTTAGTGATTTTTAGTTAAGTTTAGAGAATTTTGTGACAACAGAATTGGCACTATTCGCCCTTAATTGGAAAAGCTGTTTAATTGGAAGAAGCTGTTTTACTGGCAGTTTTTAGTGCTATCTATTAATTTCCACGTGTATTTTTTTGGCAAAAAGTATGATAGTGGTCTGGTGGGAACTTCCAACTTTTTCCAATTATGGGCCAATGTCACCCTTCAGGGTTAAAGTCATACGAAATTATGGTAGGAAATACATATATATATAAGGAGTTACACATAAAAATGAAATCCACCGAGTACTTGCCGAGTTTTGCAGACATGAGGAAGCTGTATATTTTTATTTATGGACACATAAAGGAAATAATATGTCGTGAGGTGTTTTATAGGTGCATAATGACAGTCCGCTCGTCGGGTATTCCCAAAGCTTTTACGAAGGAATGCGGTTTCACTGCGCATCCATACTGAATATCGTCCTAACTTTTTAGTACATAATCTATACTAATATTATAAAGCTGAAGAGTTTGTTTGTTTGTTTGAACGCGCTAATCTCAGGAACTTCTGGTTCGATTTGAAAAATTCTTGTAGTGTTGGATAGCCTATTTATCGAGGAAGGCTATAGACTATATAACATCACGCTAAGACACGGGGGCGGTGCAGTAACGATAAACGCGGGTGAAACCGCGGGAACGTCTAGTTATATGTATAGGTATACTAGATGTTCCCGCGGTTTCACCCGCGATTATCGTTGCTGCGCCGGCCCTGTGGGTCGTAGCGTGAAGTTATATAGTCTATGACCTTCCTCGATAAATAGGCTATCCAACACTAAAATAATTATTCAAATGGAGCCAGTAGTTCCTGAGATTAGCGCGTTCAAACAAACAAACAAACTCTTCAGCTTTATAATATTAGTATAGATTATAGCTAGCTTTAACGGTAAAGAAAAACATCGTGAGGAAACCTCCATGTCTGAGAGTTCTCCATAATCTTCTCGAAGATATGTGAAGTCTGACAAACCATACTGGCCCAGCGTGGTGGACTATGACCTAACCCTTTTCCCACTGAGTAGAAGTCCGTGCCCAGCAGTGGGACAGTTTAATAAAAGGCTGTTATTATTATAAGTCATAGTTGTCCCAAGCGGTTCGTAATAACTACATATTTGTGGATCATACATATTTTAGTCCCGTATGAAATCAAACCAACCAACCAAGAAGCAGCGATAGCTCAGTGGGGAGACCAACAGACTGCAATGCAGAGGGTCTCGGGTTCGAACCCACGTCGCGCACCTCTGACTTTCGGAAGTTATATGACTTTTCGAAATTATGTGCGTATTGATTGACAATAATTATCGCCTGCTCTGTGCCTCGGAGAGCACGTTGTCCCGACTGCCATGAAAATTTATGGTAGTCGTTATTGGGAAGTCAGTGCAATCTAATATCTTGACACTGGTCTAGCTTTAGGGTATCATTAGCCTTCGGGTTGCGGAGGTCAGATGACAGTCGCTCCGTGTAAAAACTGATATCCAGTCAAATCCAGTTAGACTAGAAAGCCGACCTCAAGTGACTTGGGAATAATAAAGGGTAAGGAGAAGAAGACGAAATCAAACCAACAGCACGCAGCGTACTGTTAAAAGCGAAATGACCGCTAAATCTGTTGCGACATCAGAGCAGTCATTTAAAGTAAACATTGTCTTTCGTCATCATTTAAGTCATACGTATACGTTAAAAGGATTAAATTAACAGCAACAGTGCTAAATAACAGGTGTACGACATTCAAGGATAAAATAACTATTTATAAAATTGCCCAATATACAGTTATATTAACTAATATTATAAAAGCGAATGTGAGTTTGTCTGTTGAAGTGAAAACTTCTTTAGGCGCGTTGAGCACTTCTTGGGTGAACAAAAATCATGGAACTCGCGTCATCGTCATGCTTCCACGCTTCATTAGTTTTTTTTTAAATATTAACAATATCTCAGAAATGGTGCGTCCTACGTGAAAAATAACTAAATTTTGACCCCCTTAATAACCCATAAGAGAGTATCAGGAACTAGCATCCGACCCGATCATTATGAAATTTCGGATATACGTTGTCAGATGTACAGAAAAGGACTAAGCGTTTCTTTCATCCAAAATAGTACTGTGACTAACCTAAACTAACCGACATTTTCGCGAGCAAAGCCACGGGCAAAATCTAGTATTATAAATACGAATGTGAGTTTGTTTGTTACGCTTTCTTAACGGGTAGTATTTAACTGCTCCTCAATTTTTTGCCTTTGTTCCACCAAAAATAATAATTGCACAGCAAAATATGCTTACCAAAAATACTAATTGCAAAGCAAAATATGCTTACCAAAAATACTAATTGCACGGCAAAATATATTTAAAGAGATCAAGCTAAGTCGACGGAGCCCCGCCAAGCGGGGCTCCTATTTTTGGGTGGGTTAAAGAAGGAACCTAACATAACCTAACCCTTCCGGGACGGAATGCAGTGATTTGAGGCGTATAGGTGCTCGTTATGATATATTTTAGTAAGCATATTTTGCTGTGCAATTAGTATTTTTGATGGTCATTATATTTAATCCCTTTCTTAACTAGTTGACCGATCATCATAAAATTTTGCATATACGTTGTCAATGGCACAGAAAAGGACATAGGGTAACTTCCATCCAAAAAAAATTTACATAACCTACATTTACTCAAGCGAAGCCGCGGGCAAAACATAGTATCACAAAAGTCGGTTCACCCACCATCTTGATAACCTTCGTTTGTTATTTACAGACTAGTATTCGCTCGTGACTTTACTTTCTTAAGAGCATATGCATTTGTTTACTTTATTGGTCAGAAATGTAAAAATGAGGACAGAAAGCAATTTACAAAAAATATTAGTACTGCCAGAAAATCATTGAACCCTATCGTGATAGGGTAGAGATGCTCGATCGACAATCGATACAGCTTATACTCTGTATAATCTTGTGACACTTATACCAAGAGCTATGACAATGTTGTTTATATTTAATTGTCATCGTGTAAAACTAATCCTGGATTTCGCGCACCTATTCGACGTATATATAGAAAATACAATGAGGTTTTCACTAAACTGGACGTATTTAGTAGGCCTGCTAGTGAATTTCGCAATACATTAAAAAGAGCCATTGAAGAAACTGAGTTAAAAACATTCAATCACCATCCGTCAAGTGCCAACTACCTTTACAAGATGCAGGGGTCTATAAAATAAATTGTGACTGCGGACTCTCATACATTGGTTAAACCAAGAGAAGCATAGGCACCCGCATAAAAGAACACATAGCTGATGTAAAACACCAACGCTCGTTGAAGTCTGTTGTGTGTGAACATGTGCAACAAGGGACCTGAGATTTGACAAATCACAGATGCTCACTAAAGAACACCGATTCCTACCAAGGATGCTTCACGGGGCTATTGAAATCAAAAAACATCCTAATTTCAATAGAGAATATGGTTGGAATGTACCCCCAGCTTGGAATCCAGTAATTAAAATAGTCAAACCCAAAAAGAAGCAAACCACAGCTAGACTTCATGATACTTTGAGCTCATTCTGCGTAAATAGAAACACCCGTAATTAAATTATGTTCGGGTACTTTGAAATAACTACACTGGAACATTGAGACAACTGCCATCTTAGTCTCCCCGTGACCATGGCTGCTGAAAAGCAACCGAAACGTCGGGGAAAGTGTAAACACAAATATAAATAGTATAATAGTATAGTAATAGTATAAATAGTTTTAATAGTTTCAATAATTTAATTAGCTTAAAAATTAGTAAAGTTGAATAGCAATAGTAGTGTAACAGTTTTCAAAATTTTGTAATAAAGTGTCAAATAGACAACGCGATAAAATCCGTATGTAGTAATTTAATTTAAATGAGTTAAAAATGTAAGAAACATTGTGTAAAATTCAAAATTTTCATATAATTTGTTTGATTCTTGCAAAATTGACATAAATTTATAATTATGTAAGCTGTGAATAACGGTGTGGGTTGCACATTTAATCAAACTTTATTTAAAATTTATTAGAAATAAGGACATAATGTGTAACTGTTTGTTATTATAAATAAATAAATACTCGATTATTATTAATCGATAGTGTTATTATTCTCATTTTTTTAGAGACTACTCCCGGTCTAGGAATAATTCCTTTATCGAGGTGGACTTTACAAATATTCAAAAAACGGACACAAAGAACATCAAGACTCGGAATAACCATTTGTGGATCACACAAATTTTTGTTCCGTGTGGGATTCGAACCCGGCGCGTTGTCAGCGACGAGGCGACCTTCTAAGCCACTACGCCATCCGTGCAGTCATTGTTTTAGATACCTAGTTAATTTAATATAATATATCGTCATTCTAGATGTGACCCCTGGTATATGCAAACTAAGCAACTTTCCAGGAAAGACAAAAAACTGCTTTATTAACAAAGTATATTAGATATTCTTTTTTTTACAAATTTGAACTGAAAATAAAATGAATTATAATGCAGGAGGCATTTACAAGGTAACACAGAAATACTTCTCAGATCTTTCTCCATAAAAATCACATTTTACTAAAAAATCTTAGTTTCGAGGGGTCACATCTAGAACGACGATATAATAACTAGCTGTCCCGACAGATGTCGTCCTGTACACACGAAAAAAAACAAGTGAACCATTTTCGAATCCACTTGAACACACAAAAAAATTCATCAAAATCGATCCAGCCTTTTAGGAGGAGTTTAATTACAAACACACGCACAGAAGATTTATAATAAAGATATATCGAACAAGAAGAATAGAAAACAATACATTTTTAGTAAATTTATATTTGTGAGGTGCTTCCATACACGTTATTTAAAATAGTTACAATTTATAATTATTTTCTTGTTATGCTGGACCGATTTTGATCAATTTTTTTGTGTGTGTTCAAGTGGATTCGAGAACGATTGAGATTTTTTTTCGTGTTTATAGAATAACGTCGGTCGGGACAGCTAGTTATAAATAAAATGTTTCATCCATTATGCTATGTTATTTTTATATTGATAATCAAATAAATGTAAATCTCGATTTATTTACAAGGCTGTTCGGTACTTTGTAATTCGTTAAAAGGACGCAAGGAACGTGACTATTGGAGCACTTTTATCAGTAAAGTATGATATTGTTTTTTGTCATTTTATACCACCATGAAATACGGAATTTGTTGAGCGTGATACCATAGGACCCATACGGAGTATAAATATTTTGAATATTGTTCCATTCCACATTTGAATGTGATATATTAATGTATTATCACTGATTAATTATTATCAATGTCACCGAAGAGTAGCAATGCGCTATTGTCATTTAAAATAATAAATGATTCAAAAATCGTCTGATTTTATATTTGAATGCGATTTTATGCGTTGTCACTAATTAGTAATATAATAATATCAGCCCTGTATTAAACTGTCCCACTGCTGGGCACGGGCTTCTTCTCAGTGTGAGAAGGGTCAAGCTATAGACCACCAGGCTGGCCCAGAGCGCATTGGCAGACATCACATATCTTCGAGAACTTTATGGAGAACTCTCAGTAATGCAGATATCCACACGATGTTATCCTTCACCGTTAAAGCGAGCGATATTTGATTTTTTAACACGCATATAACTTCGAAAAGTCAGAGAAGCGCGCCTTGAGATCGAACTCGAGACCTCTGCATGGCAGTCCAAAGATCTTCCACTAGGCTATCACTGATTTATTACTGATTAGTAAACTTCTTTTAATTTACAGTAATAAGCATCACTTTACCATCACAGTAGAGCCTCGCTGATTTCAACATGAATGAGCCGGCTCGATCGGGGAAGGACTCACTGCATATCGACATGATTTAAGTATTCCTACTGTTGTGTTTCGTTCGGTGAGTGAGAGTGCTGGAGGCCCAATCACCCTCTTTATCCCTTCCTGCTCCTTCTTCCTTCCCACTTCCTTTTTCTCTTCTTCCTTTCCTTAAGGGTCGGCAATGCGCAAGCGATGCCACTGGTGTTGCAGGCGTCCGTAGGCTACGGTGACCACTTACCACCAGATGCTTGCTTGCCACCTTAATTGTATAAAAAAATTTAAAAAAGCTCGCCTTTTTGTTTTTTTTTGACCCAGGAAAATCCTTTATGGATACCCCCTCCCCCGGGGGGGGAGGGTGGTTATGTGAGACTCTCCGCCCCTGAAGGGGGTCGGTATACACACTAAAAACCTGGGGTGAGCCAAACTCACCTACCTACCTTACTCAAAGCGATCACTTTTAGTAAATTCTTCTTCACGTCCGTTACGACAAGTGATTTCTCAGTACGCAGTCTGTCCTCTATTGATCGTGTTACCAAAGACAACGTTTTCACCCGTTCGGTGGAATTCAAAGGTGAAGAGTACACACACAAACACATACATACACATAACACACACACATTGCTTGATTGCAGAATTAGTCTTTTCATCTTTTGTCAGAAACTTGACCATTGCCCGGTCACTGCACTCAGTGAAATGCAATTGGATGATTGACAACTGCACTTAATTAAGCAATCTATAGCAAGATATTTAGAAGTGACGTAATTATTTAGGGTTCCTTAGCCTAATAGTACAAACGGATCGCTATAACTATTCACCGTCCATCCGTCCAAAAAATCTATATGTTTTGGACGGACGGTGGTCTAAAAGCTATGGCGCCTTCTCCGCCTTAAAAGGCCCCCTTTTGAACTGTAATAAGTAGTTAGTATTGCTTACAATATGTGTGTTACTATACAGTGACAGGCCTAGTGGGAGACTCTCTCGTATTAAACTACCAGGCAGAGTCTCGAAATCGATCCCAAGGCACGCATTTCTCACAGCTATGAACATATTAATTAGCTAATTGTCACTTGCTTTAAGCTTTTTAACGGAGAAAGAAAATATCGTGACAAAACCTACATGTTTTAGACTTCTCCATAAAGTTCTCTAACTTGCTTCAAAGGAGAAAGAAAATATCGTTAGAAAACCTCCATGTCTGAGAGCTCTCCATAATGGTTTCGAAGATATGTGAAATCTGTCCACCCGCACTGTGCCAGCATGGTGGACTATAAACCTAACCTAACCCTTCCTACGCTGAAAAGGGAGCCGTGCCTAGAAATGGGACAATTTTTAAACAGGACTGATATTATGTGTAGTGTGTATCCATCATAGAAGGTGGATGTGTATAGGATATCCACAAACAAATAATAAAATGTGTGTATTTTTTATATTTTATAGTACCTATATCGTAAAAGTATGTTTCTCAAAATCAAACAACGAATAAAAAAGTCGACCAAATGCATCATGTATGATGGTACGGAACCATCGACGCACGATTCGGACTCGCACTTGCCCATTTTATTTTGTCTATATTATGTTAACCAATATTGTTTATTCTTATTCAAATAATTACCATTTTCGTAAACAATTATTATCGTTATTATATCATTCTTATTGGAAATTTGTGAATGAATATAAATAAATATCATACAATACTGATGAATGTATTCAAACCTATACATCTTACTTTTTCTATAGATATAAATAATATTGAAATGTCAGCGTCTAATATCGAGATGAATGGCTTTTATTAAATTCAGACAATTATGCCATGATTTAAAAACATAAACGATTTATGAATTATTCGATCGATTAGTCTGTTGTCTGTTGTTTTTTTCTTATGTAACTTTTGTAGCTGTATATGTATATATAGGTTACACGATCACAGCAGCCCAAAGATTTTAATTATAAATGAGCCCTTAGATTGCCCAAAAATTGTCTGGGAAGAGCGAGCTCTGTGAATGACATTTACATTATAGAGAAAAGTAGGGTACAGTTTTTAATATGAGTGAGGTGTCTAACACCTCATACGACCCAAATTAAACACAAAATAAAATGTTTTTAAGGTACCTAGTGCCAAAAATACGTATGTCAATATGAAACTACTGTTTATGCACAATACTTTGCTTTTTTGTAAACCAATAAAAAAATTATAACAATAAGTATAAAACAGATTTATTTGTAGCCATCTACAAATAAATCTGTTTTATCTTTAATATAAATCTTCTGTGCGTGTGTTTGAACTTAAACTCCTCCTAAACGGCTGGACCGATTTTGATGAAATGTTTTGTGTGTGTTCAAGTGGATTCGAGAATGGTTTAGATTTGATTTTTTTTTTCTTTCGTGTTTACTGGACAACGTCTGTTGGGACAGCTAGTATTGTTATAATTTTTTGCTTTGTTTTTATGTCCGTTGTTGGAATGTTTGAAAAGCCCTTCGCGGCACAGGATTAAATCTCAGAGAGACCTCAACATCGCCTCGGCTACTGTGGGGGCGATGTGGAGGTCACTGCTCTTAGACCACACGACTGCTTACCATCAGGTGGAGTGTGGTCATTTTGACGAGCAAAAAAAAAAGAAAAAAAAAATAAAAAAATCCTAGTGCGAGAGTATTTTAATAGAAAAAGAGAAAGAATCTCCGCCAATTATTTAAAGGTGTTGTAATTTATTTTGGGCGCCCAATAGTTCTACTAAAAAGTGATTTAACTTCTGAAACGTCCATGACTCCTACGGTGGAGTCATGGACGTTGACGTCGTTGCGCCTCCGTGACCCCTACGGGGGAGTCAAAAATATTTGATATATTTTTCGCGACCAATCACAACGTGTTTTCTTGACTCCCCCGTAGGGGTCACGGACGCGCAACGGTAGCGTTTTTTTATGGGTCATGGGACATTCCTAGGGTTAAGGCTTATCCATTTCTAATAGGACAACCTGTTAAACAGTAGTAATTATTATGAATCCCATCTAAGATTATATAGTTACCTAGGCCTATACGTTTCATAACCTTTTCAAAGAACGCCATGCTGTAATCTCAACTGCAGTAGTGAGATCATTCCATAATCTAATCGTCCACGAGATAAAATACCTCTCAAATTACATACGAATTAAAGATAATCATCAAATCAAGTGCATACCTAGAATATTAGATCATAACTGTTGATAATACAATGTAGAATGTAACACGCGCTCAACACCATAATTACGGAGTATCGCTGCGCAGGCGCATGAACGCGTTACCGGAACTTGGTAGGATCTACACGATGCCGTAAATAATACGTATTAACACCTCCGTTGGTACACGATTCAATTACGATATATGATTGACTTTTGCTTTGATTTATGATTTAAGTTGTATGCAAAATCAGCCTACCTAGTCCTTACTAATATTATAAATTCGAAAGTCACTCTGTCTGTCTATCTGTCTGTCTGCTACCTTTTCACGACTAAACCACTCAACCGATTTAGATGAAATTTAGTACAGATATAGTTTATAACCTGGGAAAGGACATATGCTACTTTTATTGATGTAGGTACCACGCGGGCGGAGCCGCGCGCAAAAGCTAGTTGATAAATAAACCCCGTCATAAAACACTGTCGTTTAAGAGTAGTTGCAACACCAAACGAATCCGCCGCGCACTCCCAACTTTTCAAAAAAGGAATTGTTGTGCTATAGAACAATATGACGACAGATGGCATAACAGTTTATTCAATAATCGAATCCTAAAATAATCTCATAAATCATAAATCATTTATTTGTCTGCGAATATGGGTACAAATAAGTTCTTATATCAAATATAATAGTACATTAGCCATATCCTACCACAAGGCATGCATACTAAAATTAAAATATAAAGATGAAATGAACAATTATTTAAACAGGTACAGTAAATTAATTATAATAGTTTATCCTGCAAATATTCGGTTACTGAGTAATATGATTTATTTAACAACAGAGTTTTGACTGCTTTTTTAAATACATTTAAATTTGAAATCTCAAGAACCGATTTAGGCAAATGATTATATAGGCGTGGGGCCATGCAAAAAATACTTTTGTTTAACAATGCAGTCCTATTAGCTGGGAAACATATGTTCTTATCATGTCTTTTACTATTTAATTTCTTAAAGTAGTGCATATATTTTCTAACAAACAATACAACTTCCAATATATATAAACATGGTAAAGTTAGAATATTTAATTGTACAAAGAATGGTTGACAACTTTCCGTTTGTTTTATATTAGCATTGGCTCGAATACATTTATTTTGTGCTTTAAATGCAGCTTCTTTTAGCTTTTTAAGTATAGATAGAAATCCTAGAGATCAGATATCTATACTGGTAGGAACAGAACACAAAGTTTTTTTTTTACAGACATACAAATATCTTTACTGGATTCACCTAAAGCGATATTGTAGCAATATTAAAAATTATTATAACAAATTTTAAAAGAAGATATCCTTGTGAATTCACTCAGAGCACAGCAGAATATGTCCACGTCCAAGGCTATGAGATTAAGCGTGCGGAGTGCGCGCGTCGCGTTGTTGGGCTGTGATCTTCTGTACTATATGGGCAAGTAGATACTTTCGCAGGCTACAATTTCCCCTAGCTTCAAGCTAACATCCAGCTTTTTTCTAGAACTGATTATGATGTTACTTTATTAAGTTCTTTTTTAACTACTTTAGAAACATTTAAACAACAAAGATAATACAAGTTAATACAAGTTGTTTATTAACAACTTAGCAAAGGGGCCGGTCACCACTTAATGTGTCATTAATACAATTTTAGTTTATTTATTATGTCATTATGTCTGTGTAGGTACTCGTAAATATAGAATAATTTGTACAAGTGTTATACTGTGGTGAAATAAACATTATTATTATTATTATGTAGGATTCTAGTGCACTTAGCTAGAAACGACATTTTAATTTTTGTATATTATTATATCATATTAATTTTCCTATAAAAAGGCGTCCTGGACAAAGGCCAGGTTAAGAGCTCCTTGAACCGACGGGCGTGTATGAGGAATGTGATGAAAGTGAATGCAGCCAGAGAAGTGTGTCAGGATCGTAGCAAATGGAAATCCGTAGTCTCTGCCTACCCCTCTGGGAAACAGGCGTGAATCTATGTATGTATGTATGTATAAATATGATGATGCTAATAGTTAGTAATTTAAAACAATATTAGTGTTTTACTGTATTCTATATAATTATACTTTATATTATGTGTAATAAAGTTGAAATAAAAAAAAAAAGAAAAAAGACAAAGAACGCCCGCTTGTGGACCCTACAGTTTTTTGTCCCGTACGGGATCCAAACTCACAACGCTCGGCACAGTTTCAGTGGCGACGCGACCACTTTAACCACTACGTTATCCGTGCAGGATACATCTTTGTGATATGCTTTCGTGATTATACAGCAAGATGCAATATAATATTTCTTACATAGCCTTGCGTCATACTGCCTTCAGAGATCAAAATCTCTATAACATAATCACTGATTACATACAGAACCAATCGATCCAAAATCTATTATGAAACTTTAAATATTTTTCTCATACTACGACAATCGCTTTTTAACATAATCACCGTCCGGCCAACGGCCTCTGAACCGGTCTTACAGATTACACTGAATATATTATAAGAATTTCTTTAATCATCGGTTATATCAGTGACATGAGATAATTGGTGATTATTTAATTTGACACGCTCGCTTTGATTCATAACTTCATTGAAATGTTTGGCTGCGAGAGGTTTTGTTTACTGCTTGCGGTTAAGTTTGTGGTTTTGATTCCCAGGACGGGCAAGCTAATGTTGGGTTTTTCTGTTAGGTAATAAGTTTAAGTTGCAGTGTCGAGTCTGGCCGTATGCCTAGCAGGCGATCATTGTCTCGCTCCCGATTACATAAAACCTAAAACAGGGCGAAAGAAATAAGATTGTAATACACGCCTGTCTACGCATTAGGAAACATATTGTCTATGTTTATACATAATATATTATATTATATTTATACAAAATTCTTAGTGGCAGCATATTTAGTGACAACTGGGTCTATCTTTTCGGCGAAACACAGATGTGATTTTATTCATACTAGCGGTCGCCTAGTGCTCGAAATTTCGACCAAAGTTTGCCTGTAAGATATTGCTGATATATGTCATTATACATATTGACATAATTATGTAACCATAGTTACGAGCTTCGACTGCGTGTGTCAAATGCATGGTTGTGTGCGTGTAGTGTTTTTTCATTAATTTAATGTATTTCTAATGCATATCTTATATAAATATTAGCATTCGCCCCTCCTTCTCCATATAAACTTTAAATGTGCCAAATTTCGTACGCCTCCGTCCGCGCAATTTTCGTAAAAGAAAAGCAAATACTTTGTATGCTCATGTCAGCTTATTAATAGATATTTAATTTTACACGCCTAAATGTATTATTTAGCATATTTTAACATAATATCACTAACAAGTCTTGACAGTTGAAATAACGGCACTTTTATATTAAAACATGATATATAATAAGAAAGTTTATAAGGCTAGTGTGAATGGAACAGTCGCAAGAGGAAAACCTAGGCGAACGTTTCTCGATCAGATCGGAGGCGTTCTGGACAAAGGTCAGGTTAAGAGCTCCTTGAACCGACGGGCGTGTATGAGGAATGTGATGAAAGTGAATGAATCCAGAGAAGTGTGTCAGGATCGTAGCAAATGGAAATCCGTAGTCTGGGAAACAGGCGTGAATCTATGTATGTATGTATGTATATAATCATTTGTCTCAGTGCCTTCGGTTGTGCATACGACTGCTGTCTATGGTCTCAGTATCCATTCTCGGGTCAACCGAAGTGTGAAGTAGAGAGTGAAGTAGAGTGTGAAGTAGAGAGTGAAGTAGAGTGTGAAGTAGAGAGTGAAGTAGAGTGTGAAGTAGAGAGTTTCTTAATAAGATATTGTCAGTGGCAGCGGTGTCTGGAACTGTGCTAGGTAGATATGAATATAGATTCGCCCTAAACAAGGAATTTAAAACAATATTTAGCAAAATGTGGGGACCTATACACCAATTAATAGCTTTTCGGGTATAGAGAAGTAAAATTATGTATCAATTTATCTATATTTAGACGATTAACATATAATAAATAAGCCTGTAACACTAACGGTTTTTTTACTCAAAACATGTTTCTGCTAATGATAATATATTAATATCCAATGAGATGAATTTACATTTCAAGAAACTCATTTCAATTTCCCTCTATTAGCACGTGATATCTTCTTGTAAATATTATAGGTCATAACCTTTTTTAATATTGACAAATTTGTGTATATAAATGGACTATTAAATGGGAATTTTGGGTTTAAAGTCCGGCGTTGCTTCTTTGGTGGCGTCTGTATTAGCCGTCTCGCTTGCAGAATCTGCAACCCTTTTACAAGCAACTAGCGTAAGAGAATGACCTCCCAGTCAGAAGAAGTTTCAGAAGCTCACATCTCTAACTCTCCCACCCTCCCATACATAGTCTCAAGTTCTTATTTCTAAAGGCGTAAGCAATTCATTACACCGTTATTTCGCCAGCTATGTTTTTAAGTTTCATATAATATAGGACGAGCCTACTGCGGATTATCGGACTTCGAGTCCAATAATCGGACACGAAGTTTCGATTTTGAAGAAGAAGAATTCGTGCTACTTCATAAAATTTACCTACCTCGTTTCACGGGTAAGGTTCCTTTATGGGAAGGTAGATTGTATTATGCCCATGTTTGCCAGCTAACATTAAATAGGTCCGACGTAGAAGAAGGCGAGCCTGTCGGCTTACCGGATGCGGTTCGAGACTCCGTACTGCTACTTAGAATTTATTAATAAAATCTCAATAACACATTGCTTGTCACGGAAACCGAACATGGACACATTATTTATAACAGCGCAGTTCCACTGCGCCACCAAGGCAGTCAAAACGAGATGGGTGTAAAACCTAGGATTCAACCTCTTCGTCTTAAATGTAAAAATAATGAAAATAAATGACTCCTATATCTCGGGGATCTTTTGACCCACAGGGCCCATATTCAAACTGATCTAAGTAGGACCCCAAGGTATCTGCACACCAAGTTACAAGTCAATCGGTCCAGTGGTTCCGGAGTTATGCCGGTCACTAACAGACAGACACACAGATCCACATAGTGTTTTCATTAACCTCTTCGAAGAATACTCAGAGGTTAATAATTATTTATAGAAAACCCATTTCCATCCTTCCATCTTAAATTTATTTTCCTTAGGACTGACAGCGCACGTGTGATACTTACCCTCAAACAAAGTTTGCTTATCCTTTTATTGTAAGTTATCATAAGGCTACAATAACCAACATAGCTTACCATCAGACAGGTCGTAAGTTGGTTTGCCAGCTTGGTAGTATAAAAAAATTTGGAATAAGACAATTGAGGCGTAGACATGTTAAAAGGATCCATTATATCTTTAAAGTATGTCACTATTACATCTTTAGCTCTCAACACCTATTTAGAACGTTTACTTGCGTGACTCAATTGACACCTAAGGTTGGAATATGCATTAACCAATATTCAATTGTTTATATAACATAAGCAAATTTGGCAGAAGTCGCCTTTATCTACTTGTGTTAAGGTCTAAAGAAACGGTAAAAGCAATATTGTTATGTCATTGCAATAATTGCTATCGACGATCTAATTATGATACCAATTGAAGTTGATCTGTTTTAAAGATGAAAATGTTTGTGGAGAGAGTTTTGTCTTAGTTGGTGTTTAAAGCATTGAGGTCTTATCTTGGTATTTGTTCTCGTTTTGGCTCAGTAGCAATGCAATGATTATCGTTTTAAAATAAGTTCTAATTAGAAACTGACACTGAGGTTGAAGCCAGAAATGTATTTATCTACCATGCACGATCGTGTTATGAGAATCAATTATGACAAAAATGTGGTCAGGATGGTAAAGGAAATGTCTTAATATCTGCCTACCAAATATTTTAAAAGGTCTACTTGCTAGATAAACTACTCTCTAAGCAGAGCAAGCCATATTTATTTAGGTACCATATTTTAGAGTTCGAAAAAACTCTTATACAACAGCTTTGTCCGTCCGTCCGTCTGTCTGTTATACAACTTTCAACTCAAGAACCATAAGAGCTAGAGACTCGCGTTCAACGCCATATGGCTCAGCATAGTCGATATACCCCCGAAATTACTACGACTTTTGACTTCTGACCTCAAGGTGGTATCAAGTGACCTTTGCATACGACTTGAACCATTTTTTCGAACTCTAAGATTTACGATACGATTATTTCTCACTTGTTTTTTGTTCGTCATTGTACTGTGGCATCGAGCAATTAAACCACTGTGCTATTAATTCCTTTTTAAGTGGCGGTTGCCCAATGGATAAGGCATTGGACTTGCGATCGAGAGGCTGCGGATTCAAATCCCAGCAATTGCACTACTGACGTGAACCCACTCCTAACAGTAGCATACTAACTTAGCTGGAGGGGTTAACGATAATACTAGTAATTAGAAACCCAAACTCATAGTAATCTTTAACAGTAGCATACTAACTTAGCTGGAGGGGTTAACGATAATACTAGTAATTAGAAACCCAAACTCATAGTAATCTTTAACAGTAGCATACTAACTTAGCTGGAGGGGTTAACGATAATACTAGTAATTAGAAACCCAAACTCATAGTAATCTTTAACAGTAGCATACTAACTTAGCTGGAGGGGTTAACGATAATACTAGTAATTAGAAACCCAAACTCATAGTAATCTTTAACAGTAGCATACTAACTTAGCTGGAGGGGTTAACGATAATACTAGTAATTAGAAACCCAAACTCATAGTAATCTTTAAAAAACAAAATTGCCGCATCCAATCCTTAAAAGTAACTTTAAGCATAGATCACAGCCAAAGACATTAAAACTATTAATAGACCTTGCAATTAATTTTATTTTTGGAGACTAGCCTCACCTAGTAGGTATAATATTATATTATCATTGGTTGTACCATGAGAGTTCAAGTCTTGACACGTTATGTTATAATTTATTACTTATGCATAAATAATACTGTTGTTGCAAAAAGGCTAGTATCAAATATCACAAAGATTATTAATTATTTTCAAAAATCTTTTCTAAGCAATTTAATATCAAAAAGATAATCGTTGAAATTGATTATACTATTGAGTAGTTTAAGACATATATTTGGAATAGGCATTGTATTGTCAAAAATTTTAACAAAAAAGAAAATCGACTTCAAATAAGAATATTCTAAAACTTAAAATGCACTAAAAATTAATAAATAATTGCATATTCTTGTGAATAATTAAATTATGGTTATTTTTGGAGTCGGTGTCCTAGAGTAGTAGTTCCTGAGATTAGCGCGTTCAACCAAACAAACAAACAAACTCTCCAGCTTTATAATATTAGTATAGACTAGCTGTTACTTGCGACTTCGTCCGCGTAGATTTTAACTAAAAAGTGTTTGTCTCCGCGGAACCCTATTTTTTTTCTAAAGTCAAAGTAGCCTATGTTACTCCTTATAACATCAGCTATCTGCCAGTGAAAGTCCCGTCAAAATCGGTTCAGCCGTTTCGGAGATTACCCGGAACAAACAGACAGACGGACAGACAAAAATTTTAAAAATATATGTTTTCGTATGGCTACCTTATATTCTTTCATATGCATTAGATAAAAAGCTGTTATTTTGACATTACAAACAGACACTTCAATTTTATTTATTTGTATAGATTTACACTATAATCCAGATTAATTGGTACCTATATAAATAGAAAACAAAATATTTTATACCTGACACCGTATTCAGTAGCATATTCAGTCAGGACTGCACCGATGGCGTAGTGGTTTAAGTGGTCGCCTCGCCGCTGCCATTGCGCCGAGTGTTGTGGGTTCGAATCCCACACGAAACAAAAAAATGTTTGATACAGAAATTATTTTTATTTACCTTTCAAATATAATAGCTTGTTATTTATTGCACATCAAATAAATAAATAATTAACATAATATATACACAAATTATTTACAAGACATATTAACTAAAGAGAAAATGAAACAACAAAATTAAAAAGCGTCATAATATTTATTTTTCTCTTTAATTTTTCACGTTGCCAATAAAATTGACAACGATACACAAATAGGGTTTCTAAGTCTGGGCGTTCTTTGTGTCCATAGTTTGAATGTTTGTAAAGTCCCCCGCGACACAGGAATTATTCCTAGTGCAAGAGAAGTCTTTAAAAAAAGTAAGAACGTATCTGATACTGTATACTGTAGCATCTATTCAGTCTGATACCAATCACATACTATCGAACAAAACAAAACATATTTCCAATAACAATAAATTTAAACTAAACAAACATTAATCAGAATGTCATCTTCAATGCATCATACAGAAATCGTGTTCGGCTTAACGAAAAATTTGTTCACAAATTGTCCGCTGGCATTTGAATGAGTTATAAATGATAAATGACTAGCTATCTATCGTCAGTGGCTTCGTCTGCGTAATATGCGATATAAAGTTGTCTGTCTCTGTGACGCAGCGGTATTAAATGCGACTGCTATGCATGAGGGTTTTTAGGGTTCGATTTCAGTCAGGTTTATTTAAGTAATACAATTTTTGTGTCAAGAAATTCTCAGAAGCTTCTTCCGCAGTTATAAGTTGGCTGTGTGACACATCCCAGTGCCTCGATGAGCACATTAAGTTGTTGGCTGCCTCCGTAGCGCAGCGGTAGTGAATGCGACTGCTGTGCATGAGGTCTCGGGTTCGAATCGTGGGTCGGGCGAACAAAAGTTATTGGGTTTTTCTGTTAAGAAATCTCAATACGAGCCCGGAGTTAGTAAGTTGGCGGTGTCAGACACCCCCGCCCGTGCCTCGGAAAGCACGTAAAGCCGTTGGTCCTGCACCTGATCTCTCTCCGGTCGTGTCGGATTATTCTTCCCATCCGATCATGAGAGTTAGGGAACAGAGAGTGCACTTGTGTTTGCGCACATACTTGTGTACTATAATATCTCCTGCGTAGTTGGCCAGTCTCCGTTAAGATTGGCCTCCGTGACCGAAATTCAGTCTGGAGGCCATTATTATTATTATTATTATAAGTTGTTGGTTTTGCGGCTAATATGTCTATGGTTCCGTTGGATTGCCATCGAATCAGACTATGAGAGTGAGGGTAAAGAGACTGCTCTTATGTTTGTGCAAACACATGTGCAGTATATACACTATCGTCCGTTTTCAATATCCTATCTATCTCATCTATCTATTACTAGTGATAAGTATTTGACATTAGCTCCATACAAGATACGTCAAAAGTCTATCTCCAGTAAACAAATCCTCCTATCTATCTCATCTATCTATTCCTAGTCATAAGTTTTTGACATTAGCTCCATACAAGATACGTCAAAAGTCTATCTCCAGTAAACAAATCCTCCTATCTATCTCATCTATCTATTCCTAGGATAAGTATTTGACATTAGCTCCATACAAGATACGTCAAAAGTCTATCTCCAATAAACAAATCCTCCTATCTATCTCATCTATCTATTACTAGTGATAAGTATTTGACATTAGCTCCATACAAGATACGTCAAAAGTCTATCTCCAGTAAACAAATCCTCCTATCTATCTCATCTATCTGTTACTAGCGATAAGTATTTGACATTAGCTCCATACAAGATACGTCAAAAGTCTATCTCCAGTAAACAAATCCTCCTATCTATCTCATCTATCTGTTACTAGCGATAGGTATTTGACATTAGCTCCATACAAGATACGTCAAAAGTCTATCTCCAGTAAACAAATCCTCCTATCTATCTCATCTATCTATTACTAGTGATAAGTATTTTATATTAGCTCCATACAAGATACGTTAAAGTCTATCTCCAGTAAACAAATCCTCCTATCTATCTCATCTATCTGTTACTAGCGATAGGTATTTGACATTAGCTCCATACAAGATACGTCAAAAGTCTATCTCCAGTAAACAAATCCTCCTATCTATCTCATCTATCTGTTACTAGCGATAAGCATTTGACATTAGCTCCATACAAGATACGTCAAAGTCTATCTCCAGTAAACAAATCCTCCTATCTATCTCATCTATCTATTCCTATGATAAGTATTTGACATTAGCTCCATACAAGATACGTCAAAAGTCTATCTCCAATAAACAAATCCTCCTATCTATCTCATCTATCTATTACTAGTGATAAGTATTTGACATTAGCTCCATACAAGATACGTCAAAAGTCTATCTCCAATAAACAAATCCTCCTATCTATCTCATCTATCTATTACTAGTGATAAGTATTTGACATTAGCTCCATACAAGATACGTCAAAAGTCTATCTCCAGTAAACAAATCCTCCTATCTATCTCATCTATCTATTACTAGTGATAAGTATTTGATATTAGCTCCATACAAGATACGTTATAGTCTATCTCCAGTAAACAAATCCTCCTATCTATCTCATCTATCTGTTACTAGCGATAGGTATTTGACATTAGCTCCATACAAGATACGTCAAAAGTCTATCTCCAGTAAACAAATCCTCCTATCTATCTCATCTATCTGTTACTAGCGATAGGTATTTGACATTAGCTCCATACAAGATACGTCAAAAGTCTATCTCCAGTAAACAAATCCTCCTATCTATCTCATCTATCTATTACTAGTGATAAGTATTTGATATTAGCTCCTTACAAGATACGTTAAAGTCTATCTCCAGTAAACAAATCCTCCTATCTATCTCATCTATCTGTTACTAGCGATAGGTATTTGACATTAGCTCCATACAAGATACGTCAAAGTCTATCTCCAGTAAACAAATCCTCCTATCTATCTCATCTATCTATTCCTATGATAAGTATTTGACATTAGCTCCATACAAGATACGTCAAAAGTCTATCTCCAATAAACAAATCCTCCTATCTATCTCATCTATCTATTACTAGTGATAAGTATTTGACATTAGCTCCATACAAGATACGTCAAAAGTCTATCTCCAGTAAACAAATCCTCCTATCTATCTCATCTATCTGTTACTAGCGATAAGTATTTGACATTAGCTCCATACAAGATACGTCAAAAGTCTATCTCCAGTAAACAAATCCTCCTATCTATCTCATCTATCTGTTACTAGCGATAGGTATTTGACATTAGCTCCATACAAGATACGTCAAAAGTCTATCTCCAGTAAACAAATCCTCCTATCTATCTCATCTATCTATTACTAGTGATAAGTATTTGACATTAGCTCCATACAAGATACGTCAAAAGTCTATCTCCAGTAAACAAATCCTCCTATCTATCTCATCTATCTATTACTAGTGATAAGTATTTGATATTAGCTCCATACAAGATACGTTAAAGTCTATCTCCAGTAAACAAATCCTCCTATCTATCTCATCTATCTATTACTAGTGATAAGTATTTGACATTAGCTCCATACAAGATACGTCAAAAGTCTATCTCCAGTAAACAAATCCTCCTATCTATCTCATATATCTATTACTAGTGATAAGTATTTGATATTAGCTCCATACAAGATACGTTATAGTCTATCTCCAGTAAACAAATCCTCCTATCTATCTCATCTATCTGTTACTAGCGATAGGTATTTGACATTAGCTCCATACAAGATACGTCAAAAGTCTATCTCCAGTAAACAAATCCTCCTATCTATCTCATCTATCTGTTACTAGCGATAGGTATTTGACATTAGCTCCATACAAGATACGTCAAAAGTCTATCTCCAGTAAACAAATCCTCCTATCTATCTCATCTATCTATTACTAGTGATAAGTATTTGATATTAGCTCTATACAAGATACGTTAAAGTCTATCTCCAGTAAACAAATCCTCCTATCTATCTCATCTATCTGTTACTAGCGATAGGTATTTGACATTAGCTCCATACAAGATACGTCAAAAGTCTATTTCCAGTAAACAAATCCTCCTATCTATCTCATCTATCTATTCCTAGGATAAGTATTTGACATTAGCTCCATACAAGATACGTCAAAAGTCTATCTCCAATAAACAAATCCTCCTATCTATCTCATCTATCTATTACTAGTGATAAGTATTTGACATTAGCTCCATACAAGATACGTCAAAAGTCTATCTCCAGTAAACAAATCCTCCTATCTATCTCATCTATCTGTTACTAGCGATAAGTATTTGACATTAGCTCCATACAAGATACGTCAAAAGTCTATCTCCAGTAAACAAATCCTCCTATCTATCTCATCTATCTGTTACTAGCGATATGTATTTGACATTAGCTCCATACAAGATACGTCAAAAGTCTATCTCCAGTAAACAAATCCTCCTATCTATCTCATCTATCTATTACTAGTGATAAGTATTTTATATTAGCTCCATACAAGATACGTTAAAGTCTATCTCCAGTAAACAAATCCTCCTATCTATCTCATCTATCTGTTACTAGCGATAGGTATTTGACATTAGCTCCATACAAGATACGTCAAAAGTCTATCTCCAGTAAACAAATCCTCCTATCTATCTCATCTATCTGTTACTAGCGATAAGCATTTGACATTAGCTCCATACAAGATACGTCAAAGTCTATCTCCAGTAAACAAATCCTCCTATCTATCTCATCTATCTATTCCTATGATAAGTATTTGACATTAGCTCCACACAAGATACGTCAAAAGTCTATCTCCAATAAACAAATCCTCCTATCTATCTCATCTATCTATTACTAGTGATAAGTATTTGACATTAGCTCCATACAAGATACGTCAAAAGTCTATCTCCAATAAACAAATCCTCCTATCTATCTCATCTATCTATTACTAGTGATAAGTATTTGACATTAGCTCCATACAAGATACGTCAAAAGTCTATCTCCAGTAAACAAATCCTCCTATCTATCTCATCTATCTATTACTAGTGATAAGTATTTGATATTAGCTCCATACAAGATACGTTATAGTCTATCTCCAGTAAACAAATCCTCCTATCTATCTCATCTATCTGTTACTAGCGATAGGTATTTGACATTAGCTCCATACAAGATACGTCAAAAGTCTATCTCCAGTAAACAAATCCTCCTATCTATCTCATCTATCTGTTACTAGCGATAGGTATTTGACATTAGCTCCATACAAGATACGTCAAAAGTCTATCTCCAGTAAACAAATCCTCCTATCTATCTCATCTATCTATTACTAGTGATAAGTATTTGATATTAGCTCCTTACAAGATACGTTAAAGTCTATCTCCAGTAAACAAATCCTCCTATCTATCTCATCTATCTGTTACTAGCGATAGGTATTTGACATTAGCTCCATACAAGATACGTCAAAGTCTATCTCCAGTAAACAAATCCTCCTATCTATCTCATCTATCTATTCCTATGATAAGTATTTGACATTAGCTCCATACAAGATACGTCAAAAGTCTATCTCCAATAAACAAATCCTCCTATCTATCTCATCTATCTATTACTAGTTATAAGTATTTGACATTAGCTCCATACAAGATACGTCAAAAGTCTATCTCCAGTAAACAAATCCTCCTATCTATCTCATCTATCTGTTACTAGCGATAAGTATTTGACATTAGCTCCATACAAGATACGTCAAAAGTCTATCTCCAGTAAACAAATCCTCCTATCTATCTCATCTATCTGTTACTAGCGATAGGTATTTGACATTAGCTCCATACAAGATACGTCAAAGTCTATCTCCAGTAAACAAATCCTCCTATCTATCTCATCTATCTATTCCTATGATAAGTATTTGACATTAGCTCCATACAAGATACGTCAAAAGTCTATCTCCAGTAAACAAATCCTCCTATCTATGTCATCTATCTATTACTAGTGATAAGTATTTGACATTAGCTCCATACAAGATACGTCAAAAGTCTATCTCCAGTAAACAAATCCTACTATCTATCTCATCTATCTGTTACTAGCGATAAGTATTTGATATTAGCTCCATACAAGATACGTTAAAGTCTATCTTCAGTAAACAAATCCTCCTATCTATCTCATCTATCTGTTACTAGCGATAGGTATTTGACATTAGCTCCATACAAGATACGTCAAAAGTCTATCTCCAGTAAACAAATCCTCCTATCTATGTCATCTATCTATTACTAGTGATAAGTATTTGACATTAGCTCCATACAAGATACGTCAAAAGTCTATCTCCAGTAAACAAATCCTATTATCTATCTCATCTATCTGTTACTAGCGATAAGTATTTGATATTAGCTCCATACAAGATACGTTAAAGTCTATCTTCAGTAAACAAATCCTCCTATCTATCTCATCTATCTGTTACTAGCGATAGGTATTTGACATTAGCTCCATACAAGATACGTCAAAAGTCTATCTCCAGTAAACAAATCCTCCTATCTATCTCATCTATCTGTTACTAGCGATAAGCTTTTGACATTAGCTCCATACAAGATACGTCAAAAGTCTATCTCCAGTAAACAAATCCACAGATAGATAGGATATTGAAAACGGTCGTACATCGCCTGCTTATCTGCGCGAGCTATCTGTCTAGTCTTTGTTAATTCGACTGTCACCTCTAGTAACCATAGCAACTTACTGTTAGTGAGTGCCATGATTCTGTATAAAAGTCAAATTATAACATCCGACTCAGTTGTGAGTTTGATAGTGAGATAAACCAGAATTGCACAGCTGTGTGGACATCAAACAATAATATTAACAAGCAGTCGCCTAATGCTCGAAATTCGACCAAGGTTTTCCTGTAAGATATTGCTGATGTATATGTCATTATATATTGATATATGTAACCATAGTTACGCGCTTCGACTGCGTGTGTCAAATTCATGGTTGTGTGCGTGTGGTGTTTTCTCATTAATTTTATGCATTTCTAATGCATATTTTATATAAATATTAGGATTCGTCACTTCTTCTCTGTATAAACTATAAGTGTGCGAAATTTCATACTCCTCCGTCCGCCCAATTTTCGTAAAAATGGATCCAAAGTTTTCGCTTCACGTATTAATATATAGAAGATAATGTTACAATTTATTACATACCATAAACTAAATAACAAATAAAATAAAACAGGTTTCTAATTAAAAAATATAGTATTGTATTCGATTATTCTGAATCAATGCAATTCCCCGCACTAGGTCATAGCCTGTCCTGCAGATAATTGTAGGAGAACACAAACAAACTCACTTCAACAATATAATGTTAGTTAGCATTGAAATACATTTTGTATAAGAGATTAATTGCTTCGTGCATTCTGTTGCATTGTTTTTGCTACTGTTGTTGTGTATCATCACGCTCTCGTCAATGTAAGGACAGGCAGTTTACAAGATATATTGAAGGTCGAATGCAGTTACTGTTCCTTTTATCTATATTTTCTTTGTAAGATTAGTAACCAGCCGACCGAGATTCTTATGACGCCAGTCGGCTTAATGAGTAGCTACTTGTTTAGTCAACTCGTTAGAATCATTTCATAATATTTAATAGCTTAACCCGGCCATGCTTGCTGTGGATCAGTCTGATAGTAATTATTTGGGATCATAAGTAAATGAAACACTTTTATATGAAAAGTCAACGCTGTATAAAAATTCCAAGTCAATCCAACGACTAGGTTTCTTGTTTAACGGACACAAATATACGAAAGCTGAATTTTTAAGTACAAAGGTAAAGGTACATAATATTCGAGTGCCTAGTTGAAAATAAAAATGAAAAATGTTTATTACAGCGATGTTTATGAGAAAACTTATCAATCTTAAACACTTTATATAATTAAGTAAACCAAACGCGGGCACAATGTTGTACCCCTTGTGATGTTAAATATAATAAATAAAATAACTATAAAGAATAATAATACTATAGAGAAAATAACATAATACTTTTTTCATAGAATACTTTCTGCGTCATGGGGAAAACAAACATTCAAACAACACAAAAGATACAAATTCACCGCAAATATTTATGAATCACACATTTTTGTCCCGCGCTGAACCCACAGGACTCGGCACATTTTCGGTGGCGGCCATCACCGTGCAATCAGTCTCTTGTACAAGACTTTTTACACAATAATACCTACATATCTTTCTAACTTTAAAGTTAAAGCTGAATGCCGTGAGTTCTGATTGCGTCTTTCTTTTCTTTTTATTACAATTAAGGTGTTGATCGTTGAGCAGCGATAGCTCAGTGGGGAGACCAACAGACTGCAATACAGAGGGTCTCGGGTTCGAACCCACGTCGCGCTCCTCTGACTTTCGGAAGCTATATGACTTTTCGAAATTATGTGCGTATTGATTGACAATTATCGCCTGCTCCGTGCCTCGGAAAGCAAGTTAAGCCGTTGGTGCCGGCTGCCATGAATATCTATGGCAGTCGTTATTGGGAGAATGTCGACACAAAAGATCCCACTGGGTCGAAGTGTCGCCGGTCTGCATTGACTGGCCCCCACATAAGATAAGATAAGATAAGGTATTGATCAGGCTAAGCGTACGTGTAGAGGTCCTATAGACGCTTGCAATTGACTTGACTCGACTCGAATAGGCTCAATAGCTTGGCAAAAGAAGCTAAACACAATTTTATAAATAAGAAATTGTAGATATTAAACGGCTTATGTTTAACTTATCACCAGATATAGTAAAATACAACAGTCAAAAATAGTAAATGATCACCAAATTGCACAGCAAAATAATTTAAAGAGATCAAAATAAGACGACTATTTTTGGGTGGTTTTAGGAAGGAACCTAACATAACCTAACTCTTCCGAGACGGAATGCAGTGATTTGAGGCGTATAGGTGCTCGTTATGATATATTTTAGTAAGCATATATTGCTGCGCAATTACTATTTTTGGTAGTCATTATATTTAATCCCATATTAAACTGATAAATAATCAATAAATTCAATCTCAAAGAAGACTAACTAACCGAGTCGTCATTTGCCAAATTTAGAAGGCAATGATCCTTTAAGAATTCCTTGAACCTTGTCTAGGAAGTATATATGATAATAATCAATAACGTCAAGTTTGAAGTTCTCGCAATGAATGACAGCACAGTTTTATTTGTATAATATATATTTAGACAATACTCATATAAATATATTTTTATTTGTATAATATAAATGGGCAATTAAAACTGTTTTAAAGGATATTTCATCGGAGAAAGGTATTTAAATGATGGTATTAGGTAATAACAAAAATATTTAATGTGGTTAGCATATTTATGAATGCTTTTTATATAGGGAATAGCCGAGTACGGCGCAGTTGAAAGAACCATGAAAAAAAAAACAGTAGGAAGCTGCTGAAAAATTATTATTATATTTTCTAGGAACCGGTCAAGTATTCGCTGCGTATTGGAAAACGGTGACTATCTAAATATGTTCGCTTATTACATGGAATTACACAGCAGACCCTAAGCACAAGAGTTCTGCATTGCCAGCACAGGAGGAAAATATCACATCAGAACTGACAGTCCTGCAGTCTTTTATAGGGTAACCTTATAATAATAATATTCTACCACATACACACAACACCATCTAGCCCAAACTAAGCAGAGCTTGTACTATGGGTACTAGACTATGGATAAACATATATATATACTTTTTTTGTAAATACATACATATTATACATAGAAACACCCAGAACAAGACAAACATCTATGTCTATGCACACAAATGTTTGACTTGAGCGGGAATCGAACCTGCGAGCTCAGGCGTGGCAGTCGGTTACACTAACCACTAAGCGATCGAGGCCTTAATTACCAAGTCACGCTGCTTGAGATATAAATTACCCTTTTTTCAGAGTTCTGTTATCGTTTCAGTGCTCACCAGTCGGCGCCACTAGCAAACAATGTCTTAATAATCCTGTCACAGCTTCTGTCAAAAGCCGTATTTGGCGGTAATAATAATAATCGATTTCTATAGTTACTGTAAATTACTACAAAGTATGAAGTCTAGAGACCATACTATTCACCAGCATCTCTAGTCTCTCATTATAAACACCTACAAAAATAATTTATAAACTGAAAAGTTTGCTTTTAATCAAGACGATATAATAAAGAGAACACGATAGCAGGCGTCAACTTGTCAACCATAAGTTAAAAGGTAGGTTCCACGCCTCTCTCTCAAACTGTTCAGCAAAACATCTTAATTGCTTGATTAATTTTTATTTAGGTATATAAATATTTTGTATTTTTGGCCTCACTTTTTTGTCAATTCTTAGGTTTGTAGCACTGTACCAGCTATACTATAGCAGTAAAACAATTGAAAGCTTCCAATTGTTGTACATCTATACATAGGATTAAATTTAAAAATCATGTTTGTTGTCTTTAAAGGAGCTATAGACGTACGTAAAGCCGTTGTTCCTGCGCCTGATCTCTCTCCGGTCGTGTCGGATTATCCGTCCCATCGGGTCATAAGAGTTAGGGAACAGAGAGTGCACTTGTGTTTGCGCACATACTTGTGCACTATAATATCTCCTGCGCAGATGACCAGTCTCCGTTAAGATTGGCCGCTGTGACCGAAATTCGGTCTGGAGGACATTATTAGAAGCCTAAACAATTATTTTAAGATTTTACCCTTCTGTCTGTCCGTATATTTATAGGCACATTATGCAATACCTACTGCACGAAATCGAATGTGGTTTTCACAGTAATATTGCTGCAGACTTAACTTAAAATCTAATGCATGTTTTACCTTGGTACGCTGACTAGGAGTCAATTAAGAAAGCAAATTTAGTTAGTTACCTACTTCAAAATTCAACGCGCCCGAAGTTGTGGCACAGCCTAGTGGACCGATGAACGAAAATATCGTGAGAAATCCTATAATATATGTTGGGAGAGCATGTTGGTCTAAATCCAAGTGCACTACACACTAAGTAATTAGAGTACTAAATTCAGCAGGTTGAAGATAATTTTCCAGACAGTCTGTTTCAGGTGGGTCAAGGCCCATCCTGTATGTTCCATAATTTTATAAGTCAATCACTTTGCTGACATACTCTAGGTCACAGACTTCACCTGTGTGATTCCATCGCATCAAAGTGAAACATACACTAGGTATATTATAATGACGGTTCATCTCTTGTAGTGTGGCACAGCCTTTACCAGAATAACATAAATAGGTATAATGAGTACTTTTGTACAACATAAACAGGTATACCTCTATGCGATGACTTAATAATCAAAATAATACTGATTGTTATCACACTGTCAGGTATCAATTTTCGTTTTGTTTCAATATTAATAGGCAGTGTTTTGCGATACCGTTATAACGGTACTTAATAGATAATGTCATTATGACATACTGGGATATAGTTACTAAATAATTATCGAAGCATAAAATTGACTTAAAGAAGTCAATGCCCGAACGTTTAATTAAGTCAAAACATTGATAGAATCAATAAAGTAACTGTGATTGATAATACAAACTTGATGTAAACAGTTTATTAGTATTAAAGATAATTATAGCAGCGATAGCTCAGTGAAGAGACCAACAGTCTCAGGTTCAACCCACGTCGCGCACCTCTGACTTTCGGAAGTTATATGACTTTTCGGAATTATGTGCGTATAGATTGACAATTATCGGCTGCTCCGTGCCTCGGAGAGCACGTTAAGCCGTCGGGTCCCGGCTGCCATAAACATCTATGGCAGTCGTTATTGGGAAGTCAGTGTCCTATAATATTCTGACAGTAGTCTAGCCTTAGGGTATCGTTAGCTTTAGGGTTGCGGAGGTCAAATGGCAGTCGCTCTGTGTAAAAACTGATATCCAGTCAAATCCGGTTAGACTAGAAAGCCGACTTAGGAATAATAAAGGCTAAGAAGAAGTAACATAATTATAATACATAGCCTAGTGAACGTTGGACTGCCAGGCAGAGGTCTCTCAAGGTCTCATTTTTGACTTTTCGAACTTATGTATGTATCAAATACTTAATTATCGTTAGTTTTGACAGTGAAGGAAAACATCGTGAGGAAACCTGCAAATCTGAGAGTTCCCTATAAGGTTCTCGAAGATATGTGAAGTCTGCCAACCCGCATTGGGCCAACGTCGCGGACTATGGCCTAACCCTCCTCTCACACTGAGAAGAGGACCATGCCCAGTACTAGGATAATATAAAATGGGGCTGATATTATATAAATAATTAAATATAATTATCTATTTTAGTTGATAAGTATCCATCAATACATTATTTCATACTAGCTAAGTCCTGTGAAAATTGAAGCCACAGCCGAAGTTCCCACAGGAACGGGTAATTTTAGATATATATTTAAAATTACCCGTTCTTATGGAAACTTTGGGATAAAGGTATACAAAAACACTCTTATATAAAAGAGTAACATATTATAAAAAAAACCAAGTCAATCCATAGAGTACTTTTCAAGTTCGCAGACACAAACATACGGAAAATGAATTTTTATAATAATAATAATAATGATTTATTTATGTAAGTAGGTTTGTAGAAACACTTTTACATGTCAATCACATTTTAAAAACTAGATGAGGCCGGCGTTTCGTACCTGACTACTCTGAGAAGAAAGGCCGAAATAAACTCAAGAGGTCAAAGTCTCTTTTAAAGTCTAGACATAATCTTGGTCAGATCATGTGAAGACTATGCAGATTAGTGTCTGAAATGGTCTTTTGAGGAAAGAATCCACACAGATTGAGTGGACCTGTCAAGTCAGTGCACGCATTTGTCAGTAAAAGATAATAGTCTCTCGCGGATTCACATATTATTATGTACATAATTATAATTATGTATGTATGATAACAGCTCCTCCCCCGTAATTATACATCCTGTAATCTTACAAAAGATGAGTTAACAAATGCACAAAATAATAATTTAAACACTGACTTTTTTTTATACAACTAAAGTGGCAAAGAAGCATACGGCCCACCTGATGTTAAGTGGTCACCGTAGCCTATCGACGCCTGCAACACCAGAGGCATCACTTGCGCGTTGCCGACCCTTTAGGAAAAGAAGTGGGAAGGAGGAGGAGCGGGAAGACGGAAAGAGGGCGATTGGGCCTCCGGTACTCTCACTCACCGAACGAAACACAACAGTAGGAATACTGATATTTCACGTCGATATTCTGTGAGAGAGTAGTCCTTCCCCGGACGAGCCGGCCCATTCATGCTGAAATCACCGAGGCTCTACTACTCACTGCTTAATTATACATATTAACTGATTATTCCAGATATTAGCGCGTTTAACCAATAAACAAAATTTTAACAAAAAAGAAAACCGTCTTCATAAAAGAATATTCTAAAACTTTAAATGCACTAAAAAGTTAATAAATAATTTCATATTCTTGTCAATAATTAAATTATTGTTATTTTTGGAGTCGGTGCCAGCCGCCCGCGCCGCTTGCTGCGTCTATGTGTGTAATTGTGCATGCCAATGTTATGTTATGATTATAGTAAGACATCTCATGTTTAATTAGTTATAAACCTACCTTGGCTGACAGCGACTCCAATAATAACAATAATTTAATTATTCACAAGAATATGCAATTATTTATTAACTTTTTAGTTCATTTTAAGTTTTAGAATATTCTTTTTGAACTCGGTTTTCTTTTTTGTTAAAATTTTGTTTATTTCTCGGTTTTTAGTGAACCTTGCCAAATATGAGAACATCATCAATGTAGCCAAATACACATTATTAAGGATAACTCGAAAACGAATGGTGAAATCTTGATCAAAATTAAATGGAACCACACGGAAAGCACCAGCTTTTAAATAAAAAAAGAATCATCAAAATCGGTTCACCCAGTCGAAAGTAACGAAGTAAAAACACAAAAAAAATACAGACGAATTGAGTACCTCCTCCTTTTTTTGAAGTCAGTTAAAAACAAACAAGCTTTCCATCTTTACCATATTAATATAGTTAGATATATAAAGATAATTATGTAAATAATATACAAAAAGAGCTTTAAATAAACATTATAAAGCCTTAAAAATAAATCAGCAGTTTATTTAATATAATGTAAACTGTGGCTAATTATTGGCCATCAACTTTCCATAAATGATAACGGTGCTATTAAACTTATAGACATACTTATCTATACTTATAATAAAACTGTAGAGAGGTCAATTCTGTACATTGAATATATATTCAAAATTAATATTGGAGGATGAATGGTGATCGATACTGATGACGAAAATGCAATCAGTAAATTTTTTGTCTGTCTGTCTGTCTGTCTGTATGTGCACGCATGGGTCAAAAACTACTGAAGGGATTTTAACCAAACTTGGTACGATTGTAGTCCATACTCCTGGGCAGGTTATAGGCTATATAACATAACGCTAAGACACATAGGAGCTGAGCAGTGACGATAAATTTGAAGCAAGTCGGACGAACATACGCTTTCGAGCTCTTATCCTCACATACGTTGATCATACACCAAAAGTATGTATTACAAAGATGATGGTCTTCAAAAGATCTACAAAAACGTCCTTAATAGTATATATCTATCTTTTATAAATTAGCCACAATAACGTGTTTAATCGTTAGGCATTTCTTCAAAGTGTATTAAAATACATAAATATATTGTATTTCACATAGATATATCTTTATCGAACTCCCATATTCAAAAAGTACACTTTAATATTTATATTATAAAAAAAATATAGGAATCGGTTTATAAACACACAAGATATAGACGAAATAAAACTTCCAAATCTCGCCGCGCCAGTATGGGTACGGCTATACGGTTGATTGTTGTTTAACGCGCGAAACGGCCATCCGCTGCATTTATAAAAAGGCGGGGGCGCTCACGCGCCGACTTCACTCACATTTTGTTTGTTTGGTTGAACGCGGTAATCTAAGAAACTACGGGTAAAAATTTGAAAAATATTTCAGTGTTGGATAGCCCATTTATAGAGGAAGGCTATAGGCTATATAACATCACGCTACGACCAATAGGAGCGGAGCATAAATGAAAAATATTGCAAAAACTAGGAAAATTCTCTTATGTGAAGCAAACGAAGTTGCGCGGGTCAGCTAGTCTATACTAATATTATAAAGCGAAGATTTTTTTTGTTTGTTTGAACGCGCTAATCTCAGGAAGTACTGGTTCGAATTAAAAAACTATTTTAGTGTTCGATAGTCTATTTATCGAGGAAGGCTATAGGTTATATAACATCACGCTACGACCCACGAAGGTGGCGCAGTAATGATAAACGCGGGTGAAACCGCGGGAACATCTAGTTCATATTATAAATGTCAAAGATTGTAAATATGTTCGGGGTTTAGATGCTTGGTACTCAATCTGATGTAAACACAGAATATACCATGGGGAGTACTCTGAAGAGTTATTCCACCTTATCCCGCCCTCCTCTACAAGTTTGGGTCTTCATACCTCTGCCGAACAATCAAGGCAAGGAATTCTCTTCCAAGGCACGTATGGACCTCAACATCCTGCTATAAGGATGGTGAGGAGACCACTGCTCTTGGACCACATGATCGCTTACCATCAGGCAGAGACTAAAATAACTACATCATTTTGACGTCCAAAATAAAAAAATAAAAAACTGGAGACCGGGTTCAAACTTAGTCTATAGGCAGGTCTTGGAATAATACTGTATAGAGTCATAAACCGGTCTTGGATTTACACATAAGACTTTTTCCCAGTATTCGTTTTCGTGTGAATCACATAAAAACTAGTACATCTATACTAAAATTATAAATGCGATAGTAACTGCCTGTCTGTTAGGCTTTCACGGTTAAACAACTACACTAATATTGATGATCTTTGACTAGGAGACAGATTGTATACTACGTTTTATCCTGGTATGTGTTCCTAGCCGGATAACATGGGGGAAGATGGAGACAGAAACTATGATTACTTTGCTAACTAATATTTACCTACCTCTCAGCCATAGCTGTGAAATCTCCGATCAATGTTTCATTTAATCTTTAATCAACCTTTGATCAACGTTGAGTAATGAAATATAAGTTTTTTTTTGCTCGTCAAAGTGACCACTCTCCACCTGATGGTAAGCAGTCGCGTGGTCTAAGAGCAGTGGCCTCCACACCGCCCTCATAGTAGCCGAGGCGATGTTGAGGTCTCAACTTTGACAGCTCGAGAAGGTGCTTTTTCACGCCCCGCTTGAAGGACCAGGATTGAAAGAAGAAGGAAACACGTGCCTTGGCAGAGAATTCCATGCCTTGGTCGTTCGGCAGAGGTATGAGGACCCAAACTTGTTGGTACGCGCTCCAGTCGACTCTACTGTGTAAGGATGGTATCTGAGCCCAGCACGCGTTGTTCTGGATAGGAAAGAGGAGGTCGGGATAAGGTGGAATAACTTTGGATTTATTTTCGAATTAGTTGCTAATTAAACACTTAGTTATCTCTTCAATATTGAACTACTCGATCGATTATCATAAAATTTCGGATACACTTTTTCAATGGAACAGAAAAGGACATAGGGTACCTTTCAACCTAACCTACATTCACGCGAGCGAAGCAGCGTGAAAAACCTAGTAAATTTATAAGTAAGACTGTACTAGTTCATCCTTTACTTACCGACAGTTAAAAAGAACGAAAGCAAAAGTACTACGGTTAGATCAGACATGAAGATCAATGGATACTAACGGAGTCTCGGGTCAGAGGTCAATGACTTCACCTTGGTCGTACTTCCTTAAGTGGTTTAATATAATTGAGTAGAAATTGTAATACTGTTAACATTATAGTTAAGTGTTATGTGTGTTACAAATATAAATAGACATTCCCAAATAATTAGAACTAGCGGTCGCCTAGTGCTCGAAATTCGACTAACTGATATATTATATTATGTTATGTCATTATACTCGTATATTGATATAATGTAACCATAGTTACGCGCTTCGACTGCGTGTGTCAAATGCATGGTTGTGTACGTGTAGTGTTTTTTCATTAATTTAATGTATTTATTACATATATTTTATATAAATATTAGCATTCGTCACTTCTTCTCTGTATAAACTATAAGTGTGCGAAATTTCATACTCCTTCGTCCGCCCAATTTTCTTAAAAAGGGATCCAAAGTCTTCGCTTCACGTATTAATATAGGTATAGATAAGATAATGGTGCCAATTCTATTGTCACAAAATTATCTAATCTTAACTAAAAATCACTAAAATTTAGTTTAGTCCTGTCAAACGACATTTCGTATTCTGAAATCGTTAAAAGTGACAGGACTAAACTAAATTTTAGTGATTTTTAGTTAAGTTTAGAGAATTCTGTGACAGCAGGATTGGCACCACTGTATGGTGCTTTTAAAATGTATCTGATTTAGACACGTTTAATTAGTAGGTATATGTTATAATCTCTTGACATACATAGAAATATAACTACTAATTATTTATTATTCTATCTATACTAATATTATAAAGCTGAAGAGTTTGTTTGTTTGTTTGTTTGAACGCGCTAATCTCAGGAACTACTGGTTCGAATTGAAAAAATATTTTAGTGTTGGATAGCCCATTTATCGAGGAAGGCTATAGGCTATATAACATCACGCTACAACCAATAGGAGTGGAGCAGCAATGAAAAATGTTGCAAAAACGGGGAAAATTCTCTTATATGAAGCAGAAGTTGCGCGGTTCAGCTAGTCTATACATATTCTATACTCTATACAAATAAATAAAATTGAAGTGTCTGTCAAAATAACAGCTTTTTATCTAATGCATATGAAAGTATATAAGGTACCTATACGAAAATATCTATTTTTTAAATTTTTGTCTGTCTGTCTGTTTGTTCCAGCTAATCTCCGAAACGGCTGAACCGATTTTGACGGGACTTTCACTGGCAGATAGCTAAAGTTATAAGGAGAAACTTAGGCTACTTTGATATTAGAAAAAATATAGGGTTCCGCGGACACAAACACTTTTTTGTTAAAATCTACGCGGACGAAGTCGCAGGTAACAGCTAGTATGTAATAAATGAACACATATCTTTGTCAATAAATCCGATCCTTAACGGGGTAAGATGAAGGTCTGAATAATTATTATTAACAAAATAGAATAGCATAGCGTTTAATAGAATAGGATGGAATAGAATAGAATATTTATTAGTTACTAGCTTTTGCGCGCGGCTCCGCCTGCGTGGTACCTACATCAATAAAAAGTAGCGTATGTCCTTCCCCAGGTTTTAAACTATATCTATACCAAAGGAGACCGATCACCTTGTATGGGACCCTGGCCTGGGCGTGAACAATATTATATTGTAATAACAATATTAATTTTGAGTAGCCTAAACTAAGTAGATAACATTATTCTTTAAAATTTAGTATCAAGTTCGTTAAATAATAATATAAAACACATTGTTTAAAAAATATTTATATTCATGTGTCACCATCACCTTCATAAGTTATTAAAATATTTTCCAAAAACTGGGCTGGTGAAGTGACATTTTCATATCTTACCCAGCTTAGGTACCATATTACAGCCATTATGTGAGCACAGCAGCCAACAGTCCTTCGGCCGACTATGCAGTTGCAGTAATACTGCCTTATTGCTTCCAGGCTGTGTGTATTAAACTTTATTATTATTAAAATTATATTCTTAAACCCACCCAAAAATAGGAGCCCCGCGATACGGGGCTCCGTCGACGGTCAAAACAATCAACGAGCGTTTTTAAACGGACGACGCCGTTTGTAAAACGCGGAATCATACAAATTGCCCGCGACATATACATTAGAAATCAATATTTTAGATGTTTTACGTTACAGTATGTAAAACCTAAATTAATGCTAACTTTCAAAATTCAAGGTCGTCGGGAAGTAAGTAAGCTATGTTCTAATGATCAGTCAAAATACTAGTCAGTACGTGTTTGAAAGGCTATATCTATATTAATAATTACAATTATTGCATTCATTACTTAGAAGCCTGTAATTAAGCTTGAATTATGAATCCATTTCTGGTTGATATTTATAAACAATCCTTAAAAAACATGTAACGGACAGATTGAGTCTGTATACATATAAATATAATTTGTATGAATATTGAATCAATACGTATTGATTGACAATTATCGCCTGCTCCGTGCCTCGGAGAGCACGTTAAGCCGTCGGTCTTGGCTGCCATGAACATCTATGGCAGTCGTTATTGGGAAGTCAGTGCCCTCTAATATCCTGACACTAGTCTAGCTTTAGGGTATCGTTAGCCTTCGGGTTGTGGAGGTCAGATGGCAGTCGCTCGGTGTAAAAACTAATATCCAGTTAAATCCGGTTAGACTAGAAAGCCGACCCCAAGTGACTTGGGAATAATAAAGGCTAAGGGGAAGAAGAAGATTAAATCAATACGTGTGTCACCGGTCACGTAACAATTACTTGTAGAACACAGAAATCTTAGTCCCATGGCGGCGCACTGCCAGTAGAGAGGTGACCACTAAATCGATATGCTATCTATCCAATCAAAGTCAAGTCTTAATAAAGTAATAAGTATAGAAGATTTGTTTACATTACAGGATCAAAATCAGTTTATCACGTCCGAATTTAAAGAAAGAAGGCTTTTAAAGAATACCAGATCCACCTTCCAGCTCCATCATCAGACCCTATGTACTAACTAGTGTCATAAATAACAACTAAGTTGGCAAACAAGCACACGGCCCACCTGATGGTATGTGGTCATCGTAGCCTATGGACGCCTGCAACACCAGAGGCATCATTTGCGCGTTGCCGACTCTTTAGGAAAGGAAGTGGGAAGGAGAAGGAGCGGGAAGGGTCCCGCCCCTTCTCCTTCTCACTTCCTTGAGAGAGTGCCGGAGGTCCGATCGCCCTCTTGCTCAGGGGAGCAAGAGGGTGATCGGACCTCCGGCACTTCACTCACCGAACGAAACACAACAGTAGGAATACTGCTGTTTCACGTCAATATTCTGTGAGAGGGTAATCCGTCCGCGGTCGAGCCGGCCCATTCATGCTGAAATCAGCGAGACTCTACTACTCATAAATTATGTTATCCTTCATCGTTAAAGCAAGCGATAATTAACTATTTACATACGCACATAACTTCGGCAAGTCAAGGTTTAGAGCCTTGGGATCGAAATCGAGATCTCTTCATGGCAGTCCAACGGTCTCCCACTAAGCTATCGCTGTTTATACTTGTTTTCCAAGTGGATAATATAAAATAAATATATTACTTTCCCACTCAAGGTCGTTTAGACAACCCGACCTCAATACTCAACGTATCGAGCAATATGGCTTTTTAGTTACAAGTACTTAGCCAGTCTCCATGACACAATCGCAGGTTAGCAATAAAATTGGAATCACGTCCCAGCCCTCGTTATGACGATAAATCAGCGTAATTTTATACATGTATATGCAAATTATAATCGTGGGAGTTTCGTTGGTAATGCTTGTATTTTATGACCTTAGTATCGTCACGCCATGATATGTACACCTGATGTCAAAATCAGTAAGATGCTTCATGATCTCGTCATTTCACGCTTCGTTTTACTCCCGGGGTCGTTTCTTGGGTCGAACGATGTGTTATTGGGTCTTACCTTAGTAGTAGCAGTAATTTGGCAATGTACCCGCAGAGTAGTGGACCGCATTAGGTCGCTTCCTATTACGGAAGTGTTAAATATAGAAAGCGACATGGTGAGTATAATATACTAGATGTGCCCACGGTTTCACTCGCGTTTATGGTTACTGCGCGGCCCCCGTGGGTCTTAGCGTGATGTTATATAGCCTATAGCCTTCCTTGATAAATAGGCTATCCAACATTAAACGAAATTTTCAATTCCAACCAGTAGTTCCTGAAATTAGAGCGTTCAAACAAACAAACAAACTGTTCAGCTTTATAATATTAGTATAGACTAGCTGTTACCTGCGACTTCGTCCGCGTAGATTGTAACTAAAATGTGTATGTCTCCGCGGAACGCTATTTTTTTTCTAAAATCAAAGTAGCCTACGTTACTCCTTATAACATCAGCTATCTGCCAGTGAAATTCCCGTCAAAATCGGTTCAGCCGTTTCGGTGATTAGCCGGAACAAACAGACAGACAGACAGACAAAAAAATTAATAATAGATGTTTTCGTATAGGTACCTTATATACGTTCATATGCATCAGATAAAAAGCTGTTATTTTGATATTACAAACACACACTTCAATTTTATTTATCTATATATTAATACGTGAAGCAATAACTTTGTACCCCTTTTTAAGAAAATTACGTGGACGGAGGAGTTTGAAATTTGGAACAGTTAAAGTTTATATGGAAGAGGAGGAGCGAATCCTAATATTTATATAAAATATGCATTAGAAATACATTAAATTAATGAACAAACACTACACGCACACAGCCATGCATTTGACACACGCAGTCGAAGCGCGTAACTACATATGGTTACATATATCAATATATAATGACATATATCAGCAATATCTTACAGGCAAACTTTGGTCGAATTTCGAGCACTAGGCGACCGCTAGTTTGTATAGATTGGCTTCACGGGTGGCGTAGTGATAACGAGGTCACCTCGCCACTGCCATTAAAATATGGTTGTTGCGAGACTGAGTATTTTTTGTGTCCCTAGTCTGTACCGCAATCATTCCTGTGTCGCAGGGAACTTACAAATATTCAAACACCGAACACAAAAACCACCCACATTTAATGAACTATTCATAGATCAATTCTTGAATCTCTTTATCTTGTATGGAGATCAAACCGCCAACACACGACGTCCTGGCAGAGCCCAGGTCACGACTAAAACCACTGCACCATACGTGCATTCAGCCATTACATCGAATGCGAATGTCAGTTTGTTTGATATTTCACGCTTTAACTACTTAACTAATCATGAAATTTCGCATACATGTTATTTGTTGTACAAAGCAGGCTACCTTTAACCAGAAAAAGATGTGCCCAAGCAAAGCCGCAAGCAATAAATACTTCGAATAACCCCATGACCCAAAACAAATTATGATATCATGTTAATACTCTTAATAACATCTTCCATAGTTTTTCTATTAATATCAAGGACACACTATTTATATGAATGTCCGTTTGTTTTTTATGACATTAGTCATTTAAGCTTGGCATCAAGATGATAACTGCCAATTAGGTGATCAGGATACGAATCTTTAGAGATCCGTTGACTCTTTATAAAACGTAAAACTTTTTATTTATATTGATAACTATCTTTTGGCTGTAGATCGGGACAGTACTTTTCTTTTTTATACAACTAACGTGGCAAACAAGCATACTGCCCATCTGATGGTAAGTGGTCACCGTAGCCTATGGACGCCTGCAACACCAGAGGCATCACTTGCGCGTTACCGGCCCTTTAGGAAAGGAAGTTGGAAGGAGAAGGAGCAGCAAGTGGGAAAGAGGGATATTTGTGTAAGAAGGATATCAGACCACGTTCCTTCACACATCCATATTTCGTCAGCAATGTTTCCAAGACAGAAAACATAGTTGGTGACTTGGCGAAATATGCGATACCTACATAAGAAAACGATGCTATAGCTATCACTGGAGGCCTTTAAACCACCGTCTGCCCAGTGACGATAAAAAGATAATCAGATGCGGAACCCTTCACCAATCAGGTGAAGTATCACCTCAATTCACTTTTTATGAAACAACTACGTATAGTAATCATTGGCTTGTTAGTAAAATCCTTTTTTGTTTAACGCTTATATATCTACTACATATTGTATAATAATATGTCCAAACATCCGGCTAATTGATAGAAAAATACAAAAAATACCTAAACTTAATCAATAGTGCTTAATGTTTCATTTTATTGTTAATCTTCAACTTTGACTGCCGCCTGATTGTCTGTTGTTCTATTAGATTGATGATTGGACTATTAATCATTAGGTCCTGCCCGTGGCTTCGATTTGGGATTCCAAGAACTCATGCCAGGATAAGAAGTATCCTATATGGTAAACTAGGGCATGGTCTGTCTGTGTGCTAATTTCACCAGTCATTCTAATCCGTTCGAGGGCTTCCGCGTGATTAACTAATTTAAGTCTTCATAAACTTTCACCTTTAAAATATTATTGATGGGTTAATTATTGGTTTCTTGCAATAAAGCTGCACTAATATTTGCGTGAGTTTGATTCTCGAGCTAGGCAACGGTATAGTGATATAGGTTTAGTAGCGCGTTTTCTGAAGACGTTTTCCGTGGGCTTTCGCAACTTCGTGGACCTAAAACAAAGCTTGTAAAGTTTGTAAATATCTCAATTATTCAAAAAACCACACGAAACCATGTCCAAATTTCATCATAAAATATTTACTCCTACACTCTGGCATTTTGCTCCATGCAAGTTCATTGAATATTAGACACAAATTTTCCGTAATAAATTATGTTTTAATACAAATCAATCAGTAACGCAGTGAGGCTCGTAAAGCGATTGCATTTAATTACGTGGTTCTCGTAAATGACTTCATTTACTTCATAGTGTCAAGGTTATTTTCGACGTAATTTGTGTCTGATATATTGTAATTGCTAAGCCCACGGGTTTTCTCATTACACGGTACATGTTATTCAATTGCAATTTGAATGTAATCGGCTGATGGGTAAAATTTATTGAGTATTTTGCCTGAGGAAAGACATGTTGTGGACGGCCTCGATGGCGTAGTGGTTAGTGTAACCGACTGCCACGCCTGAGGTTGCAGGTTCGATCCCCGCACAAGTTAAACATTTGTGTGCATGAACATGGATGGTTTGTCTTGGTCTGGGTGTTTCTATGTATAACATGTATGTATTTACAAAAAAAAAGTATATATGTATGTATGTTTATCTGTTAAATTCTGATCATATTGTAACATAATTGCTATGCATCGATGGATTTACATAGACATTGTTTGACAATTGACAATTTACTTTGACATTATTGTATGGAATTTTGATTTAATTTAATTTACTTTGACATTTTTATTATTATATGTATTGAATATTTGCACGCCTAGTGTGGCAAAATGTAGAGGTGCTTTATTTTGTATAATAAGAACATTTTATACCTATATTATTGCAAATAAACTGATTTGATTTATCCATTGTACAAGCTCTGCTCAGTTTGGGCTAGATGGTGTAGTGTGTATTTGACAGAATATTTAAAAAAAATATTATTAATTAAACTATATATTATTGATGCCACGGATGGTTTGGGAGGTCACCTCGCGACTGACACTGTGCTGAGTGTTGCGGGTTCGATACACACGAGACAACAATTTGGTTATTTATTTATTTAGAATAGGTACACAAACTGCTTACAGTCTTAACATGGTAAGTAGTAATAGCGAACATATTATATAAACCGGACAGTAATCCTAAAGTAGTGTACACAACATGTACATATTAGAGCAGATTACTCATGCAAAACAAAAAACATTATTAAAATCTTAAATTCGTTAGCGTAGGATACAAGCGGATAATTAATCGTGAGTAGGTAGTAGTAATAACTGTAATTTTATATTGTAACTAGATTTGGAACTTTTCAGAACTAAGCACACCTGATACAATCTTTTTATATCTATTGAAATTGATGTCAAAAATGTCGACCTCTTTATTTATACGTGCTATTTTATTATAAGCTCTGCACATTCTTACTATTGGATTATAAAATGATGTATTATTTTTATATGCTTGAATTGCAAATATGTTAGGATTACGAGATCTATGTGAAATATTAAAGCTAAGAGAAGAATGGTTGATCCTCGTATAGTTTTTTTGAGGCTGGGAGTCCTTTGTGTCCGTTTTTTGAATGTTTGTAAAGTCCACCGCGACAGGAATAGAAGTCTTTTAAAATTAAATTACAGGAGACGCACTTAATATTATGTCATGAGTCATGACATACATACATAGATTTACGCCTGTTTCCCAGAGGGGTAGGTAGAGACTACGGATTTCCATTTGCTACGATCCTGACACACTTCTCTGGCTTAATTCAGTTTCATTACATTCCTCATACACGGCCGTCGGTTCAAGGTGAGTCATGACGAATTCTTTAAGACCCATTTAGAAGGAAAAATTGAAGGAGAGAAAAAAAAGAAAGACCCAGACGTATCTTTATCCAACAAGTGAAGGAAAAAGTGGTGGTCAAGCTAAATTAAAGGGTTAAAAGGAAAGCAGAAGAAAGAGATAATTATGTTAAACGGCCTCGATGGCGTAGTGGTTAGTGTAACCGACTGCGACGCCTAAGGTCGCGGGTTCGATTCCCGCACAAGTCAAACATTTGTGTGCATGAACATGGATAGTTTGTCTTAGCAAATAAAGATTATTATTATTATTGGTCTGGGTGTTTCTATGTATAATATGTATGTATTTACAAAAAAAAGTATAATATATGTATGTTTATCCATTGTCTAGTACCCATAGTACAAGCTCTGCTTAGTTTGGGCTAGATGTTGTGTGTATGTGATAGAATATTATAATATTATCTATAATAATATATTAATACGTGAAGCGAAAACTTTGGATCCCTTTTTACGAAAATTGGGCGGACGGAGGAGTATGAAATTTCGCACACTTATAGTTTATACAGAGAAGAAGTGACGAATGCTAATATTTTTATAAAATATGCATTATAAATGTATTAAATTAATGAAAAAACACTACACGCACACAACCATGCATTTGACACACGCAGTCGAATCGCGTAAGTATGGTTACATATATCAATATACGAATATAATGACATGACATAATATATATCGGTTGGTCGAATTTCGAGCACTAGGTGACCGCTAGTTATTATTATTATGTCATTACTGCACGACCGACAAGAACAACGCTCTTAAATTAAAGAACTAAGAAATTAATGTATAGAAAAATTGGTCTTATCAATGTTTTAAATACAATCATGTCGATATGCATAACTGCCACGTTGGAACAGCGGTAGTGAATGCCAGAGGCTTCATGCACAGTCGCATAAACTACAGCCGTTCGATGTTCGTGTAGGGTTCAGAATAATCTATACTAATACAACACTAAAATATTTTTTTAAACCGAACCAGTAGTTCCTGAGATTAGCGCGTTCAAACAAACAAACAAACAAACTCTTCAGCTTTATAATATTAGTATAGATTAGACACATATCTTGCTTCAGCAGATATTAATAATTAATTTCATCATCGATCACGAAAATTTTTATAAAATCAACATATCAGATGTCTATCAAACTTTGCAACGAATGAGGCAATGAACTTATTTGATTTTATAATAATGTTACCTAAGAGAATTCTAAGTCACGATCAAGATTGGCCGCATCATCCTGATTATGCGGATAAATAGATAATTATCAATAAAATTATATCTAGATAATCACAATAATAAGTTACAAAATACCAATCATTACTCCTAAACATCACGCGAAAGGCGGGAGATGAAATCACAGATTAAAAATTCTGATTTTTGAACTGATAGTTATGCAACTTACTATTGTTTTACGATCTTTGCCTAGGTTAGGTACGTATACGTAATTTTTAGCCAATTAGAATACCATATTGGGTGTGTACGATGTCCACATAAAACAAAGAAAATCACCTACGTTTGATGATGTAAAACGTTGTTGCGTTTTATTTGTTGTCGGCCTCGATGGTGTAGTGGTTAGTGTAACCGACTGCCACGCCTGAGATTGCGGGTTCGATTCCCGCACAAGTCAAACATTTGTGTGCATGAACATGGATGTTTGTCTTGGTCTGGGTGTTTCTATGTATAATATGTATGTATATACAAAAAAAGAAGTATATATGTATGTTTATCCTTTGTCTAGTACCCATAGTACAAGCTCTGCTTAGTTTGGGCTAGATGGTGTTCTGTGTATGTGATAGAATATTATTATTATTATTATTACCCACCACAGTACCAGACACAAGAGAAGGTGTTGAGAGAAGATGCTGCAACACATAAAACCTAGCACTCATATTATGCACTATGTCCTGAATCAACACATATGACCTTTTATCCCGATAATGCATTGTTTAGGGATACACGCGTTCGGAAGCTAGAATTACGATTCTCTAGTAGTTTCAAACTCGAATTGAAGAATGAAATATATTATTTAAGCATGTTAATATTATAAAAAAATTATATTGCTATTAAGCTAAGTATTGTGAAAGGAAAAATAAAATAAAAATATGCAAATGTTTCAAATATTACGATAAGAAGCTACGTTTCCATTCTTGATTATCTTCTTTTAGTCTAGTTCTACGACAAATAGATATTTAGATCATCATCATCATCAGGCTATAATAGTCCACTGCTGGACATAGCCCTCCCCCAAAGAGCGCGATAGCGCCCTATCTTGATATCTAGATACGTAATGTTAATTATTTCGCTACAATTTCCTCACTCTCTTTGAGCGCAGTCGCTTTTGGTTGACAGTGATTGACGTCAAGATTACAAATACCTACCGGTTCAATATGCTATTACAAGGCTGGATATTCGCCTCTTGTTGTAATTACACGAATTACTTAATTGTAAAGCTGTCAGATCCTTAGACTACGTACTCGTCTTCTTCAGAAGTAACTGTCAGTGTTTCAATAAAATATCACTGTTTATTTTTATTAATTAAATACCGTTCGAATTGAGATATTGTTAATTCGTAACTACAGACTTAAATGAAATGGCAAACGTGTTGTTAGCCACGTTTTTGGAACTCACCTCTCTATTCACATATGTACTTCGTTCACTGTAACAGCTTTGCAGCCGTTTTCAGGAGTGATGATCATGATCAACTCTGTATTTGCGAATTTGACTGATTGATACTAGTCTCGTGATGTCCGTTTTACTGCCGTTATGAGGCAAATTACGTGAAAATACTGAACATGAACTACAGATAACGCTTAACGATTTGGACAGAGAAAGCAGGAAGGCAGCAGGGCTTGAACTAAACACTCAAAAAACAAAAGTTATGACGAATGGAATACAGGATCCAATCACTATCAACAACAAGAAAATAGAACGAATATACCTAACTCAGAAAAATAATGTCACCAAAAGATTTAACAACAAAAGAAATTGAATCTAGGATATTATGTAATGCTTGGAAAAGATACTGGAGTCTCAAATAAATCATGAAGAATAACTCCACAAAAATCTATTCAACACCTGCATCCTTCCCATCCTTACATATAGGTGCCAAACCTGGGCCCTCACCAAAACCCATACCAAAAATACTAGTAGCATGGCAAAATGCGATGGAAAGAAGCATGCTAGGAAATTAACTTTCAGACAAATTAAGAACTTAAACCATCAACAAAATAAAACAAAAACTAAAGACATAGTTGTAACTATCATGCACTATATGTCAAAGAGAAATGGAGCAAATCTATCATGCACTGGTACCCTAGAAAACTAAAACGCAAGAGAGGTAGACACTACCACAAAAGAGGTGGTTAGATGAAATTAAAGAGGTAGCAGTAGGTACTTGACCATTTTTTTTTTTTTTTGGTACCCAGGAAAAATGCTTGATGCACTAGGACAGCTTCGGACAGAGATTTGTAGAGACATTTGGGGGAGGCCTTTGCCTTCAATGGCACGTACAGATAGGAGCTGCGGAAACAAATAATTAATTAAAAGCAACATAATAGTTTGTTAAGCTGCGAAACATAATTATTATGTATTCTTATCTGAATACAAGGCTATTATACATGTTTTTCTAATCACAGGTATTTTCTAACATATTAATTAGGAAAATTAATTTGCAAAATGAAGTATTGAAAGACGAGTATAAAAATCAATTGAGGAAAAGATTTGAAAGATTTTGTGACACTGATGATATAGAAAAATTATGGCAGTCGTTTAAGCATGAAGTGGTTGTTGTAGCGTCAGAAGTATGCGGTGTGAGCAAGAAGAGGAAAGTTATAAAATCGAAGAATGCGTAGTGGGATAAAGATGTGCAAGGGGTAGTACGTGAGAAGAAGCAGGCATGGTTGGACTGGCTATCTGTCAGAGCCAATGAAAGAATGCAAGAAGCAACGAATGAGGATGTGAATGAAGCTAGGAATAAGTTTATAAGAATAAATAAGGTAGTGAAAGATGTAATTAAAAGGAAAAAAGAGGAATTGAAAAACGAGTTTGATAGAAGATTATCTGAAGATTTCCGGACCAACGCGAAGTTCTTCTGGAAATCCATTCGCTCGGTTCAAGGTAAAACCGTAACCACAGAGCTGAAATCAATCAGAGATAAGAATGGAAGTTTACTGAATGAAGAAAAGAGCGTACTGAAGAGATGGAAGGAACATTTTGAAAGTTTATTTGAAAGAGAGGAATGGCAAGGGCAAAGTTTCGAAATGAATTATAATGATAGTAGTGATGAAAGCCCTATTAGTATGGATGAAATAATGAAAGCATTGAAAATCAGGAAAGGCTGGTGGGTATGATAGGATTACAGTCGAAATGCTGACAGCTGGACAGGGTCTTATAGCAACTCAGTTGTGCCGCCTTTTTAACTTGTGCTGGAATACCGGCCGTGTACCAAGTGATTGGTGCAAGGCCGTCATAGTACCTTTATACAAGGGAAAAGGCTCACAGCAAGAGTGCAGAAGCTATAGAGGCATTAGTTTGCTCAGCGTCGTCGGTAAATTGTATGCAAAAGTGTTAATTGAAAGGATTGTGAAAGTAACCGACAAGAAAATATGGGATGCACAAACGGGATTTCGAAAGGGTATGGGATGTACGGATCAGGTCTTTTCCTTACGGAGCATAGCCGAAAAAGTTTTGGCCAAAGGTCAAAAGGTCTATTGCGCATTCGTGGATCTGGAAAAGGCTTATGATAAAGTGGTGAGGAATGAACTTTGGTCGGCATTGTCCATGTATGGAGTGAATAGCAACCTCACGCGAGCTCTGAAATCTCTTTATATGATTCCAGAGCTTGTGTTAGGATAAATGGGACCTACACAGAGTGGTTTAGCATCGATAAAGGTGTTAGACAAGGATGTGTAGCGTCACCTTGGCTGTTTAACCTATACATGGACAATTGTTTGAAAGATTTAAAAGATTGTGAATGGGGATTAAGAATGAATGAGTTACTTGTCAAATGTCTTCTTTGTGCCGATGACCAAGTAATACTTGCGTCATCGGCGGAAGAGTTGCAGGCGATGGTAACTATTATGCATGGTGCATTTGAGAGTAAAGGAATGAAAATAAATGTAAGCAAGACGAAAGTAATGGTATTTGAAAACGAAGAGTGCGTGACGATGTGTAATATTATGATTGATAGAGAAAAAGTGGAGCAAGTGAAAGAGTTTGTATATTTGGGTACTTTGTTTACAAGAGATGGTAAACATGACGGAGATATTGAAAGGAGAACGATTGCTGGCAACAAAGTGAATGGAGCCCTACGCGCTTTTATGAACAGTCGAAATGTATCCGAAAAAGCACGTTTGGCTGTTCATAGAGGGCTATTAGTTATAGCTTATGTATGGAAGTGAAAGTTGGGTATGGCAAAAGAAGCATGAGAGCAGAATAAATGCCGTAGAAATGAGAGCGTTGAGAAGCATATGTGGTGTGACTCTGAAAGATAGAATAAGAAATAGTATGATTAGAGAGAGATGCGGCATGAAAGTGGATATAGTTACAAGAATAGAAAAGGGTATGTTAAGCTGGTTTGGACATGTAGAAAGAATGGACGAGGAAAGACTGACTAAGAAAGTTCATTAGGCTAGTGTGAATGGAACAGTCGCAAGAGGAAAACCTAGGCGAACGTTTCTCGATCAGATCGGAGGCGTTCTGGACAAAGGCCAGCTTAAGAGCTCCTTGAACCGACGGGCGTGTATGAGGAATGTGATGAAAGTGAATGAAGCCACAGAAGTGTGTCAGGATCGTAGCAAATGGAAATCCGTAGTCTCTGCCTACCCCTCTGGGAAACAGGCGTGAATCTATGTATGTATGTATGTAATTAGGAAAATACCTGGCCTTTGGGAGGCTTACACGGATACATGGGTCCAACGTGAAGAGGCCCTTCGAGAGTTTTAATCAAAGGTGGGATAGAACACCTACAGCGGCACCAGCCGCAGCAGGCGTAGGACTATTATTACGTATGGATTCTAATGTATGGGCTATGGGTATGGGTGTTTGATGGACCTGTATGTAACTATGGATGAAAAACGGCATCTGCCCTGAATACTCTAATAGGATCAATCAGATGGGCAAACGGTGACTCGCCAACGCACTAGATGGGCCCCATGAATAGCCACCATAGGTATAGCTAGGGGTGTCGAGCGGTGTGGCGCCGGTTTCACCATCACGTGTCTCGTTAGACATCGGCGTTGTAACGATAACGGAGACCTGGAGTGTGATTCCCCGTAGTTATGCCCTTGTAAATGACACTTCCACCTTTAAGCATATAGCTCAAGCGGCCCCCCTCTGATGGGCCGATCAAGGCAAGCCAGAGTTGAGAGTCCTACGGGCGCTCTTGTAGTTTCACCCCAGCCATCCAGTAACAGCAAGCCAGGGACGAGGCACTAACCGACTCTCTGAGGCACTTAGGACCGCAGTGCCACCACTCACATTTAGCTCGCCACAAGCTGCCCTGCGGTTTGTGCGCTTTTATTTAACCTGGTGATACATTTTTTGTTTATATCACAAGGCGAAGGTGGTAGTAGTTTAAAAGCTAGTGTACTGTGCCCTCCGATATCGCGTTAGTCTCATGATGAGATAGGTAACGATTGTCCCAGAGGGGTGTATTATTATTATTACTTATTAAAAATACTGGCAGTTGTATATTCTTTACTGACACCGAATACGTTACCCGCAATTAATTCAGAAGTACATACATTTGAGGAGTTGATAAAAAACCTTTCATTTTACTCATAGTAGGTACCTACCCCACTTTGTAAAATCAATTATAAATGGTGGTGAGAAAGATGTTACCAGCCAATTTTTAAAGGGCGCAGATGAGCTAAAGAAATGTTGTTAGGATATTATTTTTTTAGTACTGGAAAGTACATCACCTTTTTGCCGTGGCCCTGTAGAAAACATTTTTTCAGCCATTTCTCGTATATCTCACAATAGTCTAGAAATACTTACATGGGGATAGGCGGTGAATAGCTATTAGCGTTAATTTTAGATGTGCTGCCAGACAGCAGCAAGCTAAAATTAGTTAATTACGACAGGAGAAACAAGCCCGTGTCGTAGACCTTAGGGAAAAGACATTCATATTAAATATGGGATAAGAAAAAGGAATGGGTATAGCATGCACCTAGGTACGTGAGCCATACATACATTTACTCATGGGGCAAAACTTGTGCAAAACGACTTCGGCAATTTCTTGTTATCAGAATATTTCATTCGTTTCACTGCATAGCCTCACCTGTCACCAGCACGAGCGCCGAACATCTATTTGCCACTTTAGTTGTACAAAAAACTCACTCATCATCTGGTTCAATATTGATATAGTTTCTAAATTCTAAGCCTCATAACTAAATTATTATTATTATCTTTTCAGTGCACAGACATAAATTATTATATCTCAATGTTTTTATTGGTAATAAATTGAATAATTTAAATTAAGTTTATATGTAGTATAAGTTGTATAAATTGATTTTGCTCTTTTATTTGGCATATTTATAATTATTTTATTAATGAATGTGTATGTTACAACATGCATTTTACTTATCTATATATCTGGGTAACATTAAATTATTCGTAGTAGATCATACAATATTATTAGAAATTTGAGCTAATGTAACCAATGTTAGATGTAATTCGTTTCCGAACGAATTTCTTGTTACCCACAATACTCTATTATTGCCATGACAATCATATTTGTTTGACAAGTTCCAAGTTTACTTTGAATAGCAACCAAAACTCTATATTGATCAAGCAGGTAACGATTTAATTGTGTTAACTGGTTCTAAAGGTACTGAATTATGGAAAAAGCTTTTGAAATACAGAGACAAGCGCGCGACAACGTTAAATCGCTTCAAACTTACATGACAGATTTGCAGAATTGGGAAGTCGAAATGAAAAGAAAAGAAGCGGCTTTGAACGGTGTTTGCGAACAGGTTTAGACCTATTTACCGTTATTATGTCGTATTTAGAACATTAATATGTATATATTATCTATATTCTTGTACTAAACGTCGTCAAATTATGTGCAAAAATTGTCATGTATTTAGTTGGGTTAATTTTTGTCATGTATTTTTGCTTATAGCATCTATAATGTCCGTATTTATGTCAGTATAATCCTTTATAAGTCGAATATATGTTAATATGCTTGTTATTTTGAGGTTAGGATCTACCACCAGTCCGCAGTAAAGTTAAGAAAGAGCGTCCAGTGAGAGAAGTGAAAAAGAATCCAGAAAAACGTATTAAGGGTTACGATTATACAGCATGGGACAAGTATGATGTTGTAAGTATCTACTTAATATCACTAATATATCAAAACCTATTAATATTTTCTCGACTGAATATAAGTAGAAAATATTAAAGAAGTACTAACCAAATCAAAGCAGATAAATTAATAGAATTCCAAGTCTTTGAAAGTGGGTGAGTCATTCATCAAAATGAATGTAACCTTTGTACTGTCTGTCGTACAATGACAATAAAATAAAAAATTTCTTTTTTACCCCACATAAAATTATATCAGACTACTACGCTGAATCAAAAATCATAGCTTATGTGTTATGCCATTTCTGTTTATACATTTGATAGTTATCAAATGTATAAAAACCTACCTGGTTAGATAGTTTCTGATCATTGTTGCGTTGTTCTTGTGTGGAAAATGCTTGACCAACTAAGTAACCTAACAATAGGGTAGATTATTTTTATAATATGAATTGAAAGAAAACTGTCTGGTCTATTTTTGTTTCTTCTTCTCCCTAGCCTTTATTATTCCCAAGTCACTTGGGGTCGGCTTTCTAGTCTAACCGGATTTGACTGAATATCAGTTTTTACACGGAGCGGGTGCCAACTGAGCTCCGCAACCCGAAGGCTAATGTTACCCTAAGGCTAGAACAGTGTCAGGATATTAGAGGGCACTGACTTCCCAATAATGACTACTATAGATGTTCATGGCAGCCCGGACCGAGGGCTTAACGTGCTCTCCGAGGCACAGAGCAGCGATAATTGTCAATCAATACGCACAAATTTCGAAAAGTCATATAACTTCCGAAAGTCAGAGGTGCACGATGTGGGTTCGAACCCGAGACCCTCTGCATTTCAGTCTGTTGGTCTCCCCACTGTGCTATGTTTAAGTTTCTATTACATGTTATATCTAACCAGTGGATGAACGTCTTATTGAAATTAAACTACTATATACGGATTTTATCGCCTTGTTTATTTGACACTTTATTACAAAATTTTGAAAACTGTTACACTACTATTACTATTAAACATACAAATTTTTAAACTAATTAAATTATTGAAACTATTAAAACTATTTATACAATTACTATACTATTTATATTTATGTTTACACTTACCCCGACGTTTCGGTTGCTTTTCAGCAGCCATGGTCACGGGGAGACTAAGATGGTAGTTGTCTCAATGTTCCAGTGTAGTTATTTCAAAGTACCCAAACATAATTTAATCATGGGTGTTTTTATTTACGCAGAATGAGCTCAAAGTATCATGAAGTCTAGCTGTGGTTTGTTTCTTCTTGGGTTTGACTATTTGAATTACTGGATCCCAAGCTGGTGGTTTATTCCAACCATCTTCTCTATTAAAATTAGGATGTTTCTTGATTTCAATAGCTTCACGAAGCATCCTTGGTAGGAATCGGTGTTCTTTCTCTTTTCTTTATGTAGAATGTTTTATATTTCTTAGTAATAAGACTTGTTTTGCAAAAAGCCTATTAATATGTCAAGCAATAGCTGTAGCCACAAGCACCATAGGTTGCATATAAGGAGGAAACTATGCCTTGTTGGCACAGAGATAGTGAATGCAATTCATCTATACGAGGCATTGGGTTTGAAGTCTAATAATAATAATTTCTTTATTGATACCAACTAGATGACAATACATACATACAACTTCTTAACCTACAATACAATAACTGTATGTATACAATATTCAATGAACCCTAACGTCTAAACTAGGCCGAGCCTGTGTCTTAGACGTTAGTTTCGTTCCGTTAAATTGTACATTTAACATACATGTGTACTATTAATATTAAAACTAAAGGTACAGAATAAAAATGAGGGTAAACTATATAATATAAAGTAAAGTAGGTAGGTAACTCATATATTTTGAAGTTAGAAATAGAATCATTAGTGTCATACCTGCAACAACATTGATGAAATAAAATTACTGTGTATGTGGACAAAGGCAATTTTTGTTTTAAATTTTTTTTTCTTGTGATCTATGATTTCATACTGGGTAAGTATGTTTGCGTAATTGAGGTAGGTATAGGTTCGGCAGTCTGGATTTACTGTCTTTATTATTAGTACTAGCGCACCCATAAGTGAAGGGAGTGATTATGTGGGTACTTAAGCTGTAATTGTTGAATTGAGGATGTTTAATTCATGTTTGCCATTTTCCATTCTTCTTGGGCAACACTTGGAACAGGAATGAGGGGCATATTATATTTTTGTACATATGTATTATATTATATTTTTGTACATATGTATTATATTATATTTTTGTACATATGTATTATATTATATTTTTGTACAGGAAAAGGCATGCGAAGACGTAGACATGGCAGATGTAGGACCGATATCTTTGGACAGCAAGAAGAGTCAAAAAGACAAGCTGGAGAAACTAAGAGATGAAGCCCAATATGAGAAGGAGAGGGTAAGAATACATAAATTACTTATTAATACAATTCTTGCTTGCAAGGAAAATCATATTTGTTCCAAACTGGGCTTTGAAACAAGAACAATTTGTGTTATAGATAAATGTTTGGCTGAGTGCCTTGGTGACACAGCAATTGTGTATGAGACTCAACTGTGTATAAAATCTCAGGTTTGAATCCTGGATTATGCAAAGTGTTATTGGGTTTTTCTGTCAAGACATTTGCATTTACTAGCAAAATGTGGGTGTAATATGCCTCTGCTATGCCATACTCTAAATTGTTTCAGCCCTGAAAGTGTATCAGGGGTGAGACAATGTATGTATGTGTCTGGTTTTTTGTTTTTTTAACATGGACGAATGAATTGATGCATACCTGTGCCTGTTCTAAGAGTGATTGAAATTATCACATTAGTGTTACATCTGTGTAAGTGCTCACTGGCCATTTTGGCACCAACGACTTCCTGTGCAGATTGAGATTGACACACGATTCGATCTGCAGAGCCTGTGGTGAACAGGACCAGTCCATATCGCACCTACTGTGTGAATGCGACGCGTTGGCTGGACTTAGGATGGGTCTGATGGGATTGGCATATCCAAACCCTGAAGACTTCAGGCTTCTCCTTCTGAATTGTACACTGCGGCTAATGCAGTACATTCATAAGGAGATAGCTAAGGGATAAATCTTCAGTCTGACACAAAAGATCCCACTGGGTTGAAGTGTCGCCGGTCTGTATTGACTGGCCCCCACACACAAGACAAGACAAGATACATCTGTGGAAGAAGGTTGTTAAAATTAATCCTCCATAGAGTTTTGCTTATTTCATAGTTCTAAAACTACCATGTGACTTGACTGCATGAATGGCATGGAGGTTCAAGTAATTATTTACCACTGCCATTGTGTCAGGCATTATTGATTCGATACCCACACAGGCAATACATTTTAGTAGTGGATAAATATGTGTTCCAGGTCAAAGATCTTTGTGCTCTTTGTTTATTCAAACAAAGGAGTATTCGCTTGTAAAGTTACCTGCATACCAGAATTATTTCTATAGCAGAGGTTACCTTTTTTAAACAATTTCAATACAATCTTGATATTCTTTGTTTGTCTTATAAAATGAAACAAGCTATAGAGTAAATACTTATTGTGTGTAGGTTTTTACCATTACCTTCTAATATAATATTTTATATGGTCACCCCACAATGGCCACTTTGCTGGATGTTCCTTTGATTCTAGAGCAGGATTTTGTATTCTACACAAATATTTGTTATGTTATCTATTAAATCTATTATTTGAATGTTTGTTAACTTCCTTCACCGCAAAATTATCCTTCTATCATAGGCATTGAAGATAGCCTAAGGCAAAAAGCTCTAAATGTTAAAATATTTTAGTTTGTTGTCTTTATGTCCTGAGTCTATGCATAACTATTACTACATTTAAAAATTGTATAGTTAGGTGTAGGATATTTTTGCAATGCATTGCAAAAATATTAGACAATCCTAATCCTATCCTAACTTCCTAAGTAATATTATAAATGCGAAAATGAGTTTGTTTATTTGTTATGCATTCACGCCGTAACTACTCAACCGATCAACATTAAATTTTGCATACACGTTGTCAGGGGTACAGAATAGGACATAGGGTACCTTTCATCCAGAAAAAAATAACTGTTGCAAACCTAACCTAAACCTACATTTACGCGAGCGAAGCCGCGGGTGAAAACTAGTATAAAATATTTGCTAGATATATTACAATTTTTAAAATGTAGTAATATTTATGCGTAGACTCAGGACATAAAGAGAACAAACAAAAATATTAAAACAAAAAATATACTATTTTTATGCTATAGTGTACAAGTTACACTGCATTGCAAAATAATGCCCCAGTTTATTCTATTACTGCACCATATTCGTTGCCATCCACTGCAGTCTGCACTTCTAATGTATAATCAATACTTTAGTTAGTTACCTTTGTTTTGTTATAACATCACGTGTTTTGGTTTCCAGGGCAACACGTTTGTGAAGAATGAGAAATGGGATGAAGCAATATCATGTTACAATAGAGCCATTGAGCTGGTTAAGGATGACGCTATTTATTATGCAAATAGGGGACTCTGCTACCTTAAGAAAGACAGGTTAGTTTTGCTGCAGTTCTTGGATGGTGTAGTGGTTTATGTTGTCGCCTCGTCACTGCCATTGCGCCGAGTGGTGTGGGTTCGAATCCCACGACAAAACTTTGTGTGATCCATAAATGGTTATTTTGGGTCTGGGTGTTCTATGTATCTGTTCAGGGTTGGGGTGAGATAAAGATAAAGTAAGATAAAAGATAATATTTAAAGTCCACAATAAAATAATAAAGATCAAATTAATTAAAGAATGAGGATGAATGAAAAGCTTCGATCAAATATACCATAGATGCACATTCGCATAAAAAAAAACCGCGTCAATATGTGGCACTGACCAGTACTACTTACTTATAAGTGTCTGCATTTATTATGCAATCCAGGAAATAAACCGGAATAACCATTGAACGCCCACTGAGAAACATTTTGTAATAGTTTAGTTAAAACGCGTCAATGTAAAGCGTCCTAAGTGTGTTACTCGCGATACGCAAGCGTACTAAGTATATGGTACGGTCTCCACCGTAGTAGTGGTGTCGATTCGCTCTCGCTTACGGGCAGCGCACTCAAGAGTGAGTGGGACAGGTGCATAATATAGCGCATACGACTGATTTATGCACGGTTTTGTTGGGGCCGTTTTTCGAGCGACGATCGTGCATCTATGGTATATTTGATCGATGGTGAAAATAATGAAAGGTAAGAGATTTGAGTCACGCGCGCGATATGAACTAGCTCATCATTGCTGCGTAAAATGCAATAAAATAAATGATTTAAAATATACACATATTGTACGGTTATTGACCCGTACAGTATCCATTGTTTGAATGTTTGTAAAGTCCCACCATGACACTGGAATTATTCCTACAGGGGAGTTGTATTGAAACAACAGCTATGGCACAAGGGATGCCTAGTTATAATTAAACTACATGGAGACCGTATTGGATTATTTGGTCGGCTTGTGGCATGACAACAAACAAACAAACTCTTCAGCTTTATAATATTAGTATAGATTATAAAGCTGAAGAGTTTGTTTGTTTGTTTGAACGCGCTAATCTCAGGAACTACTGGTTCGAATTGAAAAATTCTTTTAGTGTTCGATAGCTTATTTATCGAGGAAGGCTATAGGCTATAATACATCACGATACGACCCACGGGGGCTGTGCAGTAACCATAAACGCGGGTGAAAGTTTTAGTATAGATAAGTCAGCTGACGGCAGTTCATGGTACCATTGAATATAACCGCTCTAATATCATGCTCATGTTGCTAACTCAAGGTATAGTGACCGTCACGTAAAAATAACGCTGGCCGTTTACCTGCGCACTGAGCGATTTATCGATCAAATTGGCGGTATGAAGGCGCGGGACGGGGGTACGGTCCGGCAGTAATGTCTATGCGCGCACGCTATTGGTTCGTCAGTTGACCCATGCGCAGACACATCCCCTCCACTGTCGCTCAGCGTTCTTTTTACGGGACGGGACCTGTAGAAAGGAATTCAGACTGTATAAAAAGATTGGAGTGGCCTACTGACCTGCTAGCCTTGGCGAAAAATAATCTAATAATTATAATTACTATTGGTCTTATACATAATTATTATATCACTTTTTTAAAATACTGTAGATGGATAATATTATTTGTTTTCATATAATTCTGTACTGTAGACTTCTACTATGGTCCACTTAAGAGCAGCGATAGCTCAGTGGGGAGACCAACAGACTGCAATGCAGAGGGTCTCGGGTTCGAACCCACGTCGCGCACCTCTGACTTTCGGAAGATATATGACTTTTCGAAATTATGTGCGTATTGATTGACAATTATCGCCTGCTCCGTGCCTCGGAGAGCACGTTAAGCCGTTGGTCCCGGCTGCCATGAACATCTATGGCAGTCGTTATTGGGAGAGTGTCGACTCAAAAGATCCCACTGGGTCGTAGTGTCGCCGGTCTGCACTGACTGGCCCCCCACATAAGATAAGATGGTCCACTTAAAGGCTATGCAAGAAATTTTATTGCTCACCACACGTTTGATCTTTTGTTTGATTCTGATAACTTCGATAAACTAATCAACATCTATTGCTATAAATAAAACATGTGGCAAAACTTCAAATTCTTATATAGACTCTGCCGTCTGTTGTTCACATAGGAGTCCAATCCAATTTGCTTACTATAATTTCAATATTCCAGCCTGCACCAAGCGGAGTCTGACTGCTCAGAAGCCCTACGCCTCGACCCCACGTATGTCAAGGCGCTACAACGCAGAGCCACGGCCAGAGAACGCCTCGGTTCCCTCCGTGCCGCCTCACATGATCTCACTGAAGTTTTGAAGCTGGAACCACGTAACAATGCAGCTAAGAAACAACTGGAGGCGATAAAAGCTAGGATGGGGACTAAAGGAGTAAGTACAAATTCGTTATAGTTATTATTTAAGATCACAGATTTTAAAGATTGATTTATTGGTGGTTTCGAATCCTTGGTTCGCCAAAAAATCCAATAGCACTTTTTTTTTTTTTTTTTTATTTTGCTCGCCAAAATGACCACACTCCACCTGATGGTAAGCAATCGTGTGGTCTAAGAGCAGTGGCCTCCACATCGCCCCCACAGTAGCCGAGGCGATGTTGAGGTCTCTACTTTGACGGCCTGAGAAGATGCTTTTTCACGCCCCGCTTAAAGAACCCAGGATTGAAGGAAGAAGGAAACACGTGCCTTGGCAGAGAATTCCATGCCTTGGTCGTTCGGCAGAGATATGAGGACCTAAACTTTTTGGTACGCGCTCTAATCGACTCTACCGTGTAAGGATGGCATCTGTCTGAGCCCAGCACGCGTTGTTCTGGATAGGAAAGGGGAGGCCGGGATAAGGTGGAATAACTCTTCAGAGCACTCCCCGTGGTATATTCTGTAGAAACATGCCAATGAGGCAATGTCTCTACGGAGTTGCAGAGGTTCCAGTGAACTCGTGACCTCTGGATCTCCGATGATACGGACAGCCCGCCGCTGTAACCGGTCGAGAGCGTCCAGCAAGTACTGCGCGGAGCCATCCCAAAGATGAGAACAGTACTCCACGCAAGGGCGCACTTGTGCCTTATACAATAGGCACAGTTGCCCAGGCGCGAAGAACCGCCTCACCCTGTTCAGAACTCCGAGTTTTCGCGAAGCTTGCTTAATGACGCTCTCGATATAGGTTTTCTGATTAATGGATTGTTTTTTTATATTTTGCAGCTGACCATAAATTATCATGTCCTTAAGTACGTATAGTGTTTAATCAGTCACATTGTATAATTATATAAATAATACTGGGTGTAAGGGACGGCGTACCGAAAACTTTAGCAAGACGTCTTTCTATAAGTACTTATCACGACGCAACCTTCAATTAATAAAAAAACGCAAGATTTAAATGTAATGTTGATTAACATTATTACGCGGTACGCAATGGATTGCTACCAATACATCGGACTCGACGAATGAACTCTGCGTTCCGCGCGCATAAAATCAGCTGATCTATTTAAATCACGACCATTTAATTACATTGCTGTATTGTAGAAGAATGTGACAGTAAGAAAAATGAAAAATTGCAGAAAAGGAATTGTGATTGTTAAAAAAAATCCAACGATTTTTAACTCAGAATAATGGTCTGAATCTACTATTTCAGTTTTCGGTACACCGTCCCTTACACCCAGTATTATATTCCAACACACATAATTATGTTAAATTATATAATTGTACTTTTTACAGGCAAAATCAAAATCTTCACCATCTTCAACTCCTACTGTGGAAAGCAAGCCCTTACCCAAAGCGAAGGTACAGCCTAAGATCATTGAGTTACCTCCGGAACCAGTGCAGAAAGAACTGACCGCTGAAGAGAAATGGAGGGATGGTATTGGAGAGAACATAACTGTGATTAAACCGGTGAAGAAACCACCACACCTGCGGTCCAAGGTATGTTATGAATGCTAGTAATTTTGTCTTACCACAAGTATAAAAGTAAGTTGTTCAGAATTTCACTAATTAGAGTGTCCGACCGAAACTAGTTTTTATGACCGAAACCGAAACCGAAACCGAATTTCGGTTTCGAAACTTCCATATAAGGTCATGTTTACGTGGGGAAAAAGTCTAATTTTTTTTTTAAATCACATTCATTTGTGGGCTCTTGCGTAGGTGTGTGAAGGCTGACGTGTGCGAGATACATTTGTGTGTGTGACGTATGAGTGAGCTAAGTGTAAGTTTTAATAATTCAATAAACAGTTGGCATCTAACATCCGTGCGTTTCACTTGTCTCCAAATTCCCTACACGATACACGTACACAGAATAGTGACACACAACACATTATTCAGTCTCTGATATTTGAACTCCTGAAGTATTTCAAATAAATTATATGTGATTTTTGATATAACGAGCTTTTTTAAATAAATTTACGTACTACTGGTCTTTTTCCTAATACTGTCATGTACATTGTAAGGTCTCAATACTAAAAAGGTTATATAAACACTATTTTATTCTAATAAGTGAAAGTGAAAGTGGATATAATACACTACTACTTTTTCCTTCGGGTATAGAATCGTGAGTTACTGCACATTCTAATAAATTATGTTCCAGAGGCCGCTAAAGTCTATACCAATCCAGGAAATCCAGCTAGGCAAAACGTCACCAGAGAAACCACCAACTCGCTTGAAAATTATCGAAATAGAAGACGATTTGGCGCAAGGAGACTCCAATAACAACGACTCTAACAAAATAGAAGAAAAACCATCCAAAATTATAGATAATATACAAAAAGGAGAAGGAGATAAAATTGCTAGTCCAGAATCGGTGAAACTTATATCTGAAATTATAGTTTCGGAGAAGGTTGTCCAGAATTTGGTACCACCAGTTAATAGTGTTCAATTTATGTCGGAATGGAAGTATTTAAAAGGGAAAGATGAAGCACGCCGTGATTATTTGAGTGTAAGTATTTTGTTTTAATATATTTTTGAGGTCCCGGGTTTGATTTCGAGTCGGGCAGTGTTATTAGGACTTTCTGCCAATAAATTCAGAATGGCGTTGTGGTTTAAGTGGTCGCCTTGCCCCTGCCGCCGCGCCGCGTGTGGGTTCGATCCCCAAATGGGATAAAAAATTATGTGATGCACGGTTGTTTGGTCGGGTTGAGTGTTTTTAGTGTCCGGTTTTTTTTCCTGCGACTCGTGCATCTTGCATAGTGTGGGACATGCCCTTTTAAAAAAGAAATTACAATGTATTAATATAATATGAGTAATTGGCAGTCAGAAAGAACAATGGCCAAATTTCTATAGGAGCTGTACCTGGTTTTTATTTGCCATGTCCAGAAACAAACTGGAGTGGGATTGGTTTATTTTCATGTATTTAATACCATCCTGTATGAAAATAATGTGTAAGAAGCCTAAATATTTTAATATCGTGAACAAAACGCTGTGCTACTTTGTACCTACATAATACGCATATATCAATTGCATAAAAAATAATACTAACTGGTTTGATCTATACGTATTTATTTATTTGTACTACTGTTAATAACTCTTCGAAAATATGAAAATAATTGCAAGTATTGAGTATTGAACCTTTTAGTATGCGAAAAGAAACGAATCACATCGTAAGTGAAATGAAAAGATGCGTTCTAAAATTATGTAAGTTAAAGAAAATACAATATAAAAAAAATGTATATCTTTTTTCCTGGCTTCAAAGATATTTCTTATCTTTCCTAAAATCTTAAACAATAACGGATTTTTCCATATACAAATATGTCGGGTCGCCTTCAGGTACGATTTGACCATAGTTCTTTGAATATTGAATGGTAATGAGATATAGAGACTAACCTCTGGCTGCAGGCTTGGTGAAATAGGAGCATCAACACGTACGTCCTCCCTAATATCGACGCTGGAACGGCAAAATGTATTAACAGCCAATTTGGTCGAATATGAGTTATATACATTGTTGGAATCGCCTGATTTTGGCTATAACTCACATTCGACCAAATTGGCTGTTAATACATTTTGCCTTTCCAGCGTCGACATTATAATTGCGAATGTGAGTTTGTTTGTTACGCTTTCACACTTTAACTATCCAACCGAATATCATGAAATTTTGCATACACGTTGTCAAGGAAACGGAAAATGACATGATAGAAAAATACAAAGACAAAGGTACCTTTCATCCAGAAAAAAGTACTGTTTCTGAGGGATAGATATTTATTGACAAAATCTACAAAAGCGCAGGTGAAGCCGCGGGCATAATCTAGTAAACTAATTAGAGCAACTCTCGATCATATTGTAGTCTTGAACTAAATGTAAATTACTAAGATTTTCATGGATTATTGCAGATAATAGACCCATCGAAAATCCCGTCCATATTCGAGAATGCCCTCGAAAGCGATGTGCTGTCGGACGTGCTACGCCTGCTGCACGACAACATGGACACGTTCAGTGCGCACTCCATCACTGCCTACCTCGTGGCTTTGAGCGGCGTCAAGAGATTCTCAGCCCTCGCTATGTTCCTCTCCAGTAATGATAAGAAATGTAAGTAGTTTAATACAATATTTTTGTCCGGTGTGGGATTTGAACCCTTGTCTTGGGCTTTAGGAACACGCACGCCTCTCGGACCTTGAACTAATGGGTGGTGGGCAGGCCCATGAAGCCCATCACCCCTAGGTGGCTGGAGGCCTTCTGACACCCTCCGGCGCCTGTTTCTGCGGCTGGAAAAAAGGTTCAAACAAGCCCTCTCCTGCTCCACTGACTCCTTGATAGAAATGAATTCCTCACAGAAGGAGACGACGACATTCCATGACCTGGAGGACGGAGGACTTATTTTTTTCATGAGTGGAGGAATGCATTGATGCATACCTCTCCGCGGGCCGGTAGAGATGTTATGTCAGAATCACCGGGGGAAAGATATCCCGGTAATACCGACCAAACCTACCACGGTGTTTCTCGACATAACCAGGGTCGGCGGTGCCGCGCGAATCACTTTAACATGCAGTCGCAACCCCGCCGAGTTTATGGCCCGCGCCGTATGAAACGGCAGGCCACTGCACAAAAAGACTCACCACCCTTTTAGAAGACCTAGGGTCTCTTAACACATGTAATGTTTACTTTAAAGGAGTACCCCAACTACTGATTATTAAAGGGATTAAATATAATGACCACCAAAAATATTAATTGCGCAGAAAAATATGCTTACTAAAATATATCATAACCAGCACTTATACGCCTCAAATCACTGCATTCAGTCTCGGAAGGGTTAGGTTATGTTAGGTTCCTTCTTAAACCCACCCATAAATAGGAGCCCACCGAAGCGGGGCTCCGTCGACTTAGTTTGATCTGTTTAAATATATTTTGGTGTGCAATTAGTATTTTTGGTAAGCATATTTTACTGTGCAATTAGTATTTTTTTGCTGTGCAGTTAAATACTACCCGTTGTAAAATGTAGAATGTAGGAAAACGATAATAAACAATTTATATTTTTTATTATATTTATTAATGATATTATTTATGTTTCAGTGTTAACAACATTGCTCGATCATTGCAAGACGGTTGAGAATTGCAGTGACGATACTCTAGCCAATCTGAAGATCAAATATGAACTCTAACAACATCACTTTTAGTTGTATTTTAGTTTGAGATGTCATGATTGTCAAACGTCCTTGCGGAATTCTGTGTTTATAAGTTTTTATGGAATTTGTGATTGATGTTTTACTAATAGCTCGCATATATGTTGGTTTTATATAGAAGGTAAGTGTGTGCTATAAGGAGGTCTTGATGAAATGGTTATCGGTTAATCAACTGCTGCAGTCTATTTGTCAGATGTCTTTTTATATACATGGTTACCATGTGTATAAAAAGACCAGAGCAGCGATAGCTCAGTGGGGAGACCAACAGACTGCTATGCACAGGGTCTCGGGTTCGAACCCACGTCGCGCACCGCTGACTTTCGGAAGTTATATGACTTTTCGAAATTATGTGCGTATTGATTGACAATTATCACCTGTTCCGTGCCTCGGAGAGCACGTTAAGCCGTCGGTCCCGGCTGCCATGAACATCTATGGCAGTCGTTATTGGGTCGTCAGTGCCCTCTAGTATCCTGACACTGGTTTAGCCTTAGGATATCGTTTGCCTTCGGGTTGCGGAGGTCAGATGGCAGTCGCTCCGTGTAAAATTGATATCCAGTCAAATCCGGTTAGACTAGAAAGCCGACCCCAAATGATTTGGGAATAATAAAGGCTAGGGTTCTCCTTAGCCTTTATTATACCCAAATCACTTCTGGTAGCATGTGTATAAAAAGATTTCCTGTTCTTGGAGAACACGTAAGTCCTTGAGTCCCTCTTAGCATCAGCATAGATAGATCAAGATTTCATGACAGAACAACTGGATAACTTGTTGATGACCCGATCCGGGATTCGAATCTGTGACCTCATGAACAGCAGTCGCATTCTACCACCGCATCACCGAGCTAGTCATATAGTGTCGTTTGTAACGGTTGGATAGAAACTGTCAGACGGTTTCAAAATTTCTGACGAATAGCTACTCAGTATGTTTGAAGATTTTACTGATTATGTATTATGAGCATTTATGCATTGTGTGCAATATGGAGTGTTAATCTTTTTAATAGACGTAGAATTTCGCAAGCATCGCTTTAATATTAATATTATTGGTGCTAGAAACAAGTGGAAAGCATTTCAAAGATATTATCACATAGCAATAATCATATACATACAAGATGGCTGACGAATTCGGTTCTATACTTATCTGATTTTATTGATTAATAAAAATTCTGTATGAAATAAACAGTTGCTGAAAAAGATTAAAATCATAGATAGATAGCACGACAATGTGTCCAAACTCAGATGAGTGAGCTCGCTCATTGATATTATAGAGACCGATAGTGTACAATTTTCAATATGAGGAAGCGTGATAATACTATGTTTTCATTTCGATCTCGCTTGAAAATTCGGTTGGACATTATTATACGTATAGAGGCATTATTACACTATTAAAATTTCAATTATGGCAACCCATGCACGTTAGAGCCTTCCGCGAGTTGTATGCATCATGTCAGTGACCGATGCAAGTAAGCCTCCTCAGCTTGCGTCAGCTACTTGCATCGTAAACACTATAGTAATAAAGCCTCACTGGTTGGAGCTACTTTCTATTTTCTCTAATCGCTTGTGTATTTCTTCTATTATTATTTCTGGCACTGATAACTTCGTTACATAACTTCAGAGTCAATAAGAATTTAATTAATTATTTGGGGCTAATTTAATAAGGATATCATGCTAAGTTGAGCACGCGTCATAATGAAATTGTCTATGATTTAAGCTGTTCTGATTTTTTAGCATCGTACGTGGATGTTCATGCGTATTTCTCTAACGTGAGGTTCAGGGGTTATTTCCAAATCAGGCAAGTCCTTTTTTACTTGCGAATAACAAAATTTAAATTGATATGACGTTAGTTTTATATACATCCTCATGACTATTTGAGGATGTGCTAAAATCCCATCTTTATCTGCTGATCTCTTTAATTGAAACTTGGAACGGTAAAGCAAGGGAGAACATTCATGTACATCCTTATTTAAGGATGTACATAAATACCACCCTTGACATCAGTAATGTCCACTTGAAATCAAAAGGCAAGGGTGAACTAGATGTTATGTTTAAAAACATCCTGATGAAAAATTAAGGATGTACTAAAATTGCATCATCAGCCGACTCACCTTAGTTTGTCCTCATCTGTTGTTCTTATGACTATGAAGTGAACGTAGTTGTTTTAAATAGAAAATGTGTTTGTTATCATGGCCGTTTTATTTTAATTTTAAATAAGTAATTGTGGTGCAATGGATGCGGATGTTTAAGTTCTGTGATTGATTTTCAGCCCCAATAAAATTATAATGTTTTTTATTTGTTTTTTTATTGTAGCTTAAAACCTAGAAGGAACATTTAGAGCCCTTTCACACGGCGGCTTCCTGAATCAATTCAGTCGTCCTATATCGTAAATATTTACATACACTTGTCACTTAAGCTGCTATACAATCGCGCGATTTTATTTATCTGTAATAGTCAGCGGCACTTCATAGATGCGCGTTTTTATTACTGCATGAGACTGATTCATGAATAGTATGTTGATCTCATTCGTAGCTTGTTGGTATTAAAATTGGTTATAAAGATTAAAATAGGTTGCAAACAGTTGTAATCCTTACTAATATTATAAATGCGGATGTTAGTTTGTTTGTTTGAACGCGCTAATTTCAGGAACTACTATTTAGTGTTATAGCCTATTTATCGAAGAAGGCTATACATCACGCTACGACCCACGAGGGCGGCGCAGTAACGATAAACGCGGGTGAAACCGCGGGAACATATAGTAGCGTATAGTGCTGAAATTGAACGTTAATTTTAGCAGTAAGGATAATAACATTAATTTGTTGTTTAATATTTACATTGTAGATGTAGATCTGCAAGTTTCAAAAAGTGCCATCTAGTGTAATTAATAGTAAGTTTTATGTATCACTACGGTGGAACTAACAACATACCAGGTTTAGCTCAAAAGTTTCTTAAATCCATGATAGATGGCGTTAAATAATTGTTCCGAGTTTGAATGTTTGTAAAGACCTCTGCGTGCGACACACTGTCTTTTTAAATATACAGGTATCCGGTAATTAATGGATAACCTTGAAATGTCTTATAGTAGAACTGATGGCCGTTCAGAAAAAAATATGAAAAAAATCTAACAGAGTACTAATTTTAATTTATGACATATAAGTACATAATATTGTCTTCCGTTTACGCGAATGTTATTCATTGAAATTAAACTACTATATACGGCTTTTATCGCGTTGTTTATTTGACACTATATTACAAAATTTTGAAAAACTGTTACACTACTACATTACATCTTAGTCTCCCCGTGACCATGGCTGCTGAAAAGCAACCGAAACGTCGGGGAAAGTGTAAACATAAATATAAATAGTATAATAGTATAGTAATAGTATAAATAGTTTTAATAATTTCAATAATTTAATTAGCTTAAAAATTAGTAAAGTTTAATAGTATTATAGTAGTGTAACAGTTTTTCAAAATTTTGTAATAGTGTCAAATAAACAACGCAATAAAATCCGTATATAGTAGTTTAATTTCAATACATATAAGTACATTACACAAACTACTACTTGAGATATGATTTTTTTTAATTACCCTAAGACTAGTGTACTAGACTTGTAGTGTCTTGTACACTAGTACACCATAAATTAATGAATTCCATAGGTTTTTTGTTTTTTTATTATTAAACACTGATTATGCTAATAGATAGACAGTCAAAAGTATGATTAGCTTATTAGCTATTGCACTTCTTTAATATTTTTTTTTCTGAACGACTATCAGTTCTACTACACGACATTTCAAGGTTATCCATTAATTACCAGACAACCTATATAATGATTCAAAATAAAAAAAGACACCTACTTGATAAATTAGGTAGGTACTCAGTAGGTATATGTGCTCATATTTATACTAATAAATAATAAAATAATAAGCACCAGCAGACACGTCGCGTTCACAGGCGACCACTAATTGATCCCCGGCGCCTTCATTATGTTGAGTATGTAGGTTTGTTAGGACACGACCCCATGGGAATACGAAATAAATGTAGGTATGGGTATTTACCTGTGTAGTTGCCTTTTTGTATGAAGTAAATTAGTTTTGTTGTGCTTTTCATACAAACTTTAGAATCAATATTTAATTTTCTATACCTAATAGATAATTTGAAATCGATTTCATGTAATGTTATTTAAACGTAGGTTAAGTAACTATCCATAGTTTCTTTCAATTTAAGTCATCAAACTGGACGATGCTAACCGATTTGTATACAAACTGTAAAACACTGTAAAAAAAACTGTAAAACACAACTGTACAACTTGTGACTAAACACATTGTAAAAAATATATCGATGTACCTACTTAGGTAATAAATGTTAGATATTGTTAGAATGATAGACATAACTGAAAACCTATTGTGCCTGGCCGCCGATGTGCCGCTACGCCTTAATAGGTTAATAACTTAGTCTTTTCTTAGATTATCAAATATATTTAAAAAATGTAACCACTAGGAATATTTTATACGGGCACCATTAAAATGTTAAAAATATACAGCTTTGTGCACATGATAGGATTTCTATCACGACGATCTACCGACGAGATAACGTTATCCCTGAAAAGCGCGCAAAGCAGACTAAACTCAAACCTGATCGATCGTGCCACGATATTTTGCGTTAGCGCATACAAACCAGTTCCTTTGAGTCATAAAGCGCAGCCGTGTTCGGTACAGTCCGCTGGTGATTGCAAGACACTAAGTAGGCAATTTTCGACAACCGTTTTATTCTTGGTGTTTGTCATTCCATACATTCAGTCATTGGTAAGATTAGGTATTTGGTCCGCCGTTGGTCCATAATACCATTCGGCTTCTGGCGCAGCTGCAGTTGAGGAGATTCAGGTTCTGAGTCCAGTCTTACTTCACACGATTCGATTTGTTTTTACTGTTGTCGGATTGCAATACTATATAATGTATCTCCGCAAAGAATACATTGTTTCTAAGCATTCCTTCATTACTTAGCATAAGACTGCAGTGAAAATTTTACCGTTTTTGAAGATGTGGTTTTGTACTGGCAACTAAGAAAGGATGATTTGTACTTTGTATATCAATGCCATGATTAAACTTCTTACAATTGAAAGGCATTTTTATGATAAGATTAAAGTGGGGATGAGTCTAATACTTCGGTACCTGGAGAGAAAATATTTTTTAAAGAAATCATTTATAAAATTTTGACAATTACTGAGGGATCTTTAAAAGAGATTCTTTAACCTTTTGACCGCCACTGTCATATAAACATGACAAAGCAAAATGTGTCCAGCAAGCCGTTTTCCTTTGACGTGGCGGTCAAAGGGTTATGGACTGACGTTTGTAGTCTAATAAATGAGACCAGAAATTAACTACTATAAGTTTAAAAATAATATAACTAGCTAGAAGAAGAATAAAAATACCACAGTCAACCAAAACTGTGTAAAAAGGTACTTAAACGACCATTGACGTTGCGGACTATTAAAATGGATAAAGGTTCTTTAATACTACCAAGGTGAATCAAGAGCATACGACTCATGTCAATATTGTCGACTAAAGGCAAATTAAAAAAGATAAATAGCCACTGGATATTTACTTACTTGGCAAAACATAGTATAATAGTTATACTATTCTTAAGTCGCCGCATCGATTTCCTGTAAGGTTTTTCACCGAGCAAAACAGCTCATTCGAACTGTAATCGTGATTGTCATATTTAGCAACTTGTGCACTCAGATTTCAAAGAGGTTGTAGAAGGCTTCCTACAATTAACGCAATTCTGGGAAGACGTCTGTAATGACAATGGCGTAGGTACATACCCTATGTTTATCAAATGGCATGACAGTAAATCTACTGCTATACATGCACTGAAAATATCTATAGGTGGTATTGGTGAGGCAAAATCCCACTTACATTCTTAGGCAATTGTGATTAATTTGAAGAAAATGATGTAGGTATCATTTTCGTGTATCTGACAATAGAAACAAGTAGTTTAAGATAATATATTGAAGCAAGTATGTACTTGTGAATATATCCTTACAACCGAAATGAGAAGGAAAAATGTGTTAGATGATTATTTGGTCCAAGATTACGAGACAAGCTCCCACGCTTTGTGGATTACGAAAATTGCTATAATTAGATAGGTACCTACAAATTTACATAATGACGTTTTTGCAATTGGAACAATTTTACTTCTTATTAGGAGTTTGAGGCGTGCCAATTTTGGATTAGAGTAATTTATGGGGAGTTATATTTTGTTGGAAAATTTCCACAATTTACAGGCTCTTGGAAAAATATGTGACTGTGCAAAAATTTGGCTCTACCGAAGTTTGCCTACTACGATATTTTGTAATATGAAAACCTGCTTCTGGCGCATCGATTGTGGTTTGATTTCCGAGCATAAAGTTTCTAATCGAAAGTGTTATAAGCTGTTCCGTTAAGAAAAGAAATTCTTAGTAATGGCACAGAGTCTGTCCGGTAGACGGATATATTCTCGCCGTCTATTATGTTGGACCTAAAGTCATAGCTGCGAAATAATTATGTAGCATGCATATTAATATAGCGGCCTTTCAGGAAATATGGGCATACAGGCGTAAGTATTAATCCCGAAAATGTTACTGCCATTTTTGCTTTTACCGTTGAAAAATTAAAATTAATAATACTGAGATACATTATGTAATAACTTTAAATAACTGGATTCATAACCATTTCTTGCTTAATTGGGTACAAACAAATAAGTAGATAGAATTGAACCCAAATTCACGTTTCAATCTAACAACACAACATTTCCAACAAATCACAAGAAAATACAACCGCAATACTGATTTTTTATCAAAATAATACTGTGTATTATGACTTCATCATACGCCTTCCTCACGCAGGTAGAAAATAATAAAATGAGTGACCCTTCAAGACAATACAATTTGTTATAAGAAGAATTGCTGAGACGGGTCGAATCAATTAGAGATGGTCGATGTTACGATGATATTGTAAGGATAATAGAACAGGAGAGAGAAGCTTGTTCGGAAACATACTTATTCTTTTTACTAGATGTTCCCGCGGTTTCATCCGCATTTATCGTTATTGCGCTGCCCCCATGGGTCGTAGTGTGATGTTATATAGCCTGTAGCCTTCCTCGATAAATAGGCTATCCAACACTAAAATATTTTTTTCAATTCGAACCAGTAGTTCCTGTGATTAGCGCGTTCAAACAAACAAACTCTTCAGATTTATTACATCTAGTTATAATATATTATTATAAAAGTTTTTATACTTTTCGTTGCATAAGTTATGTAATACATAACGAGATAACAGTGACCAAGAAATTATATAAGGGAATGTGAATGGAATTGCCGGAGTATTCCGCTTTCGGCACCAATTTTTTCGGCACCTAAGCTATTCCACTTTCAGCACCAATAGGTATTTTATTCCACATTCGGCACCAAGCAAAAATACCTATTGGTGCTGAAAGTGGAACAGCTTAGGTGCCGAAACCATAGGTGCCGAAAAAATTGATGCCAAAAGCGGAATACTCCGAATTGCCGGTAGGTGAAGACCTAAAAAAATATTCTGGCCATATCGATGACAACCTTAAACCTCAATACAACTGGAAACAATAATTATAACGCTATTATAAAGCTCGACGAACAAATTTAAAGAATAATTTAACTTAAACGATAAAATGTAACCGATTAATTTAATTTCCATTCAACTCCTGAGCTACAAAACGACCGGGCGGAAACTAAACCTCATATAAGAAGGAAACCTTGTGTTTATAGTTGGGGAAAAGGATTACAAAGGTTGTTTGCATTATTCTAAGTACACAACAAAAAACTCGGAAGCTTTTCCCTCATGCAGAATTAAAGATAATAATGTTCTCGATACTTATATTATGTTTTATTATTACACACAATATTTGTTTGCCATACTAGATTTTGCCCGCGTCTTCGGTCGCGTAAATTTAGGTTAGGTATGATTAGCAACAGTATTGTTGCTGGATGAAAGGTACTTATTATGTCGTTTTGTGTTCCCCTGACAACGTGTATGCGAAATTTCATTATTCATTTAGGGCACAAAGTAACACTTACGAACGTCAAAGGTGCGAGTTTACTAAAATTAACTGAATTTAGGTTTTCTTTAGTTGCTAGGTTACAAAAGTAACTATATTCAAAATCTATAAAATTAGATAGAAATGTATTAACATCTACAATTCGTCAGCTATGGTTACAGATCCTAAGTAAAACGGGGCGAGGCTATTACCGTCTACGGGTGTTACCGGACCAATCGATCGATCGTCGATTGACGGCATCGGTCGATGGTAGAATGGATTAGTCGACGTCGATCGATCTGGTAGAATCTATCGATCGACGTCGACTAATCCATTCTACCATCGACCGATGCCGTCAATCGACGATCGATCGATTGGTCTGGTAACACTGGATAGAGTTCCAGAATCCGTATTGCTACTAAGAATTTCTTGACAGAAAAGCCAATAAAATTGTGCCCGATTCGAAAATTTTACCCTCTTGCACAACTCCTTAAACATGTTATACATGTATAATTCTCCACCTATCGGTCCATTCATATCTTACCTTTTTTATTTTGCTCGTCAAAATAACCACAATCCACCTGATTTTAAGCAGTCGTGTGGTCTAAGAGCAGTGGCCTCCACACCGTCCTCATAACAGCCGAGGCGATGTTGAGGTCTCTACTTTGACGCCCTGAGAAGGTGCTTTTTCACGCCCCGCTTAAAGGACCCAGGATTAAAGGAAGAAGGAAACACGTGCCTTGGCAGAGAATTCCATGCCTTGATCGTTCGGCAGAGGTATGAGGACCCAAACTTGTTAGTTCGCGCTCTAGTCGACTCTTGAACGCTTTCATCTTACATTTATCACCTTTATAATCCAAATCTTTAAAACACGAACTTAATAAATCCGAGCGAACTTGAAGAACCGTACAAATGAATTTCAAAATCAGATAACGCAGTTGGAGCGTAAAATTTTTCATGGCGAACCACGGTGGCACTAATTAAAGTGCCATTAGCAATCCCATAAAATATAATTAATTTGGAAAGTTCGTATCACCGCGGACAGCTCAATAGAAATATTTTATGAATGAATAAACAGGTACTCAGTGTAGGGTGGATATATTTCATAGTATTCTGTTTTTATTTCCCAGTATTACTTTAGTACGCAGCGGTTGGAAAGCAATGGAGTAAGAAAATTATTTCGTAAAAGCGTTAAGGTTTGAGAATTATTTATGTTTTTCATCAATTTATATCACGTAATAATTGGTTAAAGACATCGAAAATACCTATGATGTGATGAAATTCTTCATAACATAAAAAAGTTCTAGATCGTAAAACTCAACAACCGAATTTCGGGCAACCAATCCTCGTTTCAATCAAATTGCCGAATTTCAAGAATTTTCACTCAAAAGAGTGTAATATCACGTTGATCAATTCGGAAAAGTAACCAAGAACCTCAAGATCGACTGCAGTCATTAACACTTATTTAGACGATGCAATCGAAAAGAGAGTCTAAGTAAACGTATACACATAATATAGTCTACCGCTAATATCCTCTAAGAGGTAGGTAAAGGATTTTTTTTTTAAAGTCAACTCCCTCCCTGGTAATAATAGTTACTGTATCGCGGAGGACTTTACAAACATTCAAACAACGGACAAAAAGAACGCCTAGACTCGGAACGACAATTTGTGGAACAAATTTTTTCCCGTGTGAGGACCGAAGCCACAACACTCGGCGCGGTGGCGCCAGCAATAATAATTAATAAGAGGTGTTCTTCACACAAAATCCACTTTGACAGCACGGATGGCGCTGATGGCTGCGCCGAGTGTTGTTCGAATCTAACACGGGACAAACATTTGTGTAATCCACAAATGGTTGTTCCAAGTCTGGATGTTCTTTGAGTCTGTTGTGAATGCTTGCAAAGTCCCCCACGGTACAGGAATTATTCCTAGTGCAAAGTAGTTTTTACAAAAAAAATACTATGCTCGTCTTGTTAAGCCACACACCTTATGCATAGCAATCTGCTACTGCTGCTACACCACTAGAAGTTATCTCAGAAAACACTTATCCTAACTCTCTAGTGTACTCGTATTGGCCACCCTATTAATATCTTCGTCCTAGTTCTCGTTAAGACAAACAAGAGAATGAATTATTATACAATTGTTTTGATCTGCCTATTGTTCGGCTGCTTTAATTCGGTTGGTACAAAAGATATTGGTTCTTATTTATTATCTCAAGTACTTAAGAAACTTCTATTTGGCCTGGAATAAATTATCTTAGGTTGAGCTTTATTTTTTTGTATTCTCCGTCTTTATTTACTTACGAGAAAGGAGAAGGTAAATATTTTCTGGGTCGCATAGCAATCTGTTGTAAGGTATCTGAGCAATTTTGTCGTAGTACATGGTATGTTGTTTCCTGGAAACTGTTGCCAAGAGTGTGGGTAAGACCCCAAAAAAGTTGGGACGATATCGAAAATATTTATAATATGCCTGAGGAATATTCTATTTCTTTTAACCTCTTTTCAATATCACGGCATACCTCGTCGCCAGGTAAGAGCCTTTGATTTTTCGAAGTTATGTGTATATCCAATAGTAAATTAAACATAATTAAACGCTTTAACAGCGAGGATAAGCACTAAAACATTAAAAAGTGTTTACACATTTTTATGGTAATAATGATCTTTGATATTGACTGTGAATACTGTAGAAAGATAATGTTTTGCAAGTTTTGATTCTTATACTTAATAACCACAAATTAATTACTTGAAATTGAATTGAATAGCTGCAGCCATTTCTGAGCCCAATTAATTCAAATATACTTTTAACTAGAATACTGCTACCAATGCGTATAAATCGAAAAATGAATAAAAATTTTCTGCAGGTATACAATATCAAAAAGATTTTTCCAAAAGCATATTTCCTATGTAATAATCCTTTCGATATCAAGTCGATTCGTTGAGTAATGCTCTAATGCAATATTAATGAGGAGTGCACTCAGCGGCCGGCGCGGCGTGTCGTGACGATGCACCGCCGCAAATGAGTGTTAGTATTGGAGATACTGATGGGATTCAGAGGTTACATTGGTTAATATTATTGCACTAGAGAAATTGGAAAGTGATAGAGGTTGGGATTTTGTTTAAGCTGAGTCAAGATGAAGCCAGATCACAGCCTTAAGATCTTGTGTTGAGTTCCAGCGGAAGCTCTTTCAGAAGGCTTGTCAAGCTCTTTCATTCTTCTCTTTGTGAGGGGACAGACTGCTGTCAGCAAAGGAGCAAAAGAGGAGTAGTTATAGCGCCAGAATATGCTGGTTGCAAAGCGACTCCTGTTTCCACCAATCACGTCCAGACGTACCTACCTTTTCGTTAGCTGGTTCTTTACTGGCATTGACCTTTTTTAAATAGCCTGAAATTTTCTACATGCTTTTACTCCTGTAGAAATTGTATCTTTCTAATAATTAAAAAAAACCTTTCGAGAGTTAGTTGAGATTATCCTTATCATACATGTAGGCTTTATTTAAACTGGCAACTGTATCATAGTCCATTTAACTTGTAAGACTGTTATAAAAATTACTCTATGACTGATTGGATATTTAATTTCCAATGTAACTTCGTTACTGCGTCAAAGTTTACCAATATATGTGAGCTGTAAGTCATTAATTACACCGTGGCGAGCGTTGTCAGGCGAGATGGCTATCTCACATCACATCACATTACTTGCATGAGAAATTAATAACTATTTATTGTTGGTATTTCTACGAAAACCGTCGTTACTAATTTTTGCTTCGATTGAAAATCTATTATATAATTATATCTATTATACCTATAGATTTACTCATACCTTTGACTGCTAATTAGTAAGCTTTCGCTCAAGGTATGCCCGTGATAAGTAAATTATCGCCAACAAAGTATATTAATTATCCTGACAAAACATATTATGCATCTAGTAACAAATTTTTCGGAAACATCATTTGATTTTCGGGGTTTTCTTCGTTTAGGTGTTGTTAATATCTAAACAATCAACAATTAATGCATTCGAATAACGAGTAATATTATTTTTGTATATTCGAATCTCTTAGACGTTCGATAATACGAATATATTTGATTGATAACCGCACATAATTAATTGCACTAAACCAAAGGAGCATTAAGTAATTAAGTAGTAAAAAATAAATATGGATACGTTAAACCTTAAAATTAAAATGTATAAAACCTTGTAAAACTGAAAAATAAATAAGTAATGACGACGATGCAACGATGTGTGTTATTTAAAGCTCGTGTTTGCCGACATACGATGCAAATGAAAAATATTTATAAAATAAATAATATAATTTACTGACGCGATATCCAGTAGCGAACGAAAACATTACAAAATAAAATTATTTAGTTTTCATAAAAGTCTAAAAGATAATAAAATATTACAGAATCAATCGTTACTGGATCAATTTAAAAGCAGAATCGCGAGATGTATTTAATATTTTCGTAGTAAACAAACAATACATAAAAGATCGCTATACCTATTTTTCTTTTTTCATTTGTTATCTTATTTAGGGTTTTTTCTATGGAGCAAAAAACCCTAAATATCAAGCTCATTGTACCCTAAACAGTAATTCGCTTAACATCTATACTAATATTATAAAGCTGAAGAGTTTGTTTGTTTGTTTGCTTGAACGCGCTAATCTCAGGAACTACTGGTCCGATTTGAAAAATTCTTTCAGTGTTAGATAGCCCATTTATCGAGGAAGGCTATAGGCTATATATCATCACGCTAAGATCAATAGGAGCTGAGCACCAATGAAGAATGTTTCAAAATCAGAGGGTATTTTTTCCTTTTGAGAGCTTCCGCTGCATGCGCTGCGTAAACAGTTAAAGTTTCGCAAAAATCATGTATGACAGAATTGTTCCCTTTTAAAAGTTAAAAAAAAAAGTCCGCGACAGCATAATTATGTCTATCTTTTAAGGTTGGCTCACTATAACCATTTTTATGCTAACGAAATTTGTTCTAAAATAATGCATTATTTGCGAAGGTATTATTATAAACATGATATTAATCCTTATCCAAATAAATACGTTATTCATCACAAGTATTTAATTTAAAACAAAATTGCCCTTTACATCATTCGATTTCAATGAATATATTAGGAGATATCGCAGTTTTAAAATAACATTGCAGCAAAATAATTACCCATTACAGACATAGTACAAACGATGTTTCTCCTGGTTTATTCTGCGTGATTACTACTGGTTTGATTTGAAAAATTATTTTATTGTTGGATAGCTAGGCTATATAACATCACGCTACGACCCACGGGGGCGCCGCAGTAACGATAAACGCGGGTGAAACCGCGGGAACATCTATTAAATTATATTACTTTAATAAAAACTTCTTGAGCGTCAAGGGGAAATACGGAAAAGAAAAAAAAAACATTGTACAAACAATACACAAACGGATAAACGTATGTCCGGTCGACACTTGACTCATTAGCGAGTCAAGTGTCGAGCGGACATACGTTTGTCTGTTTTTTCTTAGTGACTCATTTTTGCGGACAAACGTATGACCGCTCGACAGTTGACGGGATAATATACTTATTTCTATAGAGGGGTTCGGTGCTGTGTCTGCGGTACTAATCGATAGAATTCTTTCGCTCCAGGTCAAAAATCCGCTTCCTTCATAATTTTGCTAGTCAAGTCAAAGTCAAAATCATTTATTCATTTAGGTCACAAAGTAACACTGAGCGTCAAAGTATATAGGTTAGTGAGTTTTCTAAGTTACTGAAGCTACATTTAGGTTAGTTGCTAGATTCATCAAAGGGTTGAGCCTATGAGAAGAAACCTGCAAGAAACTCATGGCCACTGTTTTAAATCGCTAATTAAATATAATTTCAGTATTTTACAACTCATATCAAGAAGGTGTTGCAGCCATTATCTATACATATAATAAATCTGTGGAAGTGTAAATTCTGTACATTGAAAATATTAAAAAAAAAAAATAACAGGGGGTGTTACTAGATCGAAAACGAACCCAAAAATGTGATTTAAAAATTTTTGTCCGTCTGTCTGTTTGTTCAAGCATCACGCAAAAACTACCAGTTCGATTACGATGAAACTTCGTATTATTATACTTTAATATACTGGGCACCACACTGGGTACTTTTTATCCCGGAAAAGTATATACAATAAAAAACAAACTTAATTTTGCGGTTCAATCCCGGTTACTGTACCAACCGCAAATAATAAGTTTGTCGCCCTTTATGTCACCCGCAGTTCACTAACGTTGCGCTGGAAATAAACTAGGTACTATTACGAACGAAAGTTATTTAAAATATTATTCGACCGTTATGCTACTTACCAAACTAGGAATCAACTATAAAAAGTTACAGATCGCGAGCGAAGCCGTGGGAAAAAGCTAATGCCATATAACTGACTATATAAATCCAAAGCTTAGAGTTTTGACTGCACGGATGGTGCATTTAAATGGTCGCCTTGCCACTGCCTTTGCGGCAAGACTTGTGGGTTCGATGCCCACACCAGACAAAAATTGTGTAATCTACAAATTGTTGTTTCTAGTCTGGTTGTTCTTTATGTCTGTTGTTTGAATATTTGTAAAGCCTCCGCCACAGAGTATTCGTTTCTATTGCGGGTTGTCATTTTTAATCAATAAGAATGAATAAAGTCGCAATTATATTTATCTAAACAGAAATCCAGCAATTAATTTGTTTATATTGTGTTTCTATATATATTTATGTTTATTATATATAATTTTTTTATTTTATTTAATATGATCTTCTGTTCTACACATATATGTAATTACCTGTCTATTGTACATTATAGTATATTTACTCTATCTATTAAGTATGTTTATAAACTGTATGCCGAATAATCGTCCGTGCTAGCCCTTGGGTTTCGGCTGAAAAACAGCGCTGCGGTCATCCGTAGCAAAGGCTGAGCTGAAACCTTTTAGACACACTGCACAACATTTTCTTTATTTTACTTTGTTTATTTTTTTTTTGAATTTTTATTCTTCTTGTTTGTATGATAATATGTTGTGTTTTTAGTGTGTTTAATAAATTATTTTTCTTTTCTTTCTTCTTTCTTTCTTTCTGTATAAATCAAACTCAAAAAAGTTACGTTTGTTTTGTGCACGGAGAGATGTGATGGCTTCTTTGAGTAAACTATATTAAAATTGGTATTGCCGTGTATAAGTTAGGCCGGTAGCTCATGCGTACCCAAAAATTGGTCGATACCCCAGATTCTTAGGTTACAACTCAAAACTCTATAAACGGTTATGTGTTAGCAATTGCTGTTTAGGGCCAAAGACTCTTCTAGAAAATAATCCTAAATATGAACATAGGCACCTAAAAATAAAGCGAATTAAATACATACAGAATTTACTAAATCTAATATCCAAGTTATAACAAGTAATGAACATTATTACCATTTTTATTATTATCATGTTCTGAATAGTAGATATAATTACGTACAGGTTAAACTTTTTAAATCTATATTCAATAAAATAATATAGCTTAGCGATAGCTCAGTGGGGAGACCAACAAACTGCAATGCAGAGGGTCTCGGGTTCGAAACCACGTCGCGCACCTCTGACTTTCGGAAGTTATATGACTTTTCGAAATTATGTGCCTATTGATTGACAATTATCGCCTGCTCCGTGCCTCGGAGAGCACGTGAAGCCGTCGGTCCCGGCTGTCATGAACATCTATAGTAGTCGTTATTGGGAAGTCAGTGCCCTCTAATATCCTGACACTGGTCTAGCCTTAGGGTATCTTTAGCCTTCGGGTTGCGGAGGTCAGATGGCAGTTGCTCCGTGTAAAAACTGATATCCAGTCAAATCCAGTTAGACTAGAAAGCCGACCCCAAGTGACTTGGGAATAATAAAGGCTAGGGAGAAGAAAATAATTTTGATAATATCTTATCATTTATTAATTTATTTCTCTCTCACAAAAAATAGAGACAATAGTACATGGAAAGATCGAATCGAAAATGGCGTGTAGGATACGTAACCTGTCTTATAAAAGCTTGTACCTAATGTAAGCTTTATTAAGCCTTGAGTTCTAGCGAACCACGCATTATTTAAGGCAGGGGCAGGACCGAGGAGTTGCCATCTTTCCGCAGGTAAATCTGTCATAACCTCTCCGCTCCCCTATTCGCGCCGTGAGGGATGCGTAAATAGCATTTATCCACATTAAAAAAAGGCTTTATTAATTCTGTATTGCAGGTCACCAAGGTGTTTGTAAAAACTTCAAGTAGACTACATTTTAGAAACAATTAGACATGATGCCTCCATATAACCTTTTTTATAATGATCACAATTTTGAAATACATCACCATGAACCAAGTTAGTTTATTCTCATCCAAAAAATAACATTATTGTATACTCTGCAGCATAATGATAGTATAAGTAACGATCGCGGAGTTTAATGACACGAACAACGTGTAGTCTATATTGAAGAACTTGGCAGCGTGAAACTTGATAGGTCTTGTGATGAGGAGGTCTCTAAACTCCAAGAGATTGTTCTTCATGTTACCATCTGAAAAGAGCAGCGATAGCTCAGTGGGGAGACCAACAGACTGCAATGCAGAGGGTCTCGGGTTCGAAGCCACGTCGCGCACCTCTGACTTTCGAAAGTTATATGACTTTTTAAAATTATGTGCGTATTGATTGACAATAATTATCGCCTGCTCTGTGCCTCAGAAAGCACGTTAAGCCGTTGGTCCCGGCTGCCATGAACATCTATGGCAGTCGTTATTGGGAGAATGTCAACACAAAAGATCCCACTGGGTCGAAGTGTCGCCGGTCTGCACTGACTGGCCCCCACATAAGATAAGATAAGATAAGATACCATCTGAAAGCGTAGGTATAAATATTAACTAATTTTTCTGTGTGTAATGTGAGTCTATTAAATAGTTCATTATATCGCTCGCTTTAACGGTGAAGGAAAACATTGTGAGTAAACTAGCATTTCTGAAAGCTCTCCGTAATGTTTTCGAAGATATGTGAAGTCTGCCAATCCTCACTGGGCCAGCGTGGTGGACTATGGCCTAACCCTTCTCACAATGAGAAGACGCCAATGCCCAGCAGTGAGACAGTTTAATACAGAGCTGATATTATTATTCTAATGTGAGTGCGAGAGAGAGAGAGAGAGAGAGAGAGATAGAGAGAACGAAACAAAAGCACCGTCTAGCCCAAACTAAGCAGAGCTTGTACTATGGGTACTAGACAATGGATAAACATACATATATATTATACATAGAAACACCCAGACCAAGACAAACATCCATGTTCATGCACACAAATGTTTGACTTGTGCGGGAATCGAACCCGTGACCTCAGGCGTGGCAATCGGTTACACTAACCACTACGCCATCGAGGACATATAACTTGTTGGAATACATTCCACCTACATCCAAATGTTATCTTCATTGTACTAAACAAGGTGCCACGAGATATCTAAGAGAACCAAAGCTACGAAACTGCCGTTACACTTGAAAGTTTGAACTGACTTGCACTTGTACCTACTGTTGAGAGTTAATTACTTCAAACTAAATCTTATGATTAACCAGTTCTGATAATTAATCTGGACCATGGCATGGCGAAAATTAAAGAAGTTTCTGTTATGTTATCGTCTGAATAAGTTAATCTGAGACCATTTTTGCGAAAATGCCTTTATATTAATATTATATTGCCTTTATTTCTTGCAGTTTAAAAATAAAAGTATGGAATATTAATTATGGCAAAAATATTAATGTTTTTTTTTTTTGTAATTTTAATGCCTTGCCCGCCAGTGATACAATTTCTAACTAGTACATAAGACAGTTGATTTACACTAATTTCCTGAATCAGGCTTAAGTTTTATTTGTGGATCTATGTATAAGGTTTAAATATAAGTACAGTACGATTCAAACTTAATGGCGGCTCGGAAGTTAGCTGCGAGTGCAGGTACGCGCAGGTACACCACCCTTCCTCTATGACTAGTCCAGTTTATGATATAGCGTTCACCTACACCTACCTTTCGGTTTATTAGGAGAGCCGCTGTACCTTCCAGCGCCCGAAAGCACCTTCCGGGACCAGTTATAGACAGGTCTTGTCCCCAAATCTCGACTCTCCACCCTATCCTCAGAGATTCGGTTCTCGTAAGCGAGCTACCTCGTGCCCAAGTGACACTACCTATTCTCCAGATAGGTACCGGAGCAATAAAGCCGCTCACCACTCGCAACTCCTAAGAGATGCTAACGAAAACCTCGCTGAAGCCGACGGAGAAGCCGCCTCCCATATCTCCAGTATGGTACCGGAGCTGTATAAGGCACGCTCACTTCCCGACGTACGTCCGTACGCCTACCCATATAGACCTACAGACCGGGTAAGGCCCGAGTCAATCTAGGTATGACTCTTACTTGCTAAGCAGGCAAGCACCCGAGATGCGTTGCGGCAGCGAAACCACGCTGCCACTTCGCTAAGACAACTCTGTGCCTCGCGCGACCGACTGGTTCGCACTAGCCGCGCCTGAGTCCAACGCTCGATCGCTACGTGCTTGCCGAGCAAACAAACGTGTCGTCCTCAGCGGCTAACCACATACCCCTGCGAGTCCAACACCATGTCAGGCACCGCGCACTCTAATCAGCGGCCGATAGAACACGCCTTTCGAGGCGCAGTGGGCTTCCTGACCTCGCAGTACCCTGGTCTTAAGGGGGAGACCCGTAGTTCTCCCCCCGAAACCCTATCTACTCGGGTCCTGTAGATAGGGTCAGGTAGGGCATAGGCGCAGGTACAGTCAAGTCGAAAATAACGGGCGTAACACATACACTAAAAGCAAAGACGGGTGCGGGTGTAAGAGAGGGCGCACGGTATATGCCCCGCTGCCACGTCCCTCTATGCCCCGCTGATACCTAATATTGCGTTCTGCGCAGCGAAACGTACGATGTTCCAAGCCGCCATTAAGTTTGAATCGTATTGTAACTATATTTAGTGCAATAAATACTAATAATAATATCAACCCCGTATGCCCCAGTAGTGGAACTGAGCTGAGTTGAGTTCCACTGCGGGGTACGGGCCTTTTCTCAGTGTGGGAAGGGTTGCAGACTTCACATATCCTCGAGAACATTATGAAGAACTCTCAGACATGCAGGTTTCCTTACGGTGTTTACCTTCACCGTTAAAGCAAACGATAATTAACTATTTTAATAAATACTGAACTTCGAAATTGCAGAGATGCGCGCCTTGAGATTGAACTCGAGACCTCTACGTGTCAGTTCAACGGTCTCTCAGTTTAGCTAGGTATATTATTTTACTTCGGAAAAGACGAAACAAATACTCACAAGTAATCTTACTAGCTAGTATCTTGTCAATAGTATCCAAAATCTGTTCACTCTGTCTGTAGGTCTGTTCGTATCGATGAATCAGAATGATGACCATTACCTCGTAGTTCATAGCTCTTATTAAGCAGGATAAAGATGGCAACCAAAACCTTAGTAAAGAGGCATCATCTGTGTTGACATCATTGCCGATCGGATTCTGAAAGAATAATTCGAAATTAATGTCACATACAGTCACATTTACAATTTTTTTGAATTGAAATCAAAGTACTATATACGGATTTTATCGCGTTGTTTATTTGACACTTTATTACAAAATTTTGAAAACTGTTACACTACTATTACTATTAAACTTTACTAATTTTTTAACTAATTAAATTTAGCTAGACTTCATGATACTTTGAGCTCATTCTGCGTAAATAGAAACACCCATGATTAAATTATGTTCGGGTACTTTGAAATAACTACACTGGAACATTGAGACAACTGCCATCTTAGTCTCCCCGTGACCATGGCTGCTGAAAAGCAACCGAAACGTCGGGGAAAGTGTAAACATAAATATAAATAGTATAATAGTATAGCAATACTATAAATAGTTTTAATAGTTTCAATAATTTAATTAGCTTAAAAATTAGTAAAGTTTAATAGTAATAGTAGTGTAACAGTTTTCAAAATTTTGTAATAAAGTGTCAAATAAACAACGCGATAAAATCCGTATATAGTAGTTTGATTTCAATGAATAACATTAGCGTAAACAGAAGACAATATTAAATTTTTTTGAATTTTGTATTTCGAGCTAATACTAGCTAGAGCAATCCGAGAAACGACTCCACCCTATTGAAGATAGGAGCCAAGCTATAAGATTGCAAAACCCTGTGTTGTGTTTCTACTGCGAGATCCAGGCTCTTAAAAAGAAGCGCTGTCAGTAGATGACCAGTAACAATTGTTCTTTGGACTGAAGGTAAACTGATTGTTCTTCTACTATTGTAATTTGACATAATATAGTAAAGTAAACTTTATTGTTAATGATTGAGTAGTATATTGAAACTTAATGTGCTTTCCTTTAGTTCCGTTTAAATTAAATTGTTATTCTTAATTATATACTTACCATACGTCCATTCATTAGCCTAATCGCTGAATTTAGTAAATGTATCATGTTGATGAGAAAATTAACACAATACACCAGAACCTAGAAAAGATAAAGAAATATTGTATTCAAATATATTAAAGGTAAAAGGTACAATCAGAGGATTATCCTGATTGTAACCTGGTAATATTTGAGGGAAAACTTGTGTGTGCAATTCCTGCTTCTCGAGCTATACACATCGCCAATATTTGCGATATTTATGCATCATCATCAAATTATGAGATTTCACACGTAATGCTGACTAAGCTGGTCAGTATCACAACATTGGATGTAACAGCAAATTTACTTTCCAACTAAATGGTATAATAATGTTTTTCTCACCATTAATTTATGATACAACTTGATTGTAGCGTTTAGCTTACATAAGTTATTAGTTCATGTAACTTAATTATTATTATTTCCTGGTGAAAACATTTTGTGGGCAATTAAAATATATTACTGAATATTATTTCCAAAGAGATAATTACCCTCCATCCGTAGCTGGTGTTTAAATATTGAACTTGATCCATCAATAATAGATAACATTGGGTGAACCAACTAGTTTTTAGATATTTGGTGTAACACAGTGTTTTTAAGGAATCTAGCGGTTTATTATCTTGCATGTCCGTTGCAAAAGTTATGTTGTCTTCTTCACCGATTGGATTACTTATTGTAGTATTGTAGTCCTGTGAAAATTTTCCAAAATATTGTCACTGTCATCCAGGTCTTAGCTCAGTGGGGAGACCAACAAATTGCAACGCAGAGGGTCTCGGGTTCGAACCCACGTCGCGCACCTCTGACTTTCGGAAGTTATATATGACTTTTCGAAATTATGTGCGTATTGATTGACAATTATCGTCTGCTCCGTGCCTCGGAGAGCACGTTAAGCCGTCGGTCCCGGCTGCCATGAACATCTATGGCCAGTCGTTATTAGGAGAGTGTCGACACAAAAGATCCCACTGGGTCGAAGTGTCGCCGGCCTGCACTGACTGGCCCCCACATAAGATAAGATAAGATACGTTTCAATTCTATTTAGAAGTCATCAGAACTGTTTTTTGATATGATTTAATTTTTGTACAAAAGAAATGAAGTTATATATACGCCTATCAAAAGGCGTGAATGTATTTATATATTACAAAGGAAAGTGAAAACTTACCAGCAGCAAATCTCGTACTACCTTTAGACGATACTCCACTTGAATGACATGAGAAATGATATCAAGAACCGTAAGCATATTAAGAAAAAAATATAAATAATCCACAGAATATAATGTTGGTAGTTGCCAACCCTCAAACAAGCACCAAGCCACTAAATCAAAAATAGAACTGAACAGGCAGAGGATTATAGAGAATAATACACTTTTAGCTACAGTCCTACGAATGTTATCATAGCTGGAGAACCCTATCATTGCATCAATACGGTCAAAAGTCTTAAAGTATTTTAAGAATGAGACGCGCTCGAATTTCAGGGCAATATACATGTCAATAACATATTCAAAATAAGATAACCAGTACGTCGTTTGGGCAAGGTCATTAAACTTAACGAGACCAGCTTGCAAATTTCCTGCATATGTTTTCATTTTGTGGTACAAGCAGAAAATGTTAAGTAGCAGTAAACTAATTATGTAAACCATATTTTTGATTATCGATACAGATTGTGCCAATTGAATACCATCACGATAAATATTTGATAATGCTGTTATCCTTAGCAGCCAATTTATAGGCATTAAGGAATAAAAAGTGTCTTTTAATACTTTTTCAGTAAAATCAATTTTCATTGTAGACGTATTGACTCAACTAAGAAGTGGCTTAATTTATATTTCTATTTTTGTAATACCACATTCACTTCGTTTCTTATAAATCAACTTGATGGCTATTGATGGATTAAAGTGATTATTAAATTAATTATATTAATGAATACTGACTTGGCATACAAGTGCTTACAGAAAATTTGCGACCTTCGTCTCGTTAGATACAAACTATTGCGCTTTACCGATCATGCGAAAAATTTACGCAGAATTACGAAACATGGTTTTTTGGGTTTTGTTATCTTTAGAGAATGGAGAGGTATTCTCCAGGGTTAAGCAGCATTTCCTATTGCAGTCTTTTGGACATATTGTTAGCCTTCGTGCGGTTACCGAGAATTCTATCAGAAAAACAATTAAATTATGTTCGTATAAATCTGATATTTCACGAACGGTTGCAACCATAAGCGAGGCACTACTTACATCATATAAAGTTTTGCTACTACGTAATCACCTAGCTTTCATTGTTTTGACATCCACATTCCTATGTTTTAATCAACCTAATGGCACTATATTGCTGGTGGTTTTTATAATTTTATGGAATCCAATAAAATTGTGAATGTATTCGTGACAATATTGCTATATTACTTTTCGATTGTACAAAATTACTAGCTGTGTACTTCCTTGCACTATTTCTTATTTATTATAAGAAAAAGAAATATCTTCGGGTACATATTTACTTTATTTTGTAATATTTCATTTTTATTTCATCTTTCTTTTATAGATATACTTACCTGTCTAGTTGTGTAATTGTGTAATATGAAGAGCGGGGGCTCCTAACACAAGTATTTCTCTTATTTAAAAGGAGTACCTCATTAACTGATGTTAACTAGCTCGTAAGAAAATGAAAATAAACAATTTTTATTTTATTTTATTTATATATAATTACTTGTTATTCGATGCAACTTTGTTATCAGAATGGGCTAAGAAAATGCTAGAATAAGAGAAATATGATTGATATTATTGACTGTAAGCAGTCTGTTATGGTGAACGCGAAAATGTGTTTTATGGTAAAACATGAAATGATTTTGATAATTGATCGAACGGGTCGAATGTTGATAAAGACGTTCCCAAAACAATTGAATGCAAAAGAATTCAAATTACAAGTCAATAAGAGCGTGATAGGATTGACAATTTGTTGTAGATTGTCAACTTTACTCAAAGCTTCTATCTTGTCGTAACCCGTGGAGAACCATGGGATACGACAAGATAGAAGATTTGAGTTAAAAAAGGTCTACTTCTATGGATTACCTTTTTTAGCTTGTCACTTCTCACAGGGTTCGAGGCGACACTTATAACTAGTATAATTAGTTATATTCATTTAGTGTAAAGTACGTAATAATGGGTTATTCCACATATCCCCATTGAGTATCCCCATCAATGGGGATCTGTAAACTTTTTATCCACAAATCCCCATTGACCAATCACCAACTTAATCACATATTGTAAACAATAATATAAAGGCCTCAAAAGCGAATTATGTAATGCAAAGCTGTGATCCGCTGAGGGTACGATAAGTTAAGATGCCACGTTATCAGTTAAGAGTACTAAGAGCTAATAGAATGAAAATAAAACCTCTATCTTATTGAACGTTGCTTCTTTATTAAAATGACAAAGGGTTGAATTTATATAATTGAAAAGTCATAATAATATATAAGTTCAAACAAAATCTGGATATAAAGATAATATCTACGTATATGTATCTATACACCACTAGTATATTTTAGTTACTTTCATAGTGTCATGTCCTACGGTATATTATTGTGGGGCAAGGCAGCTGATATTGAGACAATTTTTATTCTTTATAATTTAGGACCACGAGTTTCCCTGAAAGATCGATTTAAAGAAATAGGCATACTTACTGTTGCGTCGCAATATATATTTGCTAACATTATGTTTATTAAACATAACATTTACTTATATAATAAGAATAGTGATATCCATAACGTAAACACTAGAAATAAGCATAAGTCAGTAGGCCCATATTATCGTTTACATAAAGTTCACAATACATTTGCGGGACTCGGTATACGTTTTTTTAATAAATTACCTATTAATATAATTAATTTACCATTGTTTAAATTTAAAAACGCCGTTAAAAACAACTTATTCGGAAGGGTTATTATTCAGTCAACGACTACTTAAATGACAAAACTCATGGAGCTAGTTGCTTGTTGCATACAGGATTCAAAGATCTGTATTACTTATAAGTCAATTTAAGCCTTTGCATAGTCACAAAGTGTAAGTGTATGCGCCATCATGCCATCCTACTGTCTATTTTAGATTTATATTAAATAATAAATCTTAGCTCTTATTATTTCCTCTCTATAATATTATTAAGTTATTATTGTTATTATCTTTAGTTTTTTATAGTCAGTAGTATATGGCATAATGGCTGTAACACCTTGTTAATCTGAGTTGTAAAATACTGAAATTATATTTAACTGGCGATTCAAAAGAGTGGCCGTGAGTTTCTTGCAGGTTTCTTCTCATAGGCTCTACCATTTGCCTGAACCTAGCAACTAACCTAAATGTAGCTTCAGTAACTTAGTAAACTCACCAACCTATATACTTTGACGTTCACAAGTGTTACTTTGTGACCTAAATGAATAAATGATTTTAGATTTTGACTTTGACTTTGACCAAAAGCAGTGAAAGCATACTGGAAATATCGTTGCTGCACTGAAAAGCTTTTGGTTTTGACCCACCCAAATCTTCAACATTTCATAAAAAGCGAATAGTTTAATAACCATCATCCACTTCTAGCAACGTGAGTGTTTATTAAATCAGTATTTAGGTTGCACTTGCAACCTCAAGTCTATGACTAGTAAGATCAAATGAAAACTAAAGTTATATATCAAGTATAAAAAGCTACAATCTTTATTACATGGTTTCAGCCTGCACAGTTACATTAAACTAACAAATCTTTCAGATTATAAAATGCCATGCTAACTTAATATTATCAATTGTTAATTTTTTAAGTGTAAACTTCTTTAGCGGAGTTGTGCACTTTTTTGTGATGGGTAAAAAATGTTAAACTCGCGTCAGGACACCTGACCTGATCGAAAATTCGTAAGACGGAGGGAGAATTGTCATGTTTGTGTACAATAGCGCAATAAAGGAATATTGTATTTTACCACATAAATGATAGCACTTTTATACTGATAATTAAAGCAATTCGTGCAAAATTATTCCCTGACCATTCCAAAATTTCAAAAATGCACAACGTTAATATTCAAGTTTTCACTTCTGCCAGCACTCCCGGAGTGCAACCCGTTGTTTTTTTTTGTTTGCTTTCATGCTTTAACTACTTGACCAATCATCCTGAAATTTCGAATACACCTTGTCAGGGGTACAGAAAAGGACATAAGGTACCTTTTATTCAGAAAAAGTTATATTCCCAAAGGATAGAAATCTCACATAACCTATGTTTACGCGAGCGGAGACGCGGGCAAAATCTAATAGGTTATAAAGCTGGTACTGAAAATGTTTAAGGTGTCCAAGAGAATGTACAGACAAACTAATGCGTGTCAGGGAAAGAAAGCTTTTAACATTATTGCACGCTCTGCAGCATAATGATGGTATACGTTACAACCACAGATATGAGTGAGACAAGCACTGTATAGTCCATCGTGAAGAATTTCGCTGCGTGGAACTTCACGGGCCTCGTGATGATGAGATTCCGAAATTCTAAGAAGTCGTTCTTCAAACTGCTACCTGGTAAAAGACATATCACTTTACTTAGACATACATAGTTATTGAACACTAGCTGCGCCCTGTGGTTTAACCCGCATAAGTTCTGATGCCGTGAGAGTATCGGGATGAAAAATAGCTTTGTGTTAACACAAAGCTATTTTTCATCCCGATCATAATTATAATTCAGGTCTCCAGCTGTCTACATACCAAGTTTCAACGCAATCGGTTGAGTAGTTTTATGTGAAAGAGTTACAAACATCCATCCATCCATCCTCACAAACTTGCACATTTCTAATATTAGTAGGATTTTAATCTATTAAAACGCCTCTAATAGAGTAACGACCGATGCATTCCTCATGGATGGTTAACCTCAATTGTGAAACAAACATTTCTGACAATCGATATGGTAGTCAGTGCTCTCAAATATTCTGTCACTTAATTTAATGTTAGAGAATTATGGTTTTCGAAGGTCAGATGGCAGTTGTTTATTTGGGAAATTTTTATGGTGTTGCCTTGATAAATCTATACTAATATTATAAATCTGAAGAGTTTGTTTGTTTGTTTGAACGCGCTAATCTCAGGAACTACTGGTTCGATTTGAAAAATTCTTTTAGTGTGGGTTAGCCTATTTATCGAGGAAGGCTATAGACTATATAATTTTACGCTAGGACCCACGGGGGCGGCGCAGTTATGATAAACGCGGGTAAAACCGCGGGAACATCTAGTTGTAAATAAGCGAAGACGATGATGACAGCCAATCCGATTTATTATGATTGGTTTATTATTACTACTTTTGTTTTGACTAGCGGCCAAAATAAAGCCTTGTTTACGTCCTTTTTCATAATCAAAATTATTTTCTTACCAATTTCACGTTTATTCGTGTTGCATGATTTCCCTAGTGGGAAACTAGAAATGCTTGTTACCAGTATAACATGACCGAAATGTCATGTGTTTTAAAAACTAGGTATGTAATTACTTAGCACGACCGCTTTTATTTGCGTTTTCTTTTATATACACCAAATTTTTTTTTAATTTTTTCATTAGTTCAATTGAAACTAAAGACTGCGCCGAGCGAAATGAGCCAAAACAGGCGGTCACAGTTAAGTGAATAAAATCAACACTTTTTGTTTAATACAAATATAAAATATACATTTACCATAACAATGAATGTGTTTACAATTACTCCGTGTAAAAAACTTAGAATACTTAATATTTTCGCCTACAAAATTACGTAAATTTGCATGAAAAATGCAAAAACTTAAGCTCGTGTTATGTGATTTTTAGATTATAACAGTAGAAATCTATCCTATTTTACAGCTTAAACGAAAAATAAATAGTTATATATTACAACTTGTCCGTCCCAAATATTTAAGTTATTGGTTGACAATAAAGCAACATATTTATCAAAAAAGCACTTCAAATCCTCCATACAATTTTACTATGGCGGCCGCGCACCGAATTAAATATGCGCCGCACGAGCTCTGTCATTATCTGTCTTACGCTCAGCGCAGTCTAAACAAACATTATATAGTCATAACAAAAAGTACTCACAACTATTCTCACTAGTCACCAGTATATCGATAGTCTCTAGGAGCATGTCACTTTGTTTGTATACCTGTTCACATCGGTACATGAGGATGATCATCATTAAATAGTAGTTTAGAGCTCTCATGGCACTAGACACACTAGATAGAAAGTTAAGTATCCCAGAGGCATAAGTAGCTTGCTGGAAAAATAAAAATACATTATGTGTATCGTGTTACAGCGATTAATACGTGAAAATGAAACTAGTCAACTTACCATACTTCCATTGAAAATTCTGATGGCTAAATTTAGCAAATTAATCATATTGATCAAGAGATTTACGCAATATGCCAATACCTGCAAAAGAATGTATCATTTTAAACATTTTAGGTGTTATAATAGCAGCGATAGCCTAAAGGGAGACCGTTGGACTGCCTTCAGAGTTCTCGAGTTCGATTCCAAGGCATCACTGACTTTTCGAAGTTTAATAGTTGATTATCGCTCGCTCTAACGCTAAAGGAAAACATCGTGAGGAAACCTGCATATCTGAGAGATTTCCTTAATATTCTCAAAGATATGTGAAGTCTGCTAACCCGCACTGGACTAGCGTGGTGAACTATGGCCGCATACGATCCGCTACATTGTGTACCAGCGACTCGAATACGAGCCACTAAGTGCATGCCACTTTAAACCTTATTTTAATAACCCTAACGCTTAAAACTGATTGTTTATCGGCTACAAAAAATCAAAATATTTTTCTATTGTATCTTAAAGCTCAATTAGAAATATTGGTGCCGTAAGTAAAAATAAATAAAATGACTTTATTTCAACGGTTGTAACAAAAATGTTTAAGGCTAAAATATTTCTTAAAAAATGAAATATTTTGCTATAGGCATATGCCAACTCACCCGGCATCCATAACTGGTATTAATAAAGGTCACTTGCTCAAGTAGCAATAAGTAACATTTTATGTACCACGTCGTTTCAAAGTATTTTGTGCTACACAACATGTTTAATGATTTCAGGCCCATATCGTTGTTGGGTCTAACAGAAATTGTTGAACTGTCTTTATTAGAGCTTTCGATGGTGTTCGGTGCACTGCATTTCTGCTAACAAATATACATAATCAGAAAAAATACAATGAGACATTTATAGATGAAGGAAATACAGAAAGGTAACAGGGTAACAGTAAAATTGACACTTAATAAAAATGAAACAAAATATAATTTAAACTTTCTTTTTGAACACGCAAAAACAGTACAGGGTAGTGTAGTATGCGTTAGTGGTAATACTTAAAAAAAAATATTCTGAATACCATATTCAATGGTATAAAAAGTTCTGTTGAAGTCAATACAAACCTCAAGCAATTCACGAATGATTTTAAGACGATACTCCACTTGAATGACATGAGAAAGAATATCTAGTATTGTAAGCATGCTTAAAAAGAAATACAAATAGTCAACAGAACATATTGTTGCGAATTCCCATCCTTCAATAATCACCCAGCAAATGCAATCAAAGACGCTAACTGAAGTAAAGGCGGAGACAGAAAAGATGAGCGTGCCAATAATGGTTTTACGAATTTCATCAGAACTAGGAACGCCCAAAATCAAGTCGATGTGGCCATAGGCCTTAAAGTAAGTCAGAAGCAAAAGTCGCCCATATTTTAAAACAAAGTACATATCAACGATGTATTCAATATAAGAAAACCAATAAGTCATTTTGATTGAATCAGAGAATCTTACAACACCAGTCTTCAAATTTCCATCGAATGTCTTCATTTTGTGGTAAAAGCAAAATATATTGAGGACTCCGAAAGTAATTATGTAAATTGCACTTTTGGTTATCGAGCCAGAGTCTGCTAATTGGCTTCCTTCACGATAAATGCTTGATAGAGCTATGCTCCTTAGCAGCCAATTTATGGGAGTCAAAGAGTAAAAAGCCTCCTTTGACATGATTTAAACTAAAATAGGTCTCTTTGAATGAAGGTGCGGTTCGTATGAAATTGTTTGTGTTAGGTCAAGTTCTAATTAAGTTAGACGCACTTTATTCTGTCTATTTCATTACTTAATGGGTTGACTATAATTAATTCATTAATTAAATTATTCTTTTGCATAATACATCGAGCAAGGTTAATGTCTATTCAATACCTATATTATAATATAATAATAATATTCTATCACATACACACAACATCTAGCCCAAATTAAGCAGAGCTTGTACTATGGGTACTAGACAATGGATAAACATACATATATACTGTTTTTTTTGTACCTACATACATTATTATACATAGAAATACCCAGACCAAGACAAACATCCATGTTCATGCACACAAATGTTTGACTTGTGCGGGAATCGAACCCGCGACCTCAGGCGTGGCAGGCGGTTACACTAACCACTACGCCAGCGACGCCGACATTATAATAATTATCTATAGTGACTACCAAGTGTACGTTAGTAGCCACTGTAGATAGGCCTGCCATGTTTTGGGTCAATATACATACACTGGCATTGTATTACATATTTTCTTTAGATCTTTTCGTGTGGTTAGTGGCCAATCTGTTGTCAAGAGTTGTTCAAGCCGCCCGTAGGCCTCTGACATGGCTTAACGACTGCTGTCAATTTGGCAACAGCCGGGATCGACTTTTTACGTGCCCTCCGAAGCACGGAGACCCTCAGATGAAATACCACTAAGCGGTCACCCATCTATAGACTGACCGCACCCAACGTTGCTTAACCTCGCTAATCGTTTACCGATCAGTGAGTGCAACTGGCTATGAGCGCCTTTCTTTAGAAATAAACTAACTTACTTACTTAAATATATTGATAACATAACCTGTAAAGATACAGGGTTAAATCTAGTTATTTACAATAGTAAAAAAGAGCCAGTCTGTACTAGTAAATTACGATTCTAGACTTCGAAATTTGCTTTGCTTTGCTTTAAAAGACAAATCACACATCCGTGCAGTTTGCATCAAAGTCTATGCTGCCGTCATAAGGAAAAAAGACGTATCTAGCATTTATTGGCAATAAAGATTTTTAAATATTTGTAATCAGTAAAAAAAGACACATCTGCTAGAATATTTAAAAAAAAGATATTTTTTTGGCAGATGCGTCTTTTTCCATTATGACGGCAGTATGCTATACCTTAGAATGATTATAGAAAAAGCTGCACTATGTTGAACTCAATCATGTTACACAGCAATATAATTTTGCTTCGAGAGTAACTTCGAAAACATCTATCTATATATGGCTAGACAAAGCTTACCATAAGAAAAAACAAAGTGGTCTGCGTTGATAGGTAGCCGGTAGTCAGTAAATAGTACGGTAGTTCTTCAGTGCCTCTGTTCACAAAACTTACGTTCTAATCCCGTGAGAGCGAGCCATGTGGCCTAACAAAGGCGGTGGTAGTTTCACAAAGGAGTATTGTCACATGAGTATTTATCTACTCATGTGGTATTGTTAACTGACTTAGAATATTCGAAGATTGATCAGGATTTGTACAAAACGGAACTATAGTGTATGGTTGACCGAATAACTGAACTGTACTATAACGGCTAAAAGATCACGGTATCGTATGTAACGAGTGTATATTGTCTCAGTTTATTTTGATTTGATTGTTATACAGCCTTTTTGCGGCAATGGCATAAGTTTACTGGAATACTTTCCCCTGATCGTGTAGTTCTATCTGCAGATCCAGCAAAAGTGGCACAGAGATTATGGTGACGAAATTTTTAGGGGCTGGTCTATGTCTGGAACTGTTCCATTTATGACTTTCTCCTGTGTTAGACGTAACAAAGACTGGCCTGATAGAAAACGAGAATCTCAAAAATTAGAACAGGCATTGAACTTCATAGGTAATCTTTGTTTAAAATAAAGCAAGAAAAATATATTGCATAATATTTAATGTAAATAATTCTTATTGTTATAAACATAGGGTCGATAATCCTTAACATTCACTTACAACCGACCAACGACTCTCGATACAATATAATTATGCTGCTGTTCAAAATTATAGTTCCTTTTAGGAATACCTCTATCCTATATTTAATTCCTATATATTATGCTTTGCATTGTAATAATTGTTAGCTTAGTGATACGCAATTAGTAGGCTTTGTGCCACTTCCTACATCGCCAGGTATGAATAACATTTTGTCAGACATTGTTTGGGCTGTGTGGTGGGTAACATGGTATTAAGATTGTGGGCCAAACCTGGATACTCCGATAAGATTGGCACAGAAGAACGAAGAGTGCCATAAACAAAGAGAGAGCTATGTCAGCATTGGATAAAAATAGGCTGTACATGATAATTATGTATAAGAAGAATGCATAATATTGTCTTTTTACGATTTATTTTCTTGAATTTACGCGAGTGTTATACACTGAAATTAAACTACTTTACAACTACTAATATTTAACTACAAAAATAGTCAAATTCCAAAGAAAATGCATTTATTATGTCACATATAATTAACAAGGACCAAAATAAGCCCTGTTTAGCGGGGTTCTTCGAATTAAGACAGGCTCAGTATAGCATACGCTTATCACATTGCTGGGGTTATGTATATTGCTCGTGACGCACACACAGATAAAAGGAAATCATGAAATTATAAAAAAACTAACACAAAATAAAACAAAAAGAAAAATACTGAAGAAGAAGACTACGGAATAAAGATTATTTTTTCGATTAAAAATAAACAATGTTTTATCAAGTCTTTTTAATTTGCTTAGCAGTGAGTTTTATGTATCACAGATTTTAATTATACGAAGAGCATTCAATTAGAAAATTTTATTATGCATTAATCAGATAGTGCTATTAAGTTGATTAAAATATGCATGTAAGGGTGGCTAGACGCATAAAGCTAAAGTAGATAGATATTAGACAAAATCAATAAAAATACTTACATTTATACAGACACACGCCTCTAAACCGAAGGGTAAGCAGATATGTATTTTATTTACGTTTTGCCAACGTAATAGAAGATCAGCTAATTACCGTCTATTAGATTTCAATGGAACTACAACTGAGAATTTTCTATCAGAAAATCTCAAAAATACTTGACCTCGTTTCGAGTACAAAGTGTAATCAAAGTGTTATTTGGTTTTACTGTTCAGAAATTCTTGGAAGCAGGACGAAGTTTTGAACTGAGCCTAGTAATCGGAAATAGGTTCGCACTTTATTATGTAGGACTTAAAGCCACACCTGGTGAAATGTGGGTGTATTTTACAACCACATTTTCAACAAAACCATTGTTATTTAACCATAACCCCTGATATGACTTCTGCCGAGTTCTGCCTATCCCTTCGGGGTTATAAGCTTGAGACTAAGTATATATAATATTCTATCACATACACACAACACCATCTAGCCCAAATGAAGCAAAGCTTCTACTATGGGTACTAGACAATGGATAAACATACCTATATACTTTTTTTTGTAAATACATACATATTATACATAGAAACACCCAGACCAGAACAAACATCCATGTTCATGCACACAAATGTTTTACTTATGCGGGAATCGAACCCGCGACCTCAGGCGTGGCAGTCGGTTACACTAACCACTACGCCATTGAGGCCGTTACATATGATATGATAATTATCTATACTAATATTAGAAAGAAGAAAGATTTGATTTTTTGTTTGTTTGTTTGTAAGGGTCTAAATCAAAAACTAATTAACCGATTTTAAAAATTCTTTTACCACTAGAAAGCTAATCATCACCGAGTAACATCCTTACTATATAATATTATAAATTCGAAAGTAACTCTGTCTGTCTGTTACCTTTTCACGGCTAAACCACTCAACCGATTTAGATGAAATTTGGTACAGATATAGTTTAAAACCTGGGGACGGACATAGGCTACTTTTTATTCATGTAGGTACCACGTATTTTATTTAAAAAAAGGACTATTACTAACATAATCTAACCATCTTTTACGCGAGCAAAAGCTAGTTGCTAAGTTAATTATTGCAGCATTGCAGGTCTTCGGTTGATAGTATACTGTACATAACCGACACTACATAATAAAAAATAAACTTCTCAAAGGATTTCAAAGGAGCATTCCCTTTGGCAAACGAGTGTACAAGCGCGGTTTGTTCCGGTATACCGAGGAAAACTCAATCAATATTGATTTTGCGCAAACATTTTGTTTGCACTTATTCTAAACTTGTTTAAGCAAGCCTGCAAAAAAATGAGCTCGTATCTGTGTTTGAAAATAAAGTATAGAAGGCTTTTAGTGAGAGGTGCTCATGAAAATTTCCTGTGCTAGATAGGAAATTAAAAGACTTGATGAAACTATTGATAAACATTTATAGAACACAATCTTATTCCGCAGTGTTTTTAGAGTTCGAAAAAAATCTTATACAACAGCTTTGTCCTTCTGTTATACAACTTTCAACTTAAGAACCGTAAGAGCTAGAGACTCGCGTTCAACGCCATTCGACTCAGCATAGTTGATATACCCCGAAATTATTATGACCTTTGACCTCTAACTTCAAGGTTATGTTTTTTTATTTTGCTCTTCAAAATGACCACACTCCACCTGATGGTAAGCAGTCGTGTGGTCTAAGAGCAGTGGCCTCCACACCGCCCTCATAGCAGCCGAGGCGATGTTGAGGTCTCTACTTTGACGGCCTGAGAAGGAGCTTTTTCACGCCCCGCTTAAAGGACCCAGGATTGAAGGAAGAAGGAAACACGTGCCTTGGCAGAGAATTCCATGCCTTGGTCGTTCGGCAGAGGTACGAGGACCCAAACTTGTTGGTACGCGCTCTAATCGAATCTACCGTGTAAGGATGGCATCTGATCACGCGTTGTTCTGGATAGGAAAGGGGAGGGCGGGATAAGGTGGAATAACTCTTCAGAGCACTCCCCGTGGTATATTTTGTAGAAACATGCCAATGAGGCAATGTCCCTACGGAGTTGCAGAGGTTCTAGTGAACTCGTGACCTCTGGATCTCCGATGATACGGACAGCCCGTGATGTGTGATACTCTAAGATTTACCGCAATTCATTGCCGTTTCTTACTTGTTATAGGTACGACTAAAGTTTGGAAAACAGGCGTACAGACAACATGATAGTAAGCATTTAGTATATCCTATGCTGGACCCTCGAAATATCACACCCACGCTGCACAATAACTAGTATTTTTGACTTACTATTGGGTTGCTGCTGTGAGTTTTTAGTGCAATTTATTTCTTTAACATTCTAAATAAAAGAAATAAATTGCACTTTTTTTTTTTTTTTTTTAAAAGATAACACTAGGAATAAATATGTAATTAACATTAATTACATAACAATATCTAAATATTAACATAAGTACACATAAATAAATGTATATTATATTGGATAGATACATTATATTTTATATGTTTAAAACAAATTATTTCAATTGCTATGTAGCCCTCTTCTTCTCTCCTAATTTGCTGTGTCCGACAGGATTCATAATGACCATTTGTTTTATAAGTCCATCTTTATCATTGTGATTGCAGTGAAATATTAAGTATTGAGAATTTAGTATGTATAGATAGTGATATTATTGTATCTAGGTAGTTTGTGTTTCCTCTCTCCTATGTTGCTGTGCCCGATAGGGTCCATAATGAACTGTCATATTATTTAAGTTACCATCTAAGCTTACATTGTGGAACGCAATAAAAATTGAGTATTGAGTAGTTTCCAGGGTTCAGGTGGCGCTTGTCTATCAGTGGATGACAAGTAATATTTATAGTAAGATATAAAATAACACGACGTCCTCCGACCAGGTGGGATGACGATTTGCGAAAGACTGCAGGCAGATGCTGGATGCGGCAAGCTGAAGACAGGGCGCTATGGCGCTCTTTGGGGGAGGGCTATGTCCAGCAGTGGACTATTATAGCCTGATGATGATGATGATAAAATTCTTCAAAAAAAGATGTTATTCTTCTGCTAGCATAAGGTATAAATATTACTGGTCATCTGCTGATAGAACAGTGCCACCTAATCCCTGGAAACTACTCACAGCAGCAACCCAATAAGAGATTGTTCGGCTTCAATCTTCTGTAAAATGGAAGAGTATACTTTCCTACCAAGTCTGTTTCAGTTTGAGCGTGATTCAAGATTTGGTTATTTGCAATACCGTACTCCGAACTAAGCTGAATCGTTTTAACAAATATTGAATTTATAATAATAATTTCAGGCTTGTATATAAACTAAGTCACTACTGAGCATGGGCCTATTCTCAGAAGGGTTAGGCTATGGTCCACCACGCTGGCATAGTGCGCGTTGGCAGACTTCACATATATTCGAGAACATTATAGAGAACTGACAGACATGCAGATTTCCTCCTGTTGTTTTCCTTCTTTCTCTCTTCCTTCACCGTTAAAGCAAGCGATAGTCAACAATTTAATTAATCTTGGGATCAAATTTAAGACCTCTGCGTGGCAGTCTAGCGGTCTCCTACTAGGCTATCACAGTATTATATAGGCTGTATAACAGCAGCGATAGCCTATATAATACTGGGATATAAGACTAAGTTTTTCTCAAGTACGCTCGACTTGAAGAATATGATCTTTTATTTTTTTCTTTTCGTGTGGTTTAGTGGCCAGCCTGTTGTCAAGAGTTGTTCAAGCCGCCCGTAGGCCTCTAACATGTCAATTTGACAACAACCGAGACCGACTTTTTACGTGCCCTCCGAAGCACGGAGACCCTCAGATGAAATACCAGTAAGCGGTCACCCATCTATAGACTGACCGCACCCAAGTTGCTTAACACTCGCTAATCGTTTACCGATCAGCGAGTGCAACTGGCTATGAGCATGCATGATGGTAACAATTGGAAATCTAAAGTTCCATCTCACCGGGGAACAGGTGTGTGTCTATGTATGTAAATTGTAGTCCGTTTACATGAGGTTGGTTTGGCGCATTTGGTCGCAATCCGTACTATGTCACAATAGTAATTTGTTTCATGGAACTACATTCAGTTGCAAATTGCATTCGGCTGCTAAACTAGTTGTCCCTCGCATAATTGTGGAGCTAAGCACATGTGCCTTACTACTAAAATGACAGATCAAGGTTTAAAACAATCCCTTTCCAGAGTATCGCCTTAACATCTTCTGTTAGGAAAATACTTGGTCGGAGACGTGGGTCAATGTCGAAGTTGTTCTTTGAGAGTTTTAATCTAAAAGGGGATGGAACACCAGCCGATGAGCTTCCACAACTACACTATTGAGTTAATCTACTGGCTGTTAAATAAGTGTAAGACTATTAAAGAATACGAAAGTTCGTGAAGATGTTATTGATGAATAGCTGTTACCTGCGACTTCATCCGCGTAGATTTTAACTAAAAAGTGTTTGTCTCCGCGGATTCCTATTTTTTTTTCTAAAATCAAAGTAGCCTATGTTACTCCTTATAACATCAGCTATCTGCCAGTGAAAGTCCCGTCAAAATCGGTTCAGCCGTTTCGGAGATTACCCGCAACAAACAGACAGACAGACAAAAATTTTAAAAATAGATGTTTTCGTATAGGTACCTTATGTAATTTCATATGCATTAGATAAAAAGTTTTTATTTTGACATTACAAACAGACACTTCAATTTTATTTATTTGTATAGATGTATTACAATGAGTGTTATAGCGCATTTCTTGGCTTCACTATTATAATAATTATTTTAATAACGTGATAAATAGTCAGTAGGTCTCATCATAAAAATGTATTATTGAAAGTCAGCGAGCAAAATAATAAGAATATACCTACCGCGATGTTTCTTTGATTTTTTCTTTCAATGTGACATAACTCCATTATTTGGAGTCTTCACTGTAGGGTTTAGGATGATGAGCTTTATAGCATGGTAATAATAGTAGCGACAATATTCTTTAAACGGGTTAGTCCCATTCACCAACCCCAGCATTCAATTCATTTCCTTATTTTACAATAACTCGTTTGATAAAATTAAATGTAGAATGACGTTTTCATATTGATCCACTTTTATATAAATAATTACTTAAATGAAGACAACAAGTCTTTTTTATCAAATCTTTTATAGTAAATATTTTTTGTCTATACTCATATTATAAAGCTGAAGAGTTTGTTTGTTTGTTTGAACGCGCTAATCTCAGGAACTACTGGTTTGAATTGAAAAATTCTTTTTTTGTTGGATAGCTAATTTATCTAGGAAGGAACATCACGCTACGACCCACGGGGACGGCGCAGTAATCATAAACGCGCGTGAAACCGCGGGCACATCTAGTGTTGTATAAGATATAATAATAAGCAGTGATAGCCTAGTGAGAGGAAGGAAAGGAAAAACATCGTGAGGAAATCTGTATGTCTGAGGGTTCTCCATAATGTTTTCAAAGAAATGTGTTTGCCTACCCGCACTGGACCAGCGTGGTGGACTATGCCCTAAACCTTCTTACACTGAGAAGAGGCCCGTGCCCAGCAGTGGGACAGTTTAATACAGGGCCGTTCAATATTAATAATCAAATATTTGTATAATCTTATTATTTATTGTCTGAGTGTTTTCAATTAAATATTCTTCGCTCTAATAGTAGTAGCTGCCTATATTATTGACGGCCTCAAAGGCGTAGTGGTTAGTGTAACCGACTGCCACGCCTGAGGTCGCGGGTTCGATTCCCGCACAAGTCAAACATTTGTGTGCATGAACATGGATGTTTGTCTTGGTCTGGGTGTTTCTATGTATAATATGTATGTATTTAAAAAAAAAAGTATATATGTATGTATGTTTATCCATTGTCTAGTACCCATAGTACAAGCACTGCTTAGTTTGTGCTAGATTATATTGTGTGTATGTGATGGAATATTATTATTATATATGATTTAATACACAAGAGCAAATAGTCATCAAAAGAAATCTTTTTGTGCAAACAGTTTCAAAATTGGTTGCAAAATACTGGAGTAATATATACTTTCAATTTGGATATAAGAAAAAAGTGAGATTGTAGTGAGATATCGCGCTATCTCCCTCAGACAGCTGCGTTTAAGTAGAGGCTACGTCAATGTTTGTATCGTGTATCCTTTTTCTGTCATTTTACGATTACCACTACTATCAGATTTGAAACGCTTATTCCTTATTTACTTTTGAGAAGATTTTTAACTATATGACTAAAATAATTTAAAAAATTGCGTCGTCTACCCTATTACACACTTGTTTGGTGCTTATGTATAAAGTTATAATTAGCATAATAGGTATTGTTTGTAATAAATAAAAAAAATAAAAATCTCTTTATTTCAGACATATTTTTAGGCCCATAATATTGTTAGTAATACAACTTAAAAAACCTATGTTAGTTAAATTTAGAAATTAATATTTAATTTAAGTATTTACCACCCTCTGGGGCCCCGGGCACACGCACTTGTGCTTGAACCCAGTGCCACAGAAGGGGGCTGTCCAGCTTGTGGCTAAGCAATGAAACAATTTTTGGATAACCTTCAACCTTCCTAAAATCAGTAATAATGAATAACATGCGTTGATGTAAAAGAATATTTAATTGAAAACCATAATATAAATGTGAATCATCATTACATATTATACAACAAAGTCCTCAGCCGCGACTACCTGTCTGTTCGCGATAAACTCAAAAACTATCGAACTGTTTTGTCTTCACCAATAGGCAGAATGATTCATGAGGAAGGTTTAGGTGTATGATTTGTAAAGGCTTTGTACTGTACACGATAATGCTGATATTATATTTTACTTTGAGGAAATAAATACATTCTCTAATGTAAAATTTAACATATGCCGAAGTATACATACATTTTCTATCTGTGTGTCAAGTTTCATCCAAACCCGTTCAGCGGTTTACGCATGATTGAGTAAAAAGTAAATTGTTTGCGTGTGCCATTCCATTCCATTTCGTCCCGTGGGTATCATCAGAGCCGACCAAGAGAGTATTCCAAGCAGAGAACACAACTGCTAGAAGAAGGAAAACTTGAAACCCTAATATATGTTTAATAATATTATTTTAAAACCCTATACCAACCCGGATGACCAGCGTAGTATGGAAGGCCAAAACCTCCCAGAGGCCTCTATCCAGCAGTTGACTGAAATAGGATGAGGAGGAGTAACAAACATTTACACATCGTCACAAACTGTTACATTATAATATTAATAGCATTAAATTCTAAATTATTATAAATATATTTAATGTGACTGCTGAAAACATACACCCCGTATATTGTTTACATTTGTATATCTAAACAAAATTGAGTAAATTTAGTAATTTTTGAAGTGTCCAGTAAATTCATTATATTTGACTCCAAAATAGTAAAAATTTAAAAAACAATAGTTTTTTGTGACTATTACTAGGCAAATATTGTATAGTGGGAGAGGATACTTCGATATTTTCTACTTCGAGCATAAGATTATAATAATATTATATAGTGATTTGGATATACTTATTAAACGAATTTTGCATTATGTTAATATGCGATGTCATTGAACTAGATTGTCAATAATAATGAGATCAATTTTTATTTCAAAACACTCTTTATTTTATTCTCTATAATATAAAACCACAAATTTTAGACAGACTTGTACATAAATAACACATTATTACACAAATATTTCGTACTTTTTGGAATATCTTTACATTAAACAATTCAAAAACGAAAACCTAGGCGAACATTTCTCGATCAGATCGGAGGCGTTCTGGACAAAGGCCAGGTTAAGAGCTCCTTGAACCGACGGGCGTGTATGAGGAATGTGATGAAAGTGAATGAAGCCAGAGAAGTGTGTCAGGATCGTAGCAAATGGAAATCCGTAGTCTCTGCGTACCCCTCTGGGAAACAGGCGTGAATCTATGTATGTATGTATGTATGTAAACAATTCAACTTAATTTTAAGTACTCTAATCGAAAAAATGAGCGAATTGTATCGTAACAATCGAATAAGTGACTGACAATTGAATCATGGTAGTTATTAAATTAAAATTGAACGAGAACATCCGCAACACTGTGAACTTGAAGGGACGATATTGTAGGAATAGTAGACAGTCATCTAGCAAATCACGTAACTTGACATCTGCAAAGTAGATTTTTTATTTTGTTACAAAGTTAATAAAATGAATGATTTAACAGCAGCAATAGCTCAGTGGGGAGACCAACAGACTGCAATGCAGAGGGTCTCGGGTTCGAACCCACCTCGCGCACCTTTGACTTTCGGAAGTTATATGACTTTTCGAAATTATGTGCGTATTGATTGACAATTATCGCCTGCTCTGTGCCTCGGAAAGCACGTTAAGCCGTTGGTCCCGGCTGCCATGAACATCTATGGCAGTCGTTATTGGGAGAGTGTCGACACAAAAGATCCCACTGGGTCGAAGTGTCGCCGGTCTGCACTGACTGGCCCCTACATAAGATAAGATAAGATAATAAAATGAATAACAGCAAAATAACTTATAATAGAGGCAACCGTTTAGATATAAACAAAATTATAAGCACCCTGGTACTAAGAAATTCTGCATTGCTGGGTACTTTACAAACACAAAACAATGAATACAAAGAACATTTGTAAAATACACAAAGGATTGTTGCATATGGCGATTAAACTCACAACACATGATGTGGTGACGACTTTTAACTATTGCGCCATATCAAAGTCATCAAATGCCAAAAAAGTGTATCAGCAGCTGCATTCTTGTTTTCACTATACAGGTTAAGTTCAGCAAATTCAGTTGATTATAAGGGTAATTTGACATTGCTTACCTTTACATGTAAGTAGTTGGCGTACGATATGCGCTCTGATAACGTTGACTTCTCGAATACTCAATTCAACCAACAATACTGGTACGAAAAGTAATATAAAATCCAAACATAATTCAAAATGTTTAGCTACTGGAAGCTATAGACAAAAAAACTTGTATTATATACAGACAAGACTAATAATAGATAACGACAATAATTGTTTGATTATCAAACATACCTTAAACTTGTAGTCAATGAAAGCATATGTCCAAATAACAGATTTTATAAGACTACACGCTGCCGTCACTATAACCTGAAAAAGAAATACAGATTTGATACAATTCAAAGTAATTAGTACATCAAGATAAATGATATAAGTAAAACTAAGTCTACAAAAGCTCCACAATAGAGGAAACTTGTTCTTCAATCTAAGAATTAGTTCTTGTCGGTGGAGTAATCGCCATAAATCTATGTCTTTTACTTTGCTTTTAACCTCTTGATACGTGATATTCCAACATTCTCCAGCGCCTGTTGGAAAAAATCTACGACTCGGTCTACCTCTGTCTCTCACTCCTAATTTTTTTTCTTCTCATATCTATAGTTCTCAATAACTGTCTTTCCTTGTTAAACATACGTAACACATCTTCATTTAATTTTGTTTCTTTTTTAGGTCAGCTTATCCTCTCTGTACTTAATTCTTTATAGTGGAAACAAATAATTAAAATACATACCGATATTTTGACTGATGTGTTAATTTTATTGACGTTATCTACTGTTTCTTTATATTTGAACAAGCATTTCCTTAAGCGTTTTTTCGTAATTTCAACATTATCAGACCAAATTGTCCCTAACAGAGATTTTTCAAAGGAATTTCTAAATCCTTTGACCTGATACCAGTGCACTTCAAATACCATAACTTTAAATAAATTTGATAATTGTGTGGTAGTTGTGATATAAATAATACAATAAAAAAAAATTAAGTCAATGCTGGATGGATTTCCGTATGGATAAAAGGCAATGCCCATAATTATCTCCACTATGAGAATTGTGATGAATAGAAGCCGTGATATAGGTAAATCATTTCCTACTAAAGTATCTGTAGCATTAATTTCATATAAAATCGCGTGATAGTTTTCAGGCTTAACGTAAAAAGACAGGCAAGAATAAAAACTATATTGCACGATATATGTGGTTACCATTAAACGTATATGTAATATTGCACCACCAATATTTATAATAATATAGGCTACTACAAGTGAGGATGTTCCTACGCATATGACTACACAATATGTTTTAGCTAAGTATGACACGATTCTATTTGAACTAGTTTTAAAATACAATCCTCCGGCCACCAAAAAGTATATCATAACTTTTGTTGAAATTATATTTTTCATAAAATTGTTAACTATATTTATATATTTGAAAGCCATTTCAACAACAAAACTGACTGAAATACAAACAAGTACTGCTGTAAGTAATAAATTAATGTTATCTTTTACAATTGACGTCAGAATAACTAATAGTTTTATCAATGCTGTATAATTTATTGTCTATATTAAGCATTGTATATCGATTTATGCATCTAATTACTTGAAAAACTTATAATAAGAATGACAACATTTATTTTGGTCGCGGCTTTGTTCACGCAAAGTAGGTTAGGTTAGTAACATTATTTTTTTCGAGATAATACGTCGGACGAGTAATTAAGGCTTCCGATCTTAAAAACTAAGATGTAGACGTAATCCAAATGGTCAACAACTGGAGTTTAGGGATCAGTCTTAGCTGCGGTGGCTTTTCCGTCGTTCAATAAAATAGTTATATTATTAAAAAATTAATATTCAATAAAATAGTACATTAAAGAAGTAAATTAATTTATATTTCTGCTCTAATAAATATAAATGAATAACAAATACAAAATCATGTTCTTTTTTAATCTGAATGATTAAGAATAAAACATGGTTTTGTATTAAGTATTTCGTTTCATCGTTAATTAGTTATGAATTCCTCATGCAAGTAATGTAATGGATTCCTTGACTACGATGTATTTACAGCTCAGAATACTTGACTAAATAATTCTTCATTTATATTTTACTATTCCAGCTTAGCATGTGGCATAATCATAATTATTCATAATATAGTATTATGTATATAATAATGCAGCGGTATCCCAATGATATTATAGTGCACAAGTGTTTGCGCAAACACAAGTGTACTCTCTGTTCTGTAACCCTCATGATCCGATGGTTCAACAGATTTATGGGCTTTTCGAGATACGGAGGTGTCTAAAACCTCCAACTTTCTAACTCTGGGCTGCTATTGAGATTTCTGAACAGATAAACCCAATAACTTTTTGTAGGCCAGACCTGGGATTCGAATTCGAGGTTTTCTCAGTTCCGAGCAGAAATAACACTTTGACAAGGTGACGAATACGTCTACTATTGCAAACCAAGACCTAAAAAGTGAAATCTATGAATCGAAAATGCTTAGACATCACAATACATTGATGAAACAATCAGTCTTTGTTTTCTAGAAACTTTTCAATGAATTCAATGGGTAATTTTCCAAATGGCTGCTGAAAATGTCTTTGTTCTTTTATGTGTTAAAATAATAATATTATACAATGTTATACAATGAAGGAAAATAGTAAAACTAATTCTGAAATAAGCCGTCCACGGCTTCATATATATAAAAGCTATAGTTGCCAATAAGATTACATCGTTTCTAAGTACCTCTTTTCCGTAAAGAAATGGTTAATAAACAAACTATCTTTTTTTATTCTACAGGACTAGATGTTTCCGCGGCTTCACCCGCATTTATCGTTACTGCGCCGCCCCTGTGTGTCGTAGCGTGATGTTATATAGCCTTCCTCGATAAATAGGCTATCCAACACTAAAAGAATTTTCAAATCGAACCAGTAGTTCCTGAGATTAGCGCGTTCAAACAAACAAACAAACGAACAAACTCTTTAGCTTTATAATATCTACTAGATGTTCCCGCGGTTTCACCCGCGTTCATCGTTACTGCGCCGCCCCCGTGGGTCGTAGTGTGATGTTATATAGCCTTCCTCGATAAATAGGCTATCCAACACTAAAATAATTGTTCAAATCGAACCGGTAGTTCCTGAAATTAGCGCGTTCAAACCAACAAATAAACAAACAAACTCTTCAGCTTTATAATATTAGTATAGATAGCTGACCCGCGCAACTTCGTCTGCGTCACATAAGAGAGAGAGTGGGTCGTAGGCACCTATAATACAACTTCGCCTGCGTCACATAAGACAGAGAGTGGGTCGAAGGCACCTATAATACAACTTCGTCTGCGTCACATAAGAGAGAGAGTGGGTCGTAGGCACCTATAATACAATTTTAAAGGAGCTGAAACTTTCTTTGTTAAATCCACGAACCACATAAGAACCATTGAACAAAATTTTATAAATATACCTACAGTGCAGAATAAACCAGGAGAAACATCGTTTGTATGTCTGTAATGGGCAATTATTTAGCTGCGATGTTATTTTAAAACTGCAATATCTCCTAAGATATTCATTGAAATCGAATGATGTAAGGGCAATTTTGTTTTAAATTAAATACTTGTGATGAATAACGTATTTATTTGGATAAGGATTAATATCATGTTTATAAAAATACCTTCGCAAATAATGCATTATTTTAGAACAAATTTCGTTAGCATAAAAATGGTTATAGTGAGCCAAAAGGGGAACAATTCGGTCATACATGATTTTTGCGAAACTTCAACTGTTTACGCAGCGCACGCAGCGGAAGCTCTCAAAAGGAAAAAATACTCTCCGATTTTGAAACATTCTTTATTGGTGCTCCGCTCCTATTGATCTTAGCGTGATGATATATAGCCTATAGCCTTCCTCGATAAATAGGCTATCTAACACTGAAAGAATTTTTTAAATCGGACCAGTAGTTCCTGAGATTAGCGCGTTCAAGTAAACAAACAAACAAACAAACTCTTCAGCTTTATAATATTAGTATAGATTAGTATAGATATATTAATACGTGAAGCGAAAACATTGGATCTCTTTTTACGAAAATTGGGCGGACGGAGAAGTATGAAATTTCGCACATTTATAGTTTATACAGAGAAGAAGTGACCAATTCTAATATTTATATAAAATTTGCATTAGAAATACATTAAATTAATGAAAAAACACTACACGCACACAACCATGCATTTGACACACGCAGTCGAAGCGCGTAACTATGGTGACATATTATACCAACATATAATGACATATACATCAGCAATATCTAACAGGCAAACGTTGGTTGAATTTCGAGCACTAGGTGACTGCTAGTTAGTATAGATGTCCCAGAAGTCGAGGTCAAGCCGGAATCAGAATTTTTTATTGGTAATAAAAAAATTAATATTGCTCAGCTAGTAATTTGTAGTTATGGCTCTTGTATTGCTCATATCCAGTCAAACCAGCTTTCAGGTTCTGTTTATAATAAAATATAATTGCTGGTCAGCTGGTACAACTAAAATTTCAAAAGGAATCTGGGTAAATAAAAAAAAAATTAAATCCATGCCACAACATTAATACAACATGAAACACTGGATATTATTACCTTTTTATTAGTGCTAAAAAAATACATAATTAAAATATTTGAAAGTATGTGTGCAGACTAGAATGAAAATGTTATAAATGTGGTCATAAACCATATGAATCTATCTACACGTTATCTTATCTTATGTGGGAGCCAGTCAGTGCAGACCAGCGGCACTTCGACCCAGTGGGATCTTTTGTTTCGACACTCTCCCAATAACGACTGCCATAGATGTTCATGGCAGCCGGGACCAACAGCTTAACGTGCCTTCCAAGGTAAGCAGGCGATAACTGTCAATCAATACGCACATAATTTCGAAAAGTCATGTAACTTCCGAAAGTCAGAGGTGCGCGACGTGGGTTCGAACCCGACATACTCTGCATTGCAGTCTGTTGGTCTGCCCACTGAGCTCTCGCTGCTCTCAAACACTACATGTTACTTATCCTGCATGCTCTGCAGGATAATTATGGTGTACGTGACTACCGCTGAGCTCAGTGAAACGAGCAGTGTATAGTCCATGGTGAAAAATTTTGCTGCATGGAACTTTATAGGTCTCGTGATGAGGAAATTACGAAATTCTAGAAGATGAGTCTTTAAGACGTTACCTGGAAATAGAAGATGAACATTATAATTAGGGATTAAATAATATTTTTAACTTATTGAGTCCCAGCGGCACACCACCGGCTAGATGCAAAAGGTTTTTAATAATGTCTAGTTTATCAAGACTACAGGTTTATGACAATTCATTTGGCAAACATTGAATTGTACTATAACTGTCACTACGCCGGCTTCAGCCAAAAAATTCAGAATTTACGTTGAGTATATTTATTGACAGGCATGTTTATCCATGTCAATTCAGAGGTTTAAGTTTAAGTTTAGAAAAATATATACTCACAATTACTCTCACCAATCAGCAAACTATCAATTATTTCCAGAATCCTCTCGTGTTGCGCGTATGCCTGTTCACACCGATACACAAGCATGATTACCATCACACTGTAGTTTAAAGCTCTAAATATACTGGATATACACGGCAGAAAAGTCAGGGACCCATAGGGATGATACAGTTTCTGGAGATTTAAAATAAAATATCATATGAACTTGGAGAAACTTAATGAAGAATAACTTTAATTTTTACACCACTACACTTACCAAGGTCCCATTGACAATTCTGATACCCAAATTTAGGTTATTAATTATATTCATTAAGAGATTTGTGCAGTATACCAATACCTGTAAAAGTTAGATAGCTGGAGATAGGTACATAATTATAATACAGTCTCAATCATCTCAAGAAAAGACACGATGTTACTTTATATGTAACTAGAGAGCAGCGATAGCTCAGTGGGGAGACCAACAGACTGCAATGCAGTGGGTTTCGGGTTCGAACCCACGTCGCGCAACTCTGACTTTCGGAAGTTATATGACTTTTCGAAATTATGTGCGTATTGATTGACAATTATCGCCTGCTCCGTGCCTCGGAGAGCACGTGAAGCCATCAGTCCCGGCTGCTACGAACATCTATGGCAGTCGTTATTGGGAGAGTGTCGACACAAAAGATCCCACTGGGTCGAAGTGTCGTCGGTCTACACTGACTGGCCCCCACATAAGATAAGTATATGTAACTAGCTTTTCCCCGTGGCTTCGCTCGCGTTAATTTAGAATTTGACAATCAATTCGGGTTGTACTCTGCTTGTAATAATATAATTCAATCATGATTCGAAAGACACGTGGCGCCATCTATTATCATAAGAACGTTATTATTGTTTTCCTCGGGAATAGAAATTTTTTTCGGAATGAAAGGTAGCCTATGTCCGTTTCTGTACACATGTCAACGTATATGCAAAATTTCAGGATGATCGGTTCAGTGGTTTAGGCGTGAAAAGGTAACAAACAAACAAACTCATTTTCGCTTTTATAATATTAGTTAGGAAGTTAGGATTAGGATTAACTCACCCGTAATCCATAACTGATGTTTAGATAAGCAACTTGCTCAACCAGCAACAAATAGCATCTGCTAAACCAAATAATTTCAAAGTGCTTGCCAGTACACAGAGTTTTCAAAGAATTCAGTGACTTGCTACTGTTATTGTCATCAGAAAACTCACGAGTTTTAGGGTCCTTGTAGTTCATTCTGATCACATTTTTAGTATTGCAGTCCTGGTGAAAATAATAATTAATGTATATTCGTTAAATTAAAATATTCCACAGATATTATGTACTGTATTGTTTTAGACAGTATCTATATATTAATACGTGAAGCAAAAACTTTGTACCCTTTTTTACGAAAATGGCGCGGACGGAGGACTATGAAATTTGGCACAGTTAAAGTTTATATGGAGAAGGAGGGGCGAATGCTAATATTTATATAAAATATGCATTAGAAATACATTAAATTAATGAAAAACACTACACGCACACAACCATGCATTTGACACACGCAGTCGAAGCGCGTAACTATGGTTACTTATATCAATATATAATGACATATATCAGCAATATTTTACAGGCAAACTTTGGTCGAATTTCGAGCACTAGGCGACCGCTAGTATTTATAGATAGACAGTCAAAAGTATGACTAGCTATTGCACTTTTTTATTTTTTTTCTTTCATTATTTTTCTTTAATTTGAATAACTAAGATTTGAATTAGGTAATACTGGTTTCTTACCTGTAATAAGTCACTTATCATTTTAAGACGGTACTCTACTTGAATAATATGAGAAATGATGTCGAGTAACGTTAACATATTGAGTAAAAAATATAAGTAATCTACGGAGTATATCGTTGCCAATTTCCATCCTTCAACTAGAGACCAGGAAATGTGATCGAAGAGTGAATTTATAAGAAATATCACTGCAGCTAGAACTACACTGTGTATAATAGTTCTACGAATTTCGTCATAGCAGACATTGCCCAAAATTGTATCAATATGATTATAAGTTTTAAAATATTTTAAATGCGATACTTGTCTATATTTGTAAACTAAGTATATATCAATGATATATTCGGAATAAGAAAACCAATAAGTCATTTGGACGGAACCAGAAAAGGTTACGAAGCTGGTTTGTCTTTTTAAGTGAATATTGATTAATTTGTGATAAAGACAAAAAATATTAAGGAGACCAAAGCTTGTAACGTAGGTTATACATTTTGCAATCGACTTAGATTCTACTAAATATATTCCATTACGGTAGATATTCGATAGACATACTACCCTCAGGAACCAATTTAGAGGTACTACAGAATAGAAACTATCTTTGAACATAGTTGTAGATAAAAAAAATGGCCGTATTGAATAAATGACTGGCGTGGTAGGTAGTTATTAAATTACTGACGGTATTTCCACAAGGCTGATCAATTTTAAATTAATTGCAACTCACTTAAAATTGAGTTTAAGTCTATCTATTAAATTACTTGAAATTGCAAAACAATAACTCAGTTATTTTTAAGTGCAATAAGTTATGGCAGTTGAGGAGTGTATACTACTATACACAAGCATTTGTTTGTGTTATCAAAGTCAATTAATCAAATGGATATAAGGCACAAATTGGCGTGGTTCCATTAGATTGAGTTTTGCTATATTGCATTGAGTTTGTTTAAGTGTATGTAATGATATATTATGTTATGATATATTTGTTTTTAGTACTTTTCCCGAACAGGCATAATTACTACTTTATACTGTCCGTAAAGCACGTACTTAATTAATTCTAGTTAACTTGCTTATGTACCACAGCCCGTTATTATAATTTCTTACTTATTTCTTTTTTCTCTTTTAATTATGTCACTAAGTTAACCTTTGCTACTCTTAGTTAATTCGAAATGACAGCTATTGTCTGCTTACAGATTTATAATCTGTGAAAAATGTAATTGGTAGTATATTTGTTAAGTTTAGTGTTAAGTACTCAATGTATCCTCCTAATATACTACTGTGTGTTTTCCCATGTTCAATAAATAAATAAATTATGTTTTCTTTTTTAGTAAATAACCAACATATCAACTTTAGAGTCGAGTACTTGTATTTGAGAAATATATAGATTTAATTGTTTTTGTGTGTCTTCTCGTACACAATGCCTAGCCTTTCCTAGCCTTTCCTAGGCTAGTCTTATTATACCTTAGTGTGAGGTGTAATTGGCCCACAACTAATGATTTGATATTTAGGTATGTAAATAGTTCAAACAACAAAACTTGTTGCTGTGTATTTTATTTATCGCTTACAAATAAATAAATATAAATAATAAGTAACACAATGCACGAATGGCGTATTGGTTTAAGTGGACGCCTCGTCACTGCGTCGTTCGTATTGTGGGTTCGAATCCCACAAAGGACAAAATTTGTGTGATCCTCAAATAGTTGGTTCCCCGCGACACAGGAATTATTCCTAGTGCGGGGTTAGCGGATTTTTTTTAAATAAAATAAAATAAGAATTTCCAATGCATACATACATTTATTTTGTATTCAATTTTATGAATTTAATAGTGACATCTGATATTTTGTAATCTTACAGAAACGTTACAAGTTACAAGAATAGAAAAGGGTATGTTATGCTGGTTTGGACATGTAGAAAGAATGGACGAGGAAAGACTGGCTAAGAAAGTTTATAAGGCTAGTGTGAATGGAACAGTCGCAAGAGGAAAACCTAGGCGAACGTTTCTCGATCAGATCGGAGGCGTTCTGGACAAAGGCCAGGTTAAGAGCTCCTTGAACCGACGGGCGTGTATGAAGAATGTGATGAAAGTGAATGAAGCCAGAGAAGTGTGTCAGGATCGTAGCAAATGGAAATCCGTAGTCTCTGCCTACCCCTCTGGTTAACAGGCGTGAATCTATCTATGTACATAATTAACATAGTCTAAGTATTGTGTATCTATTTAGACATAAATGCAAACCTTTAATGAAAGCATATTTAGCTAAAATATAATCAAAACTTATCAATAGTGAGGTTACATAATAAAACTACTTAAACTTTAAGCAAACAAATCAGTACAGTATCTTATCTTATCTTATGTGGGGGCCAGTCAGTGCAGACCGGTGACACTTCGACCCAGTGGGATCTTTTGTGTCGGTATCACTCTCCTAATAACGACTGCCATAGATGTTCATGGCAGCCGGGACCACCGGCTAAACGTGCTCTCCGAGGCACGGAGCAGGCGATAATTGTCAATCAATACGCACATAATTTCGAAAAGTCATATAACTTCCGAAAGTCCGAGGTGCGCGACGTGGGTTCAAACTCGAGACCCTCTGCATTGCAGTCTGTTGGTCTCCCCACTGAGCTATCGCTGCTCTTAATCAGTACAGTAACAAATCTTAGTTTAAAATTCACACACTATAAATCTAAGTACCTACCAGCTTACCTATATAATAACAGTTTCATAATATTTAAACCGATACCCAATATTGAAACACATTTTTTTTGTTGACAATTAACTACCTAATTGTTTTTTTTTTATACTACTATGTTGGCAAACAGAAACACCCAGACCAAGACAAACATCCATGTTCATGCACACAAATGTTTGACTTGTGCGGGAATCGAACCCGCGACTTCAGGCGTGACAGTCGGTTACACTAAACACTACGCCGTCGAGGCCGACAAAAAATTAAAAATTTTAAGAATTGGTATAGTATACCAATAAGTAAATATTTGATATCAGAATTTGGTTATTGTTGATCTGAAGTTCTTTTTATTTATTTTTATTTATTATTCTCTTGTTTATTTAGGGGCATGATTGTAGAACATATAATGTAGAATTAATCTAATACATGCACTCTGGTACAATCGAACATTGCGGATGCCTACGCTAGGAAAACCTGTGTTGTAGGTCATCCACCATTTTGTATTGCAATTACAGAGACGTGTACACTTTTATGGTAGCCGGTTAACAAAATGTATGGCATATTAGCAACTGATTACAAGAGATTTCTTAGATTAGTTTATTTACTAAATACTTAAGAAATGGGGAAAAATAAAGTTATGGTTACCGGTAGATTGTGTACGCGTACATAAGCGTGAGTATGTGTTTGCGCGTGTATGTTTGTGTATATGTGTTTGTGTGCATAAGTGTGTGTGTGTGTGTGTGTGTGTGTGTGTGTTTGTGTACATGTATGTGGTATGTATTAATTTACAATTAGGAGCAGTTTTTCGGTTTCTGTATAATTTAGAGCCATTAGCCGGTCGGTGTCTACAAGTTTGTGTTGTGATATAAGTAAAGATTGAATAAATATATGTCGTACTGTTAAGACTCTACAATTTTTATAAAGGTCATGCGTAGGATAGCGGAAAGGGCGGTAAGTCATCACTTTAAGCACTGCTCGTTGGGCTCGCTCCAGTTGGATCAAGTGGGTTTTGTGTGCACCTCCCCATGCAGAAATACAGTATGAGAGAATCGACTGACAAAGCGCATGATAAACTGATTTTAATAGTGTTGCATTTGGTATATGTCTTAGCTTTTTAAAAATGTGCATTAATTTGCGAGTTCTAGATGCCAGGCTTTGAATTTGAGCGCGCCAGTCGAGTCTGTCATCCAATATTACACCAAGGTATTGCAGTTTTGATGTTTGTTTTAATTCCAGGCATTGGCATGCTGAAGGATTGCAAGGCTAATCCAGAAAATTACTGCATACTGTGCAACATAATGATAGTATATGTAACGACTACGGAGCTTAGTGAAACGAACAACGTGTAGTCTATGGCGAAGAACTTGGCAGCATGGAACCTGATGGGTCTCGTGATGAGAAGATTTCGGATCTCCAAGAGGTTGATCTTCATTTCGGCGTCTAAAAAGTTGTGAAAAGATAAGACATTATTAATTCTCGAAACCTATTTAGTTTTAAGCCAATATTATGGTATTTAGTTGTTAGTGTACCTTTTATATGAAATAACATGTGGAGTCTTCAGATAGTATTATATTACGTTTAACGGAGATGCTGTATTAGTGATCTGTATCAATCAATCACCTAGCATATCATCTCCCTAACCTTTATTATTCCCAAGTCACTTGGGGTCCGCTTTCGAGTCTAACCGGATTTGACTGGATATCAGTTTTTACACGACTGCGATCTGAGCTCCGCAACCCGAAGGCTAACGATACCCTAAGGCTAGACCAGTTTCAGGATATTAGAGGGCACTGACTTCCCAATAACGACTGCCATAGACTGGACCGACGGTTTAACGTGCTCTCCGAGGCACGGATCAGGCGACAATCACCTAGCATAATAATATGTCAATTGATAAAAGTTTAAGAATGTAGATCAATAGTCTAACGAAAGAAATATTATTAAAACACATTTTTACAATTAATGGGTATGCTTAAACAGCTTCAAGTGGGAATTTAATGTGATTACAGAAATATCGTCATATAAAGCTATTGGATTGAAATAATTTAAATCCCTGTCTTTATTAAATAGATTGCCTCGGTGGTAGAACAATGTTGAATGTGAATGCTGTGTATAAGTTCTTGAAGTCGATTCCGGGCTTGTTAACTTGACTTGGCAAAGTGTTATTGTGTCTATCTACGTAGAAGTTCTTTGTAGAAACATAGCTTCTGGCCTGTACCCACTAGAAGGTAATAGGTTCGTCCCGTATTACGTAGGATCATAGCCGGCGAAGCCGCGCTGATTTCAGCATGAATGGGCCGGCTCGACGGGAGAAGGACTACCCTCTCGCAGAACATCAACGTGAAATAGCAGTTATATTCCTACTGTTATGTTTCGTTCGGTGAGTGAGAGTGCCGGATGCCCAATCACCCTCTTTTCCCCCTGCCCGCTCCTTCTTCTTACCACTTCCTTTCCAAAAGGGTCGGCAACGCGCAAGTGATGCCTCTGGTGTAGCAGGCGTCCATAGGCTACAGTCACCACTTACCATATGCTTGTTTGCCACCTTAGTTGTATAAAAAGAAAGAAAGGTATGTAAGGTAGTAGATCCTAGCTGGTTTTAGCATGAATGGGCCGGATCGACCGGGGTAGTACTACCCTCTCACAGAATACCGGCGTGAAGTAACGGTACCCGTACTGTTGCGTTTCGTATCGGCGTGTGAGAGAGCCGGAGGCCTAGTTTCCCCGATCCTTTTCCTATCCTTTCCTTTATCCTTTCCCTCCTTCATTCCTTTTTAAAGGTCTGGCAACGCACTTGTAACTCCTTTGGGATTGCGGGTGTCCATGGGCGGCGGTAATCTCTTACCATTAGGCGATCCGTCTGCTTCTTTGCCCCCCTATGCCATAAAAAAAAGAAAAAAAAGAAATGTGGGTGTACTGCACCACTGTCTATCCTTTTGGGGATATAGGTCTGAGAACCTAAGCAACTACAAAGTTGAAGAACTTCGACGGCTCAGATGGCGTAGTTAAGATGATCACCTATCACTGCTCCGAGTGTTGTGGATACAATCTTCACACGGAACAAACAATTTTACCATCCGCATATTGTTGATCCGTATCCGAGGGTTTTTTGTGTCCGTTGTTTGAATGTTTGTAAAGTAGTCCGTGACACAGGATCCATTCCTAGTACGAGAGATGTCTTGTAAGAAAAAAAAAGGCTTACGATCATTATGTCTAGAAAGCAAATCGTCAATAGTCTTCAGAACCTTCTCACTCTGTCTGTAAGTTTGTTCGCATCGGTATATCAGCATCAAAGCAATTACTTCATAGTTTAATGCTCTCATCGCACTGAATATGATCGAGAGAATAATATATTGAAGTGAGAATATGCCAATGTATTTATCAGCCTGTGCCTGAAAACAAAAATAGACTAAGCTGACGTATTTATTTTATAGTTATTTAAATTTGAACTAAGATAGTGACTATTTAAGTGGTGATCTCGCCACTGCCCCTACTGTCAAGCGTTTGTGGGTCCGATCACCATGACACAAAAAATAGTGATAGTTATAGTTGCACAGATTGTGTCTTCTTTGTGTCCGTTGTTTGAATGTTTGTAAAGTACCACGCGACATAGGAATTATTCTTAAATCGGTCATTGTTATTTATTAAATAAAATAAAAGATATGAAGCTTGCTAAACAACTTGCACCGTAACTTTGTGCGTTTGCAAAATACAGGTATTAATGTGTAAGATGAAAAACTACAAATACCTATATCGATCATGATAGTCGATAATGATTTAAAACGGGATTAAATAATTGTAATGACCACCAAAACAGTAATTGCGCAGCAAAATATGCTTACTAAAATATATTGTAACGAGCTCCTATACGCCTCAAATCACTAAATTCCGTCTCGGAAGCTCGGTTAGCTTATGTTAGGTTCCTTCTTAAAACCCACCTAAAAATAGGCACTGTCGTTTATTTTGATTTCTTTAAACATATTTTGCTGTGCAATTCGGTGATCATTTACTATTTTTGACTGTTATATTTTACTATATCTGGTGAAAAGTTAAATATAAGCCATTTAAATTCTCTTTTTTTAATAATAACCAAATTCGTATACTTACTATTGTTCCACTCATGATGCGCATTGATAAATTCAATATAGTTATCATGTTAATCAGAAGATTTACGCAGTACACTAGTACCTTAAACAGTATAATAGATATTAGGATATAAGAGCAAAAGTTTAGTAGAATGGTAATACTAAATCCTTGTTCGATAAAACAGAAAATATCATGATCACGTAACGCGTTAGTCAGTCGTCAATCAGCTGTATATTATAAAGCACCAGAGCCATGAAAAGCATTGTAATTGCATGCGTGAGAGCGAGACAGTTAAACAATATGTTATATTATTCTCGTACATGCAATGACATTGCTGTTGATGACAGTAGAAGGTTCACAAGCCATTGCATTTCTTAAATTAAATAAATATTATATAAATCGGATTTGAAAAGGGTAATAATCCTTACTTTGTTTTGCATACTAAAAAGTTACACCTTACTTCTACATTTATTTAAACTTGAATTGGATTATGCTAACACAGCACTACCTAACTAAAGTTAAAGATCCTAATTATCAATTATGATAATTGAAATATATCGGCTATATCCAAGAATGATATCCAGTAAAATCCGGTTAGAGTAGAAAGCCGACCCCAAGTGACTTAGGAATAATAAAGGCTAGAGAGAAGAAGAAGAAGATCAAAAGATTTTCATTGACTCCATAAATACTGTTAAGTAACTATTTACCCGAAATCCATAACTAGTGTTTATATAATCAACTTGCTCAAGCAGAAGCAAATAGCATTTGTTGAACCATGTTATCTCACGGTAGTTTGTATAGCACATTGTTTTCAAAGTACCAAGTGCCTTATTCCCTTCTCTGGTTTTATCATAAGTAAAGTCTTGATCAATGTCGACAATGTGATGGGTAGTTGCGATGTCGTATTCCTAAAAAAAATTTATATGTTCAGCTTTCTGTAGTTTAAAGAAGACCGACCACCTTGTATGAGACCCTGGCCTGGGCGTGAACAATTTTATATTGTAATAACAATCTTAATTTTGAGTAGCCTAAAGTAAGTAGATAACATTATTCTTTGAAGTTTAGTATTAAGTTCGTTAAATAATAAAATAAAACACATTGTTTAAAAAATATTTACTTTTATGTGTCACCATCACCTTCATAACTTATTAAAATATTTTCCAAAAACTGGGCTGCTGAAGTGACATTTTCATATTTTACCCAGCTTAGGTACCATATTACAGACATGTGAGCACAGCAACCAACAGTCCTTCGGCTGACTATGCAGTTGCAGTAATACTACCTTATTGCTGCCATGCTGTGTGTATTATTTTGATATAGGTAATATAGAAATAAAATACGTCAATTTCATACTACTGGATGGTAACCAATATTTATAACATATTTAAACAAAGCTTTTAATATTTGACTTTGTTTCTAAAACGATTGTCCACGTGCAAGCCGAATATGGACGGTCTCCTTTGCAAGCAATACTTTATATAAGCTATTTATAGTAGGTACCCTAAATATACGTGGTATAATAAAAAATCATAAAATATCTTACCAGTAACAAATCTCTGATTGTTTTAAGTCGATACTCCACTTGAATAACATGAGAGATTATATCAAGCACTGTTAGCATATTAAGGAAAAAATATATATAATCAATATATATACTGTTGGGGGCTTCCAGCCCTCAATGCAAATCCAAACGGCGTAATCACCAAAGGCAATAATAACAAAGATGGCATTAGAGAAGACTATACTATCAACTATGGTCCTACGGATTTTATCGTAGCAAGGCACGCCTAATACTGCGTCAATATAATCAAAAGTTTCAAAGTATTTGAAATGACCAACTCGACTATATTTGATAACAAAATATATATCAATGATATATTCAAAATAGCCAAGCAAGTATGTCAATTCAATTAAGTCGCTGAATTTAACAAGGCCGGTCTGCCTATTTCCTCGAAACGTTTTCATTTTGTGATACAAGCAAAGAATATTAAGAAAACCAAGACTTGTAACGAAGATTATACTTTTGATAATCGACTCAAATTTAGACAGTTTGCCTTTACGATAAACATTTGACAAAGCTGTACTTCTGAGCAGCCAATTCATAGGCACTAAAGAATAGAAAGTATCTTTAGACATTTTCTTAATATTTTTATTTTAAGCTGAACTTTGTGATATTGATTTTCTTTGTCAAATTTTCTTTTACGTTGGTTGATATGACTTAACTAGGAAAAAGCTTCTATATTTCTAACTTAATGTGTTAATGCGTTTTGTGTCAATTTCTTAGATTAATTAAAGATGTTAATTACATAATTACTTTCAGTTGACGTAGTGACTGCAAATATTATGATAAATTAAGTGAGTAATTGAGTTTAAGTAATTGCTATCCATATTTTTAACTTATGTATATTATAAATGGAAAAGTAATTATATTTGGCTAATGAGCGATTTGATGATAAAATTTGATACGGATTGTGAAATTTTGGAAGTAAAATGATATCGGTATTCAAAGTTATAATTGTTAGCTATTGTAATGATATGCTCAAAATAGAATGTATACTATTGGCAGGGAAAGGCAATTAATAAAGCACAACTTAAACATGGTTTCTCGAGGCCGCATGTTCGTATCCTGCTTCTTGGATCGTCGTTACTTTGGTTATAATTCATAAGCGTAAATTGAAAAATCGATAAGTTAAACTTTGCACAGTTGAGCAAAGTTTCACTTATTGATTTTTCAACTTGCTACTAATATGTGAAATCAACATCAAATCTTTTGAAATATTATTCGTAATATTGACGTAAAATTACTTACAAAATAAATTAACATTCATATAGATATAGCAAAAAAATACAAATTTTTCATAAGAAATGTACATTACAAACCACAAAAAGAGTAACTTGACCCCGACGTGATTTGAACACGCAACCTTCTGATCTGGAGTCAGACGCGCTACCGTTGCGCCACGGAGTCGATGACACATTATTGAAATTATATTCTCTCATCCTACACTGACATTTGATCGACAATCAACCAATCTGAATTATCTGATTCAATTGATTCTGTATTACAATCATGGTTACACAGACGGTGCTATAGTTTGTGGTCACCTGCGCAGTGGCGTGGTATACTTACATTTTATACTATTGTTATATTACTATTATACTAAGCGTTTGGCTGCTCTATGTCGGGATCCTCCTTTTCGCATAAGGTTTTTTCCTAATATACTTTGGCATAATTTTTTTGACATAATAATACTTTGGAAATCCGTAGTCTCTGCCTACCCTTCTGGGAAACAGGCATGAATCTATGTATGTAACAATACTTTGCCTTAATTTTTTTAGGCATACAGTTTGTGTTGACATAAGTTGACATATTAATTGCAACCCGACAGATAGGTTTAGGCTGCCGCGGAATGACCCTTGTGGCGAGGGCTCATGCATCAGGAACATTTACCCATGAAAAAATAGCAGCCCGTTGTGATAATATACAATTTAACTTTATGATTATGCTTAAAAAGTGCTTGATGAAAAATTGTTATGTGTAATTATAATTAGAACAAAAAAAATATGTCTTAAAATTTTATACAAATGAATAGGGAACCCTCTATATTCGTATAATGTGTCACGACATAGGGATATTACTAGTAAGGGAGAATGAGAGGTGTATTAAAAAGACAAAAAAGAATTTCTTCTATAAATTATTTTAAACTTTATTATATGCTTTATTATAAAGTATACACAGTACATATTGGGTAATCCAACCAGTTAGACTAGGTTATATAATTATTATCTACTAGTTTTTTCCCGCGGCTTCGCTCGCGTTAATTTAGAATTGACAATCAATTCGGGTTGTACTCTGATTGTAATAATATAATTCAATCATGATTCAAAAGAAACGTGGCGCCATCTATTATCATAAGAACATTTTTGTTGTTTTCCTCGGGAACAGTAATTTTTTTCGGGATGAATGGTCACCTATGTCCGTTTCTGTACACCTGACAACGTATATGCAAAATTTCAGGATGATCGGTTCAGTGGTTTAGGCGTGAAAAGGTAACAAACAAACAAACTCATTTTCGCTTTTATAATATTAGTTAGGATGTTATTTCTTTAACTCCAAGGTAGACTGATGCTCTTTCTTTGTTTCTTTTTATAAAACATCTCCCGCACTAGGAATTATTCCTAGGTCGCGGGAAACTTTGCAAACATTCAAACAAAGGACACACAAAAAAATGGCAGTCTTTGGGGACTGTCGATAGAAGTGAAAACTTTAATCCTTGATCATAAACACTTCTTTATAAACCTAATTATAAACCAAAAATAATTCAAAAATGGAAAGCGATCGGTGGCGATGACGCGAGTTCTATGATTTTTGTTCACCCAAGAAGTGCTCAACGCGCCTAAAGAAGTGTCCAATTAAAAAAAAGAAAATGCGCGGCTCAGATGCTAGTTCCTGATCTGAGATATTGTTAATATTCTAAAATAATTCAAAAATGGAAAGCGTGAAAGCGTGACGATGACGCGAGTTTTATGATTTTTGTTCACCCAAGAAGTGCTCAACGCGCCTAAAGAAGTTTTCATTGCAAAAAACACCCAAACCCGGCGTAACCTTTTGCGAATCAGTAAATTTTTTTACCGTGTGGGGATTAAACGCACAACACTAGGCGAAGTAGCACTGGCGGGCAATCCTTTAAACCTTTACGCTATCCATGTAGTGCTTTAAAACCTATCAATACACTTTTTGTGTACCTTTTGAGTAAAATCTATATACTAATACGTGAAGCAAAAACTTTGTACCCCTTTTTACGAAAATTGCGAGGATGAAGGAGGTATGTCCATTGGCGGCTCAGCAGTAGACAAGATGTTCATTAATATTAAAATTCTTCTTTGATTTCAATAGGAATTGTGATATCAATATTGAACTATATGAAGTTCGGAGTAATGAGAATGAATACTAAGAAGTTATATTATTTTCGACAACCGTGCTGCCATTTATAACAAGGGAGTATAAGAACAGGGTTGCCACTAAATAATCATATACTCAATTATTAAATCGATTATGATTTTCTATAAATAGTAATGGATATACTGCCTCCGTGGCGCAGCGGTAGTGAATGCGACTGCTGTGCATGAGGTCTTGGGTTTAAATCCCGGGTCGGGCCAACAAAAAGTTATTGTGTTTTTCTGTTAAGAAATCTCAATAGCAGCCCGGAGTTAGGAAGTTGGCGGTGTAAGACACCAGTGCCTCGGAAAGCACGTAAAGCCGTTGGTCCTGCGCCTGATCTCTCTCCGGTCGTGTCGGATTACCGTCCCATCGGATCATGAGAGTTAGGGAACAGAGAGTGCACTTGTGTTTGCGCACACACTTGTGCACTATAATAGCTCCTGCGCAGATGGCCAGTCTCCGTTAAGACTGGCCGCGGTGACCGAAATTCGGTCTGGAGGACATTATTACAATTATTATTAATGGATATAATATTATGATCAGGTGTGTTCAAATAGTCAAACGATGTTTATAGTATACGATTGCAAACGTAAAACGTACATTATAACAGTGATTTATTATTATTTTTGTCCGTATGTCAGTGTGAGTTACCAAAAATATTTTGTTCGTTAAAATATATCTACTTAATCGATTAAACGAGGCTCGCCTCGATATAAAAGGGAGAAAATCTGGCAACATTTTTCGTTTTCCTGTCAATCCTGTCATTACCTACCTACCGACGCTTGCGCCACTGTATTTGGTGATTTCTTTCTTTGCGATAATAATTTTTCTAACGACAAGCCTTACCAATGGACCCCGAACCCACTTCAAATGACGACCCCAGCTTTGTTATGGACTCCGCATCCGCTTTGCATTACGACCTCGGCGGCTCTTTGATCACGGATACCGATTTCGCTTCTCACGATGACTTTGGCAACCGAAACATGGACATAAGTGGAAACCGTAGTACACCTCATTTCCCTACCTCAGCTATGATGCCCTTATCCTGATTGTTTGTGGAAGTTGTCAGTTGAAATAAGCCCGTTCCTATTATGGTGAACATAATATAAGGTTTAATGTTACCTATTCAATAGAGATAAGCAGAGACAGGGACAACAACCTACTAGAAGATGCCGAATGCACATTAGTAAAGGCCAAAATATAAAGTCGGCACATTAGCCGTAAGATATATTTGGTTTATGTAATGATAAATAATAAAGAAACAGGACACAATGTAATAGTAAGCTATTGCTGTAATTGCATTGCTGGCCGGCGGACAGTGGGTTGTTGCTCCCATGTCATGACCATTTTATGATATTTAGGTTGGGCTAGACACCAAAGCAACATAATATGTGTACCTGCTACATTTTTGGATCATGTATTAATTGTTTATGACATGGATAGCCATGAGGACAATTAATATTTTTTACATAAAAATAAAATATCTTAAAATCCCAAACTTTTTTTAAACCTTTGGTATGTCTATTAAATTGGTGCTTTAGTAGACTATGATTTTATGTATATTGCAGGAATGTTCACTTTAGGCCGAAGTTTGTATGGAAGGTGGACATAGCCCTTTGGCACAGTTAAAGTTTATATGGAGGAGGAGGGGCGAATCCTAATATTTTTATAAAATATGCATTACAAATACATTAAATTAATGAAAAAACACAACAAGCACACAACCATGCATTTGACACAAGCTGTTGAATCGAGTTCGTAGTATTTCGGCATTGTTTGCTTGACTTCGTAGAATGCTTCGTAACTATGGTTACATACATATATATGTGGAGTAGGTTTCAAAATGAAATGTGATTATAAGGGTATAGTTATAGAAAATAAAATTTAAATAAATTATGGGCGAATTTCGACCACTTGGGGACCGCTAGTAAATGAATGTACCTAGGTATGTAAGAAAGCCCCGTAGTGGCAGGCAGTATTAAACTATGTTTGATAGACGATAAAAGATTCAACTGTTTTTACGTGGGACCTACGACACATAGATGCTTGTGCCCTACTCACACTTAATCGATATTTAATTTACATTACATACTTTAATCAAAATTTAGTATTAACTTATTCATTTATGCCTGTTGGTTTTATTGCGACAATCCATCATCAATTTCAACAATGATAATTCAACTTAAGTATGTTTTAAAGGATTAACTTCGACCCAATAAATAATTTTTAATCCCACCAATAACCAAAGCAACTAACAAAGACAGAGTCAGTACAAAATAGACAGGATTCGGCTCTCTAATCGGTTGGCTGCGGTTTCGACTCGGACCAAATTGAACCACTGCGGTCAAACGCTCCTGGCTATGAATTTCGGCTTGTTACGTTAACAATGTTTATTCTCGGTAATCTAGTACAGCGGACACGAGCGGCGAAAAGCTGTCTAAAAGCTAATAAGTTTTTGTTATTGTTGATTTTATAGCAGGGATAAAATCAAAATCAAAAATAAATTTATTCAATTTAGGTTACAAGGTAACACTTAGGAATGTCAAAGTTACACATTTTTTTCTGTGAATTTACATTTACTGCCACGTTCAGCAAAGCAAAGATGTAGGGCTCATGAAAAGAATGGGCAAAAAACTCATGGCCACTCTTTTTAATCGCCAAGTTTACAATAATATTTCGTTTACAAATCATAACTGTAAGGTGCTGCAACCATTTCTCCATGAACTACTACTGAACATACTCAGGCATTTAATAAAATTTGATGGTAGCCTCTAAAGCAGCAGTATGGTAAATAGGAGCATCCACTTACATGTACATAAATAATAATATAATAATAATAATATTCTACCACATACACACAACACCATCTAGCCCAAACTAAGCAGAGCTTGTACTATGGGTACTAGACAATGGATAAACATACATACATATATACTTTTTTTTGTAAATACATACATATTATACATAGAAACACCCAGACCAAGACAAACATCCATGTCCATGCACACAAATGTTTGACTTGTGCGGGAATCGAACCCGCAACCTCAGGCGTGGCAGTCGGTTACACCAACCACTACGCCATCGAGGCCGACTAATAATCAAGACAAGGCATGATTGTAGTCCGTAGTTTAATCTAAATGTTTATTGTACTGATAGACTAGTAGAGACTGACTGACTTTTGGGAAAATGACTTAAGGTGAGATGAATGGAATGATAGAAGTCGCGAGATAAACTAAGAGTGGTTTTGTTACCTCAGCAAAGCTGAATACCTAATAGTATTCAGCGGTGCTGTTGGTTTTCTGTACCCTGAGTGAGCCAGCATATTAATACGAACATTTTAAGTTATAAATATATACTTACTAGTTTTCACCCGCGGCTTCGCTCGCGTAAATGTAGGTTAGGTTAGGTTTACAACAGTTATTTTTTCTGGATGAAAGGTACCCTATGTCCTATTCTGTACCCCTGACAACGTGTATGTAAAATTTCATGTTGATCGGTTGAGTAGTTAAGGCGTGAATGCGTAACAATCAAACAAACAAAGAAACTCATTTTCGCATTTATATTATTTTTTGCCCGCGGCTTTACTCGCGTAAAAGTACGTTAGATTAGATTATGTTAACTAGAAAAAATATCTTTTTAAATAAGATATAGCCTATGTTACTCGGTGATAATATAGCTATCTAATGGCGATAGAATTAATAAAATCGGTTGAGTCATTTTTGAGCTAAATCCTTACAAACAAACAAAAAAATCAAGACTTTTAAATACAGAAGATTTTTTTTATTCCAATGCACCTTTAAGTTCAAAGTCATGTGCGTAATAAATCGTAAATTATCGCTCGCTTTAACGTCGAAGATAAACATTATGAGGAATCCTGCATGACTGAGAGTTCTCCATAATGTTCTCGAAGATATGTGAAGTCTGCAAAGTCGCATTGGGCCAGCGTGGTCGACTATGGCACTGAGTAGAGGTCCGTGCACAGCAGTGGGTCGGCTTCTATACAGGATCATCCCTGTTCAATTATTATTATTCGATTTTACTTTTCGTTTACACAATCGCTTACGGACTTTTAATAGTGCATTCGAATGATATTTAAATAAGGCTTTGATTCAAATACTTACTTTGTACGTCCAATGACGCAGTGTAAGTACTTATGTATCGTATTTTCGACACATTCGAATGTTACTGTGCGCTTTGCTAACTTATACATTCACTGAAACTTAAAATTTATACATGTACTACCTGACCCGGCAAATATTGTTCTGCCATATAAATTAGGGACACCCTAATCACGTAGCGGTATGAAATATAATAATAATAATATAATAATATATTCTATCACATACATACAACACCATCTAGCCCAAACTAAGCAGAGCTTGTATCGAGCACACAGACAGTTTCTATGGCGGAACCATAGAAACTGTCTGTGTGCTAGATAGATGGCGTAAGGATCGAGTTAGATCACGATAATATGGTTTCGTTTACTCGTGGAGTATACCCGCGTATGAACGAAACCATATCGCGATCTAACTCGATCCTTACGCCATCTATAATATGGTTTCGTTCACTCGTGGAGTATACCCGCGTATGAACGAAACCATATCGCGATCTAACTCGATCCTTACGCCATCGTCGAAATTACGAAACCATATGACTGATCGCATCAAGATCAGACCGAAAGGAAAGTGACACAAGCTATTTAAAAAAAACTAAGAACCTTAGTTAGTTAGAGCTAGTTAATAATAGATGCACCTTAAATATGACTTACAATATCTTTTTTTTTTAATTTCCTTTATTTATTTTGGGATTTTTATCCATAGGGATATGTCAATCCCATTGTACCTTATAGCTAGATACACACATTAAAATTAAAAGTACACTGTTAGATATAACTAGAGATACAACTATAGATTAAATACTAGAGATTACAACTAAGGATAACATAATCATTGCTGAATTATTTTTATCAAATTACATAGGTTTTTGTACAATATCTTAAAATTTGAAACTATGTATTAATGTGTCTTTATTAGTACATACTATTGTTTATTAAAATTATTTAGTTAAAATTTTTGATTTTGTTGTTTGCAACCTGCTATCAAGCTTTACAACCTGCTTCTAGCGCTATCTTTTCTACCAGGTATACCTGCAGACATCAAGGCACTAGCTTGTAGCGGCTTGAGCCGGTTTCACGTCATACAGCGCGTTGAACGCATTGTGATTACCACATTACATGTAAACTATTTTATTTTTGCGTTTTGCTTTTAAGGCTCCCCTACATTATCGGCGATGATCGTTGATCGTGTGATCGTCTATAATCGGCACGATCATCGTGCAAGCATCCACACGATCGTCTGTAGTAGTTTGTCGAACGGCAAGCGTCAAGATGGACGTTGAGCGTGTTGCTGCTGCAACCATTTATTTAATAGCGGTATACAACCGTTATGTCAATGTGGGACAACATAAAGCTGTGAAAATGGAGGAAAAGAAGATGGTGGTGTTTGAACATGCATCGTAATAGAACCAAGTAAGTAGCTACAATAAACTTTAGGCGGGCTTATTTGAGTTAAGTCAAAACGGCGAATGAATGATCAGCGATCGTGTGGGCAACTCAACGCAACCACCCGGCGATTCCCTATGATGCATGTCCGAAAAACCGTTAATACACGGGTCGCAGGCGATCATAGACGAGTACAGCCGAGTATGCTCTCTACACGATCGTGCTCGCGCGTAATCGCCTGTAATCGCCGATAATGTAGAGAAGCCATAACGTAGCGTCAATCGCAGCGCGTAACGCGTGTTGTCTTGTCACTCAAATACCGATTTGCAACACGCGTCTCATCTCGTCGTCTGAGATGATTCTCATTGTGCTATTTTACGTTGCTCTCATATATTTTATTAGAAATAAGAAATGGATGGCAAGCCGCTTACGCCATATCAATGCAAGAAGCCATTTCTATATAGCTTACGCCTTACGACGTATGACTCATTAACGTACCTAGCCTTTTAATGCCAATGACCTCTACACCACAACAATTTGTGTACCTAAAACGAAATACGCACATTCCCACGTTATTAATAAGCCTTGTATCAAGTAAATTAAACGGAGGTGTTACCTTAGGCTCGCAATGTACCAACCACTAGAGGTCAGGTACAAAGGTCCAAGAATTCTAAATATTCACACAATTACAGCACCCGTGTTATGGGTCTACCTAAATTATGTACAAGTTTTATTAAAACATGCCATTTTCAACCTTATTGATTTAAGAGAGAATCCAGATGAAAAGAAATCTATATATTAATACGTGAAGCGAAAACTTTGGATACCTTTTTACGAAAATTGGGCGGACGAAGGAGTATGAAATTTAGCACACTTATAGTTAATACAGAGAAGTGACGAATGCTAATATTTTTTTAAAATATGCATTAGAAATACATTAAATTAATGAAAAAACACTACACGCACACAACCATGCATTTGACACACGCAGTCGAAGCGCGTAACTATGGTAACATATACCAATATATAATGACATAATATGTCAGCAATATCTTACAGGCAAACTTTCCTCGAATTTCAAGCACTAGGCGTCCGCTTGTATTATATAAAATTGTCTGTTTGCCTGCGTGTTTGTTGGAATAAAAAAAGCGGAGTTCTTTATGTTTTTACAGTTTCGTAGCTTGCAGTTAAAATTAATATCTAAACTGTCTATCTATTGTTTGGGTACACAAACCGAAGTTATAACACCTATGTGTTATAAGTGCTATCCACATATTATGCTATCCTGTTCATAAAGTTGCATGCCAACTAGATATTATTATTAAAAAACTACATATATAAATATAATATTAATAATATCAGCCCTGTATTAAACTGTCCCACTGCTGGGCACGGGCCTGTTCTCTGCGTGAGAAGGGTTAGGCTATAGTCCACCACGCTGGCCCAGTGCGGGTTGGCGGACTTCACATATCTTTAAGAACATTATGGAGAACTTTCAGACATGCAGGTTTCCTCACGATGTTTTCCTTCGCCGTTAAAGTGAGCGATATTTAACTATTTAATACGCACATAACTGCAAAAAGTCAGAGATGCGCGCCTTGGGATTAAACTCGCGGCATCTGCGTGGCAATCCAAAGGTCTCCCACTAGGCTAAAAACTTATTTAAAAAGAAATCATTCTTATAAAGATGACAACGAACGAAATCTCGGCAAAGGCTTGAAATGTTATATAAGCCCTAGTGTAATATTTTCAGATCATTATCCTCTTCATAAGTAACTATAAAAACTTACTCAGACCACGGTCTAGTTAGTTCTTACGGGTGCTTATATGAAATGGGTAATATAATATATGACGTATCATCCGCGGATAATAATTCTAGATAGTTCTTTATTTTGACATTTCAGTTGCCGCGTTTAAGGGCTATATTTCACTGGGACACCATGGCGGTGCAACCAGTCGCCGCTACCAACAAAATGTATACAGCTCTATAGAGAGTTACTCACATGGTGTCCGTTTGGTTGCGCAACCAATTTGGCGGCGCGACCAGCTCGAACGCGAGCACTGAATGTTACTGATCGCGCCGCCACGCTGGTCGCGCCACCATTAATTACTATAGCCCTGTACCTATGGTGTCTCACTCACTCAGCCGCCAGTTCTTCCGCCAGTGACGCCCTACCTCATTGCATGCAACACGCGTGCATTGGTTCGACGTCCATTTTGATACTGTCTCAGTGTGGTGTGGCGACTCTGGTGTCTGTATGGTGTCTAGTTTGGTAGCATACGGACACCACGGTGGCGCGACTGGTTGCGCCGCCATGGTGTCCCGGTGAAATATAGCTCTAAAGGTTAACGATATTTGTTTTTTTAAGTAACTACCCGCTTCGCACGGGTAATACCTTAGAGGTAAGGCGTGAGATGAACCAACTCACAGTAATGTGTAAAATCCTCAGAGGTAAGATTGATGCACCGGATCTTCATGATGAGTTGTGTCGATTATATGTCCCTAATAATTACCGTCGTAACCGGAAACATGTTTTGTTCACCGTACCGTCATGTCGCACTGTGGCTCGTGCAAAGTCACCCATACCGCGCACCCAGTCTGCTCTCAACACTCTCCTTAGTGCCAATCCGGACTGTGACTTGTTTGCGGACGGATGGCATGTAATTATGTTGGTGTGTTTGCGATTCTGTGAAAGGAATCGCATACACACTAACTAAACTTATTTTTGTGTATTGATTGTGTTTCGTGTATTGTGTTTTGTTTATACATTATGATTGTTAGTTCTTTTTTTTTCTGTGTATATTTTATTTTTGTTGAATTTATTTGTGTGTTCCATTTTATTATTGTTTTTCCTCTTTGTTGTTATTTATGTGTGTGTTACCAACTATGGTTTTGTGTTAATTAATGTAATTGGTGTTATACCGTTTTAATTAATTAATTAAATAAATAAATAAATACAAAACTTTAACAAATTATACACCTAAACCTTCCTCATGAATGTCTCTGTCTATTGGTGAAAACCGCATGAAAATCTGTTCAGTCGCTTTGGAGTATATGAGGAGTATAGTTTCAAAACCCGCCACAACGATATCAGAACAAAAATATTGTTCCGATTGAATATGAAACTCTTTCGTTGTTTCTATCGCATTGCACTAATAGTTTTCAACACAACCCACTAAAATTCTATTAAATTTTGTTTGTTGCAAATACTGCTAAAATAGTACATTTATATTATCTTTAAACTGTTTTTTGAGATTTACCATTATTTGGTGAAAAGTATTTCAGAGGATTTTGAAACTAAACTACTCATATCACGCACAGACAGACAGACAGAAGCGACGGGGGACTTTATTTTATAATAATAATAATATATCGTTTATTTCTCTCATAATATACATACATACATAGATTCACGCCTGTTTCCCAGAGGGGTAGGCAGAGACATATTTTATAATATGTAGTAAAGAATAGAGGGTACACTTCAACATCAAGATCGGATGTAGTTTGTACCGTTTTCATTAGCTGTCACTGCTGCCGCATATTAATATGTATTTCTATTATATAAACAGATAATATACATATTTATTATGTTTTAAAAAGATACTTGCTACGTAAGGTATTTTCAATAATTGTTTTGTTACTTGACTTTTCCACAAACATGATAAAGATCATTCTAAAAATATCACTAGCAAAGCACTAATTGCACACATATACATACTCACATACAATACATAATAAGAACATGCAATAAAATAGCCACAAAGGCACAATAGAATACTAAAGTTTATGTATATCATGTCATATTACATTATATGTATAGCAAAGGAATTACAATCACTTTATGTGATTGTAATTCCTTGGCTATTTGATTTTACGCATAGAGATGACAAGGAAACCAAATAAAGATGATTCTTAAAATATCACCTACAAAGCGATGTTTGTACACACATACTCACACATAATACATAATAAGAACATGCAATAAAATCGCCACAAAAGCACAACAGAACACTTAGTTTATGTGTGTGATATTATATTAGAATACTAGCTTTTGCGCGCGGCTCCGCCCGCGTGGTACCTACATCAATTAAAAGTAGCCTATGTCCTTCCCCAGGTTTTAAACTATATCTGTACCAAATTTCATCTAAATCGGTTGAGTGGTTTAGCCGTGAAAAGGTAACAGACAGACAGACAGACAGATTTACTTTCGAATTTATAATATTAGTAAGGATAAGTTGTTCTTATTATTTTCCTAAAATCGACAAGGAAGGGAACGAAAATGACTCTAAAATATCACCCACAAAGCAATGTTTACACACATTACTCAAACACAAATATAATAAGAACATACAATAAGATCGCCACAAAAGCACAACAGTACACTTAGTTTATGTGTGTCATATTGTATTATAATATAAGGTGTTCTCATAATTTTCTCTTAAAATCATCAAGGTAGCAAACAAAGATGATTCTAAAAATATCACCAACAAAGCAATGTTTACACACATACTCACACACAATACATAATAAAAACATACAATAAAATCGCCACAAAGGCACAACAGAACACTTAAGTTTATGTTTGTGACATATTGGCGACCTCCGCGCTATGTTGGGAATTACATCAATCCAATTTAAGAAACGGTTCACATTACCGACATTCCGAGATCTAGAAATTAGGATGTGGTGTTTAGGAGGAGATGTAGCGGGAGCGATAACATTTGTGGATAAAGTAGATTCTTAATAATGGAGAAATTTTTTAAATCGGTATTCTAGTTTTTGAGTTTTTTACATTCCAGACAAAAATATGATTATTTTCTATTTATGATATAAGTGTATACTTATGTATAATCTGTATAATTCTGGACATATCTATGTATATTAGAGTCGCACCAAACTATGTGATGTTGATAATGTACGCGTAATTATGTTATACATCTGATATCAGGCCTGCCTCACAATGTATTAATACCCTGTTAAAGCAAGCGATATGAGTAAATAGGTTTTAATACAAATCTGTACCCCTGACAACAAATACACGAAATGTCATGATTGGTCGAGTAGTTTAGGCGTGTAGTCGTAATAAACAAATATACAAACTCACATTCATATTTAAAATATCAGTGTAAAAAGGGGATAGGAGAGAGCAATGTGATTCTACGTAAGCGATGTACCTTTTAGCAATAATAACATCATTAACACATTGTTACAACTGTTCATTGAAATTAAACTACTATATACTGATTTTATCGCGTTGTTTATTTGACACTTTATTACAAAATATAGAAACTGTTATACTACTATTACTATTAAACTTTACTCATTTTTAAGCTAATTAAATTATTGAAACTATTAAAACTATTATACTATTTATATTTACACTTTCCCCGACGTTTCGGTTGCATTTCAGCAGCCATGGTCACGGGTCATGATAAAAGCAGTCGATTTGATTTCTGATTTTGTTTATATAAAACAACAAATCGCTACCGCTTGTCTCACGAGCGGCCCTTCAAAACGCCTCGCCCTCGGAATAAAAATGAAATGTTGCACAGTAAAAAGTAAGATGTCAGGCAATTGTTCGTCAGCGGTGACAACGTTCGCAGCGAGGAATTGAGACATTCAGACGTTGAAACCGTTCCCCTGCTATGCTGATCCGGAAAATGGAACTGCTTGGAAAGATTTAGGAATATGGCGATTAAGGTACATGCGTCTGGTTGGTTTAAAACTATAGGTACAGTCAGATGCGCGAACGTTCGTTTTTTAAACAAGTGAGAAACGGCAATGAGTTGCCGTAAATCTTAGAGTTTGAAAAAATTATATCACGTGACCTTGAGGTCAGAGGTCAAAGGTCATTGTCATTTCGGGGTATATCAACTATGATGAGTCGAAAGGCGTTGACCGCGAGTCTCTAGCTCTTACGGTTCTTGAGTTGAAAGTTGTATAACAGACGTACTAAGCTGTTGTATTTAAGAGTTTTTTCAAACTCTAAAACTATAATTGATGTAAATGAAGGGAGTCTAAGGAGCCTTTTGGTGGGAGCGAGAAGACAGGTGTGTTGGCTTTATGCATTTAAAGTGTTTTATGACCTTTTGTGAAATACTCTCAGCTGCAGTACTGAGTCTGAAGATATAGACAATGTATGACAATAAGGTGACCAATGACGTCTTAAAATATGACTGGTGAAGTGGGTACAATAAATCTAAAAAAAAATTACCGTGGGAGAGCCACGCTTCGGCACGAATGGGCCGGCTCGACCGGAGTGATACGACGGCCTCACAAAAACCGGCGTGAAATAGCGCTTGCGTTGTGTTTCGTCGAGTCAGTGAGGGTACCGGAAGCCCAACCCCCTCTCCTGGGAGAGGGAGCAAATCTAAAAGGCTGGCAACGCACTTGTGACTCCTCTGGTGTTGCGGGTGTCCATGGGCGGCGGTAATCGCTGACCATCAGGCGATCCGTCTGCTCGTTAGCCTCAAAGAACATAAAAAAATCTCTAGGAGTCCTTCATGAAAATAATAAAATACAATAAAATGTATTTAAATTATTTTTACATATTGGAGCTACTACCGGCCCCATGGTAATAATTTATGTCCTGTGGTAATAATATAATTTCTGCATCACGAGTAAGTTTACAATGAAATAATTTACACAATAACACCAAGACTCTTCTTCTCCCTAGCCTTTATTATTCCCAAGTCACTTGGGGTCGGCTTTCTAGTCTAACCGGATTTGACTGGATATCAGTTTTTACACGGAATGGCTGCCACCTGACCTCCGCAACCCGAAGGCTAACGATACCCTAAGGCTAGACCAGTGTTAAGATATTAGAGGGTACTGACTTCCCAATAACGACTGCCATAGATGTTCATGGCAGCCGGGACCGACGGCTTAACGTGCTCTCCGAGGCACGGAGCAGGCGATAATTGTCAATCAATATGCACATAATTTCGAAAGTCATATAGCTTCCGAAAGTTAGAGGTGCGCGACGTGGCCGTGGGTTCGAGCCCAAGACCCTCTGCATTTCAGTCTGATGGTCTCCCTACTGAGCTATCACTGCTGAACACCAAGACTAAAAACAATGATACGTAAATCACAAAAATGGTAACCCCGTTTGGGGACCGTAATCACAACACTCTTCGCACTGGCAGTATACCTCTGTTTAATTTATAACGGCTTTATATAATATGTATTAGCTGTCCTGCGCAACTTCGTCTGCTTCACATAAGAGAATTTGCCCCGTTTTCGCAACATTTTTCATTGATGCACCGCTCCTATTGGTCCTAGCGTGATGTTATATAGCCTATAGCCTTCCTCGATAAATAGGCTATCCAATACTAAAAGAATTTTTTAATTCGAACGAGTAGATCCTGAGATTAGCACGTTCAAACAAACAAACAAACTCTTCAGCTTTATAATATTAGTATAGATATAAAGTTCGATCCATCGTTACAATAACAGCTATTTTCTAATATCCATCAAAATCTGATAACCATTTCACTACGAACAGTCTGTTCTGTTTCTATAATAACTCTACAGAGTATATCCCCTAACAATGGATATAAGAGTTACAATCCCCTTATAAGGCCAAAGGTCAATAAAAAACAGGCCATTGTCTGCAGTAAAATGGAATTGGGATATATATTTAATTCTTTAAGGCTTAACAAGGCGTTCACTTGTACTCTGATTCAAATAGAAATTGAAACTGTAAATTTTCATATTACTTCTGTCCTAAGGAAAAAGCCAAATTTAAGAGTACATTAGGTTTGGATGGCATTTGCCCTTCGGAGACGAGGATCCTATGTAATTGTCTGGAGTAGATTAAACTTATATCTAGTCGAATTATATTTTTAATTCGATCTGTCTAGTGCTTAAGTGGATAGATTGAAAGATAATCCTGTGATTCTATTTTGCCTCAGATAATAAATTTAGAAGCGGTAGCCTAGTGGGAAACCGTTGGACTGCCACGCGTAGAGGTCTCGAGTTCGATCCCAAGGCGCGCATCTCTAACATTTCCAAGTTATGTACTTATTAAATAGTTAATTATCGCTTGCTTTAACGGTGAAGGAAAACACATCGTGAGGAAACCTGCATGTCTGAGAGTTCTATATAATGTTTTCAAAGATATGTGATGTCTGCCAACCACATTAGGCCCGCGTGTTGGACTATGACCTAACCCTTCTCACACTGAGAAAAGGCCCGTGCCCAGCAGAGGGTCAGGTTATTACAGGGCTGACATTATTATTATATATATATAATACATTTAATGTAGAAATTTGATAAATATAAAACTAGTTCTACTTTTTTATTTATCGTGACATAACGTGAATTTATTATTAAGTAGCTATCCACCGCAGTTTCTCTCACTTTATGATTACTGATCCGCTGCGGTATCTCGTAGCATGATGTTACAAATATCCTTACTTTTGGATAAACTAGCTTTTTACTGTCGTATTTTTTAGTGTATTCATTACATACAAAAATACAAATAATTTCTCTTATTAATAACTAGATGTTGCCGCGATTACACCCGTGTTTATCGTTACTGCACCGCCCCCGTGGGTCGTAGCGTGATGTTATATAGCCTATAGCCTTCCTCGATAAATAGGCTATCCAACACTGAAATAATTTTTCAAATCGAACCAGTAATTCCTGAGATTAGCGCGTTCAAACAAACAAACAAACTCAGCTTTATAATATTAGTATTGATTATTATTTGTATAGATGAACTAGCTGATTGGAAATGAAAAAAAATCAATACAACTGGTATTACCAAAGATTAGCGTGTTCAACTAAAAACAAAAAATCTCTTAAGCTTTATTGTTAAAGATTCTGCCTTTGTCCTAGGTCATTTTATTACACTACTTAGTGAATATAATTTAATTTCTGTTGCACTTACTATTTGATAATCATATCACGTTTTAGCTGTAGGTGATAAAGCTCAGACAAAGGTAATAAATACAGGCTAAAATCAGTCACAGTTCATTAATAAGCCGATTAGTTCGTGTATTACTTAGATTAATCATGTAGATGTAATGAGCAGCGGTAGCTCAGTGGGGAGACCAACAGACTGCAATGCAGAGGGTCTCGGGTTCGAACCCACATCGCGCACCTCTGACTTTCGGAAGTTATATGACTTTTCGAAATTATGTGCGTATTGATTGTCAATTATCACCTGCTCCGTGCCTCGGAGAGCACGTTAAGCCGTCGGTCCCGGCTGCCATGAACATCTATGGCAGTGGTTATTGGGAGAGTGTCGACACAAAAGATCCCACTGGGTCTGCACTGACTGGCCCCCACATAAGATAAGATAAGATACGATAGATTAATCGTAACAGGGCATTATTGAAGTGCAAATTCTTTGGGCGCGTTGAGCACTTCTTGGGTGAGCAAAAATCATGGAACTCGCGTCATCGTCACCGAACGCTTTCCATTTTTGAATTATTTTTTGTTTATAAGGAAGTGTTTATGATCAAGGATTAAAGTTTTCACTTCTATCGGCAGTCCCCAAAGACTGCCCCATTTTTTTTTCTGTTACCTATTTATTTTATACATGTAATGGTACCTTTACCACCATCCAGGCAACGGTAACAACTTACCAACAAGCGAGTCATAAGCTTATCTGCCACTTTTATTGTATAAAAAACGAAAGTTTTCTTTCTAGAATATAATATAAGCGGATAATTTTAATAGTTCTATTATTAGAATCTACATTGAAGTATATTTGAAGTAATTGCCTGTCTCGGTGGTGCAGCGGCCGTAAATGCGAATGTTATAGATGAGGTTAAATTCAATTTCTGTACACAATTATAACATTGTGTTTGAGATAGCCACGCTTCAGCACGAATGGGCCGGCTCGACCGGAATGATACCACGGCCTCACAGAACACCGGCGTGAAATAGCGTTTGCGTTGTGTTTCGTCGAGTGAGTGAGGGTACCGGAGGCCCAACCGTGTCCCTCCCCCCTTCTGGTGGGGGTAAATTTAAATGGAACGCAACGCACTTGTGACTCCTCTGGTGTTGCGGGTGTCCATGGGCGGCGGTAATCGCTTACCAACAGGCGATCCGTCTGCTGTTTTGTGTCCTATACCATAAAAAACAAATACATGAATAACAAAATGTAACAAATAATAATAAAACTACAGAATAATTTCATTAAGAAAATACACAAAACATAAAAAAACCTACAAGTAATTTAGCGAGTACAAACACCTTTTCAGTAGATGAGCCTTCAACTCCACCGAATATAATAAACAATAATAAACTTTATTTCCAAAAATAATAGTACAGCCTGTTATAATATTTAAATCTGTAGTCCTAGCTAGGCTACTAAGTAGCCTGTGTTAAGGACGTTCAGCCCTTAGATCCCACAGTATAAGGATTTGGTGACTGTTAGCGTTATAAGAAGTTAAATCTATTAGCTATGGTTATTGGAACATGATTATGTGCGTTTGCGTGTGCGTGTGAGTGCGTGTGTGTGCGGGTGTGTGTGCGTGTGTGTGCGCGTGTGTGTACATGTGCGTGTGTATGTGTGCGTGTGTTTGTATGTAAATTGTGTGTCAGTAATGTGAGAAAGTCTTCGGTATATAATAATATAGTCTAATCTTTAATTTATTTTGCACTTCTGTGCGGAAGTTTCTCGGATTTGATGAGGACCGCGTACACTGCGCCGAGTGTTATGGGTTACACGAATAAGCACAAGAACGAGAATCGTCTTTATTTAAAAAAAGAAAAATATACGCGTAGGCATGTGTATCTATCTAGCGGGGCCACTCGAGCTAGACCGAAAAAACTAATGGCAATGCTTTGTTTGTTCAATGTAGCTCAATTATTATGGTAGAAATTACAATAAATCGCCTCATCCATCCAACAGGGCCCGCGGTTGTATTACGCTCGGAATATATAAAAATAATACTGATCGTAACTTGTGCCAATATACCTCTCGATTCATGTACTTCCAGGTATGAACTCCCAGGAATCTTTAACAGAACAGGAGAAATTCAGCAAGAAAGTTTTGTCTGCCTAGCAGGGCCCTTTGCAATTTGAATTCATACGGTAAAAAAAAGCACACCCTTGTTATGTATTATTATATGTTATATATTAGATACACATCGCGTAGGCACGAAATCTTAATTTAATAATCGTGGATTATACGAATATTTGTCCTATACGTGGTCAATCATGCAACCTTTGTCTCGACGTAGTAACAAGAGACAAAAGCCATTGCGCCATTAAAATTTAAATCAAAATTTGATATCTATCTGAAATTTTATATTTTCAATCAACTGTTTGATTGAATTGATTTTTTACTTCAGATGAAAAAGTATTAAGTTATGCCTATCCATATCATTAATTCAAATAATAATTATAAAGGCAAATATTTTATTTTCGTATTTTGTAAATAATAAATTCAACATCTACTGGACTAGACAGAATTTAAAATATTTCACTTGTACAATCTACTTTATCGAGAAGTAACATAGACTATACAACATCACGCTGAAGCCGCGGGAGCGAAGCACTAATCATGAACGTGGGTAAAACCGAGTAAAATATCTAGTCTATTATATATATTTTTTCTTTTTATTTTTTTTATTGCATATATTTTTTATTTATCATTGACACAAATATTTACATTATTAATTTTAAAACGAATATTATAACGATTTAAATTAGGTTGGAAAACGGTTTCTCCTAACTTAAATACACGTTATTTTATAAGGCTATGGCGCTCGTTGCCGCAGCAACGTCCATCCATTTTACCTGGAAGCGTTCCGGTCTAGCAAGGATCGTTTTCAGCGATCCTTTCTCCCGTGGTCGTGTAGGCTCTGGAATGAACTACCTACGGCGGTGTTTCCTAAGCGTATGACATGAACTTCTTTAAATGAGGTTTAAAGAGAGTAAGGCTGTCATGGTAGGCAGCTGTTTGGCTGTACGACCCCTTTATTGACTGCACGAATGACGTGGTGGTTTAATTGGCCGCCTGGCCACTGCCGGGGAGTCGAGTGTTGTGAGTTCGATCCCCAGACGGAACAAAAATGTGTGTGATCCACAACTAGTTGTTATGAGTCTGGGTGTTCTTCGTGTCCGTTGTTTTAATGTTTGCAAAAGTCGACCGCGACACAGGAAGTAATACAAGAGCGGGCGAAGTCATTTTAAAAAAACAGATAAAAATAATAAAAAAATCGATGAGTGGCGGTTGACACTTATCATCAGGTGGGTGGAAGCTCGTTTGTCAGACGAAGCAATAAAAAAATCAGCGGGATGCACTCTGGGAGTGCCGGCAGATGTGCAAACTTGAATATTAACGTTGTGCATTTATGATATTTTGGAATGGTTAGGGAATAATTTTGCACGAATTGCTTATCAGTACAAAAGTACTATCATTTATGTGGTAAAATACAATATTCATTTATTGCGCTATCGTACACAAACATGACAATTCTCCCTCCGTCTTACGAATTTTCGATCTGGTCACGTATCCTGACGCGAGTTTAACATTTTTTACCCATCACAAAAAAGTGCACAGCGCCGCTAAAGAAGTTTTCACTTCAAAAAATTGTGTTCGAATAGGGCTAAAAAGTTTTATTCTAAGTCGAACAATACATGATAAAGCTATTGAGGTACACACTACTCTGAGACAGGGCATTCATCAAATCGCTCAGAACAAAATCCTTTAGTTGTAGCACTTGTACAAAGGGTAGTATTTTCGTGAACGTTTTAGTTCATTCGTTCAGTGTCGTGTCTAATGGATTGTGAGTGGAGGCGCTCGCGTGTGCGGATCTGTCTGTATTTTGTGTGTATTGCAAGTTAGCAAAGGTTAGCGGGTAAAAAAATTGTTATTAAGCATTTTCTGGATTGCGTTTATGTTTGCGGGTGAATAGATATAGACCAGAATATGTTCATAAAAGACAACTCTACTAGAAGGACTCTTTCAGAACTTAGAATCAAGCCACTTTTACTCAGAACAATCATTAGTGGATCATAAAAATAATTGTCTTGAGTAGAATTTGAATGCACAATACTCAACACGGAGGCAGCGGCGAAGATACTGCTGCGTCATTCATCATGAATTAAAACTTTAAAAACCAGGCTTATATAATATACTGATAAACAAGCTTAATACTATATATTCTATTTGTTTATCGCAGAGTTACTTTAGCAACTGCTTCTTTGATTTCGTTTTCGGGTCGGAACGAACCACACACGCGTTCTTCACACTTTTTTAAAGTGAAAATTTCTTTAGGCGTTGAGCACTTCTTGGCTGAACAAAAATCATAGAACTTGCGTCATCGTGACGCTTCTACGCTTTCCATTTTTGAATTATTTTAGAATATTAACAATATCTTAGAAATGGTGCGTCCTACGCAAAAATAACGAAATTTTGACCTCCTTAATAAAGCCGCCCCTTCTTTTATAAGTCATTGTTTATGTTCAAGGGTTAAAGGTTTTCACTTCTATTGGTAGTCCCCAAAGACTGCCCCAATTTTTTTGTTAGGTTCAATGGATCGACCTTCAAAAAGAAAGTCACCGTACTACCAGCACTAAAAGTAAAGGTTTCTGATTGCCAGTTAAAAACACAACGCCTTCATTATGAGTCTGGAAACCATCACTCTGCAGCAAGACAACACAACGATGTTTGGTAAGTATCTGTGGATTTACCCAGGTGCGCTTGTTTGAACGTTTTGCTGAATTTTCTCGGTATAACTGCCTAGTAAATGCAAATAATTGAATCTGGAAATTCACTGGCAGTGTGGCAAGAGGCTCGCTCCTTATTACGTAGAACTAAAAACCATAGTTTGCAGTTAGAAGGTACAATTATACATCTTTTTTTATCGCTTAAGGGATATAACATATTAAGTTTATAGTAATTTATTAAAAAAAGTGTTCTAAATATTAAATGTTTGTTAACATTAGATGTAAGAGCTCTTACATGGAGTGGAGGGTTGGTAACCTGAGATACAGGAACCATCCTAGTTCAGGTATCAACCCCTCATAGTACATTTTTATGTGTATATTGTTTATAAATGTTCTTTATGTTACTATGGCGAGGAAATAAACGTTATTATTATCAATTTATTTGCAAACTCGGGAAGGTATAAAAATGTTCTTTACGGCAAGAATGATACAAAAACAGCAAGAAGATCCGGTAGATATTAAAAAAGTGGAAGAAAATTTATCTTAAAGAGTTTTAACAAAGTGGTCTCCTATAAATCTGTATTCTATTATTTACATTAATATGTCACTAAAAAGTGTTACTTGTTTTGTGCTGGGAATGTTAAATTGTTACTTAACTTGATTAATATCTTATTGCTGTCCGATTGGGTAGACAGTAGATATTGATTAAACACCTATATAAATCTACTAGATGTTCCCGCGGTTTCACCCGCGTTTATCGTTACTGCGCCGCCCCCTTGGGTCGTAGCGTGATGTTAAATATAGCCTATATATAGCCTTCCTCGATAAATAGGCTACCCAACACTAAAATATTTTTTTAAATTGAACCAGTAGTTCCTGAGATTAGCGCGTTCAAACAAACAAACTCTTCAGCTTTATAATATTAGTATAGATATAAAAATTGAAACTGTGTAGGTTATACACCTACACAGTTGTAATTTTTATACAACAATATGTATATAAAAACGATTTTTATTCATACGGCAAAAGAAGACATATATACTTTTAGACAGGACGCCCAATTATGATTTTGTAGAGTTTCATATTTTACTAGACATTGGGAAGGTATGAGAAAGGTTGAATATCGATTTAAAATACACCTCATAAAATATCCTTTCTTTTTTACTTGGTGTTTCTTTGATTTAACTGTTTGGTGGCGTAGTGATTTAATTAGCTGCCTCGCCATTAGAACTGCTCCGAATGCTATGAATCTCAGGACAAACAATTATGTGATTCACAATTATTATTAACTAGCTTTTACCCGCGGCTTCGCTCGGAATAAATTTAGAATTTGACAATCAATTCGGGTTGTACTCTGCTTGTAATAATATAATTCAATCATGATTCGAAAGACACGTGGCGCCATCTATTATCATAAGAACGTTATTGTTGTTTTTCTCGGGAACAGTAATTTTTTTCGGGATGAATGGTAGCGTATGTCCGTCCTGACAACGTATATGCAAAATTTCAGGATGATCGGTTCAGTGGTTTAGACGTGAGAAGGTAACAAACAAACAAACAAACAAACCAACTCATTTTCGCTTTTATAATATTAGTTAGGATAGTTGTTCCGAGTCTTGGTGTCCTTTGTGTCCCTTATTTGACACATGATTTATTTGATCTACTAATGCAGGAGTTGTCTTTAAAAAACCATACAAAATAATTTATTCGTTAGAATTTTCGCCCACGGCTTCGCTTAGAAACTGTACCTTCTCAGATAAAAGTTAACATATTCCTTTTCTAAGAAAGTTTATAAGGCTAGTGTGAATGGAACAGTCGCAAGAGGAAAACCTAGGCGAACGTTTCTCGATCAGATCGGAGGCGTTCTGGACAAAGGCCAGGTTAAGAGCTCCTTGAACCGACGGACGTGTATGAGGAATATATAATATAATATTCTATCACATACACACAACACCATCTAGCCCAAAATAAGCAGAGCTTGTACTATGCGTACCTACTGGACAATGGATAAACATACATATATACTTTGTTTTTTGTAAATACATATATATTTATTATATATAGAAACACCTAGACCAAGACAACTTAACTTTAACTTGTGCGGGAATCGAACCCGCGACCTCAGGCGTGGCAGTCGGTTACACTAACCACTACGCCATCGAGGCCGACAATGTAATGAAAGTGAATGAAGCCAGGGAAGTGTGTCAGGTTCGTAGCAAATGGAAATCCGTAGTCTCTGCCTACCCCTCTGGGAAACAAGCGTGAATCTATGTACATATGTATGTATTCCTTTTCTGTCACCTGACAACGTGTATGCGAACTGATGATGTTCGGTCGAGTAGTTAAGGAGTAAAAGTGTAACAAACTAATAAACTTACAGTCGCATTTATAATATTAAAGTTATGATTGTTTGCTTATTTATTTGCAAGTAATGTATTTGTCTTTGCATCTTACTTATTTGAAACAACACTTTGATAAACGGTCATTAGAAAAGGGGATATGGGATAAGACCATAAAGTGTTAGCCTCTTCGTGTGCCCTGGTGTATGTATAGTCGTTTAAATAGGAAATTAATTGTTATTGGCCATAGACTTAGATCTGGACACATTCCACGCAACAAATTTCTTCACATGATGAAAAAAATTGGTTCACCTGACTGTTATGTATGTATGTGGAGATGTGCAGGACTTACACCATTTGTTGATGGAGTGTGTCAGATATGAGTCTAGCAGAAATAGATTAGTGTCCGACTTGAATTTGAATAGAGCTGACATAGGGATGTTACACAAAATTTTATCGGAACCTAATAGCGACAACGCGAAAGTTCTGTTGAAATTCATGTCGGATGTTTCAAAATAGTTAGATATGTGGTTAGTCTTATGTTTAGGCTATGATGGAACTGATATACGCCGTGCGTAAAAGTTAAAAAAAAAAACAAGATAAAAAATTAAGAAAAGAACTTACTTATTAATTTTCTATTTGCAAATCGCTTCACCTTATAACATGCTTCCGCTACTAAGTTTGCAATGCCCTACTAAGCACTTGCCATCTTATAATCTCATTCAACCTTACCCTTATCACAAGTCAATAAAGTATATTTTTGCATAAACGAATAGCATAAGCAGTTTGTAATCGCTGCATTATCTACTTCTTAAATACAACGAAAATGCCTTGTTGGGCACAAAATTCCGTTGTGAAAACTAACAGTGCTGTCACGGCATTAAAAAAAGTTGTATGTATGAGAAAATAGAAAACAGAGAAGACTTTTTGGCTTTAGTAAAGCTTTTCGGTTGAAGGCTTTTAAGCTTTGAAGAAGAATGGGAAGATTGGGTCATTAGAAAGAGAACATAGAAAAATCTCCGCTTGTCCCAAGTAATAGTGTCAAGCAGAAGTATAAAATTAGAGCATTCCTAGGAGTACTCGAATCACCTCCATGAACATTAGTTATGAATATTTAGGTACATAGTCTTTTTAAATTTTTTTTATACAACTAAGGTGGCAAACAAGCATACGGCCCACCTGATGGTAAGTGGTCACCGTAGCCTATGGACGCTTGCAACACCAGAGGCATCATTTGCGCGTTGCCAACCCTTTAGGAAAGGAAGTGGGAAGGAGAAAGAGCGAGAAGGGGGAAAGAGGGCGATTGGGCCTCCGGCATTCTCACTCACCAAACGAAACACAACAGTAGGAATACTGCTATTTCTCGTCGATATTCTGTGAGAGGGTAGTCCTTTCCCGGTCGAGCCGGCCCTTCATACTGAAAAATGTTTGTAAAATCCTCCACGACACAGAAATCATTCCTAGATTTCCCATGCTGAAATCAGCGAGGCTCTACTACTCAAACATAGTACGCAGGTTACGCACTCACTCACACTTATTTTCCCTAACTGGTAAGCAGGTTAGTAATTCACATTACAGCAACTTTGATTTTAAGTCCATGTTGTAGGAGTGACCCTAGGCTACCCACCACAGTTCCAGACTCCGTGTATCAGTGTATCTACTGAAAATTTTTTGACTGAAAAGTTCAACAAGGTATTTTAGACCCAGGAATCCAAGCCAGTTCATGCAATTCAGTTGCAGACATTACCACTGCATCACCAAGGCTTTTCTTGATTATTTAATGAAGTAATGTCCTTTTACAATTTTCTCTTTAGCCTGCTGGTATTGTTTGTGTTCCGAAAATCTTCTTGAAAATTAAAGTTATTAAAAGAGAGTCTGTTTCCACGAAGCCACGTTGTTATTATGAAAAATATAAGATGATAATCACGTAATAAAGTCTATTAAATTTATAGATCGTTGTTTAGAATTCCGTATGAGAAAGATTCGTGAAGAACGTTGCGAGTCGATAACCTTTTTTAACGGGCCTAGTGGCTCGTGTTTTAGTATCAGGCGACCAGATCACCAATCCCAGATGGCAAAATAGTGATGCTGAATATTGTTTGTCGATCAAACTTATACTCCGTAAAATATAGTTTGTGTCATGTGACAGATGTCATGGGAATCACGCCCATAAAGTTCCATATTTCATGACGGTGAAATGTAAGCAAAAAATATATAATACTATATTGGTAGAAGTACCAATAAAGTATTATATATTTTTATAATAAAGTAATTATATTGCGTTATAAAAAAGTGATAATAAAAAAAGAAAATCGTGTTCTACATTTGATTATTAGTATTGGAATAACATAATTCAACATAAAGCTCTTGAAATGATTTATATATGATGTGTAAAATGTGAAAACAATTTAAAATGCGAATAATTAAGCGCAGAAAACTTCAGGTACAAGCATTATTCAAACATCAATTTTAAGATCAATAACATTGGTCATACATACATACATAGAGTCACGCCTGTTTCCCAGAGGGGTAGGCAGAGACTACGGATTTCCATTTGCTACGATCCTGACACACTTCTCTGGCTTCATTCACTTTCATCACATTCCTCATACACGCCCGTCGGTTCAAGGAGCTCTTAACCTGGCCTTTGTCCAGAACGCCTCCGCTCTGATCGAGAAACGTTCGCCTAGGTTTTCCTCTTTACATTGGTCAATAGTTTTATAATCGTATATGATCATAATCGTCTCAGCCCTCGGCATGTTAATCTGATAAATTTCACAGGACATATTAAAATTTGTAAATTTGCTTAACACTACCCGATCCGGGATCAGAACCTGAATAGTCATGTTCAGTAATTGCATGTATGATCTAACTATGCCAGCGGATTAATATAGCTTATTAAAATTATTTTTCTGTTCAATAAGTTATGTTATACTGCATAAACAATAACTATAACTCGAAAACTATAAGAAATCGCGGAACATACATGAGGGTGATTCGGATAGTCCACGATACGAGGAACCTATTTTTTTATTTGGACGTCAATCTTCCGGCCACTTGTAGGTATATTCTTTACGCGAAAATTGTTTTATTGAAAAATAAAACACATTACCTTGCACTTAACCTCGTTGATCTTGTGGTATATGTTTGCGAAGGGTTCCGATTCCCAGGTCTGAAACTGCTATTACATTTTTCTGTTTTGAATAGCAATGTGTGTCTATGTGCGCAGTAGACAGCCATAGGTTGGCTGCCTGTGATATGGGACCTAATGTATAGTTAGCGGAATGTATCTTGTATATGTTTTAAGAAAACGACAACTGAAACGACCTCTATGCCATTCATGTAGCCTATAATGTCATACACACATACATACATACATAGATTCACGCCTGTTTCCCAGAGGGGTATGCAGAGACTACGGATGCCCATTTGCTACGATCCTGACACACTTCTCTGGCTTCATTCACTTTCATCACATTCCTCTTACACGCTCGCCGGTTTAAGGTGCTCTTTACTTGGCCTTTATCCAGAACGTCTCCGATCTGATCAAGAAACGTTCGCCTAGGTCTACCCCTTGCGACTGTTAAATTCACACTAGCCTTATAAACTTTTTAGTCAGTCTTTGCTCGTCCATTTTTTCTACATGCCCAAACCATATATAATGTAATATAGGTATATAACAAAGCTTATGTATCCCCGAAGGGGTAGGTAAAACTACTCCTTCAGGGATACATAGGCGTTAACCTTATTTTCATTTTCCCGCCCGGACAAATAGCCGGTCTAGTATTTGAATTTCATTCGGTGTTCCGAGTTAAATTTTCCATAGTAACATTGTATCCAATTATAGCTACAATACAAACTGACGTGGGCCTTTACATGTAGGTATAGAAGTTTCTGACAGTTACAATAGGGAACGTTGGGTCGGGCGTTGACCTTGTCTTGGTAGAAATCTGCTAATATATTCTGTTTACGCCTGATCGACGTTTCACGTGATCAGAAGGCTGGTCTTTATTTGGCCCAAAGATTGCCATTCAACGTGGCAATGCTGCCAGTCTTCTGGGCACGTTACCAGTTGACAGCGATGCTGAAGAATTCTACGAGGCCTAAACCTTTTCTGTAAATATTTAGTAGTATAAATATTAGTGTTTTTGTAATTATGTTACCTTTTTAATACGTTTGTAAATATATATTAGGTTAATTCGTTTTAAAATTAATAATGTAAATAAAAGGCTAGAACGATATATTTGATATTCACGTAAGAAAATATAACTATATTTACTCAATAATATTTTGTATAAGCGGTGGTAGCCTATAGATAATACATGGAGTTCCGATCGAGGGGTTGTTGGTTTGATCTTAATCCATGCTTATCAGCGTAAACCCACTGCTAATCAATATTTAGCATAGCTCGAGGGTTTAACCCAAGCATACTAACCTAATTCGCAACCCAAGTTGGTAAAAGTCATACAAAAGTATCGCACGAAAAAAACACACAAACTCAGAAGAAATATAATTATGTTGATTACGTGAATGATTATCCTGTAGTATTTTCACCCACAACGCTTAGCGCAGGGACAGTGACAAGACGATCACTTAAGACTGCGCCTGCGCGAAATGTGCCAAAACAGGCGGTCACAGTTAAGTTGATAAAATCAACACTTTTTGTTTATCACAAATATAAAATATACATTTACCATAACAACGAATGTGTTTACAATTACTTTAAATAATTAATATTTTCGCCTACAAAATTACGCAAATTTGCACGAAAAATGCAAAAACGTAAGCTCGTATTAAGTGATTATTTAGTTTTTTTTTTTTTTTTCTTTATTTAAGGAGCTTTGTCACAATGTGACTATGTCGCTCCATCATAGTCACCGGGTGTATAATTACAGACTTTTCATAATTTTGTTATACATATTACATAAGGAGCTAGCTAGCTCCGAAACAGGTTTAGATAATACACTATTGCATCTACCAATATCACGCTGCGTATTATCAAATATATGTATTCTGTATCTCTCGCCCCGGACACATTCCAATTTTTTAGATTATAACAGTAGAAATCTATCCTATTTTACAGCTTAAACAAAACATAAATAGTTATATTACAGTTTGTCCGTCCCAAATATTTAAGTTATTCGTTGACAATAAAGATACATATTTATCAAAAAAGCACTTCAAATCCTCCATACAATTTTACTATGGCGGCTGCGCGCCGATTTGAATATCGAGCTCTGTCATTCAGTCCAACCGCGTCTTACGCTCGGCGCAGTCTTAAACCACTACGTCATCAGTGTTTGTTGTAGCAATGTTAATTCGTAAAGTAAAAATGGAAGTAACATACCCTTTATTACATCCATTTTGCTGTCGTTTAAGCCACACATAATAGGGACGAGACTGCCGTCAATATGAAATATTTTTAGATTATGCTGCAGGCTGTTGTTTAAATTTCTTTATCAGAAAGATCTATCAATACTTTTCTCAACCCAACTCTCGAAATCTGGACTCTACGATCGATTAAACACATATTATGACAATAAACGTGTGCCAAAAGAATAATGAGGCAGTCTTATTACAAATTTTGTTTATACGGAACCTTTACCATGTAAACACAATAAACGCTTAACCACTTTTTTAATACAAAAAGCACTCACCATTACGACTCAAATTAAAGTTTATTATCATTAGCACAGCCTAAGAACAGGCTCAAAATTGCCCATAAAATATACTTTTTATTGTATAGGCTTAGGCCTACCGAAAATAATATTAAAGCAATTTTTATACGGCGTAATGTATACGGGTATTTTGTAATACCTTTTTCATAATTTTGCTTTATGGGTGAGTTGCGTCCTTAATATAATATTTTCTATCACATACACACAACATCATCTAGCCCAAACTAAGCGAGCTTGTACTATGGGTACTAGACAATGGATAAACATACATATATACTTTTTTTTTGTAAAAACATACATATTATACATAGAAACACCCAGAGCAAGACAAACATCCATGTTAATGCACACAAATGTTTGACTTGTGCGGGAATCGAACCCGCGACCTCAGGCGTGGCAGTCAGTTATACTAACCACTTTGCCATCGAGGCCGCCAAACCCACGTAACATGTATAGTGACGTCAGTATCCACTATTAGGCGTCAATTGGATCGTAATGTGTAACACTAAACCAACTTATAAAAGCTAATTATAATTGTGCTAGCTTTGGTATCGAATAATCTAAATAAATCTGTATTTTCATATAGCACACGTTGTGTTTCGTCGAGTGAGTGAGGGTACAGTAGGCTCAACCCTCCCCCTATTTGGGGGGAGGGGAGGCAAATTTTGAAGAATTAGCAAGCTAAAGTGGCAGTGGGCTGGCCATATCGCGCGAAGAACCGACAACCGCTGGGGTAAGCGTGTTCTTGAGTGGAGACCGCGACTCGGCAAACGTAGTGTAGGACGCCCTCCGACCAGGTGGGATGACGATCTGCGAAAGACTGTAGGCAGATGCTGGATGCGGCAAGCTGAAGACAGGGCGCTATGGCGCTCTTTGGTGGAGGGCTATGTCCAACAGTGGACTATTATAGCCTGATGATGATGATGATGAGGCAAATTTAAAAGACCGGCAACGCACTTGTGTCTCCTCTGGTGTTGCGGGTGTCCATGGGCGGCGGTAATCGCTTACCATCAGGCGATCCGTCTGCTCGTTTGCCGCCTATACCATAAAAACAAATAATATCAAAACCCGTTTTATTATGACAATTTATCAGAGTAATGAAAAAAAAGGCAAATAGGCCTGTGACACATTTATGATCTTGTCCCCAAAACTACGGATTCGGTTTCGTTGTAAAGAGGCAACGACGAGGTACTAGGCACGAGTCAAGGCCGAAGCACTCGGCTCGTGCTAAGTGACACCTATTATCTAAATAGATATTTGAGCAATAAAGTCACTCACCACCCGCAACTCTGGAAGCTTCCAGCTTTGCAGCAGCTTTTTCCCAGCTTTTGCAGCTGCAAAAATAACTTGAGACCAAATGAGAAGCCGTCTTTCATATCTTCGGTATGGCATCGGCGCTTACAGCGCTGATGTCCTTCTGTATGTCTTACCAAAATGACTACAATCTGATTTAGGGTCAAGTCACTCTAGATATAACTCTATTTGCTAATCAGGCAAAGACACGTGATGCGTATGAACTGCTTGTTCAGATAGTCTAAGCCTACTTCTCACTACAGATGCTTACCCTATGTAGGTACATACATATGTAATGCACGCGAACGTGCAACGTATTTATTTAGCTAGCTGTATATTAGTTTGTAAATATAGTCGAATAAGAAAATATAAAATTAAGACTGCAACTTAAGCTAATAGATACATTACATACTACTTAACTCAGAACCTTACTTAAATATCTAAACTAAAAGTTCAGTAACTTTTACTATTCAACTAAATGCGAATCAACGTTAAGTAAAACTTATTTTGACAGCAATCAAACAATTGCTTTATCTTTAAAGGATCTACGACGGCCTCGCCACTGACCTTGAGGTCACAAAGGTTAGGACCTTGACCTCAGCATTATCTTTTCTTTCTTTTCTAGTAATTACAGTAGTACCTACTGCTAATGAAAGTAATACAGCTTAGATGGATTCAGTAGATTAAGTTTTCTTGTTGAAGTAAAATCTTATAAATGAATGTTGCTAATTAAGAGATCTTGTTTTGATCGTACTGATAATAGAAGGATCGTTGGAATTTCGAAGCTTTTGGGTTCGAATCCCTTGTAGATATGTATTTGAGACACATACCTAATTATGCTATCAATATCTGAACCGCGCAGCTTCGTCTGCTTCACATAAGAGAATTTTCCTCCTTTTTGCAACATTTTTCATTGATGCTCCGCCGCTACTAGTCGTAGCGTGATGTTATATATAGCTTATAGCTTTCCTCCATAAATGGACTTTACACAAACACAAAAACAATTTTTCAATTCGAACAAGTTGTTTCTGAATGAGCGCGTTCAAACAAACAAACAAACTCTTCAGCTCTATAATAGATACGAGTACTAGTGAGTGAATATACGAACACCTTATTACATTCGATCGGATACTACACAACATCACTCTTTTAAGTGCGTATTGAATAAAGACAAAGGAATATATCTTAATGTGTATTTTGATCGCCATGCTTACGTCACTAGGCCAGCTTTTCATTGGTAGCTGTAATTATATTATTGTAACTAATTAATAGAAGGTTCTTATTGGCATTACGATATCATTAATCATCCATTATTTTATACAAAACTAGCTGTCCGGACAGACGTTGTTGTCCTGTACAAGAGAGAGAAAAAAAAGCTTATCTAAACCATCCTCGAATCCACTTGAACACACACAAAAAGTTTCATTCAAATCGGTCCAGCCGTTTAGGAGGAGTTCACTGTTAACACACGTACAGAAGAATTATATATATAAAGATTTTGGCAGCGGCTTCGTTCGCATAAATAATAATAATAACAGTTTATTCAGATTAAGTTTGTACAAATATGATTAACAATAGGTAAGTAGAAGAAATACAATACTTTCTATGCCTGTACTAGGTTATACCTGTATTACAGGCGATAATTATGTGATTTTATAGTGTAACTAGCTGTTACCTGCGACTTCGTCCGCGTAGATTTTAACTAAAATGTGTTTGTCTCCGCGGAACCCTATTTTTTCTAAAATCATAGTAGCCTATGTCACTCCTTATAACATCAGCTATCTGCCAGTAAAAATCCCGCCAAAATCGGTTCAGCCGTTTCGGAGATTACACGGAACAAACAGACAAACAGACAGAATTAAAAAAAAAATAGATGTTTTCGTTTAGGTACCTTATATACTTTCATATGTATTAGATAAAAAGCTGTTATTTTAACATTACAAACAGACACTTCAATTTTATTTATTTGTATAGATGTATAGATAGGAAAAGCATTCTTAACAATATTTAACAAATATAGATTGTATGTACTTGTTTTACTAGGTGAAAAGTACCCTCTGTCGTCTCCTGTTCCCCTGGTAAGGTGTTTGCGAAATTTCATGATGATCGGTCGAGTATTTAAGGAGTGAAATAATAACAAACAAGCTCACATTTGGATTTATAATATTAGTTAGTAGTAGGATAAGTATCCTGTCAGTGGTTACGTGCGCTTTATTTCCAAGGTAACGCTTATTGAGATATAAATTATTCTTATTATTCAGGACATGGTCTACCTGTTGCGAAGTTCTATCTAAATCCGTTTATCGGTTTATGTGCGATTAAGTACGTTCAAAACGTCCAACATCTTCAAAAAAAATTAAATTATTAGAAGGATATTCTATCCTGCACTGGGCCAGCTTGGTGGACTATGGCCTTACTCTTCTCACACTGAGAAGAGGCCCATGCCCAATAGTGGGACAGTTTATACAGGGCTGATATAATTATTATATAATAATAATAATAAAATTTATTTTCCAAAACAATACATAATATCCGAAACAGTAAAAAAAAAATATAACATAGTTCCATTGTTTGTTTATATGAACAATGACCCCGAAGCTAGGTAAATCCTGTGTTATCAGGGTCATCCATTCGTCCGAAATTATGTTGCAAGCTTTGTTGAACTAAGGACTTAATTAACAAAACGTTTCATGTAAGTATCAAATATACCTATGATTTAAAGAGCTGTGCCGTATCTACTTTTGATTTTATTTTTTTGCGTAATTTCGTGTATAATTAATAATACTAGCGGTCGCCTAGTGGTCAAAATTCGACCAAAATTCCTAAGCTTACTACTTTGTTTTCTGTTTTTCTCTATTACATATAAATAAGGTATAGGTAACCATAGTTACAACGAATTGTACGACGTCAGACGAACAATGCCGAAATACTACAAACGCGCTACGACTGCGTGTGTCAAATGCATGGTTGTGTGCGTGTAGTGTTTTTCATTAATTTAATGTATTTCTAATGCATATTTTATAAAAATATTAGGATTCGCCCCTCTTTCTCCATATAAAAAATTTCATACTCCTCCGTCCGCGCAATTTTCGTAAAAAGGGGTACAAAGTTTTTTCTTCACGTATTAATATATAGATTATTTCATAATTTTAAGTTACCTTTCTTTTTGAAGTCGATAATATTTTTAAATAATTTTTTTATTACTCTGTGCTCTATGTTAAGAGGGATATACTAGAATGTGTCATCTAATAAATCTAATTGCATCTTTACTATCAAGTCACGACTTTAGGACTATTGGAAAAAGTTTATTTTCTAGAAACAATTTCGTTCTTTTGTTATCTCATTGCATTGCCAATTTAGCTGTCTAGCAATAAATTGGGACGTACTTTCGCTTTGTTCGGTAAATATATCTTGTATATGTTATACATTAAGGTACGTCCACATTTGTAAAAGAAACATAATACCGAAGTTATTTATATAATAACTAGCTGTCCCGACAGACTGTCTTGTAAACACAAAAAAAGCAAATCTAAACCATTCTCGAATCCACTTGAACACACACAAAAAAATTCAATTAAATCGGCCCAGCCGTTTAGGAGTTTAATTACAAACACACGCACAGAAGATTTATATATACTACTCAAAACAAAATAAGGGCCACTAAGATTTTTTGCTGTACCATGAAAACAATAAAGACATTAAATTGTTTAACTTATGTAACTACAAAATAATGTTATTGGTTATAATATAGGCTAACAATAGTTTAAAATAATGATCATGAATTGTTTTTTTAAGTTCATAATGAAATTGGCCATTTTGAATGGAAAACATGAACAAAAGAAATCACCGGAAAAAGACAAAATACTGTTCTTGTCACTTTTGTTTCTTCTTTTTAGTAACGAGTATGTGCTCCTCTCTTAGCAATACACTCCTGAACTCTCGTATGCATACTCTGGATCAAATTCCTCACGTTTTCATCTGGAATCTCCCCCCAGGCACGTTTTAAAGCGTCAATCAGCTGCTGTTGGTTGTAGACCCCTTGCTCATTCTCTCTAACCCTTCGTTTCGATTGGTCCCACAATTGCTCGATTGGATTTAAATCCGGACTGTTAGCTGGCCATGGTAATACCTCAATATGAGACCCTTCTAGGACAGTTTGGGTCGATCGAGCTGTGTGTGCACGGGCATTGTCTTGTCGCTGTGCAAATGGGATCACTTGAGGCCTGATGACGTCCTCGATGTAACGTTCTGCAGTTACGGTACCCGCCTTTCAAATGGTGAGCTCGGTTTTACCGTGTAAACTAATCCCACCCCAAACCATTACGTTGGGACCACCGAAACGGTCAACTTCGTGGATGCAGGACTCCGAAAACCGCTCGCCGCGTTGTCTCCACACCCTAACACGCCGATCATCATTAAAAATGTTACTTTGCACTCGTCTGTAAGAAGCACCTTGCCGCACTGATTAATCCCCCAGTTCAAATACTGACGGGAGAATCTTAAACGGTTTGCACGTTGAACCCTGGTCAGAGGAATTCGAACAACTCGTCGTCTTGACATTTGCTGGTCTTCGTGCAATCGATTACGTATAGTTTGATCACTGACATGGGTACCCGTTGTCAGCCGTAGGTGGTGTTGTAACTTACGGGCCGTTACTGTACGATCACGACGAGCACTTAGTTGGACGTACCGATCCTCGTGCGCCGTTGTTACACGAACTCTACCTGAACCGGGTCTCCTGGCAACACTGCCGGACTCTTGGAAGCGATTCCATACATTTTGGACAGCTGTTCGAGAAAAACCCAACTGCAAACCCACGTAACGCTGAGAACGTCCTTCTTGAATCATAGTTATGGCTCTGGTTGCTGTAATTGTATCCATGTGCCTTCGTACTGGTGGCATGATTAACGCGAGATGATAAATGAATCAATTAAAATTGGAAAAGTAAAACTTTTTCCTAAAATAACCGAAACAAGTTAAGAAGACAATCGAAGAAAAGCATAAGAATAACATCCAATATTTTTTTTTTCCTAAAATGATGGCCAATACTTTTCAAATTAGGAACACGAACACCAGCATAAAAGAGATCAAACACCAAAGACTTCGTAATATCAATATAATGCTACTTATCAGTTACTTTCAGTTTACTAAAGTGCACTTAAATGTAAATAAACTAGTGGCCCTTATTTTGTTTTGAGTAGTATATATAAAGATAATGTTAATTCCTCAATAGTAGTTGGACATGGTTTTGCAAAAGTAATTACATTTACTAATACAAGTAATCGGAATTCGAATATAATCATTATTGTAAAGGAGATACGCACCAAACCCATACAACTTCGGCCTCGCATGGACAAAAATAAAACTGTATGTTTTACGAAGAACTATTAGTATTCTATAACCTTGTATAATTTCAACATGCTATCTAGTTGGGTTTCAGATATATAAGGCATCCAAAATGAACAGAATTGCTCCGGTGATACTTTGGCACAAAGCAATTTTTTTTTAAATGAATTTATAATCATACTTGTTTCTGTCTAAAACCTAGAATAAGTTTATATAGCTGGTTTACAGAGCTCACTAGGGTAAAACTAGTTACTTAACTGAACTCAGGTAGCCAGTGTTCGCTCTGCAAAGCAAGCGCCCATCAAATAACTATAGTTACTATTCATTTATTGTTAAAGCTTAATTAATAGTCCAAGAAACAAAGGCTAAAGTAAACAATAGTATATTTTGGTATTAGTTTATTAGTCTCCAACCACTACAGTACCTTCATTATGACTAAACATACTATTGAGGTGTGGTGCAGAAGGTGCTACATTATTTTGAAACCTTGCCTAACATAAATACCATATGATGGACATTATATATGTGCACAGCAGCCTACTGTTCTTCTGCCTACTATGCAGTTACAGTAATGCTGTTATCAATTAAAATGTACACATAGTATACTTTACGGCTTACGTGCCTGGATTGTATTTTGCCTCTTAAAATCCAGGCATTTGTACTTTATAGCTCTCTCATAACTCATAACATTGTCACATCACGAATGATAAATGACAATGAAGATCGAGTGCCCAACGAAAAGTGTTGCCACTACCACATATTGAATTGGTCAATCTATTGATTAGTAAAATAAATCACAACATTAATAAATTGATACTATTACATCCCTGTTTAATCCGCATAATATGTGGAGTTTTTACTAACACAAGTAATAATATCACTTGTGTTAGTAAAAACTTAATTTAATATAATTTATAATGTTTCGTAATAATTTCACTTCTTATAAAAAATACCTTTTGTTCAACACTGGCAATGTTGTCCCAAGCCACAATGGTTTACTGAATCAATAAAATGTAAAAAAAATTAAATCTTTTTTCCCGCTAGGTTCGGTTAAAAGAAAACGATGGCGAGAAATAAAATATTATGAGACATTTTTACAATAAATTATATTCTTGTCCACTAAGGTCGTAATTTGCATACCTCCTTTGGAAAAGCATATGAAGTTACCTAAATTTTTCTAAACTACCTGTCTTTCTTTTTGGTTGATGTCACTAAAGCTTGTTTTAATAACTTATACTTAAACAAAACAAAAAACGGCAAGTCTGTTAACAAACAGAGGAGAAAAAGGTACTATACTTTGTCCATTCGTTTTTCTTTTTGACAGCTCACGCCTATGAATTACCGGTTTTTTTTTTCGGAATAATGTACTACAGTAATGTCGTACTTTATTGACGGGTAACGCCCACTTAGTGAAGAACCCTGTGCATAACAAACAATCACAGACTATAAAACAGGTCTTGAAATAAGATAAATCGATTATATGAAAAAAATAATTTGACTTTATGTAAGTATTGTTTCTGTAAATTTAATTAAAAAAGAAAATAAAAATAGTAACTGACTCCATGATTAATTATTTGCAAGGAATTAAGTTGAAATCTTGGAATTTAAGTTCGAACCAAGAGTAAAGATCAGTATCAATAATATTTTAATTTTAATGATTTATTACTTATATATGTATTTAATTCATATAATATAATTTAAAAAAAATGTGTGTGTGTACCAGAGTACACAGGTAAGAAGTGAAACTTCTTTACGACATTAATTAGTTAATTAGTTAACAAAAATTATTTAACTAACTTTAATATTAATATTTATTTCATAACTTAATAAAAATAATTCAAAGCAGATATTTAATGACTTAATCAATTACACAAGTTATGAATAAATAATTGGAATTATCTTTTCAAAGTAATACAATTATATGATGACAGTTAATCTTGTAGAAATGCAACGATTTTATAAAATTAAAAATGAATAAATAAATCATTAAAAACGAATAATTAAAAAAGATGTACGTATACATATTTTTATTTTCTAATCGTGTTTTGTTTTATTTTTAAATTATTATTTAATTTATATTTTTTATTGTTTTTAGAATTAATAATGTTCACTAGATTTACAGTCATATTTATTAATACTTGCTAATTTTAACAGATTTATATACATTCACTGATACTTACAATCAAAAAGTGAGGTTAACCTCAAATAAATATTAAAATCATGCTCATACGTGTTGAATTTATAAAACGAAATATATAATCACACTCACTTTTCTTGTAAATTCACTTAAATTTGAATAAGTCTTTTTATTTTATCACTTTCAAATTAATATATTGTTATTCTTATTTCAAACCAAACTTCAAAACTAATATATTGTTGTTATTATTATAAATATATTACATTATATTCTTTACGTCACTATACTAAACTTTGATAAAAAAAGCAACATGGCACTGCTACAAAATTTCTCCCATACGTCGATAAAGAAGTTTCACTTCAAAAAAACTAATAAACGAATATATAATATTTATACTAAAAATATGTCGTTGCATTAAATCGATTGAAAGTTCTTAAATAAAATCTATTATTATTTCAAATCGAATCGGTAACGTGTGAGCGTCACTAATTTCGTACTGTCAAAAAGAAAATAAACGGTTGGACAGAGTATAATCTGTTTTGTTTTCGATTATTATTTGTATGTAGTGCCTTAGGCCGGGACTCTACCAAAGCGGAGACGAGACGAGCGGAGAGGAGATGTTTTTTAAACAACCAATAGAATGTTGTTATTGACACATATCCTCTCCGCTCAGCTTCAGTGGAGTTCGCTGTGCGGAGATGTGTAGTATTTGTATGGCGCGATGGAAGCGGAGATGTGAGCGACGTTACTCAACGCCTCGCACCCGAGCTGAAGAACATCTCTTCTCGCACAACACATAGCACACCACACACATCTCCGCTTTGGTGGAGTTCCCCGAGCTGAAAAACATCTCTTCTCGCACAGCACACAGCACACCGCACACATCTCCGCTTTGGTGGAGTCCCGGCCTTAGGATCAAACTTGGGACCGCTGCGTGGCAGTCCAACGGTCTGCCACTAAGTTAGAGGTTTTGAAGAGTTGGAAGGGCAATCAGAACACAGAGAGTTCGGGCGCCGGGTTTACGAACTTGCCGATGCTCGGGGATATGTAATACCGCCAACTGCCTAACTCCGTGCTGCTCTTATGAATTTCTTGGTAGAAAATCCCAATAACGTTATGTAGACCTTAAGAGCTAAGTAAGAACTTTGTAGAGCTTAATAGCTTAAGAGTAGTAGAGCCTCGCTGATTTCAGCATGAATGGGCCGGCTCGACCGGGGAAGGACTACCCTCTCACAGAATATCGTCGTGAAATACCAGTATTCCTACTGTTATGTTTCGTTCGGTGAGTGAGAGTGCCGGAGGCCCAACCATCCCCTTTACCCCATCCCTCCCCTTTCCCCCATCCCGCTCCTTCTCCTTCCCACTTCCTTTCCTAAAGGTTCGGCAACGCGCAAGTGATGCCTCTGGTGTTGCAGGCGTCCATAGGCTACCGTGACCACTTACCATCAGGTGGGCCGTATGCTAGTTTGCCACCTTAGTTGTAAAAAAAAAATGCACATCAGTCGTATTCGCTGCGCCATCAAAGGGTCAAAACAATAGTGTACTTATAAAGTATCTAGTATGAAGTATTGTTCTACAGTTTCGAGCTTTATGATTGTTCCAGTAAAATAACGTAGACATGCTCTAGTTTGTATAGGCCTTTAACATTTAAGATGTCGGTTTATGACTTCAGGTTTACTAGACCCTATCTAATAGAGAAAGATATGGCCTACATAGTCTACATACATTATATTAAATATATGATTTTATTCAGAACAATTTCATTATACACTTATATAAACAAAATGGTTTGATTATACGCTTTGATTGATATGCATTAAAACAAAACAGCCAAACAGTAGATAAGTGAATTTGATCGGGATGAATTTACTTAGTTTAGTCCTGTAATAGCTCAGTGGGGATATCAACAGACTGCAATGCAGAGGGTCTCGGGTTCGAACCCACGTCGCGCACCTCTGACTTTCGGCAGTTATATGACTTTTCGAAATTATGTGCGTGTCGATTGACAATTATCGCCTGCTCCGCGCCTCGGAGAGCACGTTAAGCCGTCGGTCCCGGCTGCCATGAACATCTATTGCAGTCGTTATTGGGAAGTTTCTTTTATTGTTAGCAAATTCATAGTCTCGCGCGTATATGCTTAAAGGGGTAGGCAAACTGATGTTACATCCACATATCATCTATACTAATATTATAATGCTGAAGAGTTTGTTTGTTTGTTTGAAAGCACTAATCTCAGGAACTACTGGTCCGAATTAAAAAAATCTTTTAGTGTTGGATAGCTCATTTATCGAGGAAGGCTATAGGCTATATAACATCACGCTACGACCCACGGGGGCGGCGCAGTAATCATAAACGCGGGTGAAACCGCGGGCACATTTAGTTAAAGTTATAGGCTTTATGTATTAACAGGCTTTAGAGCTTATTGCCGTCCACCGGGTAGAGTTCCAGACTTGGTTTAGGCAGAGATATACCTATTGTACACCAATACTTCGTCACGGATGGCGTAGATATCATGGAAGATTTATGTGTTCACCTCATCATTGCCGCCGCGCTCGAGTGGGAGAAATTTTGGAGTGGGTTCGAACGCTCTAAGTAACATTATTATTTGTGATGCAAAATTAATAGTTTTTCTGCGATTCATCCAGTCTTATTTGTATCAAAAAAGTAAAGTCATCCACGACACATGAATTAATCTTAGTTTTTCTAAGAAAATATTAATGTTCTGCCAGCACAGATCCAGACTCCATGCTGGTACTGAGAAATTCTTGCCAGCAATATCGCATACCACTTCGCCCGACTCGAAAACTGATTCTGAGACCTCATGTTTGCCGGTCGCATTCATTACCGCTACGCCACTATGCCGCTTATTTTATCTATACTAATATTATAAAGCTGAAGAGTTTTTTGGTTTGTTTGTTTGAACGCGTAAATCTCAGGAACTACTGGTTCGATTTGAAAAATTATTTTAGTGTTGGATAGCCTATTTATCGAGGAAGACTATAGGCTATATAAAATCACGCTACGACCCAAGGGGGCGGCGCAGTAACGATAAACGCGCATGAAGCCGCGAGAACATCTAGTTAAGTATAGTCAGTTTATATTTAAATATATCTTTACCGCACAAATAATGTCACTCATCAGTCATCACACAAGCTATAACGATCTTAAATGATAACGCTATACCAACGCCAAAACAAAAGCTATAATATTTTCCTTAAAAAGAAACAAAATACCTACGCAACATAAAACATGAATAAAAACCCAAAGATAAAGGTATACCCAATCGGTTAAAATACCTTCAAAAACATTTTTATGTTACCAAGCCCCTATTCTGGGATGTGCTCCGAAGTAACTCGGCGCCTTATCTGAGCTTTCCGGTACACTGGTCTCTGCGTAATTAGCGATGTAATTATTTATCACGGGAAATATACGTTTTAAATGTTAGGAAAAAATGTATATTTGGATGTAATGGATGGAAATCGTGGGTAGTTGGTGAAATGGATGCTTTTAGGTAGAGCGTTTAATGCAATCGTGATTATAATTGTGGATGAATATTTTTAAGTTATTAGATGGAAATAGTATAGTGAAAGCATGGTGAGCAGACCATTGGACAGTTATATGAAGATTTTCATTTATATCTGACGGCTTGCATTTCTGTTTTACATATTTATTTTTATTAACCCCCGATGCAAAAACGACGTGGTGTTATAAGTTTGACGTATCTGTGTGTGTGTGTGTGTGTTGCTGTGGCATCATAGCTCCCGAACGGATAAACCGATTTTGATTTAGTTTTTTGTTTGAAATATGAATTAGTCGGGAGTGTTCTTAACTATGTTTGATGAAAACCGGTTCAAGATGGCTGCCGCCACAAAATAGCGGATTACATATATTTTCACAACCCCCTTAATATGGGTATCAAATGAAAGGACTTGACTAGTAGAATACTATACACTATGATAAATTTCAAATCTAAGATGGCCGCCACCGCAAAATGGCTGATTACTATTTTTATTATATTGTGTAGGGGATTTTTAAATTTTTAATTTATTTATTTTGTATTTTTATAACATGTAAATGTATGGCTATAGGCCAACTTATTGACCTATTGTGGCTTTGCAGACTTCACATATCTTTGAGAACATTATGGCGAATTATGTTATCAAGCTAAATAATTAATTTGTTGACGCGGTAATGTCAGGAACGTTCAATCCGAAAAATGTTTTTGCGTTAGGTAGCCTGTTTATTGAGAAAGGTGATAGGATGTATAACATTACGCTATGACCCACGGGGGCGGAGTTTAAAACTGACTTAAATCATTAGGATTTGGGTCAAGTCTTAAGGCCTAGTCTGAACGGACATTACAAAAATCCTTTCCTTTCCTTTTCGTGTGGTTAATGGCCAACCTGTTGTCAAGCGTTGTTCAAGCCGCCCGTAGGCCTCTGACATGGCTTAACGACTGCTGTCAATTTGATAACAACCGGGACCGAATTTTTACGTGCCCTCCGAAGCACGGAGATGCTCAGATGATATACCACTAAGCGGTCACCCATCTATAGACTGACCGCACCTAACGTTGCTTAACCTCGCTAATCGTTTACCAATCAGTGAGGGCCACTGGCTACGAGATCAGGCATCAGACATAAAGAACAGCCAGACTTGGTAAAGCTATTTTAGAAACACACAATTTTTTGTCGCTTGTGTTATAACACATAAACCAGTGACGAGACGAACTCATCGACATCTGTGTAATTGTTAAAGTGGACTCTCACCTACCCCAGAAATTGTACAGACAATCACGCGCGCATATGACCATCGGACGTCCTAAATACGAACACCATAACAAAAATACAATGCTTACAAATTTGCTGATCGTCCTCAGATAAGCTGTGTACGGATTTGAGTATCGACTCCCATATGCATACGATATTATTACAGCCATTAACCGTTACGGTTATTATGAAGATAATGTTATAATGCGAAACGAATCGAATTTTCATTAGTATCGAAAACCGTTCACAGCATTTGCTCGATTCAATCTGGTACGTTCCGATTGGTGGATGATTTGTTCCAATTGGAACCTCCAATTATGGTGGCTTAAAATGCAAATGGGTAAAATAGAATACGCTCTGAGTGCCTCAGTAACACAACAGTATTGTATCCCGCTACTGTGGATAATGATGGTTGCACGGTTAGATTGCCAGGCCGGCCAAAGTATTAGTAAGATTTTTCTATCAAGAAAAAAACCTATCAACCCGTAAAATATGGTGGTACCATACACTTTGTCACGCGGACCGGTCGTGCCTCAGCGGGTGCGCTCGCGGTGGAGTGGGAGCGTCTCTTCTCCCTGAAGCCAAGCAGGGAAGGGCAAAGCAGCTATCTTATTTGAACTGAGACTTTGTTCAAAATTGAACTTTCCGATAAAGAAAGTTGATATTTCCACCCTACATACGATTGGGGTAAGAGTTAAACACACCTGTGTCATGTTTCTGCGGTGTGTCTGTCGGGGTCCTTATTAAAGCGCTGTACTTCAGCAGTCTAAAGTCAGTCTCTAAGGCTAGCGACAATATGTTTTAAGATATAGCAAAGCGCGGGTATTTCTTCAGGTGTTGTCGGCATCCATATAATTCGGTAAACGCTTACTAACAGTATAACTTAGTAGTATAAAAGTAAAAATACATACTTCGTACGTCTAATAGTAAGCTTACGTAGCGGTGGATTAACCGGTCCTATATCTCGGGTCAGGCCAACAGGTATAAATAAGCAGTCGGTGATTTTTGCCTCGAAAAGCATGTATAAGGTGTTCTCCTGCACCTGATCTCTCACAAACCATTCCGTATTACCGTCCCATTAGGCTGCCAAATTAAGAAAAATAATACGCTAGTATTTGTGCACAGATTCATGCTCCATATGTTCTGTGTGTTGTTAGTTTCTTTAAGACTAGCCACGATGAGAGAAATTTAGCCTGAAGTACACCATTATAAAAATAAAAGTCAAACCCACCGAAGTCTACAAGCTACACTGAGGCTCTGAATCAGTCGCTCAGCTCCAATAGGAGTCTATCAATCATCTATCAGGTTATTAATTAATTTTGCACTCCAGTTTTGAACAGCTACAATTGCTTTCGAATTACTATGAATCAGTACAGTCATCATTAACGTTTTTAAATCATTTTATAGATTTAAACGTTTTACATAAATGTACTCATTTATAAATTGTTGAAGTAGCAACAGCATAATGGCTTACATATCAAAAAAATAGAACTTAATTCTATGCCCAAGCAAAAACAAATTTAATTAGAAATGGTAACATAGACTCAAGTGCTTCATAGTTACTTATTTCGCTTTAAAACCGCAAAGACGAAAGCAGATATGACACCCAAATTTTTGTAGGCCCCATGCAAATTAAGGCAAATTTTAGTAGGAGGCAAGTTTCTTGCCGTATATCGGCAACTTTTCTAGACCCCCATGCTACCACTGAAAATTTTGTAATAGAAAATCCATATAACATTTTCCAACCTGTCAATTGCACTCAGGCTTATTAGAAAGAACCAGCAAGTCAACTCAACAAACAACATTTAGATTTAGGTTCAGACGAAATCTTCCTAAATCATTAATACGATTGAAGTTAGCCTATTAGACCTCCAAGGACAGATTCATTGCGAATTCGTTGTTACAGAAGCAATCACTCGCATTCAAAGAGACTTAAGTAAGGCTGACCCCAATACATTTGGTAGAGCGTACATTACCAACATATTTCGAAAGGCTCCCTCGTAAATAACCATTTATATTCGACTCAAGACCATGATTCTTCCTTAGCAAGAAGTAAAAATTCATGACTAAGTAAACAAGATATCCAATTGAAGTGAATATAAATTATTCATTCCTAATAAGAAGTTCTTTTTGTACGGTTAGAGTCAGACTTTTACCAACACTTTTTAACTTTGGCCTATCGACCGGACTGGTTAATCAAATAATTATATAGGTGTCCCAGAAGTCAACGTCAAGCCGGAATCAGGTAACAGGCAATTTTTTTTGTTACGTAATCCTAAATAATGCTTCTTTAACACGTTCCCTGTCCGATAAACCACATATGGTACATAACAAATGATTTTTATTGTGTCTATCACGGGACTGTGAATGGGTTAATCTCTCGATTTTTTCGATTATTCGTGATTACATAACAAAAAAAATTCAAAAAGTAAATATCTAATTCTCTATCTCTATCTCTATTCAAAAAGTTAATAGGAGTGAAAATACCGTCATAGGATGTAGATTTTTTGATCTTTTTTAAAATGCTTATAATTTTGAAATACGTAACTTAGATATTTTTTTATATTTCTCATAGCTATTATAACTTAGCCTGTCACCTGATTCCGGCTTGACGTCGACTTCTGTGACACCCATAATAAATCCTAAGGTACTAGTTTTTCCAGTATGAAAAAGCGTTAGGCTGTAGTCCAACATACTGGCCTAGTGCGAGTTGGCCGACTTCATACATTATGCAGAACACATTACGGAGAACTGTTAGACTAATTATTCATAGCCGCAGATTTACAAAGGATTATAAAACTGATTTATGAATACCAGCACTTAGTTTCAATGGCAATTGATCGTTTCAAATCTATTGTAGAAGTAAGCAAATGCATGCAAACTTTTTGTCGAAAAAAGAATTCAATAAATTTTAAATTAAAAAGCAGAATACAAATGAAATAATTAGTTAATCAAATCTTCTATCAACCTGTCATTTTTTACCATTTTGTTTTGGAAAAAAGATTTTATAAATTTTTCAGTAAATTTACAATAAATTTCTGTTTTTACAATTTGGATTAAGACTAAATCATGCCTGAGTAAGTACTGATTAATTAACCTACCTGATATAATATCCAGCTGGACTAAGATATTATTTATTGGGCAGATTGAGACATGCTCGATATGCGCTAATATAATCTATCTAAGGCGTCACCTCCACGGGCGAGTGTATCGCGACAATAGTCTCGCTGTGCCATCAAATTCAATAGTAACTCTATGAATCAATCTCCACACAGCGATTTCATCGCGGCGATACGACGAGTGACATTGACGATCAAAACGTCAACAACTCACCGCGCGCCCGTTGCGAGACGCCACGTACTAGCCGCAAGACTCAACCATCTCGCAGCGCACTCACCGCAAAAACGTCGCCGCGTGTTTTCGCTCCCGCTAACCCCTTACTCCGCCTGCGCATGTCATTCCTGCGTTGTCTGTGTGACAAATCAAGCGTGTTGGTTGTTAAAATATAAGAACTACTAACACTACTTAGTCCACCCTTGTCTGTCGCCGAACTGAGAACTGAACTCTTTTCAACAAAACAACTGTGCAACGTGTCGTTGCGGACACGCGGCGTTTTGTTGCGAGGTGCGGTGAGTAGTCGCGGACATGCGGCGGCGGTCCGTTGCGAGTCGTCACGATATGCTGGCGGAATAATCGCCTTACCGTGGAGATTACCTAACGAGAGAAGGGCGGAATCGTCGCGATACACTCGCCCGTGGAGGTGGCGCCTAAGATCCTGACATACGGTAGACAGGTTTAATTAAGATTTAAAAGCAAACTATGGTTTCCAATCAACTTTTGGTTTCGTTCACCTTTTTTACAAAAGGAAGGTAGTAAAATGAAATGAATAACTTATATTTGGTCAATATAACCAAAAGCAAAACTTTTAATTAAAAGTAGGGATCACATTGAGTAGTTTCTTTAACTACTAAGCTCGTACTAAAGTGTTATCAACTACTTATCAAAATCAATCTCTATTCAAGAGATATGATTGACTGTTGCTTATTCTGTCAGGCAATCCCAGCAGTTAACATGTTGACATGCTTGATCTTAAGTATTTTAGCCAGCCTTTTAGAAACCGTGAGTTACCTTTTACATAATATCGACTTGTCGTAGAAATTGAGTGCTGGTATTTGCGACCAATATTTGGTTTCGGCCAACATCCAATATGCCTCGCGCGTCTATTACATTTAGTTTTGTTGTCCCAGGTGTTGTATGCCATCTCCGGCAAATGCGCCAACCGCATGTTCAGCAGGCATTAAGTCTGGTTTGCGAGACGGCTATCCTATCGACGGCAACCAGGACTTTGCTGCAGGATGTCCTCCATGCTGCTGCTGCTGCTGTTGTAAACCGCCAGTATGTCCGCCGGTACGTCATAGTATTACTTACGAATCGTTTACTGTATCTTTTGCTACTGTATATCTACATAATGTGAACCGCGTCCACTACTGACTTGCTTCTGGCTGACGACGAATTTTGCTTAAAACAAAAAAAAAAATGTTTTTACTTTGATAAGCCTAGGACTAAATAAAAAATATCACTCTGCTATGTAATTCATATCTAAAAACTACCATGAAAGGGCTGTTCCTAGTTACCCCAGCATTATTCCGGCTTTGTAACAATATCATTAAATAATATGTACAAGCCAATGTAAGAACGAAATAGTACAAATATTTTTTGCTACAGTGCTACAGACAACCACGTATTCCGGACTCGTACGCACCACGTCGAGCTTACGCAAGACCTTCAGCTCCTGTGGAGTCATACACCACGTATAATCTGTCGTACTTGCCCACGGCTGGATGTTGCAACCTTAGAGGCGAAATGCGAAAGCCCCCGACGAATATTGTGCCTAGCTGTGAGCCAATGGAAGGCTGTACTATACAAAAGGTATGCTTTACATAATAGTGTCTTTTTTACGTAAATAAATTATACTTTTAAATTAAGCTAGTGTTTACGGATTCCAACGTGATTTATTTTAAAAATAAAATCCCTAGTAATAGTTTAATTCCAAATGTAAGTCGTTTCGCACATGAAATTAACACTAGGTTAAACGATTTTGAAGATCGTAACTAATAATATTGATCTCACCGAAATATTCTAAAAGGTCAGCAATTGGCAATGCCGCCATTCAAGTTGCTCCCTACAATTTTAAGCGCGGATAGTTCTCAGATATAACTTTTTTAATGACGAGTCGTCTCTAAGAACTGTGATTAGCAATTTCTTGGAGCTAAGTGACCACAAGTTTCAAATTTAGTTTAGTATTTTTATGCTTGATCTTAACATCATCGGATATAATATGGTATTGGATATCTGTAAGAATTTTATCAATTATGTATCACAAGTCCCACCTATTCAGTCGTAGCGACACATTAGCGGTCAGACACAATAGTTTGTAATTAAGTCTGGAATTCCAATAATTAACAGAATAAAACAGCGGTGGTTTTTTACAGCTATCATATCTCCCGAACCCAGTGTTTGTGACGCAGCCGATCCGTCCGTGTCACCACGACATGTGGGGTCAAGGTCCCATGCAGAACATCACCACGCATCGGCACGACTTTGTGCCGAAACCCAGCGGGATCAGAGCATCATGCAAACCACGGCACAAGTTTCATTGCCTGGAGCAGCCATTTGAAAGTTAGCCAATTTCTTTTCGTTCGCCCGTCGTTTCATTTCGTAATCCTTTATGTGATTTCCAGAAAAATCTATACTGATTTTGTCTATAAATTAGATAAATTATATTAATTATAGCATGCTTTGACAGTGCAGCGATAACAATTGGGATTGTTGTATATATCCATGATGATGATAATCGAAATGCTAAAGATCGATTTCCGGTTAGTGCAAAGTCTTGTAGTCAAAGTTTTTGCAAAGGCGGCAGTAGGCTGGCTTCCTATTACCTAGGAGGGAACTAAAATTATATTTGGTTAAATGTTGGTGAAATACACCTAATCCTAGCCCTTTGGGGATACAGACAGGTTTGGCGATAAGTCTTTATCATACAGCAATGTAAGAAAATCCTTACTACCAATGCATGATTAGATGCAATTTCTTAACGAGGCAAAAGTTGTGAGATTTGCAATTGATTTAACAATTTTTCGATTAGTGAGTACTTTTTCATGGCACACCTAATACGTGCCTTCCTTGCACCTACTGAACCAACGCGTGTTCCAAACGGATTTACAAAAAACAAAATTGTTTTTCGAATTTGCAAAATACTTTGTGACCAGACAATAAACCAAGTGTCAGTCAACTTTAATAAAGAAATATATGTTTTATAAATATTTGTTACTTTTTTAGGCAAGTTATCTTTAAGGCGTAGGGTTGCTATTTCAATTTACCCTGCGTATAAGGATTATATAGATAGTGGAGTCCGTAAAAATGCACTATCTGATATATCGGATTACCTGTTTCCGTGGAAACTGAATAAAGAGTATATAAAAAACTTACTTCACTCTCAGTGTGTAAGGATTTTGAGTAAATCCATCGAATACTTTTCGAGTTTTACGGATATAGTAGCTGGATTTTTATATGTATAAACCTTTATATATAAAAATTATAAAATAAAAATTAAATAATAAACATTCATGTCAAAGCTAAAATTTGAGAAAAGTGAAATATCTTTTATAAGCTTATGATGGATAAATCGATATATTTTACAGATCGGACGATTAATCGGATGTCTTACATAAACCCTGGCACCGTTCGAACTGCATCTTACGCTCCAATCAAATACTATCAGAGACCAGCAGGTTAGTCAATTATTCAAATTCAATTATTGTTGCAGTAGACACTGTTACGATAGTGTTATGTTCATGTTTCAAGCGAATCTACCGTAAGGCATATCAAAATCAAGATTGAAATTGCAATGTATAAATGAGATAAAAATATTTTAAAATAATAAATTAATGCTTAAAGTTATAATAATACAGATTAATATTATAGTAGCAATGTGCATGGTAATGGACAAGTCAAATGATTCGAATATTTTAGGTTCAAAATCAAAAAGTTATTAGGTTCTGGCATTCGAATGTCGATGCCACCCATCGTCACTTAATTCCTACCCAATGATCGATTATTCGAAGCTTAATTGTATAATCGTAACGCAAGCCTACGCATTGTTTTGTTGTATAAAGTTTTCCTAACAAGGTTTACAATTTTATTGAACACTCTTGAGTTCTGTTGTGTAATTCCAGTTTTATAATGTTTTACTTAAGTAATAAAAAAGCGTGTTTATATAAATCTCAAAATCAAAGTTCTATGACAAATTCACCTTATCTTTGTGTTCATAGTTTTAACTTAAATACTTGCTATATATAAATTCATGCAATCGTGTACAGTCGACCAAGAAAGTGGGGTACCAGTTTTGATAAAAGTTTCTGTGAGATCAAATTATCGCTAAGGTTGACTTTTCTATCGGATTCTATTAGCTGTGATAATTCAAACTTGACACATTGCATGACGTAAATATAATACATGATAAAGATAACAATTGTACTGTCATAATATTATTGCAAGGGGGAAATCGACTATGATGGTGACGTTCAAATGAACCTCAACCGTAGTAGGGTAGACCACATTTTCGGCCTACTGTACTTTGCATTCAATTTCACTCGTCGTTCTATAAAAAGCACAGGTGAGATTGAAATCTAGTACATCCAGCCTTACACACATTAGCTCTTACTCAATTTATCTTACAGCAAAGATGGAGTCAGCAACAACACATAAGATGTCGTACCAGCCAGTGTGTGCTCCACAGCCACAACGTCCACCCTGGGCTTGCAAAGGGCAGTATCAAGCTCCGTGTCAAAGGGTAGGCCACTATTGCTATACTTGCTAATATACCAGAAGATAAAAGGACAGATACAATCGACTACTGAATTTAGGTCTCTCGAAATGTACGTCACATCGCCCGGCAAATCCATTAATTAGGAGGACACTTATTGGTATCGGTGGAAAGTTAAAGAAAATATGCGTGGAACAAAGAAATACAATACGTTAGGGTAGACATTTTCTCATTATCACCCACCAAAATTGTTCAAGTATTGACTTGGGTTCTTTTGGCCCATATGTGTGATTCTATCTAAGGTGTACGAGATATTGTGCGAATCCTTCACATACAGGCTTTGCGTAAAATTAAGTTAACAATTAATTTCGTCAACAGCTGGAATCAACAACCATATACAGATCATCATATTTACCGCCTGGAGAAGATTGTACACAGTATATGGATCCTTGCAAATATCCCGATGACAAACGTAAGTATTTGCCTGATTATTATTTTGCGTAGACCAGTAATCTTCAAATTGACAGAAAACCTTACGCAGGCTTCTTTTTTATATTTGTTTATTGTTTTATTGGGATTTAAATACGTGGGTATGGGGTTGACTATGTTAAATCCATCGTTCTTATACATAGGCTCTTCTACTAGCTTAACTAATAATTACTTATCGAATACAAAGGTAAACAATATTTTCGCTGGCTCAGATTTTAGATTCGCTAAAATGCCATGAAAAACTCATACACTCAATCGCAATAGATTGATCCCTCAATCTAATGCTTGAGTATTTGCTTCTTATCACGATGCCAAACATATTCTTACAACATATTATTATGTTATACATCCTCTATTGTATTCATTTTACGCTGACTTAAATTGAGTTATGCTCATAATGGTAAAATGTACTGTCTTTAGTCTCCTAATACATCGGGCTGATTTAATTATCTGCAATACCTTAGTATTATGATTTAAATAATAATAATATAATCTATATAATTATCATAATTGCAAATTCTGTAGAATATAATTTGATCAGAATAAACCACCTGTTAAATTAAAAAAAGTAAACTTGTAAAAGTATCATGCAGTTAACAATATCTCTCGAACAAAACGTGATTAAGTATAATTGTTTTCCAGGAATGCCACGAATTTAATCATAATTAAGTATACAATACAATATTGGTAAAGATTCCTCATACAACATACAACAATTACTATTAAATTTTGTTGTCTTCCAAAAAAAAAGAAGCTTTTAAATTCAATGACATGTTTTATTAGCCATGTCATGGTTTTGCTCATTGTTAAAATTGGCCGAGGTTTTGTCCTTTCAACTGCCAATCACAATTAACTGAAATTTATCTAAAAAAAATGAACATCCATTATTTTCCAGCTTAGGTATACCCCATTTGATCTTGTAATTGCACATCGATCAAGCTGTCTGCATTTATTTTATGGTTATAGTTACGTTTTATGATTACTATCAGGCAATTAAACTTTTGTTTTTTTTAGCAAGTTGCTGTTTCAGTCCACCTACATGCTTTGTAACAAAGCCATGCGGTTGTTACCCCAGAGCAGGATTTTGAGCATAAATGCCGCCATTTTGTGACAACCTTCTAAATTCAAACGTATGATGAACAAGATGGCGCCCGGTGTTTGGTGAGAGAAAATTGGTTACAGTGTTAAAATGGTGTAATATTATATAATTAACCTACCCTCTACACCAATTATAATGATAATTTTGAATGAGAATAAACGCGTTAATTGTTTTTTAAGTAATGTCATGTGAAGTATAAATTTGTGAACGTTTGTAATAAAGACTACAGTGCTGTTTTAAAATGTAGTTTTTATGGTTTGGTGGCTAAATGTAAAATTTGATACACATACTTTGGGCGTAGGGGAGCGCACAAAGTTGCGTGACAAATCAAAAGACTTGGCGATGACCAGACAATTAGTAAACCTGGTGTATTCAAATCTATGAAAACTTATGGCTACTACGTTTGCATAGAACACAAGATAACAATAATTATATAATATCGACGTGAAATAGCAGGATTCCTACTGTTGTTTCGTTCGGTGAGTGAGTGTACCGGAGGCCCAATCACCCCCTTACTCCCTCCCCGCTCCTTCTTCCCACTTCCTTTCCTAAAGAGTCGGCAACGCGCTAGTGATGAATTTTGGTGTTGCAGGTGTCCATAGGCTACTGTGACCACTTACCATTAGGTGGGCCGTATGCTGGTTTGCCACCTTAGTTGTATAAAAAAAAATTACATACCTAGCCTAATATACCCAAAGGAGTAGTAATGTATTAAATCTGTACTACCGTGCCCCCGCCGAGACGAGCCAAGCAAACCGCAAGGACACTACATACCTTTTGTCGAAGCGCTTCGTCGTTTTTTGAACCCTTGGAGCTTGGGTTTGAATTATACTAGATAACCAAAATGCTCGGCATATGTTGTCAATAGCGGATTTATTAAACATAAAGTTTTAGATGCATAGCTCGTATACTTTAGATTTTATTGATATCTTAAAAACCCTGATTTCGTCACTGACTCACTGATGATCATCAAAATTTTTTGGGTATTTCCTAAAGTCCTAGAAAGCTGAAATTTAGTATATACGCTGGTAGACTACTACCAGCGTATATACAAAGCTTTATTATTTTTTTGTTGGTTGTGTACTAACACAAACAACAAAAAAATTATAAAACTTGTAACTTTTGTCCTCCAACCCCTTAAACTAGGGAATGGAAGTTTCTATGAGACTTCCGCAATTTTGGCGCTCGAGGTCTGAAAATAGATATAGGGACTCCTTGTTATTATATTAATCTGATGTGCAAGAAAATCACCCAAAAGAAAAAAATTGTTACAACCAACTTACAAAAAGAAATGAAATCCCACCACAAATACTTTTCTGTTATACAATAGTTCTTGTAGTAGCGAAACGGCCAAACCATATATTTTGACTAAGGTGTAGAGTTTGTGAAGTTAGGCCTTGTACAGTTAGGGGGGGTAGAGTTAGAAGCTTGGCTCTACATGAGATCCTGATAACTTTGACAGTGCGAGTCATATGGTCTCGTCTTGGCAACATTTTACATGAAAATGTTTTTGGTGGGATTTCACATTTCGCCTACTACGGTTTTAGGTCGCACGTAATAGAAGGTGAACCTATTGCAGTTGTCCCACCACCAGCGAGGAAGCGACCTAACTATCGGCAATTTTCTCACTAAAGAAACGTGCAATAAATATACATACGAGTACATTCCGTGTAAACAAAAGAGATGGATATATTAATAGCTGATCACTGACTGTTTACACTGCCGGCAAGGCCCACTAGTTTGTCGCTAAGCGACAAGAGGTATGTAGCGACACTGCTGACGCATTAGTTTTGTGTAGTCAGGCGCAAGTATACAGTAGCGCCGCGCGGCAGTCGTCTCCGCAACCACTCACTTAGCTCGTAGTCCAATATGTATTTATAGTATTTATATCTGGTACCAGTAAATATCTATCAAGAAGTATTTTATTTGGACTCCACAACAAGAACTTTCATTTACCCCCACATTGGTGACCCCGACGTGATGAAGACGCAGCCTTCGGAGAAAACATGGCAGTGAAGCACGCGCGCATGATTTGCTGACTGTGGGATCCGCATATGTTACACGTGGCAGCCGAACACGCGCATGGAGGTTTGGCGAAGATGCATCATATTGGGAGACGACTCGCCCTGTTTGCGAAGACCAACAAGGCTTGGGCTACGACGACTTGCTTGAACCAGTAACAATGACAAATGGAACATCTGCCGACTGGAGCGACCACCTGAGATACCGAACACACTCATCATGGCTGCATTGTTAAGCTGAATTGAAGAAGCGACCAAAGCAGACTACCGCAGAGTGAGGAGGAGCGACATGGGATTTCCGGGACGAGGCGTAAGGCGATCCAAACTTGGGTGCGAGGTCATATTCCGCACCAAGAAGAGGACTGCAGCATACTCGACGTACGGTGATAGATGGCACGGGACACGGCGGTGGCACTCGACGGTACAATGCACGCGTCGTACTCGCGCATCGCACCTGGGGCGAGGCATGATACCGCACCGGTGTTGGATGGCGCAACCTGCCAGTCTTCACATGGACCATAGCTTAAACGTTGTGTATTGGTGTAAGTCGCTGGCAGTATGTGATTATGGCAATGCATCTTCGTACGAAAAGCTTCTATGATAAGCGTCATACGGAGTGCTAATTACGTAAAGTCTTGTTGTTTTATGTGTTTTGATAAATTATATAGTGCAGTATTTTAATCTAGAGAAATGTAATGTAATAACGTGTAATATAACAGGTGTTTTTATGGTCAGATTCATATATAATTGTGTTGTTTTAAAATGTTTACCCCGCTCCGAATCATAGCGATATGTTAAAATTATGTCATTGTTTACATTCGCTGGAAGAAGTAACTTGAGTTTATATCGTGTTTGCAGTATCATGTATCAAGTATGTTAGTGTGAAGAAATACGCTGTGTTAGCTTGAAATCGATTATAGTGCTGTTTGTAATAAATATAAAGTTGAAATATTTGGTTTAGAAATGTTTGAGTTTTAATGGATTTTTGGACTATTTCTTTTTTTGTTAAAGGAGGGAATATTGTAGCGACACTGCTGACGCATTAGTTTTGTGTAGTCAGGCGCAAGTATACAGTAGCGCCGCGCGGCAGTCGTCTCTCCGCAACCACTCACTTAGCTCGTAGTCCAATATGTATTTATAGTATTTATATCTGGTACCAGTAAATATCTATCAAGAAGTATTTTATTTGGACTCCACAACAAGAACTTTCATTTACCCCCACAAGGTATCAAAGATAATACTCGCTCAGCGATACTTGCTCAGCGATGCTCGCTTTGCGGTCAGAACTGACGCCGAGAGACCAAATAGCCATTTCATAATAACCGTTTCTCTACAGTGCGACTTTGAAAGTACACGTATTGTTATTTGTTATGGATATCGAACAATCATTTGAACTAGTCTAGTTACTTGGAAAATTTATTTAAAAAAATTTAACACCGCACTTTTCTCGTTGGAAACACATGCATCGCGCGTGCAGTGGCGCGAGTAATCGCCCGTCACACTCGCATACTCGCTTATAGCCCAACGATAGAACTATCGGAACTACACACTCGCTTCCCGCTGCTCGCCAAAGTGTTTCTAGTTTCTAACTCTACTCACTTCTCGTTCATCGTCGTCAGTAGGACAAGTGCCTATTGCTGTCTACCAAACAGTCGCTATACACCGTGCTGGTACATCGAATTTCTAACCAGTTCCACTATGAGCTGTCGCCACTGGGGGAGACAAATTGCCTTTTCTCTCTTTTTTCTACCAGGCATTCTCTGAGCGACAAAAGTGGAATTCATTTTGCACTTATCCTTAAATTGAGAATAATAACATATTAGGTCCTTAAAACATGCATAGGTACCTATATGCATGGTTATAATTATTATGATCCTGTCTTGTGCAACTAGGTATTTTATATTAACATATCAATATCATTTTCGTATCGATACTGTACAGTAACGAGCATCGATGTTTCATGGTCGAAGTTAGATATCGAGTTAGTCATTTCAAAACCTCGTATCCATTAAAGCGCCACTGTTTATGACGTAGATCGATCAAACCAAAGTGCAAGTGCGCTGGAATTAACTACCTGCCGCGGTGTAAGTCGAGTGCTATGACTGGTCCTTTTTTATAGAGAATATTATCTTCGATAATACAATCGCGATAAGTAGCCGGTTGACCGTATATACCTCTGGGGTAGCTGAAGTCTATGCCTAGTACCTAACAGGTCTATAATAATAGGTCCTAGAAGAATATGATTAATATGTATAGGTTACTACCTTCAGTTACATGAAATAAAAATAAATAGAAATGATATATTCCCTTAATTTTTAACCCACTTAAAAAAGGAGGATTAGACTATATTATGTTTTTTTTGTAAGTTAATTTCCTTTAAACCGAATTTCGGTTACAGCGGTCTATCTTAACGTAGACTGGCCATCTGCGCACGTGATATTATAATGCGCAAGTGTATGCACAAACACAGGTGCACCCTCTGTTCTCTAACTCTCATAATCCGATGGGACGGCAATCTGACACGACTGGAGAGAGATGAGGTGCAGAGCCAATAGCTTGACGTACTTTCTGAGCCACGAGAGTGTCTAGAGAACAGACCTCATGCGTAGCAATTACATTCACTACCGCTGCGCTAAGAAGGCAGTTACAGTTGAGAAAGATTTGAATAAAGCCTACAACTAGTACGTCCCAAATGCACGAATTCAAATTACATTGTTAAACGCAAACGAAATGTATCAATGCATCTATATGATAGGAATGGACTGCGAATATGGTATTAAAAATAAAATAATGGAAATGTTAGTAAAACCACTATTCTGACACGTCATAATATTGGAAATTAATTACTCCTTATTTTTATTTTCATAAATCTTTTATAAGACATAATATTATGTAAATAAAAGATACAATAAAAAAAAATCTTCAAAGTAAATTAACTAAAAATGAAAAATTATTATATTATATTTTTATGGGTGTTATTTAAATGGTTAGCATAGTATTGGTATTTTTGTGAGCAGAAAAATATAATCTGTGAGCAGAAATAGCTAATTGATCAGCAACTCATGGCCAGCAAACTTAGAGATCAAACTAAGTCGACGGAAGAAAGACGAAGCCGCTCTGCAGGGCTCCTATTTTTGGGTAGGTTTAAGAAAACGAACCTAACATAACCTAACACTTCCGAGACGGAATGCAGTGATTTGATGCACATAGATGCTCGTTATGCTGTGCAATATTTTGCTGACCAATTAGTATTTTTGCTGATCATTATATTTAATCCCTATTTTTATATACTAATACATGAAATTAACTAACAGAAACTAAATTAAAAGTAGCTACGAAACAATTTAGGGTATGCCAACACATAAGCAAAGTACCTACGGGTAGAGCAGAGATACTGCCCGACCCGGAGATGGAACCTGAGACTCGCGCACTACGGTCGCATACACTCCCATTGCGCCTTTGAGGCAATTAATAATCCTAATCCTAACTAATATTATGAAAGCAAATGTGAGTTTGTTTATTACGCTTTCACGCCTTAACTACTTGACCGACCATCATGTAATTTCGCATATACGTTGTCGGGGAAACAGAAGAGGACATAGGGTACCTACCTATCTTTCATCTAGAAAAAAGGACTGTTACTAATCTAACCTACCCTATCCTATATCTATGCGAGCGAAGCCACGGGCAAAATTTAGTATATAGGTAAATATAAAAATAATATATAGGTAGTATATAGGCTATTCTGTAATAGAAAATTAAACACAATGTTTATCTAAGTTCACAGTCTAGATCCTCAACAATACGAAGTGTTTATATGTGAAGAAGAATAATGTTTATTGGTCACACACAAACTCATTACAGCTGCCGTCTGTATGGCTTGCCATAGAAATCCCGCGATCTCTTCCGTACATTGAGTATAGACGGGAATTGCGAACGGTTTTGTTTCGATATGGTATGTTTGGAGATAGAATATTGTTTTTAGGGTCGTTAATAGGGGAGGACGATTTAGAATACGTGTCATTGAATTTCTTTCTAATTCACTTTAGTCAACGTTAATTTATTAGTCTGTTAACAATTGATGCGCCAATATTCAACAGCCAGATGGCACGTCATTATAATGGTTACTCCATTTTAAGCGGAGTATTCCGCTTTCGGCACCAATTTTTTCGGCACCTATGGTTTCGGCACCTAAGCTATTCCACTTTCAGCACCAATAGGTATTTTATTCGATATTCGGCACCAAGCAAAAATACCTATTGGTGCTGAAAGTGGAATAGCTTAGGTGCCGAAACCATAGGTGCCGAAAAAATTGGTGCTGAAAGCGGAATACTCCTTTTGAGCGAATGTTTCCAAGTCTATGCAAAGACCCCTTTGTGGTCTTCTTTTAATTTTAGAACCTTAAATTTAAATATTAACTTGATATGTACAAAATGTTATTATATAATTATCACACTGCGTCAAAGTAATGAAGTTAAATTATTGCATAAAATTCCCTTCTCTAATAAGCACGCGTGTACAATAATTAATATATTTTTAAACTTCTGCTCTACAAATAATTTCTTAGTCTTGGAGGACTTTACAAAAGACACAAATAACGCTCAGACTCGAAACAAACAGATCACAAAAAATTTGTAATCCTGTTTGGAAATCGAGCCCACAACTTTAGATGATTTCAACACCCTTTCGCTGTCCCGTGATAGACTCAATAGAAAATTTATTGTAATGTATCATATGTGATTCAGCGGACAAGGAACCTGCTACCATATCCATTTCTAATCAACAACCTTCTTCCATTCATGTGACTGTCCACCAGCCAGACACATTAATCCAATGCTGTTTGCATTGTGCGTTTTATTATGTCGCAGGCGCCCGCGTGGCTACGCTACTCCTAGTATGTGCGTCGATAGCAATTTATTGTTATGTAGATGAGCGTGAATAGATATTTTCAACAACCCAATGACCAGGACATTGAACTATGGGTGACACCATATTAAAAATTCGTCGAAGTGTGTTATTTTGTAAGATCTCACAACTGAAATAATTTCTGTCGTGCTTTTAGAACGATCTAATAGCATGCGCGCCCACGCGGGCGCAAACTATAAACTAGTGGAAAGTTTGCTAATCAATTTATACCGCATGGTGGTCAGATCAATGAGCTTTAAATATGAGGATAGTATGCTCACATGAGTAGATAAACGGAACAGAGTATAAGCTTCATATAACCCCGCGAATCGGTTCCACTACTACAAGCACGCGAGGCATGTGTGCGTGACCACTGGCCGCTTGTCGCGTACGCGGCGAAACTGGAAAAATCCGGTTTACGCTGGCACAGGCAGTGGATAATCAGGGTCAGTGCGACGCACGTTGTTTGTTTTGTTAGTTGCAAGTTTGAATATGTTAATGTAAAAACGTGGTATTTTATTATTAATAATGGTTCTTTATTGTACTGTGTGTATGAATAATACTAGAAAAAATAAAAATATATCATACTTTAACTATCCCAAGGAGTACAATAGGTAACTAAATATTGGATTATTACTTTTTCAAGTAAGTACCTTTATTTTATTGTATGATCCTTATTTTAATAAGAAGAGGGTACTACACGGTGTGTTTTTACCTTTTTATTGTTATTAAAAGCTTTTATTAAACATTTGCAGGTATGTGGGTGGGTTGGTATGTAGTAGGTATGTGTGTTAAGTTCAAATATTGCAAGTAAGATTTGAACCACTTCCCGATGTCTGATTGAGCTGAAATTTAGTATACCGTAACTTCAGTGACAATGCAATAATATGATAGATATAACCTGATGATGCAGCCAGGATTGTCTCCTCACTAGGGAACTCTTCAACGGGTAGTAGCACGGTCACGAAATTTTGTATGTCAGTTTAGTTTTAATAGTTTAACACGATTTTTATCATGAACTGCTGCTGCAGCCAGCATTGTCTCCTTACGAGGGAACTCTTGAAAAAACTTTGTTAGATTCAGAATTTACCACACCAATAAAAGACACAATAAATTAATAAAAAACAAAAATTATAAAAAGAAAATTATTAGAGTAAGTAATTTGTAAAGTATTCTATCATATTGAATAATAAAACTATTTAACCTATCAGACCCCGCGCGCGCACGCTAATGTAAACAACAACAATCCCCGCGTCCCGCTGCGCCCGGCACTTGAAGGCCACTTGAGCGTTATTCGAGTCGGGCGGCAGATGTTTATAATTCAGAACTCAAAGTTATGATAACATCGCTTGTGTTTCTTAGAAGTATACATTGTAAGCTACGATAAGTGTAATCAATCGTCGCATTTACGTGTATATTTTAGTTTATACATCTGGTTAAACTAACCGAATTGGAAATATGAGATGATATTATTATATCTTTATTATATAGATTAATTGATTTGTCTAATAAGATGTTTTACTGTTTCTATTTCCTAGTTAAATACTCTTTATAGTAAAAAAAAAGTATTTATAAGGTCTGTGAGGAAAAATAAGATATAGAATTTTAAAGTGCGTGACGAGTACATTTTAGAGCGCGGATAAAGTAAATATTGAAAAATTTCTAAAAAAAAATTGGACGTAGCCTTGTGCGTTGTTTTCACATATTTTATAGAAATACTAATAAATAACACTATTATAGTGATTAAAACCTGAAATACGATATAATAAAGTAATAAAAAATATATATATCAAAAAAGGCGGGAAATCTGAGAAATGATAATAGGTTATTTTGGGCTTCAGTTTGTTATACAAAAATAACATTAGTCACTATTGTTTTTATTGTGTCTAAAAATAGAAAGAATAAGCTTTCCAATAATGTATTATACTTACATACTTGCCCTATAAAAACTACAGATAACAGCGGAACAAATAACATCAACGAACGAACGTGTGGCGCAAAGTCACGTGACATGACAAAAAATATATTTAGAAAAACATTATTCAGGTGATAAATATTCGTTCAAAAAGCTCAGTTCATTCCGAGAACATTGATATACAACACAATATTTTACATACAGGCCTTATAATAAAAAAACGGCAAACAAAACACGTCCCAACGCTTCGACCCCATATAGCGTCACCGGGGTTTTACGGGTGCAAACGTGACGACGCTATAAAGCGTCACTGTTTTGTTTAATTTGTCTTCATCTATTGTGACAACCCTACCAAAATAGGTAACAATTTTGCACGTTCTTAAGAATCTTAGTCTCTGTTCCGTTTATCTACTCATGTGGTATGCTAGTGAACTTATAATATAATTTTTATATATTTTTATAATTAGTAGGTAATTGTTTATTATAAAAATTATAATACGATCTGACCGCGCCCGCATATTCAAAAATCTTCTCGAACTCTATTGTCAAAAAGTAGATGAATTGTTAAAATAAGATTGAAACTAGGGAAATAATGGCAATATTTAATGGATATGAATACAAATCACGAATTAGGCAAAAAAAATTAAAAAAACAAGTGGTATTTCGTAGCCTTTTCGAATAAACAAACTGGTATTTATATGAAAACAACGGAAAATAAAGGTTTCAAGTTGTCGAGTATTTTAAGCGATTCAGTAAGGAGCGCTTTTAGCGCAAGAAAGCGCAATAACTCGGCTATAAATTTCCAAAGCGGTGAATATTGCGATGCATGCAAAGGTTATATATTTGATGGAACTATACTTACCTAGTTGGAACTTATTGGTTTATCCATTGTCACGCCAAAATTCTGATTACTATGTTAGTTTATTGGTTTATCCATTGTCACGCCAAAATTCTGATTACTATGTTAGTACCTTGCCGACAACGGGAGATAGGGCTAGGCCATGAAATTAATGTGTATTTAGTTGGACATAAGTACTTATTAATTCCATAAGCGAGACATAACGTAAATATATTTCCGAGCTAGGCTTGATTATACCAAAAATTAATCATGATTTACAAACCAATTCGGCGTTCCGTTATTTAAAAATCGATTAATGAAATGTTGTTGTATACGGTGATTATTCGATAACCTCTCGCATAACGATTTGAAGACATTTTAATTACAAATTTTGTGATTTTTGGTTGATGTTTTTTTTTTTTTTTTCTCCTCAAAATGACCACACTCCACCTGATGGCAAGCAGTCGTGTGGTCTAAGAGCAGTGGCCTCCACACCGCCCTCATAGCAGCCGAGGCAATGTTGAGGTCTCTACTTTGACGGCCTGAGAAGGTGCTTTTTCACGCCCCGCTTAAAGGACCCAGGATTGAAGGAAGAAGGAAACTCGTGCCTTGGCAGAGAATTCCATGCCTTGGTCGTTCGGCAGAGGTATGAGGACCCAACCTTGTTGGTACGCGCTCTAATCGACTCTACCGTGTAAGGATGGCATCTGAGCCCAGCACGCGTTGTTCTGGATAGGAAAGGGGAGGGCGGGATAAGGTGGAATAACTCTTCAGAGCACTCCCCGTGGTATATTCTGTAGAAACATGCCAATGAGGCAATGTCCCTACGGAGTTGCAGAGGTTCCAGTGAACTCGTGACCTCTGGATCTCCGATGATACGGACAGCCCGCCGCTGTAACCGGTCGAGAGCGTCCAGCAAGTACTGCGCGGAGCCATCCCAAAGTTGAGACCAGTACTCCACGCAAGGGCGCACTTGTGCCTTATACAATAGGCACAGTAGCCCAGGCGTGAAAAACCGCCTCACCCTGTTCAGAACTCCGAGTTTTCGCGAAGCTTGCTTAATGACGCTCTCGATGTAGGTTTTGGGATTAAGGGAGCGGCAAAGATCCATACCTAAGATGGAGAGGCTGTCACGTATCACCAGTGGAGTGTTCTTCAGAGAAGGAAGGGGAAGGAATGGAGACTTTTTTGTTGAGAACGCGCATGCCTGGGTCTTCTTGACGTTGAACTCGACCAAGTTCGGCACCCCATTCATAGATGCGGTCCAAGGTCTGGTCAAGTTCAACGACAAGATTCTGCCTTTTCCCCTCAACCTCAGCCAGTTTAGCCCCAGGATGTCCGAGATATTGCCCATGCACGGTACTGTCGTCCGCATAACAATGTATGTCACCGAGATTCAACATATCATTGATATGCAGAAGAAAGAGCGTAGGGGATAAAACAGACCCCTGAGGCACTCCTGCATTGACCTGCATAAATTTGGAAGCGCGACCGTCGCAAAGGACCCGAATACGACGCTTCTGCAGGAAACTTGCAATCCAGGTGCACAGTTGAGGGAGCAAGCCATAGGCCGGAAGCTTGGAAAGAAGAGACCGGTGCCAGACTCTGTCGAAAGCTTTGGCTATGTCAAGGCTGATAGCCAAAGACTCGCCATGCTTGTCCATAGCCTCTCCCCAGAGGTGCGTGACGAACGCTAGAAGATCACCCGTTAATCGTTTAGACCGAAAGCCGTATTGGCGATCATTGATCAACGATTGATCCTCCAGGTAGCGGACAATTTGGGTGTTTATAATCCGCTCGAACACCTTGGAAAGCACCGAGGTGATAGCTATGGGTCGATAGTTGCTTGGCTCGGAACGTTCCCCCTTCTTAGAGAATCGGTTGAACGTTCGCCTCCTTCCAAGCCTCAGGCACAATACCTGCGGCGTAAGACGTCCGGTATAGGCGTCTACGGCGGTAGGTCTGTTTTACTTAAAGATACAGATTCCTAATACATTATCTTTGGTGTAACTTATTATTTCAATTTTCTCTTTTATCCCTAAATTATATTAAATCGGTAAGTATATTTATTGGCTTGCCAAAATCTAGACGTTTTATGTTTAGCTGTTTGCATCGAAAACCGTGGCGTCATGCAACGTAAAGTTTAGGTATTAAGAAAACATAATCACTAATAAATAATACAATCGAATAACAATTAATTATATTCGTATCATTTGAGCATTCAAACGTAACGAATGTATATATAATATGTTACGTGTATTAACGCGATCATGCATAATGTTTACCTTTTTTAGGTTGAGTCGGCTTGTGACCACGGCCGGTGTAACCTGGTCGAAACGTCAAGCCTAAAAAAGGTAAACATCATGCAACGCGAAAGCTTAAAAGTTATTATTGCAAAACGTAACGAATGTGTTATCAATTATCACGCATCGCATTTTTATGGGTCCCTGCACTGATATACAATGACAATGTCTCTCCTTATCACTATTTGTCAGTTATATCAGAGTCACATTACTATGTAACTTTCTTTTTTGAAGTGGACACATGTATATATGGGAATGTCGCATTGAACTGTCAATTGTTCCATTATAACGGACCCTGCTAGTTCCCGGAATATTTTGTTCCACGTAACTAATGAGATTTTTACTTACTAGTTCTTATGATAACCTCGAGACTAAACTTGTCGTCGAAAGAATGCATTATAGCCCAGTCATATTAGGGGTTTCACCTCGAACTGCGAGATAATAAGCTAAAAACTCGTATACACCTTCATTTTTGTGTTCTAAAGGTTGTTTCAAAAGTCTCATAAAATCTCGCGTCTGCGCCGTAAGTTATTCAAGGTCAAAGGTCACAAAAATCAGTTTTTCGCGACGGTTGGAAGTATGGAACATTTTTAACAAAATTTGTCGCAAATTTTATGCTCTACAATTTTATAATATATGTTAACATCATTGGAGCTATAGAAACCGATATAATCGCGAAAAACTGATTTTAGTGACCTTTGACCTTGAATAACTGACGGCGCAGACAAGAGATTTTACGAGACCTTTGAGACAACTTTTAGAACACCAAAACGAAGGTGTATACGCGTTTACAGCTTATTATCTCTCATTCCGAGGTTGACCTCTTCTTTCTGCTTATTTGACTGAACTATTATAATTATATTAAGGCAGTGGATAACTATACCAGATTGTAAGCGGTTACCGTAGTCTGTGAATGCTTGCAATCCAAAGATGACCCTCGCAATATGTCGACTCTGAAACAAAACGACTCGCTGCTCACTGTGCTGCTTGTTAAAGAAGTCATTGCTAATAGCACGGGGATATCTGATAGAGCTTGAAAATCCTACTCACCACAGACACTGACCACAGGTTTGATTCTGATCTTCTTTAGGGAAGCAGTACTTCCTCCATACAGAAGATCCTTCTTAATAGACTTGTTTTTGTTGGCTATCCTCACATCTCTGTGATAAATTTAAAGACTTTCCTCTCTGAATTTTGCTCAGCCAAAAGTTGATGAAAAATCAACATAATCTATTCTACTTTATCTAAATCAAGATGCAAATTGTTCAGAAATAAATCTGGCGTATAACGATACAAGTCAAATTAGGTCAAGGTCCATGATGTTTTGGCAAGCACTTCCCTCTCTGTTAGTGTTCGACATGAAATATGTGAGTCTAAGTTGGACCGCATTATGCAAGTAACAACCAGTTTATGTATAAGGAATTTGAGATATAAAGAACATACACGAAAATTTTATTTTATTATTTTAAACGAAAGTTTCGGATTCCCTACGAATGCTCCCTAGCTGTGGCACTCGGTGTTTAAGCGGCGCATGGAAAGCCACTGCCCGAATCCTGGCGCGACGGCGGCTTCGTACGCGAGAATTCTATTCACCACAGAAGCACAACGCTACGTTGTAGGCTTGTTCTTCTGTATTGCAGTACTTTTCAGACTGGCTACCTTAGTTTGACCGTTATCTTTAGTAGCTAGTTTAAGCAGAGATTCTTATTTTTTTTATACAACTAAGGTGGCAAACAAGCATGCGGCCTACCTGATGGTAAGTGGCCACCGTAGCCTATGGACGCTTGCAACACCAGAGGCATCACTAGCGCGTTGCCGATCCCTTAGGAAAGGAAGTGGGAAGGAGAAGGAGCGGGAAGGGGGTAAGGGCCTCCGATACTCTCACTCACCGAACGAAAGACAACAGTAGGAATACTGCTATTTCACGTCGATATTCTGTGAAAGGGTAGTCCTTCCCCGGTCGAGCCGGCCCCATTCATGCTGAAATCAGCGAGGCTCTACTACTCCAACTTTGCTCTACTTCTCAATAAACTGTCCAAAGGCGATGAAGATTTATTATTTAAGTACCGTAGTCAGGCTGCTGACTAAAACGTTTCCAATATTGTGAATTGCTCTGAGTGTAGTTGTATGAATGTTAAATAATATTTATGCTGCATCTTTACTGCATAACTTGTCCACGATTTTAAGAAAGTTGGCGTATATTTTCTCCCTAGCCTTTATTATTCCCAAGTCACTTGAAGTCGGCTTGTCTGGTCTAACCGGATTTGACTGGATATCAGTTTTTACACGGAACTAATTTGAAATAATAACTTGAGTCTCTCCTGCATAACGCGGTCCAATTGCGCAATTTATTTGTCACTATTTTCCTGTTGGTACAAACTTCTACTCTGTCTACAAAAGTATGGGAGAAAATGGGTTTCCCTTTCTTTCTTCGGACGTATATATCATAGTAATATTGTAAAGAGAAAAGTTTTGTTTATGTTATAACGTACAGCCGGGCACTAGTAGTCTTTTATGTAGAAAGTGATATAGGAAAAATAAATCAGAGTTAAAATATTTATATCTTTATATATATATAATTCTTCTGTACGGGTGTTGACAGTGAACTCCCCCTAAACGGCTGGACCGATTTGAAATAAACTTTTTGTGTGTGTTCAAGTGGATTCGAGAATGGTTTAGATGTTTTTTTTTCTTTCTCTTGTGTACAGTACAACGTCTGTCAGCACAGCTAGTAAAATATAATTATCTTACCTTATACACGCAGATTTACTCTTGTAAATCTTCTAAGGAGAAGTTCACACAGGTCTATTATACCAAAACTTCATTATGATAGCTAGCCTTGAGGGTATGTATGTTTTACTCCAACGTAAGTTGTATGTATGTTGAGGCGCTCATAGCCTGTTGCACTCAATGATCGGTAAACGATTAGCGAGGTTAAGCAACGATGGGTGCGGTCAGTCTATAGATGGGTGACCGCTTAGTGGTATTTCATCTGAGTGTCTCCGTGCTTCGGAGGGCACGTAAAAAGTCGATTCCCGGTTGTTGACAAATTGACAGCAGTCGTTAAGCTATGTCAGAGGCCTACGGGCGGCTTGAATAACTCTTGAGAACAGGTTGGCCACTAACCACACGAAAAGAAAGAAAGAAGAAATAACATGTTAAGTTGTCATATACGGGGTACAATCCCAGGACTCCGTGCTACTACAGAGAATATCTTAAGAATAAACCTAAACTCACTGCTCCGTCCTGGAAATCAAAGTGGTCGCCTCGCCGCTGCCTCTGCGCCGAGTGTCGTGGGTTCGAATCCCATACGGGACAAAAATTTGTGTTATCCACCAATGGTTGTTCCTAGTCTGACAGTTCATTGTGTCCGTTGCTTGAATGTTTGTAAAGTCCCCCGCGACTCAGGAATTAGTCCTAGTGCGGGAGATGTCTTAAAAAATAAAAAATAAACAAATTCTAATACAAATACCTACATACAAACATAGTCTATGCTAGTTGGGTATAGTTTACTTTTATATAATTATTTTTTAGAAACGTCACAGTGTCCGATCATGTTGCTGTCTATTGAGCACAATTTCAGACTCCGTATTAATACTATCCGTATTAGTACCTATCACACATACTGCCACACTCACTCACACTCCACATCCACATAACACACCCACACTCACATATCACACTCGCTCAATATAAACCCAGATGGAGGTCTATTGTTACACTGAAAACATAATATACTGTATAATGTAAATTTACCTTACCTGCATCACATAATAGCTATATTTCACCTTTCACTCAACTAATATATACCTACATAATATGTACTTGTGTCTACACAATCACACTTATACAGCCGCATACACAAACATTCGCACGCACGCACAACATATACCTATCACACATACTGCCACACTCACTCACACTACACATCCACATAACACACCCACATATATTGAGCGAGTGTGGTGTGTGAGTACACACCACACTCGCTCAATATAAACCCAGATGGAGGTCTATTGTTCTACTGAAAACATATGATGTATAATGTAAATTTACTTTCTTCAAACAAATGTAATTTGCTGTACAGCAACATTCACGTCTTAATCTAAATATAATATATTCAATATTATTATAATATTCAAACACAATTGTAAATTGTTATTGAATAAATAAAATGAAAAAAAAAAAATGAAGTGAAATATACTCTAGTGTCAATTTCCACGACTGAACACTGTCAGCCAAAATATGTACAGGCTCTTGCCTAGTTTGGTAAACAGTCTCAGTACCTTTTAATGAAATACATACTGTATAGTTAGTGTTTAATAACCATGTACCCACAGTGAACGTATTCTCTTTTGTGTCAAATAAACCTTTTCTACTTTTTTATTTTATTTATTGTATACTGAGACTCACAGAGTAACTTTATAACACTTTGCTCGGGCAAATTGTCTAGCCCATAGAATTAATAAGTATTTATGTAAAACTAAATACTTATCAATTTCATGACCTAGCCCTATCATTCTCTGTCAGCAAGGTACCAACATAGTTATCAGCATTTTGGTGTGACAATGGATAATACAGTTAACTTCCAACTAGGTAAGTATATTTCCATCAGGTATATAACCCTATGCATCGTAATATTCATCGCTTTGAAATTTATAGCGGAGTTTTATGTTGCGCTTTCTTGCACTAAAAGCGCTCCTAACTGAATCACTTAAAATACTCAACTACTTGAAACCTTTATTTATTTTACGTTGTTTTCATTTAAATACCCGTTTGTTTGAAAAGGCTACAAAACACCACTTGATTTTGACTTTTATCAGTCACTATACGTTATTCGTGACCCGTATTCATATCCTTTAAATATTGGCAATATTGCCCTTGTTCCAATCTTATTTTACACGATACTTTTTTTTATACGACTAATATGGCAAACAAGCATACCTTATGGTAAGTAGTCACCGTAGCCTATGGACGGCTGCGACACCAGAGGCATCACTTGCGCGTTTCCGACCCTTTAGGAAAGGAAGTGGGAAGGAGAAGTAGCGGCATGGGGAAAGGGGGTGATTGGGCCTCCGGCACTCTCACTCACCGAACGAAACACAACAGGAATACTGCTATTTCACGTCGATATTTTATGGTTGTGACGTGAGTTAATTGACTTAGCTTTTTCTAAAATCTTACGTACTACCAAATTCACTTCTAAATAGCCAGTGAAAATTGCAACTTGTCTACAATAACCATTGCATTGTTACTATGGCTACTGCTGAAGTGACAATGACGCATGACTGAAATGGGTTTGTGAGATCTTACAGAATAACACTCACTTGCGAACTCACTTCGACGGGCAAAGTGTTATACAGTTATTTTGTGGCGAGCCTAGTATCAAATCAAAGACCATATTATGCACACTAGTCGCATTCATCATCACAGAAGCCGTACATGCATGTAAAAGTACATACGAATACATCTTTATACTGCGCGTACAAACACAAAAATTTCAATATACACACATGTCGGAGAGTATGGACGGCCGACTCGCTTTTGACATGATGAAGCAACAAAATATAGGCGTGGTAGTATAATTCGTACGTTAACTAATAATAGGCACATACAAGAGAAATAAAACAATAAAGGTTGACTGTGATTATCTCTGATTTGATCCGTAACGCAGCGAGTTCGTCCACCGAATGTGTCCGCGCACGAGTCTCCGGCGCTTATATAACGACAATATGACACTGCCAGTTATAACTGTCACTTCAACTGACACATTGGCTCTATGGCGACCTCACTCAAGCTTACGCTTGACGTTCCGAAACAAACCAATAGATGGCGCTTTATTCAACTCCAATTACAGAAATAAATTGCAATTCAATGATTATTTTCTTGACGCTCCGACACACACTAACAAAAATGAATTACCCAAAGAAATCTGTAATGTAACAAGCTTGCAATAAAAGTGTAACAGTAACAAAGACGTAAAAATATAGCGCTGTCTAGCCCTGTCATGTCTAGATTAAATGGGCCAATGTCGTTGCAATTTCATTACAGCAACGCTGAAAATAAGATGCGCATCTCGTTGTGGATGCTGCGTTCGATACTCTTCGACCTTATGTTTATTGTGAGTAGGAGATACTACTGTGGAAGTACTCGTTTATTTTGTTAACGTATATGAGTGTGTATGTGTAAGTATAATAATTATGTTTGTGCGTGAAGCAGCGATAGCTCAGTGGGGAGACCAACAGACTGCAATGCAGAAGGTCTCGAGTTCGAACCCACGTCGCGCACCTCTGACTTTCGGAAGTTATATAACTTTTCAAAATTATGTGCGTATTGATTGACAATTATCGCCTGCTCCGTGCCTCGGAGAGCACATTAAGCCGTCGGTCCCGGCTGCCATGAACATCTGTGGCAGTCGTTATTGGGAGTGTCGACACAAAAGATCCCACTGGGTCGAAGTGTCGCCGGTCTGCACTGACTGGCCCCCACATAAGATAAGATGTTTCTGCGTACATAAAGTGTATCAAAATGAAGATAACAGTTTCTTGGATAATAGGTATTTAAATTGGTCTATGAAAAGGAAAATTTTTGGTCTATGAAAAGGAAAACTAGATAAAGATTTATGTAGTGACTGAAGTGCCTTGACTTGACTGAAGTGAAGTGAATCAAAGTCGATTGTACTTTTTGTGTAGATATACAAAATATTACTGGTATAAATATAACTGTGTATGCAAATACAATAAAACGAATAGATAATAATAATAATAATAAATGTTTATTCATCAAAAACTTATTATAAGCACATGTTAGTTTGGACTACACTATTTAATACACTACTGTTGGTACATGTGTGCGGCTGATGCTTAAAAAGGAGAACCTGTACTATAAGCACCAGCAACCTTCCTTATTGGCTGTATTTTTTATTTAAGTAGCAGTAGACAGTCCGTATATTAATGGTTTACATTATATTTAGTTTTTGTTACGAATACAAAGAAATATTACAAAGAAAATCATATAAGTTATCAGTCTCACTCGATTTAGTATAAATTATATATGTTTACGTGTGTGGGTGAATAGAGTTTTAAGAGTATTGTTTCTTTCACTTTTTAATTAATTCCTCAATATTCCGGTTAGACATTAGGAAGCTAATAATTATTATCACTGTTATCTAGAGAGTTTAAGGAAGGATTTCATATATATTTCATTAGTAAACGTTAAAATTTACGGTGGGCCCATTTCCCATACAAAAAGAAATTGTCTCCTTTAGGTTAGTAAAACTATTTTTTTCTGCATGAAAGATGCCCCATGTCTTTTGCTGATCTCCTGGCAGCATGTTTACAAAATTTCATGATTATTCTTAGAGTAGTAAAGGCGTGAAAAAGTAACAAACATACTTATATTTGCATTTATAAATTACTAGTTTTCACCCGCGGCTTTGCTCGCATAAATGTAGGTTAGGTTAGGTTAGGTTTGCAACAGTTATTTTTTCTGGATGAAATGTACCCTATGTCCTATTCTGTACCCCTGACAACGTGTATGCTAAATTTCATGTTGATCGGTTGAGTAGTTAAGGCGTGAAAGCGTAATAAACAAACAAACAAATAAACTCATTTTCGCATTTATAATATTAGTTAGGACTAGCTTTTGCGCGCGGCTACGCCTGCATGGTACCTACATCAATAAAAAGTAGCCTATGTCCTTCCCCAGGTTTTAAACTATATCTGTACTAAATTTTATTTAAATCGGTTGAGTAGTTTAGCCGTGAAAAAGTAACAGACAGACAGACAGACGAACAGACAGCCAGAGTTACTTTTGAATTTATAATATTAGTAAGGAAGTAAGGATAATATAAGTTAGGATTACATTTATTCTCTCCTGAATTTTAGATTAGTGAAACTATTTTTCTGGATGAATATTGCTGTATGTCCTTTTCTGATCTCCTAACAATTGAAATGAAAATGTTATGATTATTGGGCAAGTAGTTAAGGCGTGAAAGCATAACAAACATACTTACTTTTTAGTTAGGATGTTGATACGTTTTTGTGAATCTATTCAAGATGTAGATATACGGGTTTTAGGAAAACGCTTTTCGTTAACTAACATCAATATAATATTCTATCACATACACACAACACCATCTAGCCCAAACTAAGCAGAGCTTGTACTATGGGTACTAGACAATGGATAAACATACATATATACTTTTTTTTTGTGTATACATACATATTATACATAGAAACACCCAGACCAAGACAAACATCCATGTTCATGCACACAAATGTTTGACTTGTGCGGGAATCGAACCCGCGACCTCAGGCGTGGCAGTCGGTTACACTATCCACTACGCCAACGAGGCCGACATATATACCTAGAAGAGCCATCATTCCTACTTCTTAGTCGTACACTCTTGACAGAGTGGTCGTGGTCATGTCTCAGTCGAATCTTGCGCCACCGAATCTCTCGTGATGCGACGCCATGTACTTCTATGTTTAGCGGCCCGGGAGTTGACATTCATGTTCGAGTGTGTCATAGATTTGATGAGGTCTGTCCACCTTGTTGGAGAGCGCCCATGGGATCTTTTGACCTCGACTTTCCCTTGCACCACCAATCGTTCCATCGAGTCCTCGTTACGGGTGATATGCCTGAAGAACTTGAGGATTCGTATTTGCACAGACGACGATACCGACAGATCTCTCTTTGATACCGAGTTCTTTCAGGATCGAAGCGTTGGTTCGGTGCGTAACTCTGTGGATCATTCTTACAATAGGTAGGTACTAAAACATTACGTTAAAATAAATACGAAGCCTTGTAAAATCTTCTACAACAAACATTTATACTCTATTATTTTAAACAATGTTTTAATATGTATTCATGTCTAAAGCACTGGTTCTTAGGATTCTCTTTATCATAAATACATTTTCAATAGTAGGTTGAACGGAGAATCACTTGTATTTACTTTGAAAAATAGGAGTTTCTCTGCACTGAAATGTACATGGATTTTCTGCAATAATTTATACAGTACGGGACATGCGAGTACGCCGATCGTCAACGGCCACATAATGGATTAACTTCACGAATATCATACATTGCATTTAATTTTCTTTGATTCGACACAAAGACAATTTTACCTAGTCTATCTTATCTTATCTTATGTGGGGGCCAGTCAGTGCAGACCGGTGACACTTCGACTCAATGGGATCTTTTGTGTCTACACTCTCCCAATAACGACTGCCATAGATGTTCATGGCAGCCGGGACTAACGGCTTAATGTGCTTTCCGAGGCACGGAGCAGGCGATAATTGTCAATCAATATACACGCATAATTTCGAAAAGTCATATAACTTCCGAAAGTCAGAGGTGCGCGACGTGGGTTCGAACCTGAGACCCTATGCATTGCAGTCTGTTGGTCTCTCCACTGAACTATCGCTGCTAGTCTAAATTTGTTTTATCTTACGTTTACGAGAATGGTACACATTGAAATTAAACTACTTTATACAGATTTTATCACAGCTTATTTAAACAACACAAATTTTAGATAAATGTAAAACTTATAAATTACTAGCTTTTGCCCGCGGCTTCGCTCGCGTTAATTTAGAATTTGACAATCAATTCGGGTTGTACTCTGCTTGTAATAATATAATTCAATCATGATTCGAAAGACACGTGGCGCCATCTATTATAATAAGAACGTTTTTGTTCTTTTCCTTGGGAACAGTAACTTTTTTCGGGATGAAAGGCAGACTATGTCCGTTTCTGTACACTTGACAACGTATATGCAAAATTTCAGGATGATCGGTTCAGTGGTTTAGCCGTGAAAAGGTAACAAACAAACTCATTTTCGCTTTTATAATATTAGTTAGGATTAGGATTTACATTTTACACTTACTTCGATTATATATTTTGATTAGGCTACTTTTTAATCGAACCTGAGACCTCAGTCTTGTACTCGATCCAGCTCGCGAATGTCTGTGTTTACCCTATAAATATACCTAAATAAAAGAATTGCTAAGTTAAAATTTAATGTTGGGTAGAATAGCCAACTGTGTTCAGCAATGACGATGGAAAATAATTCATTACATTATATAAGAATAACTTAGTTGCTAAAACGAATACACAGTTTATCGAAGTCGTGGATTCGAGTTCATCGGTTCATGGTTATACTTTTCATCATTTGCATTGAACTTGCGATGGAGAGGTTGTGAACCGACGTGAACCCACTTCTAACATCAGCATTTTAGCTTATAATAATAATAATATTAATATTTTATCACATACACACAACAACATCTAGCCCAAACTAAGCAGAGCTTGTACTATGGGTATTAGACAATGGATAATCATACATAAAATATACTTTTTTTTTGTAAATATAATATACATATTATACATAGAAACACCCAGACCAAGACAAACAACCATGTTCATGCACACAAATGTTTGACTTGTCAGGAATCGAACCTGCGACATCAGGCGTGGCAGTTGATTACACCAACCACTACGCCATCGAGGCCGACTGGGGATGTTAACAAGGATACTAGTAATCCTTACTAATATTATAAATGCGAATGTGAGTTTGTTTGTTACGCTTTCACGCCTTAACTACTCGACCGATCATCATGAAATTAAGCATACACGTTATCAAGGTAGAAAAGGACACGTGTTACCTTTCATACAGAAAAGAAAACTGTTCCCGGGTGTAGAAAATTGACATAATCTATATTTACGCGAGCGAAACTGCGGGCAAAATCTAGTTCGTAATAAAATTTGCTACTAACTTTAAAAAAAAACTTAATAAAAATGTAATTATCTTATGACATTATTACGTAAAGATGCGCCCTACAAATTATAAACTGAACTTTAAATAAAACTAATAAGCTCTGAAATGCCATACGCTTAGCAAACCTTAACTTCAATTTCAATGTAAAAGGTTAAGGATAATCTAATACAAGGGGTATAGATCCCCAAGAGACCCGCGCTATACCTTTTGTGATCAACCCTAACTTATCCATGCCGGTACCCTGATAAATTATAATGGAACTACAATTTTTATGCATATTATAGAGTGGCAGCGCAGCGGTAGTAAATGTGACTGCTGTGCACTAGATATCATAAGACCAATAGCTTTGAAATACATATTAGTGAAAAAAATATGCAACAGAGAGACAATGATAGGTCTCCACGACTAATTTTTAAATAACAATGCGTGGACAGCAATTATTTTATCACTTAAACATCTAAAATATAACAAATAAAGTAAAATTAATCACCATTACACCTTGTAAAGAAATCAAGACTGAGCATGCGCTTCACTGCATCCGGTTGAGTATTAAAAACGTCAATGTTGAACTTTCTTACTTGTTCGTTTAAAGTTTGACCCACGGATCATGCAAACTGTTATTTTTATTTATCTATCAAGCAGCACGGAGTCTTCGACTTTGCCCTGTAGTCGGCATTAAATTCGGCCTTATTACGTGAGACCTAATGCATTAGCTAATACATCAGTGTCTTCTTACGCTTTCATATGAAATATAAAGAAAATAACGAGAGATATGCACTCGTTATTTTTTTTAATGAGATTAGAGGCAAACTAGCAGACGGATTGCCTGATGGTAAGCAATTACCGCCGCCTATGGACACCCGCAATACCAGAAGAGTTACAAATGCGTTGCCGGCCTTTTAAAAAAGGAGTAAGATCTTTTCTTGAAGGTTTGCAGGTCGTATTGGTCCGTAAAAACCGCAGGCGACAGTTCATACCACAGTTTAGTCATAAAATGTTATAAAATGTTAGTCTCGAGTGTCATGAACTGTAACTCAAACAGAACGGATCGACAGTATTGTACATTTCTAACTTGTAATTACTTATGATCACAGATTTAATTCCGCTTTTCTATAAGCATTTGCACAGCAGTGGGACAATTTATATAAATTGTATATCAGCCCTGTATATACAGGGCTGATATTATTATTTACATTAAGTACTACTGCAAGAGAATTGCAGCAATTGCTTACTGGTAGACTGATGGACTGCCACGGAGGGTTCTCCGTGACATTTCAACGCAGATATGACTTTTTATAATCATATCCAAATTAAATGCCAATTTATCATTGCTTTAATAGTAAAGGAGAAATTATCGTTTGACAACTTGCATGTCTGAGAATTCTCCATAATGTTTTCGAAGATATGTAAAGTCTGTCAACCCGCACTGGACTTTAACCCTTCGGGAAGAGACCTATGTCTAGCAGTGGGATAGCTTGTAAACAGCTAATATTGTTATATTAAAATTAGAGCAGCATCCAAAACATCTTCCTTAATGTAACTACAGCTAACAAAAGAAGACAGTATCTTATCTAGACAATAAAAACAAAATTCCGCAACGAGAGTCGCCTGCTGAATGCAAATCGGGTATCAGAGTTAAGAAGCTTTATACATAAACTTATTGCATATCTTTGCATACACTATGTACTCAATTATGTTAGGGTATTTTGAAGAAAGTAGGTCAGGACAGTTTTCAGGTGAGATACTGTTGGCTACGCTAGATATTATCAAAATGTTTATTAACAAAAAGATTTTCGTGGTCCGTGGCGTGGTTAGTTTTAGAATATTTTCATACTAGATTCTGTTCGCAGAATCTCTTGGAACGACTTGCCGGGAAATATGCAATTTTTTTTCTAAATCTATTATAGGTTAACGTATGATTGACATCCAAACATCATACTTTCAGACTAAAAATATTGGTATCAAAATATCTTAAAATACTTTCATATATCTATACTAATATTATAAAGCTGAAGAGTTTGTTTGTTTGTTTGAACACGCTAATCTCAGGTACTACGGTTCGAATTGAAAATTCTTTTAGTGTTGGATAGCCTATTTATCGAGGAAGATTATAGGCTGTATAGCATCACTCTACGACCCCCGGGGCGGCGCAGTAACTATAAACGCGGGTGAAACCGCGAGCACATCTAGTAAATAATACAAACTTAGCCCCAAAGTAGAACCATGAATAGCGTAGTTAGTAAAGAGACCACACGGTTACTAAGACAATATAGGTGAATATAATGAGCATAGTGGCCTCTGATATGTGGTTACTGTAGCCTAATATCATTTGCAATAAAAGTAATTGTAGAAATTGACGCACAGACAAACAGAGAAAACAGTATGTCATTAATTTTAAAGGTAATATACCTTGTTGGTCCAGTGAATATTGCATGCGAATGGCAAATCCTTGGTCAGGCAAGTCAGCAGCACCACAAAGTCTGAAATAGTATAGAATAAGGCAATGTTTTATAATATAAAACCAGAAAACGTGGCTGGCAACATGTGAAATACACTTATATGTAAACATACGTGAGTGAGTGAGTATGTAGGTAAACATAAACTAAGAAAAATAAATAATCAATGATTTATTTTTCAACAATCAAAAGTAATTAACACCCGCCAAAATTATTCAAAGCCTGGAAACCTCCAAAATAACTCACGTGCAACTCTACGAACACTGTAATTATCACAGGAATCTCAGAAACGGATACCTTTATAATAAAATGTAACGTTTGCATCCATGAATAGCTGGAACAACATTAATCAAGGTAAGTAAGGTATGCAAATTCGGATTCAGCGTTAGTACGGGGCTTATATATAAATTTATTGCATATTTTTGCATATACTATGCGGTATTAAAACTATGTTTTAGAGAATCTATTGTTGTAGGACGACCGTAATTACTGTTGAAAGCAAGGCAGAGAAAATGAGAAATATGTAGGAGCAATAAAATGTATTATATAATTCACTGGAGAATAATTCTCTAGTAAAATCATGATGGCTTAAAACCTCGCAACTCTCAGTGTGCAATGTGGAAGGAGAAATCCGCACACGGGACAATTTCCTTTTGTGTGGTTTACTATTAGATCCCAGTATGGGTGTACTTGGTGTCAATTATTTTCATGTTTATATAGTGCGGCGTGCGGAGGTTATATTTGTTGAGAAAAGAGCCAATACAACACTTGTACTATAAATAAAAGTTTAATTTAAATTTCGGACAGACCGACAGCATAAGCTAAGTAATAGGTCGGGAACCTATTAGCACCCTGTGAGTACGAACAAAAATCGTAAAAAATAAATATTAGAAAAATTATTCAATACCATCACATTCTCAACGATCCCAAAGATTGTAATAGAAATTAACGTCGTATTTTCCTGATCTGTAGTTTGGCGAGTACACTATGAATATTATAAAGCTCTTAAAATTTTGCATATTATTTATGTTCAATGAGTAAGAGAATCGAACATTATTATATCAAACCAAATCCATTATTATAATTATACTTAGTCTCACACATATATTCCCTATAGAAAGGTAAAGACGCATTACACACACTATTTACTCGGTATGGTTTTAGGTCCCACGTAATAGAGGGGCAAACCTATTGCCGTCTACTGACCTCAGCTTTGTACTTCGAGCTGCTTCTAAGAATTTCTTGACAGAAGAATCCAGTTACACTTTTTGCCGACTTAGATACCCCAACCCCAACACCTCAAATACAGCAGTCGCATTCGCTGCACCAAGATGCCAAAAAGCTCATTACTGATCTCCAAGAATATTCACAGAATGCACTTTATTATATAAAAAGTGCTATTAAATTATTCTTAAGCTGAAGGATGGTAATTAGTGAAGAGAAAAGGTAACGTCTGCCGTCCAGTGTTTTAAACAGAGCGAAATTAGTTTTGCAAAATTAAACACGTTTACACATTTTCAAAGTGAGTATCTTTCTCAGAGGTATAGCGTCTGCACTTTCTTGCTTTGGTTGTGTATTTCTTATTATTCTCCCTAACCTTTATTATTCCCAAGTCACTTGGGGTCAGCTTTCCAGTCTAACCGGATTTGACTGGATATCAGCTTTTACATGGAGCGACTGCCATCTGACCTCCGCAACCCGAAGGCTAACGATACCCTAAGGTTAGACCAGTGTCAGGATATTAGAGGGCACTGACTTCCCAATACCGACTGCCAAAGATGTTTATGGCAACCAGGACCGATGGCTTAACGTGCTCTCCGAGGCACGGAGCAGGCGATAATTGTCAATCAATATGCACATAATTTCGAAAAGTCATATAACTTCCGAAAGTCAGAGGTGCGCGACGTGGGTTTGAACCGGAGACCCTCTCCATTGCCGTTTGTTGGTCTCCCCACTGAGCTATCGCTACCTTGTGTATTTCTTATTTTACTAAGAAATATACATTTTGGCTGTCTAGTGGAATTCATAGGATTAAAAATAAGACATGTGATAGTTTAGTGGGAAACCATTGGACTCCTAGGCAGAGATCTCGACCTTGAACTTAAAACACGCACATCTGATGTTTCGAATTTATGTGGTTATTAAATAACTTTTGATCGCTCGCTTTAATAGTGATGGATATCGTGAGGAAATCTGCATTTCTGAGAGATCTTCATAATGTTCTCAAAGATGTGTGGTATCTATCAATCCGCACTGGGCCAGCATGGTGGACTGTAGTATATAAGCAGGTCTGATATTATGATATTAATTCAAACTTTAAACTAGATCAATAATCCATAATTTAATCAACATCCATTTAACTGTTCTATATTCTAGATTCGTTTCTAGGTCATCTCGACGATCCCATCATATTATTATTGGATTGATATATTATTTCTGCAGCGTTAGCAAATGCATCTGCTGTGCACGAGGCCTTTAGTTCGGTCCCCGGGTTCAAGCAAAGTGTTATTCTGTTTATCCGGCAAGAAATTTTCAGGAGCAGAACGAAGAATGGTATACAGTACACACACTGTTTAACGGCAATAAGCTCTATAATATCCCACGTAATGACATGAGATCTAAAATCATACTTGGTGAAATGTTTCAAGTATATAGGCGTTATAATTTGATAAGTTTGTCTTTCATGAAATCATTGTACTTAAAAATAATAATTAATGATTTGAGTTTGAGTAAAGCTTGAGATTGAATATTTAAGTTGTGCAATTGCAAATTTACATAACTTCGAAAAGACGGAGTCTGTGTGTGCCGTAGATTCAAACTCGACCTCTGTTTTTAGTTTTATAGTCCCAATGGGGAGACCGTACCCAAAAATTAAATAAGAATTAATTTTATTTTAATTTAACATATGGGTCACACTGCTAGGCATGGCCGGCTATAGCCTCAAACTCCTGCCAGTTTATTTCAAAATCCTTCCAAATACCCATTATCTTAGCTCTTCACCATCGCAGTCGACTGTCTAGTGGCTCATAGGTGGTCACAGTTTATATGTTCACCTCTTGATGCATGCTGCAGACGTGTACGGCCCAGTTCCACTTCAACCTAACAGATTTATCACCAAGGTACATATGAGCGTGAGCCAATCTAATATTGGTCTTGTAGGCAAAATTGTATTTCCATCCAATTTCACGAACTATGATTTTAGGTTCTTAAATTGGCGGGCCTTACACCATACACAGAGCCAGACCCCGATCTTTAACAGGAAAACAGTAGCAGAAAAAGAAAATATACAAAAATATTTTTTCCGAATCAAGCATAGAAACCAAGACGCATAGAAGACGCAATAATTACATCTGCGTCATCAAAGCTGTCAGTAATAAAATATTCTATATTAGAAGGTGCTATTTTCCACTTTATATGAGCACTCAATTAGTGCATTAATTTAGTAGTTGCATCCCCATCCAACTTGGCTTCCGACACATGTTTATGTTCCCGAGGGACAAAATATTCGACGCGAGCTGCCAGCAACGAGTTATATCGAAAATGAGATTTATATGACTTACTGTGCTCTTTGATATCATTATTATTTTTATAGTAACTCTAATTTCTGTGCGTAAATCCCAGGAGAAAGCATACCGGGATTAAAAGTAACATACCTTAAGACGGTTTGTCTGTGTGGCAAGTTACATCCAAATTAGTTTAACGGTTTACACGTTTAAGTAACAAACATTGGAAACCCACAAACATATTGAAAAACTTTTGCAATTATTATATTAGAAGGACTATTTCCTTTTCTTTTGTAATCGAGGGCATACGCCTACGCTGACTATTGCTTAGTCATACCAAGTTTCATGCAAATCTATTCAACGGTTCTTGCATGATTGCGTTTGTTACTTACACATACAGACCGTATTAAGGTAGGCTACTTTTAATCCCCGTGTGCTTTCTCCATCCAAATGATCACATTTTGCATATCGATCATCATAAAATTTGGCATACACGATGTCAGAGGTACAGAAAATGACATAAAGTTTTCATCCCAAGTATAATATTATACCCGCGTGAAGCCGCGGGCAAAAGCTAGTAGTATAATAACAAGAGAAATAGAAGCGACCTAGATACACATCAGCCATACTTTCATCTTCGTCCTCTTCAATGAGACGGAAAGTCGCAAAATTAAATACGATTACGTACTGCTGCGACCTTGTCTTGGATAATTAAGCGTCGTTTGTTAACTTTTATTTTTCTGTTGATTGCGTTGGAAATTGAAAAAAAAGTGCAAAATACGGGTCGCTTTGAGACAAAGTTTGAGTCGTCTTTGGGCGGTGTTTCGGCAAAATGGCCGGCTTGATTTTATTTTAACTAAGCAAAAATCATTCTTATATTCATCTTGATTTAGAGGGCAAAAGTGTACTGAAGATTATGTAAGGAGGACTAGCTGCGAGCTGTAGTTTTGCTTGCTTATCGTAGATTAATTGGTTTATAATTTTGGCAAAAAAAAAACATCGGAGCTAAGCATAAGTCCTGTGTCGCGGGGGACTTTACAAGCATTCAAACAACGGACACAAAGAATATTCAGACTCGAAACAACTGTTTATTGATCACACGATTTTTGACCCGTGTTTGGATCGAACCCATACGAAGCGCAGAAGCAGCCATCTGTTTAGTCAATACCATAAATTCAGTATAGAACTATATTCGGAGAGAGCAGTTTTTAGACTGGCAGGGCACGGCAAAGCTTTTATTTAATAGCCCATGTAGCCCCAAATATTTTGTAAGTATGATTTTTCAGGATCTGAAGAGGATCAGGATCTGAGAAGGTGCATCACAGAAATATTTGATGGAAAGTATGACACACATTTTTTGACAATTAGCTTCAGTTACCATGTAATACCTATTAGTAATATGTAATACCTATTGGTAGACGACTGTAGGATTGCTACCTAGCAATCCTACAGTCGTCTACTAAGTACGGTTCAAGACTGTTCTATTTAGAAACAGAGCAGAGCCTCACAATTAGCATAAATGCGTTTCTTTCACGTATACAATTAGCATAAATGCGTTTCTTTCACGTATAAGAATTCAACATGGCCTAGGTAAAAAGGTGTTAACTTATTTTCGGGTACTAATAATTTATTATCAGAAAATTCCAATAATATTAAAGTCTACAACTTTCCAAAATCAAAGCCACTATCACCAAAGCTTTGACAAACCATTTGTCAATAAATTCGTATACCCTCACATCAGAGAAGGCAAACAATTTTGAAACACATAATCATTTTAGCCAACTGCGGGGTACCGTTAAAAAGCCGCAATCGACGTTTCACGCGCCGGCGAACACGCCCGTCTTAACGAGTCCCCGCGAGAATTATTCCTTTTCGCATATCTTTTGGCTTTTAAGGGACTTACAGACTGTTACATGAAGCCAGGGTTTATTTTTGGACCGATACATATTCATCTGCCTCAATAGTTCCGAGGAATAGAATATTTTTGTGTTTAAGTCTTGATTTAGATTGCAGAATCAGTCATTGTTTTTTTAGTTAACAGCATGGTGTCTAGAAAATGTATAAAGCTTTTGTTATAATAATAAAGTATACATTTGATTCAATATATCTGTTTGTCTTAATCAGAAGGTTAGTTAATCTAAATTACTAGGACTTTTTTAAGTTCACTTAAAATAAATAAGATGGAAGGTTTTTTATATCTGGTAGAAGGTATAATTGTCACTTGGCGATAAAAATGAATAAAGTACACAATATGATACTATTATGTGACGTAACCTCTTTTTTAAATGTATATAATCCCGTGTGGGAGAAAAAGCGATATAAATATATATCGCTATCTTTCTTTAAAAAAATGGGAGATTGTTACTAAACTATGTCCCATTTTTTCTTAAACTGTAGTTTAAAATATTAATAATTTTTCTGGTTACACAAAAAACTTTCTTTTGAATACTACTTGCTATACATATCGCACAAAATCAAACAGGCAACTACTCTATTGTAAATCACGTAAAAATGGAACGAAAATTATAGTTTTTGGATCGTAAGATTTTCTCTATAAAAAGTTAGAGACAGACAATAGAATAGAAATCATTATCTACATCAGACATTGAACAAAAAGTTAAGGCATTTACTTCGAAACGATGTCACTAGACAAAAATGTGACTTGGTATTCAGGCAATATAATACCTATCGATTTTCTATAACCAATGTAAGAATATGGCAATTTCGAAGCTCAGAAGCGATGCGGTTTCTGATACTATTCCGTACTACAACGTATCTGATCAAAATTACTTCAAAGATTGTTAAGTTAAATATTCTGTTTAAATAAGCGGGTGAATTTTAGTGGGCTTGGTAAGGTAATGTTCAAACATATGTGTGTTATAGTAATAATACTAGAGTAGTAAAGTGTCGTTTTATTATATTCAAACAGTATGCCTGTAATGGTTTTTGAAATTAAGCATATTTGGAAAAATGTTAGCTTCATAATTATTGCATAATACTGCCTTAATGCTCTTATGTCATAAGTTTACTTAATGTTTCAAGATAACCGTAGGTCATCTAATTTTACCAAAATAGGTACATACACAGATTTACGCCTGTTGACGTGACAACAACAATAACCGCCGGCTGCACGTACGAAAAAGGATGACTCATTGTCCCGTTACGCTCACTGTCCCGTTACGCTCATTGTAACGTTACGGGAAAGAAATTTTGTTATGACGTTGTCACGTTAAACTATCGTCCGTAAACCGACTTTACAGACAACCAATTTTTTTTTCGGTAGGATAAGCAAAGCCTCTGGGTTTTCACATGCTGCAATCCAGGTATAACTCTTGGCTTCTTTTACTTTAATTGTATTCTTCATGCACGCCAGTTCGTTGAAGGATAAACCTGGTTTTTCTTTAGAATGTCTTCGATATGATCAGTTTGCCTCGTGCGAGTTATTTTTACGCTAACGCGATCGACACGTTTTTATGACGGTCGGCGCTCCGATTAGCCCGCTCCAGCTCTTAACCAGTCAGACAGACCAAACGCGGCAAACTACTATAATATAGTTTGTGACTGGTATGATTTTTGCGTCGTACAAACTATTATTTAGATGTTCTCAGTAGCAGCAGGGAATCTGAACATACACCTAGCTTACTCGCTCTTTATGATATGGGACCTTAAACTATAGTTGAGGAAATGGGATACAGTATGCCTTTGCTTACCTTTTACAATTTTATTGAAGTTTAAAATATACTTGTTGGTTGCACGCATAGCGTAGTGGGGATATAGTATACCTTTGCTCACATTTTACAATTTTATTGAAGCTTAAAGTATACTTGTTGACTGCACGCATAGCGTAGTGGGAATACAGTATACCGTTGTTCACCCTTTACAATTTTATTGAATTGAAGTTTAAAGTATACTTGTTGATTGCACGCATAGCGTAGTGGGAATACAGTATGCCTTTGCTCAAATTTTACTGAAGCTTAAAGTATACTTGTTGACTGCATGCATAGCGTAGTGGGAATACAGTATACCGTTGCTCACCCTTTACAATTTTATTGAAGGCTTAAAATATACTTGTTGGTTGCACGCATAGCGTAGTGGGGATACAGTATACCTTTGCTCACATTTTAAAATTTTATTGTAGCTTAAAGTATACTTGTTGCCTGCACGCATAGCATAGTGGTTTGTTTGAGTAGTCGCTTTGCCTCTGCCATTGCGCAGTGTTATACATATCTACAGGGTACAAATACCTAGTTGTTCAGAGTCTGGGTTCTTTGTGTTCGTTGATTGAATGTTTATAAAGTTTACACTGGAGAATCCTAGTGAAGAAGTTGTTTTTTAGGCAGAAGAAAAACGCGCGTGTTCTCAGTCTGAAGTTCACCTAATAAAGGCAGAGCTTATCAACATTTTCTACTTTAGGTGGTTCAAGACAATGACTGGATTTCATGAATAATTACGTTTAGAGGTTTGTTATAGTCGCTGCCCGACTGACTGTTAATTTTATTAACTTGTGACTAATACCTGATGGCGTTTATGATTGTGAAGTATTAAAAGGAAATTATTCTCATGTCCCTTACGGCAGAAATTAGTAACATTAACGAAATATACCAAACCGTGTTTGAATCCTTCTTACGTCAAATGAATTTATAATATTTGAAATTTTGAATTTGGAAATTGGAGATTGTAATCGGTTGACTTTGGAACAAATTAAATCCCCTCTAAACATTTTGTTCCATTAAATCGACAGTCATATAGATTAATAATTTTAATGTATTTTCGTGAATTACACTTATTAGTCATATCACAATTTCATGCCAGAAAAATGAGTAGTGGTACAAAAGGTGTCATGAAATACTGCCGAAAATATGGTTGAGATGATTTCTGCTATTTTAATCCTAAAATACGTTTAGAAACGCAATAGCTGAAGTTAGTGACCTAAAATAATATAAGGATATAAATTTAAATATTTTAAAATATACTACTATTCCTGATGTAGGAAGACATTTTAAGTGAATATACTTGAAAATTATAAGTAAGTAAATAATTAAAGGATAAACAAATTCTTTACTACTAATTTCTTGCGGTGATTCTGGTACATATCATTATATTCCTCATTACACGTATAAGTGTGATTTAGTCTTTCTTTAGAATATCTTTGCTCAGATAATACGATAGCCCACGCCTATTCGTTTAATATTAGTTACAACTCGCAAAAAATATTGAAACAAAACGTGATTTCAATCAAAACGTTCATTCGATACAATTCATCATTATTTTAATTTACCTTCAGCTATCCTCTTGTATTACCGAGACCAGCAATGAATAGACACAAATAAAAAGCTACAAAATATCGCCTTGCTAATTTAAGCTCAAAGGAAACCTATAAAATGTGTCTGCTAGCAGAAATTTAATTAGCCTACTTCTAGTAAGCTGGGCTTTGGTTTCAAGCTTCAGGTTTGTTTATATTTTGCTACTAGCTAAGGTTTACAATACTTTTTTTGTAAACAAAGCCAGTGGATCATACCTGGAGGATTCTTGGAAATATATTGCTGCGTCCGTGATTATCAGTGTAGCGTAAAGATTTGTGTGAGACAGAGTACACTAATTAATTTTAATTACGAGAATATGGACTTTTGTTTGCTCTTTATTCGTGAGGAAATAAGCAAAAGTATCACGCAATACAAAATAACAATAGAAAGAAAGAAATTTTGAATTTATTAATTAAGGTAAGTATTAATAAGGAATTGATTTCTTAGTGTTTTAAAATCAAACTCCAGTGTTGCCTAATTTTATTGTAGCTATAAGTACTTAATGTCCCATGTACCTGTATTTGCAATTTAAATAATAAATTAATAAATAACAAATTTGTAACTTGTATTAAATTTATATATCTACTAGTTTCCGGTTTTGCGCAGGTAAAAATGTGGTAATATTCTTGGACAGCGCAAACTAGAGATAAGTTAAGAAAAGGATTGTTGTTAAAATTAGTAAACCGCGAATAAAATACCAAATTTTTTATTGTTTTAAATGAGTCGACTTGCTGATAATGACAACTTCCTTAAAGAAAATTATCGTAAGAGTACGAGAGAGTCACGAAGAGTTTTGAAGAGAAGTGAAGAGAAGAGTTTCATATAATTACTTTTTTCAACCCTTACCTTTCCTTCCATCTTTTGTTTAAGTTCACAACGTGCAATTAATAGGTATTAATAGGTTCACAACCCCTGGGATTAAAAACGATTCTTCACTGCGGTAACTGCTTACCATCAGGTATACCGTAAGCGAGTTCGTGGTAAAATAAATTTACAAATATGGTAAAAGTCAGTAATAGCATATAATCGTGTTTATAAATGTTCCACTGCTCAACATTGACCTCAGTCTCATGAATGATAGAGACTTACATAGACCTTGAGGTGGATTATACAGAACCTAACACACCTCTTCTATGTACCAAGAACAAACATACAAACGTAATTTAAATAATGCGATTAATTGATGACAGTATGTTTAATAGTAAAGTAAATTAAAAAGAAACGCATTTTATTTTTCTTACATTTAAAACCTCAAAGAAGCCTTAAATCCAATCTGTAATTTCTGACTTAGTACTCTAACTAGTATCATTAGACTAGGCCCCAAATTTATCTAAAAATATACCTTTTTGGAGACTACAGAGCTTCAGTAAAAACTAGACAGGCGAACATTTGCTAGCAGTCCAAAAAAAGAATCAAATATTTTTCGCCGCTTCACAAAAAAGCATTCATTAGCGAAACAAAGAGACATCAGACGAAATCTTTCTTTAACAGGATCATAGTGAAAATGACTTGAGCAAAATTAAATTCACTCTAAATACTCGACAAAGCGAAACAGAATCTGTTCAAACAATACCGTATAATGAATCGGTCCTTTATTAAAAGCCTCTTATTAGATTATTTAATACTGTTGACAAATATTTATTTTGTTTAAACATTTATTTGCTACTGCCGTTTGATGTTGATTTGTTGATGGTAGTTCAAACTAAAGTAAGCATTGGGCTTGCTATCAAGAAATCAAAGAAACTCATTTCTAACCCTACTTTGCAGTACTGACGTGAACCCACTTCAAATATATTAGCTTACCTGGAGGTTTCCAAGAATACTAGTGGTAACCCAGCTTGCTAGTAATCTTAGGCAGGTCTTATCTTATCTTATCTTATGTGGTGGCCAGTCAATGCAGACCGGCGACACATCGACCCAGTGGGATTTTTTGTGTCTACGCTCTCCCAATAACGACTGCCATAGATGTTCATGGCAGCCGGGATCAACAGCTTAACGTGCTTTCCGAGGCACGGAGCAGGCGATAATTATCAATCAATACGCACATAATTTCGAAAAGTCATATAACTTCCGAAAGTCAGAGGTACGCGACGTGGGTTCGAACCCGAGGCCCTCTGCATTGCAGTCTGTTGGTCTCCCCACTGAGCTATCGCTGCTCAAGCTATAACTTAATATTTAATACGCACATCACTCGAAAAGCCAATGGTGCCTGTTGTAGTGTTGAACTCGAGATCTCTGCATAGCTGTCCAATAGTTACTGTCTACTTGCTGTTTAACAAACACCAGCCCTGTCTATTGCTAGGCTTCTCCTCAGAAGACAGCCTATTGCCCGCCCGCTGGCATCGCGTTGGCTGGCACTCTACCGTATCTTGAATTCAATAGAATTACCCAGGTAACCCTGTAATACTAGCCCCAAACGTGTTGATTCCACCATCCTGTAATCCTAACTAATATTAAACTAATATAAAATAATTAATATAAAAGCGAAAATGAGTTTGTTTGTTTGTTACCTTTTCACGCCTAAACCACTTAACCGATCATCCTGAAATTATGCATTTACGTTGTCAGGTATACAGAAACGGACATAGGCTTTCATCCCGAAAAAAATTACTGTTCCCGAGGAAAACAATAATAACGTTCTTATGATAATAGATGGCGCCACGTGTCATTCGAATCATGATTGAACTATACTATTACAAGCAGAATACAACCCGAAATGATTGTCAAATTCTAAATTAACGCGAGCGAAGCCGCGGGCAAAAGCTAGTCTATCATAATCACCAAGTAAATTTTTCTACCGGCTAAGAGATCTGAATAGTCGTTGCTGTTCATTTGCCTTTATGATAATACAATTTGCCTCACACGGAAATCAACCCTAAACTCGTGCACATCGGTTACATTCACTATCGCTATGCCACAGAGGTAGACTGACAGGCAATAAAAATATGATTGTAGGTGTAAATGTCACACTGGACATTTAAGTGGGATACAGGCGTCGCTTTATGTGATCCCTAATTTCGCTTCACGTCAGCTAAATTCTAACATCTATTAAGATGTTAGAATTTAGCTAATTTAGCTGACTTGACAGCTATTTTATTTTGCGACTGCAATAATCTGGCGGAGCCAAATACAATATCTATTAAAAACGAGATTAAAACTAGATTGAAATAGCAATAAAGTAATTTAGTTCACTGTTATATTATAATACATGCAAACATAGCCTCACGCATATATCTCTGAGGAGGCAGCCAGACGTGTATCTTATCCACATTAGTAATAAGCGGCAAGTTTACTGCTGTGAATAAAATATATATTTTTACGTCGTATAGAGATCTCGAAAGACTGCAGGCAGATGCTGGATATGGCAAGCTGAAGACAGGGCGCTATGGCGCTCTTTGGGGGAGGGCCGTGTCCAGCAGTGGACTATTATAGCCCGATGATGATGATGATGATGATAGAGATCTGCTTAGATCTCTAAATAAAAGCGCTTATATTCACTTCCCAAAGGTTACATTCAGATCTGACATATCAATAATTTGTTGGTCTTTTTTTCTCCTTCTGAAGATAAAAGCTGGATATGAGGAATAACCACTCACTTAACCAACCCAGTACTTAAACGAGGAGCCATGGAATATCCAAAAGTCCTTTATAAAAATCTTTTAGTGGCTTTTGACCTTTTTTGTAGAGTTCACACTTCCAATAAGCATCATAACATAACAAATAAACATCAACAATCTGATGCGAAAATCGGATTCGCCGAACTGTGCGCTATGCGAAGTCATAGATGACGTACATCACTTGTTATTGGAATGTCTTCGGTATCAAATAAGCCTAGAATGATGACTCTCGGCCCAAACAGACTCAATTAAAGTATGTTTCACTGTCTATCAACACCTTTATCCGAAGCATAGAGAAAAATGTTTATGGTCTTGAGTCCGCTCTCATCTATGATTAAACTAGATATGAAATTATAGATATTTATAGGCAAGCCTGCACATAATTGGTATATTGTTTAAGTTATGATGGAATAATCATATAACTTCATGTTGAGAATTTCCAACGTCCACATTCTCAACTTTGATCATTCAATTAACTTCAAAAAGGTTTTTATTCACCGATAACGACCTACAGAGGTATTCTATTATACTACACAAAACTACTGGCTTAAAATATAATGACCTCAATCCAATTAAATATAAAATCGAATCGGAACTCCAAAATAAATCCTCCTCCCCATCAAACATCGTATGTGTGTTTCAGCGTTAATTATCGTCAATCACGAGAGGCTTGTAATTAAATAGATTAATTTAATTACTGAGATAACACAGATTACGGTCCCTCGTCATTTGTCCTCCGGAATCCATTCTGTTGTTACTAATCTCGTATTTTTTGGAGATTAATTACGTCTGCTGATATAGATGACACGATGAAACCATTTGTAATAGTGTAGATGTTGTTTTGTAAGATCTACTTCTTTTGATTACACATCTCGCTACTGTCAATGCTTGCTGTGGGTTTGATTATTAGGGACAATATTTTTTTTAAATTAAACTGCTGTCTATGGATTTTATCGCGTTGTTTATTTAACACTTTTTACATAATTTTGAAAATATTACACTACAGCTATTGTATTTTAATACTTTTCGACGTTTCGGTTGCTTTGCAGCAGCCATGTTCACGAGGAGACCCATGTTCAAGTAGAAGGGGAGAGTCTCCCCGTGGACATTCGCGTAAACGTAAGACAATACTATGACAATAAATGAAATGAAAAGATTTTTATTTTTGTACCATCATGACATGCATCATCAATTATTATTATAGAATGCGGGTAATACAATAATGTTTGTTATTCACGATTAGGTAGTTTTTCCGTGTCTATGTTCCTTGTATCCATTGCTTTATAGTTTTTAAAGTGACACATTTATTAAACCTAGTGTTAGTCGACTATGAAAACTATTTCCACAGAATATACCACGGGGAGTGCTCTGAAGAGTTATTCCACCTTATCCCGCCCTCCCCTTTCCTATCCAGAACAACGCGTGCTGGGCTCAGATGTCATCCTTACACAGTAGAGTCCACTAGAACGCGTATCAACAAGTTTGGGTCCTCATGCCTCTGCCGGACGAACAAGGCATGGAATTCTCTACCAAGGCATGTGGTTCCTTCTTCCTTCAATCCTGAGTCCTTTAAGCAGGGCCGGAAAAAGCACTTTCTCAGGCCGTTAAAGTAGGGACCTCAACATCGCCTCGGCTGTTATGAAGGCGGTGTGGAGGTCACTGATCATAGACCACACGACTGCTTACCATCAGGTGGAGTGTGGTCATTTTGACGAGCAAAATAAAAAAAAAACGAAAATAAAAGTACCTACCAATTTTCTCGTGGTACGACTGGATGGTAAGCTGGGTGGATCATGAGGGAAAACTATATTTTACTTGCACAGCTACAGCTCTAAAAGGGTTAGGTAGCATTATACCTCAGTTTTGTTGAAACTGCCACGTCTTTTTTTAATTCCGCTGTACATTACAAGCCATTAATTTACCAATTTGAATGATAATTGTATCATTAATGGAATTGAACGTGTCCTAACAATTTAGGACATGTTCAATTCTGTAACTTAATTAATATGGCTGTTAGTCAGCTGAGTGAGAGGGTGAGGGTACATACCCTAAGCGGCAACATTAACCTATTTATAGTCGAGTGGGTACCAAACGCCGGTAATTATAAATATCTATTTATAGAAAAGGTACAGGGTCTACACAGAGACCAGTGGAACGTAATGCTTTTCTAATTTTATTATTATGCGGTGAAGGGCTTTTTGCTTAAATGACGAAGTGGTTTAATCGGTCATATTGCACTGGCAGTGTTATAAATTAGATTGACATAACACAACATTTTATCTTATTTTATATCTTTCTATTGTGTAGCATACTGGCAATTAGTGATGTGCCGGATAATTAAAAATGTAGATCCGCGGATACGGATATGGATATTAACTTTCTTACTCAATCGGTGTCGGTGCGCGTGACCTTAAGATTTAAGTTTTGTTATAAAAGTGATCTTATAACTTTCTATAACAAATTTTACAAAGATTTAAACTCAATTGATCTCATTATAAAGATATGTTAATTAATATTTTATAATAACTTCCTATACTATAGTAAGTTTTTAAACATATATATTAGATATTTGATTTAGTTCCTTTAAGTTACGCGCAGCATTGTATCGTATTTTAACTCACCACGATAAATAATGTTGATGCCAAATATTTCATTTTTAGGAATAAAATATAGTTTGATTGAAATGTAATAGTATTTTATTGCTACCTAATCACCGACATATAGAATTGAATCTATGTATTAAAAATTAATAAAGTAAAAGATTCGTAAAAGATCCGTCTAAAATCTAACGAATACGGATACGGATCTTTTTTCTCCCGTGGATATCCGCGGATACGGATACGGATATCCGGAACATCACTACTAGCAATATGTGATTCTTTAATTTTTTTACCTGTGTCTCAGAGTTTTTTGTGCCCGCTGTTGTAACATGGATTACGTCCAACGGTCTTCCATTAGGCTATTGGTGCTTTACTATATTTATACTGCCAGAAAATAATTTGCAACAACGGGCTTATTTAATTTCTTAAGGAGTCATGCGTTAGAACGGCAAGACTATACTCCATTTGGTTAAGTACTTAACTAAAGTTAAACAATCTTAATGTGACTTTTTACACTAACACATATTAAACAAATAAACTATTGCTTAAATTAACGGTTCAATTCATTTAGTAATCGTTATTGTTGTATTTACATTGATCTTTAGAAGCATTTTATTTTTAAACTGAGTTTTAGATAAAAATACACATCAAAATTGTTTACCTTTAGTTAAGTACCTAACCAAATTGAGTATAGTAATTTTTATTTTATTTGATTTGGGAAACAAACAGATACAATTTAAAAATAATTAATGTTCAAATTAACTACACTTAATCCGAAGCAGTTTCCATAATATATAAATATACAGTAGCGCCATAAAATATTTGAAGTTATAATCTAAAATAACAAATGCACAAGTAATTAGCGTAACAATATAACAACAAAAATAAATAGTATTTTAAAAAGAAGTACAGTACTAGGAACAGAGTTGGATACAAAGTTATATTATTTAATTTTATTCAGTTTCACAAAGCAGGAACAACAGGCATGGATAGATTTCTTGAACTCGGGTAAAGAAAGGTGGAACACATCAATGGAATTGTCACTGCAGATATTATCTTATCTTATCTTATGTGGGGGCCAGTCAGTGCAGACCGGCGACACTTCGACCCAGTGGGATCTTTTGTGTCGACACTCTCCAAATAACGACTGCCTTAGATGTTCATAGCAGCCGGGACCGACGGCTTAACGTGCTCTCCGAGGCACGGAGCAGGCGATAATTGTCAATCAATACGCACATAATTTCGAAAAGTCATATAACTTCCGAAAGTCAGAGGTGCGTGATGTGGGTTTCAACCCGAGACCCTCTGCATTGCAGTCTGTTGGTCTCCCCCTGAGCTATCGCTGCTCATCAACTGCAGATATTAATAAGATTATTTAACGTACGTAATATGAGTGTCTTACGCCTGCTACTTTGTGACTGCGTTTGTAGGGTCCGTCTCACGTGATTTACAGCCCTGGAGCTACACCATTGTTGTATGTGAGCGAATGAGATAGCATGTTACAAAGTATATAGCTTTGTTTCGTCTTTACGCATGCAATGACAATGATTTAAGAGATCATCGTAAGGCCTCTGGCATTGAACTAAGCTTTTAATAGGCTATAGTATACAGTAACCATTAGATAGACTGTTTGCTTTATTCATAGCTAGAGGTAAAGAAAAGAGATTTTTTTTATAAAAAGTGGTGTGGCAAGTAAATAAGGAAAAATAATATAATTAACTTTAGTTACTTTAATTTTTTTTATTTATAAATTAATAAAGAGCATTAAGTCAGGCTCGAAGCAACTGGAAATCCGAAAACTGTACTACTAAAAAAAGACATATACCTCTACATGTGTGTATGTACGTTTATCTAACCAAAATATTGATGTTATCTAGGTTACTTAGCTAAGAGAAAAAAATAAGGACACGTTTCGCTCCATAAACTTGTATGGGACGAGTCTAGACTTCAATTGGCACGAAACATGGCAGGTACGAACAGGTATCTGGCAACACGCCAGGCTATTGAAAGCCTAACATTATTAGGCGAGGAAACGGAAAATTGGTTACAAAACATTGGCCGTAGTGTTGGCGTTTATGTGCTAACAATTTAGATTGGAATAATCGTTGGCTAAGTTTTGGAATAAAATTGTTTCATTATTGCTTAACGTGTGACTTTATGGTGAGCTAGTTATACTTATAGATTAGTATCGGTGAGACAATTCTTTTGGAAGTAGGATTATTGATGAGATTTTTTGTTAGGTTACGTCTTGATCGCCAGCTAGTTTGTAATACTTGGCATTTTTTTTCGGATCGACCGTTTAGACGGGATTTTTTTTTTGTTGGGCTACTAATATCGGTTTATATCATTGCCAAAGATTCAATCCATTGCACTATTGACGTGAATGCATTCCACTCTTAAAACAAGCATTCCAGCTTAGCCGGAGGGGTTAAGCATGCTTATTATAATCGTTACCTACAGATTAATTTGGTCTGGAAAGTATAATGTGACATGTACTTGTAAACTATATGTGCCAGTAACAATTCACGAACATCTTTGACGGCCTCGATGGCGTAGTGGTTAGTGTAACCGACTGCCACGCCTGAGGTCGCGGGTTCGATTCCCGCACAAGTCAAACACTTGTGTGCATGAACATGTATGTTTGTCTTGGTCTGGGTGTTACTACGAATAATACGAAAAACGTGGTAATACGAATGTATTTACAAAAAAAAAGAGGTATATATGTATGTTTATCCATTGTCTAGTACCCATATTACAAGCTCTGCTTAGTTTGGGCTAGATGGTGTTGTGTGTATGTGGTAGAATATAATTATTATTATTTTTGAATTTTTTTTTAACTCCCTTTTTTGAAGGGGTAAAGGCGTATCATGCTGGCCAAGACCAAGCATGGCACGTTAAATGAAGTAAGTTGATGATATGGATGATGATGTTAGAAATTTGCGTGTGATGCGGCACGTGTTGAGAATCGTGGCTTTTTGCAATAGTTGTAGTGTGTTTATAGGCATGTGTAAGATGTCAAGGCTTTGAGTGAGTGTTTTGGGTATTATACCAGTTGATGACAAGACTATTGGTACAATATGCACTGTACGTGCTCTCCATTGTATTTTTAATTCGATCGCTAAGTCTTGGTATTTTGAAAGCTTATCGGCTATTGTTGATTGTACGTTGTGATTGTTGGGGATGGCTATGTCAATAATATAAATGGTGTTGCTATTTTTATCATGTAGTGTTATATCGGGTCTGTTGTAGTGTACGGTTTTGTCAGTAATGATTGTTCGGTCCCAATACATTTTACAGGTGCTGTTTTCGAGGACAGTGTCTGGTTTATATTTGTAGTATGGCAATTTTTTATTGATAAAATGATACTGATGTGCTAAATGTTGGTGTATTATTGCAGCTACTTGGTCATGCCGGTGTTTATAATCAGACTGGACCAGAAATTTGCAAGCGCCAGTTATATGTTGTATTGTTTCAGTAGCTGAGTTACAGTGTCTGCATAAATCTGAGGTTTGATTTGGGTCTCTAATTATGATTTTTTTATAATTTCTGGTGTCAGAATCAGGTCATAAACCTGATTTTGTATAGCTAGCATGAAGGCTTCAGTTTCTGGAAACAGTTCCCCTTTTAAGAGCCATTCGTTCGACTTTCCTTTATCGACGTAGTTTTGACTTAGTTCGGTTCGGTGTCTTCCATGGAGACTTTCCCTGCCCATTTGGCAACTATTATTATTATTATTATTATTATTATCTTTTGTCAAATTAAGGCATCGAATCTGGAATAGAAGAAGAGTACGTCATCCTTTACAGCCAAGGATTAATGTAGCTATCTCTAAATAGAACTGTATTACAATACAACCGGACTCGTGATTATTTGAATAGCCGAAATCCTCATTGACGGGTCCCATTAAATTTGACGGAGCTCAACTTTTCAAACGGACTGGGATTTGAGTTCATACAAATTTTGTCATCTTTAAACCCGGATCAATTTCGGCGCGCTGTTGACATGTGTGAGTGGCGTCTGAGTGGATGTTTGAGAGAATTTGATTCATGGAACATAACACAAAGGTTTGGTCTTCTGTAAGGTAGAACCTACTTTACCTGCTGAAGAAAGAATATATTACAGCGAACTGCGTTAATCTGAAGGTATACATCATACGTAGCGACTAACGTAGTTGACAGACCAACTAGACGATCCTATTCCTGAATTCTGGGAGCTATTACTAACACAAATCACAATAGTGAACAAACATGCAGACTATAGACAGCCAACACGGTAAATTCGTACTACGATGCGGTTAATGCGGTCAAACCTTTGAACAACGCTAGCAAGGTTTTAATGGATTAGGAGAATCAATAGACCGTTGTTATACTACCCTACAATGAGAAAGTTTGTTAAGATTTTTGGACGTTGGTTAATTGAGTAACAAGCATTAAAAATCTTCATACACTTCATAAACACAAAATCAAAATATGTTTTGTCATTTAGGTGACAAAGTAACACTTATGAACTTCACAGTTACACTATTTAAACTATACTTAATATGAATTTACATTTAGATTTATTGTTTCCAAATATAAATTGTATCTAATCGTACACACATACGATTTGATTGATGTGGTTTTTATGTGTGTTTTCTTTAATTTAGAAATTCTATAAAATATAGATTTTTATAACAGCCTTTTCGTTCCTTTCTTCAGGAAAATAAAGTTTCGTTTTATGAAACCTTGGTGGATGTTTTTTGGTTTCTTTATGAAGTTTGTAAGAATATTATAAGAAACGCTCCCCGCTGTGTTATTTGATATTCTTATATCTGCTTAGGTGGCTTTGGGCATTTCTAAATATACATTTGAATTTGGTACTTATTGCATTTTATTTTTACAGGAATCCTAACTAATATTATAGAAGCGAAAATGAGTTTGTTTGTTTGTTTGTTACCTTTTCACGCCTAAACCACTGAACCGATCATCCTGAAATGTTGCATATACGTTGTCAGGTGTACAGAAACGGATATAAGCTACCTTTCATCCCAAAAAAAATTACTGTTCCCGAGGAAAACAACAATAACGTTCTTATGATAATAGATGGCGCCACATGTCTTTCGAATCATGATTGAATTATATTATTACAAGCAGAGTACGACCCGAATCGATTGTCAAATTCTAAATTAACGCGAGCGATGCCGCGGGTAGTAAATACTTCTTTTTTAAAATTGAATATTTAAAATATAATTGAGACTGCACTAGCTCTCTTGATACAAATAATTCCTGTGTCGCGAGGAACTTAACAAACGTTGAAAGACATAACTGACATAAATAACACTCAGACTAATTATGGATCACACAAATTATTATCAAGCAGCACGAGTTCGTAAACTGTGCCCGGTAGACAGCATTAGGCTTGCCTCTAAATATAATATGTTTTTTGGGAAAGATTATTTTTAAAAAGTGCTGGATCTAAAGTTGTTCTCTGTGATGTAAAGAATATACAAAAACTACAAGAGTAAGAATGGTAGCAATCTATAAAATACACCGCTTTAAATAATTTATATCAATAGTGCATGTGCACTCAAAGTCCTGTAACACAATATATTTGTTCGTTTCACTCGAAGGTTTAAATTAATTTATTGGCAAAAAATTAATTGAGTTAATTTTGTATTCTACTTTTGATGTACCTATATGCTTTTTGCTGTTTATACATATATAGTTCTAAATATCGAGACAAATTTTAATCACTGACGTAAGACAATTAATAGCATGGTTGGCAAAGCGACGATACGGAAAAAAGTCACAGGACAAATCCTGCTTACCATTTGCTGATTACCATTTTTCTTACTAATCATTTACATAATGATCACCACTCACAAAATTTTGATTTCTCATAATATTTTTTATTAACACAACTCTATAAAAAAATAAGCATTTTATAGTAACTGGCCGTCAAGAAACGCGAGTAATAAACTCAAAGTAAAAAGCAGAAAATTACATGCCTCAATAAACAGTTAAATAAAAAGTGTTTTATACAGCGGCAGTAGTAAAATGTTGGAATAAAAGAGTTTATTAAAGAAAAGTCAATTACTTTAAAAGCAAATAAATGAACTCTTCGAGTGTTTTGTTTTATAGAACAATAGCAATTCGCCGTTATAAGCTTAGTACCAATTTAATAAGACCTCCAGCTTCGGTGACACAGCACTAGCGAATACGACTGCAGCTGGCCTAGTGTTATTCTGTTTTCTGTCAAGAAAATCTTATTAGTAAAATCTTGTTAGTAAAATCTCATTAGTAAAATCTCTTTAGTAAAATATCATTAGTAAAATCTCATTAGTAGCACGGAGTCTGGAACTCTACCCGAGAAACGGCAATAGAGTCGCTCCTTCTTAGATATGTCCTTAAACCATAGTTCACAAAATGCGTGTGTGTAAATTTTTCAACACTTCCACTTTTCGCCAGCTTTGGTTTTTATATCTATCTTTGTATACATCCATATATACAGGTCCGACAGTTGATCATAATATTTTGTTTCCTAGACTATATTACTTCTAAGTATATATTATTTTACAATGAACTGTCGGGAGTAGGTGACCATGACAACTGAAACCGACGCCTTTGCGTGCGATGATTCTAGCATCCATTTCCGTATTTGAACACCGAGATGTCAGTTATCGTAAATCGTTTAATCTGTTACAACCTTAATTAATCTCCAAGTAGAAAGACTACATTTTTATATAGCAAATCTAATTTCGTGCATATGTTGACCCTTTTTCTTTGATTTACAATAATTGATGCAGCGAAATTGATATCGTCTTTTTGTCTAAAATAGATAAAAATCCCATTATTCGTGACCTAATCGTAAATTCCTGTTAACTGTTTTTTTAATAAGTACTCTTATTATAATTATAAAACTCATAGTGTTACTTAATGAACTTGCCTTAGAAATCACAATTTTCTACCTCATATTTGAGTGTCTTGAAACTCTGTAATTGGCTTAGAGTTAGTCTTAAGAAAATTTGTAATGTATCTTTGTAAAACAGCTGTAGAGTTTCTTTAAAATAATTAATAATCTGGGTTATTGTCGTTATACATCTCGATTTGAGATGAACTACATGACACAATGGACATGCGCAAGATGACAAAAGAAAGAAAATAAGATTTCGATTACATAATTATATAGAAACAACAATAAAAAATATTTACAGTAAAAATTAACATAAGTAACTTTCAGCAAAACAGAATGAGTAGCAAAAAGAAAAACAAAAAGAGAAAATTTTGAGTTACTCGCGCGTGGTGTGTGCATCGTGTAAATAATCGTCACAAGTTACTCGCACAAGTAATCCGCAGGAGTAACTCATGCATATAGCCCATGCAAGCGGTTTGTGCATGTAGCTAGTGCAAGCGGCTTGCACATGGAGCCCATGCAAGCAGCCTACGCATGTAGCCCTCGAGTAGCTTGCGCATGTAGCTCGCGCTGTTGCTTGCGTCTTATGTTAGGACCTTTAGTGAACATTCAAAACAAATTTTATCTGCAAACCTAGAAGATTAAATATTAGATACTGATTTGTTGTCCAAGTAACATTAATCGAATCACATTGGACTACAAACAAGGTACTAAGTTCAGTTCAAAGACCTTTTACAGGTGATTACGATAAAATAAATGTTTGTACCGCGGGGGGTGAAACGATGGGGTGAAATTAACATTCAGATTACATACATAATCTACTACCCTTATATATTTACTGTAAAGCTTTGATAACGATAACGTAAATGGTACTGTTCGTTTTGGTACTGCAAAATAAAATAAAAGAGCATGCATTTATAGTGCAGTTTTTACTCTGAATATTTTCAACTGTTTTTGTGAGTAGTAGAGCCTCGCTGATTTCAGCACGAATGGGCCGGCTCGACCGGGGAAGGACTACCCTCTCACAGAATATCGACGTGAAATAGCAGTATTCCTACTGTTGTGATTCGTCCGGTGAGTGAGATTGCCGGAGGCCCAATCACCCCCTTTCCCCCATCCCGCTCCTTCTCCTTCCCACTTCCTTTCCTAAAGGGTCGTCAACGCGCAAATGATGCCTCTGGTGTCGCAGGCGTCTATAAGCTACGGTGACCACTTACCATCAGGTGCGCCGTATGCCTGTTTGCCACCTTAATAGTACAAAAAAAAGTCTATATTAAATTTTGAGTGAAAGTTTAATCATATTCTATTTTTGGTAATATTACAAATGAAACCTTGCCTCGAACAGTACGACCGACATGTTTACTCGCGTAAATGTAGGTTAGATTACATTAGGTTAACAACAGTGTTTCTGGATGAAAGGTGCTCTATATCTATGCTTGACAACGTGTATACAAAATTTTATGATGATCGGTTCCAGTAGTTAAGGCGTGAAAGCGTAACAAACAAACAAACTTACATTCATATTTATAATATTAGTTAGGGTTACCTGGTAAGTAAGCATATACTCGTACATTTCATCTCACCTTGAATTGCTTTGCCAGCAACTCGTGAGTGATACCCCTAGAGGTAATACTAAAGTCATGTATATCGACCTGAAATAGCAGTATTCCTACTGTTGTGTTTCGTTCGGTGAGTGAGAGTGCCAGAGGCCAAAGCACCCCCTTACCTCCTTCCCGCTCCTTCTCCTTCCCACTTCCTTTCCGAAAGGGTCGGCAACGTGCAGGTGATGCCTCTGGTGTTGCAGGCGTGACCACTTACCATTAGGTGGGCCGTATGCTTGTTTGCCACCTTAGTAGTATCAAAAAGAAAAATAAAATGTAATATCATTCACAATACCAGTATAACAAACAAGGTATAGGCAACGTTCTCTAATCCAAATTTCGGTCACAACGGTCAATCATAATGGAGACTGGAGGTGCTCGTTTATGCACTATATATATTAAAGTGCACTCTGTTCCCTAACTGTCATAACCTGATAGGATGGCAATCGGATACGACTACAGAAAAATCAGGCGCCGAACCAACGCTGTCCGCTTGCCAAGGAACAGGGTGTGTAATACCGCCAACTTGCCAGAAAACTCAATAATTCTTTGCTCAAATTTATTTATATATTTTTTTTATTTTTGGTCTAATACATGGGTACAATATATAGCTTAATTATTTCTTATAGCACCAACGAAATTTGCCTGAAAAGGCGTAACAACAATTTAAAGTAAAAATATATTAAAGTAATAACGTTTCATGCAGAGTACAGAATAAGATAAAAACCATAATATTACAACTATAGCGAATATTCAACAAACAAATTTCATCAACAGAATAATTAAAAATATAGTAAAATAAAATGCCAAAATTGTAAAACCTGGTCGAATAGTCAAACAGCAATGTAAAGTACACAAAGATTTTCTCGTATTAACGTCCATGCAATATGTCAGCCCGGAGTTCGAAACTCGGGTTTTAGGCGGAGCGAATCAGATTAGCCGCGGGTAGCGCCTGCCGCGGAATTTACTGATAATTGCGTTACCCCAGGACTTAGATAACGTCAAGACTTATCGTAATATGCAAATGTAGTACTATGTATGTATATGCGGACAGAAAGAATTTATATACACACATACATAGATTCACGCCTGTTTCCCAGAAGGGTAGGCAGAGACTACGGATTTCCATTTGCTACGATCCTGACACACTTCTCTGGCTTCATTCACTTTCATCACATTCCTCATACATGCCCGTCGGTTCAAGGATCTCTTATTTGTATATGTATGTTGTTGATGTACCTCAAAATAAATAAATAAACGCTCACACCATTGAACCAGCGTCACCATCTGAACAGACAGCTCTAGTAAAAAAAGCCCTCTGTATAAAATATCTTAGATACTTTAAAATAAGTAAGAACTTAATCCAGCTATATTAAAAAACACTTTCATAAACCTTTAGCCAGACTATCTGCAATTTCAAGTCTTACTACACTCATATATTAACATAATTCATAGTGCTATACATCACGAAAAATCCCGTGTAACAAGCCCTAAGTTAAATGAACTGCTCCCTAAGGAGTTTTCGAACAAGACTTAATATTATAGTCGCTTCAGATTTTTCAAAAATCGGGATAGAAATCGGTTGAATATTTTTGGAGGAATGCTAAGAACGAATACGCTTGCTCTACATAAAAGCCCTACACGAGTGAGAGGTTTGAATATAATCCTTTATGGAATATTATTGTTAACTACACAATCTATATAAATACTCTGTATGAAGCTGTCTTACTGTGCTGGGCACGAGCTTCTCAGTATAAGCAGGGTTAAGCCATAGAACATGCTGGCTCAGTGCGGGTTGGCATACTTCTAGAACATTATGTAGAACTCTCAAACGTGCAGGTTTTCTCACGATGTTTTTCTTCACCGCTAAGTGAGTGAAAATAAAGTGGTACTACTCATTCGAGTCATAGAAAGAAGTCATAGAAAGAAGTTAACGTAGCATATGAGTGCTTGTAACACTAACAATATCGCACATGCGTAGTTGACTCTACAAAAAATTACCGCTACACAGCCAGCCACTGTAAGAAGAAATACAGGTGCTCCTGCTTGCACCATAGCTCTTTTGTAAGGAGCTCTTGGATACTACCTACTTACTATAAAATAAATATTTAGGAAGATAATTTTTGCTGCGATATTCTGTAGAGAGGCAGATAGCGATACGATTACGTTTAAAAAAAAACAATGGAATGATTCGAAAATTGTACAAAGTCGCATTTGATTCTTAATCTATAGATAATTATTCGATATCTGATTTTATTCAAATAATATATAGTCAACTATTAAAATCATGGGACAACGTAAAATAGGTCTCTTTCGTTATTCTACGATATAAAAGCCTGGGACTAACAAAAACACCTGATTAAACAAAACTTTGATAATAGCGCTATTTACTTTTCAACTTGACGTGAACACATAGCTAATAGTAGGTATATCCATATGGTCACATCAAAACACTTCAATTTGAGATAAACCTATTCCATAATTCATCATGACCTTCCTCTAAGAATAAAGAACTGGCATAGCAACTTGCTTCACAAATCAGTAACATAGTTCATTTCACCTATAAAAGCCTGTCCTTCAATAAAATTCTATGCATACAAACATGAGATGTTTTTATATATCTAATTTCTCTCAGTCTTGCTAATAATGAAACGGAATATATCATCTGTAAACTATCACGTGCTAGCCGTAAATATGGCAAAGGTTCGCAACCGATGGTAGGTATCGAGAATTTATGGCTTGTGACTATTTATGTTTTTCAATTGGCTCCCAATATGATATTCGTTTTCACTCTGTACATGTTAATAAGTATTCGAAATAGTTGTTTTATCGATAACAGTGAAAGTTGTGCAAATAGCCAGGAGTGAAAGTATTGGACAATACATTAAAGGATACTTTAGTAAGGGTTAAGATTCAATCGAACTCTGTTTTGGAGGTGTTTACGATCGTGATGACTATACAGATATTAAAGTTTACGCTTTCATGCTTTAACTACTCGAGCGCTCATTTTGAAATTTTGTTGCTAGTAGTAGAAAAAAAGCTATAGGATTCACCCAGAAAATAGTACATTGCCCGAGGTATAGAAAATTGACATAACCTACATTAACGCGAGCGGAGCCGCAGGCAAAATCCAGTCTAGTATAAAATAATCAGAACAACACCCCTCGCTTGCAAAAAACGAGCACAATAACGAGGGGATTAGGTGATTACTCATCTCTTATCACGTCCAAAATAATTGCGACAGTACATATTTCTGAAAGCAATTTACACCGAAAAATATTTGAAACAAGCATTACCGAGTTCGGTATCTCGCGTTTCATTCACAAGCGAATCTCATTCAGGGCTCCTAATTGCCAAAACAGTAGGCCCCCATTCATTGGCTGTCTCTATAACCTCAGATAAACGCGTAAGATTAAATGAATTACGCCAGACAACATGAAAAGATTTCGGGTCAAAAAAAATTTGGTCCGAAATTTGGGAAGAAAATATTTGATACTGATTTCGGATATGAATGTGGTTGGGTAATGCTTATCGTGATGGAAAAGGGTCACGTCTTCTTTAGGGTAAAGGGTTGTAGCTTATTTAATGTGTATCAGATAAGGTGATGATTGAAATTAACTTTTAACTTGTTAACTTTTAATTTATCGCAGACAGTCTTAGGTTAAAGTGGGTTAATAAAACAAATATTAGACAGCGGGTCCGCAGCGCACAACAAATAATAAGCGATGCGCAATTGCTAAGAAAAGAAATCCGAAATTTGTATGATCTCGCATTCAAATATTACTCGCTCGCGTTAATTTAGAATTTGACAATCAATTCGGGTTGTACTCTGCTTGTATAATAATATAATTCAATCATGATTCGAAACACACGTGGCGCCATCTATTATCATAAGAACGTTATTATTTTTTTCCTCGGGAACAGTAATTTTTTTCGGGATGAAAGGTAGCCTTTGTCCGTTTCTATACACCTGTCAACGTATATACAAAATTTCAGGATGATTGCTTCAGTGGTTTAGGCGTGAAAAGATAACAAACAAACAAACTCATTTTCGCTTTTATAATATTAGTTAGAATTCATTGCCACTGATTATAATTGGAATCCTGATTGTATGATGGCTCGTTGTCAATCAATCGATGGTAGCTTCAGAGTGCCTAGTGCGACTTTGTTTTACGTTAATGTGATCGAAACGTTTACCGCATTTGGCTCTCTGATTGGTTAAAAGTTTGGAGTGGCCAATCGGAGCACTAAACGTCATAAACGTGTCGATCGCGTTAAGGTAAAACAAAATCGCACTAGGCACAGATGATGGTTATCCAATATTTCGAATTAAACCTTTGCGCATTGAGTTTGTTGCATGTTGTATCGCAAACGCAGCGATAGCCTAGTGGGAAACCGTTGGACTGCCACGCAGAGGCCTCGAGTTCAAACCCAAGGCGCGCTTCTCTGACTTTTCGAAGTTATGTACTTATTAAATAGTTAATTATCGCTTGCTTTAACGGTGAAGGAAAACATCGTGAGGAAACCTGCATGTCTGAGAGTTCTTTATAATGTTTTCAATTTCAATTTCAATTTCAATGCTTTATTGTTCTCCATATGTAATTACATGTTGTTACAAAAAATAATACAAAAGACCAAATATGGACCCTGTCGGGCACGGCAACATAGATAGAAGAGAAGAAAGAAGGAAGCCACTGGTATAATTTTTAAAATATTGCAACAATAAATAAATTAAAATTAATTAAATGGAAATAAGTAATCAAAAATTTAAGTAGGTACCTAAATTCTATTTTCAATTTGTTTATTTTTTATTTATATTTCTATATCTAATAATAATATGAATTTATTTAAAAACTATGTTTTAAATTATGGTAGGTATATTAAATTAGTTTGTAATTAAAGTTTGTCATTTAGATATTCATTTATGTTGTAATAGCTTTTGTTGAGGAGAAATTGTCTTAGTTTATTAATGAAGCTGTTGTATTTATTTTCGCTTCTTATGGTACCTGGTAATTTATTATATATTTTTATAGACATTACAAATGTACTAGTCGAGTGTTCTCGAAGATATGTGAAGTGTGCCAACCCGCACTGGGCCAGCGTGGTGGACTATGGCCTAACCCTTCTCACAATGAGAAGAGGCCCGTGTCCAGCAGTGGGACAGTTTAATACAGGGCTGATATTATATAATGAGTTTTACTCGCGTTGGTAAGTATTAATAGGTATACATATAGGATAGCAAGTGAAGAGATTGAAATATAAACTGGAAGATTAATACCGTTTGCCATCAGCTTGGAATCTAGTCGACAGCAAATATAAACGACGTTGCAGTGATTTAGTTCGTCAGTGAGTAGATGTCGTTAGTGTTGTGTGTCGAAATACCGTCAGTGCGAATGTAGATGTCGTTAGTGTTGTGTGTCGAAATACCGTCAGTGCGAATGTAGATCAAAGTAACATCCAAAAATGAACTGCTCTCAGCCAAGCTGACGTACAAGTTATCACGAAACATATTTTTGAAATATTGCGCACATATGTATATACAGACTAGATTTCGCTCGCGGTTTTGCTCGCTTATATGTAGGTTCAGTTAGGTTAGATAAGTAACCGTACCTTTTTTCTGGATATAAGGTACCCTATGCCTTACCCTACTTCTCCTTTTTTGTTCCCCTGATTACGTGTATACGAAACTTCATGATGATCGACGAGTAGTTAGGGCATGAAAGCGAAACAAACAAACAAACTCAGTTTCGCATTTACATTAGTTAGGATTAGGACTTACTTTGGCTTTAGGTTCTACGTAAAGATGATGGCGAGCTTATTGCCTGCTACCGCGGACAGTTATAGGCATCGTGCCGGTACAAATAATTTATTGCCAGAAGTATCGAATTCGATACTTTATGCACACCAGTCGCATTCACGCCATCAAGGCAGCACATTTTTAATTTAATAATTTCTCCTTAAATGTATTAAAATTAAACTACTTTATATGGCTCTTATCGCATTGTTTATTTTAAATATAAACATTCGCGTGAATGTCAGACAATATTATATTCCTTTATTATTTTACACGAGCATTGACTTTTAAAAAATCAACCTCAAGTATTTAAATTGTGAAACATACTTCCAAAAAATGCAGAAATGTAGAAAAATTGGCGAGAAAAGACCGACTAAGAAAGTTTATAAGGCTAGTATGAATGGAACAGTCGCAAGAGGCAGACCTAGGCGAACGTTTCTTGATCGGATTGGAGACGTTTTGGACAAAGGACAGATTGAGAGAACATTAAACCGGCGAGCGTGTATGAGGAATTTGATGAAAGGGAATGAATCTAGAGAAGTGTGTCAGGATCGTAGCAAAGGTAATTCGTAGTCTCTGCCTTACCCTCTGGGAAACAGGCGTAAATCTATGTATGTATGTACTTCTAAAAACGTCACAGAAGTGTTTTATACTTTAACTGGTATCAGGTAGCTAGAGTGAAAATTCCAGAATTACAGTATATTAACTAACCTATTTGTTGTAAATTAGTGCTTCTTCTGCGCAGGAGATATTATTGTGTACAAGCGTGTGCGCAAACACAAGTGCACTCTCTGTTCCCTAACTCTCATGATCCGATGGGACGATAATCCGACACGACTGGAGAGAGATCAGGCGCAGGACTAACGGCTTTACGTGCTTGCCGATAATGGGGTGTCCAACACCGCCAATTTCCTAACTCCGGGCTGCTATTAAGATTCCTTAACAGAAAAACCTAATAACTTTTCTTGGCCCGACCCGGTATTCGAACCCGAGACCTCATACATAGTAGTCACATTCACTACCGCTGCGACACGTAGGCAAACACTTCTGAAAGTAATTATATCAAATAATAAAAAGGTCTGTATGATTTTTTTCGTGATTCCGATCTTATTTTATTAATAAACATACTATACTTACGACGCATCATAAGACTGCACTTTCTGTTAAACTTAATCTATACTACGTTTGTAACGATATAACTCAAAAACTACTCTACGGATTTTAAAATTTCTTTCTCCATTAGAAAGCTATATTATCACCGAGTAAGATAGGCTATATTGTATTTTTAAAAATAGTTCTGTTACTAACATAACTTCACCTACTTTTACGCGAGCAAAGGCACGGGCAAAATCTAGTATAATAAATTCTGTTAATAAATACACCATATTTCATTCAACATACAGTTAAATCCACTATCTGAGTGAAGGGGCATAATGCCATAAAGAATTTTTATTTCCAGCCTAAATAACCTTCTCGTTTTCCCGAATCTGTGCAAAGTTTTTGTGTCTGTGCATACCACCCTTTTAAGCTACGAAATTCCTTTTGGTATTAAAAATTGTTTTCCTTCGAGTGAACACTAAAAATTTGGCTGTATAAACAGTCCATTTCATTCTGTTTAAGAATATTTTTGTGCTACGTAAAAGTAGTTTCGACGGTGAAAACTACCGTTTTTAATATAAGATACTACCTATTATTAAAGGGTTAGGCAGTATTACTACTAGATTTTCCATATTGTTTTTCTTTTTATTTTTAAAGATACTAGCAATATTGTTTACAAATTACTACTATAATTGTTAACCTCTACAGCTAATGATAATATAATAATAATAATATTCTACCACATATTATTATTATTATATTATCATTAGCTGTAGATAATAATAATAATAATATTCTACCACATACACACAACACCATCTAGCCCAAACTAAGCGAAGCTTGTACTATGGGTACTAGACAATGGATAAACATTCATAGATTTTTTTGTAAATACATACATATTATACATAGAAACACCCAGACCAAGACAAACATCCATGTTCATGCACACAAATGTTTGACTTGTGCGGGAATCGAACCCGCGACCTCAGGCGTGGCAGTCGGTGACACTAACCACTACGCCACTGAGGCCGTTAAATCGTTAAATTTAATCTAGAATGCCTGTGTTTATGTCAGTAGTACAATGAGTGCGTTTTGACTCCACGACACTATATACCACTCGACATCGTAGTAGAATTCATCCATATCACCTGGAAGCGTTCAATTCCAAGACGGTACACTTTCAGCGATCATTTATCTCACGTACGTGCAAGCTCTGGAATGAACTGCCAGCTTTGGTTTTTTTTTTATGCAACTAAGGTGGCAAACAAGCATACGGCCCACCTGATGGTAAGTGGTCACCGTAGCCTATGGACGCCTGCAACACCAGAGGCATCACTTGCGCGTTGCCGATCCTTTAGGAAAGGACGTGAGAAGGAAACTGAGCGGGATGGGGGAAAGGGGGTGATTGGGCCTCCGGTACTCTCACTTACCGTACGAAACACAACAGTAGGACTACTGCTATTCCACGTCGATATTCTGTGAAAGGGTAGTATTTTCCCGGTCGAGCCGGCCCATTCATGCTGAAATCAGCGAGGCTCTACTACTCAAAAGAGAGTTCTTTTTTCACGGTAGGCAGCAGCTTTTCTGTGTCCTGACATTGCTGAAGTCCATGAGCAGCGGTTACCACTTTTTATCAGGTGGGCCCCTTGCTCGTCTGCCACCATTGGCAATAAAAAAACTAAAAAAAAAACTGCCAAATCTAAAGCAAAATAATTATTTAGATTCTGTGTTCTATATAGAGCGATCTAAAGAGTGCGGAACCTGGTAGCATTGTGTTCACTTGAGTTTATGGCCCTTGAAAATTATTATGAGAAATTTCATAATAATCGATTGTGTAGTTAAGTCGTGAAAGCGTAACAAACTAACAAACAAACTCACATTCGCATTTATAATATTGATTAGGATTAGGATTTATTTGGTTTTTTCAATATAAATAAAATTTTTATTAGTAAACCAATATATTTAGTAAGTAAGTAAGTATGTATTTATTTTCAAAACATAAGTACACATTATTACACGAATATTTTAATAGGTACACAGGAAAAATAGAAAACTAGGTACATATTGAAAATGAGGTTACCACTCAGGTTTATTGTTTAGGTTTATTGTGATATTATTTGGTAACCCCAAGTGACGCTTGGACGCACATCAGCTACACATACACAGAAATATACCTAAGATATATCTACACATAAACTAATAATAATAATATAATATTCTATCACATACACACAACACCATCTAGCCCAAACTAAGCAAAGCTTGTACTATGGGTACTAGACAATGCATAAACATTCATAGATACTTTTTTTTTGTAAATACCTACATATTATACATAGAAACACCCAGACCAAGACAAACATCTATGTTCATGCACACAAATGTTTGACGTGTTCGGGAATGGAACCCGCGACCTCAGGCGTGGCAGTCGGTTACACTAACCACCACGCCATCGAGGCCGACGAATTTATAAACGATGAGTACATACATATAAATAAAGTCGATAGTTCGATAGATAATCGAAAGTTCCAAAAAATCTGGGCAAGCCGATTGAAATTTATTACCAAAACGTTAGAGGTCTTAGAACCAAATTGGAAAGCTTTTATATAGGACTGGCTTCTTATGAAGCAGATTTATTTGCAATAACAGAAACAGGTTGCAACGAATCAATCGAGAATGCAGAATTAATTCCCCCAGGATATAAAATACTGAGATGTGACCGAACGGATGGACGTAAGCAGGGAGGCGCGTGCTTCGTGGCCACACCGCGTTTTGACTTGCGGAGCGTGCCTATACCGGTTGAAGTAAACATCAGCGACCGTGTGTTCGAACTAGTATGTGCAAAGGTATATTTACGGGACAGATTTTTGTTTTTATGTTGTATAGTGTATATTCCGCCGAAGTCTAGCGATAATGAGTATATGTTGTTGTTTCAAATAATTGAAAGTATTTGTTTAAAATATAAGAAAGTAATAGTAATAGGCGATTTTAACTTGTATTCTTGTTCATCACATGTTTGTGATTATTTTGAGTATTTTAAAACGTACTGTGCGTTCACTCAGAGAAATAATGTAAGTAATTGTAACGGTCGACAATTAGATTTAGTGTTAACTACATTAGAGGAAGGTGTGAGCGTGGTCGCCGCGGACGAAGCGTTGGTGCCGGTGGACGCGCAACATCCGCCGCTCGAGGTGTCGGTGACGGCGAGCGGCGGCGCCCCTCAGCCCCCTCAGCGCCATGATCATACTAACTTTATAAATACAGATAAACAACAGAATCCATGTACATGGAACTTCACAAAAGCTAACTTTACTTTATTATATACGTCAATAGCTGCCATAGACTGGAGTACGTTGTATGAAGTAAATAATTTAGAACAATGTTTAAATATGTTGTATGATAATATAAATAAAATACTTGATTACTCAGTCCCAAGAAAATATAGTAAACGGATAGATTCGAGTTGTGTCTATCCAGTGTGGTATACAAGAGACATTATTAATCAAATAAAATTTAAAAGTAGATTGCATAAAAAATATAAATTGTCTAAATTACCGGTAGATTACGAGGCGTTTGCTTTGTGTAGGGCGCGGGTTAAAAAAATGATTAAATATGCTCATGATCAATATCGGGACAAGGTTCAAAGACATTTATTAGAAGACCCAAAAGCTTTCTGGAATTATATAAAATCCCAAAAAGGTAGTAGGAACCCTAATAAAATAACGAAAGACGGCATGATATTGACAGCAGATCAGTCCGCGAAAGCATTTGCTGAGTACTTTCATTCGGTATATAGTACAGAGAGCGCGGAACTGAATGTCAGCTCGGCGATTGAGCAAGCAGAGGGAGCGAATGGATCGGCGCGAGTCCATCTGGACGAGCTGAAGCTGGCTGACGTGACCCTGGCACTGGCGAAGCTGAAGCCAAAGCGATCGGCTGGTCCGGATGGAATCCCGGCCTACCTATTTAGGGACTGTCGATTCGTCTTGGCTGAGCCACTACTTCACATATTTAATATAAGTTTAAAAGCTGCTGTATTTCCGAATAGATGGAAAATCACTCGGGTAGTGCCAGTCCCTAAGGGTGGCTCTGGAGTGAAAGTAGAAGAGTATAGACCAGTGGCAGTACTATCCACACCGGCTAAGGCGTTCGAATCCGCTATACAAAATAATATATTTAAACAAGTAGCCGTACAACTTTCAGATGCACAGCATGGGTTCCGCCCAGGTCGTAGTACGACTAGCAACATTCTAAACTACATGACGCAAATTATACCAGTAGTTGACAATAGAGGGCAGGTGGATGCAGCATACTTTGACTACCGAAAAGCGTTCGATATAGTGGATAATGATATATTGCTTAGGAAGTTAGCTAGCGTTGGCTGTACCCCTCACTTACTTATGTTTTTGGCTAGTTATATGCGAGACAGGGAGCAGTATGTCGAATACGCCGGGTGTCGGTCGGAACCATATGCTGTGAAATCAGGAGTTAGCCAAGGAAGCAACCTCGGCCCCCTGCAGTTCATCATCATGATTAATGATTTACCAAAAGTCATCACACATGCAAAATGCCTACTGTTTGCAGACGATCTGAAACTATATCTGCCAATTAATAATAAGACGGATTGTGATAAATTACAGAGCGATATTGACAGAGTAGTAACATGGAGCGTAGGTAATAAATTACAATTTAACACATCTAAATGTGTCACAATTACTTTTACGAGAGCGCGGGCTCCAATATTACATGAATATAAAGTAGGTACAGAGGTCACAAAACGAGTTACACAAGTCAAAGATCTAGGAGTCCAGCTTACAACAGAGCTAACGTTTAGGGATCATGTGACTACTGTTTGCAAAAAGGCATTCAGGAACTTGGGTTTTATGCTACGCAAGGTAAATAATTTTAATAATTTGACTGCCGTTGTAAATCTGTACATCGCGCTGGTGAGAAGTCAGCTAGAACATAATGCTATCGTATGGGCTCCACACCAAGCTAAATATAGCTCGATGTTGGAGAAAATTCAAAATAAATTTATTAGATATTTATATTTGAGGAAATATGGGGTCTATCCCTTCTACCCTTTGATGTATCCTACCCTATTTATATTAGGTATGGTAGGATACAACGAGTTGCGAGTGAGAAGAGAGTCGGCTCTTGTAACTTATATACTTAAATTAATACGTGGCATGGTTAGCAATCCGGCAATATTGGAGTGGATAGGGTTCTGTGTCCCGGAGCGGTACGTGGAGCGCCGCCGCCGGCCGCCGCTGCTGGCCGCGCCGCGCGGCCGCACGGCACTGATCACCACCGCGCCGCTGACGCGAGGGCTGCGCACCCTTAACCTAATCGCGGAGGAAATTGACTTGTTTTCATGTTCTCTGAGTGAATTCTCTAGAGTATCACTGTATATTATAAGTTATAGATTGTAAGTTGGCTAATTCTATTGCATTAGGCTAAGCCTGTAATAATAGATGTAAGCTTTGGATGTAAATAAATAAATAAAATAAATAAATAAATAAATAAATAAAATATATAAATTAAAACAAAATTTTAACAAAAGAGAAAACCGGCTTCAAATAAGAATATTCTAAAACTTAAAATGCACTAAAAAGTTAATAAACAATTGCATATTCTTGTGAATAATTAAATTATTGTTATTTTTGGAGTCGGTGTCAGCCGCCCACGCCGCGTGCTGCGTCTATGTGTGTAATTGTGCATGCCAATGTTATGTTATGATTATAGGAAGACATCTCATGTTTAATTAGTTACAAACCTATCTTGGCTGACACCGACACCAATAATAACAATAATTTAATTATTCACAAGAATATGCAATTATTTATTAACTTTTTAGTGCATTTTAAGTTTTAGAATATTCTTATTTGAAGTCGGTTTTCTTTTTTGTTAAAATTTTGTTTATTTCTCGGTTTTTAGTGAACCTTGCCAAATATGAGAACATCATCAATGTAGCCAAATACGCATTAATAAGTATAACTCGAAAACGAATGATCAAATCTTGATCAAAATTAAATGGGAACGCACGGGAAGCACCAGCTTTCAAATAAAAAAAGAATCATCAAAATCGGTTCACCCAGTCGAAAGTAACGAGGTAACAAACATAAAAAAAAATACAGACGAATTGAATACCTCCTCCTTTTTTTGAAGTCGGTAAATAAATATAACATTTTTAATAAATAAATTGGCGCAATAGGTTTACACTGTTTAATATAATATGGCAGGTGTTTAGATTAAATGTAATATATTGGTATGTCACACGTGGTTAGACAACTGACAAATTTGTCGATTATACTGTCTTTATGATGCCTATTCGTCATGTCAATGAAACGATTACAATGCAACAAGCTGCGTAGTACATAATTGTGTAGTCTAATGAACGTAATGGGTTTATATATTTGTATATGTGATGCTACGGTCGTGAATGTGGCTGCTGTTAAAATTTTTCATTAATGCTCCACTTCTCTTGGTCGTAGCGTGATGCTATATAGCCTATAGCCATTTTCGAATTCAATTCGAACTAGTAGTTCGTGAGATTAGCGCGTTCAACCAAACAAACAAACTCTTTAGCTTTATAATATTAGTATAGATTACACAACTCCGTATTCAAGATCATACCAATAATTTATATGCATACGGTATATAACTCACACAGCAAATACATTCAATTTGGGCATCAATAACCCATTGAACAGGGAGCGGAATTTGAGTGGAATGTCGGGAATTTCAACCAGCCCACCTGAATTATTGTGGTTCACAGGTTGAAGTGGATGGATCCAAAGGTTTATTAGGACTAAGGTTAAATAGGCACTTATATATGACAATAATAAAATATTATAGAGTTAATAAAAAAATTGGTTTTCTGTAAAGTCGGTTTCCGGACGATAGTTTAACGTGACAACGTCACGATCGTACCTTTCGCTCGCTCGTGTAGCGGTCTTACTCCGATAGTAACGTTACAATTAGCGTAACGGGACAATGAGCGTAAGGCGCGTTCCCACTATGTCGTGACGATTAATTTATCGTTGGACGACTGTCGCATGTCGTCTCCAACTGTTCCCATTATATCGACTGTTTATCGTCACTGTGTCGTCGAAATATTTTATCGTTGAACGTGTAAACGAGGAGACGATATTTTTATCGTGGCTACAATAGAGAGTTGCAACAACGACACACGATTTGCCATCATGATTAGTCGTGACGTTTTTTTATCGTTTTACGACTGTCGTGCTAGCAGTATCCATTGACTTGACAATCTGTCGTCACTGCAAAAAAAAGTCGTGGACGATAGTTAATCGTGTCGTCCTGTATGTGAACACCTCTATTTAAATACACAAGCCACGACGCTTTAAACGACACGATAATCTATCGTCACGACATAGTGGGAATACGCCCTAACAGGACAATGAGTCATCCTTTTTCATGCGTGCAGCCGGCGTTCATCGATTTATTAGACGTTGTCACGTCAAAATGATTTTTAATATTCTGACTTTTAATAGCTTTGACTTATTTAATGTAAGCATAGCTATAAACCAACGTTTCAACAAAACTTAAATTGTATAGTGTTTATACACTGATGAATATATAGTTGACTCATGAATGGAGTAGTGTTTCATATGGTTGCCTAGCCCCTGCCACTGTACCGAGTGCTGTCAAACTAACGACACGGGACAAAAATTAATGTGATCCACAAAATAGCTGTGCCCAGTCTGGAAGTTCTTTGTATTTGTTGTTTTAAAGCCTGTGAAGTTCTACGTGGCACAGGCAAATTTATTCCACGTGCGATCGTTGTTTTTGACGTGACAACGTCTAATAAATCGATGAACGCCGGCTGCACGCACGAAAAAGGATGACTCATTGTCCCGTTACGCTCGTGGACCGTTACGCTCATTGTCCCGTTACGCTCATTGTCCTGTTACGCTCATTGTAACGTTACGGGAAAGAAATTTTGTTATGACGTTGTCACGTTAAACTGTCGTCTGTAAACCGACTTTACAGACAACCAATTTTTTTTTTAAATAGTAATTTGTTTCAGTATTTGTACTATTGCGTTTCGTTCGGTGAGTGACAGCCGCGATAACCCAATCACTTTTGAGGTCTCATTCTTCTCTTCCTTACGCCCGGCCCCTTCACTTAAAATACGGTAACTGCTTACCATCAGACAGTGGACCATGTGCTTATTTACTATCTTTTGGTTACCGCTTATCGTCAGCAGGATCGCTGATTCGACTGCCACCAGCAGCAATAAAAATTGGTTACGTGTTCATAAATTAATTGTAGCTAATATCATAAATGCTAAAGTGAGTTTGTTTGTTTTCACGCCTCAACTACTCCGATCATCATAAAAATTCTTAAACACATTATCAGGCGTAAATATGTAGGTGGTCATAACATACCTTTCATCTAGAACAAGTATTGTTTACGAGCGAAGCCGAGGACAAAATATGTTAGTTAATCTATAAAAATAAATATAATTGAAGTGTCTGTTTGTAATGTCAAAATAACAGCTTTTTATCTAATGCATATTAAAGTATATAAGGTACCAACACGAAAACACCTATTTTTTAAATTATTGTCTGTCTGTTTGTTCCGGCTAATCTCCGAAACGGCTGAACCGATTTTGAAGGGACTTTCACTGGCAGATAGCTGATGTTATAAGGAATAACTTAGGCTACCTTGATTTTAGAAAAAAAATAGGGTTCCGCGGAGACAAACATTTTTTAGTTAAAATCTGCGCGGACGAAGTCGCAGGTAACAGCTAGTCTATACTAATATTATAAAGCTGAAGAGTTTGTTTGTTTGTTTGAACGCGCTAATCTCAGGAACTACTGGTTCGATTTGAACAATTATTTTAGTGTTGGATAGCCTATTTATCGAGGAAGGCTATAGGCTATATAACATCACGCTACAACCCACGAGGGCGGCGCAGTAACGATAATCGCGGGTGAAACCGCGGGAACATCTAGTTTTAAATAAAGAATTTATACAGAGTAATTTTGTTTATAACGTTTTAAATACTAAACTTTTAAACCTATATTGACATAATTTTGTATCGAGACAGCTAGACGCTTAGGAAAGGACATAGAATACTTTAAAATAATGAGGAAAGTTGCGGGTAACTGATAGTTTGGATAGTTTTACAAAAAGGAGAACTGTATAGCTCGTCTATGTAAAACGCAAATAAATTATACAAAGTTTGCTTATGAAACATCAAAAAGTGCCAGTTTCAGCTTACTCTAAGTTCTAGAAACACAGACTAAAATATTTAAATTATTGTTGAATCTCAGTTAAAGCTTTGCTGTATGTCTTTGCTTACCACGGTATTGTTACTCTTGCCTTGAATGATGGGTGGGTCGCTGATGCTGAATCTATTGTAGCGACCCACCCAGATAGATCTTAATTCTGGATTAACACATAGGACTTTATACCTATCGTTATATGCGATTTCGTAGAATTCACGAGGGCGAAGTTGCGAGCAGAAATCCTATATCCTTTAATATTATAAAAGCGAAAATGAGTTTGTTTGTTTGTTTGTTACCTTTTCACGCCTAAACCACTGAACCGATCATCCTAAAATTTTGCATATACATTGTCAAGTATACAGAAACGGACATAGGCTACCTTTCATCCCGAAAAAAATTACTGTTCCCGAGGAAAACAATAATAACGTTCTTATGATAATAGATGGCGCCGCGTGTCTTTCGAATCATGATTGAATTATGTTATTACAAGCAGAGTGCAACCTGAATTGATTGTCAAATTCTAAATTAACGCGAGCGAAGCCGCGGGCAAAAGCTAGTTATAATATAAATGTGAAATTTTGCGCTGATATATGAATTGTTATTCGATCACCGGTATACGTCTAGAAAGATTTAGATGAAACATGGCACATAGATAGACCATTTCTTAGATTACTACATTTTCTTTGTATGCGTTCTCTTGGGATTAAGCAAGCAAAGCCGCATGCAGTAGCTCGTATGATTTAACCATTTAGAAGACTATTATAACTTCGCATAAGAATGTTGCTTCAATTGGCAAAATGCCGAAAATTTACACCACATTTATGTAATGAAATCTCGGCTATTAAACGCTGAATTAATGTTGATTTATTTCAAGCTAAGTTAAAACAAGTTAACGAGTAATTAGTAAGTACTTACCCTTGTACGTTTACTGCCGCACTCGCCGGGGATTTGTGCTTCGCTGCACTAGAATTGAGATGTTCATTTCATTTCGTATTTACGTTTTCTATTTTTTGTTGTTAAAGGCTAATTTATTTTAGAACGCTGTGGTTTGTTTGAAAAATGCTATTGTTGAAATAAGATTTATTTTTTAAATTTATTGATTGAAAGTTCATTAACAAATCCTAACTACGTTCCCTAACTTTTTTAAATCATAATTGTATAAAAAAGAAATTGGGACAGTCTTTGGGGAATGCCTATAGAAGTGAAAGCTTTAATCCTTGATCATAAACACTTCCATATAAAACGCATAAAATTTTTTTTTTTGCCTTTTTAATTTTTTCCTGATACTCTCTTATGGGTTATTAAGGGGGTCAAAATTTTCCTTATTTTTTGCGTAGTACGCACCATTTTTGAGATATTGTCAATATTTAAAAAAATAATAATAAAGCGTGGCAGCGTGACGATGACGCGAGTTCCATGATTTTTGTTCACCCAAGAAGTGCTCAACGCGCCTAAAGAAGTTTTCACTTCAATTATAATTTAAAATAGTTAGGGAATGTTATATATATTATCTTGCGTTTTCAAAGCTAGGGAATTGTACGAAGTGAGATGACTTTACAAGTGTATGTAACATTTACATTTTATTTCTCTTTTCTTAAAAAGACATCTCCCGCACTAGGAATAAATCTTGTGTCATGGGAGGCTTTACAAACATTCAAACAACGGACACAAAGAACTCCCAGACTCGAAAAAACTGTTTATGAATTAACCAAATTTTTGTGTGATACCTCCTTGGGGGTCGCACTCACAACACGGTGCAGAGGCAGTCACATAATATCTTCTCCCTAGCCTTTATTATTACCAAGTCACTTGGGGTCGGCTTTCTAGTCTAACCGGATTTGACTGGATATCAGTTTTTACACGGAGCGACTGCCATCTGACCTCTGCAACCCGAAGGCTAACGATATCCTAAACCTAGACCAGTGCAAGGATATTAGAGGGCACTGACTTCCCAATAACGACTGCCATAGATGTTCATGACAGCCGGGACTGACGGCTTAACGTGCTCTCCGAGGCACGGAGCAGGCGATAATTATTGTCAATCAATACGCACATAATTTCGAAAAGTTATATAATTTCCGAAAGTCAGAGGTGCGCGACGTGGGTTCAAACCAGAGGCCCTCTGCATTGCAGCCTGTTGGTCTCCCCACTAAGCTATCGCTGCCGCACATAATATAATAATGTAATTAAGCAAAATCCTCTCCGTTCCTTACACACAGAATATATGTAAAGTATCTACTGTATCTGAATACAGCGAGCTTTTAACTTTATGTACACATTAAACACTATCTCTGCTCGGTAATCGAATCAACGTGCAACGAATGTCTAGAATACCAACCCACGATCTTCTGATTGCAAGTTGAAAGTCTCACTCACTAAACTTCCACATGTTTGGTGTCTTGTATTTTTATGTTTTTATTTTATTTTATTTAATCTACTACATCTTGTAAAAAAATATGTTTGATGATATTTGATTTAATATTATGCCTACACTTAATACAGTCTCTGGTCATTAATCGAATCGTTGCAATGTGTGGAATTCGAACACAAGACATCTCAATTGCAAGTCAAATGCCTTAGCCAATGAACTAACTCCACTTTTATCTTCTATTAGTTGGACAAACGTACGGATAAAAATGTTTCACGATTTTATTATGACATAAAGATTTATACCACCTTCGCTGTTTAATTCACACATAGAATAAAAGATGCCGTAACGAATTCATAAGTTTACTTCATGTTTTATTCAAAATAAATACGCAAGTGAAGTTTATTTAAAGTTGTCTGCCGTTTTAAACGCAAGAGACGGCGCTTAAGTATGCGGAACTGAGACAAAACTATCCGTTTATCAGCTTGCAACTTAGTTGTGCTGGATTTTTAGAGGTCTAAGTGATGAGCTGGATAGTAAAGTGATGCGTATAATGTTATTCGAATGACATCCGATTGTTATTCGAATAGTTTTTTGTATTACGAGTAATCTTTTCATAGTAATGTCCAAAGATTTAAATTATAATATCGTAATATCAGCCCCGTATTAAACTGTCCCACTGTTGGCCACGGGTTTCTTCTCAGTGTGTGGGTTAGGCCATAGTCCACCACATTGGGCTAGTGCGGGTTGGCAGACTTCATATATCTTTGAGAACATTATTGAGAACTCTTAGTCATGCAGGTTTCCTCACGATGTTTTCCTTAACCGTTAAAGCAAACGATAATTACCTATTTAATACGCACATAACTTCGAAAAGCCAGAGATGCGCGCCTTGGGATCGAACTCAAGGCATCTGCGTAGCAGACAGACGGTTTCCCACTAGGCTATTGATGCTGTTCAAATAATAAATTATAGTTATACTACTATGATAGCTCAGTGGGGAGACCAACAGACTGCAATGCAGAGGGTCTCGGGTTCGAATCCACGTCGCGCACCTCTGGCTTTCGGAAGTTATATGAGTTTTTGAAATGATGTGCGTATTGATCGACAATTATCGCCTGCTCCGTGCCTCGGAGAGTACGTTAAGCCGTCGGTCCCGGCTACCATGAACATCTATGGCAGTCGTTATCGGGAAGTCAGTGCCCTCTAATATCCTGACACTGGTCTAGCTTTAGGGTATCGTTAGCCTTCAGTTTGCAGAGGTCAGGTCGCAGCCGCTCCGTGTAAAAACTGATATCCAGTCAAATCCGGTTAGACTAGAAAGCCGACCCAAAGTGATTTGGGAATAATAAAGGCTAGGGAGAAGAAGACTACTACGTTCAAACATGACCACCTTTCTGGACGTTCAGTTGAGACATGATACACAATGCCTACATGACTTCTAATTTATAAATATAGTAAGTATAAGTATAACAGTACACCTATATTCAAAATTGTACGCTAATAGTTCTCTATGCTGTAATTACAATGTGTGATTTCACCCATCTTACTGTCGAAGCTTTTACACTTTCTCGTGCGATCTAAGTAATAATATAATAATAATATTCTACCACATACACACAACACCATATAGCCTAAACTAAGCAGAGCTTGTACAATGGGTACTAGACAGTGGATAAACATACATAATATACTTTTTTTTTGTAAATACATACACAAAATATTATACATAGAAACACCCAGACCAAAACAAACATCCATGTTCATGCACACAAATGTTTGACTTGTGCGAGAATCGAACCCGCGACCTCAGGCGTGGCAGTCGGTTATACTAACCACTACGCCATCGAGGCCGACAAAAAGCAAGGAGTAGTACATGTAGCAAGGAGATATCAATGTTTATCTTACTAATAAAATAAATGTGAAATTTTGTGAATAATTATGTTTGGATTTTCGTTATATATCACACGTACGCTGTTGAACGGATTAGTATGACACTTACCACATACTAAGAACGCATCATGTCAGCCAAAAGACGTCCACTGCTGCAGCAACGGCAACTACAAAGATAGTTAGTTATTTCAATGTTGGTGTTTAAAATAAAATGGCCAGTAAGGTACGACTGTTAGATAGCCTACATGTCCATGTCAAGCGGTTATCGTTGTCGATGGACGCTTGCGATATTAAGGGTAAGTTAGATTTCCAGCCCCAAGGTCTCAATTCGACAACTTTTAACCAGTCAATTATTGGAACGCTTGACATAATAAAATTATAAAGGATGTAATGTATACAGAGAACTACAAAAAACAGATATCCTCCTTTACACGAAAGACGACTCCCAAGGGTTTCCCAAAAAGAAGATACAGCGCACAAACCTACAACAACACCATATAAGCCAAAATGCCCAGGCAGTAGGTAGTACACAACAAAATAAAATTAGTAAAATAGAGATGACCAATACACAAGAACATAACTTTCTTAAGGATATGATGGAGATACTAAAACAAATGATGAACCAGCTTACAACTATGAATAATTTGCTCATAACATTAACAAATCAAATTACACAGTCACGGAGCTCAAAATAGTTATTTGAAATGCCAATGGGCTGTTACAACATACTTTAGAAGTTAAAACCTTTTTACATGAGAATAATATTGACATACTAATGATATCCGAAACACATTTTACTAATAAAAGTTATATCAATATACCAAATTATAACTTCTACAACACAAATCATCCTGATGGTACTGCACATGCTGGATCTGCGATACTCATAAAATCAAATATTAAACACCATCTAATACAGCCTTATTGTTTAGATAAAATCCAGGCAACAAATATTGTCATTGAGAGCTTTACTGGGCCTCCAACGGTATCTGCACTGTACTGCCCACCAAAACACAATCTAAAAAAGGAGGACTACATTGCATATTAGAGTATACTTGGGAATCGATTTATAGCGGGTGGAGACTATAATGCTAAGCATACTGATTGGGGGTCACGAGTTACCACACCCAAGGGACGCCAATTGCTATTAGCTAGTCAAGAACTAAAACTAACTGTTGTTTCAACACAAGAGCCTACATATTGGCCTACAGACAGGAAACGGATCCCTGATCTTGTGGATTTCTGTGTAACAAAAGGCATCGCAGACACATGTATAACGGCAAAATCAAGTTTGGAGTTATCATCAGACCACACTCCTGTTATAATAACTCTAAAAAAGTGTATTAAAAAGACTCAGAGACCGTGTAGACTCCATAGTCATAAAACAAATTGGCCCTTCTACCGTAGCTTGGTATCCCCCACAATTAACACAAAATTATCTCTCAAAACAGATGATGAAATTACATTGGCTGTAGAACATTTTAATAACTGTATCCAAACATCGGCATGGGGAGCAACACTTTACCAACTGGAATTCAGTCATAACTCCTGCTCACAGACCATAAAAGACTTGATCTCTGTGAAACGCTCTGCCAGAAAGATATGGCAGCGGACCCGCTTTCCTGACGATAAGAAAAGACTTAATTACATCACATCAAAACTGAAAAAAATGCTATTAGAATGCAAAAACTTAAATATTAAAAAATATCTCATAAATCTAGATGCCACGCAGGCAAGTGACTACTCTCTGTGGAGGGCCACAAAGAAATTAAAGCAACCTAAACTTTACTTACCACCAATACGTACCTCAGACAATTCATGGGCCAATAGTAACATTGAAAAGGCTAAAACATTTGCCACGCACCTGAAAGAGGTATTTAAACCAAACTATATCAAAGATCACACGAACTTTAGAAATGACATATCAAAAGAGTTATCTACTACTTACCAACTTGATTCACCTATAGATAGATTTACAAAAGCTGAGGTGCGCGACGTAATTAACGGCCAAGGCTCTAAGAGAACTGCCTGAGGAGGGTATTGTAGTGCTGACGCAGATTTTGCAACGCTGTACTATGGAGAAACTTTGTTCCACCACAGTGGAAGGTTGCTCAAATCATCATGATATTGAAGCCAGGAAAAGTTGCTGAAGAGCCAAAGTCTTATCGACCAATAAGCCTTTTGCCCATAACCTCAAAAGTATTAGAAATCCTGTTCTTGAGTAGAATGAATCCCATAATCAAAGAAAGGAAGCTCATTCCGAACCATCAATTTGGATTTAGGCATGGACATGGTACAATAGAACAAGTACATAGAATTGTAAATAGCATACACGAATGTTTCGAAAATAAAGAGTACTGTTCCGCAGCATTCCTAGATATATCTCAGGCCTTTGATCGTGTGTGGCATGAGGGCCTCCTGTACAAAATAAGGAGAATGCTTCCAATAAATTACTATTTATTTATAAAATCATATTTACATGAGCGCTGCTTTTTTGTAAAGCAAGGTGATGATACTTCTACCCTCCAATAGATTCTAGCTGGGGTGCCTCAGGGCAGTGATCTGGGCCCTACACGGTACCTACTTTTTACATCTGACCTGCCTCAGCCTTATGGTGCAGAAGTGGGTACATTTGCTGATGATACAGTTATACTTGCCGTTGAAAAAGTGCCTTCCAAAGCATCTGATCTGCTTCAAATAAGCTTGGACAACTTATCCTCTTGGCTTAAGAAATGGCGTATAAAAGCCAATGAAACCAAATCAGTCCATGTCACAAACACACTTAGAAAAGAGGCTTGCCCACCTGTTACTCTAAATAACGCTTATGTACCATAGGCCGAAGATGCTAAATATCTTGGACTGTTTTTAGATAGAAGACTCACTTGGAGGAAACATATATTTACTAAGCGCAAAGCACTTGGTCTACAACTTAGAAAATATTACTGGCTGCTAAACAAGAACTCAAAGTTATCACTCGAGAATAAACTGCTCATATATAAATGTATTATGAAGCCTACCTGGACCTATGGCATCCAACTGTGGGATACTGCCGCAAACTCACACCTCGAAATATTACAGAGATTCCAGTCGAAACTCTTAAGAATCATCACTAATTCTCCTTGGTACATAACCAATGAAAAGTTACACAGCGATTTAGGAATTCCCTCAATAAAGGAGGAAATAAAAAAAATAATGCCCAAATACAGAGACCGTATCCTAAATCATGTAAACGAGCCTGCTGTTGAGCTAATGAAACCGAGAGTTAGATTTTTGAGGCTGAAAAGGAAAATACCTGCTGATCTACTTATGTAATACCAAAACCATAAACTCCAAGTAGAAAGTTTATATTTCAACAAAGTGGGCGAGTCACTGGACTCGGACCTCAAACGATTATACATAACAAATATAAATATTGCCAAATGTCCTTGAAGTGACAGATCGCAATAAAAAGTGGAATTATAAAAAAAAAATATCTGGCTGTCGGTGTACCGCTGCCACTCATTAAGTAGAGAGAGAAGAATCAAATAACCACTTTTTTGGTTCCGTGAAACAGGTATGCCAGAATATTTGCAGCTGATCAAGACAAAGATCTTGGGTACGATTTCGTAGTCGTGCAATGTGATAAAATTGGTCTTTTAGTAAGTTCTTAATTTAGAAGTAACAGGCCCATTTTTATTACTAGGCCTTAAAACAGAATCAGCAAAATGTGGATGCCATTACGTAGGTCTCTTCCTTCGGAGCTATTATGCTAACGTAAGACTTTCTTCTTCTCTTTTTAAATTTGAAGAAGTGTAATTCCACTCTTTCGATAATCTTATTTTGAAAACCTTGGGTTGTTAGTACCTTGGTGGTAGTGAATACGACTGCTGGGCATATTCATGAACAGCAGTCGTATTCGCTACCGGTGGGTCAGCTTGGATTTTAGAATAGAGCAAATTGTTATTGGTTTTTATGATCCAGATATTTTTAGTAGCAGCATGGGGTCTGAAATAGTGTCCAGCGGTTATAAGCTCATCCCCTAAGTGGGCTCCAAAGCCATAGCTGACGAAATCTATACTGATATAATAAAGCTGAAGAGATTTTTGGTTTGTTTATTTGTTTGTTTGTTTGAATGCGCTAATCTCAGGAACTGGCTCGATTTGAAAAATTCTTTTAGTATTCGATAGTCCATTTATCGAGAAAGGCTATAGGCTATATAACATCACGCTACGACCCACGGGGGCGGCGCATTAACGATAAACGCGGGTGAAACCGCGGGATCATCTAGTAATGATATAAAACGCAAGTGACTGACCCCGACCCTTAAGGGATATGGGCATGACACTTTGCTTATATGTCCAGTTCCTGCGATAAGTAGGGTTTCAAGAACCTTAATCCTTTTAAGTGTATGACACAAAATCTTGCAACTTGAGCCCCTTCAAAAGAAACATTTCAAGCATCAACTTAGTTAGTTTACCCACTTAATGGGAATAAAATGAAGAGCATCACTGTTTACAAAAGAGGCTTAAAACTTTATTTCATTAAAATATTTGTGATAGTTATAAAGTTTTACTTCTTGGTGGGAAATTGTACAGCAGGCAGAGAAAAGAGGTTTAGCAAGTTATTTCAATTTTCAATTTGCTAGAGTAGAATAAAGCAATGCATGCAACCTAGTCATATTATTAATGAAGAAGTTTTAACCACAACTGATATAATGAGGCGTTTCGTTATTCTAACGTAGTGGGGAGAACCTTCAACGTTCGAGACCTGATGATTCAACCATCGACTTTTCACATCGTCCGGAATAGGAGGCGTGGAACTGGGTAAGGGCTGCCATTTGTCAGTAGGGGCTGGAGCAACCCCTAATCAGGGACAGATCCTAGGGCCGATTGGCAGGACGGTATCTTGCACGACGCTAAATTTAACTTACATCATTCAGGATCTAGTACAAACTGTATGTAGGTATAGATATATACTATATGTTCTTACTATATTGTAGCTTCTATGCATATATGGAATCGGTCACATTATTTAATACCGCGTAAACCATTGAATGGATTGCACCCAGTTTGTGTTATAAGACATTTTAATTACTGCATCAACACTTCATATAAACTGATAACCCATGTCTTGAATTAGTTTAAAATTTTTCGTACTAAGGTGAAAAACAAGGGTTCTTAAATTCATATCACAATTGACCTTTGGCTGCAGTAGGCAAAGATCATTGGCAGGCAGGGATATTATTCGCACGTCACTGGGCAGGAATTAAAGATAAGAAAGGAATGGACGTATCTGAACCTTTGGAACTCTTACTTACCAGTATTGTCTTACTTTTAGGCAAATGTTATACATTGAAATTGAACAACTTTTTAGTGTTATAGATTAAAATTATGTAATAATAATATAATATAATAATATTCTACCACATACACACAACACCATCTAGCCCAAACTAAGCAGAGCTTGTACTATGGGTACTAGACGACGGATAAACATACATATATACCTTTCTTTTTTTTTTGTAAATACATACATATTATACATAGAAATACCCAGAACAAGACAAACATCAATGTTCATGCACACAAATGTTTGACTTGTGCAGGAATCGAACCCGCGACCTCAGGCGTGGCAGTCGGTTACACTAACCACTACGCCATCGAGGCCGTTAATGAAAGTGTTTAAAATAAAAAACGCGATGAAATCCGTATAAAGTAGTTTTAACCTTTTTACCGCTTGTGCCCGTGTCGTATTTCTGCGACAGAGAATATGCACGATACTTTTGATTTATTTTCGTTCTATTAACTGCGTGGTACAACTATAATGAAACTCAATCGTTTAAAATATTATGTGACTATATTACCAAACTCACAGCAATTACACGGACTATTGAGAACGTCTTACTCAGTTGAATGCTAGTTCCTTACTGCTGAGCGATCTTTCGCCGAGAGAACGAGTTATTTTTCCCCTCTACAATAACCCCACTATTTAAAAATGATAGTTGGCTGTGTTGCCAATTGAATGAATAAAAACTCCCGAACAGAATTATTAACAAAAATAAGAAATCATGACACAACTAAAACCATTATTGAATAATGGTTTGAATTTGAGATATGATTTTCAACATTTACTTAAAATTCTGTATTTCTGCACCTCCCTAATTATTGTAGGTAATAGGTATTATTTTATCGATATGTAGCCGGGCGCTAGGGTCACGGTAATCGATATTTAGCTAAGCGCTTAAAAGGTTAAACTTTAATATACCAAATATATTATATACAATGTATATAGTATATAGCTTAGTTGGAGACCGATGGACTGCCACGCAGAGGTCTCGAGTTCGATCCCAAGGCGCACAATTTCAATCCTACTTACCAGGTCAAATGCAATAATAGCAATACTACTCTTACGATGGTTAATAAATGTTAGTGGTTAATATCTATGGTTTTTTTTACATAATCTTCATACGAAGTATGTCAAACTCTTGTCATCGGAAAGAAAACAACAGATGAGTCACTAATTAATAACCAACGTTAAACAGATTGTAGACCAAACTTGGTGAGTCAGCTTATCATCGGCGAAGTTATCGGCGTTTCCTTCACCAAATTATTTGTACAGATGTTATTCTACCGAACAATATTTAAAATCCAGTCTTAGGAATAGTTTCAAATAAATATGGACCAATTATGATTTTTATTGTTACTTGTCGCGAGTCCATTTGCAAATAATTGAACTGTCTAGTCCATAAAAATCGTAAGTTAAATCCGTATTCCCAGTCCTTACAAAGTAAAACAAGTATGAAAGAGAAAGAAAATGCTTTTAGCTGATTATCTCTACCGACTTGTTGAGATACGCGAGACAATAATTAAGTTTGAAAACTGAAACTCGCTCGCGAAAATAAACTTTTTATGATTTACCTGAAATTAATTTTCTGTGGTTTATGTGACTTCAATAAAATAATATTAATTTATATGTATATCTGCGATTGTATACACGTGTCGTGACTTCACGGCTGTACTTCCTTTAAGAAATAAGCAGAACTGTATTTTATACTAGAGCTTACTTCTTCTCCCTAGCCTTTATTATTCCCAAGTCACTTGGGGTCGGCTTTCTAGTCTAACCGGATTTGGCTGGATATCAGTTTTTACACGGAGCGACTGCCATCTGACCTCCACAACCCGAAGGCTAACGATACCCTAAGGCTAGACCAGTGTCAGGATATTATAGGGCACTGACTTCCCAATAACGACTGCCATAGATGTTCATGGCAGCCGGGACCAACGGCTTAACGTGCTCTCCGAGGCACGGAACAGGCGATAATTGTCAATCAATACGTACATAATTTCGAAAAGTCATATAAATAAAGAATAAAAAAAGATTTTTATTTTCATTATGATTTCCTTTATTCAAATGAAATAAAAACAGGAATTAAAAATCTCGTAGAGGTCTACTTAGCTTATTTATGTCAGCTAGGGTGAACAATATTATTCTAAGGCTTTAGGTTTAAATCAGTTTTTCATGTGTAGTCATTTGGCATCGTGATAGGATAAGTCCAGCTGCCTTTTGTCTAGCTAAACGTTATCTGTCTTTTCTAAGGTGCTCTTCTATCAATAAAGGATTTATACAAAAAAAAAACTTCCGAAAGTCAGAGGTGCGCGACGTGGGTTCGAACCCGAGACCCTCTGCACTGCAGTCTGTTGATCTCCCCACTGAGCTATCGCTGCTATAGAACTTACATTTATCATTATTTAAACCAACAACAGCAGCGATAGCCTAGTGGGAAACCGTTGGACTGCCACGCAGAGGTCTTGGGTTCGATCCCAAGGCGCGCATCTCTGACTTTGACCCGAGACCTCATGCATAGCAGTCGCATTCACTACCGCTGCGCCACGAAGGCAGGGAGGGGGGCTCATATAATAAGTATGTACTGAACCTATGTTACACTAGTTTAGCTAAAACATTCTTGTTGGATTTATTGCAGGCATTGATCGAGCCATTTTGAAATTGTTGAATAATTCATGAAAGGTGGTGCTTAATTTTCGTTGGAGTTTGTAACTAGCGTTCTCTAGGGACCTCTAGTTTAGTGGTACTTATAGTGTAACCTGATTTTCGTTGCCGACTACGTTATTTCTGCTTAGAGTTTGTATGTCTGAGTTTACGTTGAAGATTTGCTCTAGATGCGTAACACACTAATAATTTAAATGTGAGTTTTAAAGATGTTTGTTACTAAATGACACGTTTTAATAGAGGTACGTAGATCGTGTCAAATCTTAGATACTGCACGGATAGCGTAGCCACTGCGTTAAGTGTTGTGGGTTCGAATCCCACACGGAACAGAAAGAACAATGGTCAAATCGTACCTGACGGCGACCCGACATGTATTGTATATGAAAAAATCCGTTATTGTTTAAGATTTTAGGAAAAGTAAGAAATATCTGTTTATGAAGCCAGGAAAAAAGATATATACATTTTTTTTTATACCTATTGTATTTTCTTTAACTTACATAATTTTAGAACGCATCTTTTCATTTCACTTACGATGTAATTCGTTTCATTTCGCATACTAAAAGGTTAAATACTCAATACTAGCAAATTATTTTCATATTTTCGAAGAGTTAAGAACAGTAGTACAAATAAATAAATACGTATAGATCAAACCAGTTAGTATTATTTTTTATGCAATTGATATATGCGTATTATGTAGGTACAAACTAGCACAGCGTTTTGTTCAGGATATTAAAATATTTAGGCTTCTTACACATTATTTTCATACAGGTGGTATTAAATACATGAAAATAAACCAATCCCACTCCAGTTTGTTTCTGGACATGGCAAATAAAAACCAGGTACAGCTCCTATAGAAATTTGGCCATTGCTCTTTGTGTGTTCCACAAATGGTTGTCGCGACTGTGGATATTCTTTGTGTCTGTTGTTTGAATATTTGTAAAGTCTGCTGCGACACAATTATTCCTAGTGCAGGAGATTTAATCATGCGAAACATCGATAATTAATCGAATGTGGTAATTTATTGACGCTGATCGATCATTTGATTACTAATGAATGCATGGATGACGTAGTAGTAAGTGGTCGCCTTGTAAATACTGCCGCGTCGCATGTACTAGATCACAAATCGGGACAAATATTGTGTGGTCCTCAAACAGTTGTCAGGTCTGCGTATTCTTTGTGTCCGGTTAATGGATATTAATGGAGCAGCGATAGCTCAGTGGGGAGACCAACAGACTGCAATGCAAAGGGTCTCGGGTTCAAACCCACGTCGCGCACCTCTGACTTTCGGAAGTTATATCACTTTCCGAAATTATGTGCGTATTGATTGACAATTATCGCCTGCTCCGTGCCTCGGAAAGCACGTTAAGCCGTGGGTCCCGGCTGACATGAACATCTATGGCAGTCGTTATTGGGAGAGTGTCGACACAAAAGATCCCACTGGGTCGAAGTGTCGCCGGTCTGCACTGGCTGGCCTCCACATAAGATAAGATAAGATTGGATGTTAATGGCGGGATAGCCAAATTTGTAAGAAGTAACTGATCTACGTTCGAAAACACCGATAAGACTAAGGTCTTATTTGTCTCGATACGAATACATGTACGATAAAATTTTTATGTGATATGAATATTTTACATGATTATTGCAATTTATTTATTTCGAAATCAAGTTGCTTCAATTTAGCATTGAGAAGAGTTACTTTCAGATCCAATTCCTATGCATGTACATCACTATGCAGTATACTGTGATCTTGAACATACAAACTATTCGATCATCACTAGCAAACACTCAAATCATACTTAGAGTTTTTGATAAAGAAGAATAAAGATGTTTAGAAAAAACACCGACTTCAAGACTATATATACCTTCATATATAAACTTAAACTAAAATGTAGAATATAGAACTTTTGCTGTATGGTACCACAAAAACCAAGCCCCGTCTTCATGTATATATTTTTTGTTGTTGATTTTTCAAATGACGCTGAATTCATTTCGATAAAATTTGTATGGGCCACCTCTGATGTATGAGCTACTAAACAAGAAAAACATCAAAATTAGTTCATAATTATTGGTGAAGTTATCGCGTAACAAACATACAAAAAAAAATACAGTCGAATTGAGAACCTAGATACCTACAGCACGAGTGAGCGTGTTAATACTATATTTATAACTAGCTGTGCCTGCGGTTTCACCCGCGTTTATGATTACTGCGCGGCCTCCTAGGGTTGTAGCATGATGTTATATAGCCATTAACCTTCTCGATAAATAGGCTATCTAGCTCTAAATGAAATTTTCAATTCGAACCAGTAGTTCCTGAGATTAGTGCGTTCAACCAAAGAAACAAACTATTCAGCTTTATAATATTAATATAGATTTAGATGTCATGCTGGCATTCTGTGTCAGATGACAACTCAACCTCCAGAAAACACTATCATTTAAACGTAGAAGAGCGCACCTATCATTTAAATCTAATCACTAACCAGTACAATGAGAGTTAAGTTCCAGTTAAATCTATTTTTATTACCTAGTCAAAGTCAAAAGTCATTTATTCATTTAGGTAACAAAGTAACATTTATGAACGTCAAAATATAAGTAGTAAACTCACTAGTTTACTAAGTTACTGAAGCTACATTTTGGTTAGTTGCTAGGTCCAGATAATGAGTTGAGCCTATGAGAAGAAACCTGCAAGAAACTCACGGCCACTCTTTTAAATCGCCAAATGAGTTGTAAAATACTGAAATATAATTTCAGTATTTTACAACTCATTTGGCGACTCATATCAACAAGGCATTGCAGCCATTATACCATATTATATTATTATTACCGACTGTATAAATATCTAAAATAATAACAAAAATTACTTAATAGTATTAAGGTATTTTCAATTCAATTATCTGATTTTATGCCCCACTGAAGACGACTGATATAAAAATTAACTAACAGCCCACAGTTCAAAAGGCTGTGAAATCAAATGGACGATTTAAAAACTAAAGCTAGGAGTACAATAGAAGCTGATCACGATAGCCTTGTAACACACTCTACTACAAAAAGAAACCTTAATGTTGTTCTAACGTCCTTTTTAGCGCCGTTACTGTGATGTACGGTCAGCATCGTTAGTACGGTCCGCAAAAATGTACTTTTTAAGTTTTGTGCTTTTGAAATGGGATTTTGATGAAGGATTATGAAAAATGCACGGCTTTTAAGATACGCTGGAAATTTTTGAGCTGAGCTGAATATTAAAAACAATTTATAGTAGTGAATTTTATGATAATCGGTCGAGTAGTTAAGGCATGAAAGCGCAACAAACAAACAAAGAAATTCACATTCGCATTTAAAATATTAGCTAGGATATTCTTAGGATTAGGATAAAAATAACATTAAGTTAGACGTATCTATTGAAAGATCATTTTCTGTGTAATTATTTCTTAGGTTTTTGTTGTTAAATGTATTTTGATATAAATATGTATGTGTATGTGATATAATGTTTTTATAATTCTGACTCTCTTTAGATTACTTATTATGTATGGATTTAAAATCTGAAATAAACATTTTATTATTAATATATAAGTTCAACTAATTTCGGAGAGCACTAGGATTGATACCAGTATGATAGATAATACATTTACACTCAATCAAAAGTTGTCTTCGTTACTACGTTATCGTTATTACGATAATATACGAGATATGTGAAATACACGAAACTTCAAAGTTCTTATACATATGATCAAAATTACATAGCACATACTTATACAAAGTGTCCCGTAAAGACACCAGATATTAAAGCTATTGGGCGAGCAGCGATAGCTCAGTGGAGAGACCAACAGACTACAATGCAGAGGGTCTCGAGTTCGAACCCACGTCGCGCACCTCTGACTTTCGGAAGTTATATGACTTTTCGAAATTATGTGCGTATTGATTGATAATTATCGCCTGCTCCGTGTCTCGGAGAGCACGTTAAACCATCGGTCCCGACTGCCATGAACATCTATGGCAGTCGTTAGTGGGAGAGTGTCGACACAAAAGATCCCACTGGGTCGAAGTGTCGCCGGTCTGCACTGACTCGCCCTCACATAAGATAAGATAAGATAAAGCTATTGGGTGAACAAAATAACATAATAAATAGTGATTCCCGGGCAGTTATTATAAAATATAAAATTTTCTTATCTTGCAAATTAATATGAATAACCTCGTATATACAAACACAAAGTAATACCTACTACCATTGATCAAATATACCATAGATGCCCCAAACGGCCCCAACAAAACTGTGCATAAATTAGTCGTATGCGCTATATTATGCACTTGTCCCAATTACTCTTGCGTGCGCTGCCCGTAAGCAAGAGCGAATCGACACCACTACTACGGTGGAGACCGTACCATATACTTAGTACGCTTGCGTATCACGAGTAACACACTTAGGACGCTTTACATTGACGCGTTTTAACTAAACTATTACAAAATATTTCTCAGTGGGCGTTCAATGGTTATTCTGGTTTATTTCCTGGATTGCATAATAATAGCAGACACTTAAAAGTAAGTAGTACTGGTCAGTGCCACATATTGACACGGTTTTTGTATGAGAATGTGCATCTATGGTATATTTGATCGATGCCTACTACTTATACCATTCTGAAATCTGTTATTAATACGCATCTTTTAATTGTTATCACGTTATCTAACTGTATTCGAATATTATAATATTAGCTTCCGAATGATATTCGAATATAGTTGTGTATAATATAACGCATTAGGAATAGTTACCCCTGATATAAAACCTAATAACACAGCCCAGTCATGATCAAATTCAAGATTCTAAACCTTAGCATAAGTGCATACTAGTCCATTCAGATACCGCAGGTCCATTTAAATAAGCTTATTAATAAAACAAGGGAAATCTCTGGACAATTTAACATGGCTATTATATTAATTGACAAAATCACTCCATTTATTTTACGAGATCAACATGCCTCTTCTCTATGTACAATTTTATTGAAGTGAAACCTTCTTGCGGCGTTGTGCACTTTTTGTGATGGGTAAAAAATGTTACGCTCGCGTCAGGACACGTGACCTGATCGAAAATTCGTAAGACGGAGGGAGAATTGTCATGTTTGTGTACGATAGCGCGCAATAAATGAATATTGTATTTTACCACATAAATGATAGTACTTTTATACTGATAATTAAAGCAATTCGTGCAAAATTATTCCCTAACCATTCCAAAATATCAAAAATGCACAACGTTAATATTCAAGTTTTCACTTCTGCCGGCACTCCCGGAGTGCAACCCGTTTTATTTTTTTTCAAAGCAAACAGCAGCAGCGATATCCTAGTGGGAAACCGTTGGATTTCTACGCAGAGGTCTCGAGTTCGATCCGAATGCGCGCATCTTTGACTTATGTTATGTGCGTATTAAATAGTTATTTATCGCTCGCTTTAACGGTGAAGGAAAACATCGCAAGGAAATCTGCAACTCTAAGAGTTCTCCATAATGTTCTCGAATATATGTGAAGTCTGCCAACCCGTACTGCATCAGCGTGGTGGACTATGGCCTAATCCTTCTCACACTGAGAAGAGGCCAGTGCCCAGCATTTGGACAGTTTAATACAAGGCTGATAATATTATATTATACTAGTTTTTGCCCGCTGTTTCGCTCGCGTTAATTTAGAATTTGACAATCAATTCGGGTTGTACTCTGCTTGTAATAATAAAATTCAATCATGATTCGAAAGGCACGTGGCGCCATCTATTATCATGAGAACCTTATTGTTGTTTTCCTCGGGAACAGTAATATTTTTCAGGATGAAAAGTAGCCTATGTCCGTTTCTGTACACTTGACAATGTATATGCAAAATTTCAGGATGATCAGTTCAGTGGTTTAGGCGTGAAAAGGTAACAAACAAACTTATTTTCGCTTTTATAATATTAGTTAGGATTAATAAAACAAATCAACGATTTCACATGACTATATTAATTGACAATATCACCCAGTCTGGTTAGAGGATACTCCATTTATTTAACGAAATCAACATGCCTCTTCTCTATGTACATTTTATTTCAAAGCAAACAAAACAATGGCGACCAATTGTTAGCTCACTAACATTCAATAGTTTGAGTAGAACGATTCAAATATAAACAAAAACTAACCCAGTGATAAATACTTTATATTTGTGATGCGTATTCGAATGGTTTTCGATTACAATAGGGCTGCGCTACGATCTACTCTGCATGGTCAAGGACGAAGCCACCATGTAGACGATATAATATACAAATTTAGTTTACTGTGTACAATGCTACTTTTAATTATTTACGAGTATGCATTCTTACTAATATTATATACATATGCGAATGTGATTTTGTTTGTTTGTTACGCTTTCACTCCTTAACTACTCGACCGATCATCGTGAAAATCCAGACAAAAGTACTGTTTCTAAAGGAGATAATGTTTTTGAAAATCTAGTCTATACTATAATAATAATATTTTTTGTTTGTTTGTGTAGATTTATATCAAAAACTAGGCAACCAATTTTAAAAATGTTTCTCCATTAGAAAGCTATATTTAACACCGAGTAGTAACATATGCTATAATTATTTTATTTAAAAAAGTACTATTACTGACATAACCTTACCTATTTTTGCGCGAGCGAAGCCGCGGGCAAAAGCTAGTGTGTAATAAATAAATAGTGTTGTTTTTGACATTGTGTCTAGTTATTTACTTAACTATGTAAATTGTATGGTTGTGCTTTATAAATTATTATGACGATGACATGATGAAGTCAGTATTTTAATTCATTTACTGAGTGAATTCAACATACCTACAAACCTGAAGATCAAAATCGTAGAGTAAGCCTATTTATATTAAAAATCGAACCTTAATAGTAATATTATGGCTCGCTAGTCTGCTACTACTCCATACGTCATAAATTTACGGCATACTCCAACCAAAAAGTGATCTTTTTTAGCACTTATTTCGGCACGTCAAAGTAAATAAATACTCTACGAAAATAGACACCGATCAAAACCTATTCCATTAGAAAAACAACAGGCAAAAGTCCCACTATCGGATACCGAAAACATTACCTAGTCGACGAACGCCCTAAAATTTCGAGCAAACCACAGTACGAAGCAAATAAATAAAAAAAAATCGGAGCGGTATTCAATTACAAAAACATTTTTCCGTGCCATTTACTACGCGGGATATATGAGAACAAAAAATTGTGGCAGGCGCGAACTGTTTTTGTTGTAAGTGTTGTGTATGCACACGGCAATTTGTAGGCATTGCTTTTGAAAGGTCAAACAAGTAGTTGTTACTTTTAAAAACGGTAGATAATTGGTTTTTACACGTAGCTAGTCTGCTTTTGTGGCAAATTTAAATTAACTTAAAAGGAAAAAAGATGTTAAAGAAGTTCTTAGCGCAAAATTTATGTAAAGTTAATTTGATCTTCTTGTTTATGATTTGATCATTTTATAAAATTCTGTGCTAAAGTTTATAACTACAATTGACTTGGAATGAAATTATTTTAGCAGTAACAAACAGCATACTGCACGAAATGGAAAACAGTGGAGGTCTACCTTGAAATATGGTAGATATATCTTGATATGCAGCCATTATATTTTTACATGCTAAGAAAAATCAAAATAAGTACTTACTTTGAAATTCCACACATAAAACGTTGCCGGCAAAAGCTAGATAAGGGCATAGCAGAATATTTGTTACTTGTAAAAAATCAATCTCTTAATTGACAGTTTTATTTTTTTAAATATATTAAAAAATAAAACTGTCAATAAGAAGGTGCAGGATATTAAGACCATTTTTGCAATAAGTAGCAGAGCATCTGAATTGTATAGGATCTAACAGTAAAAGTAAAGTCGCAAAAAAGATTACGTGTGAGGCATCGGCAAATCACAAAACTACCCTATGTATATTTTTGGATACTACCAAGTTGGTAAAAAAGCATACCACCTGTATGGCGTTTATAATTTTACCTTTGATCGCTTGACCGTGATTTGTGCGCGAAATATACAACTTGCAATAAATACCAGGTGCTCGAATCTAGGCTAAGCACTTGCACTCTTATTTTGAATATCAGTGTAACTATTATAGTGTTAATATTATAGGGTTTGACTTCTTTGAGTGAGCCTACTTATGCCTATTTCCTATAACAAGATAGTACTTTCCTGAGCGAGTCAGCTCCTATAATATAAATAAATAATATTATTAACAACGATGGTCGCTTCTAATCACGATATCCCAGGGAAAGGCGAGACCGCTACACTCACTTTTTTATAAAAAAGCGAAGACCACTTAATCTCGTGAATGTCTAGTGAACACAGGTTCATATAATTTCAAGCGTTGATTATCAACTAAACACACATGTGTTCACAAACGTACTCTTTTTGGTCATGGCCTTTTTAGTCAGCATCATGCAAAACCTATACTTAAGTTTCTCCATTGCACTACGGATCACCAAACATATTTTGAGCTGGAGTGTGACGTCATAAATCTTGTGCACGTCCGCGGTGTTCGTGTACAAATATCACGCTATAAAACATTAATGCTTCAATGATGCTCGAGCATCGGACCTAGATTCAGTCAGACAAATATTTCAACTGGCACCAAGCTACGATATATGGGAATGTCCGTGCCGAATAACTGGTGAAATTGAAAAACTATGTCTATTAAAAAAGTCTATTTGTAACCAGTGACATATTTCAAAGTGTTAATAAAAGTATTATTTAGATTGTTGCTGATTTGATATAATTTACCGATTAAATAACATAGCAGAGATAAAACACACCACACTTGGAATAAAGTTCAGACTGCCGACATCTAGTCGAAGATGCCAGAAGTTTGAATTATTTTTTGATATTATATAAGATAAAGACTTGCAAGTTGTAGCTCAAGAAAGAGAGAAGTGGAATGAGGGTAGGGAGGCATTTGCCCTGCAGTGGGACAGATTAGGCTACAAATAAATAAACAATTACATATCATATGTACTTGATTTTAATTGATGGTGCAGTGCGGCAGAGACACACAAGGCAAAACACACAAGGCAAATACACAAAGGTTTCTGCAACTCAAATTACTGTATATCTAATATAACCAGGCTGACTTACTTGCATTGTAATAAAATAATTGCGAAGAGAGTAACGTATCCTCGGATTGCCCACGCCAACTATTGCAATAGAAAACGGACAAGACTGAACTCCTCTGATGGTGAACAACCGCGTCGTGGTATCCGAGCGTACTTCAACTTGCGAAACCACTTGGAATATAAAATATGCATCTGACTAAACGGATGGCATAATGGTTTAAGTCGTCGCCTCGCTATTGCCGCCTCATTAAGTGTTGTAGGTTCGAACCCAACAGGGATCAAAAATACGTCTTCTTCTCCCTAGCTTTTATTATTCCCAAGTCACTTGGGGTCGGCTTTCTAGTCTAACCGGATTTGACTGGATATCAGTTTTACACGGAGCGGCTGCCACCTGACCTCAGCAACCCGAGGGCTAACGATACCCTAAGGCTAGACCAGTATCAGGATATTAGAGGGCACTGACTTCTCAGTAACGACTGCCATAGGTGTTCATGGCAGCTGGTACCGACGGCTTAACGTGCTTTTCGAGGCACGGAGCAGGCGATAATTGTCAATCAATACGCACATAATTTCGAAAAGTCATATAACTTCTGAAAGTCAGAGGTGCACGACGTGGGTTTGAACCCGAGACTCTCTGCATTGCAGTCTGTTGGTCTCCCCACTGAGCTGTAATAATTCAAACTTGATACATGGCGTGACGAGAAATGGTCTCTGTCATAATATTATTGCAAGGAGAAATCGACCTTGTTGTTTCATGACGTTCAAATGAACCTCAACCGTGTAGGGTGGTAGACCACATTTTTGGCCGACTGTACATGGTTATTCATCCAAGACATAATCTAGTTCATATTAGTATTATATACTACAGCAATCGATCATCATAGTTGCCGTACCACAAACCTTTCAAAAACACCGTAAATCCTTTAAAACACGCACTTTAAGCCCAGCACTCTAAATTGTATTTGCATACATAATTCGCTGACAAACTGGCCACCTCGAAAGTAGAAACAAACAATACATTGCTTAAGTATAAGCGTAACATTCGCGAGTTTAACGCTTACAAACAAACATACAACAACTAACAAATAACGCTCACCTGGAATTGTATTTCTAGTTTAAGTTCCACTTTTCGCTAGTATATTTGACTGCTTATGTTTTGCTCTTGAGTTAAATACGTAAATTTTGTTTCAGTGTGTAAGTCATACTGTAAGCGATCAAATCGCTGCTGCCATCACGGTAACTAATGTAGGTTCCAGAAATACTATAAATTATATGTGTAATCCATAAATTATTGTTCTCGGCGTACTTCGTACTTTGTTATCTTTACAACAGGAGACCTGTTGTAAAGATATGTAAAGTAAGTTTCTGTTTATTAAAGCCCTTAAACAGGGCTATAATAGTGGCGCGATCTTATTTCTGTAAAATTTAAGTCGCAAGTAAACCAGTACATAACAGAGCAACGATAGCTTTTTGCGAAATTAATGGATTGCCAGGCAAAGGACTCTAATTCGATCATGGCATCTCTGATTTTTGAAAGTTATGTGTAAATTAAATAGTTAATGACAGCTAGGTGAAAGAAAGCATCGTAATGAAGCCTCTGAAAGTTCTCCATAATGTTCCCAAAAATATGGGAAGTCTGCCATTTCGCATCGGGCCCGTGTAGAGGGTTATGGCCTAATTCATCTCATACAGAGAAGGGGTTCGTGCCCAGAAGTGGGACCAGTGCGCGACCTGAGAAGCGAACCCCATGCACAGCAATTGCATATATACCTACTAGATAGAAAAGAGAGAGTTCTTTCTAAATAAATGTGTAAATTATTATCATTTGTACGTCACATAAAAAATGGCATCCATTGATGTTTTCAATATCTGCAATTTTTGAAATATATAAAATATTCAACACATTTTCAAGAGTAATGGCTTTTCGGCTAAGTGCTATTTGTAGAGACTGGGCGTTTTTGCTAAAGTGGATTTTCGACTGGAAATATCACTTGTTACATTTGTTACGATATAGTTTTTATTTGAACTACAATATACTTGCGTATTGAGTTCACATTTTTATAAAATGGAATAGATGACACCAATAAAAATATAATCTATATTTTTGTTATATGTACTGCAAAAAGCCTTTGCATATTCTCAAGAGCTTTTTTTTTACAATCAAAGGAGTAGTACACTAGCCTTTTTACAATCATAATCAAGTATGCGGTCTATTTGATATTAAGCTGCTATTGTAGTCCTTAGATATTGAGCAGCGATAGCTCAGTTCGGAGACCAACAGACTGCAATGCAGAGGGTTTCGGGTTCGAACCCACGTCGCGCACTTCTGACTTTCGGAAGTTATATGACTTTTCGAAATTATGTGCGTATTGATTGACAATTATCGCTTGCTCCGTGCCTCTGAGAGCACGTTAAGCCGTCGGTCCTGGCTGCCATGAACATCTATGGCAGTCGTTATTAGGAAGTCAGTGGCCTCTAATATCCTGACACTGGTCTAGCCTTAGGGTATCGTTAGCCTTCGGGTTGCGGAGGTCAGATGGCAGTCGCTCCGTTTAAAAAATGATATCCAGTCAAATCCGGTTACACTAGAAAGCCGACCCCAAGTGACTTGGGAATAATAAAGACTAGAGAGAAGAAAACCGTAGTCTTTAGATGCCTGCAAAACTATTCGACATGAACTGCCAATGCTTAAAAAAGTAGTAGCTGGCCTGCCGCTTAAATTAACCTCACTCTAATCTCCTACTAACCATGTAACGCTACCTTTAGGAGTTTAAAATTATTTGGCATTTATTTCAATGAGCTCTGGATGAAAAACGGCGATTTTTAAAATTACGTTGACATAATAGTCTCTTAATTACCAGGTGTGTCCTCTAACTAGCCGCTATAAATAAACAAAGCTTTGCAAAGAGAGCCACAGGTTTCACCCGAAAGTTCTGCGGGTATAACAAGAGCTAAATACGCCTGCTCACAGGAGCGTTCACTGCCCATTTTGGTACCAACGACTTCCTGTGCAGATTGAGATTGGCACACAATTCAATCTGCAGAGCCTGTGGTGAACAGGAACAACCATTTCGCACCTACTGTGTGAATGCGACGCGTGGGCTGGAATGAGGATGGGTCTGATGGGATTGGCATATCCAAACCCTGAAGACTTTAGGCTTCTCCCTCTGAAGTGTACAATGCAGCTGATGCAGTACATTCATAAGGATCTCCTTTATCTAGCTAAGGGATAAATCTTGGGGCTGACACAAAAGATCCTACTGGGTCGAAGTGTGTGGGGGCCAGTCAGTACACTAGCCCCCACACACAAGATAATATAAGATAAACAAAGCTTTTGATAATAACGATGCGAGCGGGAATGGTTGTGGTGCCGGTTTAGGCATCGTGTTTCTCGTGTATATTGAGAGCTGGAGCGGATTACCTTATAGACATAGCCTTGAATATTCAAATCTGCACCTACGATACGCAAGCATTTAATTCTGGTATCCATCTGATTGGTTGACCTAGCTGAGTTAGTTTGGTTGCTGAAGTAATTCCAGTTCCTTTGATCCACCAACCATTCAAGGCAGCGAGTTGGCGCACCGTGGTAGGTTTAGTCGGTAGGACGCGAGACTTTTCATCTTTCTCCGGGTGAGCCCAACATAGGAATCCTCTTCGGTCCTTGGAGATGGCTTCATGGGAAATGGAGAGCGAAGAGGGTATGTTGGGCTCACCATGCATGGCATTACCCCATGTTAAAAAAGGCAAGTTAGTTTACTTTTCACCAGGTAATAAGTCTAACGTGCAACGGTCCTACAACTTCATATTTTTATTATTATACCATATATGAATATTCATTACTCCAGTCTTCAACTCATTCCAAATATTGGTACGTTATACAATTATAGTAATTTCTATAGTCCAAAGACTGTACTTTTAATCATACTTATGTTGTCAATTCTCATGGAAGATTATAATTATATACTTTACAATGACAAACCGTCAAATCTTCAGTAATATAACTGTAAACTAAAGTAAAAACTATGTTATTTCAAAGCGGCACTGTAAACTATTTACCCCAAGATAAACTTCCATACGCCAACTCTCGCAGTTGACAAATTTAATTATTCATGATAGCAAACGACGTAATTGTGTTCCTTTTCTATTTTAATAAGATAATTTTGAATTGAGGAATGAATAAAGCAACGTTGGTCGTGGTTTTAGCTTTAATATATAATTATTTTTAAATAAAATGAGGCTAATTATTAAAATAAGAACTCTTATTTGCTGGAAACAGGGTTTGTTAAGGGTTTATGTTTGTCTTCAGTTCATGTTGATACAGCAACATGTTTTACTGTAAACACGGCGTGCAAAATCAGCTTTGAGGCACGGCTATGCATGAGCTCGCGGGTCCGACTTTTACGTTAGACAAAGTGTTTTTGGATTTTCCGACCAGAAATTCTCGATAGCAGCATGGAGTCTTGCAATCTGCCTGATAGAAGACAAAAGGCTCGCCCCTTATTAAATGGGATCTAAAACATACATACATACATACATAGATTCACGCCTGTTTCCCAGAGGGGTAGGCAGAGACTACGGATTTCCATTTGCTACGAACCTGACACACTTCTCTGGCTTCATTCACTTTCATCACATTCCTCATACACGCCCGTTGGTTCAAGGAGCTCTTAACCTGGCCTTTGTTCAGAACGCCTCCGATCTGATCGAGAAACGTTCGCCTAGGTTTTCCTCTTGCGACTGTTCCATTCACACTAGCCTTATAAACTTTCTTAGTCAGTCTTTCCTCGTCCATTCTTTCTACATGTCCAAACCAGCTTAACATACCCTTTTCTATTCTTGTAACTATATCCACTTTCATGCCGCATTTCTCTCTAATCACACTATTTCTTATTCTATCTTTCAGAGTCACACCACATATGCTTCTCAACGCTCTCATTTCTACATCATTTATTCTGCTCTCATGCTACTTTTGTCATACCCAACTTTCACTTCCATACATAAGTGTGGGCACTAATAGTCCTCTATGAACAGCCAAACGTGCCTTTTCGGATACATTTCGACTGTTCATAAAAGCGCGTAGAGCTCCGTTCACTTTGTTGCCAGCAATCGTTCTCCTTTCAATATCTCCGTCATGTTTACCATCCCTTGTAAACAAAGTACCCAAATATACAAACTCTTTCACTTGCTCCACTTTTTCTCCATCAATCATAATATTACACATCGTCACGCACTCTTCTTTTTCAAATACCATTACTTTCGTCTTGCTTACATTTATTTTCATTCCTTTACTCTCAAAAGCACCATGCATAATAGTTACCATCGCCTGCAACTCTTCCGCCGATGACGCAAGTATTACTTGGTCATCGGCATAAAGAAGACATTTGACATGTAACTCATTCATTCTTAATCCCCATTCACAATCTTTTAAATATTTCAAACAATTGTCCATGTATAGGTTAAACAGCCAAGGTGACGCTACACATCCTTGTCTAACACCTTTGTCGATGCTAAACCACTCTGTGTAGGTTCCATTTATGCTAACACAAGCTCTGGAATCATCATAAAGAGATTTCAGAGCTCGCGTGAGGTTGCTATTCACTCCATACATGGACAATGCCGACCGAAGTTCATTCCTCACCACTTTATCATAAGCCTTTTCCAGATCCACGAATGCGCAATAGACCTTATGACCTTTGGCCAAAACTTTTTCGGCTATGCTCCGTAAGGAAAAGACCTGATCCGTACATCCCATACCCTTTCGAAATCCCGTTTGTGCATCCCATATTTTCTTGTCGGTTACGTTCACAATCGTTTCAATTAACACTTTTGCATGGGCGGAAGTAGGTCCAACTCACCACCTTATTCTGTATGAATTATTAAGTGACTTAGGCATACTTCCATTCTCTGCACCTGAGTCAGGAGCAGAGTCTGGAAAATGGCTTTAGGGGAGAGCGCAAGTCGTGTAGATCCCTAAGGCAAGGCTGGTGGACTATCCTTCCCGAGGTTGCCGCCTGTTATTGGTCTGGTTCCATAAGAAACAGACGTAACCAAAACCTCCAGCCGTTATACACACACACCCACACATACACACACACACACACACAAACACCCTCATACGCACCCACACACATAAACACACTCAAAGCGCGCGCGCGCGCGCGCACCCACGCACAGACACACACCCACACACAAACACCCTCATACGCACCCACACACATAAACACACTCAAAGCGCGCACGCGCGCGCGCACCCACGCACAGACACACACCCACACACAGACACACCCTCCCACACACATACACACAAATACACACACACACACACACACATACACACAAATATATACACATACCACACAGCAAAATTTAAAATAAAAAAATAAAAAAAAATCTAATACAAAATGGACAAAGTGACCCACACATTTAAACTACCCCAGGAGGGTACCAGCGTCCGCGACGCTGGAGAATCCCTCCCTGACCCTACGGGATCAGGCCGCTCCACGTATTCTGGGGGGAGCAATGGATCACCAAAGCCAATTCATCTGCGCGAGCTGGCCAACGCCATGCCCAGCGCAGAAATCATATCAAACGCCTCCTGGAGCATTGCACCGCGTCGAGGCGACGTACGCGCTAATGCGAACGCCGCCTCCGCGAAGCACGCAAGCACAGGAGTAAAGAAACAAAGTGGTGACCGGCGCAACCGACGCAATCGGCGTGCTAAATCCACTGTTGCGCAATCAGTAGGAAGCGAACCGACTACGTCGGTGTCCGCACCGCTGGATGCGCAGTTAACGAGTAGGACAAACACAGCTGAGGGGAATGCTCAGCCAGTCGACCCGACCAGGACCGGTGACACTGTGGGTTTGACTCGGATGGAACTTCCAACCGAACGCGACACGCAAGGTGAACGCAGATGCCAAAACAGGCACGCGGGAGCCATTCAGTCAGGGAGCAGCGACCCTATGATAACGGATACCGCACCCCTGACAGAACAACGCGACGCGAAAGTTGGAACAACGTCGGAGGCAGCCCAACGTGTAGATCCGGTCACGGCTGGTGTCGAAGCAGAGCCGACTCACTCAGCCGTTACAAAAACAGGCTCGCGTCGCAAACGCGGGCCTCGAAAACGCGGACCACGCATCGATGCGCATCGCCCATCACATCCGGACACAGCGAGTGCGCCTACCTTACCTGCAAAGGCAAAGAGAGAGCGCCCAAATGACACGTTGTCGCCGAGAGATGGGCTGAAGCGCGCGAAGCTGGACCAGACGCCAAGGAGGGCAACGATAAGCTATGCAGATGCGACTCAATCGCACCTGCTGATAGCTGTCGCTGCCACGCCTCCCACAGACCTAACGGTGGAACAGGCACAGCAGCTCGAACTCTCCTTAGAGGAGAGGATTATCGAGGCAGCACTTGCCCCACCGCCAGACAACGAGCCAGCGCTCGCACCAGCATTCCGAGGGAAACCTCTGTCTACAGAGGGAGTACTGAAGATGTGGTGCGAGAACGACAGCACTGTAACCTGGCTCAAGAACACAGTAGCCAGGCTGCAATCTCCTATTCCAGGGACCAAGCTGACCGTCATTCGGCAGTCAGACATAGTGAAGAGAGTTCGCGCTTCGCTATGGCTGCCGAAGTCAATCGGTTTGGACCTGACGAGGACCCATCGCCTCCTAATTGCGCAGAACCCATGGTACAGCGTCAAAACCTGGCAGCTGTACGGTGCAGCTATGCAGGAGAAGGGCATCTTCCTGACCCTGGGCATCCCAAAATCTGAAGTGGCCAAGATTTTGGAGAGAGGTCGTCGGGTCTCCTTTGTCTCAGGTAGTGTTTACGTTAAGTTTCACACTGCCGGGGACGGAGACGACTCGATGACCACAGGGCCCCGGGAGGAGCCTAACACCGGCAATGAGGAGGCATCAAAACGGGCACTGCCACTTACTGGCCCAAGTACGTCAGGCACAGCCTGCTCCAAACAGGTATCCATGGTAGATAACGCTACTCCCATACCTACCATGGACACCAGCGACCACCACACGTCTTCAGACGGGGAGTCCGTGAACAGCGATGTTCTCGGATCCTCGTCAGATTAGTGTGGTACAAACCAACCTCCAGCACAAACAAATTGCGACGGCTACCCTACGCAGACTGCTGGAGGTTAACCAAAGGACCATAGCCCTGATCCAGGAGCCGTGGATCAGAGGCGACAGCATATGCGGTCTGAAAAGCATCGGGGGTAAGTTGATGTACAATACTTCGGTTCAAAAGCCAAGAACTTGCATCTATATCCCTAGATCAATATCAGCTCTGCTATTAACAAACTTCTGTTCTAGAGACCTTACTGCGGTAGGACTCCAAACAGGGCTCAACAACCAAACGTTAGTACTAGCTTCAGTCTACATGCCCAGCGATGAGGAAATCCCATCTAAGGGGCTGGTTGAACTGGTACAACACTGTGAAGACCACGGCTGGCACATTATCATCTCAGCCGACGCAAACGCTCACCACCCACTGTGGGGAAGCCACACACCGAACAAAAGAGGTGAGTCTTTAACAGAATACATTTTCTCGACTAACCTATCTATAATGAACAATGGCTGCGAGCCCACTTTTGTCAGTTCTAGATACCAAACTATAGTAGATATCACCCTTGCATCGGATGGTGCGGCAGAACTAGTGTCAAACTGGCACGTTTCAGCCGAACCTTCGTTTGCAGACCACAGGCGTATCTGCTATACCATACAAGTGCCAGAGACGGACCAACTGCCTAAATGCAACCCCCGCAAGACGGACGTAGCAAGGTACAGGACCCTTCTCCAATATGAGGTAGATAAAATCTGTTTTAAAGATATGTCTACCAGCACTGACAACATAGACCACAACACTAACATACTTACCAAATGCATCCAACAGAATTACCAACAAGCCTGTCCCCCCACACAACCACCAGTGGCAGGTAAGTCCCAATGGTGGGGACCAGAGCTGGAGAAACTTAGACTCAATCTGAGGAAACTGTTTAACCGAGCTAAAAACACCAGGATCGATGAAGACTGGGAGCGATACAAACAAGCTCAATACCACTATAAGAAACGCATAAGATACCGCAGAGGGGAATCTTGGCGGCGTTTCTGTAACAACATTAACACCACTAATGAAGCAGCCAGGGTGAAAAAGGTCCTATCGCAAGATAAAAACAGAACCCTAGGCACCATTAGAAAACAAGACGGTACCTACGCGATTTCAGACAATGAAATAAGTCAGGTACTTCTCGAAACACACTTCCCTGGGTGCGAAGTGACGATAAACCCAAACTGGGAAGACACGCCGTACAATCAACCAACCCAGATTGACTGGACAGTGGCCAAATCCATGGTCACTGCTGACCGAATATCGTGGGCGATAGATAGCTTCCAGCCCTTCAAATCTGCGGGCCTGGACGAGATATTCCCAGCTCTCTTGAAATGGGGACAAGCAACAGTTGTGCCACACCTGCTTAACATATACAGAGCATCGATAGCGCATAACTACATACCTCGCCAGTGGAGAGAAGTCAAAGTAATCTTTCTACCCAAACCGGGTAAGTCAGACTACACACAGGCGAAATCATACAGACCGATCAGCCTAACCTCTTTTCTGCTGAAGACTTTAGAGAGACTAGCTGATCGGTATTTAAGGGAAGTTGCTCTAAGACTCAAGCCACTACACCGCCAGCAACACGCCTATAGGCAAGGCAGATCAACGGAATCAGCGCTACACTCTGTTGTAGGAACAATAGAAACAGCACTATCTGACAAATTAATGACACTAGGGGCTTTCATTGATATAGAAGGAGCTTTTGATAAGACAAAATTCAATAGTATCAGCCAGTCACTCAGCACATTTGGAGTTGATAGAACCACTAGTGGCTGGATCGATCAACTTCTAAAGATGCGGGCCATACAATTCACGGTGAACTCTACCACGAGAGGCATAGTAGCGAAGGGCTGTCCCCAAGGAGGAGTACTCTCGCCGCTGCTATGGAACATCGTGGTAGATGACCTGTTAGAATGCCTTAATAGCAGATGCTACTACACGGTCGGCTATGCGGACGACATAACCATTCTGATCAAAGGCGACTCAGAAAACATAATCTGTAATCGCATGCAATCGGCCCTCAGGATCATGGAACAATGGTGTAAACATCATGAACTGACGGTGAACCCGACTAAGACAGAACTGGTCCTTTTCACACATAAAAGGAAAACTCAGTTAACAAACATGCCAAAATTATTTGGAACGGAACTTACCCTATCGCAAGAAGTCAAGTATCTGGGCGTAGTACTCGACCATAAGCTGAACTGGAGTAAGCACCTTAACACGAAAATAACCAAAGCATGCACAACATTCTGGCAATGCAGAAGATTAATAGGCAGAAAATGGGGCCTCAAACCATCTATAACCATATGGCTCTACACGGCCATAATACGCCCTATGATAACATATGGCGCCATAGTTTGGTGGCCCCGCACTCTTCTAAGCACAGTCATGCACAAACTACAACGACTCGCCTGCCTGGCGACGACAGGCTGTATGAGAACAACCCCCACGGCAGCTTTGGAGGCCATACTAAATCTCAGACCCCTACACCTTATCATATAGCAGGAAGCTGTCGCAGCTGCCATACGGCTTGAAAAGTTAGGACTCTGGAAACGAGACAATAGAATAACTCATGCGCGCCTAAAGGAGTTAGTATACAATGAAATTCCAATGATAGAGGCGACATGTGATATCATCCCAAAAACCTTTGTCTTTGACAAAAAATACCACATCCAACTTCATGAGGAATCTAAAGATAGCTCTGGCATACATGAAGTGAGAATATACACGGATGGATCTAAAACAAAATTAGGAACAGGAGTCGGAGTCTTCTCCCACGACCTAAACATCAATTACTCAACGACCCTGGGAAACCTCAACACTATCTTCCAGGCAGAATGTGTTGGAATCACCCGGGCTGCAACAGCGGTTACATCAAGGGGTATAAGCGATAAGTCAATACGCATTATCTCAGATAGTGCCGCGGTACTACAAGCCCTTAAGAGTAACTGCTTCAACAGTGGACTCATTTTGGAGTGTCACCGTGAGCTGCAAAGTATTGCAACAAAAAATCGGGTAACATTGCAGTGGATACGCGGCCACAGCAACTCTTCTGGCAATGATGCTGCAGATCAACTGGCAAAGAGAGGATCGAACACCAAAATGGTAGGACCCGAACCAATTGTCCCGATACCCTTCTGCCAACTCAAAACATGGTTATGCGATAGAACCACGGAACTACACGAAAAACAGTGGATAGAAACAAAGGAATGTAGACAGACGAAGGAAGCCCTTCCATGCTTAGACAGACATTTGTCACGCAAACTGCTACGTTCCACAAGGAAAAACTTACGTCACCTAGTGGGTATAATAACAGGCCACTGCTCACTCAACAGGCACCTATTCAACATCGGCATCACTGACAGTCCCTTATGTAGAGGCTGCATGGAGACCGAGGAGACACCGGCTCACGTGCTTATACATTGTAAAAGCGTGAGCAACCAACGGGCGAAATTCCTAAACAGTCCAGAAACGATGAAGGAGGTACTGCGCAACATCGGTCCCCTATTGTCTTTCTGGATGGAGCTGGGGTGGTATGAGTAGCCGAACAGTATTCCGCGTCGGTTACTTACGCACAATGGCCCAATTGTGGGGCTAAGTGCGGATAACATACGTCCAACTAAACTAAACACTTTTGCATACAATTTACCGACGACGCTGAGCAAACTAATGCCTCTATAGCTTTTGCACTCTTGCTGTGAGCCTTTTCCCTTGTATAAAGGTACTATGACGGCCTTGCACCAATCACTTGGTACACGGCCGGTATTCCAGCACAAGTTAAAAAGGCGGCACAACTGAGTTGCTATAAGACCCTGTCCAGCTGTCAGCATTTCGACTGTAATCCTATCATACCCACCAGCCTTTCCTGATTTCATGCTTTTCAATGCTTTTATTATTTCATCCATACTAATAGGGCTTTCATCACTACTATCATCATCATTCATTTCGAAACTTTGCCCTTGCCATTCCTCTCTTTCAAATAAACTTTCAAAATATTCCTTTCATCTCTTCAGTACGCTCTTTTGTTCATTCAGTAAACTTCCATTCTTATCTCTGATTGATCTAAAACAATATCTAGCAAAATATTGATGTGATGAATATCCAACCACCAACATTCATAAGGAGATAGCTAAAGGATAGTTCTTGGAGCGACACAAAAAATCCCACTGGGTCTCAAAGTGTCGCCGGTCTGTACTGCCTGGCCTCCGTATTTAAGATAAGATAAGATAATACACCAACTATGTTATTGGATCCCACGTAATGGCGCACGATCCTATTGCCATCAACCGGACACTGACTGACTACCTAATGCTACTAAGAATTTTTAACAGAAAATCTTTATAACGCTTCGCTCGAACCCAAGACTTATACAAAACATTTGCTTTCACTACTGCTATATGTGCCCAGTACATACTAGATGTGCCCGCGGTTTCACCCGCGTCTATCGTTACTGCGTCGCCCCTGTGGGTCGTAGCGTGATGTGATGTTATGTAGCCTATACCCTTCCTCGATAAATAGGCTATCCAACACTAAAATAATTTTCAAATCAAACCAGTAGTTCCTGAGATTAATGCGTTCAAACAAACAAACAAACTCTTCAGCTTTATAATATTAGTATAGATGCCAAATTTGTTTAAGAGCCCAGTACCTATCTATAATATTAATATAGAAATTAATATTATAGATAGGTAATTATTTTTAATAGTATAAAGAGATATAACAAAAATAGACAAAAAATATTTGCAGAAAATAAATTCGAAAAGTACTAAAATACTTTTACGGAAAAAATACTTTTTTTTTGTAGAAAGCTTCTTTAACCAGAAGTAAAATAGGCTACATAACATCACGCTTCGAGTCACGAGAGTGGAGCAGCAATCATAAACGTAAGTAAAACCACGAGAAACAGCTAGTATAATATACATCTTAATATTTTATCCAAATATCCATGTTGTATGTCATGTTTACATTTAATTGCTCTTGAGAGTACAATCCAACCTATGTATGACCCTTACATACTTTATGAACCTAGTAATCTATGATTCAATTTCGTTCCTAATACCCGTCATACCCTTGAAATGAAATCACTGTACTATGTAGCTTACGAAAACATTTTCATTTCGGAATCATAATATAATAACTATAGGTATTCGACATCAGTCACTCAGACAGACGATAAGGTAATAATAATATCAGCCCTGTATTAAACTGTCCCACTTCAGGGCACGGGCCTCTTCTCAGTGGGAGAAATGTTAGGCCATAGCCCACCATGCTGGCCTAGTGCGGGTTGGCAGACTTCACAAATCTTTTGAGATCATTATGTAAAACTCTTGGACATGCAGGTTTCCTCACGATGTTTTCCTTCACCGTAAAAGCGAGCGATAATTAACTATTTAATACGCACATAATTTCGGAAAGTCGCGTGCCTTGGGATTGAGCTCGAGACCTCTGCGTGGCAGTCCAACGGTCTCCCACCAGGCAATCGCTGCTTTTTAATAACATAGTCTATACATAATATCTCTTTGGGGGAGGGCTATGTCCAGCAGTGGACTATTATAGTCTGATGATGATGATGATGATACATAATAAATATAGTAAAATTGTAAACGGTTGATATCCGTATAGGAGATATTTAAGAAAAATAATGTGATCGGTCTTTATAAAATCTATAGATGCCAATAAAGATAGAATTTTTGTTTGTCGTGGCTGTATGCAAATCACAAAAAAACTACATTACGAAATTAAAAGCGTTTTCACAGCTGTATTGTTTGAGGTCTAACTTAAAATATGGTGCATATTTATTCTTGATACGCCATTTAAAAGCCGAAACAACAATAAAAAGTTGGAAGGTCGAAGGAAGCGAACAAGCTTTATTGGTCGACTAGAGCGCGTACCAACAAGTTTGGGTCCTCATACCTCTGCCGAACGACCAAGGCATGGAATTCTCTGCCAAGGCACGTGTTTCCTTCTTCCTTCGATCCTGGGTCCTTCAAGCGGGGCGTGAAAAAGGACCTTCTCAGGCCGTCAAAGTAGAGACCTCAACATCGCCTCGGCTGCTATGAGGGCGGTATGGAGGCCACTGCTCTTACACCACACGACTGCTTACCATCAGGTGGAGTGTGGTCATTTTGAAGAGCAAAATAAAAAATAAAATAAAAAAAAAATCTTCTGGAAAATCTATAAATATTTTATATATAGGATTTTTTAGAATCGGTTCCATACTCATTAACGGCTGTTACTTTGCAATTGCCATGCTATTCAACTATTACCTACCTACCAATCGATATATTTACATAATAATATTTTGCAATATTACCTATAAATATAATAATACTGGCTGGGACTCAATGTATTAAGGATTAAGCCATAATTCCAGCAACTATAGCTCAGTGGGGAGACCAACAGACTGCAATGCAAAGGGTCTCGGTTTCGAACCCACGTCGCGCACCTCTGACTTTCGAAAGATATATGACTTTTCGAAATTATGTGCGTATTGATTGACAATTTTACTATAGCGCGCTCCGTGCCTCAGAGAGCACGTCAAGCCGTTGGTCCTGGCTGCCATGAACATCTATGGCAGTCGTTATTAGGAGAGTGTCGACACAAAAGATCCCACTGGATCGAAGAGTCGCCGGTCTGCACTGACTGGCCCTCAGATAAGATAAGATAAGCCATAATTGACTGCACTGGCCCAGTGCGGATTGGCAGACTTCACATATCTTCGAAAACATTAACTTCTAGTAACTCTTAGACATGCAGGTTTTCTCACGATGTTTTCCTTCTCCGTTAAAGCAAGCGATAATTAACTATTTAATACGCATGTAACTTCGAAAATCTGAGGCGCTTATAGCCAGTTGTACTCACTGATCTGTAAACGATTAATGAGGTTAAGCAACGTTGGGTGCGGTCAGTCTATATATGGGTGACCGTTTAGTGGTATTTCATCTGAGCGTCTCCGTGCTTCGGAGGGCATGTAAAAAGTCGGTCCCGGTTGTTGTCAAATTGACAGCAGTCGTTAAGCCATGTCAGAGGCCTAAACAGAGGCTTGAACAACTCTTGACAACAGGTTGGCCACTAACCACACGAAAAGAAAAAGAAAGAAGAAGACTTCGAAAATTAAAAGGTGCGTGCCTTGGGATCGAACTGGAGACTTGTATTGCTATTATTATATACTAAAGTATTGTGATTAAATCTGCACATTTATCTTGTATAAAATGTAAGAACTAAAATAGCATATCTAAAGCATGAGATAAAATTCTCTATTGAATCATTTCCTTGTAACATATACGCAGTGTTGATAAAAACCTGTGAACATTTTCACCGATCCAGGATACAACTTAGGGCCTCGGGATCTCTTATTCCTCGAGACTAACGAGGTCATAATCGAATAATTATCTTCATGTTTCTAAAGATTCTAGGTCAACGAAAACTGTCCTATAAGTTTTAACGACCGGTTTGTGTGCCAATTTTATTTGTGCGAAAATACGTTTTTGTCAGGCCATTTCTTTTTATTACATCGAGACAGAATCTTGATTTTTACTAAAGTTAGGTACGTCGCTGATCTTATCAGTTATCTTACTATCCTAATCCAAATTATATATGCAAATGTGAGTATGTTCGTTTATTACGCTTTCACGCTTCAATCACAGGTACAGAAAATGTATAAAAAGGACATAGGGTACCATCCAGAAAAAGTATGTTCCAGAGCCAGCGAAGCCGCAGGAAATATCTGAAAATTAATAAAAGTAATACTACAGGATGGCTCTCAGAAAGGAATAAAGTTAAATAACCACTTAGCTTTGCATTAGCAAACATTAAACGTTAGATACAAATGAATGATGCAACGCAATTTTGCGGACCATAACTTTTTTTTAACAGCCCCCAAGATGACCTGAAATAACACAGGGACATTCCAATAACCAATATGGCCGAGCGCAGGAAGCTTACCGCAACTGTTCTTGGTCGTTTGCTGACGGCGATTCCTTTAACCAGACACAAAATCATCATGAAATCCCAGCTTAGAGCTACAGGCGTGCTTACAGTGGCTGTTGATTTATAAGACCTGCAATGCATGGATATGCTACGGATTTAGTGGCAGGAGGTGCAAGACGCACGATCTACTCACCAGATTTAATATTCGGTAAGGACAAAACTGCTGAACCGAAACTTTATGTATCGATGTATCGAAGCAGCCAGCACCTTGGCTCGTTTTAATGTTGTTACTACACGCCAGTGACCCATTTAAAGCCACAGCAAATTAAGTTCTAAAATTAATTATGAAGCCTTTCAGTTAACTAGCTTACAAGATGAGGATTTTTTTCACACTCTTCTATTGGTCTATATCATCCGTATGACTGCTAGTCCTTCAAAAATGTCTTAATAGCTCAAAATGGAAACTCTTATTATTCAAATTCTTCTTGCATTATTTATGGTTATAAATGTTCCCCAGTGGCTTATATTCATTATGGACTGACTTGTTGCTTAGTTCAGTCTTCTTAGTGATAGCTCGTGGGAATAATCACTTGGATTTGGTTGGAGTTAATCAATTTGCCTCTTTATCTTTACGACAAGTCGACTTGAGGCAATGGCGTCCTGAACTGTTTTTAACGCCTAATTCCGTCCTCACAATCTAATACAACTCTAGATTACTATTTAGATAAGGTTTTGCTTATTTCTGTGGTAAATTGCGAAGTCCTAAGTTAGATACCTAGGTCGAAACAAGTGTTATAGTATTTTTCTATCGGAAAATTCTTAGTCAAATCTAGCCGACCCCAGTAGACGAAAATTGGCTCTTTTGCAACAGCAAAAAAATACTTTGAACCTAAAAATAATACTTAGCAATATGTCGCATGTCGGTGCAATACATCGCTGCCTATCCCTTCGAAAATATAGGCGTAAGACTATGTATGTATGTGAAAGCATCGAACTACAGCAAAGTGGTGGCAATAAAATACTTGAGTAAGTAACTTACACACACACATACACACACCCTCACACCCACCCTCACACCCACCCTCACACACGCACACACACACACACCCTCACACACACACACACACACACACATACATACACACTCACGCACACACATATCTCAGATATTTAATTTACTTTCTAACATATGAATTGCTTTTGGAATCATATCTTTTGTATAAATTATATGGAAGAAGATACTGACTTTCTGTAACACAGGTTTCGTACCTAGTACAGGAATCAAGGTTTCATAGGAAATGTGTAAACAATTTTATGTTAATAAATGCATTATTATTATTATTATTATTGAGCTAGCAAACGAGAATATTATTTTATTTCATAAAACGATACGTAGAGATCAAAACGATAGGAAATTTGTTATTTCCATTGACGCTAATGTTTAACAAAGACACTTCCGTACAATGAAAATATATTTTAGGTTACTTTGGTCAATGTTTACGTAGCTATGTATTTCTTTTGTAAATCAGAGACGTTTATATTATAACGTAGATTTTCAAGCAATGATACGGGAAGGGAAAGACCGTTGAATTGTTACGCAGAGATCCTGAGTTTAGTCACATAATATGGTCCTTTCCACATTCGAAATTATTTGTACTAATATTATAAAGCTGAAGAGATTGTATTTTTGTTTATTTGTTTGTACGCGTTAATCTCTGGAACTATCAGCGAGGCTCTACTACTTAAAAAAAAACTTCGTTATAAATCAAAATTAATTTAAAGGTGGAAAGCGTTCGGTGACGATGACACGAGTTCCATGATTTTTGTTTACTCAAGAAGTGCTTAGCGCACCTAAAGAAGTTTTCACAACACAAAAAAATAATTATACACGGTAAAGGCAAATATTATGCAGTAGTTTTAATTTTTACTATAAAAAAAATAGCGTGTCAATTATAATTAATGTCGGCGGTCCATTTTATTGCCCCTTATATATGCGTGGTTAAAAGGAATACACGATTTCAAAATCAGCCTGTATATGTAATACTGGCAATAATAACACACGTGTAACAAACTCTTTAAAAAGAAGTTGACTTCACTTTCCTCTATAAAAAGCTTCATTGGACCAGCAAAATTGACAAACATAATTTTAAAAAATACAGAAAAGGCCACTGCAGTCCATTGCTCGGATAATCTAGGAGATGGGGTAATTCAATCTTACCCAGACTCCTTCTTTTGTCCCGCTCTATTATGTGGCTATGAATATTTTCGTCTTTGTCGCCTCTATAGCTATCAATATCATGGTCCCATAGCTCCGTTTTTGTCACAGAAAGTTTACAGCTAACACCGTATTGTAATTTCCCATGGGAGAGCCGTTATGACGTCATCGGTGATGGGCCGGCCGCCTTGATTTCAGTAATTTATTATATACCTTTAGGGTATTGACGGTCGAGATGATTTTGAATTGTGAATATTTTTAGGACTTATAATTCTAATTAAACTGTGGTGGCGCAGTGTTACTGTAATCGATGTTCAGCGCATGAGGTCTTGGGTTCAATTCCCTAACCAGAAAAAGTCCGTAAAAAGCCCAGTAGGGATTTTCTGTCAAGAAATTCTTAATGGCAGCACTATGTGTGTGGAGTCTGAATCTGTGCATGATAAACAGCAATAAGCGCGCCCTCTCTTACATAGAATCTAAAACCATACCTGTCGAAATGTGGGTGTAATAAACTTCTGCCTACCCTTTCAGGATATATACAGGCTGTGCCAGAAGTCGACATCAAGCCGGAATCAGGTAACAGGCTAAGTTATAATAGCTATCAGAAATATATTTAAAAATCTAAGTTACGTATTTAAAAATTATAGGCATCTAAAAAAAAACAAAAAAAATGTACACCTGTGACTGTCTTGTCACTCCTGTTACTACAGACATTTACTTACTGAATATTTTTAATGTAATCTCGACTAATGTTTCTTAGCCTGTTACCTAATTCCGGCTTGACGTCGACTTCTGGGACATTCTGTATGTAAGACTATGTATGTAATTTTTCTGCCAGGATAGCCGTGGACTAAATCTAAACGCCAGAGTATTGGATGCCAGGTGACCAAAGATTGCATTGTAGAACAATGTACATACATTGATTTTAGCAATATAGCAGGTAAAGACTAAAAAATACTTATTCGCTATTACGTAGTATCTAAACTAAGCTATTGAACAATGTCACTAAAATACTCTGTACATTATAACCCTAAGTAATATTACAAATGCGAATGTGAGTTTGTTTGTTACTTTTTGACGCTTTAACTACTCGACGTATCATCATCAAATTTTGCACGTTTTTAGAGAATCAGAAAAAACTACTGTTACTAATCTAACCTAACCTCACCTGTATTTACGCGAGTGAAGCCGCGGGAAAAATCTAGTTTTAAAATAGTTTTGAGAACACAGGTGGATGTGGAATCAATGTCGAGCCTTTTACGTAGCAGTCTAACAGCCTTCTAATCTCCTAGAACGATATATGGAACCTTTGCAACTCCGTAGGGACATTGCCTCATTGGCATTTTTCTACAGAATATACCACGAGGAGTGCTCTGAAGAGTTATTCCACCTTATCCCGCCCTCCCCTTTCCTATCCAGAACAACGCGTGCTGGGCTCAGATACCATCCTTACACGGTAGAGTCGAATAGAGCGCGTACCAACAAGTTTGGGTCCTTATACCTCTGCCGAACGACCACGGCATGGAATTCTCTGCCAAGGCACGTGTTTCCTTCTTCCTTCTATCCTGGGTCCTTTAAGCGGGGCGTGAAAAAGCACCTTCTCAGGCCGTCAAAGTAGGGACCTCAACATCGCCTCGGCTGCTATGATGGCGGTGTGGAGGCCACTGCTCTTAGACCACACGACTGCTTACCATCAGGTGGAGTGTGGTCATTTTGACGAGCAAAAAAAGATTTCATTCAAATGTGACAAGTCAATCGCCAGCTTTGTACCAACAGTTGGCAATAATATATTTTGGGTTAACGCCAAGCAGAAGAGAATTGATTCTGACTGCATCAACAGCATTATTAGCATTGAGACTGGCATTTAGGATGGCTTTATTATAAATAATACAAGCTACTTACAATAAAAGCTACTTACAATATCTGTATATGCAACTCATTGCTGTTTCTAAATAAATAAAGTAAATAAATAAACGGGTTTTTGCTCAAACCTAGAGCCAGCTAAGAGTAGAAGGTACTCCAGCCTGCACAAGGTCGTAGGTACTGATGTGCAATTCATACAAAACATGAATTCGAATATACGTACCTTTTAATCGAATGATACGTGCTACGCATTTTATCATTCATTCATTTTAATCACATTTGAACGACGTTTCGCATCATAATCAAATGTCCTAAATATAATAAGATCGATTGATAATATAAAGGTCTGATCGACACCATGGTACCTATAGCCTCGGACAACAATAGTGATGACATTTTTAATACTGCATGAACAGTAAATAGTATTCTATTTTTGGTTTTGCATGATGCTAATATGTAATCAAATAATCCTAACTAATATTATAAAAGCGAAAATGAGTTTGTTACCTTTTCACGCTTAAACCACTGAACCAATCATCCTGAAATTTTGCACATACGTTGTTAGGTGTACAGAAACGGACATAGGCTATCTTTCATCTCGAAAAAAATTACTGTTCCGGATGAAAACAACAATAACGTTCTTATGATAGTAGATGGCGCTACGTGACGTACGAATCATGATTAAATTATATTATTACAAGCAGAGTACAACCCGAATTGATTGTCAAATTCTAAATTAACGCGAGCGACGCCGCGGGCAAAAGCTAGTAATCAATAAAAATTCGAATCGAATTTATTGGATTTGTTCAGCATTGACCGGGTAGACCGTATGCTTATATTTATATTTCAATGTGGTTGTATCAATAATAGTATAATTTTTCACTCTTTTAATGGTCTCGGTAGCGCACTGGTTACAAATACAACTGCTAAACATGTGGTCTCGAGTTTGATTCCCAGGTCAGGGAAAGTGTTATTGGCACTTTCTGTGAAGTAAATCACTACCAGTAATGAGCTAAGTAAACGACAATAGGCTCGCCCACTGTTTCGTGAAACCTAAAAACATACCGAAATGTGGGTGCAATACCTCTGCCTAACCTTCTGGGATATAAGTGTGAGTCAAATTTTTAAGGCATACCACCAAACAGCAAAAAATAACCTCATAACCATCAATAAGATGCTAATCAGCCTACTTTACGTGCGTATTCGTTTCCAAATCAGCCAGAAAACATCTTTTTCACGATTGTAAAGTACTGAGAATGTTCGGAATAAAACTCGCTCCAATTGTAAGTTTATTCGCGAAAAATGAGACTTAAAAAGGAAAAACGATTTCGGAATGTAGATTACAATGTAAGAAAGTTATTTTGTATGGCTATTAAAAGAGCGATTACTTACTTTAAAAAGTTTTGTTGCGTAACACTTTTGTAGGGTACCGCACCTCTGAACGTGCAAATGGAACCTTTGTGACGCTATCACCAGCTGCGCTTATTGTGAATACTGGAGGCTATATTCTCACGGCTATATCGACATTCGAAAAAGTTTTATGATTGAGGCCTGGGCTTCAGACTTAAACAATCGCTTGCAATGACTCATAATCATCAATAATTACGGATAAAAGGTTAAGACTGCGCCGAGCAAAATGTGCCAAAACAGGCGGTTACAGTTAATTGAATAAAATCAACACTTTTTGTTTAATACAAATATAAAATATACATTTACCATAACAATGAATGTGTTTACAATTACTCCGTGTAAAAACTTGAAATAATTAATTATTTTCGTCTACAAAATTACGTAAATTTGCACAATGAAAAAATGCAAAAACGTAAGCTCGTGTTACGTGATTTTTAGATTATAACAGTAGAAATGTATCCTATTTTACAGCTCAAACGAAACAAATAGTTATGTTACAATTTGTCCGTCCCAAATATTTAAGTTAGTCAAGTCAAAGTCAAGTCAAGTCAAGTCAAGTCAAAAATCATTTATTCATTTAGGTCACAAAGTAACACTTATGAACGTCAAAGTATATAGGTTAGTGAGTTTACTAAGTTACTGAAGCTAGTTGACAATAAAGATACATTTTTATCAAAAAAGCACTTCAAATTTTCCATACAATTTTACTATGGCGGCCGCGCGCCGATTTGAATATGCGCCGCACGAGCTCTGTCATTATCTGTCTTATGCTCGGCGCAGTCTTAAGTTACCATGACATTTTATCTTTCCGTAGGACGAATCTCATACACAGTCTTACCACTATAACACCTGTGCAGTCAGGTTTAGCAGTACCTAAGGGAACTCGTAGTTGATAGTCGTGAATTCTCGCGAAAAGTCAGTCAGTCAGTACAATCTTGGAACCCGCAACGAATATGACCAGAATTATATAGGAGCAGTTATAACGAGTCTCCCCGTGAACATGGCTGCTGAAAAGCAACCGAAACGTCGGGGAAAGTGTAAACTTAAATACCATTAGTTTAAATTAATTTAAATAGCTTAAATTGTTGTAAAGTTAAATAATAGTCACAGTTTAAAATTATGCAATAAAAGTCTTTTAAAATAAACAACATAATAAAATCTGTATAAAGTAGTTTAACTTGAATAGGAAGGAGCATTTAAAAACAAAGTTACACTTAAACGTCGAAAAAAAATACTTTTCATCTATATCGATACTATAATAAAACATTAACAAGCTGTAGTTATACAGGCCAGGATTATGAATTTGGCAAAATTATTTTTTGTGTATAATGAAACCGCGTGATTGCCACTCGCACTTGTCGACCTTTTTTAAATAATGTAAAAAAGTTAGATTGTTAATGAGACTATTCTCCTTCTGGACTAAAGTAATGCAAAATGTGTTTTAGCCGTGTACAAGAATAATGGTAGCAAGTGGAACTCCATAGCTTTTGCCTTCGAGAAAGAGGTATGGTACTATCTATACTAATATTATAAAGCTGAAGAGTTTGTTTGTTTGTTTGAACGCGCTAATCTCAGGAACTACTAGTTCAATTTAAAAAAATATTTTAGTGTTGAATAGCCTATTTATCGAGGAAGGCTACAGGCTATATCACATCACGCTACGGGGGTGGCGCAGTAACGATAAACGCGGGTAAAACCGCAGGAACATCTAGTGGTATAATATCATCACTAAAGTCCATTAGTGACATCACAGCGTTTACTTAAGCACTTTTTGAATCTGTACTTGTAGCATAAATATGTACATCACAAGGCTGTGATCTTCTGAAAGGTAAAAGTTCTTCCCTTGTGTTACTCTCGCCTTCTAAGCATTACTGCTCCTTATAAATAGTGCTTCTGACCTGAGGCCTAACGTGTAATTGACGACATAGATGATCATTAGTTACACATTCCTCGTTGACCTATTATAAGTTTGCTTACGTTTGCTGCTGGCCGTGAGATTTGAAAATCAGCTTCTTAGTCAGGCATAGTGGTTTTGAGTTTATCTTTAAGAGAATATTGATACGCTGATTTATTAGATTTGAAACTTTAAAAGTATACGAAATATACTTTTAAAGTTTCAATATACAAATATAGGGTTCAAAGAGACTAATAAAATTGTAGAGTCTCTTTGAATACCATATTTGTCTCTCGCTGTAAGCCATTGGGAACCTATTGAGTTAGGGTCCGTTTGACTTGTCTTAGTAACTCAAGAGTGTAAAATTTGTTGATATTATATTTCAAACTAGCTGTTATCTGCGACTCCGTCCGCGTAGATTTTAACTAAAAAGTGTTTGTCTCCGCAGAACCCTATTTCTTTTTCTAAAATCAAATTAGCCTAAGTTACTCCTTATAACATCAGCTATCTGCCAGTGAAAGTCCCGTCAAAATCGGTTCAGCTGTTTCGGAGATTAGCCGGAACAAACAGACAGACAAAAATTTTAAAAATAGATGTTTTCTTATTAGTTACCTTATACACTTTCATATGCATTAGTTAAAAAGCTGTTATTTTGACATTACAAACAGACACTTCAATTTTATTGATTTGTATAGATTATAATTTTTATTTTAAGGTATATATCTAAATAACCATTCTCCGCCGTTTCCCCAGCCCCTATGCAAAACAGGCATGATTTTATCTCGTATTTATATGAACTGGCAACTCGCCTATACTGCATGCTCTCATACATTACAAGTATTATGTTGTATGATAAACTTGTTTGGGCTAGTTTGTGGAGATTGAATGCGGGGGAATATTTATTGGTTGTGTTGTAATGGGACATTATTAGTCTATGTATTCGGAAAATAAGTCACATATAATAATTTAGTATTCCTATTGAGTTGTGGAGGAGATAGCTGGCGCATCTTAGAAAAAAGGTACTCTGAGAGCCAATACAATAGATAGTGGAGACGATTTGCCAATTTTTGGATTACAGTACGAAGGAGTAACTTTTTTATTTTATTTCTGAAAAGAGAACTGGCACTCTAGGTATAACTCCTGTATTGCGGGGGCTGTACAAACATTCAAACAACTGACACAAAGAACATCCAAATTTGGTACAAACATTTGTGGATCAAACAAATTTTTGTCCCGTTTGAGATTCGAACTCACAACACACGGAGCAGTGTCAATAGAATGATCACTTAAACCACTACGTCATCCACGCAGTCGACTAGACCAGTCGATACAGTCATAGCTTGCAAGCTTTAAGCTTAGTAATATGCAGAATAACTAAGCTCAATTGGCAACGGGACGGTCAAATCTGAACGGTTGGCCGTTGGAGAAAACGAGTAAAGACCACGCTTGGTAAAAGCAAGGTAAGAGGCAGGTAGCCTGATGGTATAAAAAGGGTTGCTACGTTAGTCTGGTTGCCAAAGGTGGCAGATTGGATGCTGTGGTTTAAAATGGGCAACGCTTATGTCAAGCAGTAAACTTCGAATGGCTAATCGACTGTTTTACGAATGAGTGTGAGTGAGATGTATCATTGTCTTACAGGAAACCTGTCTAAGAACAGAAATACTGTTGATACATTTCATTTGGTAAGTAAGAGTGGCGGTAGCGTGTAAGTATCTACATCGCCAATTATTACAGTTTAATGTCATATTTATGGTCATCAGTATTACAAGCATATTGCAAGCAGTCATAGGCTACAATAACCACTTATTTTGGATGTGTAAACAAAAATTATAAGGAACAGTATTTACACGTGAGTAAAAAAAACCATTACATTCTTACAAATGGCGAAAAGACGTGGTCTTCTTTATTGTCAAATGCGGAGATCTCTACGATCCATGGCATGCCTCGAAATTCGGAATGAATATAGTGAAACCCATTCCATCTCTCTTTATTCTACGAAATCATTTGCATAAACCCAAATAAGGAAAGGCGTGCTAGTGCTAGATGGAATATAATAATTTTAGCACTGTAGCAAGTTAGACTAGGTAGCTCAGCAAAGGATAGTAAATTAAATATTAATTTGGAAATTCGACAAAGGCTTCCCCTTTGTCCAGCAGGACATACTAATAAAAAATGTAATAATAAGCTAATGGAATTAATTTGGACTTTTGACCTTACATAAAATTGCCGAGCACTATGACATGTCCTTCTTAAAGCGGGGTTTAGGAGGAATTTATTATTTTCACTATAGGCAGCCGCTTGGCGGTGTATATATTGACTTTGCTGAAGTCTATTAGCGGTTAATACTACTATCTACTATCAGATGGATCGCTTGCTCGTCTGCTACTATCAGCAAAAAATAATTTTACATGCCTTATCTTTTTCACAATTGTTTTTATACACACGCTTACAAATTAGAAGTATCAAGCACTTAATTCCTTAAAAATACAGTCAAAATATAGTTAATCTAACCACTCGAACCTTCTAAAACAAAAGTAAAAATAAATCCAACCATCCCCTAAAGATGTTTCAAACTGTGACGTCCATCATCCTTAAATTTCGTCATAAAATTAAAACAAAATATCTCAACGGAACTCTGGAGACAGTATAACCCGGAGATTACCAGCGAGAACCGCTGAAAACCGGCGAAATCCGTTTAATATAATTACGTAGAAAACTTGGAGATCAAGAAGGCTTACGCGCTTCAAGTTGTTGTTTTTAGTATTGGTGCTCTCGATATTGTAGGTGTTTTTAATACGTAATTAATTTTCGATGTGACTATTGAAATGATTGAGAAATATTTTATTCAATAATTAATTGATATTATTGAGTAAAATTTTCTCAATCACAAAACTAGTATACAAATTGGCGATAGCGTATTGGTCAGTGTAACCGACTGCCACGCCTGAGGTCGCGGGTTCGATTCCCGCACAAGTCAAACATTTGTGTGCATGAACATGGATGTTTGTCTTGGTCTGGGTGTTTCTATGTATAATATGTATGTATTTACAATAAAAAGTATATATGTATGTTTATCCATTGTCTAGTACCCATAGTACAAGCTCTGCTTAGTGTGGGCTAGATGGTGTTGTGTGTATGTGATAGAATATTATTATTATTATATTTGGATATGAGTTTTGCGAAGAAATAGAAAATTTTACTATAGCGGTAGCCTAATGGATAAAATATTGGACTTGTGATCGAGAGGTCGCCGGTTCGAATTCCACCCATTGCAATGCTGACCTGGGTCTACTTCTAACCCTAGCTTTTTAGCTTTTTGTAGCTTCGCTGGAGAGGTTTACAAGAATACTATTCAGTTGTAAAACAAATTGCAAAGCAAATTTAAAATCAAAAATCTTTTCATATATTTTATCTATCTAAATAGTATGGTTGCGTAAGACTACAATAGTATGACCATGGCAAAAGAAAGTAATAAATAAATAAAAATGAGGGGAAGTATTTGTGGTGTTAAGGTAAAAGGGGATGACTCCCAAATATTAAAAAAACAAGTTATTTACATAATTTGATACCTACTAAACATTAATATGTAATAGAGTTTAAATGAGATGATATAATCTATATATTAATACGTGAAGCAAAAACTTTGTACCCCTTTTTACGAAAATTGCGCGGACGGAAGAGTATGAAATTTGGCACAGACAAAGTTTATATGGAGAAGGAGGGGCGAATCCTAATATTTATATAAAATATGCATTAGAAATACATTAAATTAATGAAAAAACACTACACGCACACAACCATACATTTGACACACGCAGTCGAAGCGCGTAACTATGGTTACATATAAATATATCATGACATATATCAGCAATATCTTACAGGCAAACTTTGGTCGAATTTCGAGCACTAGGCGACCGCTAGTGTATATTAAATAAGACAATGAGCACTTTTCCTTTCGTTGCATCTTTAATTCCTTTTTTGCGATGCGGTGAGCATCGTTAACGCGAATGTGACCTTGGGGTCAAATTAAAACTCCATGGGCTTACTATAATTTTTGAAAGTGTTGTCATTACATGCGCAAGAAAGAGGCAAAGCTTTACACTCTGTAACTATCTCATTCTAGCATATTTCAAGCGACTTTAGTAACGGCTCACCATAATTATCCATTCATCACCATTGATGTAAATAAAATAACAAACACCACTAACAAAATTTTGAGACTCACTCATAATAAAATCTAAACAAAACATGATACAAGCATACAAACTTCCACAATTAATTATTTTAACAATCAATATTCGATTATAAACGCCTATTGTATGCTATTGGAAGAAAGAGGGCCTCTTAAATCAATTAAGGGCCTTTCAAAACAAAAACCAATCTATTCCCATCAAAATTGAGTTCATCGCTCAATGGTAAAACAATTTTTCCTTAGAAATATTAATTCATTTCCCTGTAGTTTGATTAACGCACTGTGTTTAAGGTCAGTAATGTAGCAAAAGCTATACTTTATAGTGTAAGGGTCTTCGCACATGAGGCGTAGTAGAAACGGAGACTATTGTGCAAAGACGTCGTGTTATGAGCGTGCATGTTAAAGACGTACGTGTTCATAACGCTCTCGTCACCAAAGATGTCCTTACAGACAACTCGCAAGCATTTAGCTCAACTTGAGAATCATGATCGACCTGGTTTACGACAAGCCATCGTAACTCAGAGAACCAATCATCTTCCTAGCCTTTATTTTTCCCAAGTCACTTGGGGTCGGCTTTCTAGTCTAACCGGATTTGACTGGATATCAATTTTTACACGGAGTGACTACCATCTGACCTCCGCAACTCGAAGGCTAACGATACCCTAACGCTAGACCAGTGTCAGGATATTAGAGGGCACTGACTTCCCAATAAGGGCTGTCATATATTTTCATGGCAGCCGCGACCGGCGGCTTAACGTGCTCTCCGAGGCACGGAGCAGGCGATAGTTGTCAATCAATACGCACATAATTTTAGACCCTCTGCATTGCAGTCTGTTGGTCTCCCCACTGAGCTAACTCACAGAACCAATAAGGTTGTAATATATAGTTTAAGCTGTACAATATGTAAACTGTCCCACTGCTGGGCACGAGCCTCGTCTCAGAGTGCGAAGGGTAAGGCCATAGTCCACGACCCAGAGCTAGTATGGTATGGCAGACTTCACACATCTTCGATAATATTATGAAGAACTCTCGGACATGCCAAATTATTATATAATTATAAAGATTTTTTACTTTTTTTATAAACAGTCATGACGTGATATGACTAACGGAATTTCCATTCAGAGGTGCTGTAAATTACGAATAAAGTGAAGATAAAATCCATAAACAAAATGGATAGTGCTAAAAATCGAGAACTTTAATTTGAAAGTATTTGTATTTTAGTCCTTTTACGTATAAAAGTCACCTTTCGTACTATACCCAAACGCAGACATCCCACTTCTGTATTAATTTGGACATTTGAATGAAATTTTAACAATTTCATTTGTGCGACACTTTTGTACTAAAATCATCTAGAAGGTTTGAGGTTGAGGTTTATTTCCCTCGGGCAACGAGTGAATGTATTTGATGAAGTGTCAGCTGCGGTATGCGTGGTTACAGGGCGTTGGGATGATTGATTTTTCGATGGTTTGTTCTGTCATCATCTATAGTTATGGGTATATATTGAAAACTGCAGTTTAACCTATTGAGTAGCAGCTGCACACCGGTGGCCATACACATTCGATTTTTAATTATGTCTCGTATTCTAAGACTCGATGGATTAATGCTAGCCTTTAAACACTTAAGGGATTTGTCCGATCACTGACGATTAAACGGCTGGCGCTCAACTAATTTCCTGCAGAAACATACAAATGATATGGCATTTTATGTAAATAAAGCAGATATATATACAGGTATTAATAATAGATCTCTAAATATTTATGTACATGAGATAACTATCCATTACTTTAGCACTCAGCTATCCTTATTTTGCTATACTTATTTGACTATTCTCGTTAAGTGCAATAACGTATATACGTGGTGAGTTATCACCGCACGAAGAAAAACGTTGTAAACTACACCATGACTACTTGGCTGACATTTTCCCGACAAGAAACTTTGATTTACCAATTGAGCTGCTTCATTTCAAGCAAACTGAACTGAACTGCGTGCTTCGGTGTATCCCGAGCGCTATGATAATAGAGGGCGGCGATTCCGCAGCCCTCAGCAATACTCACTGTAAAGATAAAGATAAAGATATTTATTTTGTAAACATGAGTAACAATTTAGTAGGTACATGGTGGTCAGTTTTAAAATAAGATCTGCATGTTTTGCCACTTGTGGCATACAAAAATTATATTTGAATGCACGAGACATCAAAGAAACTAGATGCACGAAACAGCCAACTTAAAAATAATTAATTAAATATATTTTAGTGCACGAGATAAAGGCTAAAAAAACTACACTACTAACAACATTTTAAATACTCAAACAAAACATAAAAACAAACAACCAAAAATAAAACATCAGATAAACAAACATTGACACAAATATAAAAAATAACTAATTGCAATCGTTAAAAAATTCTGATAAGCTGTAGTATGTCCTTCTTCAAACGAGGTTTAAAGTGAGGTCTTCTTTCACGGTAGGCAGCGGCTTTGCTGTGTCCTGACATAGCTGAAGGCCATGAGCAGCGGTTACCACTTTCCATCAGTTGATCCACTTGCTCGTCTGCCACCAAAGGCAACAATAAAAAAAAACTCTTCATTTTCGGCATCAAATCATTATAATCTCGTTGTGCTCTATCAGTTTTTCTACGTTGTTTTCACTCTTAACGAAATACCGCAAAAAGCTAGTGAAATATAACCAGAGGTCTGCTTACCTCTTCAAGGATATCTTCAAGGATTATCCATTAATTCACTCAGTCGTATACTATAGTATACGAATGAATTAATTAATGGATAATTTAATTAAGTAATGAATAAAAGAATAAATGTGTTGAAGCTGGAGTATGGTAGAGTATAGGCGGGTCTTTGTATGTTTACAAAACTTCAAAAATGCTTTATTGATTATGACGAGTTACATTATTTTTTTCTATTGAATAAAAAAACTCCCGCACTAGGAATGATTTCTGTGTCGTGAAGGATTTTACAAACATTTTTCAGCATGAATGGGCCGGTTCGACCGGGGAAGGACTACCCTCTCACAGAATATCGACGTGAAATAGCAGTATTCCTACTGTTGTGTTTCGTTTGGTGAGTGAGAGTGCCGGAGGTCCAATCACTCTCTTTCCCTCTTCCCGCTCCTTCTCCTTCCCACTTCCTTTCCGAAAGGGTCGGCAACGCGCAAGTGATGCCTCTGGTGTTGCAGGCGTCCATAGGTTACGGTGACCACTTACCATGAAGTGGCCATATACTTATTTGCCACCATAGTAGTACAGAAAAAAACAATTCATACAACAGACACAAATAACACCCAGAAACGTAACAAGTATTTGTGAATCACACAAATTTTTGTCTAGTGTGGGAATCAAAGGCACCACATTCGGCGTAGCCCCGGCAGCAGCGGTGACAGTTCGCCATCCGTGCAGTCTAATAAGCTTATCACGTTTTAATATATCCTCTGAAACGTCCATGACTCCTACGGTGGAGTCAAGAAAATCATTGGTATTTTTTTCGCGACCAACGATAACGAGTTTTCTTGACTCCACCGTAAGGATCACGGACGCACAAAGCTAGCGTTGTGCGTCCGTTACTACTTATTACTACGCTACTACTTACGCTAGCGTTTTACTTGACTGCACGGTATGAGATGGACATTTCAAAGTATATAGACAAGACAAATAAATCATGTCTTTCACTGCGGTGTTAACCTTAAATAAACGAAAGTAGAGGGCTGGCACAATCATGGATAAAGAATTGTTTTGTGCAAGTATTTCTAAGGGATATTAAATGGATGGCTTGGTGCCAACAAAAAGGGTTGTACTCTTTGTTTTCAAATAATTTCCTAAAGGTTTTATAATACGAATTTTCTTCTTGTTCCAACATCGTGACAAATTAGGGTGTAATTAAGATTGAGCGAAATGTTTGTGGCAAATAATTCGCTGTTCATTTGCAAAAATCTAAATGAACATTTCTAATAAGACTCGGAGCTAAAATAATAATAAATGTACCGAAAAAAACAGCTACCCAAGGCGTGTATATAAATGTCTGCCAATTTTAGAGAGTGCATGTCAACATGTTTCAACACGATTTTGCTCTGCATACAAAATTGTACGCACATTTGAGTTTTCTTTTTTATTTAGTTTAGATTACTAGCAAATTCGTTAACAAATTACTAGTATTGTAGTAAACTCCTAAAACTGAGCTAGAATGCTTGTGTCAGGAGTGTATTTACGTACAGTTCCAGGTATACACCCACGAACAAAGCAGTGAGTTGGCACACCATAGTGGTTTCAGTATGTAAGGCCGGAGCTTGACAGCGGGACATAACTGCCTTGTTTCTCGTGGGACGAAAACGCATACTCCTTCGTATAAGGTGTATATCCACACGTAAAAACAAGAAGGGGTATGTCCACGTCGGGAGTGTAATGGTTGATAATTATTATATGGGATTAAATATAATGATCAGCGAAAATACTAATTGGTCAGCAAATATTGCATAGCATAACGAGCATCTATACGCCTCAAATCACTGCATTCCGTCTCGGAAGTGTTAGGTTATGTTAGGTTCCTTTTTTTAAGCTCACCCAAAAATAGGAGCCCTGCGAAGCGGGGCGCCGTCGACTTAGTTTGGTCTCTTTAAAGTTTACTGGCCATGAGTTGCTGATCAATTAGCTTTTTTTGCTGCGCAATTAGTATTTTTTTGCTGTACAGTTAAATACTACCCTTATTATATGAACCATCTATATACCTGACCTAGTAGGCTACTGTCGCTTGAAGACAACTGTATAGTTTATTATGTTTATACGTGTACGGTTTCGTTACCGTACATACTTATTCTGTCGACGCAGCAATACTAAAATGGGCACACAAGATCGTTGCATTTTACCCCATATTGCTGTGATATATAATGATGTAATTCATAATAACATTAGATTACATATTTTATAACTATAAAACTATACACTTGCCGTGAGAAAAATCACATTTATTAATTACCTTGTAACATTTTACTTTAACTTTTAACAATATAACTTTCAAACGTAACTTATGGTTCTTTCTGTGTACTCCAACAACTTATATATCTTCGAGTGTAGGAAAACTAACTGGCTCCTACAATACGATAATTAGATATCACCAATTTAAGGATTCATCTACCTAAAGTCTTTGATAATTGTATCACATCACGCAAATTGAATAATTAATTATAATATAATATTCTGCTCCTACTAAATTCTTTGACACTAATGACGCTTAATAAGTATGTTTCCTAATTGTTTTTCACCGAATCTAGAATTTACTCAGATTCGGGGCAATTAAAATAGTATCATGAATTTGCGTTTCAGCAAAAGTTTCGGCCTGAATTGCTACATCAGCTGTTCTGAATAGGCTTTTAAAATAACTGTTACTAATTATAGAAGATCTACGTTTAGAATTATTGTATAGTATTTCGTATTTCATATTATTAATGTGAAAAACATACTAATGACGCAGCGGTAGTAAACGTGACTGCTGTGCATGAGGTATCGGGTTCAATCAATCAATCAATCAATCCTTTATTTGCTTAGAATATGGTTACATTTTACAGTTTGTCAGTTTTAGATAGTACAGCATATTCTGCCACATGTGGCGTGCAAATTTTAAATAATAAACATTAATTAATATACTTAACAGCTAAATACAATTACACCATTAGTTTCTAAAATTATTATCACATGTATAAATATAGTTGAGGTCCAATTAGAATATTTAATAATGAAATAATTTAAAATTAATGGCCATGTTAGAATATGTTTAACAATTTGAAAAAGATAATAAAATTAAAATAAAGCAATAAAAAATGTCAAATAATAAATAAGTTCGAACAGCGTTATTGAGTTTCTTGTCAAAGAATTCTTAGCAGCAGTACGGAGTCTAAAGCATTACCCAGAAAACGGCAATAGAATCGCCTCCTATTATCGGGTACCTGAAAGATATTCATGATTTGGGTACCATGAGTACGCAAAGGAGTGCCTTTGCTGACTATAGTGATAGTCACCTAAAAGTGATAGTACACCAAACCCACAATTCGTTTACTGTAGTTTTAGATCTACACACATACATAGATTCACGCCTGTTTCCCAGAGGAGTAGGCAGAGACTACGCATTTCCATTTGCTACGATCCTGACACACTTCTCTGGCTTCATGCACTTTCATCACATTCCTAATACACGCTCGCCAGTTTATGATTTAAATCTCATGTAAATAATACGTAATTGGCGTATTACCAATATTTTAATATAGGTACACGGGCCTACAGGCAACTACCAGATACATAGTTTCAGACTCTATGACTATTGAATATTTCTCAACAAAATATCTCAACAACACTCAGCCCAACACTGAACTCAAACCCGAGACTTCTCGCACAGCAGTCGCATACACTACCATTTAACCACCGAGACAGTTACAGTCACACAAATGTAAACTAAAAAACATTATATGTTTTATTACAATATTCATATAATCCATCACACACCAATTTCAAAAAAATACCCGTATAATTCCTAGTTTACCATTGCACTATTGATCACCGATAAACGTGAGGATTCACCACAAATCAGTCGACCTTTAATATCTAAATTCAATAAAATGGTAATCGGATTTTACAGCATTTTACAATAACTAGCGGTCGCCTGGTGGTCAAAATTCGACCAAAATTCCTAAGCTTGCTATTTGTTTTCTGTTTTTTTCTATTACATAATATAAATAAGGTATAGGTAACCATAGTTACAAAGAATTGTACGACGTCAGACGAACAATGTTGAAATACTACGAACGCGATTCGACTGCGTGTGTCAAATGCATGGTTGTGTGCGTGTAGTGTGTTTTCATTAATTTAATGTATTTCTAATGCATATTTTATAAAAATATTAGGATTCGCCCCTCTTTCTCCATATAAACTTTAACAGTACCAAATTTCATACTCCTCTGTCAGCGCAATTTTTGTAAAAAGGGGTACTTAGTTTTTGCTTCACGTATTAATATATAGATATAATTCAGTGCTGATTGGGACTGTTCCCACCCGCACTTCCAACTTAGTACAACCTGTGTACGCAGGTATCAGTAACGCTGACCAAGCACACGGTGACAAACTCCACGTTTTGACACTCATAAAGTCCCGGAGAAAGCTGTTTTGAACCATATGTATATATCTTAGTGGTGGCCGTTGGACTGCTACGCATTACGATTCCAAGGCATCTCTGACTTTTTGAAATGTGCGTATTAATTCGTTAATTATCGTTTGCTTTAAGGGAAACAAAACACAGGGAAACAGGCGTGAATCTATGTATGTATGTATGTATTTAACAGAAAATTTCGATGACGACAATGTTTCGTCACCTAGAAAATTTCGGTACGATGTCATGACCATTAAAAAATTCGACATTCAAAAGATATACTATTCAGGTGGTTAATATATAATAGCCCTTATATAAACTGTTCCACTGCTGGGCACGGAGTTCTTCTTAGTGTGAGAAGGGTTAGGACATAGTCCAACACGCTGGCCTAATGCCCGTTGGCAGACTTCACAAATCTTCGAGAACATTATGGAGCACTCTTATATATGCAGGTTTACTCTCGATATTTTCCTCGAGCGAGCGATAAATTAACTATTTAATATGGCAGTGAGTACACAGTTAATAATATTAGGCAAACTGTAAGTTTGAGTTTAGCAAGTATCATGTCGTTAGCGTTGGTGTGAGAGAGACAAGTGGATTAGTGACTAGCGCATAGAGTTTTTGGATTCCGCACGCAACCGGTGTGGAATTTCTGTCATTACTGGGCAAACCTGTTGGATGTAAGAATAAATGGAGGTGGTAATGTGTTTCTGATTATTTTTAAATAAAACATACGTATATAGTCCAAGCATATATTCCTGAAGAGGAAGGCAGAAGTATAATTTTGTCATCTATGGTTTTAGGTCCCATATAGAGAGGCATGAAATATTTATTGCTAAGGCAGTGGCCCAACCGCCAACGATGAACGAGAAACGAGTAAAACTAGAAACTATAAACGAGTTGACGATCAGCGGGAAGCGAGTGTGTAGTTTCGATAGTTTTGTCGCTGGGCTATAAGCGAGTGTGCAAGTGCGACGAGCGATTACTCGCGCCACTCGCCCGCGGTCGCTCAGTCCTGTGAAAAGCTGCACGCGGCGACGAGCGAGCATCGCTGAACGAGTATCGCTAAGCGAATTTATTTTTGAAAGCTCTTGTCGCTCAGCGACAAGACTAGTAAAGGGAGTCGTCGCCGGCAGTGTGAACAGTCAGCGAGCAACTTTTAATATATGCATCTCTTTCGTTTACACGGAATGTATATTATTTGTGCGTTTCTTGAGAGAGAAAATCCCCGATAGTTAGTCGTTTTCTCGCCGGCGGTCGGACCACTGCATAACGCAGACAGACACGATAGAAAAACAAATATTATAGAACAAGTGGCTTATCAACTAATTTAGGATTAAATAAATTTATTAATAGACAAAATAACGTCACACGGTCGTTGACAAAAGTGTCCAGTTCAGAATTTGCCAGACTATATTATGTTTGGTGTATATTTCCAAGGCTACACTAACATTTTGGCAATATCTCACATAACAAAGAGCTTTTTGCTTCCGGGTAATAAGCTCTTTGTCTTTGTCTAGGTCTTAAAAGCAGTCTGTCTAGATAGATTTATTTTAAGAATTCGTACTGCTAATGAGACCTTGCTTGAACGGTAATCAAACCCAAGACATCAAGCCCAGGCAGCCGCATTCATTACGGCTGCACCACTGAGGCGGGACAACAACATAAGTCTGTATATATTATAACTCATTCAATAATTAATCAATCAATCATTAAAGCATTCGAATAACGACCAATAAATTTTAAACCATTAAACCACTTAAGCATTCGAACAATTCGATTGTTGAATCGATAATCGGACCTAACGCAAACTCATATTTATCGGGAACAGAAAAAAGCGCGAAATAACAACAGATATTGAATGAATTATTCTCAGGCACCTTATTTATTGTTTAAATGAAACCCGATAAACCACGGTGAAGAATGTTGACGTACAAATATAGGTTCAGGTGAAGCCATAATATAACACAATACATAATATATCGGTATCACGTCACATATTTTGTTCCATTTTTGGTATGTAATTGTAATTTATATCAATACCACCTATCCTTTGGGAACAGTACTTTTGTTTGGGTGGATGGTATTCTATGTCGTTTTCTGTACTCCTGAACACTTGTATGCAAAATTTCATGATGATCGGTCGAATGGTTTGTCACGTAATCGACTCGCGGCGCACGGCTGCGTGAGCGGCGAGCGAGACGGTGGCATCACTAGCCCCCCTCCGAGCGGCGGCGGCCTATATAATATAGTGGATCGCGTCATCATGAAGCAGTGTTCTCGTAGCTACTTTGACTCTGCTCAGACTCACCCCAATCCGCTAGTGGTTGCGGCGATAAACTACACTCAATCTAGGATATCCAAAATTAAGAGACCTAGGCTCATATTAGACGAACCAGATGATAGCATCACACTCGCACAAGACAAAGCATACACGGCTCGCGAAGCCATACAAAGTCGTCCGCGGTTCCGCCCTCGCCGCAGAGGCCGGAATACGCGTCGTGCTAATGTTAATTTCGTGGATCACCTTAGATCCACGTTGCCGACAACGCCCCAAGCCCAGGTCCGTGGTAGTCCACCCTTGGGGACCAACGTTGTCTAGTTTATTTTATAACGGGTTGGGAGCCTTCTGCGCTCACCCACAGTCCGCGTAAAGTTGTAAAGGCCATCTGAGGCCAACAACTAGCACAAAAAAAAAAAAAAAAAATCCTGGGGCAGTTTTCTTCCTTCCGCTGAGCTGCACATCAAGTTAAGTGGTTCTTCCTAACAAGAACCACGTAGGAAGCCTTTGAGAACCACGCCCTGATTTATATTAATTATATAGCTTGCTTTAAGTGTGATCTATACTAAGTGCTAATAAAAGTGTTAATTGCTCTAGTATCTTTGAATCATCTCTGCTTAAAGTAACCTCAAGACACCACGCCCCTACAGCGTGGCCTGTCGTCTTCCTAACTAAACCCTTAAGGTTACAGGTTAAGACGTGAAAGCGTAACAAACAAGCAAACTCACATTCACATTTATAATATTAGTTTTGACTGCATGGATGTAGAGGTTTAAGTGGTAGCATCGCCACTGCCGCCAAGTCAAGTTTTGTGAGTTCGATCCCCACAATGGGCAAAAGAAAGACTGCAGGCAGATGCTGGATGCGGCAAGCTGAAGACAGGGCGCTATGGCGCTCTTTGGGTGAGGGCTATGTCCAGCAGTGGACTATTATAGCCTGATGATGATGATGATGATGATGAATGGGCAAAAAATTGTGTGATCCCCAAATGGTTGTCCCAAATCTGGGTGTTCTCTGTGTCCGTTGTTTTAAGGTCTGTAAAGGCCCTCGCGACACAGGAACGAGTTTTCTTTTTAAACAAAAGTTAGGCAATTAGAATGGGGCTTATTATTCAGTCAATCGCCGTAGTGTTTTGTCGTATCGTTAGCCTTCGGGTTGCGGAGGTCAGATGGCAGTCGCGCCGTGTAAAACTGATATGTAGTCAAATCCGGTTAGGCTAGAAAGCCGACCCCAAGTGACTTGGGTATAATAAAGGCTAGGGAGAAGAATATATATTAATATGTAAAGCAAAAACTTTGTACCCCTTTTTACAAAAATTGAACGGACGGCGGAGTTTCATACTTCTTGGCACAGTTAAAGTTTATATGGAGAAGGAGGGGTGAATCCTTATATTTATATAAAATACATATTTTATATAAATATTAGGATTGGTTTCCTACTTCAATGGCTCAGCATACCTCCTCCATTCCTTCGCTCATCACAATACGAGCAGCATGCGAACGATTCGCGGTCCCGCCGCTTAATCAGTTGTGAGATATTGATTAATTACTAGCGGTCAGTGTGCAGCTGGCCTAATACCATAATTTAACCCTCCAGCCATTCAAATCCATATACATTGATATATACATATACATAGGTTATGTTCTGCTAATGTTATAAAGTTGGAAGCTTCCGTAGGTTTTTGTATGTTTGGATGTTTGATTCTAAATCATACGTAAACGATTAAATATCTATACTAATATTATAAAACTGAAGAGTTTGTTTGGTTGAAGGCGCTAGACTCAGGAACTACTGGTTCAAATTGAAAAAATCTTATAGTGTTGGATAGCCTATTTACCGAAGAAGGCTATAGGCTATATAACATCACGCTACGACCCACGGGGGCGGTTCAGTAATGATAAACGCGGGTGAAACCGCGGGAACATCTAGTTAAGTATATATGTGATAAAAGTAAGGTTCGATGGGAGTCAAGTATTTTATACTAGATTTTGCCCACGGCTTTGCTCGCTCGGGAAAGTACTTTTTATCTGGATAGAATTTTCTATACTCTTGATTCTTGAAATTTTGCATACTCTTTGTATGCAAAATTTTATGATGATCACTCGAGTAGTTAAGGCTTAAAGACGTAACAAACAGACATTCGCATGTATATTACTTAGGATAAAAGTCTATAACTTAAATAAAGAGAAACATGAGAGATATGGCAGAATTGAAGCAAGCAGAATTCCGAAATCTCTCTACTGCTTGAAACTGGGCATTAATATATGCATGTAGGTGTATATTCAAAGTTTTTAATCAAGCCAATATTAGAATCTATCCGTCAAAGCTTCAGCGTATCTCCTGCAGCGGACGATTCGCAGTCCAGCCAATTAATCAGCTGAGAGATATTGATTAATTATCGGCGGTGTGGGTGCGGCCGAACGCCACGCTCGGCCTAATGTGCCAGATAACTGATGGTAATGATCTACTCATGCTTGTATTGATTACCAATGGTTCGCTAACAATAGCTAAATTATTTGGGTTCGTGAATTTTAGTAAGCGGTATTTAGCCCTACTAATATTGCAAGTGATGGTAGCGGCGGCAGTGAATGCGATTGGTTGATAATTTTAATCTTTTACGTAAATAATTTATTTGATAAAGCGACAGCACGATTTGTGAAGGTCGCGAGTTTAAATCTCAATCCTAATTCATGAATTGCGTTTTACTTCATTAATTATTTAGAATGGAGATGGTAATGGCTGAAGTATAGACAAATAAGTATATATAATAATATTTTTTTTTAATTCAGGCGACGTAAACCCATACAAAAATGTTAGTTAGTTACATTAATTCTTATAAACTAATGTTAGTATACTTAAAACTAAAGAAAGTAAACATTACATTTACTGCTAGTTTCTCTCTACACGAATCCTGAAGCAATGATTCATGTAAAGAGAATCAAGCCTATCAACAATCATTGCCAAGACGCGATTGGGGCTGGCTCGCACTTTGTAGAACAAGGATGCGCATCTTTTACGGATGGTGGTGTAAGAGCAATCCACTCTATTTTCAAAGAACATACAAGAGGCGCTGCAGAAACGAGGAAGCCCCAACAGCACCCGGAAAGCGTTATTAAATTGGACACATCTATGATTTTTTAGTGTATCTGGCCCACTACTATGTAACGCTGTCTTGATTTCGCGCACCCAATGAACATCAATTGACTGCACGGGTAGCTAGCGGGCAAGTGATTCATTTATTCATTTATTAAGCAATACAAAACTTACAGTGGTGTCACCAAATCGTTTGCATGCATATGTTTACAAAAAGTATATTATGTATATTAATAAATTTAATTACAATATTAAACATTTCAAATAACATTAAACAAGGAATATAACAATTGAGCTTACCTTATTGACATTATTTACAATTATTACAATTTTATAGATAATACTTATATTTATTTTTGGACATTGCTATTAAATACTATTGAATATGCTTACATTATTCATTTATTGCACTACGCCTTATACTCTAATGTCATAGGTTATTGATATGTCGCATAATATTAGTAGCAACTACAGTTGGTTTATCAAAAAATATGTCTGTATCTGGACTATATTGTAGAAAATTATCTACCACTTCACTGAATGTCGGTTAGAACAAACCACATTGAGCATTTATTTTATCATCCAGAAAATATTTGATCTGAACGTACTTTGTGCCCAATTATTGTGAATTTGTGAAGTCCCCCGAGAAAGCGCTTATTACCTTAAATGGGTGAAGCAAGGTAAAATTTAAAAAATATTAATAGTATAGTGTTCTGACCTATACCTAGTGTACCTAGTATCTTACGATATAAGTTAAATTTTTTTTTTTTACATTTTTATTCAAAACTTTTATTACAAAATAATATGTTAGTCCCATCGTGGCTTATTCTAAGATACTTACTTACTATGTAATGATAGGAGACAGAAGAAGTCGTTGTTGTACATATGTATATTTCAAATAGATCTAACGCCGCATTTGAAGTAGGGTCACTTAGAATATTAATGAAAAGTCCTACATCGTACACGTTAAGATTATATTCGATATATATACGAGTTCCTTTGACTCTGGTATTTGACACAATCCATCAGTAAGTTTTCGACATCATCAAGGACTCCGCAAGTTTCACAATCGGGCGTATCGACTTTTTTCATGAGATGTCCAAACTTTCTAGATGGATAGTGGCCTGAGCGCAGCCTATGCGCTATAACAATAATATTTCTATTTAAATAACTAAAAAACTATTTTAAGACCGTGTATTGAAGGGGGTTCCTTTGAATCTCACTGAGGAGTCAGAAAATAATTTCTGTACTATTTTCTGTTATGTAATAGTAACCTTAAATGTTTCCAGTATTTGGCAATAGACTGGCTCCTTATTACATGCGATTTAAAATATAGCTAACTAAATGTGTATGTAATAACAAGTTCATAAACTTTAAAGATCATAAGTTACTTCGTGACCAAAAGGAATAAATAATATTTGATTATGACACGTATGTGTGTCCATGTAACTTGCCATGGAAAATAAATAGATAGCAATATTATTAAAATCTCTTATCTTATGTGGGGGCCAGTCAGTGCAGACCGGCGACACTTCGACCCAGTGGGATTTTTGTGTCGACACTCTCCCAATAACGACTGCCATAGATGTTCATGGCAGCCGGGACCAACGGCTTAACGTGCTTTCCGAGGCACGGAACAGGCGATAATTGTCAACCAATACGTACATAATTTCGAAAAGTTATATAACTTCCGAAAATCAGAGGTGCGCGACGTGGGTTCGAACCCAAGACCCTCTGCATTGCAGTCTGTAATGGTCTCCCCACTGAGCTATAGCTGCTTTTAAATATTATTGAAAATAATATAACATATTGATTCACACAAAGACTGTCCGTGCCTGACGTTTCCCCATACATCTTTAATAGCACAAATAACATTAGCAAGACATAGAACGATTTACCTCCACCCAATTTACCTCGATCTTTTCAGTCCAGCCATCCATCAATGCTACTTGCGTAGATTGCCGTTAGTCTAGACGTGGTCATAAAATATTGAATGTAGGTAAATTGTGTCTGCTGAGAAAATTTGTGACGAATTAGCCTCATAAGAATAGAATTTTCTGGGCTTATTAGAAAAACATCAGAGAATAGTACTGAGTTATATGGAAGCGATTACGTGGCCCAGATGCTCAACTTAGATACTTCGACCTCATTTTGAAATTGGACCTGCTGAGCCGTATTATTTGAGCTACGTAGACGAATTTTTCAGGCTAGTTTGAAGTAAACCCGATTTTGACTGATACGGGTTTTGTCTTGTTTTTAAAGAGACCGAAAGGCACTGGCTGATTTGTTCGTGTAGTGAAGAAGCTTGAGGAATCAACGGACATCTCTCCTACATAATTCAGAAACGATGATGGAAGTAAGATTAAAAACACTGGACTAACTAACTAACCAGGGTTCTTTTTTTTTTATTCATCTAAGGTGGAAACAAGCATACGGCCCACCTGATGGTAAGTAGTCACCGTAGCCTATGGACGCTTGCGACACCAGAGGCATCACTTGCGCGTTGCCGACCCTTTAGTAAAGGAAGTGGGAAGGAGAAGGAGCGAGATGGGTGAAAGGGGGTGATTGGACCTTCGGCACTCTCACTCACCGAACGAAACACAACAGTAGGAATATTGCTATTTCACGTCGATATTCTATGAGAGGGTGTCCTTCCCCCGTCGAGTCGGCCCATTGATGCTGAAATCAGCGAAGCTCTACTACTCTTAATTGGTATCTGCTTAGTCATCGGTTTATTCGGTATTAATCCTATGATATCCCATCCTATTTCCTATTTATTTCTTTTCTTTCACTCATCATTAACTATAATGCCTAACTGGTCCAATTACATTATTTTAATAAGTTTTTTTATTCAACCGAAATGCGTTCCTCTCTCTACCCGTGACAAATATTACCAGAAAACGTATAGATAACAAAATAATCTTTGCCTTCGTAAAAGTAGGTGTGGCTGGTAACTGCAGTTCTTTAAAAAAAAATATAGCCTATATTAAGTAGGTATACGGGGATAATAAAGCTTTTTAATGGCGGAAAAAAATTTAGAATCGGTTGAGCCCATCTGTCTCTTTATAATATTAGTATAGATTACTAAAACAGTATATTTTGTTCAGACCGTCAACCCAAAACATAGAGCTTTTGGGTGGCTTTCGTAATCGGTTGAGCTAGGAATACTTACAGGATGAATAAAGAATTGAAAATGAAATAATTGCTGTCGGTTGAGTAAGGAGCATAAATAGGTTGAGTTAGTAAAAAAGACAGTGTAGGATGAAACGTCATCGGACGACGCCGGAAAAACCCCAGTGATCACTGCTATGTGCTAATTTATAATTAAGTTCCAGCTGGACGCCAGATTTGATTCAAATGGCAAGAAGCTACTAGAAGCTTCCAGCCACTTTGATCCACTAACGCTTTTCCAACAATACTCACACTTCGGTGCTTACCATTGACCATTGATATATGATGGAATAACATAACTTTTTGCCAGTATGTTCCACCAATAGAGCACGAAATATATTAACTTTCTTCTGAAGATGCTCCCGCTCATGGTATTTAATACAATTCAAGCGTGTAAGTCACACGTGTTACAAATATGACACTTATATTGTCGTACAATCTGCGCTCGACGCCTTCTGTTACTCAGCACGAATATTATTATTACTTTCATTTCTAGTTGAAGCGCGGAGTGTGATGTCTGTGATTCTACGTCTCCTGTTACTTTTTTCACATATCTTTCTCTCCCTCTTCATGGCAGTATTCAAAACAGTGCATCAAATCCTACTAATAACATAAATGTGGAAGTTTGTGAGAATGGATGAATGGATAGATGTTTCTTACTCTTTCACGCAAATACTACTGAACCGATTGCGATGAAACTTGATATATAGATAGCTGGAGACCTGGATTAACACATTAGCTATTTTTATGCCGATATTCTTACGGAATTGGGACTTACGCGGGTGAAACCGCGGGCGCAGCTAGTATTAGCTAATGTTACATCATCGCCAGCATCATTAGCACTCAACGTATGAAATAGGTATTGCATTGTACAAAATGTGGTTTATATCAATAATGTATTGACTGAACCAAACGGTTCATATTACGTATGCTAATGGCATTAGCATTAGCATTTAAAATTAAGCCTTCATGAAAATAATTGTTATTTCAATATGGTTGCTATATTCATGTTTTGTATTATTAATAGTGCATTAATAATAAATAAGTTTTTAACTACCGATCAGATATATTGGTTTCTAAGCCCCGTACTTACATTTGTGGCTGACGGCACAAAATACAATTTTTAGGCAGAACCGAAGCTTTATCTGGTTTCTACAGGCAATGCATTCCATAGTTTTACAGTTGTCATGGTAAAATGTAAATAAGTTTTGAAGTGAAAACTTCTTTAGCGGCGTTGTGCACTTTTTTGTGATAGGTAAAAATGTTAAGCTCGCGTCAGGACACGTGACCTGATCGAAAATTCGTAAGACGGAGGGAGAATTGTCAAACTCGTGTCAGGACACGTGACCTGATCGAAAATTCGTAAGACGGAGGGAGAATTGTCATGTTTATGTACGATAGCGCAATAAATGAATATTGTATTCTACCACATAAATGATAGTACTTTTATACTGATAATTAAAACAATTCGTGCAAAATTATTCCCAAACCATTCCAAAATATCAAAAATGCACAACGTTAATATTCAAGTTTTCACTTCTGCCAGCACTACCGGAGTGCAACCCGCTTTTTTTTTAAAAAGCAATAAAGTTTTGCATGTTACACCTATTGAACCTTGTATATTTAACAACAAATTTAATGCTACATTTTGAGATAAAAGGGAGCAATATAATGAAATTAAACAATAAATTATTTATTCCCATAAATAATTTAGGTATTAGGTCGTTCAGCGGTTAAATCTAAATGAAACTGAGCAGACCACGTATGCTGCATGCTGGTAGAGCTTTGGTCCTGACTATAGCTCTGCGGGTATGCGACTTCTTCTGAGATGCTACGTGATAGATGCGACAATAGGAAAGGCCCAGAAGCAGATAGCGAGACGAACTGAACACTTTCAGTAGGAACGGCCTCGATAGCGTAGTGGTTAGTGTAACCGACTGCAACGCCTGAGGTCGCGGGTTCGATTCCCGCACAAGTCAAACATTTGTGTGCATGAACATGGATGTTTGTCTTGGTCTGGGTGTTTCTATGTATAATATGTATGTATTTACAAAAAAAAGTATATATGTATGTTTATCCATTGTCTAGTACCCATAGTACAAGCTCTGCTTAGTTTGGGCTAGATAGTGTTGTGTGTATGTGATAGAATATTACAAAAAAAAAAGAATTGATTACATATACATTGCAAAGAATAGAAAAAAGGATGAAAAGACTTTTGCCTTATACATGAGAGATTGTCAGTACTTCTGTAATGGCATATAGGAAGCCCTATGAATCTTAAACTCATAACTAAGTCTGCCAGGCCAGTTGCAGGTATCTTTTCACAGGATCAACTCTTTGTCTGAACCTAGCAATGAACATGAGATGAGAGATGTAAAGGAGAACGCCCATCTGAGGCCACGAGTGGACATGAGGCTAGAGAAAAAAATACTTACCAGTTAATTTTGTTGTAAAAGAAATGTATTTACTTTCATTCAAATTGATGCCACTACAATTTACAAAAAAATAGTTAAAAAGTGTAAGTCAATTGGGCAAGATATGACTCCAATATATCCTGCGCCTTTTCTAGATGATTTGTTAATAGTATATAACAATGAAGAGAACATAGATATATATAGTATCATCATCATCATCATCATGTCAGCCAAAAGACGTCCACTGCTGGACATAGGCCTCTCCCAAGGTTTTCCACACAGACCGGTCTTGGGCCACCCGCATCCAACCGCTTCCCGCGACCTTTACCAGGTCGTCGGTCCACCTTGTGGGAGGCCTACCCCTATATATAGTATAGCTGGATAAAAATATATTACAAACACTCCTCCTATCATAATTAAATAATAGAGCATTGAGAAAAGATATGTTTTTTATTTATCTCACAGCCAGACACATTTTCGTATAGAAAAATAACCTCAGTACATTTTTTATAGGTATTTCGAAATAGTGGCGTCAATTTGAATATATCTTTTCGATATGTAATACTGTTAAGATTTTAAAACACTAAATTTTTATAGTAATTTTTGATGTCCATCTTTGGCCTGAGACACTATGGAGAATAGGCATTCCCCTTTATTAACAGCAGTAAAAGTTTGCAAACACACTAACCGAATGTTTGACGTTCATAAGAGTTACTTTCATCATCATCATCATCATCAGTCCAAGAGTTACTTTGTGACCTAAATATATTTTTTTTTACTTTGTGTATATTTTGTAGAATAAGTTACTAACCATTAATAGAGTAGAATACCACTGCAGTTAGTATTTAGAGGATGGGTACATTGGGATTACATTGGATTTTACTGATAGTATGCTTTCAATAGCAGTTGGAGTCCGGAAATGTTTCCGTAGTCCGCTCAGGTAAACTCGCTTTGTTTGACGTGGGATTGAAACATATCTTTATTTTTTACTATGATACAGGAGTGGGCTTAAGTTATAATTATCTAAACGTACTCTTTACAGTAGGTACTATTGTGTGATTATTTTGTTATGGTCATAATATTTTGTAAAAAGTTCTCAAGTTAAATTTTCTGAAAATCAATCGTAATTTATTTCCAGACGTCGGTCGTAACTAACTTTTTTTTTTTCGACAACCTAACCTAACCTAACATCCTAACCAGAAAATCCAATTCAACTTTATTCCATCCGGAATAGAACCCGTTACGTCACTATCGACCGTAAACTTAAGCCACAGGAATAAAAAACTAATCAACAGAACAGAATTTTCTGAATAAAGAATCCTTTTATTCAAAGTATTTGAGTTGCACCGGTAACAACCAAACTAAAATTAGTCCGACATTCGATGTTACGACTCAACAAATAAAATGCAAGGCCCAGCTAGACAACTAGACATACAAACAGACTGTATATTGTGCGAGCTCCGAAATAGAAATAGTTTACCAGGAATGCAGCAATTTAGAAACGAAATTGATTTTCGATGTTTCAATCATGTAGGCTTACGAGCATTTTGAATTTTGTATTTAAAGATTTTGTATTGCAATATTACTTTAGAGGATGGAACTTATGTGCCGCCTATCGCTAGCAGAGCTATTATGATTTGAACTTCGATTTTGTTTTTAAAAGGCAATAGGGAATATTTCTATATCGTCGTGTATTAACTTCATCACAAAAAGCACCTAGACTTTGAACAATAATTTGTGGACCTTATATTTTTTGTTACTACGTATTCAAACTCACAGCATTCAGAATACTGACAATTGTGAAGTGATTAATCAAACCATTACGCTATCCGTGCAGTCAATTTTATGTATTAAGTTTGCTAATAACATACATCAATATCAGAGGTACCCAGACTTTTCTCAAAGACCACTTTCAAAATTTTGCTGGTTCCGGTGACCCCCTACAGCAACATTTCTACCATATTCCTTGGCATTCGTATTTATAATGGTGAAGAAAAAAAGATAAAAATAAAAATTTTGCCTACGCTCCTTTTCTGAGATATAGTTATTATTCTAAAATAATTCAAAAATGGAATACGTGGAAGCGTGACGATGACGCGAGTTCTATGATTTTTTGACACACCAACGTAGACCCCCGTCGAGTCTACCGTGGATACCTGGGGATCCACCTGGAATACTGTGGGAACTAAGGATCTATATGATACAAAGTCATATGTAATGTAGTTATGATAATAAAAGTGTTTTATCCAAGGCACCTTGATGGTGCACCGATATTGGATACGACTACTGAGGTCTCAGTTTGTAAGAAACAGAGAGTGGCAGTAAACCCAGTAAACGTCCCGTAGACGCCATAGATTCCCCATAATAGGTGAGGAGCTTTTTATATTAATAGGAATTTATTACGTGGAACATTAACCAACATTCGCGAAATGTATGTGTAATATACCCCTATTTCCTTTACCCCTATGGGATTATGTAAATAAACATAAAACAATCTATTCAGTTGGACCCATAGTTATTTGACTACTAGATGTGCCCGCGGTTTTACCCGCGTTTATCGTTACTGCGCCGCTCCCGTGGGTCGTAGCGTGATGTTATATAGCCTATAGCCTTCCTCGATAAATAGGCTATCCAACACTAAAAGAATTTTTCAATTCGAATCAGTAGTTTCTGAGATTAGCGCGTTCAACCAAACAAACAAACAAACTCTTCAGCTTTATAATATTAGTATAGATTACAGTTACGTAGGTATGTTACGTAACAAATAAACTCATGCAGTACTATAATACAATCACATATTGCCAACTTTTTAAAGGAGATCAGAATATCCATTTAATTACAGAAACACAATACAAGGTTATTCAACTGCGGTTTTGTAAAGCATAAGGATTCGTTTAAAATCTTACAAAGATACCAAATATAGCAGCGATAGCCTAGTGGGAAACCGTTGGACTGCCACGCAGAGGTCTCGAGCTCGAACCCAAGGCGCGCATCTCGGACTTTTAGAAGTTATATGCGTATTAAATAGTTAATTATCGCCTGCTTTAACGGCGAAGGAAAACATCGAGAGGAAACCTGCATATCTGAGAATTCTCCATAATGTTCTCGAAGATATGTGAAGTCTGCCAACCTGCACTAGGCCAGCGTGGTGGACTATGGCCTAACCCTTCTCACACTGAGAAGAGGCCCGTGCCCGGCAGTGGGACAGTTTAATACAGGGCTGATATTATATATTATTATAACCGTGATCGCAAGTAAATAGTCAAAATAATCTTAAGTAATACGACCTAAAGCAAACAAATCCAGCTTTCAGCAGAAATCCTAGCAAGAAATACTGTCGTTCAAAAAATACCTGCACACATACACATAATATGTACTTATACACTTATACGCACACTTACAAATACAAACACATAATATACAGTGAACGCCTGTACCATAGACTTGCACGCACACAACCACATTGACACACACACAAATTTAAAACAACATAAATTTTTTATTTTCTTTTGTTCTTATATTCGCTTACATTTTTAATTTATTTAAATTTAGATATTCCAAACTATTTTAGCCAAGATAATTTGTTATCAAGTTGGAAGTATTCCTTTGATCTGATATAGTGAGCCACCTGGAGTTAAAAAATAGAAACTTAAGTCTATACTAGACGACTGAACAAAAACAGATTGCATTGTGATCTAAAAATAGCCATTGTATTCCCAGAATGTACTACAGATCGCACACGGAGACTGTCGGAGACGATGAAAATAAATCTGCTATACACACTGCTGGTGAGTTTGATAAACAAAGTGTATCATCATGAAATCCTGACAAATAGGTACATACATAGACTTATGTCCACAAAACTTTAAGAAATACATACATACGGAGTAACATCTGTTTACCAGCGAAGGGATAGGTAGTGTTTATATACCGTGTAGTATTTGGTGATCGTAAAATATTGATGATATATTCTGTACTAGCTTTTGCCCGCGGCTTTGCACGCGTTAATTTAGAATTTGACAATCAATTCGGCTTGTACTCTGCTTGTAATAATATAATTTAATAATGATTCAAAAGACACGTGGCGCCATCTATTTTATCATAAGAACGTTATTATTGTTTTCCTCGGGAACAGTATTTTTTTTTGGGATGAAAGGTAGCCTATGTCCGTTTCTGTACACCTGTCAACGTATATGCAAAATTTCAGGATGATCGGTTCTATGCTTTAGGCGTGAAAAGGTAACAAACAAACAAACAAACTCATTTTCGCTTTTATAATATTAGTTAGGATTAAAATATTGGACATTTTATAAAATTTTGAGAATGAACTGAGAATTTCAGAAAACCTAGAACTACACAGAAAACCCAGTATCCTGGAAATTTTATCAGGGACTAACTCTTGCGTCACAAAACGAATAATCTTTTAAAATAACAGAAATACTCAATAAGTAATATTTTGCTCAATCCAGGAAAAGAAACCGAGACCGTACTATCGCACTTGTTTCACTGAATCCACCAAAATCAATATAGTTTGAAATTATACTTTATGACTGGCCCGGGTGGCGCAGTGATATAGTTGGTGACATAGTTGCAAGTGCATACCGCGAATAAAGCACTAGATAAAAATGTATGCGATCCACTGATAAATGTTTTTCTTCTTAGAGTACATTGTTGCTATATTTTGTAAACATATAACAATAGTTTTAGGGAAAATAAAACAAATTAGACTCTTATTTTTTTTCTAACCATCGACTTTTGTTATTTATAAATAAAAATAGTATGAATGAATAAAAATAGTAGCCACAAGGCACATAAGCCTATTTAAATTCGTAGCTTGCATTTTGTGTATCCCAATACTTTCATATTTCCGTACTCTTTATAATATAATAATAGTTATAGTTTAATTTAATTTTGGGCTCTAAGTTTCATTTGTCATCATTCCGCTTCCATATTCCAGTAGTTATCTAGGCTTTGTATAGTATATGCATTTATTTCACTCACGTCTATAATCTTCATTACGATGTTTATTTCCTTTTAACCAATTTTTTTATTTATTTTATTTGACACACAATACAGAATACATTCAATATATTTTAAATTTAATGGTAACTCAGTTTTTAAGACAGCATTCCAAAACATGTGCAAATAAATGTGATACGATTCTAAGTCTAAAAATAATAAGGATCATTGAACCCAGATGAACAGAAGATATCCTATAACAGACTTCAAACATAATACCTAGCCCAAAGTATAATTATCACTTTGATTTAACAAAGATCGAAAGATAATTCAACGTTGTTCACAAAAGAACCATTCTGAATTAGTCTGCCTCGAAAATATACCAATAGTAAACCTGGAACGTACTACGGCGCGCGCACAATGTTGCAATAGATTTGTCTGTCTGTTCGATGCTGGGAATAAATCGCAAGTGACACACTGACAAATAGTTAAGCCAATTTATATGACTGTGACATGCGGGCCTGAAACTTTGCGGACAATCAACAAGAAATTTTAGTAGCTCTCTGCTGTTCCGATGTAGGTACTCCATTCTATGAATTTTCAAAGACAACATTATTTTCGTGAACAGGCTATATAAGTATTTGATATACTAATTTTCTATGGCACCCTTTCATAAAAAAAATTATTATTGTTTTAAATGTGTCTTTTATCCTCGTTAGCAACTATTTTTTACGAGAAATAAGTGTTTTTTTCATTTTTTTTTTTTCTATCTTACAGTTAAGTTATAAAATGGTAAATAAGGATAATATATAGCTTTTGGACAGTTATATGAAGTGATAAATGAGAGTTGAAAGTCTTTATCGTACGTTTTCCGTAAATTATTTCCTTTGAAGAACTATTTGGACTTTACGAGATCGTTTGTTATCGACTGTTTAGAACTTCAAGAGCCAATACGAAATGACTGTTACTTATATAGTAACCTAGTTCTGAAATTCACTAGTACCTGCAGTACAATCTTGTACTACACGTACTAGTAAATTTGTACTTGCTTTACCTGCATTGTAGCGATCAAAATCACTATTCAAGCTCCTTATCCTTTCCTTGCCTCTTAACTAAATGGTTATAGTGCTGTATTGTGTCTCTCTGTTTAATTACAAACCCTATTATATCCTAACATGTTATAACCGTAGCTACTATAAGATATATATGTCGGAGAGTTGGACGGCAACTCTCGCTTTTGACATGATGAAGCAACAAAATATAGGCGTGGTATTATACTTCGTACGTATACTAATGATAGGCAAATACAAGAGAAATAAAACAATAAAGGTTGTCTGTGATTATCTCTGAGTTGATCCGTAACGCGGCGAGTGCGTTCACCGAATGCGTCCGCGCACAAGTCTCCGGCGCTTATATAACGTCAATATAACACTGACAGTTATAACTGTCACTCCAACTGACACATTGGCTCTATGGCGACCTCATTCAAGCTTACGCTTGACGTTCCGAAACAAACCAATAGATGGCGCTTTATTCAATTCCAATTACAGAAATAAATTAGATTCCAATGATTATTTTCTTGATGCTCCGACATAATATATCTATTTTTAGGTTATAAAATAAGCTCTAAGTTAAAATGCTATAGTTTGTTTCAAATACGAAGTCTCCTTTGACACTTCATAGTACGTAACTCTGCATATTTCATATAAATTGCTAAAATAAAGAATGATTACTTGTGGTACTAAAGACTGTTTAAAAATTATTAGAATCTATACAAGACATGATGTAATTGTTTCACAAACATAATCAACTAATAATTTCTATTAATATTAGTCTTAAAAAATTAAAAGATTATATTTACTACGATACCATGGTTACGCACTAGAGAATTTTTTTCCCTTCAGTCATAGAGTCGCGACAATATGAATCGGATAAAATCTAATTATTTCGAGGTAAAAACAATTGTCCGAGAAATACTTCAGTAAATTTGTATTAGGTATTAATTATTATTACGTTGCAACATACCTTAAATCCCATTAAAACATTAATATGTTTTCTTTATAAAAAAATGGATGTGAAGATGCGATATTTTACGTATGGTTTAAATATCCCATATTTTTTAAAGAGTAGTTTTCTTGAAAATCATAATCTGTTATACCACAGTTATTTCACCCTAATACTAAATATGGAGTAAGTATGTGATACTAGAATTAATCAAGGATAAGTCCAGATTATTTTTTAACAAGTAATCACGTTATATATTATACCTAACTAACTCCTTTTTTGTTTTTCTATTTCTATAATTTTTGTTTCGATTCTAAACCCACGATTACAGATCATCACGATTTGCTTGGAAAGTTAATCGGTAATCGATTTCGTGATGTGTCGACTGAAATGGTCTTTTACTATCGCTGTTCAACGATCATCTGTCAAATGGGACTTCATATTTGAAACGCACTATAGCTGAGTAGGGCACTTAATTATAATGTTGCGCAACCATTTCAATCGTGTGTATTACAACAAAATTAACTTAATCTCATGGCGCCGTGTGTTTCATTTTATTTGTCCTTATATCAGCAAGAGTGGATCATGTCCAATTAGTTACTAGCCGAACACCATTCCTGTGTTCGTTAAATAAACTTACTGTTTGACTTAACACAACACGACTTATGAAAACATTAGCAGCATTTCTAATTAAAATAACTCATTTATAACTCACCGTATGTACGGATTTATTTATAGGTTTTATATTTATAATATAAATAAATTTCAAAGGCCATCAAATTATATTTATTATTTAAACGTTGCTATATTAAATTTTTATGTTTAAACTTCGCTTCACGTAGTTTAATTGCTTTTTCTGAGTTAATAAGTTGTAAATAAGTGAAGTTAAGTCAAAGTCAAAAATCATGTATTCACTTAGGTTAAGTTTAAAATTATGAGGTTCAATGTTTGTTTGTAAATCACGTTGAACATCATAATTTGTGAATTAGTGAGTTAAACAGAAACATTTTTGTCATTACATATATATCATTGAAATATCTGGGGTTATTTGTAAAAGTTAGGTAAAACAATTAGTGTACGGCTTGCCTAAAAGGTTAACGGTTATCGCAGCCGATTATCACTTATAATACCAGGGGCATATGGCTCGCATGTTGCCAATCTCAAGTAAAAGTAACGCATGATAGGATAAATTGTAAAGATTGGATTGGAAGAATTAGGACCGGGATTCTTACTTACTGAGGGACACACAGTAACAGCGTCACTACTTTTATCCTGGTTTTCTTTTGGAGTGTGATACTTCAACTCGCAAGACTGCTTACAAAACTTACAAAAACTAAACTTGAAGGCTAGCGTAGCTTCTACCTATTCCTTCAATAGTTAGAAATGAGTGGTAGAGTTTAATTACACGTTTCTGACCACATTTTAACAGGGCTCTAGATATAGGGCTGATTTTATATTTTAAAGCTTTTTTGTAATGAGTGTCTCAGATAGCATCTCTCTGTTAGAGTGCTCTCTTTCTTTCAGTGAGCCAGTAGGCTGGCTCACTAGCTCTCATAACAAAAAAATCTCGCTTCAGATATTGATCGAGGTCAAAACTTGCATAAACTTACGCTTAGGATACTCAATATCGATGCAGGTCATAGGAGATGTACGAGAATGTTGTAATAATAGGATACAATTTTACCGTTTAGTGGTGAATCCACACGTTTGTCAGCGGTCAGTGGTGTAATAGTAAACTAGAATTAATACGGGCATTTGCTACCGCAGTTCGTTAAAGCGTCCAATTTGGAACCCTGCCACTGGGATAAGATAAAGCATTTTTAATCCATCTAAATGGAAAACAAGCATGCAGCCTATCCAGCGATGTGTGATAAAAATACACAAAAAGAAATTCAAATGTTCCGAAATTGTATTCGAATGTTTATTAATTTGCTGTTACTGAATATAATTTGAATCAAAATCGAATATTCGGATCATGATTTAATGATGACATGATTGACAGATAGGTCTTGGTCGATACATCATGCTAAGTTTCGTTTGACCTTTCTTTGGCTCTTTCTGCTAATACTTCTATCTACTTCTTCGTGCTCGACACTACATGACACTGGTCTTTTACGCGGCAATTAAGACAGTTAGGTCTCATTATGTAAGTATGTATTAACATAATTAAATAATCACTCAATTTCAATTTAATTTTCTTGACAAAGAATCGAATATTTCGAATGCTTGCAGATTCGAATAATTCAAATTTCTATCGATAATCTCACACCGTTAGAACGATCTGATAGTAAGTAAATTGAAAGAATACCACATGAGCATTATCCACAAATAAAGAAGGAACCACTACGCTATCGATGTATAGAAGGCTATAAAAGCCTTGTCATGTAGTATTTAGTGTAACCAATAAGTTCTACCATGACTTTTATAGTTTTTGACGCACTTCAACGCGATCGTTGATATGTTTTCCAAATATCAAGTCTTTACCTATGCATTTGCCGTTTTGTTTGCAGCATTTAATATCAAATTTGAATTCGAGAACATTTTACATGTTTAGTTTCTTGACCTTAAGACCAAGTATAGTTTAACTTTAATTTGGAAAAACAGCAACCATCATGTAATTATTACGAAATGAAGCAACCAATCTGCACTACCTACCACGGTGCTGCAGCATTATGCTGAGATAAGTGCCATTTTTGGTCTCGCACTGGCGGTATGATTAATTATATAAATTGCTTATTCGTTTTATATTTTTTTTATTTTTGTATATCTAAAATTTTTGTTTATTTTTTATTTGTTTTATGCCAGTGTAGAGGACAAAATAAACTGTTTTCTTACTCCTCCGAAATTTCATACTCCTCCGTCCGCGCAATTTTCGTAAAAAGGGATCCAAAGTTTTCGCTTCACGTATTAATATATAGATAAAGATAACATGCAACGAGAAAACTTAAAAGTTAACAAGCACATAGATTCATATTACATGAATATTACTATTCAAAGGCAGTCGACTAAAATGTCGCATGTATATAAACATCCTAACATCACGTGCTTCACAACTCTTCTACTTAGGAGTCAGGGTCCGCTAAAATGACTTCCGGCACAACATCCTGCATTATCAACAACAAGAATAGCAGACATGAAAGTTTGTTGCGGCGGGTTCAGACAAAGTTAGCTATAGATATGCACCTACATATATTATGTTAGATAATGTGTTAGGAGGTATAAAAGATCTCTATGGAGAATTTTGTTGACGATATTTTGCGTAATCCTAATCCTAACTTCCTAACTAATATTATAAAAGCGAAAATGAGTTTGTTTGTTTGTTACCTTTTCACACCTAAGCTACCTTTCATCCCGAAAAAAAATTACTGTTCCCGAGAAAAACTATAAAACGGTCTTATAATAATAGATGGCGCCACGTGTCTTTCGAATCATGATTGAATTATAATTATTATTACTAGCAGAGTACAACCCGAATTGATTGTCAAATTCTAAATTAACGCGAGCGAAGCCGCGGGTAAAAGCTAGTCTATTATACATTAGCTTTTGCTCGCAGTTTCGCTTTGTAATAGTATTTCTTCTGGATGAAAGGTACCCTTAGTTATTTTCTGTACCCTTGACAGTATGTATGGGAAATGTCATGATGTTCGGTCGAGTACATAAGGCGTAAAATGTAACAAACAAACTCACATTTGCATTTATATTATTAGTTAGGATAGCGAAATGAGCAGCGATAGCTCAGTGGGGAGACCAACAGACTGCAATGCAGAGGGTGACGGGTTCGAACCCACGTCGCGCACCTCTGACTTTCGGAAATTATATGACTTTTCGAAATTATGTGCGTATTGATCAACAATTATCGCCTGCTCCGTACCTCGGAAAGCACGTTAAGCCGTTGGTCCCGGCTGCCATGAATATCTATGGCAGTCGTTATTGGGAGAGTGTCGATACAAAAGATCCCACTGGGTCGAAGTGTCGCCGGTCTGCATTGACTGGCCCCCACATAAGATAAGATAAGGATAGCGAAGTGTTCATATATAAATTTATAGACCGGAGAAGCATTAAATTTTTAAATAACTACCATAGACTAAGCATGTATTGGAGTATATTTTGAATAGTGCCAACAACTTCTATATAACCGACTTACTATTGTTTAAACATTTATTTGGACCCTGAAGCCTTACTATTTAAAAAAGTAAACAAAGACATCTCCTGCACTAGGAATAAATCCTGTGTCATGGGGGACTTTACAAATATTCAAATAACTGACGCAAAGAAGACCCAAACTTGGAACAACCATTTATGGATCAAACCTCGGTCTTGATGGCGTAGTGGTTAGTGTAACCGACTGTCACGCCTGAGGTCGCGGGTTCGATTCCCGCACAAGTCAAACATCTGTGTGCATGAACATGGATGTTTGTCTTGGTCTGGGTGTTTCTATGTATAACATGCATGTATTTACAAAAAAAAAGTATATGTTATGTATGTTTATTGATTGTCTAGTACCTATAGTACAAGCTCTGCTTAGTTTGGGCTAGATGGTGTTGTGTGTATGTGGTAGAATATTATTATTATTATTACACAAAGTTTTGCTCCGTGTGGGATTCGAACCCACAACGCTCGACGCAATGGCAGTGGCGAGGCGACCACTTAAACCACTACGCCATACGTGCAGTCGAAGCAATGGATTTAGAAAGGTTGTAGAGCAGCGATAGCTCAGTGGGGAGACCAACAGACTGCAATGCAGAGGGTCTCGGGTTCGAACCCACGTCGCGCACGTCTGACTTCCGGAAGTTATAAGACTTTTCGAAATTATGTGCGTATTGATTGACAATTATCGCCTGCTCCGTGCCTCGGAGAGCACGTTAAGCCCTCGGTCCCGGCTGCCATGAACATCTATGGCAGTCGTTATTGGGAGAGTGTCGACACAAAAGATTCCACTGGGTCGAAGTGTCGCGGGTCTGCACTGACTGGCCCCCACATAAGATAAGATAAGATAGAAAGGTTGTCAGTCATATTCATAAACTAAAATATAGTGCTTCTACCACTCAGTATACATAAAGGTTGGTCGAACTGAAACTATGTATTTCAGTCAGATATGAAGCAAACACAAAAAAGTTGCTTTCTAAAGTCGCCAGCATATTAAACTGTGTACATTTAAAATGTAAACGATGCGAGGTGTCATCCCGTGAAAAAGCGATAGGCCAACGCGTTGCGTTCAATGTTCATGAAATAAAATAAATACGATCTAATTTAGCTACACACATCACGTTTGATATGTTCGCGTCGCGTTTCTCAAAATTACGTTTATTTTTTATTTTCTGTCACATACACACAACACCATCTAGCCCAAACAAGGCAGAGCTTGTATTATGGGTACTAAACAATGAATAAACAAACACATATATTTTTTTTTGTATATACATACATAATTATTATACATAGAAACACCCAGACCAAGACAAACATCCATGTTCATCCACACAAATGTTTGACTTGTGCGGGAATCGAACCCGCGACCTCAGGCGTGGCAGTCGGTTACACTAACCACTACGCCATCGAGGCCGTATATTGCCGCGTTAAGAGCGCTTACGCCTTGTGGTCTGTTTCCAGTAGCAACTTCGCATATATGTAGGTATGTGTAGATTGTATTAAAAATGTTTTTAATACAATCTACTGACTTAGGTAAAATGATATCATGGATTGAATTGCAACTAATATTACAAATGCGACCGTGAGTTTGTTGTTTTCGAGCAATTACACGGGTAAAAGCTTCGATCAAATATACCATAGATGCACATTCTCATACAAAAACCGCGTCAATATGTGGCACTGACCAGTACTACTTACTTATAAGTGTCTGCAGTTATTATGCAATGCAGGAAATAAACCGGAATAACCATTGAACGCCCACTGAGAAACATTTTGTAATAGTTTAGTTAAAACGCGTCAATGTAAAGCGTCCTAAATGTGTTACTCGCGATACGCAAGCGTACTAGGTATATGGTACGATCTCCACCTGTCCCACTCACTCTTGCGTGCGCTGCCCGTAAGCGAGAGCGAATCGACACCGTATTGCGTGCGCTGCCCGTAAGCGAGAGCAAATCGACACCACTACGGTGTCGATTCGCTCTCGCTTACGGGCAGCGCACGCAAGAGTGAGTGGGACAGGTGCGTAATACATGCATTTAAATTTAAACGAAAATATCTTCAAATATATTATTTAAAGCGCCATATTCAACAAAATGTAATAAATATTTCATAACAAAACTATACTTACCGAAAGTACGACATTCCATCCATTTTTTGCACTTTTAGAGTATAGTTTTTGCATTTTTTCACTACACACTTTGGCATCGTGAAACGTGTGACTGCTAGCGCGGTCGTAAAGTGGCTGCGAGCGAAACTGTGCATACGACTAATTTATGCACAGTTTTGTTGGGGCCGTTTTTCGAGCGACGATAATTCTACTATGACGATAAATTGATATATATGACGATAAATCTATGGTATATTTGATCGAAGGGTAAAAGCGATTAAAAAATTTTTACATACATACATACATAGATTCACGCCTGTTTCCCAGAGGGGTAGGCAGAGACTACGCATTTCCATTTGCTACGATCCTGACACCCTTCTCTGGCTTCATTCCTTTCATCACATTCCTCATATACCTACGCCCGTCGGTTTAAGGTGCTTTTAACCTGGCCTTTGTCCAGAACGCCTCCTAAAGAACTTTTGAATTTGAATATAACACAGAATACTCGGATTCCCCTATTTTTCACAAGAACGAAGCTGAAAGCAGAAACTAGTTTTTCCAATAAAGTAATGCCATAAGAACCCGCCGCTATTCATCAGCGACTATACATCTAGAACAAGATTAGCAAGTTTCCGGCGAGGCTTTGACACCGGATGCCCATACTAAACTAATTATACCAACTACCTCCTAGTTCAAGATAGCACCGATGCTGAACTTTGTTATGTACGTCACGGACGAGTTTTGGTGTCAGCAGAATTGAGAGTGTGCTGTTTTGGTTAGTAATTTAAAAGTTAATTCGTTTGCCTTTTGGTTGTATGAAGATTGGGCTGAACGTGAGATGCTGGGCTTAATACGTACATCAAGTGTTATTGAGATTTTATATTTACAAATTTTCGAAAGGTTTGGGTCTGGATTCTTGATTGTTATACAACAAACTAAATTTTTTCTGCAGCTTCGCTCGCGTTAATGTAGTTTTTGTCAATAAATTTCTATACCTTCGGAACAGTAGGTACCTTTTTCTAGATGAAAGGTACCCTATATTCTATTCTGTACTCCTGACAAGTGTATGTAAAATTTTTGATGATAGAGTAGTTAGGCGTGAAACCGTAACTAACAAACAAACACACATTCGCATTTATAGTATTAGTTAGGATTTGGTACTAAAATAGTTTAACTGGTGATAAGTTATACATAGGCTGTGATCTTTTACAAAACTAGGGTATCGCTTGCGTATTACCGACCATAGGACAAAATATACATGTATAAGCTATGGAACAAAAAGAACGGGAAAGATAATTTCGTGTGACTTCAGTACTCTTACTTATTGGATGAAACGCAGTAACTCTATTACTATACTCTAACGCCGTTTGCCTGTAGAGAGATGATACATCCCCAAACGAATCACTATATAATTGGCATATATACTTCTTCAACTTAAAGAAGTGCCTAGTAGACGGATTTCTTTTTATAGATTTCTATCAATAGGTTTCAAATTACTAGTATTTGTAAATCCTTCGAACTAAGCTAAATGCTTGTGTTACGAGTGCTCAAGTCGGTAGTGCAATGAGTCGGGATCGAACCCATGACCTATTGATCGCAAATCCAATTATTATCCATCGCCAATAACTTTGAAATATTGCTGGCTATAAGAAAACATGGTTTTATGATAAGTACTTTGGTAAACAAACTTAAGACATTTTGTAACTCTTGCAAGACCATATGTCACTTTTAATGTTAATCCCACACAATCAATAAGATAGTCAACAGATTGCATTATTAATATAATTTCAACATATTTACACTTTTCATTTAAATTACAACAATTCTACCAAACCGCAGGGTTGCCACATTCGCAACTTGTAATCATAGTTTCAAAGTACTAATCTCAGTTTCGAAACTAGATGTTTTGTATTACTTAGTCAAATTAGATTCATCTGGGTTTAAATTATAATGGCCCTTATACACGATATACCCTTTTCACAATGAGAAGAGGCCCATGCCCAGCAGTGAGACAGTTCAATACAGGGCTGATATTACTATTATAATAAGGCTTATGTTTAACTTATCACCAGATATAGTAAAATATAACAGTCAAAAATAGTAAATGATCACCAAATTGCACAGCAACATATATTTAAAGAGATCAAACTAAGTCGACGGAGCCCCGCGAAGCGGGGCTCCTATTTTTGGGCAGCTGTAAGAAGGAACCAAACATAACCTAACTCTTCCGAGACGGAATGCAGTGATTTGAGGCGTATAGGTGCTCGTTATGATATATTTTAGTAAGCATGTTTTGCTGAGCAATTAGTATTTTTGGTGGTCATTATATTATTGTGAGTCACTAAAAGACCTAGTTGAAAACCAGTGTCAGCCTTTCGTCTGACACAAGCTGAACCAGCTCCTATTTTGATCACATCGGCTTTATCTTTTGTTTTTACTTTTTTTCGTTTATTTTCTTGTTTTCCGTTGTGTGTTGTTTATTTTTATTAGTATTTGTTTTCAATGTAAACCATAACGAATTATTTTTCATTATTTCTTTTTATGTTGTGTAAAAGGACCTTTAGTCTCAAATTCAACTTAGCTAGCTATTGGCACTGTTTAAGACTTGGCTAATTAATAAGGCAATTGAAATAATAAATATATAAAATGACATTTAAGTTATTTGTTTAATAAATGATATTGTTTTTAATGGAAGTTCTGTTAGTATAATTTTGAATAAGTAGTAATATTATATTGCAAATTTAATGTTAAATCTTTGTGCTACTACAAGTTATGAAATAGGAACTTTAGATTGTATTGACTGGATTTAATTAATATGACTTATTATAAAAAGTCTTACTAATATCAAAAACCGGCCAAGTGCGAGTTGGACTCGCGCACCAAGGGTTTCGTACAAACCTGTAGGTATATAAATAAAAGTTATGATTTTGTTACAGCTTAAAGGTATTATAGACCTGAGTATTTGATATGAATTTCAATTTAGTACCTCTACGCGTTCATGAGGAATGGGGTATAAGTAAGTTGTTAAGTAAGTTAAAATTATTTAAAATATTTTTATTATAATATATGATGTAACAAAAAATGTATGCTTTTCGCAATTTTTCCTTTATCTGTGCTATAAGACGTTGCTTCGCACCAAATTTCAAGATTCTGAGTTCACGAAAAGTACCCTGTAGGTTTTGATTCCCTTGCGAGTGTCGAAAATTTGCGGCATAAACAAACGGCTGTATCTTTTGATTGCGTTGGCTTAGAAGTTTGATTTTTCACAGCTCCATGGGACAGTAGACCTGAGTATTTGGTATGAATTTCAGCTTGATACCTCCACGCGTTCCTGAGAAAAAGGGTCTTGACAGACAGACAGACGGACAACAAAGTGATCCTATAAGGGTTCCGTTTTTTTCTTTTGAGGTACGGAACCCTAAAAATGAAGTGGTTTTGATATTAGTTTGTTAGCCTGTCTTTCAAGTTTGTTTCCTATCTCAGATAAATAATATCAAGATGAGTTATTACTAAGAACCGCGAAGTTGTCTTGGAATCAACTGTTGGGGCGACGCTTAGGAGTCGTCACCCGCAGGCATTTCTTGCCTGCGTTGGGCATTGCTGGGTGGGTCGCTAATGTAGTTTCAGTTCAAGTGGCCACCACTCACCATTCGAAGCAGCGGGTTGGCACCGTGGTAGGTTTTATTTTTATTTTATTTATTTCGGCTTACCAGCAACTACTTATACTAATACACTTTTCTTTTACATAATTAAATTACATAATAGTATAGTAGCCTTTTACAGGCAAGCACAGCATGCACAGGTTTTGTAAAGTTAATAAAGCGAAATTTAGAAAATTAATTTAGAAACAATATATAATTATATGTAAATAATTATTTAGGCAATATATAAATAAGAACTATAAAATTAATATGCAATCTAATAATATATTATATAACACTAAATATTAAAAATTAGGTAAGTAAACATATATTTAGTCGGTAATACCCTAGACCCGGTTTCATCTTTCCTCGAGTGAGCCATCATAACGTCCCCTTTTTTGGTATCAACAGAAATAAAACAATAAAATATAGAAAACTATTTTGAGGTATATATTTTATTCAGAGCTCTAGAATTTTTAAGCTATTGCATAGCTTCTATCGCGGGCCTTGAGCGTGGAGACCGAATCCAGAAATTCCGTAACGAAAATAACCTCCGACCGGCACAGCGGTGATACTTTTTGAAGTTATACTTCTTTAGGCGCGTTATGAAAAAATGATGAGAGTGAAATTTTAAGATGCGCGCGCATCACTGTGACATAAATGCTACATGTTGAAGTTGGCCACAGAATAGAATTAAAAGTATATATTTTTTTAAATGACTATAAGTTAACTCATATACAGGCTAGTTGCAAAGTATCCAACGAAACGTTGTTATTTTCAAATTCGATAGAAATACCATTTAATATGAAATATATTATTCATATTAATAATCAATTCTAAAAAATGGTCAATTAAATATTTTAGTTTTTATTTAACTTGATAATAATTTCACCATGCTCAAAAAGTGTAACTTGAATTAATATCACAGACAAAAAACAAAGGAAAAAAAATACTGCATAAATAAAATAAATAAATAATTATAATTGCATAAGTTGATAAAAAATGCTATGCAATAGCTTTACCGCGGCAGTCTCCGAGTGCCACACGTCTTTTTTTCTATTTTTATTATTAAAATAAATTAAAGTATATTTTTAGATCATCAGAGTCACAAAGATTTAATATGATCTGTGACCGCATGTCGTAAAAATACTGCTAATCAAAATAATTGCATAAACATAAAACGCCTGATTTTTGTATCTGCCATTGTTTCGTAACGGTACTTAAAGCGACTGCTCTGCGTTAGGTCTCGGGTTTGATTCCCGGATTAGGCACAGTGTTACTGGGTTATCTGTTGAAAAATTCTCAGTCACAGCACGGAGTCTGATACTACGTCCAGTAGAAGGCAATAGTATACCAAATGAATGCGACCTAAAGCCATACCCAGCTAAATATAGTGTGATGCACCTCTTCCTACCCGTCTAGGAAAATAGGCGTGATACTATGTATATAATAAACTAGATTTTCCACACGGCTTCGCTCGCATAAATGTAGGTTAGGTTAGGTTATGTTGTTTGGCCTGGGGGTGATGGGCTGCGCGGGCCTGCTCGCTACCCGATGAGCACCAGGTCGGAGAGGCGGCGTGCGTGTTTCTACGCGTGCCTCTGAGTCGTGTTTTTGTCCCCCCACAAGGGGACAGTAGAGGAAGTGTATTATGTAGTGGCCTGCCGTTTCACACGGCGGGCCGAAACTTCGGCGGGGTCGCGATTACATATGAAAGCGATTCGCGCGGCCCTGCCGTCTATGGTTATGTCGAAGAACACCGTGGTGTGTTTAGTCGGTATTACCGGGGTATCTTTCCCCCGGTGAGCCCGACATAACCTCTCCGTCGCCCCATGGAGAGGTATGCGTCGTAGCATTCCCTCACGTACAAAAAAAAATCTTTTATCTGGATGAACCTACCCTATGTCCTTTTCTGTTCCCCTGTCAACGTAACGCGAAATTTTGTAATGATCGGTCAAGTAGTTAAGGCGTGAAAGCGTAACAAACAAACTCATATCAGCATTTATAATATTAGTTATAGTTATATTAACTCAAATTAACTTATAATTAATAAGAACAAATTAAGTAGGCGGCGAAAAATTCTTTCGTAAAAATCAAACAAAACACAGCCATTAAAAACTTACATTTCAGTGATTCCAGAGAATACCTACTAAAACATGGTCGTAACTAAATTTTAATTGGCCAGAGAAAATTTTACGATTTCAAGATACAAAGGATTTCAAACATTTAATACCGTTTCGTTCAAAAATATATTCAGTGGACTTCCCTAGGGCCTTTCAGGAATGTAAATTGTAACTTTATATATAGCAAGCATTTGTTCTGTCAGCCCAGTTTATTAGTGAGACACGAGATTTACGGACATTGAGAAAACATACGATTATTTTTGGAATATGTTGTCGATTCTCGAACACATGTGGAATTAAAATGAGATCGAGGTGTTGTGTTGTGGTTTGGAATGCGATACATTTAGGAATAGAACTACCCTTCCCTTTTACGTAGATGTTGTAGGTAGACGATTAGGATGACGTCAATGTACGATACCTTACGAGAAAGAAAGTTAAGTAATTTCTATCCCACTTTAATTTAAATCAGATACTTATCCACCGCGACTCGGCAAACGTTATCTAGGACGCCCTCCGACCAGGTGGGATGACGATCTGCAAAAGACTGCAGGCAGATGCTGGATGCGGCAAGTTGAAGACAGGGCGCTATGGCGCTCTTTGGGGAAGGGCTATGTCCAGCAGTGGACTATTATAGCCTGATAATGATGACTTATCCATAGCCAAAAATCATTTATTTATTTAGTTGACAAAGTAATACCAGGCTCGGTACATTCATTTGTGAATCCCACAAATCTTTGCCCCTTGTAGGATTACAACCCACAACCACTACGCCATTCGTGAAGTCATGTATAACGGTTTGTGCGTTTTCGACTATTATAAAAGTTGTAAGCGAATACAATAGAGTTTGAATTATTATAGCGAATCTTATAGCGCTAATGCAGTGAATTCACGTAGTAGAATAAAATTTGTAGTCTCTACCGTCCACTCTGGAAAATAATCGTTGTATTTATATTTATTTATTTATGGTGTACAAAGCAGAACATAGTACAACTCGCAATACTAAATATCAAGATTATAATTATATGTAGAATCGTATACCCTGTATAGTTATACGACTCTACATACATATATAATTATACTGTATATACGTATGACAATAATTTGCGAAGTCTACTTTTGCTGTCGCCTACGGTATTTCCGGACCAATACGACCTACAACACTTCAAGAAAAGAGTGTACTCCTTTTTAAAACGACAACGCACTTGTAACTCCTTTTATTGTTGCCGGTGTCTATGGGTGGCGGTAATCGCTTACCATCAGGCGATCCATCTGCTCGTTTGCCCCCTAATCCATAAAAAAAAGGAATATTAGAACGCTTTTTAATTTTGTTGTTTTCTTTTTAGTTTAATATTCTTGTAAATAAAATTTGTTTGTCTATATAATATCAGCCCTTTATTAAACTGTCCCACTACTGGGCACGGGCCTCTTCTCCATGTTAGGTCATAGCCCACCACGCTGGCCTAGTGTGGGTTGGCAGACTTCACAAATCTTCGAGAACATTATGGAGAACTCTCAGACATGCAGGTTTCCTCACGATATTTTTCTTCACCGTCAAAGCGAGCGAAAATTAACTATTTAATACGCACATAACTTCAAAAAGTCAGAGGCGCAACTTGGGATCGAACTCGACACCTCTGCGTGGCAGCCCATTATATCTAAAGCTGCTGATATTTGTTGTATCATCATCATCATCATCATTTCAGCCTATTGCAGTCCACTGCTGGACATAAGCCTCCCCCAGGGTGCGCCACAAGGCCCTTTCTCCCGTTTTCGCCATCCAGTCACCTCCAGCCACCTTTTTCAGGTCATCGGTCATTTGTTGTATACATTATGTTAATTATTTAATAATGTAATTGTTTATTGAAAATATAATATTATGTATTTAACTGTCATAACGCACATCAGGCAATAACGCAGTCTATTACTATTCAGTCTACATTACCTACCTCAGAAACGACTCGATCTTATCATAATTATACCATTAAATAACATAATTTATAGATCAATGTAATTTACAACTACAAACAGTTATTCTATGCACGTAGCGGTAGTAAATTGTTGGCAAATTGTGGTCTAAATAAGTCAGCGACTGTTTACTTTCTGTGATAGACTCACGCTTGCATACTCCTGATGGGGAAGACAGCGTTCTATTACTCTAGCATTTGACAGCTATGTTTCATACAAACATACATAAATAGTCTCATATCTATGTCCTCGAAGGGATAGGTATACGTTTAGATCCTACGTAGGTAATATGAGGCGAGACTATTGGTTTCTAACAGGCACGATCCCAGACTTCGAACTGCTAAAAATTTTTTTTCAGAAAATCCTTTGACACTCTTTCTGCCGCGACAATTGTACGTGAGATCTCACGCACAGTAGTTGCGTACTAGTGAGCTAACAGTGCAGCCTCTAATATACGACTGGAAGATCATACGATCTTGCTGTCTTTCTATCGCACTATACATGAAGTCAACTTCCATATAAGTGTGATAAGTTCCTAAATATTTATATAAAGCAACTGCCATTTGCAGTAATTGCAATTTTAGGTTCAACGTAATATTGACAACATAGTATAATTTCTGTATAACTCTTTGGCGATTTACGATGGGTAATTCTCGATTAAAATACGAATTATTTGAGTATGCAAGCAAATCGAATTATTTGATACCTTGATAATGACACTTTAATATTTAAAAATTATTACGCATGAAATCATCGGCATGCAGCATAACAGGCATGGAGGGTCTTGAAATATTGCATGATATATCTACAGCGGATTATATAGCGCAAAATATTTACTACAATATGTGATTGCAATATACTAGCCGGCAATCAGCCAACAATTAGAATACACATAACTATTTTGCATACGGCAATATAAAGAATTATGTTTGAATTGGCTTCAAAATATCGTATTAGTATCATTTGCTCATTGTCACGTGATTCTATTCTATACACACGTAGAATAACTAGATTTAATTTACTTATCGTCTTTATTCGAGTATGTAAATTTTCTGACGAACTTATAATCCTTCTAACGTCTTGTAAGAACATTTGAAGTTCTATGCAGTGTTATCTGCAACTCTGATATTATTACTAAATTTATAATTTCATTTGAATGGTAAAGATAGCGTTCCATTAATCTTAATAAATTAGAAGAATGAAGTTTTAATTACAGGTAGTATAAATTCAAATTCAAATTTCAAATTCTAATTAAAATTCATTTATTTTGCTGGATAAAGGTTATAAAGGTGTTATACAAAAAGTTTGCTTTATATTAATACAGTCCTCCTTATTCTACCCATTAGGCATGCAATATTAAAGATTCTTTATACAATACAATAATAATAATGTCTCAATATTAATAATGTAACATAATAATTAATAAAAATTTTAATAGTAGGTATTTACAATGTCAGAATATAATATGTCAATAATAATAATAGTCAATGATGTTATATTTGGATAGTTATGTCAAGCAGGTATATAAATCTAAAAATAATATGCTTTCAAAATAAAATAAAATAAAATAACATTGTACCATAGCCAATAATACATAATTAATTGCCCTCCAGGAATTCATTGATTTTATAATAACATTTATTCACCAAATACATATGCATATGTTTTTTAAATAGATTAATGTTTAGATCTTTTAACTCATTTGGTAGTCTATTATAGATTGCAGGTGCCATATAATATAATTATACTCTTATGGAGTAGAGCTGTGTTTGACTTGCGCAGTCGCAGCCTATTCTCGGTTATTTGTCTCCTATTGCGGGTAACAGTATCCGCCAAAGTAGGATAAGGAGTAAATATGTAATTATTTGAAAAATAAATATTATCTGGATTGTCACTAGTGTGGAATAATTATTGAGAAGGATAAAGCAAAATGTATTAGTATTTATTGCTAATATTAATTTGTAATAAATAACATTATTTTATATATTTTGTGTTTTTAACTTGCAAATATCGTCCTCTTTTATATAATAACAGGTTGTAAGATTTGGTAGTTATAAAATGTTCAAATGAAAGGAGACCGACCACCTTGAATGGGACCATGGCCTGGGCGTGAACAATTTTATATTGTAATAACAATATTAATTTTGAGTAGCCTAAACTAAATAGAAAATATTATTCTATGAAGTTTAGTGTCAAGCTCATTAAATAATAAAATGAAACACATTGTTTAAAATAAATATTTATTTTTATGTGTCACCATCACCTTCATAAGTTATTAAAATATTTTCTAAAAACTGGGCTGGTGGAGTGACATTTTCATATCTTGCTTAGGTACCATATTACAGACATTATGTGAGCACAGCAACCAACAGTCCTTCGGCCGACTATGCAGTTGCGGTAATACTGCCTTATTGCTTCCAGGCTGTGTGTATTATTTTAATATATAATATATAAATAAAATACATCAATTTCATACTACTGGATGGTAACCAATATTTATTATATATTAAAACAAAACTTTTAATATTTTAATTTCTTTATAAGACGATTGTCCACGTGCAGGCCGAATATGGACGGTCTCCTTTATATTATACAGAAATGATCACTAATTTCTTGTTTTTTCCCATTGAATGACTATAAGGTGGCAAATCGGTAGGAACACTATGTCATTAATCCTTTATTGTTGTATATCTCGACAGAAAAATAGAGTTACATACTATCGTTAGTGCGTATTTTAAAGGTTGAAACCTTTTTAAAGACGTCAATAACCATTCGATTTGACAAAATAAATTCACTCAACAGTTTTGAGATCATTGATCTTACTGCGTTTAAATTCATAACTAAAACTTCAAATGCTCATCTGCGTTTCAATGAGACTTCACCGTAACTAAACATTTAAATTCCACTCATGCGTTTCAGTTATATTTACAAGTTTATAAACTTGAGTATAATAAAACAATTTAGGTCTACAATTTAGATAGACTAGTTTATTCTCAAAGTTATCCTTTAAACTTGTAAGTAATGGTTGGGTTACCGTATTTATATGATTAAAGAGAAGTTTGTGACTAAACTTTAATGGTTTCTTCAATGTTGAGAGGTCAGTCTTTGGATGAGTGACTGCTGAATATGTAAGTAAAGATTATGCGATTATCACTGAAAATATAATTATTTGAAAATATATGACTTAACAGTCATAATTATTACTTTCAAATAATTATATTTTCAAATAATTATATAATCAATCACAATGCAACGCATCTACCAACGTAGATGTGTTGCATTGTGATTGATTGTATTTGAATATTTTTTTTATTTTTGAAGTCAAAACTTTATTAGCGGCGTTGTGCACTTTTTGTGATGGGTAAAAAATGTTAAACTCGCGTCAGGACACGTGACCTGATCGAAAATTCGTAAGACGGAGGGAGAATTGTCATGTTTGTGTACGATAGCGCAATAAATGAATATTGTATTTTACCACATAAATGATAGTACTTTTATACTGATAATTAAAGCAATTCGTGCAAAATTATTCCCTAACCATTCCAAAATATCAAAAATGCACAACGTTAATATTCAAGTTTTCACTTCTGCCAGCACTTCCGGAGTGCAACCCGTTGTTTTTTTATATTCTATCACATACACACAACAGCACACTAAGCAGAGCTTGTACTATGGGTATTAGACAATGGATAAACATACATAATATATATTTTTTTTATAAATTCATTCATATTATACATAGAAACACCCAGACCAAGACAATCATTCATGTTCATGCACACAAATGTTTGTCTTGTGCAGGAATCGAACCCGCGACCCCAGGCGTGGCAGTCGGTTACACTAACCACTACGCCATCGAGGCTGACAAATGATCACAATGACATAATGATTGCATGATCGAATATTCGAATCTTTGAAATAACTTTGATAGATTTTTCGTTTTTATGTATTGATACTAGGTACTTACCTACTATTCTTTTAGCTTGCTATATCTGAAATTGATTCAATAGTCAACTATACTGTCGTTCACTTATTGCTCATACATAATCAACTATCAATTATTATTCGGAGCAGCGATAGCTCAGTGCGGAGACCAACAGACTGCAATGCAGAGGGTCCCGGGTTCGAACCCACGTCGCGCACCTCTGATTTTCGGAAGTTATATGACTTTTCGAAATTATGTGAGTATTGATTGACAATTATCGCCTGCTCCGTGCCTCGGAAAGCACGTTAAGCCGTCTGTCCCGGCTGCCATGAACGTCTATGGCAGTCGTTATTGGGAGAGTGTCGACACAAAAGATCCTACTGGATCGAAGTGTCGCCGGTCTGCACTGACTGGCCCCCACATAAGATAAGATAAGATTATTCGAATAACGATTACTAAATTAAAAACATTGAAATCACTGAAACATTTAATGCATATTATTTTATACACATGATACTTATGTTTGAGGGGTCTGTCTTACATGTATATAGGACGTTACTTGTTACATCAAAGTGAAATAGAGTCGGTACTTCACTCAATTTAGATGACTATCGCTTTTAATATCTACAAACAAAAGATTTAAAGTTGTATAATATTTTCTTCTATTTACGCAAATGTTATTCATTGAAATTAAACTACTATATACGGATTTTATCGCGTTGTTTATTTGACACTTTATTACAAAATTTTGAAAAACTGTTACACTACTATTAAACTTTACTAATTTCTAAGCTAATTAAATTATTGAAACTATCAAAACTATTTATATATTGTAATACATATTGTAATAAAGTGTCAAAAAACGCGATAAAATCCGTATATAGTAGTTTAATTTCAATTTAAAGTTGTATTTGCTACATTTCGTTTAAAGTCAAGAATGGTAGGTCTCACCGTAATTTCCTCTTCGACCAAAACTATCTCGACCAAGGAATTTTAATCTGCACAAGATCGTTGCCAAATAACCGTATGTGCTTGGTAAACAGGTTATGCAGAAACTTATGTAAACGTTTATTTGAAAGTTGCAGAGACTTAGTGTCCGAGTCTTTTATACTTAAAGCGTAGTGACTTAATTACTTGCTATTTAATTTTTAGTTATTTAGTAGTCACTTACTACTAAATTACTACTAATCTTTAAAGTTTGGTAACAGTAGCGATAGATCAGTGGGGAGACCAACAGGCTGCAATGCAGAGGGTCTCGGATGCGATCCCACGTCGCGCATCTCTGACTTTCGGACGTTATATGACTTTTCGAAATTATGTGCGTATTGATCAACAATTATCGCCTGCTCCGTGCCTCGGAGAGCACGTTAAGCCGTCGGTCCCTGCTGCCATGAACGTCTACGGCAGTTGTTATTGGGCAGTCAGTGCCCTCTAATATCCTGACACTAATCTAGCCTTAGGGTATCGTTAGCCTTCGGGTTGCGGAGGTCAGATAGCAGTCATTCCGTGTAAAAACTGATAACCTGTCAAATCCGGTTAGACTAGAAACCCGACCCCAAGTGACTTGGGAATAATAAAGGCTAGAGAGAAGAAGAGTCTTTAAAGTTTGGTAACCGCTTACCATCACTCGGACTACTTATTTGACACAAGCTGTGCCAAATAAGTAATCACCTGCTTCACCTCTAAGCGATGATGTCAATTTATTATTCATTCCTTAATGAATAGATTTTTTTGACCTGGCTGAAAGTTACAGACATTAACGTGATTTAGCGAACAAGATTAAACAGTTAAAACTAGTTCTCAAGTAAAACCTAACCTCTTAACTTATTGGTAACACTTTAACCTCCTTTTGACTGTATCCCCCTTTTCAATTACTTTGTACACTTCCTTTTTATAAAGACAACTCCTCTAAATTAAAATTTTAACATTCAAGCATCGAATAAATTACCTGAACTCGTCTCAACCATTTGTGAATTGTTAGCGCACACAAGCAGACATGACACATACGGGCACATCATCACATCACCTCTCGCGTTTTACCGTACTCATTGACCGGTCTAGCTAGACAGCACGCGTTTCAAGCAAACATATTTTCAACAATAAATCTGTATCTTTTATTTTTGTAATAAACAGTACAATAACTTTTTTCTTGTGAGTTATTAAAGAAAATATTCTTAGTCACATTAGCGTCTTCTTAACTGGATCACACAAAGGGGAACGCCCATTTGAGGCCACGAGTGGACAAGAGGCTAGAGGAAAAAAATGTACTTCCAGTTGATTTTGTCGTAAAAAAATACGTATTTACTTTCATTCAAATTGACGCCACTGCAATTTACAAAAAATAGTTAAAAGAGTAAGTCTATTGGGCAAGATATGAGTCCAATATAGGCCCTTCTGCGCCTTTTGTAGATGAATTATTAATAGTATATGACAATGAAGAGAAACGTTTAAAATAACAAATGTGTTTTTTTTTCATACCCTATTAAGTATAACTGGATAAAAATACATAACAAACACACCTCCTATCATAATTAAATAATTGAGCATTGAGAAAAGAGATGTTTTTGAATTATCTCACAGCCAAACACATTTTCGTATAGAAAAATAACCTCAATACATTTCTTATTTATAGGTTTTTCTAAAATAGTGGCGTCAATTTGAATATATTTTTTAGATATGTAATACTGCTAAGATAATTTTTATAGTAATTTTTGATGTCCATCTTTGGCCTGAGACACTATGGAGAATAGGCACTAAGGGGAATCCCTTTATCACGTGAGAATTCAAACGCACACACAACAGTCTTATCACTTAAAATACTATGCCATCAATGCAGTGAAACTAACAATTTAATATTCTACAATATCTTCCGTAAGACATTAAAGTGTTCAACTAATTCAATTAAAACACATCTTCTCGTTATTAATAATTAACACATAAGTCAACAAACCATTAGTATCTGCTTATAGTTTCAGGTTTATCTTTCATAAATCGACTCAGCTAGTTACTGTGTGAGTTCAGCGTACAAATAATAACCATTGGAATATTAAATGTTGGGTACCAACTGTCAATATTGCTTGACGAAAGTTTGAAGCTCGTAACGCCAGTGTTGTATTTGGTTCTCAGCAAAATTTGGGTTTGATTAATTAGGAGTGCTACACCTGTGTTTGGAAGGTTGTCATTCTTGTTTAAACTATTTGTCTTGAGTTAAATATAGTTGTGTTGGTATGATATTGTTCTAGCTTGACTATCAAAAATATATAGTAAAAGATACATCCTAAATCCTAACCTTTTAACTAATATTATAAAAGCGAAAATGAGTTTGTTTGTTTGTTTGGTCCCCCAAACTAGGCAATACAGGCACTTGCCTAGTTTGGGGGACCAGTATCAGTACTTTTTAGAAAAATACAACAACAATGTCTAAACTGTATCGGAATTGAAACGTGTAATATGTTTGTATTATTTGAGAAAATAAAGATTATTATTATTATATATTGCATGTGGGAAAACAATCAGTAGTATATTAGAAGTATACATTAAGTACTTAACCAAAATACTAACCACTAGATTTTCAAAAATTAACTTGTAAAACCTAAATTTAAACGTATAAGCAGACAAATTCAAGATGTTATATTGCTATTGAAATATTTGCGAGCATCTATACTATTAGATATAGTAATATTATAAAAAATAAATATTAGATTTTTTTTTGTTTGTTTATAAGTGAGTTTGTGAGTAGTTTTTGATTTACACCAACTCAAAAACTAATGAACTGATTTAAAAAAATCTTTCACCATTAGAAAGTTATATTATCACCGAGTACCATAGGCTATATTTTATTTAAAAAGTACTGTTACAGATAATAATCTAACATAACCTACTTTCACGCGAGCGAAGCCTTGAGCAAAAGCTAGTCATTAATATAAAAGCTTTTTTATTTAATATACCTATCTACACGATCTTCTGATTTTATTTATGATAATGATTTAAGTGTTCAGTTTTATATTGATTATATAATATTGATACCATTTTTAAGGCATTCTTAGACTAAGTAATCCGATTTGATTCATCTGTGAAGTCTTAAAATACCAGGCATAAATTATAATCTATGGTCGGCCACCGCGACCGGTGTGCCGACGCGACTCAATAGGTTAATAAAGTGTAGTGTATTACAAATAAAGTATCAAAAGATGCAACCTATTTTTGACCTAGACAACAGATTCAATATAAAATGGTTGACAAACAACGATAGATAACTTACTCTAAATGATCATGTTTACAGTATTAGCAAACATTCATCGAAATAAATATTATTTCAGTAATAATATTTTTTTTGTACTCCCTCATTAATTTCAATATCGCTTGTATAATTGTTTGCCCAGACGAATTTAATGAGTCAGACGTCTGTTTGTAAAATATCAGGTGGAGTGTGGTCATTTTGACGACCAAATATAAAAAAAAAACAGACAAATAGGTACATTCATGACCTTACGCCTATTTTTTTTTAAGTTTACTGTCACAACAAAAATAATTATATCCTACTAGCTGACCCTTCAGTCGTTATCCTGTCAATCTATACAAAAATACATTTTAAAAAGGCCAACTAATTCTTTTTTCATAATATAGAAAAGAAGAAAGACCAAATAAAAAAAACCTATGTATCCGAAAGTATAGGCAGAAGTATATTACATCCACATTTTGCTAGCTATGGTTTTATGCTTATCAATAACCATAACTAATGTAAAGAATATCGAGGTTCGGACCCCGAAGCCCAGTGACTATATTTTCTCTATTGTGCTACGGCTATATAAGTACCTATATATATTATAAAAACAGTTAAAAAACAGGATTGCACTCCGGGAGTGCCGGCAGAAGTGAAAACTTGAATATTAACGTTGTGCATTTTTGATATTTTGGAATGGTTAGGGAATAATCTTGCACGAATTGCTTTAATTATCAGTATAAAAGTACTATCATTTATATGTGGTAAAATACAATATTCATTTATTATAGCACAAACATGACAATTCTCCCTCCGTCTTACGAATTTTCGATCAGGTCACGTTTCCTGACGCGAGTTTAACATTTTTTACCCATCAGAAAAAAAGTGCACAACGCCGCTAAAGAAGTTTTCACTTCAAAAATTAAAAGCAGTTGCATAGGGTTTTAGGCAACACTCGAATAAAGGGCATAAGCTACTATAACTTATGTACAAATATTTAATATTCGCGTATCGATCGTCAAAAGCTAAATTGCCGTAGAAATAGAATCTTGAAAGTTAGCATGAAGTTTTATGGCTCAAGTAAAGCAACTTACTGGAATAACGACAGACGAAGATCGGCTAACAGTAGTTGAAAGTTAGAGAACAGCTGGAGGTCGAAGTCTGTGACGCATTTGAAAGAAGATTACATGCAGCATTGGGCTACCACAGATCGATCATGAAATGTGATTTTGAATATCCTTACTAATATTATAAATTCGAATGTGAGTTTGCTTGATAAGCTGTCACGCCTTAGTTACTTTTGTATTTGTAATTGGACTCCTTTTTCCGCATTTGAGCTCCAAGTTGCTCCATTATGCGTGAGAGTCGGCCGGTTATGGAGAAAGCCAGCCCAATTCCGCCCAGACGCACAGAAGACTCCTGGGGTCTTCGCAGGCCTCGCGGTGTGACCTCGGGTTGTTGAGGATTTCCTTACGTTGTGCTGTTACTCCCACACATTCCAGGACTACATGGGCAGCAGATTGTTCTTCGGTCAGACATCCCCTACAGAGGGGGCTGTCTGTTGCGCCTTAGTTACTTGACCGATCACCATGAAATTTCGCATACACGTCAGAAATACAGAAAAATACATAGGGTTTCATCCAGAGAAACTACTGTTCTCGAGGGAAGCTGGATACAAATAAAAGGTATATTGTTTTGTGTATGCTTGTATTTCACGTCTGTCTTGTCAGTGCAACAGCAGTAAATGCGACTGCTGTGTGTTTTAGGTTCGTTGCACGTGTCAGGCAGTGCTATTAAATTTATCTCCATATATTCTCAGTAGTACCACGGAGATTGCAACTGTGCCTGGTAAGTGACATTAAGCATACATACATACATACATAGATCCACGCCTGTTTCCCAGAGGGGTAGGCAGTGACTACGGATTTCCATTTGCTACGATCCTGACACACTTCTCTGGCTTCATTCATTTTCATCACATTCCTCATACACGCCCCTCGGATCAAGGAGCTCTTAACCTGGCCTTTGTCCAGAACGCCTCCGATCTGATCGAGAAACGTTCGCCTAGGTTTTCTTCATGCGACTGTTCCATTCACACTAGCCTTATAAACTTTCTTAGTCAGTCTTTCCTCTTCCATTCTTTCTACATGTCCAAACCAGCTTAACATACCCTTTTCTATTCTTGTCACTATATCCACTTTCATGCCGCATCTCTCTCTAATTAAGTATGTGTGAGCTAAAATATGGCGTGTAATTAGGTATGTGTGTATGTATACATATGTGTGTATACATAGATAGTATCACTCCTATATCCGCTAAGTGGTAGGCAGAGGTACTTAGCATCGACATGTCGCAATAATTAATACTAGCGGTCGCCTAGTACCTACTCAACATTCGACCAAAATTCCTAAGCTTGCTACTTTGTTTTCTATTTTCTCTATTACATATAAATAAGGTATAGGTAACCATAGTTACAAAGAATTGTATGACGTCAGACGAACAATGTCGAAATACTACGAACGCGATTCGACTGCGTGTGTCAAATGTATGGTTGTGTGCGTGTAGTATTTTTTCATTAATTTAATGTATTTCTAATGCATATTTTATAAAAATATTAGAATTCGCCCCTTCTTCTCCATATAAACTTTAACTGTGTCAAATTTCATACTCCTCCGTCCGCGCAATGTTCGTAAAAAGGGGTACAAGTTTTGCTTCACGTATTAATTATATAGATTAAATAGTTAAAGTCAAACATACTGGAAAACATTATCTTTGACTGAAGAGATTGTTGGTTGGTTATGTTTCCTGGAACTACGGATCAGAACCAAAAATTATTTTCATTTTGTACCTTATTCATTGAGAAGGATTTATGCTCTCTAACATTATGCTACAACTTGTAGAAGTGGATCATGTGGAACGTCTACGCATAGAGCATTATAATATATTTACTAAATATAATATATAACTAGAAAAAGAAAATAAGGAAAATTAGAAACCAAAATGTAGAAGTTGCCAATTTCAACACACATCAAACCCAAGTATTGTGTATCTATTCTGGGTATCCATCACTGAAGAGTAGCTTGAAATTGGGAATGACACAGCAATATCCCCATCCCAAGGGTCGTAATAAGCCATAATGAACTATCCAATAATCGCCAATAAATCAAACTTGATAGTTCGCATCCGCCTTTATGTGTGACAATTCCTGCCAATTATTTCGCGAGCGGCCATATTGTCCGCCATACTGGCTGTGGTTATCGACGATTATTATCTTTTACGATTACTGCGATCCCAGCCGTTCGGATCCCAGTCGAATCAATTTTAATATCGGTATATTTGCGACCGAAATTGTCGATTTAAATGCATTCACGATAAAAACTTTTGTTACTTGTACTGGTTTGCATGTTGTATGAAATTCAGCCATTTTGTATAATGAAAATTTTCTGTTTGCTGTTGTTGATGCGATTGTGCTGTTTTAATTAATTGTTTTATATTATTTTTTATTGTTGATTGTCTTTTTAATTCTCAGTAACAAAAAGTTCGTTCATTATTGAATGTTTGATCGTTTAACTAAATATATTTTTGATTATATTCGCTTTTTGTTTTAGAAGCACAGACAATTTGAACAAAATGGTGGTCAATCGTTAATTAAGTTTTATGACGTTTATCGGTGTGAAAATCTATAAAATATTACTCCTGGGTAGACCGTCAGGTCTGTGGTTTGTTTTCAAAGTGTTCATTTCTTTTATGGAGATTTCTTAGTAGAAATACGGAGTCTGCAAATGTGCACGGTAGCTGGCGATGAACTCACATGCTGTTGCGTGGGTAAAATATAGTTGTTTTACCCACTTTTAAGCTGAATATGGGCAAAGGTATGTTTACATTTAATTTTATTTTTATTTGTAAATGGTATAAATATTTTAACGTTTGTTTTTATTTGAAAATAATTTAATATTAGTAATATTTGATATAGCTTGAGTTCATATGATTCACTACCATTATTTTGGTAAATATTATAATTTAAGAAAAAGGCAATCCATGAAACGGGCTTATTTTTGCCACGTTATACACAATTTTAGCAATTTAAGCATTCAAATTAATATATTAAAGCCTTATTATTTATTTATTTGGAATACTAGTATCTAGGTGATGTATTATCACTTGCATCTTAACCTATTACGGCAAAAATAAAATAAATAAATAATAAAATTAAATAATTTATTTAATTGAAATTAAACTATTATATACGGATTTTATCGCGTTGTTTATTTGACACTTTATTACAAAATTTTGAAAAACTGTTACACTACTATAATCACTATTACACTAAAATTTTGTAATAAAGTGTCAAATAAACAACGCGATAAAATCCATATATAGTAGTTTAATTTCAATGAATAACATTCGCGTAAACAGAAGACAATATTACGTAGAAAACTGTTACACTACTATTAGTATTCAACTTTACTAATTTTTAAGCCAAATAAATTATTGAAACTATTAAAACTATTTATAATATTACTATACTATTATACTATTTATGTTTATGTTTACACTTTCCCCGACGTTTCGGTTGTTTTTCAGCAGCCATGGTCACGGGGAGACTAAGATGGTAGTTGTCTCAATGTTCCAGTGTAGTTATTTCAAAGTACCCGAACATAATTTATAATCATGGGTGTTTCTATTTACGCATATAGTACACATATTCCGTATATAGTAGTTTAATTTCAATGAGTAACATTCGCGTAAACAGAAGACAATTTAAGTTATTTAATGTGATTTTTTTTATTTATTTTTTTATTAGGTATTTTGTTTTTATTTTGCGGCGGTTAGAATTAATAGGTTTCCAATTATGTCCGGCATTCCAATAATTGACGGTTAAATAAACTTAATTAATACACTTAAGGCATAATTATAAGGTGAAACATGTCAAAATTACAACATCCGAGAACAACAAATAACATCGGTATCAAATATTTAAATCATAATTAAATAAAAGAATATCCTATGGTGAACCTACGTTTTTACTTTCTTAAATATTTCGAGCAATCTTTTTGACAGCTGACGAGTAATGAATGCAGCTGCCGTGCATCATGTCTCGAGTTCGATTTCGGAACCGAGCGAAGCGTTATAGAGATTTCTAGCAACGAATTCTCAGGACCGTAACCCATGGACGCCAATAGACCTATTACAAACTAAAACATAATTATTGGGTATATATAACATAAATATATACCGCCTCTGCTTAACTCTTCGTTATAAGACTTTACAATATGTAAGCAATAAGCATGAATTTGAAAGATGGCGTCTGTACTTTAGTTCTCTTGAACAATCAACATCTCAGATGCATGACGCCGATCGCAAGTCTGAGGCAGTTAAAATAGAGTAATTTAATTTTCAAAATATGTATATTCATGAACGTGTGAATATCTCATATATTGTTCCATCGGATTAAAATGCATGTATTGGTGAATAAATGACTGTGGTCACAGATCATCTCGATAATTAATTTACAAGCCACAGAAAGTCATTATCACGGCTAGTCTATGATAGCCACAATGCGTGTTTTTGCGCATTTGCGTTGTATTTAACCAAATAGCAGACTAAGACAGTCATATAGACAGACACATTGGACATATAGAGTAAGGTTTTCCTTGTGTTTGAGGTCAATCGTAAGCTGATCAAACATAGTGTTATTGGATGTAACTGTTTGGTAATTCTTAGTTGCAGCACAGAATCTGACAGTGTGTTTCTTTGCACGATTCAAAGACGCTCTACAATATATTTTTGAATTGTTGATTTGTTTAAATTAAGCAGTCAATGTTATCTTATCTTATGTGGGGACCAGTCAGTGCAGACCGGCGACACTTCGACCCAGTGGGATCTTTTGTGTCGACACTCTCCCAATAACGACTGCCATAGATGTTCATGGCAGTCGGGACTAACGACTTAACGTGCTTTCCGAGGCACGGAGCAGGCGATAATTGTCAATCATTACGCACATAATTTTGAAAAGTCATATAATTTCCGAAAATCAGCGGTGCGCGACGTGGGTTTGAACTCGAGATCCTCTGCATTGCAGTCTGTTGGTCTCCCCACTGAGCTATCTCTGCTCCAGTCAATGTTAACCCAAGAACTACAAACCGCTTGACACACTAAGTATCGGCTCAAGCTTTATAAATCGATTTGGTGTATAAATTACTGTAATCTTATGTTGTTGAATACATAAATAAATAAAACCATATCCAGATCTGATAAGGCATGGCGGAGAAAAAGTGTCCAAACGCACAAAAAGTCATGAATTCAGTAAACGATTTTATTATAAGTACTAAATGTAGGCAAATACAATTATTCGTGCGTCACTCAGCCTGGTCTCCATCACGTCGCGATTGCCGTGACGGACGACGTTGTACAGGAAATTGCAAAAGTTTCCACTTTGCACTGTGACACTTTGTTGCATTTGATCAACGCGACACAGGGCTTAATGTATTCCTGTGGGTAATAATGGCGTTGCTGATGACAGTTACTTGGTGACAAAGCGGAAGATATTAATAAATAAAGTTTAACTGCTTCGTTTATCACTTAAACGTGGCTTAAACTAGTGGAACAATAAATATATTACGGGATGGCAATTTGGAATAAATCGCTGTGCTGTTATCTCAAGATTACTGGTCTCCTGCTGATACCACAGCTTTTTTTTCTACTAAGGTGGCAAACAAGCGTACGGCCCACCTGATGGTAAGTGATCACCGTAGCCTATGGACGTCTGCGACACCAGAGGCATCACTTGCGCGTTGCCGACCCTTTAGGAAAGGAAGGGGGAAGGAGAAGGAGCGGGATGGCGCAAAGGGGGTGATTGAGCCTCAGGCACTCTCACTCACCGAACGAAACACAACAGTAGGAATACTGCTATTACACGACGATATTCTGTGAGAGGGTAGTGCTTCCCCGGTCGAGCCGGCCCATTCATGCTGAAATCAGCAAGGCTCTTCTGAAGAATGACATTTCTTATCTAGATTATTTAGCAATGCCTACTATGAGAATTGCTAAATAATCTTGGGCTGGAAGCATATAAATTACTATGGTTCCTATGCAAGATTACTGATTCCCCACTGTGAGAGCGCTTTCTGAAGTTGCATATATCAAACGTAACTCAACGCAGAGTTACTTACCTATAGGCTTATATGATACGACAGAATTAAGATAGCTACACTGATGAGAAAAAAAAGACCGCTGCTCTAGGTACTTTAAGTAAACATTCGTCGGACTTTACAAACATTCAAACAACGGATATAAAAAACATTCAGACTTGCATCATATTTATTTAGATTGGACAAATTGTTACCCATGTAGGCCTCGCTATTGCCATTGTGGGAACCACACACAACTATAATTAAATCACTAAACCATCCTCACAGTCTTAACTGAAAACTTAACGGAAACCTAGCGAGCATACCGCTATGATATATTTTTTATTTATTTGGTACACTTCAGAAACGTATATAAACAACCTATACCCCTATCAACAGAACATGAAATATCAAAATCAATTGTATGGTCTGCAAGAAATCAAAACTATCCGCGCCAAATTATTTAGTGATCGACGTTCAGAATTTTAAAGCTAAATTCTGGCAAGAAAAGCTTTGAATCACCTGATGGTCACCGTTTGAACATCCACAGCGTGAATAGATGCGATTATCAATCAACCAAATACAAGGTCACAAATTAATTACATACACACAAAGGTTATCTGGCCTCCGATCGTGTAATTAATTCCCCAATTTTTTATAAAGGATCTATTAATTTGATGGAAATCGATTTCACCATTCAAACAGGATGTATCAGAGAGAAGACACTTTTACGCTTGCTAAGGAAATGGTAGTGATTAAACAAGGTCAAGGTCTATTTCAAACCAAGTACCTACCTAATGCACTATTCTTGAACTTATAAGAAACATTATGGCACTTTTGAATTTTCACCTACATTTCGTCGATATGCCTTTAGGTCACGCGTACTAGAGAGTGAACATATTCTCTATAGAGCATCTGTGCTTAATAAATAATAACAGTGTATATAATATAGTGTTATAGTAAATTGCTTAATAGCCAGACTCCATGCTTCAATACAGATTTTTTTAATAGTAGAATTCAATTTCATTTTTCCTGACCCGGGGTTTCAACCCAAAACCTCAGCAGTCGCATTCATTACTATTGCACCAAAAAGTCAGTCTAATAAGTATTAATTTTTAAATAAATATCTAAAACCAAATCGAATTTAAAGCAAGAACACACAAGTATTTTTAAAATTAGCTCCAATTTGCCGTGACAAAGAGAAATAAACTTTGGAATGACGAGTGGCTTCAATAAATTAGTGTAGTTTACTGTGACAGAACGACGTGCGCTTGCGCCGATGCGTCGCTGCGCCGGCAGAGACATATTGTGGCTGGTAATGACTTTATATGGCTGAAGATAAATTGGTTCAATAGAATCAATGTCTGTCGGTACGAGAATATTCTTGTCTTATGTGTCGCTTGAAATTACCGTCGATTCCATCAGGGTTCAAAAATAACTAAATAATAAATTTAGGGTAAAGCTTTTAGAAGGTAAGAGACTTTGTTGGTTATGAAAACTCCAATAAAAAAAACGTTTTTGTTTATCGATTTGGGATCTTATAGATCGGAACATGTATAGTTCGTACTGCATTTGCCAATTATGCGCCTGCCATCATAAACAGTGAGTGAGTGTGTGATCTGTTTGCTTCAAAATGGATGAATGTGTTTGAAGTTGTTTGAAATTTTGTGCCATGATGGATGTATATATTATACCATTAGTACCCAAAGTGGTTCAGGTGGACCCCCAGGGGTCCACGGGAAGTCTCAAGTTCGACGGGAGCCTAAGTGGGCGTAATAAAAAAATGGGGGTGCACAATTCGTAAGCGGGGTCCACGAAAATGTATTTGCTTTCGATAGTGAAGAACTATGTGGCTTGGCTTCACCGACTATTCGACAAGTTCAGCGACTGTTACTTGTAAAAACTTATATTTCATATCGATTTTTTTATAGAGAATTACTAAAAAAAGGTCAGTCCGCCTACCGTGGTCGTGGTAGGTGTTCAGTTCCGAGAATTACTAAAAAAAAGAGATTTGATCAATTTTTTTATTTGCATGTACTTGTTTAGCTGCGCAGGAGGTCACTGCAACCAGCTGAATTTTGAAAGTGGTCTATGAGAAAAAAAGTCTGGTAATCTCTGTATTTATAGTAAACTATTTCTCTTACCAATCTTTTTTTTTATTAGTGTGAGGATGGAATCAAAATTGATAGCTACCTAATATTTGATTGCGTTATTTATTTTACACTATTTGATATTATTATATATTACCACTATTTTAAACGATTTAATTTATTAATGTTTAAACATAGATTAACACTCTCCCTGACGTTTCGGATTCTTTTCAGTAGCTGTAGTCACGGGAAAACTAAGGTGGTAGTTGTCCAAATGTCTTGAATTACAAGAACCACCATCTAAATTATAGTATAACATTTTTGTAAACTTAAGACAATAATAGATACCTAGTATATCTTTATATATATATAAATCTTCTGTGCGTGTGTTTGTAATTAAACTCCTAAACGGCTGGGCCGATTTTAATAAAAATTTGGTTTGGTGTTTTTTTTTTCGTGTGTACAGGACAACATCTGTCGGGACAGCTAGTTATGTATTACATTAAAGTAATTAATGTTATAAAGTTTAATTTAATCTATAAAGATTCGGCGTATCTTTTACAGCATACGTGTTAAGCATTTGTGTTAAGAAACAAATAAATCACTACGTTGATTTCAGGACCATGTTATGAGTATTGTCGGATAGACCTAGAAATGTTAGTATCATATATAGCTGCCTAAGCCTACAGGATTTTATAGAAGTTGCATCAATAATTTTGTTATTTGATAATAATGGCAGCTAATGGCTTACAAAAATAATCCAGTAAGTTTATCAGACAAGTATAATGGTTTGGATAAAATAAAACTTAAACTCAAATATAATCATCACAACACCTCATCGAACGTCTATATAATAATAATAATAATAAATTCCCAGGCCGGGCCATTTTATGTAAACACACACCTATCCCTTTCGAGAATAACAATCTTTACAGTTTATGATAAAATAAAGAAAAAGATTATAGATAGTAGAGCGAAGAGCCTCGCTGATTTCAGCTTGAATGGGCTGGCCCAACCGGGGAAGGACTACCCTCTCACAGAATATCGACGTGAAATGGCAGTATTCCTAGTGTTGTGTTTCGTTCGGCGAGTGAGAGTGCCGGAAGCACAATTACCATCTTTCCCTCTTCCCGCTCCTTCTTCCTCCCACTTCCTTTCCTAAAGGGTCGGCAACGCGCAAGTAATGCCTCTAGTTTTGTAGGCGTCTATAGGCTACGGTGACCACTTACCATCAGGTGGGGCTTATGCTTGTTTGCCACCTTAGTAGTATTAAAAAAAAAATTGTCATAAAAAGGGCATATTTAAATGAAAACAGAAATATAATAAAAAATACAGTAAAGAGTGCATGAAAACAGGTATGTGTATGTAAATTTCATTACTTTAAATCACAATGACTAAAATCCAGAAATGAAATTGAAATGTTAAGTCAATGATATAAGACACGTAGACAAAGCTGTTATAAATTATGCACGTACACAAACGGGTTACGAGTTGAAACACGTTCTCTTTGAAATGAAGACTTTCCTGTCAATTATGTGGCAATTTAATTTTCATTTCAGAGCGAGCGTCAAATGTCGCCGAGATGAAATAGTGGCCAAAGATTAGTACGAAGATGAGACATGTGGAAGATTTATTTGATACTAGATTTTGCCCACAGCTTCGCCTGCGTTAATGTAGACTTTGCCAATAAATTTATTTTCCTTGGGAACCTTTTTTTGGATAGGTACATTTTTCATCGAAAAAAAAGTATTTTGTAAGGCTATCAAAAATAAGACTTGTTGGCGATATTTTGCGTAATATATGATACACTAGCATGTGCCCGAGGTTTTGCTCGGATACAGTAGGTAAATTTTTCTGAATAAAAGGTAAGGTCTTTTTATGTACCACTGACAAATTTCATGAGCGGTCAAGTAGTTACGGCGTGAAATCGTAACAAACAAACTCACATTCGCATTTATAACATTAAGTTAGGATTGTAAGTATTTTGGTGGAGTGGAATTTTGTACACATTACTGTGTCGTAGAAAATTATCGTGCCTCTTTATAGCGACGTTAAATAAACAGTTTGAAGGTTCTGCTTTCTACTTCGTTTGAGCGTAAAAGGTTTTAATAGAATGGGAAGTGAATATATATAAACGATGTGTTTAAATGCAAGTCTTGCGACAATATAGCATGTGAAACATTTTAAGATATTTTAATCTTGTATCACATATCTTAAAGTCATGTCTGTAGGTGCCAAATACTTGCTGTATATAATCAGTTCGCACTAAAAACTATATAAAAAATATAAATATTAAACTCTTGAACACAATATTATTGCTGTGTCAAATATGTTTAGCATTATAGTCCATTTGATAGTTCGTTGTTTACATTATATTGATCTTTTTGTTTCGAACTGGAATCTATACATATATAATAAAATTGTAACTGGTTGAAATCTGTACATAGGAGATATATAAGAAAATTTAAATGTTGAATGAATTAAGAGCTATTGAGGCCAAAACAATTATTTTTAGAATTTCATCTGTCTGTGTGAATCATGCACACGTACACGACGCGCAACACGAAAAAACTACTACACAAAATTGTATGCGTTTTTGACAGATGTTTTGCTGCAATTCTAACTTAAAATATATGTTTTACCTTGATACGCCGTTTATAAGTCAATTCAGAAAGCAAAATATAGATAGATAACTATTACCAAATTCCAGGCGTGCGAAGTAAACAAAATCGAATCAAAAGTAAGAACATTAAAATTAACAAAGTATACAGAATGATTTTGAAATCGTGTCATTCCTTTTAACCACGCATTCTTCTGGTGATATAGAATAACCACTTTTTTTTTTATTAGAATATGATTTTGGAGTAATTAATGTACCGATTTTTTTCGTGAAATGGTTTCAGATAGTCATATGTTAACCACTCGACACAATCTTAATATTTTACTAATTTAAAAAAATAAAATAACAATAACTGATGTCGTAAATAATAAGGGGCAATAAAAAAAATCGCCGGTTATTATTTACGACATTAATTATTGATTTTATAATTTTATTCTTTTTTAATTTGAAAAAGAAAATTGCCTCGGGTGGTTAATATAATTATGACTATCTGAAAACCTTTCACGAAAAAAACAGTACATTAATTTTTCCAAAAAAATAATTCTAATATAAAAATATGGTCAGGGTTATTCTATAACACCAGTAGAATGCGTGGTTAAAAGGAATTAAACGATTTCAAAATCAGCCTGTAGTTGTTACTTTTAATGTCTTTACTTTTGATTATATTAAAACGTAAACCTTTCACGGATTTAATTTACATCGCACCTCTATATAGATGTCACTTGCCTTACACTACGGCTTGAACAAACGCCTTGGTATCATTATCTTAGCCTGACAACAATAAATTACCTTCATAGTTTTATTTTTAGTTTACCAGTCTGACCGGATTTAACTCACCTCGTATCAGTTTTTCAACGAGCGACAGCTACTAACTTAGGCAAGCCACAACGTTATTCTAGTGTCGGGTAATAAATGTCCAGAACATATAGCGTATTTATTTCACAAATGTGTTCAAATCTCAGAATATTGCTGACTCGGTCTACGAGACCGACGCATTTACGTGCTCTCCAACACTCTGAGATACACAGAGACAGATATTCATCTTGAGACGCAAGCGGCGTTTACACTACCTAACGACATAGGATAACTTAGAAATGTTATGATAAAGGAACGGTGGTTTTTCGACAGAGTGCAACCTGTCTATGACTGTTAGGTTATCCTAATTACTGTCTATCCGGTAACACTACAAATCACTGGACCTGTTATCATCAGGATACAGGCAGTATCGTAGTCCGAGTCAAAGTAGTACATTTCTTTTGCAACAAAGTAGGTTAACCGAGTTGCAAGTGAACTACTTATAAATTTTTATTTCATACATTCATTCATGCATTTATTTATCGGATCTGGACGGTCTGGTAGATAAATGCACACAATGATAAAACTAATCTGAGAATATAAGCTAAAGCTCCATCAATGACGTCTAGTCTTATGATTCGTATATAGATAGCGTATCTAACACTATGTGGTGCCTAAGGTTATCTTTCGTTAGATCTTTTCCCGATCCGATGGAAGATGGCGGATCTGGAAGAATGACGAAATCCAATAACTTGTATTGAACCCAAATATAATCGGGGAAAGTAAAGCGCACGGACTCTGCTGGATTCGTCACGTTGAAAGGCAAGCCTAAGAGAGTTTGGAGTCACTAGAGTGACACTGTGGAAGCGTATTTCCGAGAGCTTCAAGCCAACGACTGGTGAGCAACGATCAAAGACTGTAAACAGTGGCGTCCGTTCGTATTGGCAGCCAAGACACAATTTGGGTCTCTGAGCCAATATAGTTAGTAAGTAAGTAACCCCATGAGAGTTAAAAATGCAGAAGTAACTTCTTTAATAATGACGTAACAAACAAAGAAAAAGTTCATGCATATGAATCATGCCATTGTATATTGGTAGTATTATAAAACGCCAGTTATATTTCTGCTTAAAGGCATCAAATTTAATAAAGAGCTTCACTTTTGTACGGTGACACGTTATTCAAAAATGGAACAAGAATTCCATCCAACTGCAGCATTTTCCTTGCGGATAATGCACGTGAAATTGTTTTTATAAAACAAGTATATTATTCTTGTTGCAGAACAACAAAGTTAGATATGCTTGCAGTGAAGTTCTACACAATAGTTTCGTTCAACAGGTTATAAACTAGAACAACTTTTTGATGGTCTGTCACCGTTCCGACCCGTCGAGTCGTAGTTGTGTGGAATAGGTTTAAAATTGTCATTTCACTTTCATCTGGCAGTTTTGGGTAACTAAGCTTAAAGCAAATTGTTCGTTAGTATATGTGTGAAATTCTTAAAGTCTATTGGAGTATTTTTTTACTACGGAAGTGGCAAACAAGCATATGGACCGTTTGATGAAGCAGTTACTGATGAAACACTGTATAAACGGTGTAATCTTCTCATAGGCTCAACCCATTGCCTGAACGTAGCATATAATCGAAACCTGGCTTCGGTACCTTCAGTAAAGTTACTAATCTATACATTTTATAATAATAATAATATTCTACCACATACACACAACACCATCTAGCCCAAACTAAGCAGAGTTTGTACTATGGGTACTAGACAATGGATAAACATACATAAATACTTTTTTTTGTAAATACATACATATTATACATAGAAACAGCCAGACCAAGACAAACAACCATGTTCATGCACACAAATATTTGACTTGTGCGGGAATAGAACCCGCAACCTCAGGCGTGGCAGCCGGTTACACTAACCACTACGCTATCGTGGCCGACAAACAAACGATAATTTTGACGTTCATGTTACTTTGTGACCTAAATGAATAAAATGTTTTTTTACTTAGCTTAGTAGTGTAACGACCTAACGTACGCGAAAAAGTAACGACACCACACCAAGTTCCCTCACACCAAGAGTCACTTAGTCTTCAGCGAGATTACTAGCGTATTGTTAATCATTGGAAATAAACATAACATTTTATCAGCGCAAGAGCACAATGGCGTTCCTACTAACAGCACACTGGTGCCTCAAGTTACCTAGAATTCCTACTCTTATTGTTTTTTGTTGAATGCTATCTTTTGGAAAGAGGAGTTCCTCTCCTAGTCTTGCTGCCATATCCCCTAGGACTAGCGCCAAAAAGGTTAAATTTTGTTATGTTGCTACGCTGTCATCCACGGATTACATCCAGACTCATGACTCCTGCTTCGCTCCTGTGGCTCAAAACGTGATGTTATATATCCAGTATCCGCACAAATATATTTTATTAAATCGGGTTGGGAATTTCAGAGATTGGCACGTCTACACAAACAATATGTTCGGCTTTATGATATTAGTATAGATTCATAGCTGAATAACCTTTTAATAAAATTTTCTATGAAATAAAGAAATGTAAAAGCCAGACATTACACGTGTAATGTGTTGTTGACTTTTATCTATAACAATGGATAATATAGTACAATGGAAGTCTACCGATGGTTGGAACAGAAGGAGTAATATATATTTCAGCATAAGTCAGTTTGAAAAATTATAATAGGTGTGTTAGTTTTTCATATTTATGTGTATATATATATATTAAACTGACTGGTGATACTCGCTGACTTTGCCATTTCAAAGTAGAAGTAAACAAGAAAAAGGGTCAAACATCACTGGGGTAGGTATCCGCCCATGTACATTTTTGTGTGGTTTAGAACTCATATTTAAAAATACATTTAAAAACTTAACATTAATTTAGAATATAATATAATACTGGGTGTAAGGGACGGTGTACCGAAAACTGAAATAGTAGATTCAGACCATTATTCTGAGTTAAAAATCGTTGGAATTTTTTTCCACAATCACAATTCATTTTCTGCAATTTTTCATTTTTCTGACTGTCACATTTTTCTACAATACAGCAATGTAATTAAATGATCGTGATTTAAATAGATCAGCTGTTTTTATGCGCGCGGGACGCAGAGTTCATTCGTCGAGTGCGATGTATTGGTAGCAATCCATTGCGTACCGCGTAATAATGTTAATCTACATTGCATTTAAATCTTGCGTTTTTTTATTAATTGAAGTTTGCGTCGTGATAAGTACTTATAGAAAGACGTCTTGCTAAAGTTTTCGGTACACCGTCCCTTACACTCAGTATTATTTGGCTACGATTGTTTGTGGTTGTGGTATTGTTCTAGTATATTTTATTGTATTATATCCTATTAAAGATCTCTAATAAATGCCTATTAGTTTCGTTTTTAAAAATGAAGAAAAGCTTTGGCAGTTCATTTCATTTCTTGATCTCTACAAGCTTGGGTTAATATAACATAAAATATTTACTTATATCTACATATTATTTTAAAAGTCAATAACATTATGGCCCGAAAGTTGTTCAAGTGATCTATTGTAATCCGAAATAACGAAGAGTTGAGAATTTTAATTGGCTGCCAAGGCATTGGTAAATAAATATATTATAATGTAGTCCAGAATGCAACGATATAAATATTTATTCTTATAATTCCCTGTTATTATCTTAGTACTTTTAACAACACAGTCGTATTAATAACCAAACACAATAGAATTTGGTGACCTTTAAATTGAAATAAAAACATTTCTCACCTTAAAGTATCATACCTGAATCCCTCAAACGGAAAACAATCAAGAACAGAAAGTAAACCGTGTTGACAATACCTCAAAAGCTCTTATATTCTTCACTTAACAAAGTGAGGAAAATTTTACCTTTACGCGAACGGCGCCATGAAAAATTTCAAATTTTCCCTTCAAGACGACATTCTGAGGCACATTTATGCGGCATCGGTCGCCTCTGCGTCTTTACGACATCATCTCATCAACATAAACTTGCCTTACAATCGCTGTATATGTATGAGACACATTTGTCTCCTTGACAAAGTACATTCACGGTCTAAGGTATGACGTAGCCTAAGAACAACAACTGCTTTAAAAACAAACCTTATTATTTAAGGTAAAGAGTTGATAATACCGTGGGATAGCAATGGAATCGTCATGTTAATAAAATCCGAACTTATAGGAGACAAAGCGTTAATTAAGGAATGAGATTTAGAGTGTAACTGAGGATTTTTAGTGGGCTTTAATCTATTTCCGAAATTGAGGGCGGATTGTAACAATTAAATATTATTTCCCACGGAGATGTTTGAAACCAATTACAATATGAATTTACAAGGGATTGTGCGGAAGCTTTTCAGGCTATAAAATTGTTCAGTTGACATATTTACTTACAAAATGTATGCAGCATTTTATGTTGATGAAACTGAACATTTAAAACTACTTTGTAAAACATGGAATGCTTTGAATATTATTATAAAATATTCCTCGTATAATTTACGTTTAGTGAATAAAACCAGAAAACATTACAGCGTTAAAAACTAGAAAACATAAGAGTTGATAGGATATTGTTCTGTTCCATCAATAAAAAATTAAGCTGGATCTCATATACTGATCGCCACACACTTTTGAATTGACTACACTCTTGGTGTGCACTGGATACAGTATTAACCTTTGTATTGGTATAGATACCTTAAAAAATCCCTACTGTCCCCCCTCCCCCCTAGAGGGGAGACGGACACGACACAGAAGCAAGCGTGAAAACACGCACGCCGCCTCTCGGACCTGGTGCTGAACGGATGACGGGCAGGCCCACAAAGCCCGCCACCCCCAGCTCAAACCTCAGGGTGGTTGGAGGTCATCTCGCGCCGTACGGCGCCTGGTTCTGCGGTTGGGGAGAGGGTTTAAACGCTCCCTCTCCCGCTCCACCGCTTCCTTGATGGAAATCACTTCCTCACAGAAGGAGGTGTTCCACGACCTCTCACTCCGGACCATAGACTGAACTACGGCCGGGAGCGAGAGTATCCATCTAAAACACTGTCCATCTTATTTTAAGACTATATATTTTTTTTATTATATGTTTACGTTCTACTTTCGTGACGGGCATAACATTAAAATTTTCCTTATTTTCTTACTTTATTTTTGTAAATATTTTTCTCACGAGTGTTAAAGCTTGCAATAAAACTTTATAGGTGTGAAACGTTGTTTTATTGTTCTCCAAAAATCTTCCCCACTTTCAAATAACTTAATACATCAACGTCGAGTCAACTTGGTTGGTTGATTGATCGTCATTGAATGTTTACTTAGTTCAATATGTTGTTGCAATTTTTAATAGATCGTTGTTTTGCAAAATGGAAATTTGTTAGCAAAATAGACAAGGTCATTTATGGAGAACTTTATTAATATTGGTTATTATATATATATATATATAATATGTATAACTTTACAAAGATCAGTCAAGCTCTAGTCACAACTGACTCCGTCATCGTGCCAGTTTCAATGCGCCGTATGTGAAATGTTTGTAGCGTGGCAAAAAACATGTGCATATAATCCTTGGATAGTTCCGAATCTAAGTATTAATTATGTACTTTGCTTCAATCGTCCTTACGAAAGACGAATTATTCCTAGATTAGATCTTTAACTTATTGAGTAACACAGCACACGCTGGTGTGCTCTGTGACTCAATAATGTCTGACCGCTGGGTCAGACACAACAAGTTTTTAATTATTTCTGGCATTCCACGACTTGACATGTTAAAGATATAAGAAATATGTGCAATAATGAGGACATTTTTAACATTGAAACAACAAATACAATGGTCACTTGGAACAGTTACCTGTAGATCAGAAAACATAATCATTATCAAAATTCAAACAAAATTTATGGTTATCGTTGATAGTCAAACTACAAAAACTGCCTAAGAAATACATTTTTCTTAGAATATTCGCGAAATCATCAAATTTGTTACATTACCGCAACATAAACAAAGTGCCCACGTTTACATAATAAACTTGACGATGTAACGCATACTTTGACTTGGACCAAGTTTTTTGACGACTATGTACAAACTTTCAGAAATAATGGTGGTTTATTTTTGCCGGCTGCGCAAATTGTGCTGAAACTTTTTTTGTTATTAACTTTTATAACAGGTTGTTAGTATAGTCATATTTAGGTTATTGAAGACAAGCATCTACCTGTAGTTTCGCTTTCGTGGTCCTGACGAAAAATCAAAAGCAGAAGCAAGGACAAGGAATCAAGTTAATCGCAAAAAAATTACTGTGAGTTTCTTCTAAGTATTTTCTCATAAAATGCTTAATTCTTTGTATAGCCCTAGAAACTAACCTAAATGTAACTTTAGAACATTTTTTAACGTTTGTATAACTTGGTAATTTAAATAAAGGATTAATCAACACGCATACTTTTTAATTCATAACAATAAGAAAGAATATTTCTTATTTTACCCCTTTATTCCCTTTGATCTACTCCCTTAACTATTTTATTTTCTGATACTCATCCTTGTCCTAGTTTCAATTCCTCGGGCCTACAAAATACTTTAACGGCAAAAACAACATTGGAAGGATAGATTATAATATTTTCGCTATTTCAATCGACCTTGTATCGCTTAAGAAGTTGACGACAGCATCGCTTTACCAAACACGGGAATTACGAAAATCCTCTCAAAAGATGTCAACACAAATATTATTAAACAGAACAACATCAAAGCGATACTCAGCATTAATTGACGCTAAGAACTCACTGGCCGAATAAGATCGAATTAACACTTTAAAGCCTTTAAACTCATTAAGATAAAGAGACGATTGTTCAACACGATTCCGAACGGCTTTCATGGCAGTCAATGAGTTGGCTTCTTGAACAACGGAAACAATTTTTGGGGATTACAGCTATGGAGATGGGTGTTTTAAGTAAAATTGTTTGCAAGGATACGGCGTTTAAGTTTAGGATCAATAATATTATATCTTATATCTCATTAAGGGTTTAGGGTAAAAGTGCTACAAGTAGGTATGTTTCGATAAATTAGGTTTTTTGATATGTAATAGGAGCAATTTATCTTAGTATCAGTGTGGTTCATAGAAGGTAAATAACTTAATAGGCTCAGGCCAAAACATACTCGACTGGTGAGCTAAATGTCTTAGCCTAGGCATGAGCAGTAGCCCCGAGAATATATCGAAAACTGTAAAATGCCACATCCGAATATTAAATAATTCGTAATTTTATTAGAATCAGAAATTTCTGTATATCCACCTCGCCCACGAGAATCCCACGAGACACATTCTGCAATAAGTAGTGTTTCATGTCAATCTAGAATATAATAATATGTAGTGCATACAGATGCACAATCACACACACAGGCGCGAGATTGTAATAACAAGCATCCAAATATCTCTACAATCTAGTTTTCTTTTTAAAGTTCAGCCAGAAATCAAGTGTCTTCACTAGGACGTCACAAATATTAACATATAAAAGTATACCCAGACTCATAACAAAATTTTTTGAATGTGTTAGCAGTACGGAGTCTTCGACTGTACCCAGTAGACAAAGCGCTCATACCCAGTTGCACTCACTGATCGGTAAACGATTAGGGAGATTAAGCAACGTTGGGTGCGGTCAGTCTATAGATGGGTGACCGCTTAGTGGTATTTCATCTGAGCATCTCCGTGCTTCGGAGGGCACGTAAAAAGTCGGTCCCGGTTGTTGTCAAATTGATAGCAGTCGTTAAGCCATGTCAGAGGCCTACGGGCGGCTTGAACAACTCTTGATAACAGGTTGACCACTAACAACAAGGACAAAAAAAAAACAAAATAGTTACATAGCCACAGATGGTGAAACGTAGTCGTAATACACCTCAGCCTACCCCTACTAGACCTTAGATGTGAATATAATCTCTAAGTTGGCTAAAGTATTGAAATTAAACTACTATATACGGATTTTATCGCGTTGTTTATTTGACACTTTATTACAAAATTTTGAAAACTGTTACACTACTATTACTATTAAACTTTACTAATTTTTAAGCCAATTAAATTATTATATATATAAATAAACTATTACTATACTATTATACTATTTATATTTGTGTTTACACTTTCCCCGACGTTTCGGTTGCTTTTCAGCAGCCATGGTCACGGGGAGACTGGGTTGAGTAAAATACGTGAAGAAGTGACTAAAATAATTACCATTGGCTTACAGAAAGCATTGTTTTACTACATCAACATTACAGCTTAATAAAGTTCCTTGTAAGTAGGCCATACAAATATATAGTTAGGAAACTCTAGGTCGAATGTTATTTGATGTATCAAATAACATTCAATCTAGAGTTTCCTAACTTGACCTTTTGATGAAATGGGCACCGCTACCTTCGACGAAATGGTTTGATACTCAAACAAGTTCGCTCCTTAATTGCCACTAAGACTATCAGGATCTTATGTCTTGTATCGTTCTATAAAAAAAGGAGTATCACAACGTATATTTCAAAAACTTAAGACGAATCTCTAAAGAGCTCTTATGGTGATAATATGCTATATTAAAAATAGCTTAAAGATTGAAACCCTTTTCTTGTGTAAAAAAACAGTAGGGACATGCAAGAAAGAAGCAAGTACGTAAGTGTAGATTAGTAAAAGAATTCAGTGGCCAGAAGATTATTATGCTGTCAGTGCAGCTGTTGATAAAACAATCGTGGGGTCAAAGGTCCGGGGTTCAATTCTCAAGTGGGACATAGTGTTATTGGGTTATTTTTTTAGTTGTAACTGAAACTCTAAGAATGTTTTCGGTGACATTAGTTTCGGCTTCTATGACGGGGGAAGTAACCTTAAGTAGCAAAAGTGGCTGTTATTTTCTGGACATATAATGGACGAATATAATAAATAACATAATCGATGAATAAATATAGTCATTATTCTACATAATTATTATATGATAACTAAAAGCGGCGATAGCTCAGTGGATTAGGCATTGGATTTGCGTTCGAGAGGTCGCGGTTTCGAACTCCAATACTGGCGTAAACTCACCCCTAACAAAATCGGTCTTTGTTCGAGAGGTTAACAAGAATAATACAAGAGTAAAATGAGACCAAAAATGGAAGCAAACTTTTAAAAAATCCATTACTAAATTCACGTACTTCTGTCTCACGATCTAACGCCATCTCTAAATACCATATCTTTAAGCATGATAGTTCTATAATTATCCATAAAGCATTTCACCTCAATCAACTCCAATTGACTTGTATGTGTACTCAAAGTGCTCTCATCTGTATCCTAAATAATAGATCAATTGACAATGACTTGAGTGTGTGACGTTAAATGATTGAGAACTATAATGACACTAATTGCTCTTAATTGTGACGCCTGGTATGAGTAAGTGCGTTCATGAGTGACAATTTAATATGCATAGTATGAGCAATTTAGTTTGAAGCGTGTGATTCGATTTTGATGACAGTAAAGATTAAAGGAATAGCGTAGTGGAATAATGAATAGTGTCGGTGTAAAGTAAGTTACTTATTAGTGTTCTCAAGTGTGACGGATTCGCTTCTAATCTAATAAGATAGTTCTAATGTTAGAGCGTGTGGTATATGTACGCAAATTGTCTACGTCTTTCGCTTTGAAGTTACGCAAATAATTTCTATTAAAAATGATTCTAGTAATTCTTTTGATATGGATGTGGCTGCAATCAAGAAGTAGTAGTTAAGTGGTCGCTTTGTCTCTGCTAGCGCACCCAATTTTGTGTATTTGGTCTACAGGTAGTTTTTATAAATCAAATACACAAAATTGTTGTGGTGCAACGGTAATCAGTGTAACTGCTGTATACAGGGTGTCCCAAAACTCAACGTCAAGCCGAAACGGGGTGACAGGATTGATCATAACCATCACGAGAAAAATCTGAAAAAAAATCTATCCCATGCAGTTTAAAAATTATGGGCATTTTAAGAAAAACCTAGAAATTTGATCAAACTGTACCATTTTTCGGTTATTGTGGTTATTCTTTTTTATTTTTGTTCATTTGAACTTTGGAAACGTAATCCTAAATAACATTTCTAGAATCCCAATAAAAAATAATGACACAATTGCCTCAAGTTTCCGAGAATTGAGACTATTTGTTAAACTACGAATTTAAAATTTTCAAGATTCGTCGACTTTGACAGGCCCTCCTATAAAAAAAATGTACTAGAGTGCCTTGGCAAGTGGCATTAAAAGTTGGCGCATTTAATCAGAATTCTAAAATGGTACAATACTTGTTAGTTCCATACAATAGAAAAGAGTAAAAAAATTAAAACCTCAAGTAACCCGATTTTTGCTATCTCATTTTACTCAGTTAAAATGTTTTTAATTCACACAAGCTCTAGGTAGGTTCTTAATTTTAAGACAAAATGATGAGAGAGATGGATAATGGGTATGTTCGCCATGAGTGAGCGAGACAGATAGTGACGCCACTTTTACCAAAGTGAAAAAAAGTTAGTAAAATTAGTAAAATAATTAGGTTTGTTGGAATAAAAGTCAGATGATAGAGAAATAACGTTTTTTATTACAATAAATGTTCAAATTGTTTACCATCAGCCTCAATACAAGCCCTACATCTTCTTAAAAAAGATCTACTTATTAGTCGGGCATATCTTCGAGAGTTGATCGCCTCAGCTGCTTGAGAAATGCGTTCACGCAGGTCGGCTACGTTCTCAATGGGCTTTGAGTAAACTTTTTCTTTGAGAACTCCCCAATAGAAAAAATCCAGGGGATTTAAATCTGGTGAACGGGCGGGCCACGAGATAGTGCCCGAACGTCCAATCCACCTTCCCGGATATTCCTGGTCAAGGAAATCTCTTACTTGCACTGCGAAATGCGCTGGGCAGCCATCTTGTTGAAACCACATGTCGCGAAGATCTGCTAGTGGTACGTCCTCTAACAGGGTTGGTAAATCTTCTCTTAAAAAATGTAGGTAATTAGTTCCATTCAAGTTCTCAGGCAGTTCAATAGGCCCAATAATTTTACCGTTTAAAATTCCGGTCCACAGGTTTACTTTAAAACGATACTGGGATCTATCTTCTCGCATTAAATGTGGATTCTCCACATGCCACTCGTGATAATTGTGCAAGTTCATGTAACCATCTTTTTTAAATGTCGATTCATCTGACCAGAGAATTTTTTGGATGAATTGGGGATTCTCATTATGCCTCTGTAGCATTGTTCTACAAAAAGAAATCCTTTCCTGATAATCTCGAGGTAGAAGACTTTGAACTCGTTGTACGTGAAACGGATGCATTTCGGCTCTTTGTAAAATACGATGAGCAGTGCTTTTCGGTATTCCCGTTCTTTCTTCAATTCCACGTACGGAAATACTTCGGTCACGTGCGACCTCTTGCAATACTTCTTCCTGGAAAGGAAACACAGGTCTACCTCCAGCCTGTATTTGATTCGGGAAATGGCCGCCCTCTGTGAGTGAACGGTGCACATTAACAAACACGCGGTGATCCGGGTAGCGCTCTAAATTTGGATATCTTTCACGATAAAGTCTAGCGGCAGCACTTGCGTTGCATCTGCATTCCCCATAAATGAGGTGCATGTTCGCATATTCTTGTGAAGTGTAGCGCGTAGGCATGGTAGATAAAAAGGATGCCAACACAAAAGTCCAGAGAGAAGCCAAAGTTGCCGGTATGTTATCAACAAGTCCAATTCACAAAGATTCAAGTCCAAAAAGAGAAGCCAAAGTTGTCAGTACTAAATCAACACAAGCGAATACGAACGTGCGCAGTAGACGAATGAGCGAAACGTACTAACTGGTTGGTGTCGGACTGGTAGCGTAGCCATTTGCTTGGCTGAAACTAGTGCGAATGAAACAGATAGATGCCATAGCATCTATCTGTTTCATTCGCACTCGTTTAAACGACGCATCTCCGTCTCAATGCGTGGCGTCACTATCTGTCTCGCTCACTCATGGCAAACATACCCATTATCCATCTCTCTCATCATTTTGCCTTAAAATTAAGAACCTACCTAGAGCTTGTGCGAATTAAAAACATTTTAACTGAGTAAAATCTGATAGCAAAAATCGGGTTACTTGAGGTTTTAATTTTTTTACTCTTTTCTATTGTATGGAACTAACAAGTATTGTACCATTTTAGAATTCTGATTAAATGCGCCAACTTTTAATGCTACTTGCCAAGGCACTCTAGTACATTTTTTTTATAGGAGGGCCTGTCAAAGTCGACGAATCTTGAAAATTTTAAATTCGTAGTTTAACAAATAGTCTCAATTCTCGGGAACTTAAGGCAATTGTGTCATTATTTTTTATTGGGATTCTAGAAATGTTATTTAGGATTACGTTTCTAAAGTTCAAATGAACAAAAATAAAAAATAATAACCACAATAACCGAAAAATGGTACAGTTTGATCAAATTTCTAGGTTTTTCTTAAAATGCCCATAATTTTCAAACTGCATGGGATAGATTTTTTTTCAGATTTTTCTCGTGATGGTTATGATCAATCCTGTCACCCCGTTTCGGCTTGACGTTGAGTTTTGGGACACCCTGTAGAAGTGAGATCGAACAGTGTTATCGGGTTTTGCTGTTAGGTACTAACTCATAAGCATCATGGAGTCTGAATATGATAAGCAATAGGCTCGACTATTACATGACATCTAAAACCATAGCATAGAAATGTGGTTGTACACCTATGCTAATTTTACGGGAATATTGACTCATTAATCTATGAAAAGAAATTGCGTGATTCACAAATATTTTAAATAGAAAATCCTTTTTAATTAACGTAGCCACAAATATTTTAGTTAGTGAATATATTTTGTCATTTGGTTGCAAAATTCTAGCTTGATGTGATTGTATGATGAGAGATCTGTCTGAGTGTAATCTTATACCTATATAGTTGTTGATGATAATTTCTCATTTTTATTGAGTTGCATTGATAGCCTTAGTGGAGATCATTGCATTGCCACGCAGAGGTCTCGAGTTCGATCTCAAGGCACACCTCTGAGTTTGAAGATATTTGTGTACTAAATAGTTAATTATCACTCACTTTGTCGGTGATGGAAATCATCATGAGTGTCTAAGAGTTCTCCATTATAAACGAGCAGCGATAGCTCAGTGGGGAGAACAACAGACTGCAATGCAGAGGGTCTCTGGTTTGAACCCACGTCGCGCACCTCTGACTTTCGGAAAGTTATATCAATCAATCAATCAATCAATCGGCCCACCGCAGTCCACTGCTGGACATAGGCCTCTCCCATTTAAAAAAAAAAGTTATGTGACTTTTCGAAATTATGTGCATATTGATTGACAATTATCGCCTATCGTTAAGCCGTTGGTCCCGGCTGCCATGTACATCTATGGCAGTCGTTATTGGGAGAGTGTCGACTCAAAAGATCCCACTGGGTCGAAGTGTCGCCGGTCTGCACTGACTGGCCCCCACATAAGATAAGATAAGAATTCTCCATGATGTTCTCCAAGATATGTGAAGTCCAACCGTGGACTATGTCTTAATCATTCTTACACTGAGAAAAGAGCCGCGTACTCAACAGTGTGACAATCTAAATACAGGGCTGATTTTATTATAGTTATGACCAATGAGTTATAATTTATTTTTTAAGAGATCTAAATCTTGTAAATCTGTTTCGGAGTGAAACAAATAGCTCTCATAATAGATGTAAAACTTTGTCCTAAACTAGTCTGTCTGTTTTCTTCAGGTCACCTTGTTAGATGCTGTACAAGAAATTCCATTCAATCTATGTATATTTTTATACATTATGCATGATTCTATCATAAATATTAATACCATATTTGTTTTTAAATACCTAATATAAATTCACCAATGCAAACAATGTGTTTGATGGAAACAAATTGACTATTGAAGAGCGAATAAAAAAACTTAATATATTTTTAATACAACGTCGACTTTGTAGCAGCTGAAAGCTTAAAAAACAATTTCAATGAAAATGTATTAAAAAAATATGAGCTAAAGGTTATATTGAACAGCCATCATTCATGCTTTATTTTCATCCCGATTCATAAATGGACTCATTTTAAAAAGTTTACATTGTGTGTCGCTGTGGTATGCCTTCAAGTGGGATGAATGGTTTAAAAAATATTAAAAATGTTATGAATGTGTCTATTAATCTTTACTACACTGAACCATATTTTCTTTTTGTGTTTATAGACATATTAGTCATATTAGTTTTATAAAAGGGATAGATGAAAATGCTTTGACCCGGCTCGGACGAAACTATGCACAGTTAACCATGTAATATAATCTTTATAAAATACAGATAGACTGGGTTATGTTATCTTAAAGAGACATCAGTCAAGTCGAAAGTAAAGGCGACTGAGTTTATTCAAGGGAGGATTAATAAATGTCTTAAATCAATGAAATATAGGTAATTATGATCTTCCACACAATAAATTAGCACTCTTAATTTGAAAAGCCACTCTGCCCTATAGCGTATCTGCGATAAATCCATTGAGATGTAGTGTATCCAGGTAATATTTAAACTTATTTAAAAATTATTACTGTTTAAACAGCTTTAGGGCTTGACAGCCCTATACAGCAACACAGGTGTGACACCTGTCTGTAGCCAGCTACACATTGACCTATAGATTAAAATAAAGATGACTAGTTCTCGGTCTATACAATGTCTTTTTAAAAAGCCTGGAATCTCTTCTTACCGTGTTAATCCAGCACAAAGCTGCTATCGTGTAGGATTGAAATACGTTTCCAATCGGGCTGTACCGGTATGAGTGAAACCCCAGATTTAACTGAGAATCATGCTGTGCTTTTTTAAAATAAGAAATTTATACAGCTCCATGCTTTGACCAAACCAATAACACACACAGTAAGGTGGTTATTTAAGCCACTTACAACAAAATATTCTTTATGATTCAATTAGGGACGACGCAGTAGAGACGCAGTGTCTTTTTGTTCCAAATATCTCTATCAACCTAATCTTATAACTTATTTTTTAGTGAAAACTTATTTAGCGGCGTTGTGCACTTTTTTGTGATGGGTAAAAAATTTTAAACTCGCGTCAGGCCACGTGACCTGATCGAAAATTCGTAATACGGAGAGAGAATTATTGTCCAACTCGCGTCAGGACACGTGACCTGATCGAAAATTCGTAAGACAGAGGGAGAATAATTGTCAGGTTTGTGTACGATAGCGCATTAAATGAATATTGCATTTTACCACATAAACGATAGTACTTTTATACTGATAACTAAAGCAATTCGTGCAAAATTATTCCCCAACCATTCCAAAATATCAAAAATGCACAACGTTAATATTCAAGTTTTCACTTCTGCCGGCACTCCCGGAGTGCAACCCGTTTTTTTTTCATATCACTCCCTACACACTCCTTCCAAGTTCACTTAGGCTTTCCTCTGCTTCCTTTTTTTTAATGAAAGTAGCTCCCACTTTCTCCTTGTGAGTAACTCGATGCAATACCAATGGCATGGCGTACACCTAAATCCCTACCCTTGCCGTTAAATCTATTTATGTCCATATAAAGTTATATTCATATTTTCATACATATATGTTTCATCTCTTTTTATAAAAAACTATTACCTTTTAGCCTTTCGACCATTGGAACCACTTAAAACTCTTCTCTCTCTATTTCTTCTTCTTCTCCCTAGCCTTTATTATTCCCAAGTCACTTGGGGTCGGCTTTCTAGTCTAACCGGATTTGACTGGATATTAGTTTTAAACGGAGCGACTGCCACCTGACCTCCGCAACCCGAAGGCTAATGATACCCTTAGACTAGACCAGTGTCAGGATATTAGAGGGCACTGACTTCCCAATAACGACTGCCATAGATGTTCATGGCAGCCGGGACCAATGGCTTAACGTGCACTCCGAGGCACGGAGCAGGCGATAATTGTCAATCAATACGCACATAATTTCGAAAAGTCATATAACTTCCGAAAGTCAGAGGTGCGCGACGTGGGTTCGAACCCGAGACCCTCTGCAATGCAGTCTATTGGTCTCCCCACTGAGCTATCGCTGCTTCTCTCTCTACACATAACGTAATTTATTATCATCGATTATGAGACATTGTTGATAGTTAATTAGATCAGGCCATTGTTCAGTATCCCTGTTTTAATTAGTTTACACACCTAATGTTAAAGTTTCACATTATTTTGTCCATTAAAACGGCCACTTTGTTATATTGGCTAATACAAGTAATAAACTTTGGAGCAAACTGTGTACTTTTATGTTTACTAAATTATAATTAGGTTTTGGTTTGGATTAAAGCATTTAAATCTAAACCCAAGTTACGAAAAATAAGTGTAACAAACTCGATTTTATGATTGGAGCTTGTAAGTTATTTGTACCTGTATGTTTGGTTACAAAATAACCTTAAAATAGTCATGTCAATAATGTGTAAAAATTGATTGCTGATTAAGTTATCTTATAGAAATAAAAATAAATATTGATTTATTTGTATGATTATTAAAAATTACAAAGGTAACCTTTACATAAAACTAATTCTAATAATAGCATAACTTATACCTAAACTATATTATAACAGATATAAATGACCAATATAAAAAACTAAAGTATAAAACATAAAAGTAAAACCCTCTAATAGGCGAAAACCGACTGAACCGAGTGAATGGCCAGGAAACTGTCAATAAATTGTGTAAAGGTCTAATTTGTTAAAAAAGAATTCTAATTTGTTCAGTAAACTAAGTCAAAATTATGTCTATGCCAATAACTTTTTTAAATCGGACAATAAAAGTGACATCAATTACCTATCAATAATAATTAGTCCTAACAATATTAATGGAAAGTAATAAGGGAAATGCAATAAGGAAAAGAACGGATTGACATTTGTGAATGATTGCGAACTGATGATAAAATTATATTGAGGAGAGCTAAAATATCTTTTATTAAAAAATCACTCTGTTGCCGCCAAAAATTTCTGCTGGCAAAAATGTCCACATCATAATAATATATGAATGCTTACGTGTGTTGTGAGATTTGGATTAAACTAATTTTCACGCTTTGCGCTTTTTTCCTGTCGAATCATGCTCTACCGGGGAGCTAGGACGCTCTTTGATGATATTGTTCTACTAATTTTTATCTGCCTCGAACGTCTCGTATTTGCCATGCTGGATATTAAAAAGACCAAATCACTGTTGACGCAATCTTCATACCGCAGCACTGGCCGCCAAATTTTTTTCGACAACCAATGTCACTAATTTCCGATCATAATCATAAAAATGGTGGACAAAAAATGGTGTGAATACCTACATATAAATGAAAGAATATAGCGGTATTCTTTCATTTATATGTAGGTATAAATAAACTATACTGCAATACGTATAGGTGAACTGTAATGCTTCCGAATGGGATTGCTGTACAAAGGGTCTCGTATTCGCATCCAGGGACAGGAAAAGTGTTATATGATTTTCTTCTCAAGAAATGCTCGGTAGCAGAGTTTGAAACATTGCCCGGTAGACAGCAATAAAATTGTCACATATTACATGATGATTTTAAATCATAATTAAAAGACTGCATAGATGCCATAGTGGATTAAGTGGTAGCATCGCCACTGCCATTGCCCCAAGTGGGTTCGAATCCCACACGGGACAAAAAATTGTGTTATCGACAAATGGCTGATCCGAGTCTAGGTGTTCTTTGCATCGGTTGTTTGAATGTTGGTAAAGTCCCTCGTGACACAGGAATTATTCTTTTTTAAACGAAAAGAGATAGTTGGTGAAATGCCTCTTAGGACATATAGGTGTAAGATTTGGTTTGCAATATCTATACATTTGCTTTAATCACTGTTTAAAATTCATTTTAATATACCACCATTATTATTTAGCGTAACCTTCTCGAAGGAGCGTACTTAATAAACAAACCATAACACTTATACCAAGTAACATCGAACTAATTCCCTTCATAGGTCTTTAAAACAAACTGTCGCACATGTCTGGGTTATTAAGCAGGGTAACTGTAGTCATTTAAGTTCAGTAGTTCACTTGACGGGATGATAAGAGTGTGTTAATGTAGGCGGGATAACGGCTCTACTGGCTCGAATGTATAATCTCAAGACAGGGGATATGGGGCAAGTCTATTGAGCAATGAGAGTACAAGCTAGGTACATTTGATAGTGTTGCGTACTGAAACTGATGATACAAACTGATTCCATTGTTGTTCATAAAAGTGAAAGAGACTACTGTTGCCAATGATTTGGTTATTGTACGAGTGAGCCGGCTTGCCTGATCGACGAGAGGGCCAACAAATATAAGGCTTGCCTCATTGGGTGCAGTATGCCTACAGTATCCGCTTGCCAATAATAAGCTGCTATATTATAATAATAAAAATAATACAGTCCTGTACATAAACTTTCCCAATAATAGGCTCAAGCTTCTTCTCAGTGTGGGAAGGGATACGCTGTAGCCCACCACACTGGCCCGGTGCGGGTTGGCAAACTTCACTTGTCTTCGAAAACATTATCGAAAACTCTTAGAAATCTGGGTTTCCAGACTATGTTTTCCAGCGCCGCAAAGCAAGCGATTATTAACTAATTATAACGGACATAATTTCAAAGAGTCAGAGGTTTGTGCCTTGGGATCTCACTCAAAAACTTCGCATGGCAGTCAAACAGTCTCCCACTATCGCTGCTTATACGTATATGAATGGAAATTTTGGAATGTATATATTTTAATGAATATAATTTCATAATATTGTCTTCTGTTTACGCGAATATTATTCATTGAAATTAAACTACTATATACGGATTTTATCGCGTTGTTTATTTGTGTAGATTAAAGTATCAAATAAACAACGTGATAAATCCGTATTTAGTAGTTTAATTTCAATGACTATAATTTCATTATTCTACTTAAAGATTTATACGCTAAATTTACAACAAAACATAATTATGAAATGTTAATAATATTTCGTCAAAATACAACGCTGGAATGAAGCTCGTGTATATTTATTTTAAAATGTCGGACAGAGAAGATCATAAAATATATCTGTCGGCCTCGATGGCGTAGTGGTTAGTATAACCGACTGCCACGCCTGAGGTCGCGGGTTCGATTCCCGCACAAGTCAAACATTTGTGTGCATGAACATTGATTTTTGTCTTGGTCTGGGTGTTTCTATGTATAATATGTATGTATTTACAAAAAAAAAATTATATATGTATGTTTATCCATTGTCTAGTACTCATAATACAAGCTCTGCTTAGTTTGGGCTAGATGGTGTTGTGTGTATGTGATAGAATATTATTATTATTATTATATAAAGTAATAAAAAATATAATCAATGCAACCAGGACACAAATTAAATTAAACCACATTGGAGTTTCATATTCTTCACTAGCTGACCCGCAAATTGTGTTGTCGTTCATTCGTTGTTCTGCCATATGAATTATTTCTAGATAATATAGGTTCTAGATAGGGACAACCTAATGACCTAGCGGTATCAAATATACTTTACGACCTATTCTCATTTCTAACAAATAAACATAAAAAATAATAAAAATCGGTCGAGCCGTTTCGGAGCAGTGCGACCACAAACACCGTGTCAGGAGATTTATATTATATAGACATTTGCATAATATGTCATCGGAATATTGTGAGAACCGCCAGTTTGCAATAAAACTAGTTAGGATTGCAAACAGACGGAATTTCGTGAACGGACTATAAAATTCACAAAAATATCCTCTAATCCGAATTTCGGTTAAGGTAGTTAATCAATCAATCAAAGTTAATCAACGTGCAAGCTCTGGAATGAACTGCCTGCTTCGGTGTTTCCCGAGCGCTATGATATGTCCTTCTTCAAACGAGGTTTAAAGAGAGTTCTTCTTTCACGGTAGACAGCGGCTTTGTTGTGTCCTGACATTGCTGAAGTCCATGAGCTGCGGTTACCACTTTTCGTCAGGTGGGCCACTTGCTCGTCTGCCACCAACGGCAATAAATAAATAAAAAAGCATATAAATATTCTCGCCTCTCTCTCCATCATCTCAACTAGTGCTAGAACCACATACATCGACGGTACGATAAATAGCTGCATGAGGCTGTCAGCAGACTGTGTCTCTAGGAACTCTAAGGAGCTCATCAGTCCAAGTGGTACAGAGAGCTGTAGCGTGTCTACAAGCTGAAGGTGGTCACTTTGAGTACCTGCTGTAGCTATTGTAATTAATAATAATAATAATCTACCACATACACACAACACCATCTAGCCCAAACTAAGCAGAGCTTGTACTATGGGTACTAAACAATGGATAAATATACATACTGGGTGTAAGGGACGGCATACCGAAAACTTTAGCAAGACGTCTTTCTATAAGTACTTATCACGACGCAAACTTCAATTAATAAAAAAACGCAAGAATAAAATGTTATGTAGATTAACCCGTCAAGTGTCGAGCGGACATACGCTGTCCGCAAAAATGAGTCTTCAAAATTAAAAAAAAAAACGACAAATGTATATCCGCTGCACACTTGACTCGTTAATGAGTCAAGTTTCGAGCGCACATACATTTGTCCGTTTGTGTATTGTTTGCACAATGAATTTTTAATTATTTTTTATGTATTTCCACTAGACATTCAAAAAGTTAACATTATTACGCGGTACGCAATGGATTGCTACCAATACATCGTACTCGACGAATGAAGTCTGCGTTCCGCACGCATAAAAACAGCTGATCTATTTAAATCACGACCATTTAATTACATTGCTGTATTGTAGAAAAATGTGACAGGCAGAAAAATGAAAATTGCAGAAAAGCAATTGTGATTGTTGAAAAAAATTCCAACGATTTTTAATTCAGAATAATGGTCTAAATCTATTATTTCAGTTTTCGGTACACCGTCCCTTACACCCAGAATATACGTTTTTTTTGTTAATACATACATATTATTCATAGAAACACACAGACCAAGACAAACATCCATGTTCATGCACACAAATATTTGACTTGTGCGGGAATCGAACCCGCGACCTCAGGCGTGGTAGTCGGTTACACTAACCACTACGCCATCTAAGCCAACTTCGAATTTATACGAATTCAATATAGTAAAACCATTAAATAAAATCTAATATGAATGTTAAGTGTTTTAAATTTTTCCTGTTTAGGGTTCCGACAAAGACATTTTGTGCTTGTGCATACGGTATGTTCAAACAACAATAACTTTTAAAGTAATTGACACAGTTGTCAATTAAGTGTTGTATAATAGCTTAGCTCAACATTTGTCGACCTAGTATAAAAATGAAAAGAATTATGGCGGCTGTTTTTGAAGTAATTTACAATAATATGTTGATTTGCATAATTTTCTGATATTTTTTATTCAGCTTCATATTGTTTTCAAAAATTATGGTCATGTAAACACATTGTTTTGTAATGACGGTAGACAGTAGTGTTGCCCTTCAAATAAGCCAATTTTTATCTCAATAAGACCAAAACTTTGGGAAATATTATTTTTTTTGTACACACTGGGCATATTTCGACGACAAAACAAAATTGCTGCCACATAGCAGGGAAGCGGGGGAAGTGCCACATAAGCCCAAGTGAAGAGCATATTATTTGTGTATTAAAATAGTTGATATAAGTATTTAGAATATCGCTAGTCCATGACCGGACACTGTATATACAACCACAGGTGACAAAGGAGCATACGAGCCGTCTCATGGTAAACGGCCGCCGTAGTCTTTTATCGCTTGCAATACCATAAAAATCACGCGCGCGTTACCAATCCTAACGCATAGGCGCTAAAATAGAATAAAAGCAATGAAAGGGGTAAGTGAAAATATTAAACGCTTACTTACCGGAAAATCGCAGTACCTCTAACTTTTATACCAGTCTTCTGTATGGGAGCGATGCTTTCTTTCCAAAGATATTGTTTTTTTCTTCAGCGAGCCGTCACATTCGTACTGAAGCACTTACAATGTAAAGATGAAAGGTAGAGATATAAGGTTACACTCTTAATTCTCCAGCTTGTAATAAGTGACGAGCATATTGCAGTCTACTGAACACATTCGCAAATTAAACCCTGCTACTAAGAAACCTTAATAAAAAGCTAAATAAAACTTTGCCTTTTGTTCATATTCTAAGCGTAATCAATAACTAACGCCGACCTACAATATCCATAGAAATTTGCAGTTGAGAAAACTTTTACACTTCGCACATATAAATTAGAATGAAGTTTATGAAAACGATTCGCTAAATTGGCAATTTTACGAAGAAAAACCGCGAAGTATTATCAGTTCAAAATGTAAATAAAATCGTTTATAGATCGACTGTTGAAATTGACTCGTGTATTAGGGTAATAAACATGGACCCAATCACACTGAAGCGTAACAACATTTTGATTTTTTTAAAGAAAATGCTTTAGAAATAAATGTTGTGTTCAGTAAAACTCTAGATGTTAATTGCAGACCTAAAATAACGAAATATTTGGTGATCACATTTGCCACAATGGCATAGTACAGCCGCACAATTAGCGTAGGTACTGTAAACTTATTATAATAATAATTTATCAAAGCTAACCAAAGACCCTCAAATAGCTCACTCTATTGCTCTAAAATGGATTGACAATACCGAAGTCCTTTAATCATTTAATCTGGACTAATTCCAATTTCCAGTGTCCTGCTTCCACTGAAACTGAATATAACAGCGGTTAATACTACAACATTCCAACTTTGTTATTCCCGTGGTTTAATTTTACATTTATGTGCTCGATTGGTCAAAAGCACTCAGATTCAAAATTCTTAGTAGCAGTATGGACAGAAATTTGCCCTGTAGACGTGAATAGTCTTTATTTCTACTACGTGAAACCCAAAACATAGCTATTGAAATGTGTATGCGTAATACGCCTCTCGTAATCCTTTGGTATATAATTAAGGTGAGTACTTATATTGACGGCCTCGATGGCGTAGTGGTTAGTGTAACCGACTGCTACACCTGAGGTCGCGGGTTCGATTCCCGCACAAGTCAAACATTTGTGTGCATGAACATGGATGTTTGTCTTGGTATGGGTGTTTCTATGTATAATATGTATGTAAAAAAAAAGACAAAAAAAAGTATATATATATATATGTTTATCCATTGTCTATAAGTACCCATAATACAAGCTCTGCTTAGTTTGGGCTAGATGGTGTTGTGTGTATGTGGTAGAATATTATTATGATTATTATAAACTAAACTATAATTGTAGTGTTACAATGTTTAATCAATAAATCATTATATTTATTTGTAAACAAGGGTAAAACAGAGTTGGAAATTAAGTTTTAGTCCGCTATGTATAATAATAATTTTAATAGAGTTTCAGAACTACATAATAATGGTATTCGCAGACACTTAATTCACAAACATAAATCAGTAAATAAAATTATTCCCCGCTATCCTTAACTTTTATAACATTTATTCAAATCAAAAACATTAATTACTTACTTAGCTAGGTATGTATTTGGCAAAAAGTCAACACTCTCTAAACTTTTAAGCCAAGTTATTTTTTTACTTCAATCCTAAATGTCAAAAATATTAACGCTTACACTTCGGTGTAAAAGCAGTCCACCATAAAGTGAAAACTTTGGCGTCCACGGCGTTTGAACGACTAAATTGCTGATATTCCTAAAAGTGTTTTAAAATTGCTTCCGCAACGTTGTGTATCCACCGATTTGCAGTTAGTTCGAATCTTATGCTTTCTCAATTTCAGTAGTGTTGCAAAATATTAGTTTTACTGAGTTCGATGCGGCTAAGCAATGATAAAAGTTGTTTTTGGATTGCCTGTCTTTGAGAGCAGTTTTGCTGTTGTATTATTGATTGGTACAGTTCTGGAATGTGATGTTAAAAAAGAAATGTTCATTAACATATCTGTGTAGATCATAGTATGCGCTATTCATATTTATACATATACAGGGTGTCCCATAAGTCGACGTCAAGCCGGAATCAGGTAATAGGCTAAGTTATAATAGCCATCAGAAAAATATTTTAAAACATCTAAGTATTTTAAAAATAACAGCCATTTAAAAAAGAAATCACGGTTTCCCACTAGACTACCACTGCATAAAACCTTTTATTATTTTAACAATATATAAAAGTAATTATGTAGTAACACAATGTATTCCAACATAAAATTCGTTAGTCAAAATGTAGAAAAAAAATTATTTTGTGTTATTTCTTCGATTTGGCAGGGCTTTTGAATTGATCTATCTGCATACTGATATATTTGAAATAATCACCCAAAATAAAATGTATAAAATACAGGCATAAGGTCGCAGCCGACTTATACACCACCGCTCCCACACGGCAAAATAATGTTAATAGAAATTTGAGCTTTAGGTCGTCTTCTGTAGACATAATTTATATTGATATCACAAATTAGCAAACAGCTAGCTGTAAGCGAGCTCACTGTCATCGTACTCGATAGTTGAAACCACGCTTACCGCGCGCTTCAAGCGGGTAGCCTGCGCGATGTACGCACGCAGACTGCTCCAGACTGCTCGCTAGACACATACAATACATGCGCGGGGACAGCTAGTTGCCTGCTAGCTGTCGGTGCGTGGACAGCGGGTAGTGGCCTCTCCGTTTGGCTTAGCTGTGTAAGAGCAGTGTTGGAGCGGTGTTGTATAAGTCGGCTGCGACCTTTACTGTTATTGTCTTACACTTTGGCTTGCGGCTTAGTAACGTAGACTAAGTTATAACATTAAAAAGTTTAGGCTTACTGCTAAAATAACTTAGCCTGCGGTATAGTTGTACGCTTACTATAAAAATAGCATCTAGAATGAATTTATCTTCAACTTTGAAAGTATCTAAAAAGGTACTGTATAAATTCTACGTTCTTTTTTAACTATTTAGCAGGCGTCGCCGTTATAAGTATCGTGGACTATTACTATTATCACTACTCATGCAAGCTCAGCCCATTTAGCCGTCTGCGTCTTTTCTAGTAAATCCTTTCTCAACCAACTTTTTAATAGATAGTAAAAATACTCTCTAGCCTGAGTTTTAAGGTGACTTTTAGATATTTCATGACGATTCTTTGGTATATGGATTTTATTTAAGTAAGTAGATTGAAAGTATGAGATAAAATAAGAATTTGTGTGCTTCAATTGAATAACCCTTAATCGTTATACATAATTATATTATATAGCAATTGAGACCCATTTTTTAAATATTATAATTAAACCTTTACATCGCAAAAATTGCATATTTTCTAAAATAAAGTTTCTCCATAAACTTTTTGTTACGCCAAACAACTTTCACTGGACCACACCTGGAAAGTAAATTACTATACTAACATTTCAATTATAGCCGAAGAATTATTCGCTCGTCTGGCACGCATTTAACGTATGCAATAAGCAAAAATGTCCACAAAATTATATGAAAACCGAGAAAAGCTGGTTGGGTGTTTGCATACGTTTAGTACACACAACAGTTTTACCGTATTCTCGAAAATTAAGTAACAAAAAATGTCCCAACATCTGGCTGCCTTTCACATAGTATTTTTGCAGTAAAATATAAAATATTTTGTCTGTTTAACTGCCTTGATTTTGGACTAAAGCGCTTGTATCGTTTATACGTGCAAAGCGTTAAACGCGTTGCGATTACTGCGTTCTATTTAATTACATATAAACACAAGCTGTCCCGCGCAACTTCGTCTGCTTCATATAGGATAATTTTCCCCGTTTTCGCAACAATTTTCATTGCTGCTCCGCTCCTATTGGTCGTAGCATGATGTTATATAACCTATAGCCTTCCTCGATAAATGAGCTACTCAACATTAAAAGAATTTTTCAATTCGAATCAGTTGCTGAGATTAGCGGGTTCAAACAAACAAACAAACTCTTTAGCTTTATAATATTAGTATAGATTGGTTTAATTGTGCCACGCTTAGGGTTTTGCGTAAAACGCAGCGTTGATTGCAGAGTACTGCCATAGTGGCGTAGCGGTAGTATCTACGACTGCTGTGGACCAGTAGCGGTATTGTACACCTCCCTATCTCGAAAAGCACGTAAAGCTGTCGGTCCTGCACCTGGTCTCTCTCCGGTCGTGTTGGATTGTCGTTTAATCGGACCATAAGAGTGAAGCGTATGGAGTGTTTGCGTATACACTTGTGCACTATAATATCTCCTGCGTAAATGGCCAGTATCTGGTAAGATGGGCCGCTGTAAGGGGAGGCCTGTTTGGATGGCATTATCATTATAAAGTAAGACGCATGTCATCTTGAGCGACGTAGACGCGGCGTGCGTTTGCCGCGTGCATTTTGTACGCGCCGTGTTCCGAATAAATGAACCGAGCCCTTAACTCGTCGGCAGTGTGACGCATTCTCCGCATATTGTTAGTTTCATTTGCGCATTTGTAGTTTTATTTTTAAGCTTGATTGTAGTGATACCGCAAAGAGAAATGTGGATAAAACAGGAATGCAGGGAATAGTTCACTATAGTCCTACAACAGTACGATATATTGTAAACCTAAAACAACAAACAAAAAAAGATTGGAGCAGTCTTTGGGGACTGCCGATAGAAGTTAAAACTTTAATCCTTGATCATAAACACATCACTATAAACAAAAAAATAAATAAAAGTGCGGGTCGGATTCCTGATTCCTCGCATGGAGCTTCTTAAGGGGATCAAAATTTCGTTATTTTTTGCGTAGGACGCACCATTTCTAAGATATTGTTAATATTCTAAATAATTCAAAAATGGAAAGCGTGGAAGCGTGACGATGACGCGAGTTCTATGATTTTTGTTCACCCAAGAAGTGCTCAATGCGCCTAAAGAAGTTTTCACTTCAAAAATAGATTAGGGTTACATGGGTTTATAAATGTGTCTGATTTGCTACCAATAACTTAAACACTATATGTTGCTTTTTTAAAATTTTATAAGGAAACTAGATTCTGCCCGTGGCTTTGCTCGCTTGGGAACAATACATTATTTCTGGGTGAAAGGTAATCAGGTATATCAGCAATATCTTACAGGCAAACTTTGGTCGAATTTCAAGCACTAGGCGACCGCTAGTACATATAAAAGCGTAACTCCAAACTCACATTCAGCTTTATTATTCACATTTAGCTTATTAGTAGTCATATAGTCTAATTAACTTTAAGTCAATGTGATTGTTGTCATTGTCGTTGATTGAATGTCAAACATAATTGTGCATGAACATAATTAAATAAATTAATAGACATTAATGTGCTGTAGCCTGCGGAATAACGCCACATTCGCACTGTAGCCTACAAACTGCCACGCTTCAAAACCACGGTCACAAGCAAGCTGTAAATCATGCCTTTGAAAATCTGGTACCCTAATTGTGCGTATCCTAATTAGCAATAAATCAATTCAGTAAAGCACTATGGTGACATGAACTGCCACAGCTTACATTCGCCAATACTCTATTGATTTTATCCCTCTACGTTTCATATTGACAAGCCATTACGCTATTATTTTTGCCATATGAAGTGCATTGTATGTTCATTTGTGAATTACGATTTGTTGTTTTATCGTGAATAGTTTAATTTAGACTCTGATGATAATTATGCAGCTATTGATATGCGTGTATATTTTAGTGCTATAAAGCACAGTAGTTGATTTATTTTGTTGTTTGTTACTCGGGAAGCTTTTTTTTATACTACGGAGGTGGCAAATAGGAATACGGCCCTACGCTATACGGGGTGATAAGTGGTCACCGTAGCCTATGTACGCCTGCGACACCAGAGGCATCACTTGCGCGTTGCAAACCCTTTAGGAAAGGAAGTGGAAAGGAGAAGGAGCGGGATGGGGGAAAGGGGGTGATTGGGCCGCCGCGCCGGCAGTCTCACTCACCGAACGAAACACAACAGTTATAGGAACACTGCTATTTCACGTCGATATTCTGTGAGAGGGTAGTCCTTCCACGGTCGAGCCGGCCTATTCATGCTGAAATCAGCGAGGCTCTACTACTCGAAAAAAAGCTGACCTTAAAATGTATACCCACGTGTCGACTGTACGGATGACGTAGTGGCTTAAGTGGTCGTGTAGCTATCATATAAAGTTCGTCTTATCCCCTACGCTCTTTCTTTAGCATATCAATGATATGTTGACTCTCGGCAACATACATTGTTATGCGGACGACTGTACCGTGCATGGACGATATCTTGGACATCCTAGGGCAAAGCGGGCTGACGTTGAGGGGAAAAGGCAGGATCTTATCGTTGAACTTGACCAGACCTTGGATCGTATCTCTGAATGGGGTACCAAGAACTTAGTCCAGTTCAACGCCATGAAGATCTAGGCATGCGCGTTTTAAAAAGAAAGTCTCCTTTCCCTCCCCTCCCTTCTCTGAAGAATACTCCACTGGTGATACGTGACAGCCTCTCTATCTTAGGGATGGATCTTTGCCGCACCCTTAATCCGAAAACATACATCGGGAGCGTCATTAAGCAAGGTTCCCCAAAAATTCGGTGTTCTGAACAAGGTCAGGCGGTTCTACGCACCTGGGCAGCTGTGACTACTGTATATGGCGCAAGTGCGCCCTTGCGTGGAGTACTGTTCTCATCTTTGGGATGGCTCCGCGCAGTACTTGCTGGACGCTCTCGACAGGTTACAGCGGCGGGATGTCCGTATTATCAGCGATCCAGAGGTCACGAGATCACTGGAACCTCTGCAAATCCGTAGGGACATCGCCTCTTTGGCATGTTTCTACAGAATATAAGCACGGGGAGTGCTCTGAAGAGCACCACCACCACCTTATCCTGCCCTCCGCCTTCCTATCTAGAACAACACGTGCCGGGCTCAGATTCCATCCTTACACGGTAGAGTCGATTAGATCGCACACCAACAAGTTTGGGTCCTCATACCTCTGCCGAACGATCAAGGCATGGATTTCTCTACCAGACACGTGTTTCCTTCTTCCTTCAATCCTGGGTCCTTTAAGCGGGGCGTGAAAAAACACCTTCTTAGGCCGTCAAGTTAGGGACCTCAACATCGCCTCAGCTGCTATGGATGGTGGATAGTATGGTAGGATGGTGTGGAGGCCACTGCTCTTAGATCATATAATCGCTTACTATCAGGCGGAGTGTGGTCATTATGAAAAGCAAAATGAAAAAAAAACTAGGTGGAATGGATTGTGTTTTAGATAACACGATTTGTCGTGATCAGTTTAAAACTTAATCCGATCGCAAGATCAGTAGAGACAAACCCTATATCGCCAGCTATTTCAAGGTTTCTGTAATAGTCAGCAATCGTATAGTAATCGTCCTTGCGGCAATCATAACGTATAAAAAAATACAACGGGTTGCACTCCGGGAGTACCGGCAGAAGTGAAAACTTGAATATTAACGTTGTGCATTTTTGATATTTTGGAATGGTTAGGGAATAATTTTGCACGAATTACGTTTATTATCAGTATAAAAGTACTATAATTTATGTGGTAAAATACAATATTCATTTATTGCGCTATCGTACACAACCATGATAATTCTCCCTCCGTCTTACGAATTTTCGATCAGGTCACGTGTCCTGACGCGAGTTTAACATTTTTTACCCATCACAAAAAAAGTGCACAACACCGCTAAAGAAGTTTTCACTTCAAAAACCACTTATGTTCAATTTCAATTGTACTGTTACCGACGTAACCTTTCCCAACCTAATCTACGGGGAAAAGCTAGTATTTATATAAAGATAAAACGTTGTTTTAAATTATTTCAAAAGCTGTATTCATTCTAATTACCTATCCACTTAGTTACTCTCATTTCCAGTATCAAAATCGTTTAATCTCCGCAAATAGTAGCAAGCACTTTCCAAAATCTGAATAATAGGCCCTCGTCTTTAATATCTTAAAACATTGTCTGGGCAGACTCTCAAAGGTAGCGAAGACGTCAAAGCGGATATTGTTCTCCAAAATTCCGAAATTTAATCGATACTAACATCGTATGTATGCCGCGAGTATCAATTTTTGGTAATCGAGAAGGGATGGAGAGCTTGTATTGTTTGGCGAGTTAGCGAGAGGATTGTCTTAATATCAAGGTTTTTACATCGACTTACGTCTATTTATTGCCAAGGTAGTAAGCAGAGATGTGTTTGATTAATATTTACAAATACTTACGCTTATTTATTCCCAACGTGATTGGCAGTAACGTTTCACCCACATTTTACCAACTAGGCTAGTTGCTTATAGGATTTACTTAAATACTCATAAAGTCCGTTGGAAAAAAGACTGTCGTCTGCAAAACGTCTTTATATCAATGATATAATTTGTAGTACTGTGGGTAGTGCATGCGAATCTTATACTGAAAATCTTCTGTAAAGAGGAGCTGATAGTTTCATTAGATTAACCACGGACAAGGGTGATTACTTCACAATAGTAATTATGTTTTAGTCTGTTAAACACGGTGCATGTAGTGTTTACTAATAATTGTTTGTTACAGTCACCTAATATTCCCAAAATTGTTACATAGATATTCTTTTTAACCGACTTCAAAAAAGGAGGAGGTTTCTCAATTCGACCGTATATATATACATATATATTTTATGTGTGTTCGCGGATAATTATTAAATCTTTCAAAGTACTCTCCATCAGCCTTTATACAAAGTTTCATGTGTCTGAACCAGTATTCGAAACACTTTTCTAGTCCGCCGCAGAGAGTCACCCGCGTCCGTAGGAGAATACCCCGACATCCGTATCCCTACACGTGGCCTCTGGGTGGTGCTAAACAGGTGACAACACCGGTGGTAGGCTAAAGCCGAGGCTGGTAACCACCCACCAGCGTAAGTCAGGGCACCAAGCGGCCTAGCCGTGTTCCAACACGTGAGGCTAGTGTAGCCATTTGGGAGGAAGGGTCGGAATGGATTTTATCTTTGCTGCATCTTTCTCTTCGGGTGATCCAACAACTTGCGCCGTTACTATCACCGATGTGTTGCGTCAGGAAATGGACTATTTTATTCCATTCTCAGATTTGAACACATCAAGCATGGCTTAGCCTTAGTTTGGTGCCGAATCTGGACGCGCCAAAGCGCTGAAACACGAAGCTTACCTTGCTTGAGTTGACGTTCGAAATAGTAAGGTTAATGATTTACCAGACAAGAAGAGAGCCTTTAACATGGCCGCCAAGTGCCAAAGCTCGATTTGGCCACATATACCGGATAGGGAACAAACTAGCTTCTTACCCTGCGGGAAGCAAAGCGTTTTGGTCCATGGCAAAGTCGGTTGAATCGAATTTCTGCCGCTCTTCACTGCCTCCACTGATAAAACCTGATGGGTCTTTGGCTCACAGTGCTGAGGATAAGGTGAATTTACTATGCTCTATCTTTACAGAATCTTCGCGTCTAGATACTGCAAGTATGATCCCGCCGTGTTTACCAACTTGCAAGACCTTTATGTCGAATATATTCACTCGTCAGACCGAGGTCCATAAAACGCTGCAGAATCTTGACGCGAAGAAGGCCAGCGGTCCGGATGGTATCCCAGTCATGGTACTAGAAATCTGCGCACCTGAGCTGTCACCTGTGCTGACACGTCTGTACCGCCTCTCCCTGGCAACAGAACAAGTGCTGAACTCTTGAAAACTTGCTAATGTGCGGCTGCCAAAAAAAGGCAATCGAGCCGACCCTGCGAACTACAGACCCATTTCAGTTACCTCTATACTCTCACAGAGTATGGATATGGAGGTAACTGAACAAAGGTAGTTTAACTGAACAAACAACAACAACACCAAGGTGCACACCAGTGCACCTTGGTGCCTCACAACCTCACCGGTGCTCATGCCACATGAGCACCGGTGAGGTTGTGCGGCTTCCAGCGTGAAACTATCCTCCTCACGCGAAGATGCACGTGTAGAATCTCGTGAAGGCTTTCCGATCCAATCTGCAGTATTGCGGCATCTCCTGATACGTAACTCGCCTATTGTCTTGGATTAAATTTTTCACTGCTAGCAAGTTTTCTTCCGTAATAGCCGTCAAACGGCGACCAGTTCTTTCTTTATCCCCCAAAGTTAGTCAACTGCGCTTGAATTTGTTATACCAACGATACTCAGTTGCCTTCATCTATGAATGCCATTTGAAGTCTATCGTACGATTCGTCCGGTTTCTGGCGACACTTGAAATTGCAAAAAATCATAGCGTGAAAATGTTCCCGGCGCAGATCCATTTTTCAATAAGACACGATAATTTAAATTAGCTCACAAAAAGTGTGAAGGGTAAATTTGAAATTGAAACGTACCTACCTATTTTTACTAATAAAATCATATTTTCTAAATAGGCTATAACTGGCCAGTCTCTCATACATAAACAACTATACTCGGATTTCAATTTACCATAATTTTATTATAGTTGAATTATTTAGTAATTTAAGACGATAGTGGCCTAAATACAAGCAGCTAAACATTAAAAAGATAGAATTTGAATTGGCCAGTCAATATTTATATTGATAGTATGAAACCACAACGTTACCTATTTTGTTCATACAAATAGGGAACTTCATATTTACTCCAACCCCAATTATTAGTATAGATGTATCCAATACTATTGATAACTAACCAATTAATTTAACTACCTAACTCAAGAAACTCAAACAAGTAATAACGATATATTATGCCAAAGGTTCGTCAAATGATGAGTTGAATAGTTCGTTGAGTATTCCATACAGTATTGAAAGGTTATTATAATCAAATATAATGAACCGACGTATCAAGCATTATATAGAAGCTTGAAATAGCCAAATTTATATCGGCCCAACAATTGAATAAGGACTAATTTTGGCACGCTCACCAGTTAATGACAAACATTGAATGGATATATCTGTTTCCTTTGAAAGTTCCAAGGGTTGGCAGAAGCAACAAATGTTAGGATATTAATCTTTGGACGTGATGTAGTACAAGCTTGCGTTTAAATATAACTAAGTCCTCGGTAAGACATACATAATATACCCCGCACAACAAAACTGTGGAATGAACTGTCGCCTGCGGTATTTTCGGACCAATACGACCTTCAAACCTTCAAGAAAAGAGCGTACTCCTTTTTAAAAGGCCGGCAACGCACTTGTGACTCCTCTGATGTTGCGGGTGTCCATGGGCGGTGGTAATTGCTTACCATCAGGCGGTCCATCTGTAGATTTGCCTCCAATATCAGAAAAAAATAGATATATCTTGTAGGTAGATAGATGTAATACATCCACATTTCGCCAACTGTAATTTTGAGTCACGCTTAGTAGCAATCGGGCTACCTAACCATAGAAACCATTAATTTTTGCAAAGGCTGCTATAGAAAACCTCTAATAATAGTAAGCTCTAGTAACAGCTGACTCGGATGTGAATCAATTACTTTTTAAAGCAACGTGTTTTAAGACTGCTCCGGTGGTGCAGTAATTGTATACGTGATTGTCGTGTATGAGGTCTTGTATTCAATTTCTGGGTCACACAAAGTATAATTTGGTTTTCTGTTAAGGGATTCTTTGTAGCAGCACGAAGCCTGGAACTACTGGCCCATCGAAGAATCAAACCCACGATACGTCATTACATTAAGCCGGCTACCGTGGTAGATCGACATCAACATAACAAAAGCAGAACATTTAATATATAATTAAATTGTTTTAAATTTCCATTAAATGTTTTGCAAACTTTGAAGGTTACAAAGAAATTTTGAAAGCCTTGAGTGAAAAGTATACAAGAATTCTTTATTCTGGAAACTGTTTAAAGGGTTTCATTGCCAACAGTGAAAAGCATACTTTAAATATTAATCCTTTTAACTGTAAAGGTGGTAATCTGAGACGGTCACACCGCAGTTGTAAATCTAAATTATAATAAAAGTATGTGGTCATACTGGATCGATCATAATGTGGTTTTAATTATCTCTCACTACTGATCAGCACAAATAACTTGGGCAATGGGCATTCCAAACTAGCCCGTACCCTACGGCTGTTATGAGTAGCAATTAAACGGAATAATAATGGCTAATAATGTGTTATAATTATGTATATCTACCACAAATACGTATTATGTATATCGATGGCGTAGTGGTTAGTGTAACCGACTGCCACGCCTGAGGTCGCGGGTTCGATTCCCGCACAAGTCAAACATTTGTGTGCATGAACATGGATGTTTGTCTTGGTCTGGGTGTTTCTATGTATAATATGTATGTATTTACAAAAAAACAAAGTATATATGTATGTTTATCCATTGTCTAGTACCCATAGTACAAGCTCTGCTTAGTTTGGGCTAGATGGTGTTGTGTGTATGTGGTAGAATATTATTATTATTATTTATTTAAATTAAAAAGTACCTAATGGATGGCTTAAGACAAGTATTTTCTATATTAAAAGTATCCTATGCGTTATTTTTTGCGTAGGACACACCAATTCTGAGATATTGTTAATATTCTAAAATATTTAAAAAATGGCAAACGTGGAAGTGTGACGTTGACGCGAATTCTATGATTTTTGTTCACCCAAGAAGCGCTCAACGCGCCTAAAGATGTTTTTAATTAAAAAAAAAAAAAAGAAAAGGGGCGGGTCGTATACCTGATACTCTCTTAGGAGTTATTAAGGGGGTCAAAATTTCGTTATTTTTTGCGTAGGACGCACCATTTCTGAGACATTGTTAATATTCTAAAATAATGCAAACATGGCAAGCATGGAAGCGTGACGATGACGAAGCGTGACGATGACGCGAGTTCTATGATTTTTGTTCACCCAAGAAATGCTCAACGCGCCTAAAGAAGTTTTCACTTCAAAAATGTTTTCAACAGCAATGTGCTTTCATACAATACACGTCTATTGCGCAGAAGTGTTAGCAGAATTCTCTTCATAATACATGTAATACTACTGACTACGTTTACTGACTATGTTCGTCGCACTGTTTCGTGAGTAATTACGTCTAGTTCTCACAACGTACATAATGAACAATGTTCACCACAATCAGCATTCACTAACGCTCGTCCAATGTTAACGGACATTACGCAAAACAGCCGCGAGTTATGACCTGGGTTGCCAGCTACGAATTGTTTTAGTGCACTAAATTAAATGTAAATGAAAGGAGCTGTAATATGTTGTAATTTATGTTTTATAGTCCGGTGGTAGCTTTGTGAGTAATGTGGAATATTATAACTACGGGAAGCACTGCTTCTTATTTCTTTGAAAAAACTATGACTACACAATATGATAGTTTAAAATACATTTACAAGAACATAATTATATCGACGTGAAATAGCAGTATTCCTACTGTTGTGTTTCGTTCAGTGAGTGAGAGTACCGGAGACCCAATCACCCCATTTCCCCCTTCACGCTCCTTCTACTTCCCACTTCCTTTCCTAAAGGGTCGGCAACGCGCAAGTGATGCCTCTGGTGTTGCAGGCGTTCATAGGCTACGGTGACCACTTACCATCAGGTGGGCCGTATTCTTGCTTGCCACCTTAGATGTATAAAAAAAACTTTTCACCAGCCTTATTTATTTCTCTACTTTAATTATTTAGAAAGAAAATATCTATTACACCAGAAATTATTCCTCTGCCGCGGAGTATTATATATATCTGTAATCTTTTTTTGAGTGGGCGACTTCAGTCTATCATTGTCCATTAATCTAAACAGACATTAAGACTTGAGAGTGCTACATGATAATTGAACAATTCACAACTACATGGTGTTCATATTCAATATTTTTATCAATTGGGACTTTAAATTAAAACCATTTAAAATAAATACATTGGATCGTGTTGTGCAGAAATGATCTGGGGTTATTTTTTAATTTATTTATTTATGAAGATCTTTTGAATAAACATCAAGTAATGCAAAAATCTATGTATATTAAATTCTTTACAAAACTATATGCATAACATGATGTAGTAGGATAATAGTCGCAAGAAAAATGAACTTATTATATTTTATTTTTTCTGAACACGCTTCATTTTACCTAATGAATTCAAATCTGATTGTAGTTAATATCAAATAGCACAAAAAGAAAGCAGAACATGGACATAGACGTACAAGATAGATAACAATATGTACTACAATATCTCAAACCGTAATTTATATAACGAACAAATACACAGAATATCAAGACTCTACTAGGTTACCTACAATATGAAGGGCTTGTCCTACCACCTCCAAATAACATTTATCTATAAGATAAAAGTCTCGCCATCTTTCTTTAACATAAAAAGAGTGAAACAGCATGAGATTTATCTTTCGGATAACTTTTACTTGTTAGTCGTGGGACTGGCCATAAACTTTGTGAATTCAAAGTTTTAATAAAAAGTTATGGTCATGTTTGAGTCACATTTATTTCCAAACGTCGAATTAACATTCGTGGCTGTTTATACATCGATTTTTTTACCAATGAAAAAAATAGACTTTTATTGTTGTCGGTTATAACTTTAAAAAATAATTACTAATGCAAATTCTCTATACACTGCACAGATATTGGTAAATCGGCTAGATTGCTTAGCAAACTATATTTATAATAACTACATTTTTGAAGTGAAAACTTCTTTAGAGGCGTTGTGCACTTTTTTGTAATGATTAAAAAATGTTAAACTCGCGTCAGGACACGTGACCTGATCGAAAATTCGTAAGACGGAGGGAGAATTGTCAAACTCGCGTCAGGACACGTGACCTGATTGAAAATTCGTAAGACGGAGGGAGAATTGTCATGTTTGTGTACTATAGCGCAATAAATAAATATTGTATTTTACCACATAAATGATAGTACTTTTATACTGATAATTAAAGCAATTCGTGCAAAATTATTCCCTAACCATTCCAAAATATCAAAAATGCACAACGTTAATATATTCAAGTTTTCACTTTTGCCGGCACTCCCGGAGTGCAACCCGTTGTTTTTTTTTAAAGTACTTATAAACACAAGGTTAGTAATCACTACACTACACATCACTAAGGTTAGTAAATAAAAGTCAATACCTAAAATAAATTATGAATGGTATAAACTTAAGTATATTTCAGGTCATAAGGTCGTTATCAGATTCGGACTTCAAAGATATCTTCAGAAGCTTGTATTCAGTATAAGAGCTCAGAGATTGACACTTAAGACTGCGCCGAAATATGCTAAAACAGGCAAAATAAGTGAATAAAATCAACACTTTTTATTTAATAAAATATAAAATAAACATTTACCATAACATTAAATGTGTTTACAATTACTCTGTGTAAAAGACTTAAAATAATTAATATTTTCGCTTTGTGATTTTTTGATTATTACAGTAGAAATCTATCTTATTTTACATCTTAAACGAAACATAAATAGTTATATTACAATTTGTCCGTCACAAATATTTAAGTTATTGGTTGAAAAAAAAGATACATATATATTCAAATCCTCCATTAAATTTTACTATGGCGGCCGTGCGCCGATTTGTATATGCGCTGCATTATCTATCTTACGCTCGGCGCAGTCTTAAGTAGGCGATAGTCAGAATGACGCTGCAAACCACATAAAACAGAAGCTTCGTTATCAAAAGGAACGTCGAAGGCAACAAACCGGAATCAATACTGCCAATCAGGTGGACCGGTAGCTGGCTTGCCACTAGATGCAATAAAAATCGAAATCAACTAATATTTGAGGATCAAATCTATAAAAGTTTTATTATTGAAAAGAAGCAACGAAAGCAACTCTGTTTATTTTAACAGCTATGCCACTGTAAAATGTTTGATGCTTTTTGCAATTAAGACAGTATTGAGAAGTGTAGTGAAGCAGCGGTAGTCATTTGGATAAGGCATTGGAAATGCGGTCATGGATTCGACTATCACTTATCGCACTATCGACGAGAACTTACTCTTAAAACAAACAGGGGGTTAACAAGAATACTAGTTATTTGTCAACCAAATTGCTAGTAAAAAAGGTTTAATCCATAATCTATACTAATATTATAAAGCTGAAGAGTTTGTTTGTTTGTTTGAACGCGCTAATATCAGAAACTACTAGTTCGATTTGAAAAATTCTTTTAGTGTTGCATAGCCTATTTATCGAGGAAGGCTATAGGCTACATAAGATTACGCTACGACTCACGGGGCCACCGCAGTAACGATAAACGCGGGTGAAACCGCGGGAACATCTAGTATAATATTATAAAGCTGAAGAGTTTGTTTGTTTGTTTGTTTGAATGCGCCAATCTCAGGAACTACTGGTTCGATTTGAAAAATTATTTTAGTGTTGGATAGCCTATTTAACAAGGAAGGCTATAGGCAATATAATATCACGCTACGACCCACGGGGGCGGCGCAGTAACGATAAACGTGGGTGAAACCGCGGGAACATCTAGTATAATATTATAAAGCTGAAGAGCTTGTTTGTTTGTTTGTTTGAATGCGCTAATCTCAGGAACTACTGGTTCGATTTGAAAAATTATTTTAGTGTTGGATAGCCTATTTATCAAGGAAGTAACATTACGCTACAACCCACGGGGGCGGCGCAGTAATGATAAACGCGGGTGAAACTGCGGACACATCTAGTCATAAATATAGTCAGTAACATCAGTAGCCAACCTAACGCAGTATTATAAATTATTATACTCAGTAAAAGTTTATTTGGCTTTTATATTATCATTTCCTTTAACTACTGTTACTGACAAAAATAGGGAATAATTATTTTAGCTACTTAGAATTATAAAGATATTGCCAGTTTATCGACTTATATTGCCGACTGAGTCTAAGCTATATAAAGGAATAACGTTTAGAAATTGCGGTAACGTCTAGTACAGAATCCCTTATTCTTGCACACACAAATAATGAAAACACGACACACCCTCAACTTAGTGTTACAAATTATTTTCCCGAAAATATTAGTAGCGTTAGGCTTGCAACACTCCCGCAATACCGTCCGACCGCACCAGGCGGCTGAGTTATAGCCAGCAATTTGACCGGCCTAAACTTGCTGCACACATTTGTATAGAAATATAGTATAATGTATATATATATATATATATACATATATATAAGATTGCTTGGAGGAAGGACGGTTTAGATCTTTAGTTCCCAAAGTGATCCAGGTGGATCTCTTTCGATAGTGAAGAACTAAAATGTTGCAGCCGGCGTTCATCGATTTATTAGACGTTGTCACGTCGAAAAAAGGTCTGGTCACCTACCGTGGTAGGTTCAGCCCCGAGAATTTAAAAAAAAGGTCGGTCCGTAGAGATTTGATCAAATTTTTTAGTTGCATGAACTTGTTTGATTCTTCACCAATATAAATACGAATGCCAAAGAATATGGTAAAAATGTAGCTGCAAGGGGTCCACCGGAACCAGCTAAATTTTGAAAGTTATTCGTTAGAAGCGTATGTTTCGTGGCCGTAGAATTATAATTTCATTCCATCCTCACATGGATGGTCCAGATTTGCCTATTGATTATTTATTTAAAAAAAAACTCTCTCGTCTTATATCCTTTTTTTGTTTTTATTGTTCTCGTCAAAATGACCACACTCCACCTGATGGTAAGCAGTCGTGTGGTCTAAGAGCAGTGGCCTCCACACCGCCCTCATAGTAGCCGAGGCGATGTTGAGGTCTCTACTTTGACGGCCTGAGAAGGTGCTTTTTCACGCCCCGCTTAAAGGACCCAGGATTGAAGGAAGAAGGAAACACGTGGCTTGGCAGAGAATTCCATGCCTTATCTATACTATCTATGCTACATATATTACATAATAAAGAGGTAAGTTTAGATTTTTTGTTTGTAAGGATTTATCGCAAAGACTACTAAACCGATTTTTAAAATTTGTCACCTTTAGAAAGCAATATTGTCACCGAGTAGCATAGGCTATATTTTATTTAAATAAAATATATTGTTACAAACCTTGTCTTTTTTCTTTTTTTTTTAACGTCAGGGGAAATGCGTTTACGCACCGTCCGCGCCCGGGTAGGGCGAGGGTGTGTGGGACTCGAGCCAGAGAGGCCGGCCCCATACCCACTAAACTCCTGACGACATTCCTCAATTACCGGTGTCGGTGCCACGGGATTCACGTTAGCATTCACCGCGACACCGACAGGTCTTGGCCCGCCACATTAGGCGGGCCCCAGCTGCTTGGGGGAGGACCAAATGGTAACAGCCCTGCCCTTCACTGTGGGGTGCGCGCGGGGTGCTTACGCCCATCCCTCGGGCCTGTGCTGCTCGGGGGCAGACTGCCCAAGTCCATCGCCCGCAGGGCATATTGTTACAAACCTAATCTAACCTATTTTTACGCGAGCTAAGTCACGGGAAAATGTTAGTTAGATATAATTCCTGTGTCACGAGGATGCACAAACATCGAACATAAAGAAAACTGAGCCTCAAAGTATCATCATTTTTTGTTTCGTGCAGAGATCTAACTCACAATATTCAGACCAGCGTAGGTATGACAACATAAATTATAATACCAGTTGTATATTTCCTCATTTTGACTTCAGAATAGTCCGATAGTGTCGAGTCAAACTAACTTAACTATTTTGATAAGTTGAGATGAAGTCCATTCGTATGCACTCGTAGCCATAAATTGTTTCATCCAAACGAAGCCACAGCCAAAAGCTGATGTATTTAGACTCGTCAGCGCTACGCAGAACTATTACTATTTCGTATTAATGTTCCCATTGCGGTGAGCAAATAGATACGAATGAAAAGCCTACTGACGATCTCATTATCATTTGAAAATCGACCTTATTGTGTGAATTTAGGGTGGTAGTTATAATGGCAATTTTGTGGCTAGGAGGAATCATTAATTTACGGTATAATGATTTGAGGAAATACAGGAATTATATTGAGTCATTAGAATGTATATGTAGTGATGGATTAGTTCATAATGGGTGTTATGTTTGTGTTTTGTCAGCAAACATTGTGTTATGGTTCTGAGCTGATAATATGCATTGTTATAAAAGGGATGTACACCTTTGCCTATCCTTGTGAAATAATTATTGGCCCATAGAAACTCGAGATCAATTAACGTTATTGAGATAATAGCTACTGCTTTTATTAAACAAAAAATAATCTTGAAGAAATATTTGAACATTAAAAATGCAATAATTTTTGTCATAGTGAGGAATCTATAACTCCTTTGTAATAGCATCATCAAGTGCATACCCAATCTCTCTGACTAGTCATCAAATGGAAAAAAAATGATATTCATTTCATTGAGACATTCTAGAACCTTCTTTTTATCAGAGAGCCAGCTGTTTATTCCTAGCAATTACCTTAGTCTATGATCAAGATTGCAATATTGGTATTGAGAGGTAAAGAGGTGTCACGTGTTCTAGGTAAAATAATTATAGTTTAAATGACAGAAAATCAATGGCAAAGTTTTTCCGTGGCTTCGCTCGCGTTAATTTATGTTAGGCTAGGTGAGGTTTGTAACATTACCTTTTAGAGTTTGAAAAACTTGTACAACAGCTTTGTCCGGCCGTCTGTCTGTTATACAACTTTCAAATCAAGAAAGAGCTAGAGACTCGCGATCATCGCCATTCAACTCAGCATAGTCGATATACCCCCAAAATGACTATGACCTTTGACCTCTGCCCTCAAGGTCAAATGATACCATTTTTTCGAACTCTAAGATTTACGGCAATTCATTGCCGTTTCTCACTTGTTTCTGAATGCAAGGTACCCTATGTCCTTTTTTGTTCCCATGACAAAGTGCAGGCAAAATTGCATGATGATCCGTTGAGTAGTTTGAAAGCGTAATAAACAAACTCACATTCGCATTTATAATATTACTAGCTTTTGCCCGCGGCTCCGCTCGCGTTAATTTAGAATTTGACAATCAATTCGAGTTGTACTCTGCTTGTAATAATATAATTCAAACATGATTCGAAAGACACGTGGCACCAACATTTATCATAAGAACGTTATTATTGTTTTCCTCAGGAATATTATTTTTTTTCGGGATGAAAGGTAGCCTATGTCCGTTTCTGTACACCTGACAATGTATATGAAAAATTTCAGAATGATCACTTCAGTGGTTTAGGCGTGAAAAGGTAACAAACAAACAAATAAACAAACTCATTTTAGCTTTTATAATATTAGTTAGGATAAAAACCAGAACCATGTGAAAACGTTGCAGTGACGATTGCTTCTAGAAAAGGCAAGCTTATATGAGCTGCCGTACTGGAATCAAATTTCGCAAGCCGTTTAGATTACAGCACACCTACCTTTGAAGCACAAGCACCCTTTGAGAAAACTCGTTGTTGTCTCACGTTGCAGCTGTGGTTTGACGCATATAAATGTTCCAACAAACTTTAGATTTAACTAAACCGCTTAGTAAATGCACTTTACTGTTGAAATTGGCTTCCCCACTACGTTAGCAAGCTTTTAACCTGTGTTGTTTATCCTAGTCTAGAACTCCTCTATGCTATATGTTGTTCAGTACTAATGAGAATTTGACGTCTTTGAAGCCTCTAAGGATTTGGGTTTCCTCCAAATTCGTTCCTAGTTCAAAATCCATTAAGCGCTTACTAAACACATACAGCTGGTTTCTGAAATGGTAGATCACCATAAAATTTAGGTAAGAATAGTCAAGCGCATGTCAAGTGCCGTGATTGACTGACTAAATTGGCAATAGCCAATTGAATCTCTTGACATGAGTTAGGTTTTAATAGTAAAATCATTTGACATTTGTTTGATTATGGATGAATTAATTAATGAATGAACTTTTTATTAAGATATACACAGATTACATAAAAGATAAAGATATTTATTTTGTAAAACATGAGTAACAATTTAGTGGGTACATGGTGGTCAGTTTTAAAATAAGATCTGCATGTTTTGCCACTTGTGGCGTACAAAAATTATATTTGAATGCACGAGACATCAAAGAAACTAGAAATTAAACGTTATTAAACTTATTACTAGATTAATTATATATAAAATAATTGTTTTTATGCACGAGACAGCCAACTTAAAATAATTAATTAAATATATTTTAGTGCACGAGATAAAGGCTAAAAAAACTACACTACTAACAACATTTTAAATACTCAAACAAAACATAAAAACAAACAACCAAAAATAAAACATCAGATAAACAAACATTGACACAAATATAAAAAATAACTATTTACAATCGTTCAGAAAATTCTGATAAGCTGTAGTAACACTTGGCTACAAGAATTTTTTTGAGGTGGAGCTTAAATTGTGAAGTAGGGTATTGTTTAATTGTTTTAGTGATTTTATTATATATTATGGGCGCTAAACAAAATATGCTCTTATGCATTAGAGCCGTATTAGATCGTATCACGCATAATCTATCATTGTCTCGACGACTGCGTATTGTAACGTCAGACAGTTTTTTGAATAGTTTAGGGTTACTGTGCACGAAACAAGCTACTTCGTATATAAACAGAGAAGGCAAACTTAATATTTTATGCCTCAAGAAGTAGGGTTTACAGCTATCAATTGTTTTTATACCGAACATGGCCCTGATGCACCTCTTCTGTGATTTAAAAACTATGTCTTTATTGGTAGAATTCCCCCAAAATATGACACCAAAGCTTAAGAGTGAGCCTACTATACCGTGATAAGCTGTAAGAGGGGCGTCAGTGTTTAAAACATAATCCTAACTAATATTATAAAAGCGAAAATGAGTTTGTTTGTTTGTTTGTTACCTTTTCACGCCTAAACCACTGAATCGATCATCCTGAAATTTTGCATATACGTTGACAGGTGTATAGAAATGGACATAGGCTATCTTTTAACCCGAAAAAAATTACTGTTCCCAAGGAAAACAATAATAACGTTCTTATGATAATAGATGGCATCACGTGTCTGTCGAATCATGATTGAATTATATTATTACAAGCAAAGTACAACCCGGTCTTTAGCTATTTCGTCTTTCCAGCGGTACCTTGGACGACCCACCGGACGACGCTCAAGATGAATGTGCTCGATTGGTCTGACTTGGCACAAAATAGGAAAGAATGGCGCACTTTAATGTCGGAGGCCAAGATCCACTTTGGATCGCTGAGCCAACGAAGTAAGTAAGTAAAGTACAACCCGAATTGATTGTCAAATTCTAAATTAACGCGAGCGAAGCCGCGGCTAAAAGATAATATTTCATAAAAACAGATTAGTCTTTCAAAATCCGGCTGTTATTCACATCATCAAATGCTTTCATTGTTTCAAAAGGGTGCACAACGTGCATATTTTGTATGTTATTTACTGTGATAGAAAGGAGATTATGCTTACCGAAAACCAAATATCTTTCTGCCTGACTAAGGTCACTATCTCAGTCCTGATTACGTTTGCCCACATCATGACTTTGCATTTTTACATACATACAACTATATTATATACTCAAAGAGGTAGATAGAGGTTTTACAATCACATTTTCTAGCTTTAGGCCGGAACTCCACCAAAGCGGAGATGTGTGCGGTGTGCTGTGTGCTGTGCGAGAAGAGATGTTTATCAGCTAGGTGGACTACACCAACGCGGAGATGTGTGCGGTGTGCTGTGTGCTGTGCGAGAAGAGATGTTTTTCAGCTCGGGGGACTCCACCAAAGTGGAGATGTGTGCGGTGTGCTGTGTGCTGTGCGAGAAGAGATGTTTTTCAGCTCGGGGGACTCCACCAAATCGGAGATGTGTGCGGTGTGCTGTGTGCTGTGCGAGAAGAGATGTTTTTCAGCTCGGGGGACTCCACCAAAGCGGAGATGTGTGCGGTGTGCTGTGTGCTGTGCGAGAAGAGATGTTTTTCAGCTCGGGGGACTCCACCAAAGCGGAGATGTGTGCGGTGTGCTGTGTGCTGTGCGAGAAGAGATGTTTTTCAGCTCGGGGGACTCCACCAAAGCGGAGATGTGTGCGGTGTGCTGTGTGCTGTGCGAGAAGAGATGTTTTTCAACTCGGGCCGGCTCGGCCGGCGCGCGCGCTGGGCACTGCTGGTTGCTGGCGGGCGAGAGCGGGGAGGGTGACATCGCTCACTGCACGCCGCTCACATGTCTCGTCTCCACTGCGCCTCGTCCACGCACAGCTCACATCTCCGCTTCCATCACGCCATACAAATATTACACATCTCCGCACAGCGATCTCCACTGAATCTGAGCGGAGAGGAGATGTGTCAATAACACAATTCTATTGGTTGTTTAAAGACACTCCTCTCCGCTCGTCTCGTCTCCGCTTTGGTGGAGTCCCGGCCTTAGGTTGAGGTCCCACGTGGGTTAAGTACCCTCCTATTAAGCGAGACCTATTGCTGGCTGGTTATTGCTGTCTACTGGGAACAAATCCTGGTTCCATGCTGCTACTAAAAATTTATTTGTAGAAATACCAAACAACATTTCGCGAGAGTCATGACCAGCAGTCGCATAGGGACACGGTAGGGACCGCTGTGCCATCAAGGCATTTTTGTGTGCATAATTTCATTCAGGTTTTAACGCGCTGACTATAAACATACCAAAGTGCTCGTAAAGCGTAAAAATATGTCGTCAAAACGTTATAAAGGACAAGGAGTGTCAGGAAGTCTTATTTTTAGTAGGCAAGTAAGCTTAAATGGTTAGTAGGCGGAACTAAAAATTCAGATGGCGCAGTTGCTAAATGGTCTCACTTCGCCGAGTGCTGTGAGTTCACTAATAGTAGTTCTATGTCTTGGAGTTCTCTGTGTCTGTCGTTTGAATGTTTATTAAGTCTCCCGTGACACTTTAATAATACGCAATACGAAAGATATCACTAAAGAAATAAATCTATACTATCCTAATCCTTGTGGCGCACCCTGGGGGAGGCTTATGTCCAGCAGTGGACTGCAATAGGCTGAAATGATGATGATGATGATGATGATCCTAATCCTAACTTCCCAACTAATCCTTACTAATATTATAAATTCGAAAGTAACTCTGTCTGTCTATCTGTCTGTCTGTCTGTTACCTTTTCAAAGCTAAACCACTCAACCGATTTAGATTAAATTTGGTACAGATATAGTTTAAAACCTGGGGAAGGACATAGGCTACTTTTTATTGATGTAGGTACCACGCGGGCGGAGCCGCGCGCAAAAGCTAGTATTATATAAGCAAAAATGAGTTTGTTTGTTTGTTTGTTACCTTTTCACGCCTAAAGCACTGAACCAATCATCCTTAAATTTTGCTTATACGTTGACAGGTGTACAGAAACGGAAATAGGCTACCTTTCATCCCGAAAAAAATTACTGTACTCTAAGAAAACAATAATAACGTTCTTATGATAATAGATGGCGCCACGTGTCTTTCAAATCATGATTGAATTATATTATATTAGTACAAGCAGAGTACAACCCGAATTGATTGTCAAATTCTAAATTAACGCGAGCGAAGCCGCGGGCAAAAACTAGTCCTAACTAATATTATAAATGCGAAAATGAGTTTGTTTGTTTGTTTGTTACGTTTTCACGCCTTAACTACTCAACTGATCAACATGAAATTTTGCATACACGTTGTCAGGGGTACAGAATAGGACATAGGGTACCTTTCATCCAGAAAAAATAACTGTTGCAAACCTAACCTAAACTAACCTACATTTAAACGAGCGAAGCCGCGGGTGAAAACTAGTATTATATAAGCGAAAATGAGTTTGTTTGTTTGTTACGCTTTCACGCCGTAACTACTCAACCGATCAACATTAAATTTTGCATACATGTTGTCAGGGGTACAGAATAGGGCATAGGGTACCTTTCATCTAGAAAAAATAATTGTTGCAAACCTAACCTAACCTAACCTACATTTACGCGAGCGAAGCCGCGGGTGAAAACTAGTAATATTATAAAGCTGAAGAGTTTGATGTTTGTTTGAACGCGCTAATATCAGGAACTACTGGTTCGAATTGAAAAATTATTTCAGTGTTGGATAGCACATTTATCGAGAAAGGCTATAGGCTATATAATATTACGCTACGACCCATGGGAGCGGCGCAGTAATCATTAACGCGGGTGAAACCGCGAGCACATCTAGTAAATAATATATGTAAGTGCATTATTTATATTAATTGTGAGTTTATCTATAACCGGTATATATTTATATATTTATACATTATTAGAAATTCAGTTTTGAATTATTCTGTTTGCAAACTTCTTGAATCTAGAGGAACGAAGCATACTGATTTATTCCAGCGTGACTGGTTTAAGAGAGACTTTTTAAGTACATGACAAATAGCAGTCTCATTTATTGACTTAGGATTTTCAAACACGAATGTTTTGACATTCAAATTTTATGTGTGCATATGTATGAGTGCATAAAGTATTTCAGTAATTATATTATGTACATTTCGTATTTCAGTGATGAACTGATGAAATAAGTCGACCCCCTTTCAATATATAAGTGATCCTGTATTCAACTCTACAATATTTATATTGAAATATGTAAAAAAAGAATTTGAGCGGTCTTTGGGGACTGCCGATAAAAATGGAAACTTTAATCCTTGATCATAAACACTTCTTTATAAACAAAAAAAAAGTGTGGGTCGGATTCCCGATACTCTCTTATAAGTTATTAAGGGGGTCAAAATTTCGTTATTTTTTGCATAGGAAGCACCATTTCTGAGATATTGTTAATATTCTAAACTAATTCAAAAATGGAAAGCGTGGAAGCGTGATGATGACGCGAGTTCTATAATTTTTGTTCACCCAAAAAGTGCTCAGCGCGCCTAAAGAAGTTCAAAATTTATGTTAAAGTTATAAGCCAAATGTACATACACACGGAGTTTTCCGCATATATCCCTAAAATCATAGGCAGTGGTCTATCACACCCTCACACATTTCCAAAACCTAAAATTGCCTTATAAAATACTCAATGCCTTATAAAACCTGTATTGAATCCACGACCTCACTATCCTGTACAAACGAACATAAGTGCAAATCTATCACATGCAACCAGCAAGGCGATCGTATTACTAAACTCGTCATTTGCCAATTACGTAATCTTAGTTTTTTTTTCATGGGGTGCCATATTGAAGTTGGTTTGCACTAATTGGATGTATACTTTTGTACCTCTTTCTATACTTTGTATCCTTTTATTGAACTAGTTTATGCGAGAGTATAATTGAATAGACTAATTGGCTACTTAGCTATGCAATATCCTGTTTTATTAGTCCTGTAGTAAGTTTTGAAAAGGAAATGCTTCTGAGAGCTTTATGTTGGATAAAACGTCCCCTTGAAATACATTCTTTTGAAAGTAACACATGCACAGTGTCATGTGACGACTCGATGGCGTAGTGGTTAGTGTAACCGACTGCCACGCCTGAGGTCGCGAGTTCGATTCCTGCACAAGTCAAACATTTGTTTGCATGAACATGGATGTTTGTCTTGGTCTGGGTGTTTTTATAAAGTGTATGTATTTACAAAAAAAAAGTATAATATATGTTTATCCATTGTCTAGTACCCATAGTACAGTCAGCATCAAAAGTCGATGACCACATTCAAATTTTCAAAATCACTGTACATTATATCATCCATAAATCGCTTAACAAGAGAGGGCGCCAGTATTGAATGAACATCATTAAAGTTCAAAATTAACTGAACACTACTCGTCAAAGGTCACTGAACACCATTTTGTCAAAAATTGCTGATCGTTATAATATCCGAAAACATCATACCATTAAGTTTTACAAAAGTCACTGAACAATATAAAATGCTTGTTTTGGTTATCTAGTGTAATCACAGCAACGTCCAAAAATAACTTAACATCATTAATAACAAAAGTTACTGAACATTACTTTGTTTCGGATTCGTAGCGTGTAAACTTATACTATCAAAAGTAGCTGAACTGCAAACTAAAAAACGTTGACGATGTTGCTGTATTACGATTGAATAGTAACCATATTTGACTATCAAAAATCACGCAGATTCTGTTTGAATTTATACCATCGCGTAATTAATTATTTTTTTAGTTCGATTGAATTGTAACCTTATTCGTAAAGCAATAAGACTCATTTTCAAAAATCACGCAGATTCTGTTCAAATTCATACCGTCGACTTAGTTTATGATTTTTATAGTTACGATTGAATTAGAACCTAATCTGTATACATATAAGACTCATTTTCAAAATTACCACAAATTCCGTTTTAATTCAATTCTTTGGGAAACATAGTTGTGGGTATTTGAAAAATTGTTACCCTTGAATGTAAAAAGAATATTTATACTTAATTATCACTTTGTATCGGATGTAGACCATTGCGGTTGCAATTATTTTTCATCTATAAATATTGTATTAGTTATCAATTGCGCTTTAGTAACAAATAAACATTATAATGCCATTTAATGTTCATATTACTGCACATGAACGTCACAGAATAGTGATATTGCGAGAAAAAGGACTTTCTGTTGCCGAAATAGCTAGAGAAATGGGAGTTGCTGTAAGTTATTTTATTTTATGTATTTTGAGATTATACAGGATGTAAATGAGAAGATGTTAAGGTGTTAGGTTCTAATGCATGTTTTTTTTTGTAGCGTAATACCGTGTACTTGTGGATAAGGCGATGGGATAATGAAGGAAACGTTGATGAAATTAAGAAGACCGGTAGACCAAGAAGAACTTCAAGAACACAGGACGTAAATATCATTCGTCAATTCAGAGAGACTCCGTTCCTTCAAACCAGAAATGTAGCTATAGCTAACAATATTTCTTTAACCACCGTTCGTCGACGTCTCCACGAAGCTGGTATACATTGCCGAAAACCGGCCCGTAAGTTAAAATTTACTGCTCGACATAAGTTGCAAAGACTTCAGTTTGCAGAACGATATTTAAATTTTGATTTTTCCAATGTAATATTTGCTGATGAAAAGACCTTCAAATCTTCTCAACACGGTCGAATTACGTTATGGAGAATTAATAATTCCCGTTATCAAGAGGAGCACTTAATAGAAAATAGATCCAGTGGAAGGATTTCTGTGGGTCTTTGGGGGTGGATGAATAAAAGTGGACCAGGGGAACTGATAGAAATTGGTGGACGGCTAAATGCCGAAGGCTACAAAGACATCTTGCAAGATGTTTTACTGCCCACAGCACAAATAGTGTTACCTGATATGGCCCCATTACATTTCATACATGACAACTGTTCAATCCACATGGCCCGAGTGTGCAGAGCTTGGTTCCGGGATAACGCTGATCACATTGTCGAAATTCCATTCCCACCAAAGAGCCCAGACCTTAACCCCATCGAAAACTTATGGGGGCTTATGGTCCAGGCTTGGGATGAAAGCACTCCTCGAACAAGGGAAAATTTACTAAATCACGCCATAGAAATCTGGGAAGATTTTAGGGGACGAGATACTTGTGCAAATATGGTAAACTCCATGCGAGAACGTCTCCAAAATGTCATCGATGCCAATGGGGGACACACTAGGTTTTAATTCTAAGTAGTTTAAGTATAATCATAATTGTAATTGATAAAAAATCATACCTTGTTTTTGTTTATAAAACATTGATTTGATTATGAAAGTTTAAATTATTTTATTATGATTGTGTTGATTTGTAATTAAAACAAGTAATAATTATCTGTATTGATTTATCGAACCATTTAATTTAATTTTGTTGATAATAAATAAAAGGGTGGTGATTTACATGTGCATGTGTCTACTTAATTTATATACCAAACACACATACCTGCCGAAAAAAATACACATACATATTAAACCCAAAATCGTTTATCTCTAAAGTCCCTGAACAAAATGAAATGGCATTTTGTTCAGGGACTTTAGAGATAAACGATGGTATGCTATTTTTGTCTAACATTTGTTCAGAAACTTTAGAGACGAAGAATGTTATGCTTTTTTTACTATAACTTTGTTTAGCGACTTTTGAAAAGTAATGGTCACCTACTTATGCCCTTTTATGATAATCATTCATTTCTGGCGCTTGTCATGTTGAGCGATTTAGGTATAATACGGTGTACAGCGATTTTGAAAATCTAAATGTAGTGTGTATGTGATAGAATAGAATATAATATTATAATTATTTTTTTTTTTGCTCGTCGAAATGACCACACTCCACCTGATGGTAAGCAGTCGTGTGGTCTAAGAGCAGTGGCCTCCACACCGCCCTCTTAGCAGCCGAGGCGATGTTGAGGTCTCTACTTTGACGGCCTGAGACTGCGCCTGCTTTTTCACGCCCCGCTTAAAGGACCCAAGATTGAAGGAAGAAAGAAACGCGTGCCTTGACAGAGAATTCCATGCCTTGGTCGTTCGGCAGAGGTATGAGGATCCAAACTTGTTGGTACGCGCTCTAGTCGACTCTACTGTGTAAGGATGGCATCTGAGCCCAGCACGCGTTGTTCTGGATAGGATAGGGGAGGGCGGGATAAGGTGGAATAACTCTTCAGAGGACTCTCCGTGGTAAATTATGTCTGTATCCCTGGAGAGATATGCAGAGAATTCTTTCAACTACATTTTACTAGTTATTTTGTTTGGTTTCACATAAGGGTGAATTTATTATCATTTACTGTGCTCAGATACTCCTGTTGCTACTGATAATCTCTTGATCGGCAAATGTTATGTATGTCTGTGTGTGTATGACGCATTTGAGTCTTTGGGCAGCTTCAATAAAGCAATCTGCTTATAGCCATCATTGGTTTAACTTATCTCCCGTAGCGTAACTTCTTTTTTTGCCGTGAGAAATGGAATGAGGAAAGCATAGATTTTTTTTAAATTAAAGTGGGGACATCTGCACTAGCCATTCCTGTATTGTAGGGGACTTTACAAACATTCAAACAACGGACACAATGAACATCCGGCTTATTAGAAAACCATTTGTGGATCACACAATTTGGTGTCCCGTGTAGGAATCGAACCTACAACACTCGGCGCATTGACAGTGGCGATGCGACCACTTAAACCAGTACGCCATCCGTGCAGTCAGGTTATGTCGGGCTCACCCAGGAAAAGATGACGACGTCCCAGACCGACCGACTAAACCTACCACGGTGTTTCTTCTTCTAGTAGGGGAGTAGGGATTGCTTGCGCATTCATCTCGGAGTCCGTTGCGTAAACACATAAAATGTAACATTAAATTAATAACAGTTTGTATGACCCTGAAATCGAGCCCAAGATTTTATACACAGCAGTGTACACAGCAGTCGTACCATACAACTTTGGAATGGTCTGCCGGCACATGTGTTCCCTCCCTTCTATGACATTGGGTCCTTCAAACGTAGTGTGAAGAAGCATCTGGTCAGACCAGCTTGACACTGACGACGGCTAGAAGACATCTATCTTCTCCTCGTCATCACCGTCTCTGGACTGTAATTGGGCTTTCCATCAGATCCGTTACAAAAACTTTACCGTGTCACTATAAAAAAAAATTGGTTGTCTGTAAAGTCGGTTTACGGACGATAGTTTAACGTGACAACGTCATAACAACAATTCTTACCCGTAACGTTACAATGAGCGTAACGGGACAATCAGTCATCCTTTTTCGTGCGTGCAGCCGGCGTTCATCGATTTGTTAGACGTTGTCACGTCAAAAATAAGTGATATTCACCACTGCTGTGCCATAAAGGCAGCCGATGTGTAAATAAGACTCTATTCTAGACACGATTCATATACATACATATACATTCAAGAAACATAGCACTGTGATAGTGCTAAGATTTGCTACAGTCCAAGCACTTACACACATGAATTGAATACGCAAACATTTGAAGTCAAGAATACACATCTGTGGACGTTCAAATACCAGATATTGAGGTTGTGGGGCAAGTTTACGAAACGTTCTGTCCACCTATTGTGTAATTTATAGACATGGTCATGTTTAAGCTTCATAACGGATTGTTAATTATAAAAGCAAGTGGCAAGTCAGGACTTAACTTCTTGAACGTCTAGGGGAAATACGTAAAAAAGAATTAAAAAATCATTGTGCAAACAATACATAAACGGACAAATGTATGTCCACTCGACACTTGACTCATTAACGAGTCAAATGTGTAGCGGACATACGTTTGTCGTTTTTTTTTTTGACCTGACAACGTCTAATATATCGATGAACGCCGGCTGCACGCACGAAAAAGGATGACTTATTGGCCCGTTACGCTCATTGTCCCGTTACGCTCATTATAACGTTACGGGAAAGAAATTTTGTTATGATGTTGTCACGTTAAACTATCGTCCGTAAACCGACTTTATAGACAACCAATTTTTTTTATTGATGACTCATTTATGCGGGCAGACGAATGTCCGCTCGACAGTTGACGGGTTAAACTTACGATCTCGACAATTCTAACTCAAATTATAACTGCGAATGTGAGTTTGTTTGTAACGCTTTCACGTTTTAACTACTCGACTAATCTTTATGAAATGTTGTATAGACGTTGACGTTTAGAAAAAGACATAGGGTACATTTCGTCCAAAAGAAGAACTTTGGCCGAGGTCCTATTAAAAATAGGTAATTGACATAACCTACATTTACACAAATGGAGCCGCGGGCAAAAGCTAACACATTATAAACTATGAAAAGACAATCCATAAAGCAGTACTTGAACCATGAACTGAAACAAGTACTAAAACCATGTTGTCGCTTTACCAACTTAACTATTCGTTGTTCTACATCAAGGATCGGAATTTAAGTCATTCACATGTTAGGTCATTCAATGTGTCATATATCTATAGAATTATACGATTAGGAAGTTAATATATTAATGTAACTATTTCTGTTAATGAAGAAGAAAGCTATTTTGACATGACAACGTCTAATAAATCGATGAACGTCGGCTGCACGCACGAAAAAGGATGACTCATTGTCCCGTTACGCGCATTGTCTCGCTACGCTCATTGTAACGTTACGGGAAAGAAATTTTGCTATGACGTTGTCACATTAAACTACCGTCCGTAAACCGACTTTACAGACAACCAATTTTTTTTTCATACAACTAAGGTGGCAAACAAGCGTACGGCCCACCTGATAGTAAGTGGTCACCGTAGCCTATGGACGCCTGCAACACCAAAGGCATCACTTGCGCGTTGCCGACCCTTTAGGAAAGGAAGTGGTAAGGAGAAGGAGCGGGAAGAGGGAAAGAGGATGATTGGGCCTCCGGCTATATATTACAATCACATTTCTGCAACTATTTGTCTTGTTCCGTAGCCTTCCAGTCATGTTTCTGAATTCCATGCTGCTACAATTTATCTACAAGAAAACACTTGCAAGACTCGGGATTACAAAATCGATGGTAAATATAAGCTGAAACTTAAGCAAGAGGAATAATGCCGTTACTGTTTAATATAAAAAGAAAGCAATCCATTACAAACTTCAATAAAAGTAATAAAAGTTTTATATTGTTTTCTTAAAGCATTGACTTCTAGCTTTTTGTTTCTCATTGTAATTTGTTTGACGGAAGTTATTGAACGCAATTTCAGAAGTACACGACAAAGCAAGCTCAGCCTTGGAGAGTCATGTTCAAACTACATATTATTATCGAAACGCTAATAATTGTTCATAATTAAGCTATTTTGTGACACACGGCTGTTTATGATTATTTGCTTGCTTTAAATTTTAAAATTTGTATTATTTACCTTTGCTTAGATGTTAGATAGTTAAATGTTCATAATACGTACATATACGATTTTGGATGAACGTGAGTCCAACCATCCCCGAAGATCAGGGATTTATAACCCCATAATATGATTAGATTTTTTTAGGATCTTAATTAGTATTATAAATGCGGATGTGAGTTTGTTTGTTACGCTTTTATGCATAACTACTTCACTTATTTTTCGTGTCTTTAGTGGCCAACCTGTTGTCAAGAGTTGTTCAAGCAGCCCGTAGGCCTCTGACATGACTTAACGACTGCTGTCAATTTGGCAACAACTGGGACCGACTTTTTACGTGCCTTCCGAAGTACGGAGACGCTCAGATGAAATACCAATAAGCGGTCACCCATCTATAGACTGACCGCACCCAACGTTGCTTAACCTCGCTAATCGTTTACCGATCAGTGAGTGCAACTGGCTATGAGCTACTTCACTGATTATCATGAAACCTCGCATACACGTTGTGAGGGGTACAGAAAAGGACATCGGGCGCCTTTTCATCCGGCAAAAAGTACTGTACCTGATGAATATAAATTTATTGACATAATCTGCATTAGCGTAGGTGAAGCTGCGGGCAAAATCTTGTTATATTATGAAGCAACGACAGGACGACAAACGCTGGATGTGCATTACGTCACCGGACGCGCCAGAATGTCATGCTCATGAATAAGAACCCCGATTGCGTTCGAAACTAATCGGGCAAAACCGAATAACAAAATATGAGTTTAACAATTTTATATGTAGATTACATTATAATAACCTCTCGCACAAGTTTTTATAATAATATTGTTACGAAATTAGTTTGTTGTTTAATTTTCTTCTATTTGTAATAGGGTTATGGATGTCGTTAGTCTTTAAAGGACTATAATCGTAAAGTTATAATTGAACTTAACCAGGTGCGCAAGTTCGACATTACATCAGAAGCAAAACTACTAAAGTTAGTTAATATAAATATTCTAACAAAAGAATTTAAAACATTGCCGGAAAAGTGTTTTTGAAGTGAAAACTTCTTTAGCGGCGTTGTGCACTTTTTTGTGATGGATAAAAAATGTTAAACTCGCGTCAGGTCACGTGTCCTGATCGAAAATTCGTAAGACGGAGGGAGAATTGTCAAACTCGCGTCAGGACACGTAATCTGGACGAAAATTCGTAAGACTGAGGGAAAATTGTCATGTTTGTGTACCATAGCGCAATACAAAATATTGTATTTTACCACATAAATGATATTACTTTTATACTAATAATAATTAAAGCAATTCGTGCAAAATTATTCCGAACCATTCCAAAATGTCAAAAATGCACAACGTTAATATTCAAGTTTTACTTCTGCCGGTACTCCTGGAGTGCAACCCGTTGTTGTTTTTTTCCTAGAATTAAGGTCTACCAGGCATACAGCCTGTCCGTTAGTAAGCGGTTAATGTTGTTGTAGTACCTATAATCGCTTGGAATAACAGTACACCAAAAGGATTTAACTTTCTTAAATTCTTTTGGTGCCCTAATATGCGATAAAAAGAAACCAATAAGAGCGGTCCTTCTCACCGGGTAAACTCACAGTGTCCTGTAGGAAGGTGACAAGAAAGCCGGCTAATTCATGACGTCATCAAATACTAAACAACGACAGGCTCAACTATTAAAAAAATGTAATTCCAGTTGTGTTGAGCTACGGAGCATTCCGAAAACAGCCGCGACCCTGGAACATGATGAGCAAGAGAAGGAACACGGGTGTGGCTTTCATCAGTACAAGTCGGACATATCCTTTCACAATGAAATTGATGATCTGGCTCCAAGAGCAGAATTATGAACAATCGGAATCACTACTAAATATTATCAAATAAGAATTGCAGCACGCGTACAAACATATACACACATATACACACCCTCACAGATACACACTAACATACACACAACTCACACACACAACGCACACGCTTAATACATATTAAATAATGTTACCTATTGACATTTCTCAACTACCGCACATAGCTAGATCGAATCTTTTAGGTGTCTGGTGCCTGAGATACAGGTTCTACCTAGTTCGGGTGCCAGCGGCTTATTATGCATTGTTACACGCACTACCACTATTGTTCACCATGTAATGTCTTGTGTCTTGTAAATTAAGAAATAACAATTATTATTATTATTATCCTTTCAGTCCGCCCAGACTGAAGGCAATCATTTGGCATCTAAACATACACCACTACTAACCTCACCTTACACTATACTAATTTACTTTAGTAACCACTTATCAGTCTACTCTGACGATCATGCATGTATCTGTGTGACCTATAAATGACTTTAGACTTAGCCTACCACTTAAAATTTCTCCAATATCACGTAGCAGAAAACCAAAATATCAGCTATACAAACGATAAGATTACACGCCACCGCAAGAATCTTTACCTTTAAATGCTTTCAAAGTTCAAAACATCTAGCTAACAATATCTAAAATATCAACCACCAAGTTGGTACAGTAAGTCGGTGTGTAAGACAAAGGTTATACGCCGTTGTTTATGTAACAGAACACGTACTTGAGTAATTTCACCGTGTACGTTGGAAATTCACCCGTTACACACAATATACTACAGCATATTACCATAGTCCCATTGTACACGTTAAATTATAGACGGAATGTGAACGAAATTAATTTTATGCTGCGTGAAATACTGCTCTTGTTTATGACTGTCAGTTTTTTATTAAAAGTTTTTGTTGTGGCAACTACATAATTATATGTATTTTCAGGGCTATCCCAGATAGGGTATGCAAAGGTATTTTAGACCTAAATTTCACAAGTAAAGGTTTTAGGTCTTAAATGCAGAGGGTCTCGGGTTCGAACCCACGTCGCGCACCTCTGACTTTCGGAAGTTATATGACTTTTCGAAATTATGTGCGTATTGATTGACAATTATCACCTGCTCCGTGCCTCGGAGAGTACGTTAAGCCGTCGGTCCCGGCTGCTATGAACATCTATGACAGTCGTTATTGGGAGAGTGTCGACACAAAAGATCCCACTGGGTCGAAGTGTCGCCGGTCTGCACTAACTGGCCCCCACGTAAGATAAGATAGGTAATAGTGGGTGAGCTGTTTGCTGTCTATCGGGCACAGTGTCAGACTGCATGGCTACTGAACATTTGCTTTGAGTCCTGGATCGGCCAGTGTTATTGGGATTTTCACTCTAAAACACTGCCCGATATTGGTATCAAAATCAAGACCTAATGCATATCAGTCACATTTACAACCGCTACGTCACCGAAGCAGATCAAAACATTTTAAAGGAATGTGAGATGAGATGAAAAGAATGAGAGAAGTAGGTACGTGGGTCTCCGGATCTAATTATATTTACTCACAGAGCAAAATGCAGTTGAAATTATATTACTCTCGGTATAGTGTAGTATACTCGGAAAGCTTGCTGTCACGAGCTAGTATCCGCCGTATTTATTCGAAAAGTACACTGCACCTATATTTCACCTACTAAGCTTTTGAGTTGCACGTAATAAGGGTGGTCCTAACTGCATTCTACCTGTGCTGCTGGGATTATTCCAACAGAAAATCCTAGTACCATTTTGCGAAGGAATCGAACCTAAGATCTCACGATCTCTGCAAACTTATGCCAGGGCACTGAACAAACAAAGAACAAACGATCTCAAAAAGGTTTCGATTTTCCTTTAAAACATTTTCAACGTTTTGTAACAACAAGAAATTTCTCAGCATAACCCACAATTTTGCAGACGAGTAAATGGCAAAAGAAAAACTTAAATTATTTGAAAAGTTTTTAAACAATTTTGAGCTGCTCACGGTCAGCATTTTTGAAGTAAAATGTTTTATGATTCTAATATATTTTGGCTACGTTGACGTAGTAAAATGTTTTGTAAAAATACCTATTTATTTGGTCATAAAAATATTTTGATGAATAGCTTCAGATATAAAAAAATTGCAGCTGCTTAGGGTCTCACGATGGGTGCTCTTGGTTGAGGTCCCGAATTTAAAAGCTTATGAAATATGTTTTGTATTTATAAAATATGGGCTTGTTGATCCTGTAGAGGTGTGGATTGTGCTTGGATTTCCGGTTCGTGAGGTGTCGGTTTCAATTTTCGGGAGAGGAAAATTAAATTTGGTTTGATTTAAAAAATACCGGTTACTGTATAAAGACTAGTAGAATGCTATACACTCGCCTTCAATACTTGGGACCAAATAACGTATTATTATGATAGGTACAGCTGACAGGCGGACAGAATAAAACCTGCCTAAGACAATCACAGAATAAAATTATCATGGAGAAATTAGGTTTATTTCTTATGGAATACTAAAACACAGATATTTATATCAGCAACTTTAATTGTTATTAATTTGACATTTAGAACATTATTATGACGAATTATGACGTATAATGCTTGTCTAGCTAAATTGCAAATAAAAATAACAACATTGTTTTATTTTTACTACAAGAGGGACAGAAAGAGGACATACAAATTTTAATAAGGTTTCTACGTCAAATGGGGTATTTACTATATTATTATTTAAAAAGGCTTTAATTAAATCTTAATTTATTTTTAGGCTGCATATTTTCGAGTTATGACGCAAACACCCCTCCTTCCTACTTTATCTCAAAGTTTGTGGAAAATCTAAAGTAATTACTGTAATACACAGGGAAAAAAAACCACTTTAATTAGCACAATTTACATTAAATCAGCAAATAATGACTGATAGCATACTTAGTTATGCGGGGTGAATAAACGCATTTACTCAAATACCTTTCTTCTGAACGGCATCCTTGACCAATATTTAATGAAACAAACTAATGTTTAAGAAACAATAATTTTAATTGCCTTCTTACATTTACCTATTAAAGCGGTACTCAACGTTTCATACAAATTCCCAAAATGCACATTTACCTGAAAATTCGTCAGTATCCGAATTAAATATGCATGTCATTATTAAATGGCTACTCTGGAAAATGGGCAATTTTTCCCCAAACATTCCCTTGGGGCTACATAGCACGGACAATGTCAACTTGGGGAACAGGAGCAGTATATCTGATTCTGTGATGGCTTTCGGAAAGGACCTTGATGTGAAAAGGGGTACATTTTTTGGGGTAAATATAAACAACGGAGACAATATCGTGTAGAGTTGAACGCTTCGTTTTCTATCAAAGGAAAATATAGGTATTCGATTTATTTTTACAGGGACGAAAACATTTAAGATTTTTACTAAAACTAAAACCTGATATAGAAAAGCAAAATTGAATTTGTTTATTTGTCACATTTTCAAGCCTAAATTACTTAATCGATCGTTATACAATTTCACATATACGTTGTCAAGCATTCAAAAAAGGATATAGAGGGCTTTTCATTCGAAAAAAGTAATGTTTTCTCTAAACAGGATAGCTAGCATATTATAAAAAATATGGTTGGCCTTGATAGCGTAGTGGTTAGTGTAACCGACTGCCACGCCTGAGGTCGCGGGTTCGATTCCCGCACAAGTCAAACATTTGTGTGCATGAACATGGATGTTTGTCTTAGTCTGGGTATTTCTATGTATGTATAAAAAAAGTAATTATGTATGTTTATCCATTGTCTAGTACCCATAGTACAAGCTCTGTTAAGTTTGGGCTAGAATTGTGTGTATGTGATAGAATATTATTATTATATTATTATTTTTACGAAGTTCAAAGAATAAACCTCATAGTTAGAGGTTACCATAGACTATCATCTTGCTACTACTTGAATACATGCATAATCTCACGTTCCTGAAGAGTAAACAAGTATGTATTAAATAAATATTTCGGCGGATTCCACGTTTTGAAGGACATGCCCGTTGTCGTCTACCGGGCATTTCGAAATTCCATGGTGCTACTGGTTTTACCAATAACACTTTGCCCTACCCGGAAATTGAATCTTAGACATCACATGTACAGAGTCGCATTTATTACCGCTGCACCACAAAAGCTGTCGTTTATTTTCATGCAGAAAAATTGTAAGATATATACCCACAATTTTAAGTGGATGCTTAAGCTGTCAATTCTTGGAATACTAGATATAATTCAAAACCTATTGTCTCCGGCAGACGATGTTCCGTTAATAGTTATGCTGATAACAATTAATATTTAAAACAAGCTGTTCTATTACTAAAATATCAGGCACAGCATTGAAGATTTAGGCAAGAATAGGAAATTATGCTATGTCTTATAACGAGAATGTGCGTTGGTAGCCATACCTCAGTGGGGAGACCAACAGACTGCAATGCAGAGGGTCTCGGATTCAAACCCACGTCGCGCACCTTTAACTTTCGGAAGTTATATGACTTTTCGAAATTATGTGCGTATTGATTGACAATTATCGACTGCTCCGTGCCTCTGAGTGCACGTTAAGCCATTGGTCCCGGCTGCCATGAACATCTATGGCAGTCGTTATTGGGAAGTCAGTGCCCTCTAATATCCTGACACTGGTTTAGCCTTAGGGTATCGTTAGCCTTCGGGTTGCGGAGGTCAGATGGCAGTGGCTCCGTGTAAAAACTGATATCCAGTCAAAGCCGGTTAGACTAGAAAGCCGATCCCGAATGACTTGGGAATAATAAAGGCTAGGGAGAAGAAGATATAACGAGAATGTGTGAACATTGAAGATATTACTGAAGAACGAATTCGAATTGAGTGCGTTTCAGCTTTGTATTACTTTTTGCTATTATCTCTACTTACCCAGGAGACAAAACCACGATATTTGTGAATGTATTCATACCATTCGTTAGCAGCGACGGCGCGTCCCCAAAAGTACATTATTTTGTCTCGCGCTAAATGCTTGCACTACTTTGTGCTGAAATTGCGTTTCAAGGATGTCACAAAACATGTTTATTTACCTAAAATCATTTTTAATATCAATGTTAATTAATTTTTTTAAAAATACCTCTTACACTAATAATAATAATAATAATCTATTCAAATTAAAAAATATACAACACGGTTAAAAGGTTTATATTTCTATTTACAACTTGGTGTAGAACAACAGAATTAGTAGAAAAAAATATAGGCTCGCTACGTGGTCTTGAGGCTTGAAATACCACTTAACTTCGTCGGCCTCGATGGCGTAGTGGTTAGTGTAACCGAGTGCCATGCCTGAGGTCGCGGGTTCGATTCCCGCACAAGTCAAACATTTGTGAGCATGAACATGGATGTTTGTCTTGGTCTGGGTGTTTATATGTATAATATGTATGTATTTACAAAAAAAAAGTATATACGTATGTTTATCCATTGTCTAGTACCCATAGTACAAGCTCTGCTTAGATTGGGCTAGATGGTGTTGTGTGTACGTGAAAGAATATTATTATTATTATTATTGTTAGCACGGCAGGTAGAAGGGTTGGTACCAAGGTGTCTTCAGCTTATATAGAGGTCGGCCACCGCTCGGAAGGAGGAATAGAGAGAGGGTAGCGCTACCGTCCCGCACGACGCAGCTGCTAGCACGACCGGCCCGCGTGACAATCCTGTGTTGCGGGGTACTTTACAAACAATCAAACAACGGACACAAAGAACAGTTCGCTTGTCGCCATAGACAAATGATGTGGAATGCTGGAGCGTTCGGAAACTACCAATCATTATTAGTCACAAGACACATTATTTATTACACATATTTTTCATTTCTATCATTAAAATATATTTTAGTATTTTCACATATATATAGTATACATTCATATATTTACTTTTCTTTTACATTCAATTTATTATGTTATTTGGCAAGCGTAGCTGTCCGCGGCCTCACTGGACTTATCCGAAAATCAGCGCTGAACTACCTACCACGGTGGTGCAGCATTATGCTGAGATAAGTGCCACTTTTGGTCTCACACTGGCAGTACGATTAATTATACAAATTGCTTATTCTTGTTTTACATTTTATTTTTTTTATTTTTGTATAACTAAAATTTTTGTTTTTTGTTGTTATTTTTTTTATTTGTTTTATGCCAGTGTAGAGGACAAAATAAACTGTTTTCTTTCTTTCTTTCTTAACACGCGGACTCGGAACAACCATTTGTGGATCACACAAAGTTCTCAGCTCAGCGCAGAAGCAGTGGCGAGGCGACTACTTATTAATATCATGTCGAACCGTAGCGCGCGTTAAGTCACCCATATCGCGTTCGCTTTCTGCTCACAACGCTCTCCTGTACACCAATCCTGATTGTGACTTGTTTGCGGATGGATGGCCAAATAAACTGTTAGTGTGTCAGCGATTTTGTGAGAGGAAGGAATGATTGTTTGTGTGGATACCAAGATCCATATAATTGTTTATTTGTTTTATATCTTTGTTTTAATTTTTTTTCTGTTTCATGTTTTCCTATCTTTAATTATTGTAATTGATGTACAACCGTTATAATTAAATAAATAATAAATTAATTAAACCACTACGCCATCCGTGCAGTCATGAAGAATCCACACTTTTTATCTTAAAGTCAAAAATCATTTGTCAAACACAAAGTAATGAATGTCAAAGTTTAATGCATAGTTTACCGAAGCCGATAAAAACATTTTTTAAAAGCCACTTCCGTACTAGAGTTGTCACAGGTTATTTTACAAAATTTCAATTAACGTACACAAATAATATCCGAAGTCGTAAAAACCATTTGCGAATCACACAATTTTTTATCCCATGTGGGATACGAACTCACTACACTCGCTGTAGTGGCTGTGGCGAGGTGACCAATCAAACCAATACACCATTTATGCAGTCGTTAATGTCAGTCTAGGTTCAGACATAAGCATATAGGAATACCTGTAAATGTGTATACAATTGCCTAAAACATTTTGAATCACACATATTATTATATTCCTATTACGATGGCGTAGTGGTTAATATAACCGACTGCCACGTCTGAGGTCGCGGGTTTGATTCCCGCACAAGTCAAACATTTGTGTGCATGAACATGGATGTTTGTCTTGGTTTGGATGCTTCTGTATCTCGGAGCGTTAAGAAAATAATCATTGGAATGTAATTTATTTCTGTAATTGGAGTTGAATAAAGCGCCACCTATTGGTTTGTTTCGGAACGACAAGCGTAAACTTGAGTGAGGTCGCCATAGAGCCAATGTGTCAGTTGAAGTGACAGTTATAACTGTCAGTATCATATTGACGTTATATAAGCGCCGGAGACTCGTCCACGGCCACATTCGGGTGACGAACTCGCTGCGTTACGGATCAAATCAGAGATAATCACAGTCAACCTTTATTATTTTATTTTTCTTGTATTTGCCTATCATTAGTATACGTACGAAGTATAATACCACGCCTATATTTTGTTGCGTCATGATGTCAAAAGCGATTCGGCCGTCCTACTCTCCGACATGTATAATAATGTAAGTATTTACAAAAAAAAGGATATATGTATGTTTAGTATGCCTAGTACCTATAGCTTTGCTTAGTTTGGGCTAGATGGTGTTGTGCGTATGTGATAGAATATTATACCTTGCTCCCTCTCTTTCTAGTCTCAAAAGAAAAGAAAGTTATAATAAAACGTGTTGCGCATAACCATTCAAACAATTATGCCTATGCAATTTTAGTCATCGAAACTTCTAAGTCATAATCAGTTAAATTTATTGGCTATAATTTAGTTTAAGTATGTATGTACTAAATAATTCTGCGCTTAATGCGACAACCTTGCTGAATAGGAAGCGACTGTAGAATTTTAGCGTAATTGTTTAGAAACATAAATGTTATAAAATGCAGTGTCCTGAATATAGTGCTTAAACGGTGGACGTTTCAGACCAAAACATATTTTGTACGTTATATACAACAGATGTCATCCTTTATGCCGAGGGGATTTAGCTTTTAGAATTTATGGAAGCAGAATTTTAAATTCAATGCTGGCAATGTGTAAAAGAAACATTTGAATTTATTTATGGGACGTATAGTGGAATCAATGTATAATGTAAATCTCGAAATGTTCAAATCGAAATTAATAGATTTTACTATTCAAAAGGCTTTTATTAACCCACGACGCAAAAACGACGGAGTGTTATAAGTTTGACGTGTCTGTGTGAGTGTGTCTGTCTCTGTCATCGTAGCTTCCGAACGGATAAACCGATTTTGATTTAGTTTTTTTGTTTGAAATGTGAATTAATAAAATCGATCCAAAATGGCCGCCGCCACAAAATAGCGGATTACATACTTTTTCACAACCCCCTTAATATGGGTATCAAATGAAAGGACTTGACTAGTAGAATACTATACACTATGATAAATTTCAAATCCAAGATGACCGCCACCGCAAAATGGCCGATTACTATTATTATTATTTTGTGTCGGAGGTTTTTAAATTTTTAATTTATAGTTATTATATGAATAGATCAAAATTTTACTTCAGTATTTATACAAGCTGTGACGTTAGCTTAATTAAGTGGCTTTTGATAGGTATATGTATCTATTTTGTAGGTTAAAAAGTAGGTATTAGTATCTAGATTTACCGTTCACACAGACTTATGGTTGCAATTATTTGGTGCCGACTCGGTCGGAGAAAAACCAATATCTTGCAAGCAATCGACACAAGAGTCGGAGCCTCGGTTTTTAGCATTGTATATTGCATAAATCCATTGAAACTTTTACTGTAGTAGAAGGGTTAGTAATATACCGGAGGCTCAAATATCTACTTCTACCATACCTTTACTTATATTCCGTCTTTTTATCCTTTTTCCGTGACTGTGGTGGTATTTCAAAAAATCACAAGTAATATTTATGGTATAAAAGAAAACTTTATTTTAGGAATTATGTATATGTCGGCGCAAGTCCATATAACCAATTATTTTAATACGTCAATTTACCGCTAATTGACTTATAATCAGGTCTCTATTTATTTACTAAGATTTTTTATGATTACGACATTGTTTATGCGAGTTTTACCAGTTATTGCTTAAAATGAGTTGTAATGGTTTGTTGTTCGAGACGACAGACTTATAAACTCATTATAATCTAAACATTAATTTTGAAGTAATTTATCAACTGCTAAATTTATAACTTGATTTTTCAACAATAACGAATTGATTTCTAGATATTTTTGTTGAGTTTAAAGTAGTTCGAATATGTTGGCGCAAGTCCATATAACCAATTATTTTAATACATCAACTTACCACTGATTGACTTATAATCAGGTCTCTATTTTATTTACTAAGATTATTTCATAATTACCACATTGTTTATGCGATTTTTACGAGTTATTGCTTAAAATAAGACTTGTAATGGTTTGTTGTTGTTTGCGACGACAAACTATTACTCATTATAATTTAAACATTCATTTTGAAGTAATTAAGTAATTGCTAAATTCATAACTTGGTTTTTAAGCAATAACGAATTGATTTCTAGATATTTTTGTTGAGTTCAAAGTATTTCGAATACTTTCAAGTTCAAGATTAAATTGAAGAGTCAAACAGTCGGTTATTAAAACATTTAAATTGAAATTAAAATGTTCTAAATATTAAAAGTGGTCTGTTGATTTTTGTAAAGAATTAACGTAATTAAATTAGCTATTAAATCGGCATAAGGCATCGGCCTCGATGGCGTAGCGGCTAGTGTAACCGACTGCCACGCCTGAGGTCGCGGGTTCGATTCCCGCACAAGTCAAACATTTGTGTGCATGAACATGGATGTTTGTCTTGGTCTGGGTGTTTCTATGTATAATATGTATGTATTTACAAAAAAAAAGTATATATGTATGTTTATCCATTGTCTAGTACCCATCGTACAAGCTCTGCTTAGTTTGGGCTAGATGGTGTTGTGTGTATGTGATAGAATATTATATTATATTATATTATTATATTAAGGAAGTGTGTGTTAAAATAATAGTGAAATATTGTGATTGTGTATTGACCTCCCAACGCCCGCCATCTTGAGCGCGTTTGGCGTTGAAAAGTCAAGCATTTTATTACGAGTCCTCACAGAGGAAAGATCTCTTCACAAATTGTAATCTTGTGAGTACTAAATTTAATATTGTGTTTTACTGTGTTGCTTTACATAGTTAAGATTAAGATTGTGCTTAAGAATTATAAGTGTTTATTATCGAAAGCGTGTTTCATTGTTTGCAATGAGTGAATCGTCTATTGAGAATAGTGACGTCAGCTCTGCTGACGTCACAGCTTTTAAAAACCCTACTGGAATCGATTATCCGTTATATATTTTTTAAAAGTTGTTATAGTTTCGTTCACACAACAGCGACTTTCGTATGAGGATCTCCAACGGAATGACACCAGTATGACTACGATAAGGACTGTGCTATTTGGGTAAAACAAATTTTGTTGCGAGCAAAACGCAATAGCCGCGTCGCGTGATGTGGTGCCAATAATCTGTTGAGCAATTCTGCTAAATGTTATAACCAAACTCACATCCGTGTCGGCTATAGTTAGAGTAACCATGTACAACAAACCACTACAGTAACCATAGTAATGTGAGCAGCAATAGCTCAGTGGGGAGATCAACAGTCTGGAATGCAGAGGGTCTCGGGTTCGAACCCACGTCGCGCACTTCTGATTTTCGGTAGTTATATGACTTTTCGAAATTATGTGCGTATTGATTGACAATTATCGCCTGCTCCGTGCCTCGGAAAGCACGTTAAGCTGTCGGTCCCGGCCGCCATGAACATCTATGGCAGTCGTTATTGGGAGAGTGTCGACACAAAAGATCCCACTGGGTCGAAGTGTCGCCGGTCTGCACTGACTGGTCCCCACATAAGATAAGATAACCATAGCAATAGTAAAATTGTTGATTATTCAGGTTACTGACGAGGCGAAAATTGTGTTAGAGATGAGATTTTTAACAGAACAGCTCAGTAGGCATCTCATTTATTCAGCTATCACTACTCAAATATAAGAATGTTAAGAATGGAAATGATTAAAAAATCAATAATACATTGTAATTTATTATGTGACTCCTAAAACGTGGACGAGTTCAAACATTTTACATTTAACTATATAAAACTGCCTATATATACTACAATACTAAAATGTTATTTTCTTCTAAAATCTAAAGAAGAGTTTGACACTTAACACGAAGGCTAGGGAGCTGCTAAGTAAATAAGTAAATAATTTGTTCAAGAACTTTTTCTTTGAAAACTGAAACTGAATTTTATGTTTAATGGAATTTTACGACTATGTTAAAGTATAGTACTGATAATATACATTATATTCTTATAAGGGACATTGTGCCCCTTTTAACGATCCCGAACACCGGACGACTACTACTACCTATAAATACAACCTGATAATAAAACAGCGCGAAATTTTAACGTAGTTTCACCTCTAATGTCATTAGAGAAAAAGGAACAATATAATGATTTAGGATTTGGCAGCGAATGTGGTGCTTCTTTAGCTCATTTATTGCTAAGCTGTACTGAACAAGCTCTGAGGGGCACGGCAAACTGAAATTGTCTTAGGAGCGAAATAGAGATAGTTGGATACGCCTGGATCCCATGATAATGTTATTCACCATCCGGAAAGTTTGGTACTGTTATACCCGGTACTCTTTATGCCTATCGCTTACCAGACTCAACTTTCGCCTTACTCAGCACTTTTGAGCCATAGCAACCATATTCCCATACCTAGAAACCACCCAAGGAACCTACCAGTCTTAGTCTTTGTCCGATCTGAGAGAGAGCTGTTCACTTATTTGTTATTTTCTATTTCTCTAATTAATATAATTCTATTTCGAAGGACAAATAAAATCTTTTTTTTAAAACCTAAATTCGGTCAGAGCGCGTAACAGCACGCAATCACGATGTTGTTGTTTTGATGTAAAACTAAACTCTGGGCTTAACACAGTTAGAACATGACAGTAAGCTGCAGTTACCAACAAAAGACCTGGGGCCCAAGTCTGCTATCAATATATTAATACGTGAAGCGAAAACTTTGGATCCCTTTTTACTTAAATTGGGCGGACGGAGGAGTATGAAATTTCGCACACTTATTGTTTATACAGATAAGAAGTGACGAATGCTAATATTTTTTTAAAATATGCATTAGAAATACATTCAAATAATGAAAAACACTACACGCACACAACCATGCATTTGACACACGCAGTCGAAGCGCGTAACTATGGTTACATATATCAATATATAATGACATAATATATCAGCAATATCTTACAGTAAAACTTTGGTCGAATTTCGAGCACTAGGCGACCGCTAGTTTTTATAAAACCCGTTAGTTGAAGTGATTTCTGAAAAACGACTACTAAATTTGAACATTTATTTATACCAGATTTCGTTTATATATACTTATACATATTATTTATTAGTGTTAAAAGCAATTTGAACAAAGGAACTGTCAAAATAGCAGATTACCGCATACGTCAATCATTCATTTGTCATTATGTACGAGATTACCATTCTATGTCATTTTTTCAATGGAGGGTCAGTGGTTGACCATCGGAAAGTCATAATGACGCCATTATATTAGAAGTTTACCTAACTTGTCGAAATCAATAATTATGAAATCAATGATAGACCATTCTGACACTATTATAATAGCAGGCATGGGCCCCTGAAGTAATTTGAAAGACAAAGTTTAATACACCTACTCTAAAAAAAAACTGAAGACTGATAGCAGCTTAAAACTGCTCCAGCTATTTCGATACACGTGTTCAAAAACTCTCTACTATCCAATTATACAAACTCTAAGTCACAAACAAGCATTATACTTTCAATGATTATACATTACAACCATTCTTCTAAGCATATCAGCACAATGCCGGAAAACAATAGAAAAGGTTAGACAAACCGTACCAAAACTCAGTCCTACAAAATTCATTTAAAACAAAAATAAAATACGTTGTTACTAAACAAACGAGCAAATAAACGTAACAGAGAACGGACTTTAAATTATTAAAGAGTATATTTAGGTTACGTTATATGACGGACGTGATGGCACGGAAAAGGTGGGCGGGAATAATGGCGTCGTAACAGCTCATAAAATGTCCACTGTTGAATAAAAATACAATTGTATGTCGGATATCGAGTCGTGGATGTTTTGGCATTGGTTTTCAGTATTTAAAGATAAGTTTTATTTTATCGAATATCTTACTAAAAATGTACGTTTAATAGAGTATACTATAGTACAAAAGATCTCAGCTAAAACTTTGAATTATTTTCCAGCTACCAAAGTAATAATTTATAGAGCGTCAAAATTTATATTAATAAGATGTCAAGTTTAAGAGTGTCTTTGACGACTGTAAAAGAGGTAAACATAGTTGTTTGCCTTTTGTCGTTCTAGTTGATGTAAATAAATAAATAAATGACTTTCACTGAGATGGTAACTACCGAATCTCGCTTACTTACTGCTTAATATGAGCAGAGAATCAATACGTCAAGTCAAACTACAAAATAAAATGACACATCGCTATCTGTTGATATCTATCTAGAAGATTATTATTATTTGATCCTTGCATTGCCAGTACACCAGTACAGTATTGCTTGTTGGCACGAGCAACAATCTTACATACGCTAAAATTTCCTTTATAATAATTGTTATTTAGAAAAGCGAACGGTAGCACACTTGTAAACCGCCCGACACTTCAACTTTTAACTTGAATTAACAACCTCTTGCTTAGACAAGCTGCCGGGAAATGTTATTATACCTAACTCCAAACTTCTGCTGGCGAAATATGAATGTTGTACATTATACTCCGCTGAACACTTGGGAGAAACATATGGAGATACATACATGATCTTACGTAACATTCTTACAATGACTACCTTAAGGGTCGGTATAGATAGAGTAACAATTCACGGCGAAGGGTAGGGCAGGTCAACCGTGCGTCATCTCATCTCATCTCATCATCATTTTTTGTTTAACGCCCATAATATACAATAAAATTACTAAAACAATTAAACAATACCCTACTTCACAATTTAAGCTCCACCTCAAAAAATTCTTGTATCCAAGTGCTATTACAGCTTATCAGAATTTTTGAACGATTGTGAATAGTTATTTCGTTGTTCAATTTCTTGTGCACTAAAATATAAATTCTAATGTAATAATAAGGTTAATAACATTTAATTACTTGTTTAATAATTATTGTGTAATTTCTGTGTTTCATTTAACTTTGATGTTTCGTGCATTCAAATATAATTTTTGTACGCCACAAGTGGTAAAACATGCAGCAACATGCATATTTTAACTGACCACCATATAGCTACTTATTTTTTACTTATGTTTTACAAAATAAATGTATTTATCTTTATCATCTTTGCAGTGACGCACTGTCAAATATTATGTTATACAAAAATAAATTTTATTTTTACATCCTCATTTATGATTACTTTTAGTACCAAATACCATAAGAAAGGTACAAATTATGAAAATAGCTATGTTGAATTTAGTATTAAACGATTCTGAAACACCGATAAAATGTATCTAATTTCTCAATAACTTTTTAAATATTTTGAGTCCAAATTATAACCACCAACAGCAACTATTTGGAACCTACACACAAGGCTTCATGATATTTGTGTTACGGTATATAAATTTGAAAACTGTGCATAGTGCACATACTAAGTATATTTTTTCTAAAATGTCCTCAAGAACACATTGTTTTCGTGTCATCTACTCTTAAGACTCCTTCGGCTTAAGTGGTCAACTTTATACTAAGCCGCGCCCGTAAAGCTAACCTTTAGTCTCCACGCGTCAAAAAATCAACCAAAGGATCTAGAAAATGTTTTTCCGAGAATAAATGTTATATATTATGTCCATTATTTCAAGACTTGTGAAGTTCCTCGTGGGTTTTATCTAACCCCGTGTAAAAATTTTCTGTATACAAATATATGTACCAAGATATATGTAGAAGAGCTTCCGTAGTAATAATGACTGAATAGTAATTTCTAGTTGAAGAATTTCAACAGCGCCCATACCAACAAAAGTAATGGCATTCCACCAATAATCAACGTAGAAATCAGCTTATTGACTTTAGACAATACCATTTTGAGAGGATTTAAGCTTGAAAATTCGATTGAATAGTTTACAACCTCATAGGTTACAGCGAGCGGCTTAATTTTCCAATAGCAGTTGGGCTCTACGTTAATCTGTAAAGCTTCGGGTCTGAATAATGTAAATATACGCAGATCAACCATGCAAAATGGTTCAAGAGTTTTTGATTTTGTACTCACTTCAACGAACGACCGAAAATTCATCGAAAGAACTATTTCCAAAAGGAAATGCTTCTAAATTCGCCTGCACTTTTTTATTGGTGTGTATACTGCTTCGTATCGCCGGCATTTTTCAATCGAATCAGCCTTTTAAAAATGTTTCTATATGGCTAAACATATATACAATGCCATTAGGAATTTCATCGGGGATACTTTTTAACTGACGATTTAAAAGAGTGGCCGTGAGTTTCTTGCAGGTTTCTTCTCATAGGCTCTACCCTTTGCCTGAACCTAGCAACTAAACTAAATGTAGCTTCAGTAACTTAGTAAACTCACTAACCTATATACTTTGACGTTTATAAGCGTTACTTTGTGACCTAAATGAATAAATGATTTTTGACTTGACTTTGACTTGACTTGACTTTTCTGTGATTTTAAGTTATTTTGTTCAAAGTAGTAATAATGAAATCATATAGGTAATTAATTATAACACAAATTTAACCAAAAATCCGTCTAAGTTTATTTAATACATATGTATGTAATTACCTACAATCATGCTTAGGGATCGATTACAACACTTCCAACTCGTAAGAGTTCGGTTGTTGACCATGACTACCATATTTTTAAATCATTCTTTGCACGTTTATATTCTGCCGGTCAGTTATGGACTTCAACGTCACGCCCAGACTAAAACGAGAACAAGTTCTAGTTCAGATTAAAACTATCTTGTAAACCCAAACAACACATGTAAATGTCTTTTGGCATTCTCGAATTTATCATGATTGTACCTAACCCTAAGTTTGTCTTCATTGGTCTTCAGTATTACGTTGTAACAAGTGTATACATCAATGACTGCGAGCACTAAAAATAAACCAAAATGAGGTATTACCAAAACTATTAGACTAGAAAAAGGCTTAATTTAAAACTAAACAAATAAATCCAGACATAGAAAATTGACATTTACGCAAGCGAAGCCGCGGGCAAAATCTAGTAATATTATAAATGCAAATGTAAGTTTTTTAGTTTATTTCTTACGAATTCACGCCTTAACTACTCAATCAACTATAATGAAATTCCGCATACACATAGTCAACGGTACAGAAAAGGACACAAGGCGCCTTTTTATTCAAGAAAAAGTACTGTTCTCTAGCAAAGCCGCGGGCAGAAGCTCGTCCTTTATATATTCTTCACGCAGCGTACACTAAGTTTGTCTTGAGTACTACGAGACACAAAAACATAGATTAAAATGCGTTGTGTTACTATACCATCATTATGTTGGTGCAAGTACACGTTTGCACGAGTTTTAGGGAGCATGGCTACACGAAGGGTTTAATTTGTCGGTGCTTCAAATAATGAGAGAAGACGGTTGTGATTTTAATTTGTCTGTTGTAATTGAGATGTTTGACTCTACTTAGTTCTTGCAATTGAAATTGAACTCCATTTTACGCATTTCATCGCGTTGTTTATTTTTAAGACTTTAGTTAAATTTCAATGTATAACATAAGCGTAAAGGTAAGACAATATTAGTTCTAGCAATTTTAGCAGTAACAACAGCAGTCTAATAATTATCAATATTATTTGAATACAATTTCATTATATACTTGAAAGGCAAAATATACATTAACTTAACATTCGATAAATATATAGTTCGGTAATCATGCACTGCTATTTCTAACATTGTATTTCCTGGAATTACTGTCGGAGCATCTCGTGTAACTTAAAGCGATTCTAAAAATAAATCAAAGGGAGAAGTTTTGTTACACGCTACCCGTCTCAAAATTGACGTACATAAATAAAATACAGTCACAGATATTGTAGCAATCCAACAACAAAAATCACCTACAAAGGTTATTGGCATTAATTCACTTCCAGAAATATCACTTCTATCAAACGTTGGTATCCTGACACCTAACCCAACTTTTCCATTAATGTAACTAGACACTTTCAATCTAAGCAACTTTAGTATTTCTAGCTCAAAAATTTGAACACAGAATTTATTACGGATGTAATTGAACCAAAATTTGAAACAGAAGCGAATTTGCAACAGCAAATATAACTTTGGTAAATGTCAACATTTATGCCTTCTTAATTTTCAAAGAAAAGGCATTCTAAACTCCAGGACTTAAGACGTTTAATCGCTTGCAGCTAAAGTTTTGACCATACGAGAGCTTCGTCTTATCATTTCTGCCGCGGTTGAATATCCCTGAAGCAGACAAAGTGTTTTGAAATCCAATCTAGTATTGTTGTTAGAAACTAATAATCATGTTTGCCAACGTTCTTGTGTGGTATCCCTAGTCAAACTGAACGTATTTTATAAATTATAAACAACCTTTTCAGCTGTTCTTATTATAAAATATTTGAAGACTGAAGTACGGTTTGACCCTTTTAAGTAAATATTTTCTCCTTTTTTGTTAGGGTCTGTCTTTAAAAAACGTTTTTTATAAGTCGCCTGTAACATGAGTTCTTGATCGAATCATACTTAGTTACTTCAAGCAGAATGACGTTAAATTAGTATGTCGTATATTGGTTATCCTAATTTGGTCCAAAAGTAATGAAGAATTCCTGACTTTAGTGACAAGTCCTGTGTCATATGGACCTTTTTTGAAACGTGGAAAATTATAACCATTTACCTAAACGATTTAAAGAATACTTCTAAAAGATCTGACAACCATACAGAAGTATAAGATTATTAATTCTCACCACTAGTATGAAAGTAACTTGAAGCAGCTTCAAGAATGAAACTCACGGTTTAATAGAAAACTTCGAGTTTGCATCAAAAGACTAATAAATCCGATGGGAAAGTTGTCGCCAAGCCGCAGCGCAGGCTTATTGAAATAAATTGCATTGAACTTAATGTGGCTGCCTACAGAGGTATATCAACGGTTTTAGTGTTATTGAAGTGTACAGAGTTTTTTCTTTGGAGCCGAACTAATATTATAAATGCGAGTGTGAGTTTGTTTGTTACCTACGCTTTCATGCCTTAACAACTCATCTGAATACCATGAAATTAAGCAAACACGTTGTCAGGGGCCTTTCATAAAAAAAAATATTTTACTGATAAAATCTATAGTACATTTTGTCAATAAATAAATGCCAGCGACGCCATGGGAATAATCTACTTATCTTATAACCTTTTAAAATTACTCACTTAAATTTATGTTTTAAGCAATAGCGTACAGTCCACTGCTGGACATAAGCCTCCCCCGGGGTGCGCCAAAAGGCCCGATCGCCCGTTTTCGCCATCCAGTCACCTCCAGCCACCTTTTTCAGGTCATCGGTCCATCTGGCCGGAGGGCGTCCTACACTACGCTTGCCGTGTCGTGGTCTCCACTCGAGAACCCGTCTGCTCCAGCGATCATCGGTTCTGCGACAGATGTGACCAGCCCACTGCCACTTCAGCCTGCTACACTTCTGAACTACGTCAGTGACTTTGGTTTTTTGTCGGATAATCTCGTTCCGGACTTTGTCCCTTAACGAGATTCCGAGCATACACCTTTCCATAGCTTGCTGAGTGACATGCAATCGGTGGGCTAGTTTCACTGTCAGGTTCCACGTCTCGGCTCCGTATGTCATGACCGGCAGGACGCATTGATTGAATACCTTGGTCTTCAGGCATTGTGGCAAGGGTGACTCGAAAATGTGATGCAACTTTCCAAACGCTGCCCAGCCAAGCTGCACTCTTCTGGTGATTTCACCCTCAAAGTTGTCTACGTCCGTATATAGAGTCAAAGCCAAAACAAAAATTTAAAAAATACATTAAGCTGATTCTAGTTTTAGTTTAAATGCTAGACTTGATATTAAAGGCATTTTTAATATTAAGTCTAGTATTTGGACACTTGCAACGCCAGGATTATCATGTATTGCCAACTTGGCAAACAAAAAATCCGTGCTGCTGGACAAATACTACAAGTCTCACACGTACGTAGCAACCCCTTTTGTGGCTCTAGATACATTGTCATTGCAAGAAAATCACGCAATCAAGCAATCTTTTTTGTAATGGGTTTACTTTGAACACTATTTTTTTGTCATTCATCAACTGCACGGATGGCGTAGTGGTTTAAATGTCGCCTCACCACTGCTCATCGATCCCCATGGTAGACAAAACTTTACGTGATTCACAAATGGTTACTCCCGTCAGGATGTTCTTTGTGGCGGTTGTTTGAATGTTAGTAAAGTCACAACAGGAATTATTCCTAGTGCAGGAGTTGTCTTTAAAAAGAAACACAAAAGATAAAAATTTTTGTTCAGTCTATCCCACCAAAATATTTTATAATGAATATAAACCAATATCCCTTTTAAACATTTAAGCTTTAAAGTCTTTTTTTCGAGAGTTGGTTCCATATTTGGTAACGATTTTACAATTTCAATGCGGTATACTCAGTATATAGTGTCATATCTATGGCGGTATATTAATGACCTGCGGATTTATTTGACATATTTGTCGATTGGAGGACATGTTTATCTGACAGAATAGTTAAAACAGTTTCATAAATCTAGGTTCGGTGTTGTGTTTTTGGTTAGCTATTTTATTATGTGTAGAGACACATAATAAATTAACTATGGCATTTTAACGTTTGGAGTACCGGTTATTTATCCAAATTGGTTTGAAAAAATTGATGTTGAGTGATTTTTAACCGCTTACTGCTTAGGTGATAGTAAGACTGTGACTGTATTCCGCTGAGTAAATATCGAAGGCTCATACCTCTTCGAGGCCTTTCTTTTTATCCAAGTTATCATCAATTTTTCTTAGAGTCAGCGACATGAGAAGATAACCCTGGTATTGCAGACGATCATAAGCTATGGTAACAATCAGGTTGGCAATTATCGTAGTTTACGATGGGCCGTATGTTTCTTTGCCACTTTTTTCTATAACATTATTATTTATTAACAAGTATTTACAATTAAATTAAATTATATTATTTTTACACATACATACCCTTGTATGTATGTAAAAAAATAAATTCGCGGGTACTGTTGCTACACCTATCTCCGAATCTGTAAATGCATGACACCCACATTTCGCCAGCTATTATTTAAGGTTCTTTGTAAGAGCAAGCCTATAACCGTCTATCTTATCTTACGTGGGGGCCAGTCAGTGCAGACCGGCGACATTTCGACTCAGTGGGATCTTTTGTGTCGACACTCTCCCAATAACGACTGTCATAGATGTTCATGGCAGTCAAGACCAACGGCTTAACGTGCTCTCCGAGACACGGAGCAGGCGATAATTGTCAATCAATACGCACATCATTTCGAAAAGTCATATAACTTCCGAAAGTCAGAGGTGCGCGACGTGGGTTCGAACCCGAGACCCTCTGCATTGCAGTATCTTGGTCTCCCCACTGAGCTATCGCTGCTCTAAATGTATAACCGTCAGACGGAAGTATACTAACCGCCAAGCTGTTACTAAAAAAATTCTTGACTGAAAAATCGGACACATTTGCCGAACCTAGAAATCGAATGAGATTTCATGCACCGCCTACACTTAAGTTATAAATCTCATCCCAAGTTAAAAGCTACTTATAATAGCAATGTGATACCAGTGTGTTCAATCTACATTTGTCGTTTAAACGTACCGGGTTTACAAAATGGGAAGTCAATAAATCTAGTCAGTGAGAAAGGTTAGAGGCAACGAGCTGCATCTATATACTAAGCTGAATTGGATTCCCAGTCTATATTTAGAACTGCAGTTGAATCAAATAAAGTCTCTAGAAAACAAGTCGATTTACGAGTCAGGTATATTTTGTAGATTGTTCTATCAAAATATTTTAACACATTGAACGCCAGTTATAAATGACAGCGAACAATACATTTTCTATTGTGTACGCTGAATGCCATTCAATGTATTTAAAACTAGTAAAAATACGTCGGGATTGTAAAGAGAAAGAGATCATATTATGCAAGCAATTTCCTTTTTTTGTTGTATTTCGTGTTTGTTTTTTATCCATTAAATTATTTATATTTCTTGTATTAACTACATATCTCAATCATTATCATACAATTTGTTGATATTATACATAATATTATCTATTAATTTTGTTGCTGGAATCTCTCGAACCTAACAATTAATTTAATTTGTTGTTACTTTCCAATAAATATATTTCGTTGCTCCATTTAATATTAAGGGTATAAAAATAATTATAATCCTCTAATGTTACGCACTAATAATATATGCTTGCTTGAGTTTATTTTTTTGTATATGCACACCGCAAATGGAAAATGGCCTCGAGTACGATATTATGCACTAAGAGGCGTGTGATAGATATTTACATAAATCATACTTATGTATATTATGAGGTATAAGTAAATATAATAATAAAATATGATTTTTGTAATATCCATATCAGTTATAAAAACGTTCTGTGTAATATTAAATAATTTCTAATAAATCACTTATTTGACTCATCATAACGGACATTTGAATAGATATATTAAATTAACATTACATTACATAATATTATCTAATAAGTTAAGTAATTATAAATCATGTTATGATAGTAATTTCAGTTATAAAATTATTTTATGTAATATTAAATTGTTTCTAATGGAAGTGCCGTTATGACTCGTCCAGTCGTTCTAACAAATTTAAATAAAACGTAAAATAAACTAAGTTGTATGTTTAAATCAATATTAAAATTAAACACAATGTTTTGTAATAGTAAATACCGTTCTAACACTATTATGTATACAATTAAATAGCTTTTAATGAAACACTGATTTGACTCGTTATCACAAATGTGAATCATCCGTTGTTTGTGAGTCGTTATAAAAGGAGAGAGCCAATGTTCTATAGTTCAGTTGCTCCTCGGCAATCAAGCGTAACACATAAGGTACGATACCGTTCTAATTATATTATGGCTGGTGTAATTGTTATTATGTTGTTGTTTGATTATAATATATAGTAAAAAGTATTATGTGTTATAATATAGTAGCTGATATAATGTTATTGGTACATAACAAATATAGTATAAATAAATATTGATATATTTGATATTGAATTATTGCTTTTATGAATTAGTTTAAGGGAACCATATTCCTGTCATTAATATTTAATAAAAAAATGCTTAAACCAAATTGCTTATTTACTTCACTTACACCTAAAATCTAACACGTGCATAAATGGTTGCAGCTTTTTGGCAGAAAGTAACTAAAAATATATAACTATAGCATAGATAATGATCTGTTTCATGATCTAAATTATTATAAACTAGCTTTTTCCCGCGGCTTCGCTCGTGTTAATTTAGAATTTGACAATCAATTCGGGTTGTATTCTGCTTGTATATAATATAATTAAATTCATAAGAACGTTATTGTTGTTTTCCTCGGGAACAGTAATTTTTTTCGGGATGAAAGGTAGCCTATGTCCGTTTCTGTACACCTGAAAACGTATATGCAAAATTTCATGATGATCGGTTTAGTGGTTTAGGCGTGAAAAAGCAACAAACAAACACATTTTCGATTTTAAAATATTAGTTAGGATTAGGATAGGATATTACAAATACAACAATAAGTATTGTATTAATTTTAATTGTTAACAAAATACATCGAACTTCAATCCAATAAACCAATCATAAAAAATACAAACTGTTGGAATACCTACATCAGTTTCATTTCAAGAAGATTTAAACCTCAAACAATTTAAAATCGTAGCAGCCTTGCTTGTTAGGACGCCTTTTAGCCAAGCTGATCCCGATAACATGATTGGCAAAACCCGACGAACTTACTCACGGCATGAAAAATGCATTCAGCAATCGGGTCGCCGTCGACAAGGTACCACAGTGTTCCATATAACTCTGACACGTTGAAGCCGGTCAATCAGGCGAGTCAAGCCAGCCACCATCCGCTTTTGTCCCGCAGAATGAAAATGTTTTGACTTATGTTGTATTATCCGTGTGTTGATCGTGAACAATTTGAGTTTAGTTTTGATTAAAATTGAAACTTTGAGTTGTTATACTTTTTATCCTATACCTACTGACTTCTGCCTGCTGATTACGAATTACGCGGGAATGCATACTGCGATAGAAAGTATCCTGTGTGTGAATCTAGGATCTAATCATATATTTGTAGCGACTCCGCACAGACGAAAAAGTTCCGCCTACATTTAACAGATGGCGATATAATCGCGCTTAACATGACGTCATATAATTCTGAATCGCACAAGTAACATTAACACAGCGACTTAGTATATATACAAGCTCCCAACATTAACCGTCGGATCGCGGCCCGCCAGGCACGATTAACCTCTAGTGTGCCAGGGGCTCGCATGCGAACCAGCAAAAAGCTCTTGTTTATATTTTACTACGTAGCTGACATCATAACAAATTCTGTAGTACCATTTTTTTGATTCTACGAGCTATGAGTGGGCCGGTAATTAACAATAACAAAATCTCAAGTGGCACGCGGCGATAACGGGCGATAATGTAAACATCCAGCTGTCTCACAAGAGGTTAACGAACCTGGCCGGAGGATCCTCCCTTTGTGTTGGAGAGACATCACACCCTGTTCCTCCACATATTAATAAATTTCAGTTAATTTAGCTTAGCATTTTTGGATAGCATTATATTTTTATAATTACATCTACTAACATGCGAATTAACTCTTTACTACCTTATTTCTACTAATTTTAGATGATTGCTATCTGATCACGCGTAAACCGTTGAACCGTTGAATTGGATACAACTTGACACACAAATAGATCATGTCCTAGTTTACGCCTTTATCCCGATACGCGTTTCTGTATTATATATGTACGGGGACAAAATTGTAGGCAGTAATAACAGCGTTTGCGAAACTGATAAGATGAATACTGAAATTGAAAAAGTATCTATATATTAATACGTGAAGTAAAAACTTTGTTCCCCCTTTTTACGAAAATTGCGCGGTCGGAGGAGTATGAAATTTGGCGCAGTTAAAGTTTATATGGAGAAGGAGGGGCGAATCCTAATATTTTTATAAAATATGCATTAAATATACATTAAATTAATGAAAAAATACTACACGCACATAACCATACATTTGACACACGCAGTCGAATCGCATTCGTAGTATTTCGGCATTGTTCGTCTGACGTCGTACAATTCTAATAATAATATACAATATCCTTTCTTGAATATACCAATACCACGACTACATAACAAAATAAGTATCCCAGAAAATTGTTCCAGCTTAAATATATTTAAGAAAAAGATAAAAGAAACAGTGTTACAAATATTTAATGATCAAATTGAAGATTAAACAGCCTTACTATTGTTAAATGTATCTCTTCTTAATTTTTTTCTTAATTATTTTTTTTTTGAAAAGTTTAATTTCATTAACAATAACTATATTGTACCTAATACTAAACTAATGTGTCTTAAAAGTGTGTATACATAATTTTAATTTGTTAAATGAGTGCAGTATTCTCCAACAAACTGTTACACAGTTTGGCGAAGTTATGTAAAAGGATAATTGTAGCACATTTTCTTTGAGTTCAATAAATAAAAATAAAAAAGAATAACTTTTGTATTTTCTATAGAATTCACGAAATTAATTAACAGCATACGTATAAACCTAATAGATATCAGAGCGTCGTAAAGTAAACGAAAGCTGAGAAACTTGTTATTCGTTGTCTCGCGGTTTCGTAGTGAACTGTTTTGTATAGATACAGTTTTCCTGAAGGCGGAGTAAATTAAATTCCCGCCATCTTTGCAAGTCAAAAGACGAGTCTACCCTCAATGGTGCTACGGGAACTTTAAAGCGACAAATTAACGGTCTTCGCAATTTGTACGTATTATTTGTGGGTGACTTTTAAGTAACGATTGAGGGTATTTTTAGATTCTTTAAATTGTTGGTGATATTCTTGTGGTTATTATTTCTAATGTTTTTAATATGCATTCTGGATGTGTCAGTAATTATAGTATAACTAGCTTTTGTCCGCGGCTTCGCTCGCGTTAATTCAGAATTTGACAATCAATTAGGGTTGTACTCTGCTTGTAATAATATAATTTAATCATGATTCGAAAGACACGTGGCGCCATCTATTATCATAAGAACGTTATTGTTGTTTTCCTCGGGAATAATCCTAATCATAACAACAGGCGAAACATTGCTTACCTCCATGCTGCCATAATGTTAACTAAGTAAATTAAAATTTTAAATAGTATTGGACTCGTGAACATACTAATGTAAACGTAAGCGCAAACTTATGTCACGAGACTAATGAGGCAAGACTTCTTGAATTATAGGGGTATAATTCAAGAAGTCTTGCCTCATTAGTCTTTACTCTCATTCTCATTACTCTTTCAAAATATTTTATAATGAACACTACGTTAATTCGAAAATATTTTGTTTTACCCAACAATCGTAAACTCTCACCTAATAAAATCAAAAACTATATAATCAACTCCACCTTGAACAAAGCAGTAGTATATTTCCTTTACACCTGCACTGAAGCTAAAATTCACAAACGCTAAAATCAGCTTTTTGATGAAACACGACAATAGGACGCTTTGCGATGTTTATCGGCTTTGCAATCAAGGGGACTATTATGAAAGTATTTTGATCTGTGATGGTGAATTTAATAATATTTTTTAATTATTCCTGTACGTGGCTGTATGGTTGGTCCCATAGTATAAGTTTTTCTTTTAGTCTTAGATTCCGGGAGACCGGGTCGGACAAAATGTTATTGGACATTTCTATACGCAAATTTTGAATAGTAGCAGGTGTTCGGGCTTCCATACACCCGAACCGCCGTGCGCCGTGACGTCTGTCGTCGAACCGGTTCTCAGCCGCCGCCGCCGCCGCCGTCGCTCCTCCATATTGCGCGAGAGGGCCCCCCCACACAGAACTACAAATCCAAGGAGCGAACGCACGCTCACCGCGACGCGGTTTTTTTATATAATTGTAATTAGCAATAATTAAAGATACAGTCCGCTACACCTGCGTTATTATTTGTTGAGACTCCTAGGGTTGCTTAGTCTTAGGGCTCGGCACCAACAGCAGGGAATCTGGGAATATGTTTGGTAAACCGCAATATACTTACCACCTGGCACTGCCTGTCTGATTTTACAGGCAAAAGCTAGAAACAGTGAAGAGACAATGGAGAGCAGTGATAGCGAGCGATAGATCAGTGAGCTTCGAAGGTAAGACACACCTTTGACTTTTCAAAGTTATGTGCATACGTTTTAACAGTCAAGGTAAATATCGTAAGAAAAATCGTTTAGTGTTCTACCTAGTATTATTAAACACGTGTGAGATCTTCTTATCTACATGGGTCGGCGTGGTGAAGTAAGTTTTAATCCGTCTCACACTGAGGTGACACCCGTTCCCAGCAGTTGTACAGTTTATACACAGAGTTGATATATTTAATATAAATTGACGGCCTCGATGGCGTAGTGGTTTGTGTAACCGACTGCCACGTCTGAGGTCGCGGGTTCGATTCCCGCACTAGTCAAACATTTGTGTGCATGAACATTGATGTTTGTCTTGGTCTAGGTGTTTCTATGTATAATATGTATGTATTTACAAAAACAAAAAGTATATATGTATGTTTATCCATTGTCTACTACCCATAGTACAAGCTCTGCTTAGTTTGGGCTAGATGGTGTTGTGTGTATGTGGTAGAATACTACTACTACTACTACTACTATACTACTACTACTAAATGCAAAAGTCACTATGATAAAGAGATCCAGCAAGAAAATATTATTCGAACATTAAAATACAAAATATTATTCAATGTTTACCATAATAGAGTCCCGAGAAAGCGATGCTGACACATCTTGGTCGGACGGAGCGCTATCCGATGCATTTCTAAATATTATGGAAATCGTAAACAGTGACCGCGTCGTTTCGATGCATTCAAAAACAGCGCCAGACACTGACGGGTAAACTATGGGATTTCTTCTATATGCTGATCACAAACTAATTTTAGATAGTACGTGAAAAATAAAAGGCTTACGTATCACACCGTTCACCTAGCGATAAGGGGCTAACCAACAAGTACCGTAGTTCGCAGTAAGCGCTTATTATAGCCTATGTGCAAAAAGCAGTGATGGCCCAGTGGAAAACCGTGGGACTGCCAGGCACAGGTGACAAGTTGGATCGCAAGGCACGCAGCTCTGACTTTTCGAAGTTATATGCGCATGAAATAGGTAATTACCGCTCGCTTTAATCATGCATCGTGAGAAAGCCTACATGTCTAAGAATTCTACATACTGTTCTCGAAGATGTGTGCAGTCTACCAACCCGCACCGGGCTAGTGTGGTGGACCATGGCCGTGGGTTCACGTCAGTAGTACCTAGGTAGAGGCATCATACCCAGCAGTTGGACAGTTTATAAATAGAGCTAATATTATTATACTTGTAAGTTGCCACAAAAGATGTTGGAGGAGTATAGAAGCTCCTTCTATAAGAAGGCAACTAACGAGGTGATTGAGTTTCAGAGGGAACCGCTCCCGGCATTATTAGTGATCATAATAATGATCACTAACTTGTAATAACCAAAGGTATCATCACTCATGCGTTGCCAATCCTAGGCGAAAATAATTAATTAAAGTTGCAATAAAACTTATCGCAAATCTCTATCACGCCTCAGAAAGGTCTGTCGTAAGTTTTGTAGACCTTGCCAATGCATGGAAAGAGATTTAGAAATCTACTTATAGGGCGAAACGCAGCAGCTGTATCGTGAAAATGATGTTACTTTAATACTAGCAGGTACAGATTAGAACTAACTCAGACTTTTAGTATTAGTGATCGGTGATTTAGTGACCTTTTGATATGTAGACGCTTTAGTGCATTCAGACTATCAAGTTTTTTTTAAAAACTCGGTACATAAATATATACATAGATTTACGTCTATTTTGACGCCAGTTACTAAATTATTAAAACAAAAAAAGCACCAGAATGCGATGCAGTATGTAAAATATGCTATTTTCTATTACGACCGTTCGGTATCTATCCAACTGGATAGATTAAAAAGATTTTATATTGGCATCCGCGATTTTGCAACTATAAAATCGGGGATGCCAAAATAAAATCTTTTTTCGGACTTTAACACTTACACGAATTATTCCTGGTAAAGCTTTTAGCGTAGCGCTATACTGCTATATAGTTTGTAACAATATGCTCAACATTTTTCCAACAAATATAGGCTCTAGTCACGGGAATAGTTTTGTAACCAAAATAGAATCTGTTATATATTTTCGTAAAGCAAATAGTTACAACAAAAATTATTTAGCTCGAGACTTGAGGTTCAATGGTCTAAAAAGGATTTAGGGTCAAAGGCGAAAACCGTCCGGCGTGAAAACGTCTTTAATTAAGGAATTCTTTCAAACAATTCCCTTTTTTGGGGGTGAATTTAAACATACCCTTTTTGGAAGCCCTTAAGGAAATCGGGTGAAAAGAGGAGAGGACATTTTGTACGTTACACAGATTAGCTTCCGGCAGATAGGAACGAATGCACGTTCAAAGTAAAGTTTCGTTACACCGACAAATTAGGGCTGGGTTTGGGTTCGTTGAGATGTTCGAAATTAATTAGATTTTATGCGAACAGCAAAAATATAAAAAATAATGGCCAGTTGTAGCTTTTAAACTTGTTTCAATATTTGTTATATAATGTATTCGGCTACAAAGAGCACATAATAAATATACAAAGGGCACAAATTAAACACAGAAAATAACAAACATTGGTACAAGTTCTGAAAAACGCCGTAGGTACTGGTCATGTGAAGGTTTCATTGATGTGTACAAATGTAATATTATTACAAGTAATCGAATTTATTTATCTTAATTTTACTTAAGACTGCGCCAAGCGTAAGATGCGGTTGGACGTAATGACAGAGCTCGATATTCAAATCGGCGCGCGGCCGCCATAGTAAAATTGTATGGAGGATTTGAAGTGCTTTTTTGATAAATATGTATCTTTATTGTCAACCAATAGCTTGAATATTTGGGACGGACAAATTGTTATATAACTATTTATGTTTCGTTTAAGCTGTGAAATAGGATAGATTTCTACTGTTATAATCTAAAAAATCACGACCTTAGGTTTTGCATTTTGCAAATTTGCCTAATTTTGTAGTCGAAAATATTAATTATTTAAAGTTTTTAACACGGAGTAATTGTAAACACATTCATTTTTATGGTAAATGTATATTTTATATTTGTATTAAACGAAAAGTGTTGATTTTATCAACTTAACTGTGACCGCCTGTTTTGGCACATTTCACTCGGCGCAGTCTTAATAATAATATCAGATTATACCTATATACATATAATCTGGCCTATTGTTGAGCACGGGCCTCTTCTCAGTGTAAGAGCCATATGCTTCCACGCTGGCCAGGTCAGGGTTGGCAGATTTCACATATCTTCGAGAACATTATGAGAAACACTTAGATATGCAAATTACCTCACGGTGTTTTCCTACACCGTTAAAGCGAGCGATAGTTTGCCATTTATTACGAACGTAACTTCGAAAAGGCAAAGATGCACGCCTTAGGATCGAACTCGAGACTTCTGCGTGGCAGTCCGACGATCTTCCACTAGACTATTTTCTTTATTAGTGCATAATGTAGAGCATCAAGAGCTTATCTCTAAATTAAAAATGTAAGCGGTGGTAATCCAATGGATAGGGCATTACACTTGCGACCGAGAGGTCGTGGGTTCGAATCCCAACCCCTCTGCACTAAAGACTCACGTCTAGCATATGCATCCTAGCTTAGATGGATGAGGTTTACATGAAGTAATTTCAAACAGAAATTGTTAGCAATCTATTTACATAAGAAAATAATTTAAAAAGCATCTTATTTATTTGTACCTAATAGTGTGCTCATTGTGAAGGAGCTCAAATAAATTTAAAATAATGGCCAGTCCAGTGGTATTGTTGACCTAAATTAACTTTTGTCTAGCTTCTGCACCCATCTCTCTCTTACAATCTTTGATAGGAGAAAATTTAAATCCATGCCATTTATTTATAAGACGGACCGTTCTTTTATCAGCACTAGAAAAGATTGGATGTCTAAGCTTGGTTTAAAGCTTCGATTTGCGATAAAATGGTTACGAATTTAAGTTATAATAAAGATTCAGCGACATAAGTCATGTGCGAGATTTAGAATATTTCTATCATTCAAATATTACTTCGAATGATAGAATCATTTACCAAATAAGGTAACAATTTCTAATTTCAAAATAATTTTATTTAGAGCTTTATTCATTTGAGGACGATTTATAAATATGGCATGATAATTATAATATTCAATGTAATGCTTTGACGCATACCCCTCCACGGATATCAGACTATTTATTCGATCAATTAAACAGCCTGTCACAGTCCACTACTGGACATAAGACTCTTTCATTTTACGCGCAACGCGTGGTCTTCTTACACATCCATTCTAAAATAGACACCTTTTTTGGTTCATCGGTTCAGTTAGTTCATTGAATGATAATAATATCGCGTAATCCTTACTTAATACTATAAATGCCAATGTGAGTTTTATTTATTTTTAAAAGACAACACCTTCCCGCACTTGCAATAATTACACCTATGAAGCGGGGAACTTTACATACATTCAAACAAAGAGGTTTTTTTTTTCTTTATTTATTTAGGGGCTGTTAGTCACAAATAAGACCATGTCAGCCCCATTGTAACCTAAATATAATTATTTAATCTTATTCTAAGATTCTATAAAGTAAAATTGCTCCTTCGAACAATGGTTTGGATAATAAAGTTTGAAAAGTACCCACATCAATTAAGTTTATATGAAATTTTGCCATGAGCTCTTGTCTCACAGCCCCAGTCCTGACACATTCCACTAACAAGTGGTCTACATCCTCCACAAAGATGTTTCTTTCAGTTCTGTAGTTATGATGAAACAGTGATAGTTAATGCAATTTTCTGCATACCTAGGCTCATAATTCCAGAGTCCATCCTACTATTGACAATTTCTTTAAATCAAATCGAATTATTTGTTCATTCAGCTCACAAAGTAACTTATTAAAGTTTTGGTTAGTGAGTTTGCCAAAAACCCAGTCATCATCTTCATCATTTCTTTTTAATTTCCATTTCTTTATAATAATAGAAACAAAATTACTGCGATTTATGACAAAAATTATGCTAACACTAAGCAATTAGTTCAACAATATTAAACAGACTGAACTACGATCAAACTGAAAATTTGATGACTGTTGTTCAATAAGTGTTACGCAATAAAATAGATCTTTAAGTTGTCATAGTAATCACTTAGTTTATAATGTAATTCATAAGTTTTTGTATACAAATAATAATGTTTTATAAGTATTGTTTTAGAATTTATATATTTGTTATACAGTATGTGCCCTTAATCCTGTGGCACAGGTTTACCCTGTACAGGCACCCTTTATATATTACCTTTACGATGTAACATAAGTTCTGTCACCATTTGTACTAATAAGTTAAATAAATGATTATTATTATTATTATTATCATTTTGCTTGATCGGGGAATCAAAACTGCAGTAGCATTCGCTACAGCTGCGCCACTAAGGCAGTTAAGCTGTTTTCGTTTTAAAATACCCACTCCCGGAGTAGGAGTAACATCTGTGCCTCAGGGGACTTTACAAACAATAAAACTACAGACACAAAGAACTACCCAATCAAAACAACTATTTGTGGATTACAAAAATAATTATATTAGTCTTGTGTGAGGATCGAACCCTCATCATTCGACACAGCGAGCTCTCCACTTAAACCACTAAGCCATCCGCACAGTCTATCAGCTAAACATATATTTGACAAAATGGCGAATATATCCAGAAGATAACGGATAACCATCATAAGGTCATCTTCAATTCTTAAACGCCTTCCGTCCTAATGCTTACTTCCCTCGAGGACTCATCATAGTTTGACATGGGTTCAACTACAGCTGTCAAGATTAAAGGAAATTCGATCTTTAGGATAATCTGCAGGACACAGTTATTAAGTGTGTTTGTAATGTTATCTGGCTTATGGAGAGAAAGGTCAATTTCAATGGTCAATAATATTATGACTTATAGAGTAGAGTCCCACTTCACAATTTGATGACTGTGTAGATTGTTGGGAGTTGAAGCTGCTTGGTATTATTATCTAAACTAATACTTATTATAAATGCGAATTTAAGTTTGTGTATTTGGTTGCTACACTTTAAAGAAGGCTTTAAAGCGTAACAAGCAAATACACAAACTTAAATTTTAAGTAATTAAGGAATTACTTGACTAATCATCATGAAATTTCGCATAAACGAAGTCAGGGGTACAGAAAATGACATAGAGTACCTTTCATCCAGAATAAAGTACTGTTGCCGAGGCATAGAAAATTCATCTAACCTACATTTAGTCGAGCGGATAATTATGCTATATAATTTTTAATATTATGCTATATAATTTGAATAATAATAATAATAAATTTTTATTCAATAAATAAAAGACTTTACAAAACACATTACAGGCTACTTATTGTATTAAATTCACATTAAAACTATATTTAATCTAAAGGAAAACATTTTACAATTTAAAAATTGGACACAAAAAGTCTTGTTTATAATCTGTTTTTACATTTTATTACCTGAACTAGATCAGAGACCTGTGTTTCAGGCTGTTTCTAATATTACATTGTTATTCTATTGTTAATAAAGTAAGGGTCTACAAAAAACATTTAACATTTATACATGGACTGCAACCATATTATATAGGTAGTTAAGTATACCTACAATTAAAATATTTATAAACAATAACAATTATAAATGAATATTTAATTAGGAATATTTATGCAGCATGTTGTTTGAAATTTTGGACATATAATTTAATTAGAGTTACTAGACGTAAATCCATTGATATAAAATAACTGCAATGATAAGAACCCACCACGCATCCTCAAATTTACCACCCCAACTGTTGCAATAGAAAAAGGTTGATAATAACAAATTCTACTTATAATGGAAAGCCACGTCGTGTGAACCGGGTATACTCAACTTTCAGTATTCTGCTTCAAACTCAGAATATACGTCGATACGTGTTTCGCCTCTGCACGAGGCATTCTGAGGACCTCAGGCATCCTTACAACAATTTAGCAACAACTGAGCCATTCATTGCCAAGCAAGTACAAGAAATTTATTTGCTGTCAATTAACTTTAAATACTGCTGCGATTAAGGTAGCAGCGCGGAGTTTAAAAGTATGTCTGTTAAACCAATAGAAATAAGCTCGCCACCAATTACGTAGTATCTAAAACCCTTGCTGGTGAAAAGTGGGTGTATAATATGCCTGTGACTACCCATTTAGGGATATTGACGAAAGACCATGAATGTATTTAAGCCTTAGCTCATATTGAACTGACGACACAGGTTCAATTTAGGTCAAGTTTTTTTAGGTGTTTCTGTCAATAAATTCAGTAGCGCCACGGAGTTTAGAAGCTCAGTAGATAAACTACGTGGTATTTCAAACCATAATAAACATCGCAGTACGTAACACACATAATCTCCTCACTACGCATGCGGAAAAAATATCGAAGTATGTTGATTTAGCTACCGAAATAAAAAGGCAATGGCAGGTAGACACTGTAAAAATCATACCTATTGTCATATCTACAACCGGCGTAGTCCCTAAGACACTTCGACATAGCTTGAGCATACTTGACATGCCGAAATCTACAATCACACTCATACAAAAAGCCGTTCTTCTTAACACATGTCGCCTCACACGTAAATTTCTTGCATCATCTACTTCTTAACTCTTTCCCCTCTGGCACACTTGGCTAAGGCCTGTGTGTCAGGTTTTTACCCCTTTTAAATGAAAGGGAGACCAAATATAAAACAAAACTACAATAATAATAATAATAATGAGTCAAAACTACGTCGAAAAGGAAAGTCGAACGAATGGCTCATAAAAGGGGAACTGTTTCCAGAAACTGAAGCCTTCATGCTAGCTATACAAGATCAGGTCATAAACACCAGAAATTATAAAAAAATCATAATTCGAGACCCAAATCAAACCTCAGATTTATGCAGACACTGTAACTCAGCTCCTGAAACAATACAACATATAACTTGCGCTTGCAACTTTCTGGTCCAGTCTGATTATAAACACCGGCATGACCAAGTAGCAGCAATAATACACCAACATTTAGCACATCAGTATCATTTTATCAATTAAAAATTCCCATACTACAAATATAAGCCAGACACTGTCCTCGAAAACAGCACCTGTAAAATGTATTGGGACCGAACAATCATTACTGACAAAACCGTACACTATAACAGATCCGATATAACACTACATGATAAAAATAGCAACACCATTTATACTATTGACATAGCCATCCCCAACAGTCACAACGTACAATCAACAATAGCCGATAAGCTTTCAAAATACCAAGACTTAGCGATCGAATTAAAAATACAATGGAGAGCACGTACAGTGCATATTGTACCAATAGTCTTGTCATCAACTGGTATAATACCCAAAACACTCACTCAAAGCCTTGACATCTTACACATGCCTATACACACACTACAACTATTGCAAAAAGCCACGATTCTGAACACGTGCCGCTTCACACGCAAATTTTTAACATCATCATCCATATCATCAACTTACTTCATTTAACGTGCCATGCTTGGTCTTGGCCCGCATGACACGCCTTTACCCCTTCTAAAAAGGGAGATAAAAAAATTTACAAAAATAATAATAATAATCTTTATTTGCTAGAATATGGTTCAGGTATACAGGTGGTCATTTTTTAAATTTGTACTGCATATTCTGCCACATGTGGCGTGCAAAATTTAATAGCTGCATAGCTGGCGAAAAGAGTATGTATTGTGTATATCTGTGTTTACCTACTCGCTGATACAGTTATTACATATATGCTAGAGAAAAGTATCGCGGTAGAAACACAAATGGAACAGAAAAATAAACTTGAAATCATACATCCCGCAGATGCTCGCATTGTGTAGGACTTTACGACAGATGGCCAAGTCTTTTCTAGATTGTTTATAAGCTTTCGTAGGAAAACAAAGCTGAATAGTAGTTATTGATTCAATACAAATTACGTTAAGAGATGTCGATATTGGTACTTATTCATATATGTTAATTTTGGGATTAAGCTGAGCAGCGGCACACCGGCGGCCAGACACGATAGGTTTTTAATTATGTCTGGCATTCCAATAATTGAAATGTTAATCTCGATTTACATGATTTTATATGGAACCATGTGCTTGTATTTGAAGGCATTGCAACGTTTTGCAGTTATACGAACATGCAACTGCATCATAACAAATAATTTACGGATTTTTGCCATCAGTTTGATCCTAAAGTCGCACCTCTGATTTTGCAAAGGTGTGTGTTTGTGTATTAAATAGTTATTTATCGCTCACTCTAGAGCAGCGATAGCTCAGTGGGGAGACCAACAGACTGCAACGCAGAGGGTCTCGGGTTCGAACCCCCGTCGCGCATCTCTGACTTTCGGAAGTTATATGACTTTTCCAAATTAATATTGTATTGATTGACAATTATCGCCTGCTCCGTGCCTATAAGCCTCAAATAAATAATAATAATAATATTCTGTCACATACACTGATTAAATCACTGCATTCTGTCCCGGAAGGGTTCGGTTATGTTAGGTTCCTTCTTAAACCCACCCAAAAATACGAGCCCCGCGTCGCGGGGCTCCGTCGACTTAGTTTGATGTCTTTAAAATATTTTAGTAAGCATATTTTGGTGTGCAATTAGTATTTTTGGTGGAACAAAGGCAAAAAATTGAGGAACAATAAAATACTACCCTACAACAACTAGCACTGGGCCAGCGGTAGTGAACTACTACCTTAGCCTTTTTTAAAAACCGACAAGAGCCCCGTGCCCAGCAGTGGATCAGAGAATATATATAGCTGATTATATTACTTTAGCTGATTATTTTACTATTTGGTCACATCTGTCGCAGAACCGATGATCGTTGGAGCAGACGGGTTCTCGAGTGGAGACCACGACTCGGCAAGCGTAGTGTAGGACCCCCTTCGGCCAGATGGACCGATGACCTGAAAAAGGTGGCTGGAGGTGACTGGATGGCGAAAACGGGAGATCGGGCCTTGTGGCGCATCCTGGGGGCTTATGTCCAGCAATGGACTGCAATAGGCTGAAATGATGATTATATTACACTAGCTGACCCGCGCAACTTTGTCTGCTTCATATAAGAGAATTTACCCCGTTTTTACAACTTTTTTCATTGCTACTCCGCTCTTATTAGTCGTAGCGTGATGTTATATAGCCCATAACGTTCCTCGATAAAAGGGCTATCCAACACTAAAAGACTGAATAAATGTTAGGTGTCTTTTTAGAGTACGAAAGCTTTGTCCGTCTGTATGTTATACAACTTTCAACTCAAAAACCGTAAGAGCTAGAGACTCGTGGTCAACGCTATTCGACTCAGCATAGTTGATATACCCTCGAAATGACTATGACCTTTGACCTTTGACCTCAAGGTCACGTAATACCATGTTTTCGAACTCTAAGATTTACGGCAATTCATTGCCGTTTCTCACTTGCTTAAAATTAAAATAAAATGTAATTGCACGGATGTCGTATTGTTTTAAGTGGTTGCCAAAGTAGGTTGGCAAACTACTACTGCTACGAGCGTTGTAGGTTCGATCCCCAAATAAGACCAAAAATTGTCTTGACGCACAAATAGTATTGCCGAGTCTAGGTGCTTTTTATATGTCTGTTTAAATGTTTATAAAATAACTGCAACACAAGACTTATTAGCCTCAATCATAGTTCGGGAGTTGTCCTTTTAAAAAACAACGATAAGATTGTAAATTTAATAACATGATATATTTAAGGGTACGTCCATCTGGTGTATGTGCGAAATTTTCCGAGCGGCGCATTCGTGGCGCATCCACCAGATCTGGACACACTCTAAAACAAACCGCTGTTAGATATGCGAACGTAAATAAAGCCATGGTAAATTTTATTATTTTGATGAATTCTCCGAATCGAAAATGAAAAATAAAAATCTTTGTCACTTCCACCGCAAAACGATATATTTTTCATTTCAACACTCCATGAACGGGTGTCAATTTTCAGTCGAGATCACGTCGTCGAAAAATCTATTATATACCGACTTCTATAATTCTAGCGATGGATTTCTTTTTACCTGTCCCTTTATTTTTACCATTTAATTACAACCCCACTGAGTCCAAAATGGTCTGTTTAAAAGTTATATGTGTGTATGTTTGATTTTTAAGCTCGCTCTGTTACTCTCTTCTTAATAAAGGTTTTTGTTTACAGGAACCTTTTCTCTTTTATTGCAATCGAGGCGATTGTTTGTGGCATATTTTTTTTGTGATTTATAATCTATATTTTTCATTGCAGATATATTTTGGGATGCGTCGACGCAAAGCGGTGTCTATACGCAAATATACTGAACTTAGTTTGATTGCTGTAATGAAAATATATCATAATAATATACAGTAAGTAAAATAACGACAGGCGTCCCCTTTTAGCGGTTATTTTTTTAGGATCTGCGCACGCCATAATATTCCCAGTTTAAGGGAACGCCTTTCGTTAGTTAACGTACTGTATATCTTTATATATAATATATAATTCTTCTATACGTGTGTTGACAGTGAACTCCTCCTAAACGGCTGGACCGATTTGAATGAAACTTTTTGTGTGTTCAAGTGGATTCGAGGATGGTTTAGATATGCTTTTTTTTCTCTTTTTTACAGGACAACGTATGTCGCGATAGCTAGTATATATATCAAATATATTACTTAACTTACTTGTATCTTTCATAATGTTGTATTCACCTTTTATTAGTTATGTAATTAGTTTACACCCATATTTTAGTGCTGAATGTTGCGGGTTCGATCCCCTCCCCACACAGGGCAAAAATGGTGAGATCCGCAAATGGTTAATCCGAGACTGATTGTCATTTGTATCCATTGTTCGAATATCAGTAATTTCCCCTGCGACACAGCAATAATTCCTAGTGCGTAAAATACTTTTTTGGAAGCTGCGAAAAATTTAACCCGCTTTTGGCTTTTACTACGATCTCAACCTTACAGTTAGCCATTCCGAAGTAGAAAGTTAAGAAGATAGAGACAAAGCCGTTAAACCTCTAAGCGTACGTTAATTCTCTTCAAAAATCCAGCGCCTCTAAAACTTTGGTTTTAGATTACCTCCAGGTTTAAATATTCAAGATGTTGAGTGCGTATTTAAATATTTTACGTTTTAAGATGTACTTTTATTTAAAATCATGTTTTAAATTAAGATTTTGTTCGTAATAAACCTATTTGCAGCAGTTTGTTTTTCTAATGTTTAACAAAAGTTTTGGTATATTATTATAACTATATTATAATATAGTACCAGTCTTGTATATAAATTTTCCTTTTGCTGGGCACGAGCCTTTCTCTCAGTGTGAGAGGGATTAGGCCATAGTAGCTCGCCCAGTGCGGGCTGATAGACATCACATAACTTCGAGAACTTTATAAAAATCAGTTTACATTTAAATAGTTTAATATTAATACTATTTAATAGATTCTTATTTAATTAACTAGCTTTTGCCCGCGGCTTCGCTTGCAGTAATTTAGAATTTGACAATTAATTCGGGTTGTACTCTGCTTGTAATAATATAATTCAATCATGATTCGAAAGAAACGTGGCGCCATCTATTATCATAAGAACGTTTTTGTTGTTTTCCTCGGGAATAGTAATTTCTTTCGGGATGAAAGGTAGCCTATGTCCGTTTCTGTACACCTGACAACGTATATGCAAAATTTCAGGATGATCGGTTCAGTAGTTTAGGCGTGAAAAGGTAACAAACAAACAAACAAACTCATTTTCGCTTTTATAATATTAGTTAGGATAAGATATAAAATAATTACCTATTATATAAAAAATACCACGTTAAATCCAAAAACAGTAGTTTAATTGCAATGTAAAACATTTGCGTAAACGTAAGACAATATGATAACATTACTGACCACAAGATAAGACTTCTTAAGAAGGCACATCCTTTTAAAATCTACTTAAGACGATGTCACTCAAAGGCAAAATTTAAAATTTCCATAATACGGCCAGCCTCGGCGCTTTGGCCGCGCCGTGTGACGAGCGACGACTGCGGGAAATTTTTGCAAAATTGCATCAGTAAGCTATTGGAGCTTGGACTTATAAAGACAAGGAAATTTCTTTGGAACAAGTGAAGTTTAAATTTATATACTTAGACATTTTGTATAGTTTGCAGGACGTTATTACCTTTTATTGTCAGCAGAAACAAGAGTTCTTGAAGCAGCTCAGGAATTGCGAGTTTTCTTTTTCTTTATAAAAATATTAAGCCCGCACTAACCCAGCATCGTGCGGGACTTTACAAACATATAATACATGGTACACCCAGACTTAGAATACCTAGGTATTTGTGGATGAAACAACACGTTATCCTAAGCCTAATCCTAATCCTAACTAATATTATAAAAGCGAAAATGGGTTTGTTTGTTTGTTACCTTTTCACGCCTAAACCACTGAACCGATCATCCTGAAATTTTACATATACGTTTTCAGGTGTACAGAAACGGACATAGGCTACCTTTAATCGCGAAAAAAATTACTGTGCCCGAGGAGAACAATAATAACGTTCTTATGATAATAGATGGCGCCACGTGTCTTTCGAATCATGGTTGAATTATATTATTATACAAGCAGAGTACAACCTGAATTGATTGTCAAATTCTAAATTAACGCGAGCAAAGCCGCGGGCAAAAGCTAGTAACTGTCATATTTGGGCTTCGCGGTACCGATCTTTATTAACTCAAAAGAACATACAGTCCACTTAATGAGCATAATAAATTACATTATAAATACAAAGTATTAACAAATATGACAGTAGTGCGATCTGTTTGAAAGTATTATCCTATTTTAGAGCTTAAACGAAACATAAATAGTTATATTACAATTTGTCCGTACTATGCTGGCCGCGCGCCGATTTGAATATGCGCCGCACGAACTCCGTCATTATCTGTCTTACGCTCGGCGAAGTCTTAACACCTACAAACCCTGTCACAAACATTGACGGGTCGAGGTAGATGTAGAAAAGAGACTTTTTATGAACCACGCGTGTGCATACACCACAGAGTTACCACAACTAAAAACACACGCGGTGCTTCTCACAGTTTGTAGCACGTAGTTTTTTATTTCATCATTCACGTGGAAAATTCCAGCACTCTATTTTTTATCAAACGTGTCAATTTTGTCGTACAACGGGTCAAAACATGCCTCGGATACCTTGCCTATATTTTTTCTATGCGGTTTAAAATCAGGTGTTGTAATGGACATGACTGCTTCTTTGGTCTCGTAGTATACAGCTTAGAATTACATGTACGACCGATCATGAGGTCTATGTTCAAGTCTTGTGTCATGAAAAGTGTTCAGTATATTATCAAGATTTAATTCAATTCAATTCAATTCGTTTATTGCACTCCATAATGTATATAAATGTCTTATAAATGTAGAAAGGACAATTATGGACCCCGTCGGGCACGGCAAAATTAGGAGAGAAGAACGATTTATTCATAAACATTTTTAATTTGAAAATAATTCGCATGCATAGTGAATATTTAAAAATAAATCCTCATAATCTAATCCTAACAAAAATTATAAATGAGAATGTTAGTTTGTTTGTTTCGTATCTTTTCACTCTTTAACTACTCGACTGAACATCATGAAACATCGCATACACGTTGTCAAGGGTTCAGATAATTACATATCTATACTAATATTATAAAGCTGAAGAGTTTGTATGTTTGTTTGAACGCGCTAATCTCAGGAAATGCTGGTTCGATTTGAAAAATTCTTTTAGTGTTGGATAGCCTATTTATCGAGGAAGGCTATAGGCTATATAACATCACGCTGTCCAAACCAGCTTAACATGCCCTTTTCTATTCTTGTCACTATATCCATTTTCATGCCGCATCTCTCTCTAATCACACTATTCCTTATTCTATCTTTCAGAGTCACACCACATATGCTTCTCAGCGCTCTCATTTCTACAACATTTATTCTGGTTTCATGCTTCTTTTGCCATACCCAACTTTCACTTCCGTACATAAGTGTGTAATTTAAAATTATGTGATCCAAAAACGTTTCGTGTCTAGGTGATTTTGTGTCCGTTGTTTGATTGTTTGTTAAGTCTCCGCAACACAGAACTCAATCCTACTTCGGGTGGTCTTTAATATACTACACCTTTAAATAATAAATATTTAAGGGTAAACAATAAAAGCGAGAGTTTAAGTCTAAGGCATAATATTTCATAAAAAATTCGTACAAGAAAGAAAAATATTTAATTCAATTTTCTAACTCGGAGCTCGAACACTCGGGGGTACGATTCATCAAAGAGGGTAGGAAGTTCGTCTAGTCATGTCTTGTTACGGAAAGTTCTAGAAAGTGTTGAGAATTCTTATATCTTCTCATGTAGGCAGACATACAGATAACTAGGATTGTGACCTGAATAAAGGGTCCTCATGTTATTCTTCTAACCTGTCTTTATAATATCTAGAAGAAAACACCTTATATTTTAAACTTAATCTGAAATTCGTATATAATATGACGTGAAATAAATACTGCTTTAGTGGCGTAGTGGTTGAGAATGCGATGGTTGTTCATTATGTCCCAGGTTCGATTTAAAAACAAGAGGAACGAGAACGCATACCGGTAAAGTCACTTGTACTAATTAGGAAATAGTCTTTCTATGTGCCAAGTCTAACTGTTATGGTTCAATGCTTCATGCATTATTGAGTAACAAGCTTTCAAACATCTTTACAAACGTTGAAAATTATCAGTTAAATCTATTCTAATATTATAAAGCTGAAGAGTTTGTTTGTTTGTTTGTTTGAACGCGCTAATCTCAGGAACTACTGGTTCGATTTGAAAATTCTTTTAGTGTTGGATAGTCTGTTTATCAAGGAAGACTATAGGCTATATAACATCACGTTACGACCCACGGGGGCGGCGCAGTAACGATAAACGCGGGTGAAACCGCGGGAACATCTAGTATATAATTTTCAATACTTGTCCAGCATCGTGATAAGTCAAAGGATTAAAATAAAACATCACCAAGAACTTCATCCAAAGAAAAAATAAGTACCTACACAGATAATAAAATTTCCAAACGTCCATCCGGATATCCGCACCGGTGCAACTCGTCGACTAACTTGAAGGTTTTTACGTCTTATTTCCTTTTTATTACTTTACTTTATCTTCGCAGACAGCACAGACCAGATTGGATAAACAGCTATCAAGAACACTAAAGATTGTTATTTATGTTTTGACGGCACTGATAGAGAAGTTTAGGTGCTCATGTTACCGCTGCCAGTGCACCGATGGCTTGGTTTGATCGGTGGAGCAACGGTGACTCCTATGTACTCCGGATTCGATTCCCTTTTCAGGAAAAGTGATATCGTGTTTTATTGTGTGGTGCTGGAGGTTTTTTTTTGTTTTTTTTTTTATTTTGCTCGTCAAAATGACCACACTCCACCTGATGGTAAGCAGTCGTGTGGTCTAAGAGCAGTGGCCTCCACACCGCCCTCATAGCAGCCGAGGCGATGTTGAGAGGTAAATGAGATGCTCGATTTTTATGGTGAAGTGTAGGTAAATAAACGTTCAGATAATAATGAATGATATATTTATATAGTTTTGTTGCTATAAAGAATAACAAGTAAGTACCTAACAACTTTCTATCAGTACATATATTATATACTAAATACATAGATTCACGTCTGTTTCCCAGAGAGACATTTGCTATGATCCTGAAACACCTCCCTGGCTTCATTCACTAAAAACTTGTAATTGGCTTAGTAATACTATTCTAATGTTATAACATTTTGCAGATAGATATAAGTTTTACAAAACCTATAAAATAAATTTCTTTTTTACTATGTTTGTAAAATTATCTTTATCTGTTTATTATTTTCATTTTTTCATTTCATTTATTTCGGACTGCATAGGCCCATAGATAAATACCTTAACCTAAATTTACATAATTATAAAATTTTATAATACATACACACAACACCATCTAGCCCAAACTAAGCATAACTAATTAAATAAATATAGAGTAATTAAGTTACTGGTTAGATGATATTATATTGTGCCTTACAAGATGCGGTCTGAATGAAACTGGGCTTGCAGGTAAGATATTTCCTGGATTAACGCATGGATACTTTTATCGGGATATGGCATTCTCTTGGGATTCACACAGGTAAGACTGCGGGTAAAAACTAGTAGAAAATAAATGCGAGATACGCTTTAACAAGACAAACACTACCTCTCATTAGAGACCAAAGATCAGACCTGCTGTTTTTATGAGTCAGAATATAAAACAATCGCCCAGTAACATCCAGAGTGTTAGACAACCACCCTAGCCTTATTTTTTTAAGTGTATTGCAACATCTCGATGCTTCTGTTATCTTAATTTCTCACGAAAAAGGAAGACCTAGCGATATTCTATGATTAGATATCAAAATATTTGGTAGAGTACTATTTTTCCATATCTACTGTGGCAGCCAGCACTTACAAAAATGATTTCTAAAACAAGGCATTATGTGCTTTTTGTCAATGGTCAACCACTTTTGAACGCGATGGTGGCAAAGCTACTAAACGATTGTTAAAAGCTTAATCCTAACTAATATTATAAATACGAATGTGTGTTTATTTCTTTGTTACGCATTCACATCTTCTTTCGATTGATCATGATGAAGTTTCGCATGCACTTTGTCAGAGGTACGAATAAAGACAAACGACGACCTTTCATCCAGAAAAATAGTTTTGTTTCCGAGCAAGCGATGCCGCAGAGAAAAGTTAGACTATCATAAAAATAAAATTTGGAAAAACAAACGAAAGTAGAGAGGAAAAAGGTGAAATCTAATAATTCTATAAATCAATGTCACCTTAACTTATGGTACGACTACAGATTAAAATAAATCCATAGATAATATAATTTGAAGCCATAGCGTCCTTCAGCTGCAACGAAGCAATTTGTCAAATAAGTTGGAGCTAGACAGCTAGGCGACGTCTCGTTAAATAAAACGCGCTTTTTGTGGCCGCTTACTTACTTTATTTTGTCTCTTTACTTTTTATTTTGCAAATGTTTGTACTCATTTTGAGTTTTGCAGTGTCTTGATTCAATTTTAATGTTATTACTGAACTAGACAGACTCTTGGTTTTTCTAGTTTATCTTTTCTTACCATTCAAAGTACATTTGCACTGCAGATACATTTGTATGGTATACGTTGGTGAATGTAAAATGTGTTTATTACATACATAAGGATCAAATAGCGGGCCAGCGGTTGCCATGGTGCTGCTGCCACGTGGGGTCTCAATTTGAATTCCTTAAAAGACAGTTATTGCCTCAGTAGTATGTTTCTACTAGCTATTCAATGGGCAGTGTTACTAAAGAACTCTTTCAACTCATTTCATCCTCTCCTTTCCTATCCAGTACAACACGTGCTGGGTTAAGTTCTCTAACACGGAATAGCAGAATAGAACGCGTAAGAAGTTTGGCTCCTCATATTTTTTTCGAACTGTTAAAACTTGGAATTCTCTGCCGTGGCACTTGTTTCCTTCTTCCTTTGATCCTGGATCGTTCAAGCGGGGCGTGAAAAAGCATCTCCTTAGGCCGTGAAAGTAGAGACCTCGAAGTGGTGCGCTTCATGTGAGGACGTGTTGTGGAGGGCTCTGGTCGTAGACTACACGACTGCCTTCCACTCATGAGTGCAGTAATTTTGAAAGGCAACACTCAATAAAAAGTATACAAATTTTTATGTTACCTTATTTTGTTGTTTACTTTTAATTTAGTTATAATTAATTATGTTTCTGTACACTCTTTTAATCTTATGTTGTGAAAAATTGTTTCTCAGTAAGTGAATCTTTGTGAATTCTTATGAGAAAATAAAAAATCTGAAACCGTAAAATGTTTGATTAATTTTGTGCTGTGTACTTTATGTCCTTCAATTTTATGGTAAGCAATTCCTCGCAATATAAATAGGCCGGCAACATTACTAAAGCGGTAATTACATTAAAAATATACAAATGAACGTCTAGACTAGAAGCAATTATTTGCAACTCAAAGGAAAATCTTTAAATTTTGTAAACGTTTCCAAAAGTAATCAGACAAATGTATTGACATTCGACGGACATCTGAGTATGTGTGTGTGCGTCTTTTATTGTGCGCTTTGAGTGTAAGCCTTATGTGGCTATATGTATTCTGTGGTACTATACTCAAAGCATTGTCTAAACATGTTTTACGAGAGAAGTCACTTCAAGAACTGATATCGGCGAAGGTGATACTGGGATAATTTTATTGACGTTTACTCTCACGCCACGGTGCGGTTGACGTTTGAATTTCGTTTTATTTATTAGTAATAAAGCTATAAAGAGTATTGTTAGCGAGCGGATTCTCGCCAACAAGCTGTGTAGCTTGAGGAGGAAATTTGAGTTTTGTAATTTATGTCATACCTACAAGTAAATAAACAATTCAGTAAAAAAAAAACTAGCAATCATAATTTCTGTCCGACTTTATATTTTCCTTTATTTTCAGAAGCAACAGCATGAGTAATATTTTTATGACAGTTGCTTTGCAAACATTGAAACTATGAGCACAAAGAAATATATGTGTTTGTCGGTCAACTAAAACTTTATCCAATGTTTGAACTCATAGTTCTTGGCGCATTGGGACTGTCACGCGGACCACTTAAGTAATGATGCCAATCTTGAAGCTTTATGGAATGATCTTTATGGAAGTGTAATTTCAATGAACTGATATGGTTTACATATAATAAAACTGTAACTGGTCGATGTCTGTACTTCCTAACTAATGTTATAAATGCGTATGTGAGTTTGTTTGTTTGTTACTCTTTCACGCCTTTACTGAAGCTTTCATTCAGAAAAGGTACTGCCGAACAAGCGAAGCCGCGGGAAAAGCTAGTAGGAGATATTCGAGCAAAATTAATTAAAGGGCAAAGAGCTACAGAAACCAAAACAATTATTTTTAATTTTTGCTTTGGTCTGTGTGTTTGTAAGCGCATCACGCAAAAACGACTCCACAATACGGAATTCGGTTTTCACAGTTCTATAGCTGGAGATCTAACTTGAAGTCGCGTGTATTATTTCATCTTGTTTTCACAAGTTGAGTATTCATAAAAATTAATTTTTGATTCACTATTGTCAGCCTCAATTGCATAGTGGTTAGTGTTGCCGACTTCCACGCATAAGTTCGCGGGTTCGTTTCCCGCACTAGTCAAACATTTGTGTGTATGAACATGGATGTTTGTCTTGGTCTAGGTGTTTCTATGTATAATATGTATGTATTTACAAAAAAAAAGTATATATGTATGTTTATCCATTGTCTAGTACCCGTAGTACAAGCTCTACTTAGATTGGGCTAGATGGTGTTGTGTGTATGTGATAGTATATTATTATATTATGAATATTATTATTATACTACCTAGAAGCGACATAAAATAGTTGCAGGGTCGAACATATTATATAGTTATGTTTTATATGTGTAGATCAGCTTCTTCTTACAAACAAATAAAGAAAAATATATATACATAGTGATACAAGTGACTTGGGAATAATAAAGACTAGGGAGAAGAAGAAGTTATAATGCGAGAGCATAACGCTGTCTACTGAACACACTTATACAAACTTCGTGCCGCTACTAAGGATACTTAAACAAAAAAATCAATTTTCCCAACCCGGGTATCGAATCTGGCATTTTAGTTTAGAAAGTTGAAGAACCATCTAGAGTCATTCAACAATACAACAAATACTAACATAATTATATTTTAAACCATTGTATCTAATTTTCCACTCTTATAAATAGGTTAATATATAACCGGGGAGCCGCCTTTGCAACCGAAAAACTATTTTGCTTCCAAGAGTTCGAACTAATGAGGAAGTCACAGTCCTTTGTATAGAATGAGAAGATTCTATAATGACATTCGTGCTAATTTCGATATCTTCACAAGTTCCTTAGCCTCAGCAAGGAGGGAAATATATAAAGCGATTATAACTGACACTGTACTTAAGTTTTAAATTTGTAATTATTTTATTTTTGATGAAGCTTCTTAAAAGCTTCTCATTTTCTGATCTATGTATATTTTTGTTTTTGTGATTTTAGTGTATATTATTTTTAAAATGTGTACCTATTTAAGCCTGCAGAGTATAATTATGTGAATGCTGTGCTCACTATTTTAGAGGGCATACAATGTATTGATTTTGGTTTATAGCTATTAGCGATAGCCTAGTGGGAAACCATTGGACTGCCACGCAGAGGTCTCGAGTTCGAACTCAAGGCGCGCATCTCTGACTTTTCGAAGCTATATGCGTATTAAATAGTTGATTATCGCTTGCTTTAACGGCGAAGGAAAACATCGTGAGGAAACCTGCATGTCTGAAAGTTCTCCATAATGTTCTCGAAGATATGTGAAGTGTGCCAACCCGCACTAGGCCATCGTGGTGTACTATGGCCTTACCCTTCTCATAGTGAAAAGAGGCCCGTGCCCAGCAGTGGGACAGTTTAATACAGGGCTGATATTATTACTATTATTATTATGCTTTCAGTTTGAGAGCCAAATAATAAAAAATAAAAATACCCACGTAACTGCTTGCCCAACCAAAATTAAATCAAACTTAACTGAAGTTTAAATAAACTTAACGTCTATTCCTCGCGTACTATATTTTATAACAGAAATAAAGTTTCCAACGTTTCCTGAAACTCAACTAAGCTGTTACCTGGCTTAAAGGAACAGATGATAGGAACGGATATTTCATACCTTGAGCATGATTGTGATATCTACATACATAATTATTCTCACGTATCTCTTCTCTATATCGCTGGCTCACTATTACAAGGTTCCATGTTACATTTAAAAAAAAAATTAGTTATGATTATTGTATGGTTCTATATGTCATTCCTTTTTGTTTAGACTAATATAGTAATAGATAGAAGCACTTACCACCTCACAATATTAAATCGCAAATAGTTCTAAGTTATTTTTACGTTATTTTTACTGATATGCAAATTTTAAACCTCTTTTTCCCAAAGTTAAAAAATATAACCTAGAACCTTGTAATAGTAAGCCAGCGATATCTGTACGTGTATTACACACCCATATTCCACTAGGTTTGTTTGTAAGTACCACGTAATAGGTGGCGCGATAGTCTGGAGGGAGACCATTGGACTGTGACGCAGAGATCTCGAGTTCGATCCGAGGACACGCATCTCTAACTTTTCAAAGTTATATCGGTAAAGGAAAACATGTTGAGGAAACCTGCATGTCTGAGAGTTCTCCATAATGTTCTTGAAGATATGTGAAGTCTGCCAACCCGCACTAGGCCAGCGTGGTGGACTATGGCCTAACCCTTCTCACAGTGAGAAGAGGCACAGGCCTCTTCCCTTAATCTGTTTAATACAGGGCTGATATTATATTATTATTATTTTCTGAACTTAATCAGTAATATACTAGCCTTAATTATGGCTATGAAATAATGTTTCACGCTCTATACATTACCATTTTTAAAGATCACATTCTACCACAAACCAACGCCTAATTTCCTCTAACCGATGCCACGTTTCGCCACTCGAAACAGTAACAAAATAAGGCAACTCAACCTATCAGATGTTAGTCTCTTAACCATGAAAAAAGGTTCGATTGGTACCTAATACTATTAACAGTCGAATCACGTAACGCTAGTCGACACTTTCAGCAGCCCGAAATAAGTGCACTATTCCACTAACGATACTGTCAAACAATTTCAAATTTTCCAATTCATCGATAAGTTTGTTCGTGACAGTGTTAATGATACTACAACCAACGCGGTAATGGTAGTTGAAACAGACGAAGATGTTGATAATAAGCACTTTGTCATGAATTCTAGTAAACTGGTCACGTCCATTCAACGAAGCAGTTATGTTTATATCTCTACTACGGATACGTTTATTAAAATCTTCAGTTTGTTTACTGGTAGTTCTGTTTTAGTTAAAATTATGAGCGCCTGTAACAGAAAAAGGTTAGCAGTTAATGTATAAATAATTGAAATTCAGAAAATTTGGCATAGGAGACCGATTTATGTCAACACAAATATTTTATTTTTAAATCTTTATTAATTAATTGGGAGTTTTTATCCACAAGGACATGCCAACTCCATTGTATCATTACATTATATAAGTAACTCAAAAAACAAAATATAAATCTAACAATAATAACAGATTTTATTTTTTTTAACGTCCCCAACGTTGACGCATACCCCTCCGCGGGGGCGGGCGGAGCGGTTATGTCGGACTCACCGGGGTAAAAAAAAGATGGAATGAGAATAAAGTACCTCCCGGAATACCGACTAAACCTACCACCGTGTTCCTCGACAAACCACTATCGGCGGGGCCGCGCGAATCACCTTCACATGCGGTCGCGACCCCGCCGAGGTTTCGGCCCGCCGTATGAAACGGCAGGCTACTACACGACAAGACCTACCCAATGGTCACCACTACAGAAAAAATCAGGCCCACAAACCCCGCCACCTCCAGGTCAAACCTCAGGGTGGCTGGAGGTCGTCTCGCGCCCTCCAACACCCAGTTCTGCGGTTGGGGAGAGTGTTTAAACGCTCCCTCTCCCGCTCCGCCGCCTCCTTGATGGAAATCACTTCTTCACAGAAGGAGGCGACGGCAACAATAATAACAGTGAGTTATACATTAACAACTGCCGCCAAGCTAGAAAGTTGTTTTGCTAGATCAGACCTGGGTTGGAACATTATAGTCTGGATAAAGCCCATATTTAACTTATTTAGCTTAAACTTCCTCATGAACATTTCTCTTTCCTTTCGGTTCCTTGCACACTCCATCAGCAAATGCTGTACATCCTCCACGGTGTTACAAATGCTGCAATTTGTCTTAAGGCGAACATAATTATACTGGAGTTTATAAATTACTTATTTATTTTTTTATGTTTGTCCAGAGGCTTTAGCAAATCTTTTCTTCTTCAAGTTTGGAAGTTAATATCAAGTCAACGTGTTATTTGGCTTTTATGTATTAACTAACTGCCACGCCTGAGGTCGCGGGTTCGATTCCCGCACAAGCCAAACATTTGTGTGCATGAACATGGTTGTTTGTCTTGGTCTGGGTGTTTCTATGTATAATTATGAATGTATTTACAAAAAAATATATATATGTATCTTCATCCATTGTCTAGTACCCATAGTACAAGGTCTGCTTAGGTTAGGCTAGATGGTGTTGTATGTATGTGATAGAATATTATTATTATTATTAAGAAGTTCTTAATAATTAGCCCGGAATTACGAAGTTTCACCCCCGTGCGTCGGAGAGCACGTTAAACAGTGGGTCCCGGCTGTCATGAACATCTATGGCAGTCGTTATTGGGAAGTCAGTGCCCTCAAATATCCTGACGACTGGTCTAAACATAGAATGATGTTTTTTTTTTTTTTTTTTTTTTATTATTTTGCTCGTCAAAATGACCACACTCCACCTGATGGTAAGCAGTCGTGTGGTCTAAGAGCAGTGGCCTCCACATCGCCCCCACAATAGCCGAGGCGATGTTGAGGTCTCTACTTTGACGGCCTGAGAAGATGCTTTTTCACGCCCCGCTTAAAGAACCCAGGATTGAAGGAAGAAGGAAACACGTGCCTTGGCAGAGAATTCCATGCCTTGGTCGTTCGGCAGAGATATGAGGACCCAAACTTTTTGGTACGCGCTCTAATCGACTCTACCGTGTAAGGATGGCATCTGAGCCCAGAACGCGTTGTTCTGGATAGGAAAGGGGAGGGCGGGATAAGGTGGAATAACTCTTCAGAGCACTCCCCGTGGTATATTCTGTAGAAACATGCCAATGAGGCAATGTCTCTACGGATGTATCCTTCTGGGTTACGGAGGTCAGATGGCAGTCGCATCGTGTAAAAACTGATATTCAGCTAAATCTCGTTAGACAGAAATAAGCGGATCCTGGCATAAGCTGGGATTAATAATCGCTAGGAAGACGATGTTTGTATAGTCACAAACATTCAAACAACGGACACAAAGATCACCCAGACTCGGAACAGCCATTTGTGGATCACACAAATTTTTGTTCCGTGTGGGATTCGAACCCACCACACTCGGCGCAGTGGCAGCAGCGAGGCGACCACTTCAACATAGTGGTTTAAGTGGTCGCAATCCATGCAGTCAATGTATGTATGTTTTAAGCAGGCCATACAGGCTAGGGTGTACCTGACAGGTTTGCCTGTACAGTTCAACTGTACAGGCAAACTTGAGTTGCATAGAGACCATACACGTAGCGGTAAACCTGTACAAACTCTCAATTGACACCATGGCCCCGACAGCGGCGCTTGATCTCGACACAGTAGCGTTAATAGGTTTATTGTTTGTTTTATTAAAGAAAAGGAAATTTAAACGAAGACGCCGTGAACAGTGGTGTAAAGCATGGTTACTGCAAAGAAAACAGTACTCTCATGCGCATACCTGCGCAGGAGACCGCTACACACGCTCAGTTTTGCCTGCACAGTTAAACTGCACAGGTAAAAAATATCAAAATTCATATTTTTTTTAGTTGCCTGTACAGGCGTGGCAACCTGCACAGTTGTGCAACATACACGCTCCGGTTTACCTGTACAGGCGAACTGTACAGGCAAACCTGTCAGGTACATCCTAGCGTGTATGGCCGGCTTTAGAGTAATAGCTGCTGTATTCGGTACGTATAACTTTCGAAAGTTTAACGGCCACTCATACCACTAACAAGTTAAAGTTATCCGAAAGATAAATCACATGCTGTCTCACTCATGTAAGGTTAAAGAAGAGAGATGGCGAGACTTTTATCTTATAGATAAATTCTATCTGGAGTTGGTAGTACAAGCCCTAAGCCTTACAAATGGTGGATATAAGATTCATGATTACATAGAAGCGGGACGTCGCCTGAACGTGTGGGATATTTCACAGAATGCCAGTTACTTATGATCCTAACGAACCCTACCTAGCGAATAAAGATATTTTGTTTCATTCGCTTTTATCATAATCCTTACTAATCCTTATCCTTACTAATATTATAAATGCGAAAATGAGTTTGTTTGTTTGTTACGCTTTCACGCCTTAACTACTAAATGCTTGATGCACTATCCGCCGGCTAGGCGACGGCACCGGCGGGGCGTGTGGGACTCCCCAAACTGGTATACCCACTAAAAAACCTGGGGTGTTCCCTCTCTCACCCAATGGAGGGGCCTGTTGGGAGCTCTTAAAAGAATTGAGTCATCCATAGCAGGCCTCCCCGCGTGGGTGCGGGCCGGGTCAAACCTCTCGTCCCCAGGGGAGAGCCTCACCGCTCTCCCCTTTCGACATTGGAAGGCGCGCGGGAACACCGCGCGCGCCCTCTCGGGGTTCTTAATTTGTGGGTGGCAGGCCCCCCTGAGCCTTGCCACCCGGAACCCTTACGTGGGGGGCAAGAGAGCGACATAAGCGCGTCTCCTGCGCCCCCTCCTCCGGCGGCGGACTTCCGGGGCGTAAGGATCTTCCTCACGCCCCCGCTCCGCCGCCTCCTTCTGCAAGATGACAGATTCGCAAAAGGACCTCATTGCGCCCCAGCACCTGTCGTCGCCGACCATCTTGGATACGACGGTCGGCAACGAGAGGTCGGGGCCAATCGTAGCGACCAGGGCACAGCGCTCCGCGGCCCACGCCGGGCACTCCTCCAGCGTGTGCTGCGCCGTGTCCCGGTCACACTCGTCACAATGATGACACCTAGTTGTAGGCTCCCTACCGGCTATCTTGCAGAGGTACTCTCCGAAACAGTCGTGTCCAGAGAGCACCTGAGTAAGCCGATAGGTGAGCGGTCCGCGCCGTCTGTCCGTCCATTGCAAACCTAACCTAACCTAACCTATATTTATGCGAGCGAAGCCGCGGGTGAAAACTAGTATTATTATAAAACCGTGTCTTTTTTTTGTTTTAAAAAAGACAACTACTACACTAGTTATAGATTCTGCGTCCGACACTTTACAAACATTCAAACAACGGGCACAAAGAACACCCATACTGGGATCAACCATTTGTGGATCACAGTAAGTTTTTGTCCCGTGTGGGATTCGAACCCACAACACTCGGCGCAGTGGCAGTGAACCACAACGCCATCCGTGCAGTCAGAATCCATGTTTTTTGGTATGTTTGTACCCAGGCTTATCTTATCTTATCCTATGTGGGGGCAAGTCAGTGCAGACCGGCGACACTTCGACCCAGTGGGATCTTCGTGTCGACACTCTCCCAATAACGACTGCCATAGATGTTTATGGCAGCCGGAACCGACGGCTTAACGTGCTTGCCGAGGCACGGAGCAGGCGATAATTGTCAATCAATACGCACATAATTTCGAAAAGTCATATAACTTTCGATAATCAGACGTGCCCTACGTGGGTTTGAACCCGAGACCCACTGCATTGCAGTCTGTTGGTCTCCCCACTGAGCTATCGCTGCTCTGTACCCAGGCTTACTCAAACACTTAATCTCGAAAGAAACAGTCCAGATAAGAAGATAAAAGATCTAAACTTTTAAACGCTTTGGTCATCCAAGCATTTCTGTCTTTTTGAAGTTACATGCGTGTTGAGTGGTCAATTATCGCTCAATTTATTGTTGAAGGAAAACATCGCAAGGAAACCTGCATGTCTAAAAGTTTTCGATAATGTAATTAGACATATGTGAAGTTGGCCAACTCATACTGGGCTAATGACTAGAGCCATTAGTGGGACAATTTATAATCAGCACTAATATTATTAGCATACAAATAAAATATATTCATATAAAGAGGCGTAAAGTATCACCAAATTATTAAGTAACTCGCCCGAGGAAAATCCAAATCCTATATAAAGGTAAATTCATCAGAAAAATCTTACTTTTGCTTGGTAAGTAGGCAATCTGGAGACTCAAATACCTTCGCAATTCCTTAAAACGGAATTCCTTTATTTTATAAGAATTTCCTATATACTAAACAGAGGTATTTTAGAAAATTCCCATTTCTTTGTGAAATATCACTTTGACTAGTCTTGGTACCATGTTTATAGCCAGTTGCACTCACTGATCAGTAAACGATTAGCGAGGTTAAGCAACGTTGGGTGCGGTCAGTCTATAGATGGGTGACCGCTTACTGGTATTTCATCTGAGCGTCTCCGTGCTTCGGAGAGCACGTAAAAATGTCGGTCCCAGTTACAGCCAAATTGACAGCAGTCCTTAAGCCATGTCAGAGATCTACGGGCGACTTGAACAACTCTTGACAGGTTGGCCACTAACCACTCGAAAAGAAAAGACAAAGACAATTTTTACTGGCCGTTCTAAGACTGAAACTCGAACCCATTTCTTCTGCGATCATTGATCACCCATGACTTGTAATATAGTCCTTAAAAATGTTTATTATTGAATTTTGCTTGGCAATAAAATTTTCTTTTACCTACAATCGCTAAATATTATATTATACTTCATCACAAATTACTTCAACTGTGTAAGTACCTCTTATTGAAATAATATATTCGCAGTAAAACTTCAAAAGGCGTGTTTTATTTAGAAACGAATACGAAGTAACGAATTATATGAATGTAATAAAATCAAAAAATATGAACTTGATAAAAATAGCCTGCTTGTGCTGTTAAAAATATATTTCTGTTTATACAACAATGGTGGTAAATAAGCATATGACCCACCTGATGGTGAACGTTTACGGTAGCCTATGACCGCTTGCCATACCAGAGGTATCACTTGTGCGTAGTCTACCATAAGGAAAATAAATTAGTAGGGGTGAAAGTAATTTTTATTTTATTTTATTTTATTTATGTATTTGGGATAACAAACAGTAGTAGGTACATTGAAATTAAACTACTATATACGGATTTTATCGCGTAGTTTATTTGACACTTTATTACAATTTTTTTTTTTAAAACTGCTACACTACTATTACTATTAAACTTTACTAATTTTTAAGATAATTAAATTATTGAAACTATTAAAACTATTTATACTTTTACTATACTATTATCTATACTAATATTATAAAGCTGAAGAGTTTGTTTGTTTGTTTACTTGAACGCGCTAATCTCAGGAACTACTGGTCCGATTTGAAAAATTCTTTCAGTGTTAGATAGCCTATTTATCGAGGAAGGCTATAGACTATATATCATCACGCTAAGATCAATAGGAGCGGAGCACCAATGAAGAATGTTTCAAAATCGGAGAGTATTTTTTCCTTTTGAGAGCTTCCGCTGCGTGCGCTGCGTAAACAGTTAAAGTTTCGCAAAAATTATGTATGACAGAATTGTTCCCCTTTAAAAGTTCTAAAAAAAAATCCGCGACAGCATATGTCTATCTTTTAAGGTTGGCTCACTATAACCATTTTTATGCTAACGAAATTTGTTCTAAAAATTATTTTAGAACAAATTATTTGCGAAGGTATTTTTATAAACATGATATTAATCCTTATCCAAATAAATACGTTATTCATCACAAGTATTTAATTTTAAACAAAATTGCCCTGTACATCATTCGATTTCAATGAATATCTTAGGAGATATAGCAGTTTTAAAATAACATCGCAGCAAAATAATTACCCATTACAGACATAGTACAAACGATGTTTCTCCTGGTTTATTCTGCGTGATTACTACTGGTTCGATTTGAAAAATTCTTTTAGTGTTGGATAGCCTATTTATCGAGGAAGGCTATAGGCTATATAACATCACGCTACGACCTACGGGGGCGGCGCAGTAACGATAAACGCGGGTGAAACCGCGGGAACATCTAGTACTATGTATATTTGTGTTTACACTTTCCCCGACGTTTCGGTTGTGTGTCAAATAAACAACGCGATAAAATCCGTATATAGTAGTTTAATTTCAATGAATAACATTTGCGTAAACAGATGACAATACTAAACAGTAGTACAATATTATTGAAAATTACATATTATCATTAAATATAAATGTGCTAATTATACTACCAACAACATTATCCACTTCTTACTACACAATATTATATAAAAATGGAGCATGCTACATGCTATAAAAAACAAAGCATCATAATTATATATAGATGTATTCAATACATTAGTTATAAATTAATTAATTAATTAATATACTTTTACAACGAATAATATCATTTATTTATATCGTACGTGCATGTCTAACGTAAGATGTATATGGACTATGGAGATAAGGCACATGACATGGAAGCAGTTGCGTTATTTAAAGACTCCAATAAACATTTTCTGTATTTGATTGCAGAATGCATGAAAATATCCGTGCTGTTAAAATAGTTGTTGTAATTATCTAAATAATAATAGTATGGATAGCGTAATCGTTTGTGTGGTCATCTTGCCAGTGCCACAACGTCGAGTATTGAGGGTTCGAATACCACACAAGTGGTTGGAAGTCCACTATAACTGTGCGTTTTCCCAGAAATTTTCTGCCTTGCACTACTAAACTGTGGAATGAACTGTGGCCTGCGGTATTTCCGAATCAATACGACCTACAAACCTTCAAGAAAAGAGCGTACTCCTTTTTAAAACACCGGCTACTCATTTGTAACTCCTCTGGTGTTGCAGGTGTCCATGGGCGGCGGTAATCGCTTACCATCAGGCGATCCGTCTGCTCGTTTGCCTCCCATCCCATAAAAATGTGTAACATTAGTGTGATCCAACTATTCGTGATCGGCCTCGATGGCGTAGTGGTTGGTGTAATCGACTGCCACACCTGAGGTCGCGGGTTCGATTCCCGCACAAGTCAAACATTTGTGTGCATAAACATGGATGTTTGTCTTGGTCTGGGTGTTTCTATGTATAATATGTATGTATTTACAAAAAAAAAGTACATATGTATGTTTATCCATTGTCTAGTACCCATAGTACAAGCTCTGCTTAGTTTGGGCTAGATGGTGTTGTGTGTATGTGATAGAATATTATATTATTATTATATTATTATTTCATCAATCCAACAATGGTTGTTTCGTGACTAGGTATTCTCACATGCTACTACCTCACATAACTACATCTCCTATCCCCACATTAAAAATTAAAAATACGACTCGGCTTATTAGTAACATCATCTAATAAATGCCAGTGGCATCTTCCACTTATCTTATCTGGGGGCCAGTCAGTGCAGACCGGCGACACTTCGACCCAGTGGCATCTTTTGTGTCGACACTCTCCCAATAACGACTGCCATACATGTTCATGGCAGCCGGGACCAACAGCTTAACGTGCTTTCCGAGGCACGGAGCAGGCGATAATTGTAAATCAATACGCACATAATTTCGAAAAGTCTTATAACTTCCGAAAGTCAGAGGTGCGCGACGTGGGTTCGAACCCGAGACCCTCTGCATTGCAGTCTGTTGGTCTCCCCACTGAGCTATCGCTGCTCAATTTTTAAGCTAAATAAATTATTGAATCTATTAAAAAAATAATTTAATTACCTTAAAAATTAGTAAAGTTTAATAGTAATACTAGTGGAACAGTTTTGAAAATTTTGTAATAAAGTGTCAAATAAACAACGCAACAAAATCCGTATATAGTAGTTTAATTTCAATAATTCAATAACACTTAATCCAACATGGGAAAGGAAAAGAAGAAAATTTAGAAATACGTAGAAACTGCTGCCTACGCCTTTGGAAATAATACAGGCGTGAGGATATATTTTATAGTTCTAAAATATATAGGTATAGTGACATTTGTGACTGCCCGTGTGAATGCTTAACGCAAATTGGGTTTAAAAGGTTATGTGTTAATTCAAAACTGACTCTACCTATGTCAAAAGATTCATCTCAATTGATTCAACAGTTTACGTCTGATTGAGTAGTAAACTTCAACATATGATCACGAGTATTCACATTTATAATAACTGCTCGAAATTCGACCAAAGTTTGCCTGTAAGATATTGCTGATATATGTATGTCATTATATATTGATATATGTAACTATAGTTACGCGCTTCGACTGAGTGTGTCAAATACATGGTTGTGTGCGTGTAGTGTTTATTCATTAATTTAATGTATCTCTAATGCATATTTTATATAAATAATAGGATTGGCCCCTCCATCTCCATATAAACTTTAACTGTGCAAAATTTTACAGAAAATATGCAATATTTTTAATTCATACAACATTTTATAAAAAATACTTTCTCTGCAAACTTTTATTTCATTGCTGCGGTTTCATATTTCTATTCTAGTCACGCGTACTGAAAAATTCAATTTTTGTAATAAATGTCAAAAAATTTACTTCACTTTGGTATGAAACGTGTTAAAATGAAATTCATAAAAATCACGGCGTTGCTGTCGTGTGCCATTTTTTATCGTTGTATATTGTTTTGATGTTTTCATAGACTCGAAGTTATTTGAGTTGGGACAACTTTAGTAACGCCGGAAGCATTTTAAGTTTTAATAATTAACTTAGACAATGGTGCCAATTCTGTTGTCACAAAATTCTCTAAACTTAACTAAAAATCACAAAAATTTTTTTTAGTCCTGTCACTTTTAACGATTTCAGAATATGAAATGTTGTTTGACAGGACTAAACTAAATTTTAGTGATTTTTAGTTAAGCTTAGAGAATTTTGTGACAACAGAATCGGCACCAATGTATACCTATGTTCTACGTAAAGTTTGTCACACGGACTGCTTGAAGATGTGTGCTCCAATTTGCACTGGGTCAGCGTCTTCTCATACTGTGAAGAGTGTCCAACAGTGGGAAAGATTATAAACAGGGCTGCTATTATTGTTATTATATATTTTTCTTAAATTTACAGATTTTAACATTATGCATTCGTTACCGAACGTTTCTGGATGAATGCTTCGCGCTGAGGCGAAACACGTGTCGACGCATACTATGTGCTCGAAGCGGAATACTGCAAGTTGCAGTAGGTCCGAGTCCCACGTCGTGGCTGTCCAGAGGAGTTCGGTATTGTCAATCTTTTTGAAGTGAAAACTTCTTTAGACGCGTTGAGCCCTTCTTGGGTGAACAAATATCATAGAACTCGCGTCATCGTCACGCTTTGTCATCGTCACGCTTCCACGCTTTCCATTTTTGAATTATTTTAGAATATTAACAATATCTCAGAAATGGTCCGTCCTACGCAAAAATAACGAAATTTGACCCCTTTTATTGCCCCTAAGAGAGTATCAGAAATCCGACCTGCCCATTTTTTTTTTGTTTTTGCTAATTAAGAAGTTTTTATGATAAAAGATTAAAGTTTTCACTTATATCAGCAGTCCCCAAAGATTGCCCCAATTTTTAAATTTTTTATTGCAATAGTTGGGGTGGGCAATCCGAGGAAACGTAGCGGGTTCCTCTCTACCCAATAATTTTATTATACTTAAACTTACCTGTACTTTGTTTATTATGAGTGAATTGTAACTGTTGTTTTTAAGAAATAAATGATCAGAACCAAATTAGTAATCGAAGCTTCTTTGATAAAATATAGTCACCAATTTTATTTGTCTTAAGATATATTCTGTCACCTTTTTAATCGTTGTCTTTTTCGTATTATTATTTTGTTGCAGTGTTATTTTGTTCTAAAAATATCCACCGGTATTGAATGCAAGTAGAGCCTAAAAAGGAACATCACAAAATTTCCATATTTAAATTTTAAGGGTATTTTACTCGAAGGTTTTTTGTTTACGTATTACAAAAGACCCTTAGGCCAAAGGTTCAACTACATTTACCGTTGTTTGGGTTTGTATTGCATATTTTTTTGCGAATGCGTCGTGATATTTATACTATTAAAGCAGCTAATTAATTAACACATTGAATGCAGGACACAATAGAAAATGTATTATTTGCTGTTATTTGTGACCAGCACGTTGAATGTATTTATTACAAATTGCGAGACATAAGATGCCGTACATATAAAATTTGCTTGGAGTTCTTCAAATTTTATTATAAATTGATTTAAATGAGGAGCCATTTAATTAAGCCTAAACTTATAATAAGCAACTGTCGTAGCTAAAGGAACTCTTGGATCAACCGAAACGCTCGTGCGTTATTGAAATACCAAATAATAAATTAGTTTCTAGCTAAAGCAAGCGAAGAGAGACAAGAAAGTATAGCAGCAAAAGCAAGAGAACAAAGTCCGACTTGCTAGATAAATTTCAATATAAAGCGTTTTCACACTAAAATAGATCTGCTATTGCAAATTAGGTATTTTATGAAATGGTGACATAGCGAAAGAGCCGGCTATCCTAGGCAAGTAGTAGTACTTCACAGGAGAGCCGGATGTAAGAGGATTACCTCTTACAAGCAATCATAAGAATAGTTACACTGAGTATAAATTTCTCCCGGTGTTTCAAAAGCTCACATACATCAATACCTTTCATCCCATCTTTAATATAATTTTTCAAGTAACGTTGCCACATAATTATATATAAGTCCAGTTCAAATGCATTGAATTTCAATAAATTTTGCTGACGTAATCGTCATTCAAACGCAAAGAAGAAAGAAAGAAAGAAAATACATTTATTTGCAGCAGAATTATGCACTACATACATCAGACACAGTTAATTACAAAAAAAGAAAAAACAAATCTTACTACAAATTGGTTGCAACTCAGCAAAATACTAGTTTTGAAAAAATAGCGCTGGTCTTCCGTTGCGACCATGTTTGTAAATAATAATACCTAATAAACTTAACACAAGTAATACAACAGACGATATAAAATAATAATAATAATAGCGTTTACGGTAGCAATATAATAACAATACAATATTTATTTTTACACCTCAGTTAACTCTAACAATTTCAGTATTTTAAAAAAAAGACATTATTGTCGCGACTGTAATTTCTCTACATAGCTATTTATTACACTCAAAGACACTTCCACCCCTTTGGAACTTACGTAATTCTTCCAAGAAGTTATAAGCAAAGATTTCACTGCACTATAGGTACTTGTCTTACAACAAAGTAATGTACAACACACGTACAAGTAATTAATATAGACGCTTGAATACACTAGTGTTCATGAACATGCATTCTGCTCGAATAGTTGTCTGAGAGGCGCTTGTTAATAACTTGAAGTGATTGGAGCACAACTTCATCATCGCTAATATTGTAGAGGCATCAGTTTAAGAACATAATAATCAAATATTGCAGTACATGGGTATACGGTTTATACATGGTAAGATTACTGATTTGCTACAATGAATAGTGGGTGCAGTTCTGATCTCCTAACTAGGTTACAGCATAACCTGTATGAAGGAGTGACAGTTCCGATTCCCCCATTTGATTACAAGCATAATGTAATATTATTATTTACGTAAATTTGTATTTTACTGCTACTAAACTCTGGTATAATCAAAAATATACAAATAATGAAAAAATCAAAAAATAAAAATAAGTGAGCAAAATTTTGAAATAAGTTATGACTAAGAACTATTATGTGTATATGTATGTGTGTGTATGTGTAAATGTATATTAGATGCATCTACAGTCTGTGATGGACGATTAAATTACTATTCGGTAATATGACATTTTTAATTGAGATACATTGTTAAAGATAAGTAAGGACGGTTGTTGTTGTAAAGTAACTAAGTTAGTTCTAAGGTATATATTTTTTGTTCTATATGTTTTTAGGTTGACCTAATTTATTTATTTTATATAGTGGAATCTTTACAATTATTTGCACGTATATTTGTTATTAATTTTATTATGCAAAAATATTCTTATATAACAATAATTTAAAAATAAATAAATAATAAAAATAATCTTTATAATATAGTAAAACAAAAATTAAACACGCTAATAAACTAAACAATCCTAACTAATCTTAATATATAAAATTCTCGTGTCACGATGTATATTCGAGATAAACTCTGAAACTACAGAACCGATTTTGATCAAACTTCGTAACTATCTGTAATTTGGTTCAACTTAAAAGATAGGATTGGTTTTTTTTCGTGTGTAGGTACAGGACAACGTCTGTCAGGACAGCTAGCATACTATAAATGTGAATGTGAGTTTATTTGTTTGTTACACTTTCACGCCTTAACTGCTCGACCTATCATCATGAAATTTCGCATACACTATGTCAAGGGTACAGAAACAAACATAGGGTACCTTTCAGAAGATATATATTGATAGTAGACTTCTAGTACTCTCTATATACGGCTAATGATAGTAAAAACAGATGACTAATTTATGTTAATAAATAGTAGTTATTTTAAAAAGATAATTTCACTTATTAAGTTTATTTCATGGTTTAATGTATGTTTTATTTTTTTAGGCTATCGAAATCACAAATTACATAAACAGCATAAAATAAATCTCTATAAAACATCTAAGCTTACATACATGACCAGAAGCCGCAAAGACGCCGTAAGTACCACATATTATGTATGGTTATGTACAAACAAGAAAATTGTGTATAGACTTTATCAGAGCTGTATCGAGACCACGTAGTCACTATACTACCGTGGTTTTGATTAGAATACTAACGCAACAATATTGCGAAGCGAATACGGTAAGATGGCGAATCGTTTATTGTGCTTCACGCTGTCACATTCAGCACGTCAGTGAATGCGACCGCTGCACATGTTCTCGGGTTCAATTGCCAGGTATAGTAAGGTGTCATTAGGTTTTTCAATCAAGGACTCCTACATCACATAGTCTAGAAGTCCGGTAGACTAAAATAGGTTCATAAACCATGGTCTTAAAAATATAGCCGGCGAAATAATTTTATAGTCTCACGCGTATTCTCCGAAAGTATGCAGGCAGACAACATTTTACTAGCTAGGGTTTAAGATGTCCACATAATAAAGATCGAGCCCATTGCTGGCTCTTTGCTGCGACGGAGTTAAACGTGACAGAAAATTGTTTTTACTGTATAGCAGACGCACCAGGGGCAATTGCTGGTTTAATATGCATGTTATTACATCTATCGCTTCGGGAATGTACATTAACAACAGAATATTCATGTATATTAATTTGTATTACATAGATAAGATGTTGACAAAATACACTATGTTACCAATCAAGAAGCAGCGATAGCTCAGTGGGGAGACCAACAGACTGCAATGCAGAGGATCTCGGGTTCGAACCCACGTCGCGCACCTCTGATTTTCGGAAGTTATATGACTTTTCGAAATTATGTGCGTATTGATTGATAATTATCGCCTGCTCCGTGCCTCGGAAAGCACGTTAAGCCATGAACATCTATGGCAGTCGTTATTGGGAGAGTGTCGACACAAAAGTGTCCCACTGGGTCGAAGTGTCGCCGGTCTGCACTGACTGGCCCCCACATAAGATAAGATAAGATGTTACCAATCTAAAGAAGCTTTCATGATATTAGTCCTTGGTGATCCAAATAGGATAACATCATACATCGTTTTTTTTTAGGTCTCATTTGTATTGGCCTTTAAGTCCTGTGTCGCAAAGGAGCTTAAATATACACTTAAGAGATGCAAAGTACACTCAGAACAATTATTTATAACTAGATTTTGCCTGCAGCTCCGCTCGCGTTAATCTAAATTTTATTTCTAAATATTTATCCCTCGGCACTTATATCATCGGGAACAGTACCTAACCTACATTTACGCGAACGAAGCCACGGGCAAAATCTAGTCAAATAAAATTACAATCAGTTCAGCGCTTTAGTTTGAGATTAACTTGTCTTACAGACCGAACATTTATGAAATTTCCTAGAAAGCTGGTTAGGCTGCATTTGATGTATACGGCGAATAAGGCACTAGACAGTGAATTAGTTGTGCAACAGTGTCGAAATTCACAAAGACTTAAGACTGCGCCGAGCGTAAGACAGATAATGACAGAGCTCGTGCGGCGCATATTCAAATCATCGCGCGACCGCCATAGTAAAATTGTATGGAGGATTTGAAGTGCTTTTTTTGATGAATATGTATCTTTATTGTCAGCCAATAACTTAAATATTTGGGACGGACAAATTGTAATATAATTATTGATGTTTCGTTTAAGCTATAAAATAGTATAGATTTCTACTGTTATAATCTAAAAAAAAAATCACGTAACACGAGCTTACGTTTTTGCATTTTTCGTGCAAATTTACGTAATTTTGAAGGCGAAATTATTAATTATTTTAAGTTTTTTATACGGAGTAATTGTAAACACATTCATTGTTACAGTAAATATATATTTTATATTTGTATTAAACAAAAAGTGTTGATTTTATTCACGTAACTGTAACCGCCTGTTTTGGCACATTTCGCTCGCAGTCTTCATAATATTGTCTTACGTTTAAGCGAATGTTATACATTTAATGAATGTTATACATTGTTATACATTTAATGACTGTTGCTTGTGACCATGGCTGCCGAAGAGCAACTGAAACGTTGGGTAAAGTGTAAATCTAAATAGTTTAATAATTTAAATAGTAGTAAAGTTTAACAGTAGTAGTTAAATAGTTTGAAAATTATATAATTATTGTGTTTGTAAAATAAACCACGTGATATAATCCGTTTAAAATAGTTTAGTTTCAATGTACAAAGGCGTGCTTAATTATGACATGCGTGTAATGAATTTTGATCTAGAATTAGATCGCCGAGGAGAATAGGCGATCCACTACGAAGGCTATAAGCACCATTCCATGTTTTAGTAACTATAACTTCGGTTAAAAGGCAGTTGATTCTAAGCTTTAAATAGGTATACGTAGCCCAGCGATAATAATTGATGCTATTGTTGTGAATGAGGTCTCAGGTTTGCTTACCGACTCGGCAAAAGTGTTATAGAGGTTTTTAATCACGAAATTCTCCGTAGCGGTATGATGTATGAAATTGTGTCGAGTTCAATCCCAAGGCACGCACTTCTTGAAAGAGTTCTTTAAAATGTTCTCAAAGTTATGTAACATGTGTCTGGCAACTCGCACTGGGCCAGCATGATGTACAATAGCCCAAACCTTACCACGCTGAAAAGAAGCACGTGCTCAAAAGTGAGACAGTTTATATACAGGACTGATATCGTTATTATAATAATAATATATAAGTACCACATGCCACTATGCCATGTGGCAATTAAACTCTTCATGTTCCTTAATAATATTCTTCCATACACGCCTACAAAAGCTTGAATTGGCTATGAATTGGCTATGAATGTTCGTTATTTTATTTAAGGCAAGTTATAAATACATTCAGTTTATCAATAATCTCATGTATTTTTAACTCTTATTGCTAAGCAACCAAAATCAGACACAAGCCGAAATATTTTTCACTAGCTGTGCCCCCGCATAAACGCGGGTGAAGCGACCAGTCCATAGGGTTAAACACCACAGCCTCTAAGACGGTCATCACACCCTGAGGTGTCATCACACCCTGAGGTGTAGTGGGCTAACCTGACCCCAACCTAACCTGGACAAGGACCTTCGTCCGTGAACCACGGTATCGGGTGACCAACTGAAAACCAGCGCTGGTGCACTCAATTTGGGTGCCCAGCTAAAGCTGAGGTGGTGACCCTTTTCGGCGAGGGCATACACATTTTGTTTTTTAATATGTATAATATTTTTGTTTATTTTGTTTTAATTAATTGTGTGTGCTCTGTACAAAATAAAGAAATTTCTTTCTTTCTTTCTTTCTTCGCGCGGCACGGCAATATGCTCGCCCCCTATTATCAACATGAACTCTAAAACCTTAACTGTGAAAAGTGAGTATAATATAACCCAGCCTAACTCTTTGGGAATGTGATCTATGTATGAATAACTTCGAAAATATAAAGTTCCTTTCCTTGTGATCAAATTCGAGACGCCTGTGTAGCAGTCTAACGGTCTCATTTTACCCTTTCAGTGTTACTAGACGAAATATACTCAAAAATAAATCAAACAACAAAATTAATTATCACATAACATCACAAAATCCCAAATCAGTAAAGAAGGCCCAAGTTCTCTTGGACCAACGTTGTTTTAATTATAATATTTTCCACGGGGAGTTTAAGCGTGCGTCGGTTGATTTATGAACCAATTTCGCCATTGTTGCGAGAATAAAACATAATCTCACCACTTCGTTATACAAGTTTAGTATGTTAACTCAGCTATTGAAAGCCTTAATGCTGCCTATATTTTAGGCAAGCTTTATGAAATATGGCCGCCGTGAATTTAATTTTGTTCGTGAATGACTTGGAGTAGGAAGTGTTCTACGTAGTAAAGGTTTTTATTTTTGAAATGAAATCTTCTTTAGCGGCGTTGTGCACTGTTTTTGTGATGGGTAAAAAACGTTAAACTCGCGTCAGGGCACGTGACCTGATCGAAAATTCGTAAGACGGAGGGAGAATTGTCAAACTCGCCTCAGGACACGTAACCTGATCGAAAATTCGTAAGACGGAGGGTGAATTGCCATGTTTGTGTACGATAGCGCAATAAATGAATATTGTATTTTACCACATAAATGATTGAATGATCTTTTATAGTGATAATTAAAGCAATTCGTGCAAAATTATTCCCTAACCATTTCAAAATATCAAAAATGCACAACGTTAATATTCAAGTTTTCACTTCTGCCGGCACTCCCAGAGTGCAACCCGTTGTTTTTTTTATGAGAACGAACCATTAGTGCCAAAATAGTGAAGTATGAGTATTTATTATGAAGGGATTAGTAGAGGTATTTTAATACGTATGATGTGTGAATTAAACTCGATAAAATCGGCAACAAATACATTTAATTACGGTCTCAGCGTAGGAGACATCGGTTATAAGCTACAAAAAGTAAGCTCCTTTGCTTCGGAGACGTAAAAAGAAGGTTGATGTTAATATGAATTTCCCAGGCTCCAAATCTAAAAGAAGATCGAAAACAAGAGGGCAGGCACGTAGGCAGATGTGGTCAAGAAGGAACCTTGTTTCAACAACGTTTAAGATGAAAATAAAGAAGACAGAACATTAGATGAGAATAATAATTTGCAGAACGAGAGAATGGTAAAGGGATCTTAAAAACAAAAGGCTTATTGGCTTCAGTGCAGAAAAACTACTGATCCACCTGCTGGAAAAGATTAACCACCAGTCTTGAAGTTCGCCATACCAGGGTTATACATAGTATAGCAGCTGCCTACTTTGATAATACAACTCCGTATAAACCTCTTTAAAGAACGGCTGCCTAAGTGCTGCCAGGGTAGTATAATAATATGCGACTGCTAAGCATGAGGTCTCGATATGGATGCCTAGGGCAGGCAAAGTTGTTGGTATTTTCTGTTACAAACTTCTCTGAAGCTCCGTGCTTGTAACTGTGCCTCGAAAACGGCAATAATATCGGCCTATATTACGTGGCACCTGAAACAATAGTTGATGAAATGAGGGAGTGTAAAATCTTCATACGCCCTGGATGTAGATGTATGCATGTATGCGCGTTGGTGGGTTTTGCAGTACGTTCGATATGTTTGACTTTGGTTAACATTAATAGCTAGGATTCAATCATGTACCAGCAGTATGCCATTTTATTGATATATCGACTTGGCAGTACCGATACCATCCAATGTATTTTAGTAGACACGTATCCGATGCTTGAGTATTAAATTTACTTAGTATGAACAACAAAAAAATACCGATAGTCAGTATGTAAAGCAAATAATGCAAAATCAACAGGCAATTATTGTGATCGCGTGAAATTATTTTAAGATTATATTTTACCATTTTGTGTCGCCTGAATACTACGGGAATGCATTACCGGGATAAAATATCATATGCGATACTTCAAAAGGTTGTTTATCCGTGTGCTAAATTGCATCCAAATTCGTTCAGCAATTTACGCCTAATTGAGAAACAAACATTCCAACATAGGATATTCCACATTTTTAATTGTAGTACAATATAAAATACCGAATACTATCGAATTAACGATGTATGCAACATTATAATTATACCTCATGATATCAGATGACCAAGTCTCGTAATAAAATTATTTAAAAAAGAGTTTAAATTTAGATCTAAAATAATTTTTAAACAGTTGTAAACATCAGTTTGATTTAAATTAGTTATTTTTTAATTCTGAGTAGGCTTTCATTTAACCATGATCTCACATGATGTTAGACGACGATGAAGACCAACAAACGTTAAACAAATGCAATTTACGTTCACAACATCCGACGTTTATTTTAATTAAGCAGAATTACATTTCTGGTATATCTTTTTTTGAGAGAATTGACTCTCGACTTCTCATACAATCATTGTTTATGTTTAAGCCGTAGCAAATTATACTCGCACCAACAATGTTATACAGAAAAACACCAGCCGTGGTTTTCAACACGTCATTGTTTCGCAAACACAATAAAAAAGTTGCGAAAATACACAAAAAATATTTCCATATAGAGACGCAGGTTAGGAACTTTTACAATACATCATGGGCGAGATAAGCGAGGAATAAAAAATAGTAGTTTTTTTAGTTCATAACGTCGCGTAGAGTTTGTTAACCGAATCTAGCTTGTGTAGAGTTTGTGTCCATTTGGTTTGGAGTTTTGTTAGCTAACAATTTATAATTCGGATTTTTAAGCCTTGTATCCACCAGGCAACAATTGACGCACAACACGTGACGCTCAATAAGATCGGCAACGTTGCACTACAACGCGCGACGTTGCCACCTGTCGCGCAACATGACGCGCGACTTGATTTTTGTTTCCGGGCAACATGCAGTTGGGCAGCAAATGTTGACAAGTGGAAACGTGAAAAAGCAGCTGAAATCAACACTAGTTCCTTTGGCGACATGTTGCCGACGACTGGTCATGCGTGGACAGGCAACGTTGCTAAACAAAGTTTCACGTTGCCGTGAGCAACAATGTTGTGAAACATGTCGCGCGTCAAATGTTGCTTAGAGGACCTTCTTCTCCCTAGCCTTTATTATTCCCAAGTCACTTGGGGTCGGCTTTCTAGTCTAACCGGATTTGACTGGATATCAGTTATTACACGGAGCAACTGCCGTCTGACCTCCGCAACCCGAAGGCTAACGATACCCTAAGGCTAGACCAGTGTCAGGACATTAGAGGGCACTGACTTCCCAATAACGACCGCCATAGATGTTCATGGTACCCGGGACCGACGGCTTAACGTGCTCTCCGAAGCACGGAGCAGGCGATAAATTGTCAATCAATACGCAAATAATTTCGAAGAGTCATATAACTTCCGAAAGTCAGAGGTGCGTGACGTGGGTTCGGACCCAAGACCCTCTGCATTGCAGTCTGTTGGTCTCCCCACTGAGCTTGCCTAGTGGATACGTGGCTTTAATAAGGAGACATACATACAGCTGCAATGTGTGTATCAGATAAGTCACTAGCAACCGCATTCATGTGATTAATGGCTTATTGCTTCGGTGGTGCAGCGTTAGTAAATGTAACTGCTTTGCGTAGGGTCTTGAGTTCGATTTTCGGCTCGGAACAAGTGTTATTGATTCTTTCTGTCAAGAATTTATCAGAAGTAAGACTAAATCCCGAACTGTACCCGGTAGACGGTATTTCGTTTGGCCTCTATGGACGGCAGTATATACAAAATTTTGGTCATATCAGTTGTAGAGCAAATTGTATTTCAAATTAATATTTTCCGTTTTCATAGCAACCTATAATTCTAAGTGGAGAAATTAAAATAATACTTATTTGGGCATTCGAAGATGTTAACATGCACAAATACATTATTCAATTTAGTCAAACTATGAGGCCGGGACTCCACCAAAGCGGAGCCGAGACGAGCGGAGAGGAGATGTTTTTTAAACAGCCAATAGAATTGTGTTATTGACACATCTCCTCTCTGCTCAGCTTCAGTGCGGAGATGTGTAATATTTGTATGGTGCGATGGAAGCGGAGATGTGAGCTGTGCGCGGACGACGCGCAGTAGAGACGAGAGATGTGAGCTGCATGCAGTGAGCGATGTCACCCTCCCCCCTCTCGCCCGCCAGCAACCCATCATCGTCTACCTTTCGTGTCAGAATGCGTACTGAGCACTCAACGCCTCGCACCCGAGCTGAAAAACATCTCTTCTCGCACAGTACACAGCACACCACACACATCTCTGCTTTGGTGGAGTCCAGGCCTTAAAATGTGCGCTGGCTCTTTTATGTCACAATACAGCGAGTATTTTCTGTCTCACTTCGTGAATGACGCAGATAACAGCTATTAATACGCATTTCACACTAAAGGAATAACCTATTAATATTAACTATTTATAGGTCTTCCTCGAAACAAAAAGATAAACACCTATACAATATTTCTTGACAATCCCGAACAAACAATGTACATACACCACAAACCAACAAACTTTCGTCCTAATTCGATAAGCGAGGGTTTGTCCAACACTGGGACGTAATGGCCCGACTATTAAACGGATACGTTCCTAAAAGCCGTCTGCAATTTATCAAATAAAACAAATGACATAGAAACTTTGTAGTGAATGCGAGCGGTCGAAACTATGATTTACGGCTCCGGAATTTGGCACATTTTATTGGTTTCAAATCTATTGAATTATTATGATAACCGATGCTTGATAAGAATTTTTAGAGTAGTAGAGCCTCACTGATTTAGCATGAATGGGCCGGCTCGACCGGGGAAAAACTACCCTCTCACAGAATATCGACGTGAAATAGCAGTATTTCTACTGTTGTGTTTCGTTCAGTGAGTAAGAGTGCCAGAGGCCCAATTACGCTCTTTTCCCCTTCCCGTTCCTTCTCTTTACCACTTCCTTTTATTCCTAAAGGGTCGGCAACACGCAAGTGATGCCTCTGGTGTTGCAGGCGTCCATAGGCTACGGTGACCACTTACCATCAGGTGGACCGTATGCTTGCTAGACACCTTAGAAGTATAAAAAAAAACTTACATCCATATTTTTATAAGCCTTTCTAAGGTAGATCTGTGCTTCGTACATACGGTCTCTCATTGGCTTGATGCCGAGTAAGCAAAAAGTGTTGCTATGCTGCCAGCGCGAGGTATAAAGGACACTTCTAAAAATTAAGGTCTCCTCGTTGATAATACTTCACGTCCATAGAGAGTTTCCAATACAACACATTGGAAGATGAAATTATATTATGTGCAACTTAAAATTTATGGCAACATTTTCAATTTATTTTTTGTAATGTACACACATCCAACAACAAATTTACAAACAAACAACAATTAACGGACACAAACTAGACTCAAAATTGAGAGTCTGGATCACAAAGTAGACTTTGCGTCCCTTAATTGTTGTCTCTGACCAAATATTTGTGGATTGTACACATAATTGTGACATGTGGGATTCGAATAACATTTACTTATTTATTTATTTTAAATCAAATAGAACGACTTGTGCCAATTACTTACACTGTTTGATCACAATAATATAACATAAATATAAAATTTTGCATTCATACGTTCTGCTCACAATACATTCAGACAGCACGCGTGCAGCAAGATTCTCACTCTTTTTGTTTTAATGTCCGTCTTTGTCATTGGCACTTTAACCGGTATTCCTTAATGAATACCCATCGTAAACGTACCAACTTTTGCTCTCCTCGAAAGTTGTAGTACATAATAAAATCTGATGGTATGTAAATATATTGAAAGATGGCGTATCGACGACCATTTGGGCAAGAGCCCAACATGGATTACTTCAGCACAACATAGACATCTTGTGCCAAACAACGCCAGTTTGTAGATAAAGTCTACAGCTATCTTGAAGGAAATATTATATGCATAACAAACGCCACAAAAATCTTTGTACCCATTTTTATGCATATTGCTGGCACAGAAGAGTGTGAGATTAGGCATAGCTAAAATTAGCAGGCCGTAGATAGCTAAAATTTAGTAATTACAAAATATTTGCCGTCGAACTTAGACCACTGGTCGACCACTAGAACAAATTATTACGTAAAACTATATAATATTATTATGCTTGAAAATACAAGCTTGTAGGCTGACTTATGATTACTTCTTAAAGCATAGAATATTTTTTTTAACATTCAGGAAGCATAATAGTCAATTAATCATCACTCGCTTTAACGGTTAAGGACAATGTCATAAGGAAACCTGTATGTCTGAGAATTCTATATAATATTCTCGAAGATATGTGAAGTCTGCCAACTTACACTGGGCCAGTATAGTGGACTATGACCTTACTCTTTACACAATGAGAAGAGGCTCGTACCCAGCAGTGGGATAAATTATATAGAGGGCTGACATTATATTTTATTTAAATAATGAATGATTATCCCATTGATCCTATGGCATAAGTGTGGTTAGCATAACTGCCGATCATTAATTATAATTGCATTGCGCTCTTAGCCAGTTGCACTCACTGATTGATAAACGATCATCGAGGTTAAGCAACGTTGGGTGCGGTCAGTCTATAGATGGGCGAACGCTTAGACCGCGCCCTCCGAAGCACGGAGACGCTCAGATGAGATATCATCTGAGCGTCTCCGTGCTTCGGAGGGCACGTAAAAAGTCGGTCCCGGTTGTTGTCCAATTAACAGCAGTCGTTAAGCCATGTCAGAGGCCTACGGGCGGCTTGAACAACTCATGACGACAGGTTGGCTATTAACCACACGAAAAGAAGAAGAAGATTATAATTGTGAAGTGATGAATGAATAAAGAGGTGAATTGCATGACTGCACGGATGGCGTAGCGGATTAAGTGGTTGCCTTGCCAGTGCAGTAGCACCAAGTGTTATGAGTTCAGTTCGGACACACGGGAAAAAAAATTATGTAACCTACAAATAGTTGTTACAAATTTGAGTGTACTTCATGTCCGTTGTTTGAATATAATCAAAGTTCCCCGCGAAACAGAAATTATTCCTAGTATGGAAGTCTTTTTCTAAAGCAAAGAGCACAAAAAATCCCGAGTTGATATAGTGTTATTACGTTTTTTGTGTAAAGCTGGGCCCACAGCAAAATTTTCGCGAGCTGTCAAAACGGGAGCCAAACGTCTTCTATATGCCACATTAAAATTTTAAAAGATACCACTTAACCGAATAAAATCTTGTAGCACTTTAAACTACAGAGATAATAGTATGTTCATACCTAAAACTAAACCATTTGTAGCACCCTCAAAGTAAATCAGAACAACGTTCTCACTAAGTACATTAGGTACACGGTGTTAGTAAATACAGTACACCTGCTCTGTTGACGCGGGTAAGGATCACACAGTTCGTATTGACCGATCGGATTGCCACTTTTGATACTACCATGATTTTGAATTATTATCTGAGAGAGTTTGGAGTGAGTTCTATTCGAGAAAGTTCTACTAGAATCTATTATAAAAGCATAAGTTTCCGAGGTGATATTTGGTACATAATTACACGTTAACTGTTGCATGAACTTAGATTAAACTGGTTATAGAGCATATCCTGGATTGACACATAGAAAACTTTTATGACACTATGCGTTACCGTGAGATTCACGGGTGAAGCGCTATGTTTATGGCTTCATAGGTAAACTAACTGAACCGTGTGTGTAAACAACTGGTTTCAAAATCTGACTTTTATGATACTGTATTAAAGGGCTTGACGTCTTCGTGCACAGACTCGGTAGCCGAACTAAAACTTCAATCGAATTTGTCGTCTTCCAAATTATAACAGAACTTAGAAATGTATTATAATTCAATATTATCATAAAAAGTATCGTACAAACAAATTTTACAATAATTATCACATTTCAATCGTAAGCTATCTGTATCTCAAAAATGGCAGAGCCTGGTCAACATTTTTGATTGTAGGCATTTTCTGTCTTTACCACTTGTCTGCCGAATTGATAATTCAACCCAAAGAAAAACGTATTGTGGCTAACTTAGATATATATGCCTTGATACGATGAGTTAAACATTGTTACGAACGCATTACAACATCACGGTCAGTCAGACGGGACAAACATTTGTGTGATTCACAATTACTTGTTCCAAGTCTGGGTGTTTTTTTAATGTTTGTAAAGCATTTGCCCAGCAGCACGAGAATTGTTCCTAGAGCGAAGGTTTTTTTTAAGGAAGAAGAAAGTAGTTTTGATTATACTTTGTCACCTGATTATCACTTTAATATAATATGTTCCCTTGGTAATAAAGGTAACGTCATCCCAAAAGCTAACAGTAGCAGATGTATTCGCAACTCGCGGCAAACGTTTATTTTGGCAGTCACACTTTTTGCTGTTTCGTTGATATTTCTTATTAGCGATAAAGCTCTTGGGCTTTAGAAGTACCTAAAAGTATGACGATGGAAATATATTTGGAATTTCATACTATACATACATATATTATATATACTGCACTTCGATTGTATGGATAGAATAGTCACTTAATGGTCGCCTCGCCACAACTGTAGTGACCTACGCGAATGGTGTGGATTCGAATCGCACGCGGGACAAATCATTGTGTGATCCACAAATAGTTTTTCTATGTGTTTATTGTGTCCGTTGTTTGTAAAGTTTTACACGATACAAAAACTATTCCTAGTGCGGCAGTTGTTCATATATGAATAAAAAAGCCTCCACGGTTGCGCTGACCGCAGTCACCAATGCGTCAAATATTTTGCGAGACGCATAGTTAGGTGCTTGCGTATTCGGTTTCCGTTCCCTCCTGAAAAAACTCACTGAAAACGGTTGCATTATAAACTATTCGAATAAACCTGAACGGCTCTTGTGGTTCTAACTGTTTTTAGCTAACATTACAATACAAACACATTACTGCCTTCGTAGAGCATAGTCAGTACCAGTAATAGTAGATAGTCAGGCACAGTAGTCGTAGTACATCCACTACCGTTGCTTGAGGTCTCGGATTTGATTCCCAGATCGGGCAATATTATTTGGTTTTCCTGTCGAGAAATCCTGTATTGTAGCACGGCGTCTGGACATGGTAGAAGGCAAGGACAGGCTTGCCCTCTGCGAGTTTTTTATTTTTTTTATTTCGAAAATCGTCACCTCATGCTTAGGCCTCCGGTGCTCTCATTCACCGAATTAAACACAGCAGTGAAACACTGCTGTTTCACGTCGATTTTCTGTGAGAGGTTATTACTTTCCCGGTCGAGCCGGCCCAGTGGTGGACTTAAGAAAGATACTTGGTAAAATTTAGGTGTAATAGACCTTAGCTGCCTCTTCCAGGCTATAGAGGTGACACTGTCTATGTATGTATAAATTATAGTGAGCATAAGTAATGTTATTATCTTGTTGACAATTTGTCAGGGGCGTATTAGTACACTAATGAGACTGTTGGAACAATGTTCTGTTTGAAGGAAATTGTCTTAAGGAAGCGTTGATCTTAAGTGTAATGTATGTGTCTTGTAGTGTTAAAGTTATTTATGAAATATGTTGTTTGACATCGAGGAACATGTTTAAATGTACCTTTATTTTATACATATGCAGATTCACACTTATCTCCTCCAAAGGTAGAGCCTGCATGGTTCCATTCGCTAGAATTGACTGACATAACAGGTCTTTCTTTGAAATTAAACTACTATATACGGATTTTATCGCGTTGTTTACTTGACACTTTATTACAAAATTTTGAAAACTGTTACACTACTATTACTACTAAACTTTACAAATTTTTAAGCTAATTAAATTATTGAAGCTATTAAAACTATTTATACTATTACTATACTATTATACTATTTATATTTATGTTTACACTTTCCCCGACGTTTCGGTTACTTTTCAGCAGCCATGGTCACGGGGAGACTAAGATGGCAGTTGTCTCAATGTTCCAGTGTAGTTATTTCAAAGTACCGAAACATAATTTAATCATGGGTATTTCTATTTACGCAGACTGAGCTCAAAGTATCATGAAGTCTAGCTGTGGTTTGCTTTTCTTTTCCTTTTTGGCTAACAGCAAGTTTCTCGTTAATAAATGAAATTTCTTTCATTTCTTTTAATTGAAACCTTCGCTACCCAGCCAAGGTTCCACCTATTTGTACGCAAATAACGAAATAACTGCAACACGAAATTGAATGCGTTCTATAGCGAAGTTCTATTGTTGAAGGTCTAACTTAAAATCTGGTGCATATTTCCTGTCATGTCACCTAGAAGTGAGTATTACATGTGTAAATCAGCTTTTTCTTTTGTTCAAAGAAATAAAAATATAGCTACATAGATACCTACTTCAAAATTCTACGCGTAAGTAATCGCGGAGAAAACCTCAAAAACTAGTAAGTTATAAATAAAGCAACTTTTATAAATACTTACGGTAGACATTGCTATTAGTTTTAGTAACACAAAACATGAAACCAAATTAGCATACACATAAAAAATTTGCTCCATGTCCAACCTAGCTATTTTTATAATGTACATCAAAACATGACCTAGAATTTTCACCAAGACAACCTTATATAAAAAACATAAACACAGGCACTAAAGTACGTATGCAAACTGAATTTAAACGCAATGTTTAGACGTACGTCACACACTGAGTGAAGACGGTAGCGTCGTCAAACAATTCGTCGACAATTCCGCACAATTCAACATTCTACTGAAATGACAATGGAATACCTGTTCCTTTGACTCCGAAATTGAGGAAACATTGCTAAGCTTTGATATTCATATTTGTTATACGTAACTAAGTATAGCACGTCAATGACTATATAATATACAGAGTGTATATAGACTTGCCAAAGACTTGCCTTTACCCCGATGGCAATTATAAATATGTATGATCTCAACGATATTATATTAGGTAAGGTAGATAATATGTTAGTACCGCGCACGTTTTGAAGACTTGAAAACGGCCCAATTGTATCGATTTGTCTACAGTAAGGGCCTTTTCATTGTCATGCGTGCCTGGCCTGCACGCGGGCGCAAACACGCATGACAATGAAAAGGCCCGAAGGCCAGGCACGCATGCGTGCTGCCCGCAACCTATATCGTACATGTATCATCGTAACCGTATCATACATGTTTTTATTGTCATGCGCGCCACACACACGCGGCGCACGGGCGGCGGAGCGAAAAATATATGCTCTGCGTGCGGCCCACAACACGCATGCGCGCCTGGCCTGCACGCGGGCGCAAACACGCATGACAATGAAAAGGCCCGAAGGCCAGGCACGCATGCGTGCTGCCCGCAACCTATCGTATCATACATGTTTTTATTGTCATGCGCGCCACACACACGCGGCGCACGGGCGGCGGAGCGAAAAATATATGCTCTGCGTGCGGCCCACAACACGCATGCGCGCCTGGCCTGCACGCGGGCGCAAACACGCATGACAATGAAAACGCCCCAAGCAGGACGACTAACAAGCAGCAGTGTCAGTAACAAATAAAATTTAAAAGCAACTAAAATCTATTTTTCTTTTTTTATACAGTTAAGGTGGCAAACAAGCCTACGGCCACCTGATGGTAAATGGTCACCGTAGACTATGGACGGCTGCAATACCAGAGGTATCACTTGCGCGTTGCCGATCCTTTAGAAAAAAAGGAACTGGGAAGGGGAAAAGAAAAGAGGGTGATTGGTCCTCCGGCACTCTCACTCACCAAACGAAACACAACAGTAGGAACACTGCTATTTCAAGTCGATATTCTCTGAGAGGGTAGTACTTCCCCGGTCGAGCCGGCCCATTCATGCTGAAATCAGCAAGGCTCTACTACTAGGGGCTTATTTACAAAAAACACCAATCATTATTCTAAGGTTATTAAATCATAAGAACTAACATATCACATGTAAATATGCAAAATATTTTAATATTATGATATATTTTTAAATATTAAAATCAAAGTGTGAATTTGAAGCAATGTCGTTTCAATGATAGCTATCTGTTTCACTTGTATTTTTTCTATCTTTTGTACTACTTACGCCCGCGGTTTCACCCGCGTTTATATTTACTGCGCCGCCCCTGTGGGTCGTCCTCGACAAATAGGCTATCCAACACTAAAATAATTTTTCAAATCGAAACAGTAGTTCCTGAGATTAGCGCGTTCAAACAAACAAGCAAACTCTTTAGCTTTATAATATTAGTATAGATTAACGCCACTTGTCAAGATGTTTGCAGTTTATTGTATGTATTGACTGTGCGACCAGATTTATAACATCAGTTACTATAATGTTACATATTATTATTTTGTGTATAGGTAATATTATTGTTTGATAGACAAAAGAAAAATATAATTTTCAGTCTCCTGCGGAACATAGCTTTCTGCCTAGTCTGATGGTTGGCTTTCAAAAGTCAGTCTAAAATCATTTATTCATTTAGATCACAATGTAACACATATGGAAGTTAGTTGTAACTATAGCAATCTAAATTGGGAATATCTGAAACTTATGGGTTGGAAATATTCCATAATATTCTATGGAATATTGCAATCAAAAAACGTTGCGTTGCTCTCTTTTTGACTATAGCAAGGTGACGGGTAATTATTGATAAAAAAAGCCGGCATTCATTTATTTGCATATAATAAATCAATGCCGCAAAATTCGTTAAAGGTTTAATTTATATAGCTTAGAAAATTTTGAGTGCATACGAATTGATACTACTTATAATATACCAGACAGCGTAGTATCCGTGGCGAGGCGAATAATAAGTATATAGCTTTTGTACGGGCAAATCACTCGTACATCGCGGTGTCAGCATTATGCCGACACCTGCTATTTGTTTACTTTAGACATAATTATATATAATCAATTTAGTACCGAACAAGCATCGTACTCAATCGGTTGACCTAGCAAGTGTGTCATTGACCGTAACGCATATCATATAATATAGTATTAAATAGTATTATATTTTAACATTACTTTGGTAGAGATAATAAAAGTTATAACAAGTTAACTTATCTCTATCATTTCATCATCCTTGGTGTATGGATCATTCATCATATTTGTCCGTACAGCTTTTATAAGTCAGAAGTGCATATCTAGGGATCGAAGTCGAGATTTCTACTTGGCAATCTAACAGCCTCCCAGCTATCATTGCTATTAGTTTTATATTCCAAATAATTATCAGTTTGTTCTATAAAATCTATACTAATATTATAAAGCTGAAGAGTTTGTTTGTTTGTTTAACGCGCTAATCTCAGGAACTACTGGTTCGAATTGAAAAATACGTTTAGTGTTGGATAGCCCATTTATCGAGGAAGGCTGTAGGCTATATAACATCACGCTACGACCAATAGGAGCGGTGCAGCAAGGAAAAATGTTGAATAAACGAGGAACATTCTCTTATATGAAGCAGACGAAATTGCGCGGATCAGCTATTAATATATAAGCCGCGATAGCCTAGTATAAGACCGTTGGATGGCCATGCAGAGGTCTCGAGTTCGATCCCAATGCGCACATCTCTGACTTTTCGTCGTTAAGTGCGTATTAATCAGTTAATTATCGCCTACTTTAACAGTTAAGGAAAACCTGCATGTTTTTTTTTTTATTATTTTTTATTATTGCCATTGGTGGCAGACAAGCGAGTGGCCTACCTGATGGAAAGTGGTAACCGCTGCTCATGGACTTCAGCAATGTCAGGACACAGCAAAGCCGCTGCCTACCGTGAAAGAAGAACTCTCTTTAAACCTCGTTTGAAGAAGGACATATCATAACGCTCGGGAAACACCGAAGCTGGCATGTCAGAGAGTTCTTCATAACGCTCTCAAATATATGTTGTCTGCCAACCCGCACTGGGTCAGCGTGGTGGACTATGACCTAATCATTCTCACGCTGAGAAGAGGACTATGCCCAGCAGTGGTCCAGTGTAATACAGTAGTAGTATAATATTTAGCATTGCTCACATCCCGTAGGATTACAATACATGTTTAACTACACCTATTAACGTTTAATTAATTCTGGATTAGGCTTCTGCGACAAGTCCACTTGAGTTAAGCAGCTAGTTTAACGGCTTGTGCTAATAATTATATATGTATGAATGTTATTCGAGATGCACTTAACAACATACTTAGACAAGGACATGAATGCTTTATGGTACGTGACAGAAAGGGACGAAATATCATTAATATGGGATATTTATTATATATAGACACACGCGTGTTAACTAAAAGTGAAGGGACAGATTACAGATACTTTACATACCTAGCTTCATAGATAGCTACCTCGGTGGCGTGAACTGAACTGATTACTGCATATGTCTTGGGTTCGATTCACGGATTGAGGAAATTGTTATTGAGATATTCTGTCAAGAAATTACATAATTTTGAAATGCTTAATTTACTACTGTTAATTTTCTTTCTTTTCGTGTGGTTAGTGGCCAACCTGTTGTCAAGAGTTGTTCAAGCCGCCCGTAGGCCTCTAACATGGCTTAACGACTGCTGTCAATTTGACAACAACCGGGACCGACTTTTTACGTGCCCTCCGAAGCACGGAGACGCTCAGATGAAATACCACTAAGCGGTCACCCATCTATAGACTGACCGCACCCAACGTTGCTTAACCTCGCTAATCGTTTACCGATCAGTGAGTGCAACTGACTATGAGCGCCTCAGAGAAAGAAAGATTTTTACTACTAATTAAGCTATTTTAATTATTAAACTATTTAGATTTAAGTTTACACTTTCCTCGACGCTTCGGTTGCTTTTCAGTAATCATGGTCACGGGGAGATTAAGATGGTGGTTGTCTTATTGTCTTGAAGTGTAGTCATTTCATTATAATCTTTATATAAATAAATCTTTTGTGCGTGTGTTTGTAATTAAAGTCCTCCTAAACGGCTGAACCGATTTTGATGATTTTTTTGTGTGTGTTCAAGTGGATTCGAGAATGGTTTAGATTTGTTTTTTTTTTTATTCTTTTTCTTGTTTACTGGACGACGTCTGTCGGGACAGCTAGTATAATATAATAATATAGTATTCTATCACTTACACGTTATGTTCGGGTACTTTGATAAGCACCGCGATATAATCCGTATAATGTAGTTTAACACGTTCCCTGTCCGATGAACCACATATGGTACATAACAATTGATTTTCTATTGTGTCTATCACGGGACTGTGAATGGGTTAATTTCAATGCACCTGCTAACTATAGTTCATTTCTAGCGTCCAGATTAACTCTGTACGAGTATTCTTGTTAACCCTTCTAACTAGGTTAAATACCCGTGTTAAGGATTGAATTGGTATCATTAGACCATCGGGTAGGAACCGATTGGATTTCTATCGACCGTAAATTTGATGTCTTGGTCATTGGCCCACGAATGTTACGATTACTTGGTTCATATCACTTCTTGAACGTCTAGGGCAAATACGGAAAAATTTATAAAAAATCATTGTGCAAACAATACACAAACGGACAAATGTATGTCCGCTCGACACTTGACTCATTAACGAGTCAAGTGTGCAGCGGACATACATTTGTCGTTATTATATTTTTTTTTATGTCTCATTTTTGCGGACAGACGTATGTCCGCTCTACAGTTGACGGGTTAAGTAATTTAAGGCCTTTTATGATTTCCATATTCTTGTTAGTTTTTAGTGATTTGCAGAGCTATTTAAATAGACATGTTATAATTATGTATGAACTGATAAAAATATAATAATGTAAATAAATAAAAGGAAATAAAAATTTTGCGCTGGAATAAATCCAGTTTGATGAGTAGAGCTCTCATAAAGAAGCAGGCAAGAAACTCATGGTCACTCTTTTCAATCGCTGAAAAGGTAAGTGATTCAACTACTAACGATTGCCAAGTTATGGACATACATACAATAACGGCCATAAAGAATACTCAATTTCTGTATAAATATTTGTAGAACAAATATTATTTTGACCCGTGTGGCATTCGAGCTGACAAAACTCAGCGCAATAGCATTAGCGAGATGACAACTTAAACCAAAACGCCATCCATGCAGTCTTTTTCTATCAGATAATAGATTGTCGCAGCCCGCAGTTTGAAGCACCCAATGGATTGGTATCATACTTTATTACTTGTAGTCTTCGATCAAATATACCATAGATGCACATTCTCATACAAAAACCGCGTCAATATGTGGCACTGACCAGTACTACTTAAGTAAGTATAAGTGTCTGCATTTATTATGCAATCCAGGAAATAAACCGGAATAACCATTGAACGCCCACTGAGAAACATTTTGTAATAGTTTAGTTAAAACGCGTCAATGTAAAGCGTCCTAAGATACATATATGGTACGGATACGCGATACGCAAGCGTACTAAGGTGTACTAATGGTACGGTCTCCACCGTAGTAGTGGTGTCGATTCGCTCTCGCTTACGGGCAGCGCACGCAAGAGTGAGTGGGACAGGTGCATAATATAGCGCATACGACTGATTTATGCACGGTTTTGTTGGGGCCGTTTTTCGAGCGACGATCGTGCATCTATGGTATATTTGATCGATGCTTGTAGTGTAATGGACAAAGTGTAAGCAGAGACTAGTGGGAGACCGTTGGACTGCCACGCAGAAGTCTCGAGTTCGATCCCATGCCGCGGGACTCTGACTTTTCGTAGTTATGTGCGTATTAAATAGTTAATTATCGCTCGCTTTAACGGCGAAGGAAAACATCGAGAGGAAACCTGCATGTCTGACAGTGAAGGTGAAAGATATGTGAAGTTTGCCAACCTGCACTAGGCCAGCGTGGTAGACTATGTGTAACGAAATGTGGCAATGAAACTCTTCATGTTCCTTAACATTCACGGCCTCGATGGCGTAGTGGTTAGTGTAACCGACTGCCACGCCTGAGATCGCAGGTTCGATTCCCGCACAAGTCAAACATTTGTGTGCATGAACCTGAATGTTTGTCTTGGTCTGGGTGTTTCTATGTATGATATGTATGTATTTACAAAACAAAAAGGACATAATTGTATGTTTATCCATTGTCTAGTACCCATAGTACAAGCTCTGCTTAGTTTGGGCTAGATGGTGTTGTGTGTATGTGATAGAATATTATTATTATTACTATGGCCTAACCCTTCTTACACTGAGAAGAGACCCTGGCCCAACAGTGAGAAAGTTTAATACAGGGCTGATATTATTATAATGTACAATGCTGGCGAAAACCCTTGCAAATAGGAAAGTGTCACAATCTTGCTTATGCTGCTGAAACTTTTACAGATAAAGAGGCATGAAGTAATATTTTGCTTCTTAGATTTGAATTTAAATATTGCTGCTGGCAACCCGTATTACGCATTTTGGAGTTTAAAATATAATCTTGAATACACAGTACTTATTTCCAGCTGTAGCCTTTCTAAGGTACGCCATTATTATCACTGCCTGGCGTAATAGGCCTGACCTGACTCTAAATAGCTGAATTTTGTGATGGTATTGAGCTAAAATCAGAAATTTGTATACTTCTTTAAACATATTCTCGAGGGGTTTCTTATAAATATCTTAAGTAATATTATGTACGTGAAAGTCTATAGTCGATTAGTTTATCTTCAAAGAAAACAAAATTAAAATTAATAGTGTTATTTTAATTAAGATAATAGAGGTAAATAATAAAAATGAGGTTTATATATTACTAGTTTTCACCCGCGGCTTCGCTCGCGTAAATGTAGGTTAGGTTTTGCAACAGTTCTTTTTTCTGGATGAAAGGTACCCTATGTCCTATTCTGTACCTCTGAAAACGTGTATGCAAAATTTCATGTTGATCGGTTGAGTAGTTAAGGCGTGAAAGCTTAACAAACAAACAAACTCATTTTCGCATTTATAATATTAGTTAGGATAATAGGTTGTATCTAAAACCTTATACTATATTGTTATTTATTGAAGATAATAAATAACGTTATATTTTTTAAACAAGATTTGTAAAATTTTGATGCACGAGTAACTATTTTCTCTTATGAATTCTATATCTCACAATTTTAAAATTTATGCGTATCATAAATTCTGGTTAGCCTAAAATATGATTGATTTTTTATCATGATGAAAAGGTAACCGTTTTTGCGGAGCAAAGAGGCAGCATTGAAGTCCTAATTGAAATTATGTAATCTGCGATCAGTTTACACGCTTTACTCAGGGACCAGACACACGCAAATCAACCGCTACAGTTTACCAACAGACAAGCCGTATTTTTGCACTATCATTAATATAAAATGAAAAGCAATTCAACCTCCAAAACATCAAAACCACTACTAAAACTAGTAGTGGTAGTAAAACTAGTAATAAAACTAAAACTAGTCATACGATTCAAATATATCCAAAGCAAGTCCGCTGTCTGAAGTCTATACAGTAGTTCAAACAACCAGAATTAGTTGCCACTTCAAAACATTATAACGGTACAATTATGATTGCAAACGGAGTTAGTAGTCAAACAAACAACCTTGTATGCAACTCTATTAAACTTAACTAATTAGTTGGTCGACCGTTTTCAATTTGGCTAACTGGCAACTTTGTATCGTCGAAATTATACGATTGATTGACTGTAAATGGTTTTGGAGGAATTTAACGAAAATCCTAACTAATAAAATACATGCGAATGTGAATCTATTTGGTTTTGAAAGTGAAAACTTTTTTAGGCGCGTTGAGCACTTCTTGGGTGAACAAAAATCATAGAACTCGCGTCATCGTCACGCTTCCACGCTTTCCATTTTTGAATGATTTTAGAATATTTAACAATATCTCAGAAATGGTGCGTCCTACGCAAAAAATAATGAAATTTTGCCTCCTTTAATAACCGCTAAGAGAGTATCAGGAATCCGACCCGCCTTTTTTTGTTTATAAAGAAGTGTTTATGATCAAGGATTAAAGTTTTCACTTCTATCGGCAGTCCCCAAAGACTGCCCCAAATTTTTTATTTGTTTGTTCGTTTGTTACGCTTTCTCGCTACAACTACTCGACTGATCATCATGAATTTAACGTTGTCAGGCGTATTGAATATAACATAGGGTACCTTTCATCCAGAAAAAAATACTAACCTAACTTACGTTTACGCGAGTGAAGCCGCGGCCTCAATCTAGTATCCATATAATTTAACAAATTTTAAATACATTTAAGAACTAGCATAGATCAACTAATAAATATCTATTAAAAACAAAACATTATTCTCCTTCTCTGTTTATTTATTAGACTATCATGCATAAACTACTGGTCGGATTTAAACGCGGGTTTTACAGGAACAAAAACCGGATTTATTGAGCACTAGTGTTAGGTTGCGCGGTCTAAAACATATTCTAGGAAAAAGTCTGTTGGGTTGTCATTTCTAGTTTTATTTAAAAGAAAGAAAATACCTGCCATTGGCAATAGAATGGTTAACACACATTTTTTATTATTTAAGTCAAATATTAATATTAGCTACCCTAAAATTTTAGAACAAAAGAATCGTGAAATCCACTCAAAAATAAATTAAATTCAACCGTTTTAAATCTGGTAGAATGGGCTTATCATATGACAGGAAAGGGATGCAGGATACAAACTGTGACGTAATCGCTATTTAATTGCAGCTGTATGAGGGAGATAGCACTGTTTCCAAAACTCAAATACAAAATGCCAATTACTCCGATATTTTAGGACCAATTTTGATACTGTTTGCACAAAAATATTTCGTTTGGTTGCTATTTGATTTTGTCTGTTAAATTTTGTGCAAAATTGAACATAGGCAACAATCCTATTGTTTTATATCAATTGCTTTGATTCACCCGAACAACTTCCAACATCAACGTCCATCTTATAGGAAGCAGGTGTAAGAGAAGTAATACTATTACTGCTTTTCGTACGGTAAGAGTTTTGGAGCTCCGTATATCCAATTCTCCTGATCATATCATTTCACTTCAACTATCATTTTTGACCGCGACTCAGCAAACGTAGTGTAGGACGCCCTCCGATCAGGTGGGATGACGTTCTGCGAAAGACTGCAGGCACATGCTGGATGCGGCAAGCTGAAGACAGGGCGCTATGGTGCTCTTTGGGGGAGGGCTATGTCCAGCAGTGGACCATTATAGCCTGATGATGCTGATCATTTTTAGAATGGTTAGTAACGCTAGCGGCAGTGAGTTTCTCGCCAGTTCTTCTAATTAGTTCTAAGCCCTTGTTTTGCTGAACATGGCAACAGGTAAATGTAACATCACATTAATAAGTGTAACTTTGACCTTTATAAGTGTTACTTTGTGACCTACATGAATAATTATATTTCTGAATTTTGATTTTGTCAATGCACGGGTCATACTCTTACAATCAATTATACTTTATGACAATCACTTACCTACATTTAAGCGAACCGTATGTTTAGTTGCTATCTTTGTAGGATAGAACACTTGCATCTACATCGGTTCAAAACCTATTGACTAGTCATTAGTAACTGAGTTCGTCAGTGTGTCGACGTCGTTAACGTTCTGTGTCGAAGTACCGACAGTGCGAATGCTGATTAAAATGACCAAGTGAGGGTAGTTGCTGAAACCTCACTTCACAAACGCATTGCTAAGCTCTCACTAGTCAACACGTGATTACGATATACGCAAGGCAGGCAAAACTACAAATATAAATCTTACCAATTCTTTAAGGTTCTTGTGTGTAATTATTTTTTTAGTTTATAAAACAGTGCGGCAGCACTCAAAATAAGTAGTATATCGCAGGCTGGTAATGTATCGATTGTTTGGTAATTCGCCATTTACAAACAATATACATTTACAAACAATATACACGATAGCTCAGTGGGGAGACCAACAGACTGCAATACAGACTGGTCTCGGGTTCGAACCCACGTCGCGCACCTCTGACTTTCGAAAGTTATAATATGACTTTTCGAAATTATGTGCGCATTGATTGACAATTACCGCCTGCTCCATGCCTCGGAGAGCACGTTAAGCCGTCGGTCCTGGCTGCCATGAACATCTATGGCAGTCGTTATTGGGAAGTCAGTGCCCTCTAATATCCTAACACTAGTCTAGCCTTAGGGTTGCGGAGGTCAGATGGCAGTCGCTCCGTGTAAAAACTGAAATCCAGTCAAATCCAGTTAGACTAGAAAGCCGACCCTAAGTGACTTGGGAATAATAAAGGCTAGGGAGAAGAAGATACACGAATAACACCCGGATTCGCAACAATTTTTGGACCACACAAATTTTTGTTCCGTGTGGGGACATAACCCATAATACTGTACCAATACAGTGGTCACTTAACCGCTAAAACCCCGCTATGCTATCCGTGCAGTCAATACCATTAAAAGACCCAGAAAATAAAGTTTATACTCACGTTGACGTCACCAAAGAAGGAACACATGAATCAAAACAAAAAATGGTATCATATATCTCTGCTGATCCCTTCGAGGGTGATGTAATACTACTCTATCAGCACTAGAAGAACGAAATACTCATAACAATACATCAAAACAAGAGATAAAGAAAAGGTATGAACATAAAGACGTTAGCGGGCCGTTACCGAAGTTGTACACAGACAATAATGTATTTAGCGAGGCGTCGACACGTAAATACAAAGCTTATCTGTTTTGTGTACTATTCGTATGCGTCCGACATACGAAACGTTAATGTGCGTGTGTGGGCACGAGACAAGCGGCGAGCGTGCACAGAAAAGCAGTAGCGGATTTAAGTTTCGTACATGAGGAGAAAAATCAGAACGCCACTAACGAAGTGGTCGTCCGTGTGGCCGACCAGTCAATCTAAGAAAGATGTATAATAGGTAATAAGTGTCAAGTCGCAAATTATAGAAACGTTAATGTGTGTGTAGGGGTACAAAACAAGCGGCGAACAGGCACGGAAGTAGTAGCAAGCTGACTTGGTTTCGAATGTTTATACGAACACTCCGCTGTCCGTGTGTCCGATCAGTCAAGTCCTTTTATCTCAAGAACGAGTAAAACTACAACAATTTATATTAAGTTTCGTACATGAGAAGTTTAAGTGTTGTTTAAGGTTTGCACAAAAAAGGCTTATATCTAACTTTTTTACCTTTATAAGACTACATTTGCAGATGTAGAGTATGGGAAAAATGGAAAATGTGTCAGTCAACTGCAAAGTTAAGTTTGTTTTTGTATCCCACTTATATTTTGTTAGAGCAATGTTCATTTTACCCATAATTATTTTGTAAAGTACGGAGCTCTCAGTGTGTGAGTCCGACTCGCACTTGACTATTTTTAAGTCTTCAAGATATCATCGTGTTTAGAAATGGACAAGGCTACCGATACGGATGATAGGAATGAGATGATGTAGTTACCGTAGCACGATGTAAGATATATTAAAATAGCAGATGTCAGGAAGTATATGGGAGAAGTAGACATATGTAAGTAAGTAAGTATTTTTATTTTTCAAAATATAGGTACACAAAATACAGACAAATATTATAACACAGCAAAAAAAAAGTACATATCTAATGAAAAACGTGGTTACCACTCAGGTTTATTGTTGGTTTGCGGTTAATACCTCAAACCAACCCTGATGTTATGTGGTAACCCCAAGTGACGTCCGGACGTACATCAGCTACTCTTTAAAATGTTCCAAATTCAAAAAATAAAAGATGTAAAAATACATACGTAAGATAACATAAATTATAATTGATGAGTATGTAATTAATATATATCAAATATAAATTAAATAAATTGGCGCTATAGTATGATGTATATAAATATAATATTCAATAATAATAATAATAATAACCTACTAACGGCTTTCCTTCTTAATCACAACGCAATAACAGTGTTACCATTCTTACGTCAGTATTCCCTAAGAGAGATACTTGCTTGAGTGTTTCAGCTACTTATTACCGTCATCAAATAATTGGCAACGGCGCTCTTACACTCGAAAGTCATCAAAAATTGATTTCTGTCTTCAATTCTGCACATTTCATCACACATCATTTTACTTGATATCATTTCATCTCATATGAAACTTTAGGTGTAATAAAAATACAAACGGAGTTTTATGTGCCGCTCACTTCAAGGCCCATCATTTCTCTCACCTTTCCCAACGGCTAAGGATAATCGCTGATTTATGGTTAATATCGTTCATGATTTACCAGTTTTTCTCTTTCAAATTTTTTCCGCTCCCTCAATGCGTGGATTGAATTTCATTGGCGTCGCTTATATTAGTTTTACTTGGTAATAACTGTCCGAACTTTCGCACCGATTTTATGGGATTCGGATAAAAGGTGGTGTCGTTATGTAATTTAATGCATGTTTTTATTTTCAACTTGACTTGAGCTACCGGCCCTCTTGACGGGAAATTATAAGGATTGCTCTTGAACTTCGGCAATGTCAAGAGTATACGCACCCAAACAAATATTTATTATGTCTTTTTTTTTTCTTTTTATTTTGCTCGTCAAAATGACCCCACTCCACTTGATGGTAAGCAGTCGTGTGGTCTAAGAGCAGTGGCCTCCACACCGCCCCCACAGTAGCCGAGGCGATGTTGAGGTCTCTACTTTGACGGCCTGAGAAGATACTTTTTCACGCCCCGCTTAAAGGACCCAGGATTGAAGGAAGAAGGAAACACGTGCCTTGGCAGAGAATTCCATGCCTTGGTCACACTTTTTGGTACGCGCTCTAATCGACTCTACCGTGTAAGGATGGCATCTGAGCCCAGCACGCGTTGTTTTGGATAGGAAAGGGGAGGGCGGGATAAGATGGAATAACTCTTCAGAGCACTCCCCGTGGTATATTCTGTAGAAACATGCCAATGAGGTAATGTCCCTACGGAGTTGCAGAGGTTCCAGTGAACTCATGACCTCTGGATCTCCGATGATACGGACAGCCCGCCGCTGTAACCGGTCGAGAGCGTCCAGCAAGTACTGCGCGGAGCCATCCCAAAGATGAGAACAGTACTCCACGCAAGGGTGCACTTGTGCCTTATACAATAGGCACAGTTGCCCAGGCGTGAAGAACCACCTCACCCTGTTCAGAACTCCGAGTTTTCGCGAAGCTTGCTTAGTGACGCTCTCGATATAGGTTTTCTGATTAAGGGAACGGCAAAGATCCATACCTAAGATGGAGAGGCTGTCACGTATCACCAATGGAGTGTTCTTCAGAGAAGGGAGGGGAAGGAACGGAGACTTTTTTGTTGAGAACGCGCATGCCTGCGTCTTCTTGGCGTTGAACTCGACCAAGTTCTTGGCACCCCATTCATAGATGCGATCCAAGGTCTGGTCAAGTTCAATGACAAGATTCTGCCTTTTCCCCTCAACCGCAGTCTGTTTGGCCCCAGGATGTCCGAGATATCGCCCATGCACGGTTTTGTCGTCCGCATAACAATGTATGTTGCCGAGATTCAACATATCATTGATATGCAGAAGAAAGAGCGTAGGGGATAAGACAGACCCCTGAGGCACTCCTGCATTGACCTGCATAAATTTGGAAGCGCGACCGTCGCAAAGGACCCGAATACGACGCTTCTGCAGAAAACTTGCAATCCAGGTGCACAGTTGAGGGGCAAGCCATAGGCCGGAAGCTTGGAAAGAAGAGACCGGTGCCAGACTCTGTCGATAGCTTTGGCTATGTCAAAGCTGATAGTCAAAGACTCGCCGTGCTTGTCCATAGCCTTTCCTCAGAGGTGCGTGACGAACGCTAGAAGATCACCCGTTGATCGTTTAGACCGAAAACCGTATTGGCGATCATTGATCAACAATTGATCCTCCAGGTAGCGGACAATTTGGGTGTTTATAATCCGCTCGAACACCTTGGAGAGCACCGAGGTGATAGCTATGGGTCGATACTTGCTTGGCTCGGAACGGTCCCCCTTTATGGGAATCGGTTCAACGTTCGCCTCCTTCCAAGCCTCAGGCACAATATCTGCGGCATAAGACGTCCGGTATAGGCGCGTAAGCGTGGGAGATAACTCCGCTGCACATTTTTTAAGGACCACAGCTGGGATGCCGTCAGGTCCACTGGCTTTCCGAACATCGAGAGACTGCAGTATCGCACGAACGGTTCGTTGCCTGATACATATATCAGGCATGGTGTAGCCGCAGTTGGCAATGTTAGGCGGCTGCGAACCGCAGTCATCGATTCGGGAGTTGGCCGCAATGAGATTTACAAGCAGATCTGCTTTCTCCTGCGGCCGATGAGCCAGTGATCCATTCGGATACCTCAGAGGGGGTAGCAAGGTCTGGCAGAAGTTGGACTGCACGGCTTTGGCCAGGCACCAATAGCTACGACTGCCCGTAGGATGCGCCATGAGTTCCTGGCCGAACCGTGCGACGCGCTGGGCATCCGCTCTTAAGTATGCCTTCTTGCAGACCTTTGTGGCTTGGTTGAACGCTGCCTTCAGGTGATCCACGTTAGGGTCGTGGAGAGTGCGAGCCCTGATCCAAGCGCGGTACGCTGTCTGTTTACGTTCAACAGCATCAGCGCATTCACGACCGAGCCAGGGCCTTTTCCTGCCGCCGCTCGTGACATCACTGTATGGAATATAATATTCCATACCCAAGATGATTTCACCAGCGACAGCAGTAGCGCTCTCTGATGGATCCCTGTTCTCAAAGCAGCGTTGATCCCATGGGATGGATGCGAAGTACTCCCGCATTCCACCCCAGTCTGCTGACGAGTAGTGCCACAGTCGTCGTCTTGCCTCCTCAGGTCGTGGGGGCGTAACAACAACAGCTGTGGCACAAACCAGACAGTGGTCTGAGGTGCCCAGAGGAGCACGAATCGACCCACTGTACCGGTTCGGGTTACTCGCCAGCAGCAGATCGAGCAGAGAGGGCGCCTGACCTGCAATGTCTGGTATCCGGGTGGGCTGGAGTATCAGTTCAGACAGGTCATGTGTGAGAACGAACGCATGGGCAGTTCGTCCCGCGTGGTCTGTTTTGGGAGAACCCAACCAGGTCTCATGGTGGGCATTGAAATCTCCCAAGAACACCAACTCAGCGTTCGGAAACCGCTGCTGCGCGTCGTCTGCCGCCTGACTCAGGTAATTGAAGAGTCGAGTTGTCTCAGCGTCTCCTGAATGGGATCGGTAGAGGCACATGTAGATTTGGCTGAAAGAGCCATGATCTACGTGTACCTAAAGGCCAGAGAAGGAAGGGTCCTCTAGGCATTGTAGACGGCGACAGCAAATATCCGCCCTAACAAACAAGCATACCCCGGCTTTCGCGAAGAAACATGTCTGTGTGTATGTCAATGTTGAGTAGACTTTAATACATAAATAGTCTCACGCCTATACCTATTCCTGAAAGCGTAAGCATAGAGAAAAAGACAGAAACTGTAAGATTTAATCCAATTTTGCAACAACTATGTTCAACCCACGAAATGCAACAGCCTATTGTCATCTACCTTATTTCCTGAGTTCGTGCTGATACTGAAAATTTATTTTTAGAAAAACCATTAGCACTTTGCTCTATCCAGGTATTCAACCCAAAATAAAATCTACTACTATACTTATTAACAAAACTGACAAGGTAAGGAGAACTGGAAATTAAATTCCCCCTCATCCCAACTAGTGATGTCATGGTACAGAAAAGTCGATAAATAATTCCACTTGTCACTTGCCACCATAGAGGAAAACTAGTAGGAACCAGACCAGGACTTTGAATTGCGATCGACAGATCGTGTCTTCAAATCCCACACATTGCACTCTACTGACGTCAACACACTCCTACTACAAGCATAGTAATATTACTTATCTGGAGGCGTTACCAAAAATAAAAGTAATTCGTAACCCAAATCGCTAGTCACTAAACCTCTTAAAAAGATATATCGGTAGGATATTCTAGTCTGGAAAATGTAATTTCAATATACATAATTTATTTATAGGTAACAGTCTCTTGACTAAAAGAGTTGAAAAGGAACAGTAATACAAATAACGTTTATTGTACATACGGTATCGTAATATTGTCGTTTCAGATTATCTTTTTATTGAGAATAAAAGCATGTCCTATCCAGGGATTTGCGTAATAACATTGAAAGAGTCAATATCGTTTTGAGAACGGTTTCTTTTATATATAAATAAAATAGAAGTGGTATTGTGTAATTGATTCTGCTGTTACATAACGCTTGATTTTTTTGTGCTACTGCGGTGGTAAGCGGTTACCATAGCCTACTTCACAAAAGCGGCCACTATGATTTCACCATGATAAGGTGATAGACGCAATCACTGGTGAAATCAGACCTCACAACACATTATCGCTACACAAGATTCTATGGGCTATTTGGAAATCCTTGAACACATTTGTCTTAATGTTTTGGTGCTCTAATATCAGATACTTCCCTTGTCAAGCAGCTCTTGTTCAAGCTAAATCCTCGTTTTAAGGTGTTCCCTACTCTCTTAAAATCCCTATAGGTGATACTAAGGTGAATTATATCCTCGATTCGCTAACTAGGTTTAGGTGGAACATAGTAAGTGACGAGCATATTACCATTCATATAATCACCAGACAATGGTTTGGATTACTACATAGATTCTGATTTGTCCTGTCAATTATTAGAATATTTCGGATACAATTGAACTGTGTCGCTGTTATTCAATAGGGTAAGCTAAGAAACAAGTCTTCTTCATAACGGATTACAAATTCGACCTCAGGGGGATTATTGCCGATACTTCTGGGCCACAACGTGGGGACACGTTTAGTACTTTTGTCTCGATATAAATAGAAGCCTTGAAGATAGCCAATATATTAAACCGCTAGACCTTTGAAAAAATTTCTTTCGTAATTCTTTTTGTATATTCTGTTTTTTACTTAGTTATTTTTGGGACGATACCAATGGCAACTTAATACGATCATATTGTTTATATCACACTGTAATGCGAAATGTGTTGCAGAAATGTCAGCAGTAAAATACGTATAAAAGTTATTTACATTGCTATGTTTCTTACTTTATTTCTTTTAATTATTTTAGTCATCACCCACACTTTACATACATTCAGACGACCTCGATGGCGTGGTGGTTAGTGTAACCGACTGCCACGCCTGAAGTCGCGAGTTCGATTCCCGCACAAACATTTGTGTGCATGGACATGGATGTTTGTCTTAGTCTGGGTGTTTCTATGTATAATATGTATGTATTTACAAAAAAAAAGTATACATGTATGTTTATCCATTGTCTAGTACCCATAGTACAAGCTCTGCTTAGTTTGGGCTAGATGGTGTTGTGTGTATGTGATAGAGTATCTCCTTGAATGTTTAGTGGAAATACATTAAAAAATAATTAAAAATTCACTGTGCAAACAATACACAAACGGACAAATGTATGTGCGCTCGACACTTGACTCATTAACGAGTCAAGTGTGCAGCGGACATACATTCGTCGATTTTTTTTTTTTTAATTTTGATGACTCGTTTTTGCGGGTAGCGTATGTCCGCTCGACACTTGACGGGGTATGATATTATTATATATAATATATATTCAAACAACGAACACTAAGAATACCTGGACCCAGAACTGCGGTTAGTAGATCACACAATTTTTGTTGCCGGGGAGGGATTGATTCCACAACACTCAGCGCAGTGGAGAGTGAGAGACACTAAGATCACTGCCACAACTACCGCACCTTATCTTATCTTATGTGGGGGCCAGTCAGCGCAGACCGGCGACACTTCGACCCAGTGGGATCTTTTGTGTCGACACTCTCCCAATAACCACTGCCATAGATGTTTATGTCAGCCGGGACCAACGGCTTAACGTGCTCTCCGAGGCACGGAGCAGGCAATAATTATTATCAATCATACATACATACATAGATTCACGCCTGTTTCCCAGTGGGGTAGGCAGGGACTACGGATTTCCATTTGCTACGATCCTGACATACTTCTCTGGCTTCATTCACTTTCATCACATTCCTCATACACACCCGTCAGTTCAAGGAGCTCTTAACCTGGCCTTTGTCCAGAACGCCTCCGATCTGATCGAGAAACGTTCGCCTAGATTTTCCTCTTGCGACTGTTCCATTCACACTAGCCTTATAAACTTTCATAGTCAGTCTTTCCTCGTCCATTCTTTCTACATGACCAAACCAGCTTAACATACCCTTTTCTATTCTTGTAACTATATCCACTTTCATGCCGCATCTCTCTCTAATCACACTATTTCTTATTCTATCTTTCAGAGTCACACCACATATGCTTCTCAATGCTCTCATTTCTACAGCATTTATTCTGCTCTCATGCTTCTTTTGCCATACCCAACTTTCACTTCCATACATAAGTGTGGGCACTAATAATCCTCTATGAACAGCCAAACGTGCCTTTTCGGATACATTTCGACTGTTCATAAAAGCGCGTAGAGCTCCATTCACATTGTTGCCAGCAATCGTTGTCCTTTCAATATCTCCGTCATGTTTACCATCCCTTGTAAACAAAGTACCCAAATTCAATCAATACGCACATAATTTCAAAAAGTCATATAACTTTCGAAAGTCAGAGGTGCGCGACGTGGTTTGAACCCGAGACCCTCTACGTTGCAGTCTGTTGGTCTCCCCACTGAGCTTGGTTCGCAACTAATCGCGAATGCGCCGCAGTGAGGAACGGACGGTGTGATTGTTTTGTAAGCAGTAAGCGTGCGATTTGTGATGATTTGATTTTATTGAACACTTTCTTTTTCATTTACTACGAATTTCATTTTTATAATATAATATACATATAATATTTACAGTTACTAAACTAGAAAGAAACTCAAATAGGTAGATAAAATTAAAATACTATAGGCGAGCAGCCCTAACGCTTAACGTCTACGAACCGTGCTGTTGTAGGTAATTATTTCAAGGACAAGGCAGAATTACATTATTGTATAGATATCAATACCGTGGCCTAGTACCTATTCACATTCACTATCCGTACACCTGTGCAATCATATAAGCTAAGTAATAGGCACAGATCGCACTGGCCACTTTGTTGACAGCACGCCATCTTGTAAAGAAGCCAGGCAACCCAACTCGCTGTATAGGTACAACACAATAATTATTTGACCACGGCCTATGAATGTTTGTGCTACACCAAGCATGACGTTTGAGTCACCATTTTTTTGAAATAGTAATGGTTACCCTGCCGCAGGAAAAAGGCCTTTCTGATGACATGAAAACACTTATTTACTTATCACTGACTCGTAACATTATTTAGCTACCGTATTTTAAAGGATAAAGTAACCAACCCTATTGCTTTGTCGTTGCAAAGTAGAAAATAGGGCATTGCCCAAGAGATCTTATCAACTGATAAGATTTTTTAGGCAATGACCTATTTTTCTACTAGAGAAAGCTAGTATTACGTCACGCTTGATTGCATTGATGCTAAACGGATGTTGGATTCTAACGCGGTGTAATTGATTTACATTGCTACTTCCTCTTATTTCTAAATAATAAATGACTTTCACATTTTTCAAATATTTTTTGAACATTTTATATTTTGGTCTAGTGGCCATAATTTTGTCGATATTTACAATAAATACCCATATTTTATTAATTAGTCTCTGCCTACCCCTCTGGGAAACAGGCGTGAATCTATGTATGTATGTATGTACTTTATTATTTATGTAAACATAACTTTATTTTTAATTTACTGCATGGAGGCTTTTAGTACACACCAATTTAAACGAAAGTAAAACAGGAAAAATGTGTATATGCATGCAAATATTTAGCCAAATATTTCTATTAAAACTTAGTTATTTTTAGTTTGCTTTAGTCTCAACGCATACAAATATTAATTGTTATATGTGACATTATAATTTAGTCAACTCGTGTGGTTTCGTTGAAGCCATCGATCATCACTCTTTTGGATAACCGTTCGAGACTCAAGTGATGGTGGTACTGCACGGATGGCGTAGTGGTGGTAGTGGTCGTCTTTTCACTGCCACTACTTCAAGTATTGTAGGTTCGAATTTTTTTTTATTCCACTGGAATAGAAATTCTGTACATTCTTTGTGTCAACTATTTGACTGTTCGTGTCTGTAAAAACAGTCAAAAGATTAATTCCTATTGCGGGCAATATCACAAAAGAAAACCCATAATAACAAATCGACTGAATATCAACCTAAAGGTTAAAAACCCTGAACATCTTTAATAAAATTCTTTATGTATCAAAGTATATTATTAAACAGGAGAAATATATTATTATTTATTTTTCAACTAGAGAAGTATATACATATATCTCGCACCGGTTGTTAACATGGACATAAAAAAAATGGGGGCAGTCTTTGGGGACTGACGATAGAACTGAAAACTTTAATCCATCATAAACACTTCTTTATAAACAAAAATAATTCAAAAATGGAAAGCGTTCGGTGACAATGACGCGAGTTCCATGCTTTTTGTTCACCCAAGAAATGCTCAACGCGCCTAAAGAAGTTTTCACTTCAAAAAATACAATTGCGCCATCTGGTGACGTTTCTTCATAACAGTTCACGCGGTTCTACGGGGTCATAAAATTAACGCACGGTGATCAAGGACATTCATTGTCGATATGCGTGTCAGGCAAAATGTTATTAGGTTTTCTGTGTTTTTTGTCAGTAGTGTCAATAGACTCGCCCCTTATAAATAGCGACCTAAAAACATACCTGGCAAAATTTGGGTGTACTTCACCTCTGCTGTGGATAAACAGGCGTGACTATGAATATGTGTAAAAGATGTATGTAAACGTTTACCCTAAACCAATAATTTATTGATAGTTGAAAATAAAATAACAAACATTTTATTTTGCTCTACTCGTTTATTTTACACAGTTTTCGCTTATTAATCTGGCTTTTTATTCGAAACTAGCTTATATTGTTGAATAAATAAAATTCTTTCAATAAACTTTATTAAGGTTTTGATTTACAGATTTTATGACAACGTTTTATAGTATTTCAAATAAAGAAACAAACTCATAACTATATAGACAAATGTTTGTGAGAACATAAAACCATTGGTTACTGTGTATGAATGTTTAAGTTATTTGTACCTACTTACCAAAACTTTAAATGTTACTAAACAAAGATTTTTATATTATTTTAATGTGGCGTAATGTTCTATGCCCATAACTATGAATGTACTTTGCACTTACTTTTGTAACGGGATTAAATATAATGACCACCAAAAATACTAATTGCTAAGCAAAATATGCTTACTAAAATATATCACAACGAGCACCTATACGCCTCAAATCACTGCATTCCTTCTCGGAAGGGTTAGGTTATGTTAGGTTCCTTCTTAAACCCACCGAAAATACTCCGTCGACGTAGTTTGATCTCTTTCAATATATTTTGGTGTGCAATTAGTATTTTTGGTAAGCATATTTTGCTGTGCAATTTGTATTTTTTTGCTGTGCAGTTAAATACTACACTTTTGTAACTAGCATATTTCATGTAAATAAGTCTCGTAGTGAATGACTGTGACTGCTTCACAAGAGGTTTGGGGTTTGATTATAAAGGAATTTCTGTCAAAAAAAATTGGAGCAGTCTTTGGGGACTGCCGATAGAAGTGAAAACTTTAATCCTTGATCTAAACAATTCTGTATAAACCAAAAAAAAAAGAGGCGGGTCGGACGCTAGTGCCTGATACTCTCTTAAGGGGGTAAAAATTTCGTTATTTTTTGCGTAGGACGCACCATTTCTGAGATATTGTTAATATTCTAAAAAAAAATTATAAAGCGTGGATGCAAGTAGATACCTAAGCTGCGACGACGGTGGCAATGATGGCAACTTATGTTATGCCAGCATAGCGACCTATTTCTACGTGGCGGATGACATATATATTTATTTAATTTTTTTATTCCTTCATAGTTCTATGCTTTTATACCACGTGAAAACCCTATATCCTCATAGCCAGTATCTACATTAATATCTGCGTATGGCCACTAATCAGATAATCGATACATATCAAATTTTAATATCGTTAATCGAAAATACTACTCTAGTATATGTATAAGGCTCGCGCCGTCCATCTCCATTACCAACAAACTTAACACCTATCAACCATTGATCGTAATCCCCCCAAGGGAATACAACTGTAAGCCTTTTTCAACTATGAGCCTTAAAGCTATCCAATTTGTTTTAACACCCTAATTACAAATGAGATTACTAAAATGATGAGATTTGTTTCCAAAACCTAAATTAAAACTAGCTTACATATATATGTGTGTTACACACACACATACACACACACAAGTAGATATTATATTTGTGTGTGTATGTGAGGTGAAAATTGTTTGAGAACTTTGAATCGAAGTTAAAATTAGTATTTGGCTTAATGTTGTAGCAGATGTTTGAATACCTATGTATGATGTTGCATGTTGAGAAAACTTTTGTAAGTGTTAAGCCCTAATCAAAGCTATATTTGAAATACAAATACGACTATATATCTCATCCAGGTTTTGCTGGCTATACCTATTCAGGACTTATGTTTGGTGTATACTGCCTGTCTTTACCCTTTCGGGGATAAACAGGCATAGCTGAGCGAATATTTGTGAGTACTGATATTTTTTGATAGAAAGTTTCAATAATAATTTTCTTGAACCGGGCATGTATACTGAGTACTTACAAGCGAGCTAGCATTTTAATGAAATCCAAACCTGACAATTCAAATCAGCATTTAACCGTTAGTCTAGCCTACATCTCTACCAAGTTGGCTAAACCACCTTGGAGATTAGCGCGCACAGAAAAACAGACAAAACATCCGTTTAAAGATTTTATATTCTGTAACAGGTTTTTTGTTTTTATGGCATAAGGTGGCAAACGAGCATACGGATCGCCTGATAGTAAGCGATTACCGCCGCCCATGGACACCCGCAACCCCAAAGGAGTTACAAGTGCGTTGTCAGCCCTTTAAAAAGGAATGAAGGAGGGAAAGGACAAAGGAAAGGATAGGAAAAGGATCGGGGTAACTAGGCCTCCGGCTCTCTCACTCACCGATACGAAACGAAACAGTTCGGGTACCGTTACTTCACGCCGGTATTCTGTGAGAGTGTAGTACTACCCCGGTCGATCCGGCCCATTCATGCTGAAACCAGCCAGGATCTACTACCTTATATTATATTATATAATTATCATTACAACGATCCGATATCAAATTATATAATTTAATAGTTGACCTAACAGCAATTGTCCTGTTCACATTTATTTATTTACAAACTGTTATTATTAAATATCAGTTTGTGATCATATGATTGATTCTACTTTTGACCAATGTTTTCTTTGCAACTTGTACAATCCTTTGTATGTACTATTGGAACATAATTTTGTTTTTATTTTATTTTGCCATATCTGTCCAGCCGTTCCCAGTATGCCCTTATCAACGAGCAGTATTTAATTCCTATTATATAAAAGATAATCAACTGCGTATTCTGAAAATGTTAAGTACTCACAACTTGAAATTCGACCCTACCTCTTAAAGCGTTGGCGTGAGCGTAATAACTTATATAATTTCGAAAAGCAATACACGTCATACTTGCCCGTCGCGTCTGGTTCTTTTTTGACCTGACCTGCGAGGGTCAAGGTCAGTGCCTGTGCCTCGGAGAGATAAAACTTTGGATCCGATGTATCGATATGTTGTTATATTTATTAGTCTGTTTGTTGATCCTACCTACAAATACAAAAGTTTTTATATCTAAACTGAGAAACAATAATAGGGTTCTTTAGTTGGAGGTAGGTAAATTCCATACAAATTAAATAAAAATGTTTAAGTCAATGTCCGCGCTGAGGATTCATTCTCACGATTTCACATATGCCCATAACAAGGATTCATTTATGTGATAATGAGACCTGGTGCCGTGGCCTGGAGTTCTTTGGGTCCACTGTTTTATAATTTGTTAATTATTCTACAATACAGGCATTATGCTCATCGAGTCATGACTTTGCTAGCCTATATTTTAAAATTAAATGAGGAATGAGAGTATTCTTATCTCCTAACTATAATCCAATTATTAAAGATGCTTTTGTTAGTAAACTACCACGTTTATTATGTAGGTTTAGCAAAAGGGGTCACACATTGCCAATCGGGACTCCAGTTTCGATTAGCAGATCGGGCAAAGTTTAATTAGAACCTCTTACTGCCTGGGCGTTCTCATAATGTTATTGAGCATGTGTAAGGTTTGCCAGAGTACGCCACCAGGATAGACAGCGTTGTAGCTTATGTCCTTACCCTGGTCGTATTGAGAAGAGACCTGTGTCCAACAGAGGAATAGTTTATACTTATACAGAGTTAGTATTATTATATTACCATTGATTAGTTAAATGGTAGAAAAAGGCCAAATATATAAAGAGCTAGACTTGCAACTGAGATATCGTATATTCTAATCCCAGCATTCATGCAGCCTGCCGATATGAACCAATTGCTAAAACTCCCATTATAGCTTACCTGAAGCTTTTAAACGACTACCAGTATACTAACTCCTAAAAAACCTCAAATAAAAAACCTTTTTACAGGAGAATCCATGTGTTTGACCAAGTGAAACTATAAATCGAAATAGCTCCGAGCCATACTTCATCAGATGTCGATTCGATTGCTAAAGACAATTGTAATAAAACGTTGATGAGCTCTTTACACTCAAACATAAAATATATAGGTATAATAATGTTTTTGTTCTAGGATCATGAACATCAAACTTGCTAGCGAGTGAGCTATACTGAATAGTTTCTTTAGCTTATTATATAGATATCATAAAACGAAGGAGTTGTTTTCTGGCATATAATTTTATCTTTTTGATGTAACTAAGTTTATCTTCTAGATATAAATTATAGATAGCTCAAGGTTGGGTTTTATGTTTTATTATTGGTGGTGTAAATGATTATAGTAAATAAGAATTCTTATTCGAAATGGCATTAGAAAAATGAATTAAATAATAGTGGTTTACGTGGTCGCCTGGCCAGTACCACTGTGGCGAGTTCGGTACCCACACGGGACAAAAAATGTGTGGTCCACAAATGGTCGTTCCGAGTTTGGGTGTTCTTTTTATCCGTTGTTTGAATGTTTGTAAAGCCCCCTGCGACATAGGACCTACACCTGGTGCGGGTTGTTTTTTTAAAAACGGAAACTGGCATGAATGGGCCGGCTCGACCGGGGAAGGACTAACCTCTCACAGAATATCGACGTGAAATAGCAGTATTCCTACTGTTGTGTTTCGTCGGGCGAGTGAGAGTGCCGGAGGCCCAATCACTCTCTTTTCCTCTTCCCACTTCCTTTCCTAAAGGGTCGGCAACGCGCAAGTGATGCCTCTGGTGTTGCAGGCGTCCATAGGCTACGGTGACCACGTCTTACCATCAGAGTGGCCGTATGCTTGTTTGTCACCGTAGTCGTATATATAAAAAAAATATAAACCTGCAGAAATTGCCACACAGGTATACATCCAATTTGATGGTAAGCAGTTATTTAGTCTTTGATCGCTTATAATGCCGTCGGTTCCACTCGATTGTTGCTTTAGGGAGAGATTTTAAAGATGGGACACATGAATGGGCGAGGTTGTCAGGTATATTATGAATTGCCGCAACTCTTTTTCACCTGGCAATACTCAATAATATTGTGTGGATATTATTACCCCTAAGCCGATATCCTGTAGTGGGTGGTACTACCATGGGTGAGACAGCTTTCTTGTACAACCATCAAATAACAAATTTTAATCGGTATGTGTTAATCACATTCTGTGCACAACTTCCGGCACAATTATTTTGTATATATTAGTCGGCCTCGATGGTGTAGTGGTTCGTGTAAACGACTGCCGCGCCTGAAGTTGCGGGTTCGATTCCCGCACAAGTCAAACATTTGTGTGCATGAACATGAATGTTTGTCTTGGTCTGGGTGTTTCTATATATAATATGTATGTATTTACAAAAAAAAAAGTATATGTGTATGTTTATCCATTGTCTAATACCCATAGTACAAGCTCTGCTTAGTTTGGGCTAGATGGTGTTGTGTGTATGTGGTAGAATATTATTATTATTATTTTACTGAGATTAGATAACTATATGCATTGTACATATGTAAATGAACGGTGCCAGTACATACATAATGTCCTCCAGACCGAAATTTCAACCACGGCGGCCAGTCTTAACGTAGAGTGGCCAACTACGCAGGCAATATTATAGTGCACAAATGTGTGCGCATACACAAGTGCACTCTCTGTTCCTTAACTCATGATCCAATGGGACGGTAATCCGACACAACCTGAGAGAGATCAGGCGCAGGACCAACGGCTTGACGTGCTTTCCGAGGCACGGGGGTGTCTAACACCGCCAACTTCCTAACGTCGGGCTGCTATTGAGATTTCTTATCTGAAAAACTCAATAACTTTTTGCTGGCCCGACCCGGGACTCGAACCCGACACCTCATGCACAGCAGTCGCATTCACTACCGCTGCGCCACGAAGGCAAACGAATAAACTTACATGTTTATATTATAGAACAGCTAGTCAAATCAATTTAAGCTTATATATCAAGAGGTATATTTTAGCTACATATAGCTACCTTTGTTTTAGATACTATGCATTAAGCGATGATTTATGGCCATTTTCTGACTTCTTTTGGTTTATAATTGATCATTTAAAAGCTCTTTACTCGACTAAGGGAATGAACCTAGAACCTTACCAGTATAAGTTACCAATATGATCAGGCCTCGATGGCGTAGTGGTTAGTGTAACCAACTGCCACGCCTGAGGTGAGGGTTCGATTCCCGCACAAGTCAAACATTTGTCTGCATGAATATGGATGTTTGTCTTAGGCTGGGTGTTTCTATGTATAATATGTATGTTTATCCATTGTCTAGTACCCATAGTACAAGCTCTGCTTAGTTTGGGCTAGATGGTGTTGTGTGTATATGATAGAATATTATATTATTATTACCATATTATAATTACGTGATAACATTGGTAAGTTATACTGGTCTGCACGGTGATTAATACCTTGTTTTAGCATTAACTACAAATAAATTCGCAGAGTGATGTAACTCATAATCCTATCAGCAAATAAACACGGTTACCCATACTTTAAACATGGTATATTTACTAAATCAACGCAGCTTGTGTGGACGTCAAAATGACGCGATATAAACGTCACACCGACGTGGTGACGTTATCTGATGCCGACGTCACAATATGACGCTAACGACTGTTTTGATGTGTTAGCAACGTCACTTTATATAACAAGAATGTAAGTGACGTCATTCATTGTGTTGTTAAGTAAAATTGGTAAAGCGTGTTTGTCTCAGACGGCGATACGGTTGGACAAATCTACTTATTTGTTTAGGCCGCGATATCTACTAGTTTAAGTTTGTGCTTATGTTTGTAGACCCTTGTGAGGCTGTTAGTTTGATTACCAGCTTAGGCAGAGCGTTATTGAAAATGTTATCAGAAAATTCAGAGGTCTGGAATAGGTGAAATTGAATAGATGAAATTGGAATGAGCTTCGGTGTTTCCCGAGCGCTATGATATGTCCTTCTTCAAACAAGGTTTAAAGAGAGTTCTTCTTTCACGGTAGGCAGCGGCTTTGCTGTGTCCTGACATTGCTGAAGTCCATGAGCAGTGGTTACCACTTTCTATCAGGTGGGCCACTTGCTCGTCTGCCACCAAAGGCAATAAAAAAAGAGTTCAGGTAATAGGCTTGCTCTCAATTAACTGGAATTTATAAACGTAGCTACTAAAATATGAGTATAATCCTAACTAATATTATACATGCATATGTTTGTTTGTTACACTTTCACGCCACGCGACCCATTGTCATGAAATTACGATTGATTACCTATCACATACTCGTTAGGAGTACAGAATAGGATGTAAGATATCTTTCATTAAGGAAAAGGTCCGTTTTTGAGGGATGTATATTTATTGACATAGACCAACGCGAGCGAAGCCTATATTAATGAAACGACATAGGCAATAGTGCCACTAGGCCTTGATGTCTTTATCGCAATTTAACATGGTAGCATATACAGAACTTGAATGCTATCTGTACCGGTGCACACCGACTCCAAAAATAACAATAATTTAATTATTCACTAGAATATGCAATTATTTATTAACTTTTTAGTGCATTTTAAGTTTTAGAATATTCTTTTTTAAAGTCGGTATTCTTTTTTGTTAAAATTTAGTTTATTTTTAGGTTTTTAGTGAACCTTGCCAAAAGTGAGAACATCATCAATGTAGCCAAATATGCATTATTAAGGATAACTCGAAAACGAATGGCCAAATCTTGATCAAAGTTAAATGATACCACACGGGAAGCACCAGCTTTCAAATAAAAAGAATCATCACATTTGGTTCACCCAGTCCAGTAATGAGGTAACAAAAATAAAAAATAAATTAAAAAAATACAGTTATTGGGAGAGTGTCGACACAAAAGATCCCACTGGGTCGAAGTGTCGCCGGTCTGCACTGACTGGCCCCCGCATAAGATAAGATAAGATAGCCTATGTGAGGCGAATGAGCGGTGAAGAAGAAAGCAGAGGCACTACACTACATATACCTACTGCGTGGATGTTCTGTGAGACGTTAATAGTTCTTAGGTGCTTGACCTGATTCACACTGAAACATACAATTTTCTCTCTTTTGACCTATAAACACAATAGTTTCAGTACAATAATTAGCTCTATAAATTAACTCTAAATAGACAACGTTATTTTAGACTAAGAATGCAAATTGTAAATGTAGATGCACTTTTATTAGACAAACTTTACTGGAAGTTTAAATTGAAGCAAAACGCAGACATTTTGCTCCAGTTACAAACAGATAAGAATCAAAGCATTTTGCACAAAACGGTACGTTCGCCGGCGTCCGTTGCACAAAAACCAGGAGCATATTATCCCCTGACTTCGTTTATGATGTTCGTGTGTAGGGGTGTCAGCTAACAGAGATTAGAAATGATAAGAATTAAAAAAATAACTCTATAGCACGTTATTTAAAAAAATAAATCTGATTATTTGAATTTAATTATAATGAAGCAAAAATGATAATTATTATAGTACTAAGACCGCATGAAAAAGTATCTACACTAAAATAGTAAGATTGCACATTACATCTACATCATAGAAGACAATAGTGTACAATTTCAATATGTCTAAATATTTACAATGCAGATGTAATATTGTTATTGTGTTAAATGACAACTTAATGTGCAGAAAGCTGATCATATTATAATAATAGAGTGGGATTTGAGATTTTAATCTTTGTAATGAACAATATTTGCAACCGCTACTTTTCAATTATAAGCTTTAGGTACGAATAGTGCCAAGTCAATGAAGTTTTATAAAACTACATTAAAAAATGAAGAAACTAAATGAATAATTATTTGCATGACTGGGTTAGACGTGGTTAGGAGCCTCAGCATCGCAATTAACATATTAATAGAAGAAAATAATGATAAAATAACCTTGAAAATTAGGTTTTATTAAATCTCATCTACAGATCTAATACATTTGCTATACACTGTAGGAATGCTGGTAACATATGTGATTATATTAATTTTTTTTTATATTGCTTGTCAAAATGACCACACTCCGCCTGATGGTAAGCAGTCATGTGGTCTAAGAGCAGTGGCCTCCACACCATCCTCATAGCAGCTGAGGCGATGTTGAGGTCTCTACTTTGACGGCCTGAGAAAGTGCTTTTTAACGCCTCGCTTAAAGAACCCAGGATGAAAGGAAGAAGGAACACGTGCCTTGGCAGAGAATTCCATGCCTTGATCAATAATATTTTTGGAACAATAACATGCTTTAATTTTTATGTACAATTGCTTTATTGTACAGTTAGTTACGTGTTGTGCGTTACGTCTATAATAATATACATAGGTGTATTACGTTCACATTTCGCCAGGTATGGTTTTAGATACCACGTTATAGCGGGCTAACCTATTGACGTTTACCGAGGACAGCAGCACAGATTTTTTAGAGTAGTAGAGCCTCGCTAATTTCTGCATGAGGGCTCTACCGGGGAAGGACTACCCTCTCACAGAATATCGACCTGAAATAGCAGTATTCCTACTGTTGTGTTTCGTTCAGTGAGTGAGAGTGCCGGAGGCCCAATCACCCCCTTTCCCCCTTCCCGCCCCTTCTTCTTCCCACTTCCTTTCCTAAAGGGTCGGCAACGCGCAAGTATTGCCTCTGGTGTTGCAGGCGTCCATAGGCTACGGTGACCACTTACCATCAGGTGGGCCGTATACTTGTTTGCCACATCAATGTATAAAAAAAAAGATCTGAATGCCGTGCTGTTACATGGAATTTATTGGCAGGAAACCTAAACTTTCGGACCCAGTAATCGAACTCGAGACCTTATGCAAAGCAATAGCGTTCACTACCGGGGCGGTACAAAGGTATTTACTAAGTTATACATATTTCAAATTACAGAAAACTGATTTTAATCAACTATCGATTCTTTGTCATTTTAATAGTTAAAATGTTTATTGCCTAAATGTAACGATTTTCAGTAAATTATATTTGTTAAAGGCTGATATATCAATCATCGAAAAGTTACCCTAACGAAAAAATTTGATAGATTGGCTATATAACAACTGTCAGTTTGCCAAATATTTTCCTCAGATAAAGCCTATTTAGTGATTGAATACTGACCCTTTGGTTTGAATGAAACTAGATCCTCGCTTATTAAATATTGTCCTATGATTTGAGGCAAGCAAGTAGCTACTTGTATTTTTTTAAGTGTGTTGTTCAATGTGTGAAAAATAAACTCATATTTTAATAAGTCGTCATAAATCACTTCGTATATATCTTTTAAGGGTCAGGCAGAGGAGTCTTACACCCAAATTACGATAGCGTAATTTGGGTGTAGAACTTAAATTATTATTTGATAAATAATTTAAGTTCCATACATATTGTCACAACTATAGATGAATGCTGGTTAATCTATAATTGGCAAATGTTTCAGCCACCATACTTTCTTTGTCATCTTCTTCTTCTTAATGTGCCTCTTCAATCTCGAAGGTTGGCCGTTAGTTTCTTGAATTCTAGCATATCAGTAGCCATATAGAACAGTTGTTCGACAAAGGTAATAATGGTCCACTCCCGGATGTTCTGCCGCCACGATTGTTTCCTTTGTTATCTATTTGATGTCAATTTGTAAACATTTGCTGTTGATAAACCATAATAATAAATAAATAAAGGGCGAGTCTATTTCCAATACATCATTGATCTAATTATTCACAAAATCCTGCAGGATTTTGAGTATAAATATTGCACTACGTTTTTTTTTATTCCAAGGGACGAGCTAATTGCAGTCTACCGAATACAGTTCTATATTTAGTGCTCCGTTTGCCATTTAGAAAACAAATGGTTGTATTCATTGATAACAAAAATCCTATCCAAAAAAAAGTAGTATTATTTACTCTCGGTTTAAGCTAAAACCCTGCATTGTTCGGCGTATACCCTGGAAAATGTTCTAACTCTCTAGAAACGGCGTCATCGCTTATACGTATATAGCGGTCAGCAAACTGTGTGCTTCGCTTTATTTCCTGCGGGAAGCTACGCCCCGATACTAGCACTACTATTGATTTTCGATGGTTATAATTCATTTTAAAATATGAGGTCACCCGTTCTCAACCAATTGCATTAATTATAGACCAGAAATTATCTATTCAGAAATTTGGATGTTCTACTAATGATTTAAAAGCTATATTTATATTTATAAGAAATTAAATGAAAATAACTTTTATTTCACTAACCATTAAAATACCAAAAAACGTAATAAAATTATTTTTTTAATTTTTTTATTCTATTAAGGTGGCAAACAAGCATACGGCCCACCTGATGGTAAGTGGTCACCGTAGCCTACGGACGCCTGCAACACCAGAGGCATCACTTGCGCGTTGCCGACCCTTTAGGAAAGGAGGAAGTGGGAAGGAGAAGGAGCGGGAAGGGGGAAAGAGGGTGATTGGGCCTCCAGCACTCTCTCTCACCGAACGAAACACAACAGTAGGAATACTGCTATTTCACGTCCATATTCTGTGAGAGGGTAGTCCTTCCCCGGTCGAACCGGCCCATTCATGCTGAAATCAGCGAGGCTCTACTACTTCAAAACGTTATATTTATGTGTACATATTATAATATCAGCAACCTGGGTCTTGATAGTAAGCTGTCTTGCCGACATAGACCTCCTCTAGTTCCTACCATACACTATGGCCTTCAGCTATTCTTCTCCAATTTGATGGTAGATCATCCTCATACCTTTTGTGTTGTCTATCTCGTTGTCTTTGTCCGTTTCTAGGATATATTTATATATTATCAGCTAAATTATAATATTTATGTATAAATAGTAATAGCTTAAAACTACTACGCGAGTCTCGAGTTAAATTCTAAATCACGACTGGATTTTCGAATTATCGCTCGCTTTAACGTTGAAGTAGAACATCGTAAGGAAACCTGAATGTTTGAGGGTTCCCCATAATATTTTCAAAGATGTCTAAAGTCTACCACACTACTCACACTAGGTCAGCGTAATGTAGTAACTACCCTGGAGTAATTACTGACCAAGTGAGGGTTGTTTGTTGAGGTTGGTTGTTGAGTTGCCAAAATCCGAACTTCACGAAGGCGCCGCTGAGCTAACATCAGTTAATCCGTGATCGCGATTGATGTAAGTTGTCCGAATCGTTGGAAAAATACGTAACTTCACGTAAAACGCGTAATATTGTAATCATATTAAATCAGTTTAATGTTTTACAATTTTGATCGTCACAAAGTATTCTCAGTTTAAAACTAGTCCTTATGCAAAGTGCTATTAATCCTTCAATTAGTCGCAATCCAGACAAATTAAAAAAGCATTGTGTCTAGACCCGAGTCGGTGAAGAGATTAAATTGTAAATCGCATTTCCAAACCGTCCATAGTCTCAAAAATACACACTAAACTGCAGTAAAACCATTATGTAATTTCTGTATAACACATTTTTAATTTCCTAGACATAAAAAAGAAACAATATCGTGGTAAGGGGTGAGCAGATATAATCCGGTGGCCGTTGGGTAGGAAATAACCGCTTGGCTAGGGTTGCCTGTGAGGCAAAGAATAATGAATATCTGATTATAAAACGAGTGATACACTGGTTTTCGTTTTATGCTTTAAGGGTAGATTTAAATTTTACTTACTGTGTATGTGCCTTGTTAAACGTTACTTGTATGTTTTATATTCTAAATGTGTAAATACTGCTGTTGTGCGAGACTTGGTGTCTTGGGTAGGAATTTCGAATCGAGCATAAAGTGATTGGGTTTTTCTGACAAGATATTGTTAATAGTACCCTGGAGCCAGGAAGTTGGCCGTATTGCACATCCACGTAAAGCCATTGGTCCTTCGCGTGATCTCTCCTATCGCGTCGGCGTTACCGTCTTATCAAACTTTGAGTTTGAAGGAATGTGCGTTATAGTGCACAAGTGCACTAATTATTATTATTAGATATTATAATATCTCCTGCGCAGATTTATAGTCTCTGTTAAGATCGGCAGTCATTATCGAAATTCATCCTAGAGATACTAGTATAGTATTATATTATCTGTGCTAGAGATTATTTTTTTAACCTTGCACTATGCATAATAACAATTAAATGTGTATTCTGCGACACAAAATGCCGATGTACTAAGTACATCATGAAATTAGAGACAGCTCTTAAATGCATTTTGATGTGCTGAACATAATAGACGTCAGAAATAAAAAAACAATTTGAACTGGGATGCGAACAGATTCTATTGGTGGAATGTAAACTGGAGCTCTAAATTCTGGTAAAAGCGTAGACTGACTTTAGTTAATCATACCTCTGATCGTGCGTAATTGCTAAAGTGAAATTGGACCTTAGTTTTATTCATTTACATTTCTCGATTTGGGCATTTTTTTATTTAGCTGCAAATTTTTTTTTTATAGTCGCACGGAAAAGTTTTTGTAACGGACCTGATGGAAAGCCCAATTACAGTCCAGAGACAGTGACGACGAGGAAAAGATAGATGTCTTCTAGCCGTCGCCAGTGTCAAGCCGGTCTGACCAGATGCTTCTTCACACTACGTTTGAAGGACCCAATGTCATAGAAGGGAGGGGATACATGTACCGGAAGACCATTCCAAAGTTGTATGGTACGGCATAAGAAGGAATTGCTGAACCTTTTGGTGCGAGATGGGGTTGTGCTAACCGTCCATCCGTGGTTATGAAAACCGGCACGAGTGGTTCTCAAAAGGAAGGGGGAAAGTGGGATGAGGTCAAATAACTTTTCGGAGCATTTGCCATGATAGAGGCCATAGAATACGCTAAGGGACGCAATGTCTCTACGAAGTTGTATCGGTTCGGTGTCCTTCGTAACCTCCTGGCTGTCGATTATACGTAAGGCATGACGCTGCAGTTTATCTAAGGTTAAGTTTTAATTTATTATTTTAAACAAATATATATTATGCATATAAGCAATGATAGCCTAATGCGTGACAGTTGTACTGCAAAGGTCTCGAGTTCGACCCCAAGATAAGATACATCTAACTTTTTAAAGTTATGTGCGTCTTAAATAGTTATTTATCGCTAGCTTTAATAGTGGACGAAAATATCTTTAAGAAAATGCACGTCAGATATTTCCATGATGTTTTCAAAGATATGTCAAGTCTGCCAAGCCGCACTGGGCTAGCGTGATAGGTAATAGAGAAATTATGTGGTAAACAGTGACCTAACCTTTTCACGCTGAGAAGAGGTGCATGCAAATGGTAGTAATGGGAGTTTTTACACAGGTAATATTATTATACTTTATTAATTTTCAGCTCAACTTTATACAAAGGTTTATTTACCGAAATATTTGTTTGCAAAGTTCTCAAACGGCTTCAGTAATATTTTATAAGTTTTATCAATACCAAAAATCGAGGACAATATTTGTACATATTTGAGTACTGTGTGAGCAAGCAAAGACAACTTAATAAAATATTTATTTTAGTGCATATTTTCATATATTTACATCTGTGCACCGTCCACAAATTTCGTTTCGTGTATACGTGTTCTTAAATCCAATATACCATATTTTTAAAGAAATTCAAGAGTTATTTTAAATAGTAGTTGTAAAATATATTATACACTTTAAGTTATGAAATCAATCATCTTATATGAAACGAGATGGGTGTAAAAACCCAGGATTCCACCTTTTCGTCTTCATGTGACTTTGTGACCCCTATATCTCGGGGGTCTTTTGACCCACACGGCCCATATTCAAACTCGACCGAGGTATGACCCCAAGGTATCTGCACACCAAGTTACAAGTCAATATTTTTCCATTTAAAATATGTGACCCCTATATCTCAAGGGTCTTTTGACTCCCAGGGCCCATACTCAAACTCCACCGAAGGATAACCCCAAGGTATCTGCACAACAAGTCAATCGGTCCAGTGGTTCCGGAGCTATGCCTTTCACTAACATACAGACTCACAGACACACAAAGTGTTTTCATTAACCTCTTCTAAGAAGACTTAGAGGTTAATTACCATTAATTGTGGATCACATTCATTTGTCTTGTGTCGGATTTTAATCCACAAAACTTACTTATGTATAATATGTATGTATTTACAAAAAAATAAGTATATATGTATGTTTATCCATTGTCTAGTACCCATAGTACAAGCTCTGCTTAGTTTGGGCTAGATGGTGTTGTGTGTATGTGGTAGAATATTATTATTATTATTATTATTATTACTGCAGTAGCAGTGCCGAGCCTGTCTCTTAAACCATTACGGAAGTCCTGCAGCTTATCACTAATCAATCAAAAGAACCCTCCGGTCTTTCTCTGGATTACATAAAGACTTATTACTTAAGTAGCTTTTGACCGAGGCTTCGCTCACGTTAATTTAGAATTTGACAATCAATTCGGGTTGTACTCTGCTTGTAATAATATTTATACTGGGTGTAAGGGACAGTGTACCGAAAACTGAAATAGTAGATTCAGACCATTATTCTGAGTTAAAAATCGTTGGAATTTTTTTCAACAATCACAATTGCTTTTCTACAATTGTTCATTTTTCTGCCTGTCACATTTTCCTACAATACAGCAATGTAATTAAATGGTTGTGATTTAAATAGATCAGCTGTTTTTATGCGCGCGGAACGCAGAGGTCATTCGTCGAGTGCGATGTATTGGTAGCAATCCATTGCGTACCGCGTAATAATGTTAATCTATATAACATTTAAATCTTGCGCTTTTTTATTAATTGAAGTTTGCGTCGTGATAAGTACTTATAGAAAGACGTCTTGCTAAAGTTTTCGGTACGCCGTCCCTTACACCCAGTATAATAATATAATTCAATCACGATTCGAAAGACACGTGGCGCCATCTATTATCATACGAACGTTATTATTGTTTTCCTCGGGAACAGTAATGAATGTCGGGATGAAAGGTAGCCTATGTCCGTTTCTGTACACCTGACAACGTATATGCAAAATTTCAGGATGATCGGTTCAGTGGTTTAGGCGTGAAAAGGTAACAAACAAACAAACTCATTTTCGCTTTTATAATATTAGTTAGGATTAGGATAGGATTAGGATATTATTATTGTCTTATGTTTACGCAAATGTTATACATCGAAATTAAATACACTTTATACGGATTATATCGCGTTGTTTATTTTTTATAAAACACTATTATTACATAATTTTAAAACTTTAAACTGCTATTTTTTATAAAACACTATTATTAGATACATAATTATGGAAATTAAACTGCTATTGTTAAATACTTTTACTTCTGTTTAAGCTATTTAATTGATACAACTATTTAGATTTAATTTCGGTTGCTTTTCAGCAGCCATACACTCCCCGTGACCACCAAAAATAGTAGTTTAAAGTTTCAAAATTATGCAGTAATAGTGTTTTATAAAAAATAAACAACGCGATAAAATCCGTATAAAGTTTATATAATTTCGACTTATTACTTACTTTTTCTCCCGACATGAATTCCCTATTAAGACGCAGCGGCACACCGGCAGCTAGACACAATAGCTTTTTAATTATGCCTAGCATTCCAACAACTGACGAGTTATGATTTACTCGAACAAAGCCGTGAGAAGTGGAACTCTACAACTAGTAAATAGCAGGTAATTCTAAGAAATTTCTTGAACTCAGTCATTACATTCCTACCATTTACACAGAAACAGCATTCATAAGAAACACAGCTCATTACCTTAACTTAAAAATCTTCAGAATAAAACTGCAAAATGTGCGATTCTCTAACAAGTCTCAGGCGAGGCATCTTTTCACTGCATAAGCTATTTTAAAAGCTGAAACATCTTAAGCGATATTACAGTGGAATCTAAAAGATTAATGTTCATACACCAGCTAAAAATATGAACTTGTAAGTTGAAAAATGTTATGTTCTACGTGATTATTTTTGATAGAAAGAGCGAGGGAATTAATTTTTATTTTACTAGATTTTTATAGTCAGTCATTATTGTTTATCTGCATACCTAAAATGTTATGTTTTCCACGTTGGATACTTCTAAATTATCATTGTCTGACTGATTGCCTTAGTGGAACAGCAGTATCCCGAAAGCATCTGCGAGGTCTCAGGTTCTATTGCCGGGTATTATTAAAGTAATAGCAGCATAGAGTCTGAACTGCGTGCGATAGAAGGCAAGGGTCCTAAAATCTTAAATAGTGAAATTTGACTTTTGCCTGCCTTTTCGGGGAACGCGGCATGCGACTATGTATCTTCTACCTAGCCTTTATTATTACCAAGTCACTTGGGGTCGGCTTTCTAGTCTAACCGGATTTGACTGGATACCAGTTTTTACAAGGAGCGGCTGCCACCTGACCTCCGCAACCCGAAGGCTAACGATATCCTAAGGCTAGACCAGTGCCAGAATATTAGAGGGCACTCACTTCCCGATAACGACTGCCATAGACGTTCATGGTAGCCGGGACCGACGGCTTAACGTGCTCTCCGAGGCACGGAGCAGGCGATAATTGTCAATCAATACGCACATAATTTCGAAAAGTCATATAACTTCCGAAAGTCAGAGGTGCGCGACGTGGTACCTGAGACCCTCTGCATTACAGTCTGTTGGTCTCCCCACTGAGCTATCGCTGCGTTATGTATGCATGTATAATATTATGTTTTTTTAATGTTACGTTATATCTTGGGATATTGCCAATTACCTAGTGCAAGTAGAACATGGCAATCCCCAAATCCTTAACATAAGTAAAAGTTATTTTCTTTCTATTTAAAGAAAAAAGATGAAATGGTAGCAGGTGCCATACTTTTTAGTACGGCAAAGTATAGGATATTACATTTCATCTATTTATTTCATTAACTGACATATATTAGTGTTTTCGACATTACAAGTTATAATAATACCTCGATGGTGTAGTGGTTAGTGTAACCGACAGCCACGCCTGAGGTCGCGGGTTCGATTCCCGCACAAGTCAAACATTTGTGTGCATGAACATGGATGTTTGTCTTGGTCTGGGCGTTTCTATGTATAATATTATGTATGTATTTACAAATAAAAAATAGTATATAATTATGTATGTTTATCCATTGTCTAGTACCCATAGTACAAGCTCTGCTTAGTTTGGGTTAGATGGTGTTGTGTGTATGTGATAGAATATTTTATTGTTATAATTATGAAAAAAAGGAAACGTGAAATGCGTTTATGTTTTTATTTGATAAGATACTATTTGATGTTGCTGACTTAACTGCTTGTCCAGCGAATAAATGTAAAGTTTCAATAAAGCGTATATTGTGACCACATCGGTTGAAGGAAGCATTTAATTGTTATAAACAAATTTACTCACTAAATCATTAACTAAACACTGCATTCAGATTGCTTACTGCAACTTGTGACTTCATTATTGAGAAACTTTGACCGTATATACCAAATCGTACTAACAACTGGCACAACAAAACTCACCCTTATTTACATCACATTAAAGATCACAGAACCAGCAAAAATAATTGGGCTGAGTGCGCTTCAAGAAATTTACAAGGCATTGTTGTCTCAAACGTTTTGCAATGCCAAAACAGACCGTATGGCACTCAGATAAAGTTCAAAATAGTTCTGGTAATGAACATCGTATGTAAGTGGGGCGCTGCACGTATTTAGACGAAGTGATAAGACAACTAAAAACGTTATGCGAATTTATTTTTATTTTTCCAATTTTCCTGCTTATAAGGAAATTGTGCGCGAGTTGTTTTACAAAATTGGATGCATCTATTTATTTTATTGACTAGGTCTTTTGTAAAGGAGATTGTGTGAGTGTATCTGGATGAATTAAATTTATAAGATTGGTCTATTATGCTTATAAGCTGACCTGTGCATGGTTGACCAAGAAAAATGGATCCTTACAATGTTAATGCATAATAAATAGACCTCTAGTGCCCTGGAGTACATCGTTTGCTTTAAAGAAACCAAAAGCTTTATTTCAGGAACAGAACTCTGGATTTTATTGAGATTTTCTACCGAATGAAAACCCATAAAAGTAGTTTAATGGACACTTTATTTTCTCTAAGCCAATTATTTTTCCAAATATCTCTAAAAATCAATATTAAAACCAGCAAACGCGATCGCAGCGCCACTTAACTATTCTAAATGTAAATTTAAACTAACCAGCAACCCACACTAACACACTCGAAAATTTGATCAAAGTTAGTCCAGCCGTTTAAGAGGAGTTCAGTGACATACGCATATAGAGTCCGGCGGTTTCCCTAGCGTATAATCACTAAGACCTGGTTCCGATATTCAGAAACAAGTCATTTTACCTACGGACAGTTAATTGTTTACACATAGGTGTTGTTTGAACAATAATATGTCAAAATTTTATTCGGATAGCTGAAACGACTCGTTGATTGCAAGTGTTGCATTGTCAAAGGTATCTCTCGCGCAAGACAAGAAACTGTACAAGCAAGTGTAGTGATTCCAAGGAACTCTTACTTCTTAGGCGAAATGCAGTAATTAGCAATTCTGTAAGAGTTTTAAATCTACAGACGTGCTGTGTCCCTCTAATGAATTGGTACTAGCGATCTCTTCAAATAAAAGTAATTTGATAACAGGAATAACACTTAGGTAATTTGAAAGATAATTCATTGCAGAAGCAGCGTCCCAACATCTCTGCGATAAATAAAGGCAGTCACGAACCATATACGTGACAATGAAAATTAACCGTCTAAAATGGTTCCTGTGCATTCGTTTCATCACAAGTGCTCACTGCTCATTGGAGTGAGATTCAAACTCATGACAATAATCGTTATTAACGTCTAAGTTATCTTCGCTTCATTACCCTACACCTCTGAACTTAACAAGACTTTGATATTGTAGTTTTTACATACGAATAGATTAATTAGTGTTAGACGGCATAGTAGTAGTGGTGATTGCGATTGCGAACGTATAAGAGATCTCGGATTCGATTCACGGATCGGGTAACACTTTACCCGATCCGTGGGATTTTTTGTTAATATATTATCGATAGCAGCATGAAGTTTGGCCCTGGATCTGGTAGAAGGCCATAGGCTCGCCTCTATTACGAGCTACTTAAAACCTTACTTGGCGAAAAGCAGGTGTAATACAGCTCTGCCCTTTCCTTTCCGGTATATACCTAAGTGACTAAAAATATATGCGAATATCGAATAAATGTTCGAATCGATCGAATGTTGCATTCGGTGTATTCGAAATATTGATAGTTATCGGATATAGACACGAGTGGTTGTTATATATCAATAAATAAGGCACACATATTATATTTTAATTTTCCATGAAATCGTGGCGGTTCATATTATCACCTTTTTGATAAAAACATAAATAGAGCAACATTCCTAAGAGACTTAGAAACAAAGTATGTAGTTTTGAATTTAGAATCATTCGAATATACATACATATATTCGTTATCGTACATGTGTTGCTGCCGAAAATTCGCTAATGCCCGCTTGTTACGGCGTTGTTTTGCGCCTCTGGTCGCCAGAAAGCACTATAGTCTAGCAAACAGCCTGTACCGCCTCAACGGGAATCGGAAAATACGAGGCAATCTGACAAGAAACACGTTGGACTGTGGCAGTGGCCTAAGTAGAACAGTTTTACCGTAGAAATACTGTCGAAAATAGTACCATGTAGTAGGGCTCAAGAATAACGCTATTTAAGACTGCGCCGACCGAAATGTGCCAAAACAATGGTCACAGTTAAGTGAATAAAACCAACACTTTTTGTTCAATACAAGTATAAAATATACATTTACCATAACAATGAATGTGTTTACAATTACTCCGTGTAAAAAACATAAAATAATTAATATTTTCGCCTACAAAATTACGTAAATTTGCACGAAATGTATAAATAATGTAATAAGCTCGTGTTACGTGATTTTTAGATTATAACAGTAGAAATCTATCCTATTTTATAGCTTAAACGAAACATAAATGGTTAAATAACAATTTGTCCGTCCTAAATATTTAAGTTATTGGTAGACAATAAAGATACATATTTATCAAAAAAGCATTTCAAATTCTCCATACATTTTTACTATGGCGGCCGCGCGCCGATTTGAATATGCGCCGCATGAGCTCTGTCATTATCTGTCTTACCCTCGGCGTAGTCTTAAAGTAAAGTTGTTGAAATCATTATGAAATGATTCTTCAATTTTATTTCATTTATATGAATCTTCAAAAAGGATGCACTTTATAATATGTAATTTTATAATAATAACCAGTTTTAGTCTTTATATTCATTTAATTACAGGAGAACACAGATATTTAATTTTGTTCTGTTTATTTTGGATCTCCAACAAAGAATATACACTGTAATTTACAAATATTTTTTTACATAAGGATGATGAATATGTGGAATACACATTCGTCATCCTTATGAGAAAAATTATTTTAATACAATTATAGGAAACCACAGCATGCAATAAAAGGCAAATTGACAACTTAGATTAAAAGTAACAATTTAAAATATAATGTGGTTTATAAACATACTAGCTAGTGCCCGCAGCTTCGCTCGCATTAATTTAGAATTTGAAAATCAATTCGGGTTGTACTCTGCTTGTAATAATATAATTCAATCGTCATTGGAAAGACACGTGGCGCCATCTATTATCTCTCATTTTCGCTTTTATAATATTAGTTAGGATTAGGATTATTTCGTTTCATGTATAAAATATTCATGAAACTAGTGAGTATGATCTCATTTCTCTTTGATTTAAAGTAAATGTACCTACATGTGTCTATTTGTATTTACGTATTAAGGTTACGTAGGTACACGTAATTAAACTAGACGCGAGCCTATTACCGTTCAGCGGATGCAGGTCCATTCCGATATTAAGAGTCAATCTTAATCCTACTCACGTCTGTTTTCCGTAGGGGTAGGTAGAGGCTACATATTTTTATTTATTACTCTAATGGCGTATTTCTTTTGCTTAATTCACTCTCATTTCATTCTCATTCACTCACTTCATTGCTGCACGCTCGTTGATTCATGTAAATCTATATATTAATACGTGAAACGAAAACTTTGGATCCCTTTTTACGAAAATTGGGCGGACGGAGGAGTATGAAATTTCGCACACTTATAGTTTATACAGAGAAGAAGTGACGAATGCTAATATTTTTTTAAAATATGCATAAGAAATACATTAAATTAATGAAAAAACACTACACGCACACAACCATGCATTTGACACACGCAGTCGAAGCGCGTAACTATGGTTACATTTTTTTTTTTTTTTTTTTTATTTTGCTCGTCAAAATGACCACACTCCACCTGATGGTAAGCAGTCGTGTGGTCTAAGAGCAGTGGCCTCCACATCACCCCCACAATAGCCGAGGCGATGTTGAGGTCTCTACTTTGACGGCCTGAGAAGATGCTTTTTCACGCCCCGCTTAAAGAACCCAGGATTGAAGGAAGAAGGAAACAAGTGCCTTGGCAGAGAATTCCATGCCTTGGTCGTTCGGCAGAGGTATGAGGACCCAAACTTTTTGGTACGCGCTCTAATCGACTCTACCGTGTAAGGATGGCATCTGAGCCCAGCACGCGTTGTTCTGGATAGGAAAGGGGAGGACGGGATAAGGTGGAATAACTCTTCAGAGAATAACTCCCCGTGGTATATTCTGTAAAAACATGCCAATGAGGCAATGTCCCTACGGAGTTGCAGAAGTTCCAGTGAACTCGTGACCTCTGGATCTCCGATGATACGGACAGCCCACCGCTGTAACCGGTCGAGAGCGTCCAGCAAGTACTGCGCGGAGCCATCCCAAAGATGAGAACAGTACTCCATGCAAGGGCGCACTTGTGCCTTATACAATAGGCACAGTTGCCCAGGCGTGAAGAACCGCCTCACCCTGTTCAGAACTCCGAGTTTTCGCGAAGCTTGCTTAATGACGCTCTCAATATAGGTTTTCTGATTAAGGGAGCGGCAAAGATCCATACCTAAGATGGAGAGGATAATGACATAATATCGCACTCTTAATAAAACAGCGACTTAACTAAAAATTTATAAATAAGGCAATTTTAACTCTAATTGTGTGGCTATAAATTGTACTATTATATTTGTATTAAGTAATTGCAACAGAGTTTAAATTTGTTTAATCCATAATACTCAGATAAGTCTCTATTGTATTATAAGTGCGATATGTCAGCAATATCTTACAGGCAAACTTTGGTCGAATTTCGAGCACTAGGCGACCGCTAGTTATAATAAAAAGTCAAGATGCTGAGAATTCTGGGTTTAAGGTCGATTGCTTCACATCGTCGCATTTAAAAATATAGCAATAAAATACACGTTGTATTTTATTGCAATGCGACAATGTCAAGAAATCGTCCCGTCCCGTCCGCCACGAGAAAAAACACGTCACGTATGCTAAGACCTTTATTCTTCACACGGGATAAAAATTGTGAGATCCATAAATAGTCGTTCCCAGTAATGTGTTATGTTGTTACGATTTACGAGTATGTCGTTATATTGACACGAACTAACTCCTAACACAATCATTTTCACTTAAATGAGTCCCAAATGATCAGCAGAGCAGCTATAGCTGAGTGGGGAGACTAACAGACTGCAATGCAGAGGGTCTCGGGTTCGAACCCACGTCGCGCACCTCTGACTTACGGAAGTTATATGACTTTTCGAAATTATGTGCGTATTGATTAACAATTATCGCCTGCTTCGTGCCTTGGAGAGCACGTTAAGCCGTCGGTCCCGGCTGCCATGAACATCTATGGCAGTTGTTATTGGGAAGTCAGTGCCTTCTAATATCCTGACACTGGTCTAACCTTAGGGTATCGTTAGCCTTCGGGTTGCGAAGGTCAGATGGCAGTCGTTCCGTATAAAAACTGATATCCAGTCAAATCCGGTTAGACTAGAAAGCCGACCCCAAGTGACTTGATAATAATAAAGGCTAGGAAGAAGAGGAGTCCCAAATGAATAGTAATCATCTTTATAATAAACTTCGAAGATTCAAAATTCGAGAAAAGTCTACCTAAAAATACAAAACACTTAACCAAAACGGGCACCAAAGCTGGGTCTTGGGTCGACTGCAAACGAACAAACTTACATCAATTATACCAACAAAGCAAACTCAATTAACAATGATCGATTTTCACTCTAAGCTGATCTATAATCATTATCCTTTTATAAAAACCCGTGTTATTTTTAGACCCGCATGCAGTGTGAATTTCCAATTATCGCATTATAGACAGCGTTTCGTTTTAAAAATTAATGGATCGTAAGCTGTAAAAGAATGTCTGGTGTGTAAAGCGATGGAAATGTTACCAAAATGATGAAGCACTGGAAAGGGCATTAGTCCTACTTATATTATAAATGTAATGTGATCTTATATTGGATGTTTGTGTCACAATTATGCGTAAACTGTTAAATGGATTTGGATGAAACTTTAAATCCAGATAGACCATAACCTGGAATAACAGATAGGATATTTTATCTCTGTATACCCGCGTAAGTATCTTGCCCATGTAACCCACGCCAGGCACTTGCGTCATGTACGATCACCTATAACGAATATACTCCTTTTAACGTAAAACTCAAACATTCATGTTAATTGCTTTTCAAAACAATTTCCAAACATCTATTTTAAGAACATAACTGGGAGTTTATGTTAATTACCTTTAGCTATAATTAGAATAAGCAACCGGTGTATGTTAGCTATAAGTAGAATATTTTGTACAAATCTTACCAAGATTTTCTTTAAAAGCTCTAATAACAACACTTTAAGTCAAACCCAAGAAAAAAGAAAACGGGATTAAATATAATGATCTTCAAAAATAATAATTGGTCAGAAAATATTGCACAGCATAACGAGCATTTATACGCCTCAAATCACTGCATTCCGTCTCGGAAGTGTTAGGTTATGTTAGGTTCCTTTTTTTAAACCCACCCAAAAATAGGTTCTTCGCTTCGCGGGGCTCCTTCAACTTAGTTTGATCTCTTTAAAGGTTGCTGGCCATGAGTTGCTGATCAATTAGCTATTTCTGCTCACAGAAATACCAACACTATGCTAACCATTTAAATAACACCCAAAGAAAACTGCTGGAATTCATGGTACTTTAAGGTCATTTACAATAATGATTTAAATGTTAGAGTACTTTGAAATGAACTACACTAACATCCTAGTATTCTCTAAGGTAATACTCATTCACAGTAAAAGCACATATAGAAATGAGGCTAGTAAATGACCATAATATGACGTAGAACCTGAAACACTACTAGCAAAATTTTATGATACAGCTTTATCTACCTTTTTGTAATACATTTGACGACACAGATGGTTAGCGGCTTAAGGCCGGTTTTAGTGCTCGACCGACCGTCGGTGCGTACGTCGGTCGCGCTTGTCGTTTTTATGAAAATTCACAAGTCGTGACAGTGCTCGACCGACCGTACGCATGCGTATATTGCTACGCACTGCGTACGAGAACCGTCGGTCGAGCGCGTCCGCATGCATGCCGTCGGTCGACCGACGCGCTATGGAAACATATTACCGCGTTCAGAGCTCCACCGATCTGTGGGCCGACCGTACGGATGCGCGTATCAACGTCAAAAAAATCGAACTTACTATACTCTATTCAAATAGGCTTGAGACAAAAGGTAAACAAAGAAAGCAATGTTTCGAACAATAAAACATAAACAAATACTTGGTCAGGAGAGCACTGAATGTTACAAACTGACGATCGGTTATGTGTATCGTCAGGAACGACGGTACGCACTGACGGTCGGTCGAGCACTAAAACCGACCTAAGTTTCGCCTGGCCACCGCTACCGTGCTGAGTGTTGTGGGTTCGTTCCTCACACGGGACAATAAGTAGTGTGATCCACAAATAGTTGTTCCGAGTCTGGGCGTTCTTTGTGTCCATTGTTTGAATGTTTGTAAAGTCTCCCGAGACACAGGAATTATTCCAAGAGAAGTGGGTGGGAGTGACCCATAAAAAATATAGGCATGAGCAGATAAAAAAATACGAATCAAAGAAAAATTTAAATTTTCCAGTGAAACGAAAGCTTGCTCGCTTTTGCATATATTTATTAAAATTCTTAATTAACATTAACTAAAAATTAATTTACTAAGACATCTGCTAGGTCAATTATTAACTTGAACTGAAAATCTGTTAGTAAAACTAATTAAGCTACCAATTTGTTGAATAAAATAAATTAATTAATAGTTGCTTCGGCATTTTAGTTTGCTTTTTAACGAAGCAAACTATGCGATCGTCTAGAATTACCCAATTAATGCTTAAAACCATGATACAAGAAGTTTATCCATAAGGCGATGTTGGATATGACGTGATGCCCATTATAAAGATTAAAATAAGAATAAGATTAGAATATCATTTCATATACGTGTAAGCAATAGTAATAACGACATTATAGCTGAAATTTTTCGGACGGTGTATGTATTTAGATCAAATCCTAAACTTTGAAATAATATTGTAATAACATTTCTAATAATAAACCTCTTAAATATAGAACCTAGTAAATTTAATAATAAGTACAATAGTTCCTAACTGCTTTAAATACAGATACATAATATTATGTTTCATTTTTTCCTCTATAACATAATTTTATGTTTAATTTGATTTTGTTAGCAAGTTAGTTAAATTCTATGGGTTATACCTGAAATAAACGATTATTATTATTATAAACATGGATTTAATTAAAATTAAACAAACGTATATAAGTCTCCACAATCTGATTTTGAAATAACTTCTAGCGTTGATGTTGCCATTTTAGTCTCCCCGTGGCTGTCTTTATCTACTTGCCGTCCCTTATGTACTAAAGTAAATACTAATATTATAAAGAGGACAGATTTAATTTTTTTATTGTTTGTTTTGGATTTTTTTTTACGTAATCGAATGCATACACGCGTACATCTCCGCGGGGCGGCAAAGAGGTTATGTCGGACTCATCGAGGAAAGATGGCGACATCCCGATAATACCGACTAAACCTACCACGGTGTACCTCGACAAAACAAGAGTCAGCGGGACTGCGCGAATCACTTTCACATGCAATCGCGAACCCGCAAGAATTTAACTCAACACTACTCAACTGATTTGAAAAAGTCTTTCCCCATTAGAAAGCTATATTATCTCTGAGTGACATAGGCTATATTTTATTTTAAAAAAAGAACTACTTCCCCTAACCTATCCAACTTTTACGCGAACGAAGCTAGTTTTATAATAAAGATCTTTAAATTATCCATTGGTAAAGTTGGCTAATCATTATTTATAATTATTTCAAGTGGATGAACGAGGTTTTATCGTTTCGATACGGAGCCCTAACAGTCATAATAAAATATAGGTACGTCAGTTTATTACAAATTGAAATAGTGAGTCAATTATAAAATAACCTTTTACGAATCGAGCCGTGTGAATTTATTTATTGCATATACAGGTTGATTTTGAAATCGTGTAATTCCTTTTAACCACGCATTGTATAAAATTATTTTTTTCGAAAAATTAATGTACCGTTTTTTTCGTGAAATGGTTTCAGATAGTTATATGATAACCAACCGAAGCAATTTTAATTTTTTACTATTTAAAAAAAGCATATCAATAATAATTAATGTCGTAAATAATAACAGGCGGTCCTTTTTATTGTCCCTTATTATTTATGACATCAGTATTTATTTACTTTATACATACTTACCTATTACCTACTTTTTCAATGTATTCTTTTAATAAAATAGTATATATTATGCCATATTTTCTCTCATGGCTATCTATTTATGTATTATTTATTTCTTTATTTTGAGTGCACTATTGGCTGACCAAACGTCAATAATTGTGGTGTTCGCTGAAAATCAGCGCTGTGTAGTACTTGCAGCAATGCAAGTGCCACAGCATTATGCTGAGCGCATCACCGTTGTTTTTGTGCCGTCGGATGGGACGTGCATCTGCACATAAACATTTTATTTGTTTTTAAAATTTCTTTTTACTTCCATATTTTTATTTACTTTTTGTTATACCCGCATTCTATAATAATTGATGATGCATGTCATGATAGTACAAAAATAATTTTTTTTTCATTTCATTTCATTTTTTTCATTTCATTTTCATTTCAGTTATTGTTATGTTATTTTTGTAAATTAGTAAAATATTAAGAGTGTTTCGGGTGGTTAACATATGACTATCTGAAACCATTTCACGAAAAAATTCCGTACATAAATTTCTCCAAAAACATAATTCTAATAAAAAATATGGTCAGGGTTATTCTATATCACCAGTAGAATGCGTGGTTAAAAGGAATTACATGATTTCAAAATCACCTGTATATTCCCAGTTCTAGGAATTGTAAATGAATCTGGCATTGCAAAAAGCTTTATTCAATAAATTCTGGAAATTTGCACAGTAAATATTTAAACTATATATACTAATATAATAAATATATTCGTATAGTTTAAATATATAGCAAGTAATGTTAATAGCAGCGATAGCCAGTGGGAGACCGTTGGACTGCTTGCTTAAACGATGAAAGTATACATCGTGAGGAAACCTGCATGTCTGACAGTTTGCCAAGGTGTTTATGAGATTTGTGTATCCTGCCAACACGCACTGGGCCAGCGTGGAAAAGGAGCGGCGCAGTAATCATAAACGTGGGTAAAATCGCGATGGACAGATAGTAGAATAAACAAACGTCCTAGACAGAAGAGTTTCTTGCAGGTATAATCTTATAGGTTCAGCCTTGCTCCTGAACCTAGCAACTGACCTAAATATAAATTCAGATAAATCACTAAACTTTGACGTTTTATAAGTGTAACTTTGTGACCTACATGAATAACTGATTTTTGAATTGACTTTGACAATTCTAGTAGCAAATCACGAGTCCCGATAAAAGTTGTAGAAGTCTGGAGACAGCCGTATTTATACAAATAAATGAAATTTAAGATTCATTAATAAATTAAAAAATAATTCTAAACCACCAGTAGAATGCGTGGTTAAAAGGAATTACACGATTTCAAAACCACCTGTATAGGCAATAAATAAATTCAAACGGCTCGATTCGTACAAATTTAATTTACACAAATAAATGAACGATTTATACAAAGAAATGAAATTTAAGTGTCTGTTTGTAATGTCAAAATAAACATAACATTTACTAAATGCATATGAATGTATATATATACCTACGGCAGTTATATAAAAAAAACAATTTTAAAATGTTAGTCAGTCTGTTTGTTTGTTCTGGCTAATTTCTGAAACGGCTGGACCGATTTGACGGAATTTTACTGGCAGATAGCTGATGTTATAAGGAGTAACTTAGACAAATATAGGGTTGCGCGAAAAACAAACATTCCCGCGGGCGAAGTCCCAGTTAACAGCTAGTGTGAAGTAAGATTGACAAAACGATAATAATGTTTCTTTTACTTTTGATACCATGGCGTGTCAAAAAGCTTTTCCAATAAATTCTACCCTTCCTTCTTATCAAGTACCTACCTACGGAACGTATTTGGCCGAGTTACAATTATTTATGTCGCCACGAACCTAATAGTTTTGCAACACAAAACGTACCTCAGACAATTTCCTAAGGCATGTATTTTTTCTTTCTTTGGGTTTAAATTCTTGAAGCGGATAGAAGTCGCCCATTTTAATATGTAGCCTTAACTAAATAGCTTGTAACGACGGATTTTCAATAACTATGATACTGAAACAAAACTATTTTGGTTCATTCATCTTTATCACGTTTTCTAGGTCGCTTAAAGAGTTTTTTCTGACCATTCTTTAAAATGATATGATCGAGTCAGAGAATGTTTGTACAAGTAAGCCTTTTTCAACGTTCCTATTAAAAATCGTATCTTGTAAAGTGAAGACTGCCATGACACTTACGCAAAGATGGTGGCATACATGTTGCACAATTACCATTTGTTGAACTCTCATCGCTGTACAGTCAGCGACATAAGTCCATAAACATTCCCGAGATTTGATGTGCCTTATCACACACAATAATAGCAATTTCTCATCTTTTACTACAGTAATAGTTTAAAGATAGTTATTTAAATCACAATTTATTACTAAATAACAATAATAAGTAATGTTCAGCTACTTATGTCGCTGTAAGTACCTGTCCTGGTATAAATTATAGACAAATTACACAAGCAAACAGATTATATTAAAAATAATAATATCAGCCCTGTATTAAACTGTCCCACTGCTGGGTACAGGCCCTCTTCTCAGTGTGAAAAGGGTTAGGCGATAATCCACCACGCTGGCCCAGTGCGGGTTGGCAGACTTCACATATGTTCGAGAACATTATGGAGAATTCTCAGAGATGCAGATTTCCTCACGATGTTTTCCTTCACCGTGAAAGCAAGCGATAATTAATTATTTAATATGCACATAACTTGGAAAAGTCAGAGATGCGCACCTTGGGTTCGAACTCGAGACCTCTGCGTGGCATTCCAACGGTTTCCCACTAGGCTACCACTGCTATATACCACAAAACAGTCTATAATGAATTATAATTAGTTCCATAATTAACTGTTGAAATCGTTAATTAGTTTTAGAAAATAAAATTAGTGCAATTTTACTTTATTAACGGCATGAAATTAAAACGTAGTAGGTTATTTACAGACAAAAATATATAGCTACCCCATCTAGACACGCATACATCCCTGACCTTTCACGGTCGTGCCTCTGTCCATGAAGTGTGTCAGACCTTTCAGCTTATAATACCTAATTCCAATCGATATACTAATAATATTATATAGTCAGTTATTATATAGTCTTAATATTAGTTATTATTAAGTAGTAACAAGATAGCATGCGCTTGTGAGTCAATACATAGAACAGATGCTGTTAAATATCTCGGTGTCATCTTGGATGACAAATTAAAAATTAAATTTTAGAAATTACATTGTTGCACTTTCGGCTCGAGTAAGAAAGGTCATTGGTGTGGTAAAAGGTCTACGAGATGTGGCATGTATGAAGACACTGAAAGCAGTATATTTTGCCCTATGTCAGTCTCTCATTATGTATTGCATCACCTGTTGGGGTAGTACACCAAAGACGTTTGTTATTCAAGTTGAAAGAGCACAACGCTCTGTCTTAAAAGTGATAATGAAAAAGCCATTTAGATACCCAACGGCGAACCTCTACCAGGATAGTAAAGTGCTGAGCGTGAGACAGCTGTTTATATTAAAAACGTCACTTGTAGTACATAAAAATACACTAGCTTCTCCTGAATATGCATCATTGATAAAACAAAGAGTATATCGGCTGCCTATTCCACAAGTACATACTACTTTTGCTCATCGGTATGGTAAGTTTATTCGAGCTCATATATACAACGTTGTAGTTAAGCATTGTCTAATTAAAAATAGATCCGTACATGAAGCCAAGCAGGTGATCTTTAAATGGTTGTCTACCCTTACTTATGATGCTACTGAAGACATAGTTAAGATAATATTGTGAACATAATATTTATTAATTGTAAACTAGATCTCAAATACAATCAATATTATATAATAATTTGTAAGCGCAATATTTTCGACTAAGATTAATTATTATAGATATAACGTGTTAATGTACACATATTTTCCGTGATATATTTAGAAATTTGTAATTATACATACTAGTTTAAGTAAAGGAGATATGCAACAAACCCATACAACTTCGGCCTCGCATGGACAAAAATAAAACTGTATGTTTTATGAAGAACTATTAGTATTCTATAACCTTGTGTAATTTCAACATGCTATCTAGCTGGGTTTCAGATATATAAGGCATCCAAAATGAACAGAATTGCTCCGGTGATACTTTGGCACAAAGCAAATTTTCAAAGTTAATTTATTAATTATACTTGTTTCTATCTAAAAACCTAAAATAAGTTTATATCTGGTTTACAGAGTTCACTAGGGTAAAACTAGTTACTTTACTAAACTCAGGTAGCAGTGCTCGCTCTGCATTGCAAGCACCCAACAAATAGCTATAGTTACTATTCATTTATTGTTAAAGCTTAATTAATAGTCCAAGAAACAAAGGCTAAAGTAAACAATAGTATATTTTGGTATTAGTTTATTAGTCTCCAACCACTACATTACCTTATTTATGACTAAACATACTATCGAGGTGCGGTGCAGGAGGTGCTACATTATTTTGAAACCTTGCCCAACATAAATACCATATGATGGACATTATATGTGCACAGCAGTCTACTTTTCTTCTGCCTACTATGCAGTTACAGTAATGCTGTATAATAGCATTTCTACCTCTTAGAGGGTTATCAATTAAAATGTACACATAATATACTATACGGCTTACATGCCTGGATTGTATTTTACTGCTTAAAATCCAGGCATTTGTACTTTATAGCTCTCTCATAACATTGTCACATCACGAATGATAAATGACAATGAAGATCGAGTGTCCAACGAAAAGTGTCGTCACTACCACATATTGAATAATGCCATTACATTGAATTGGTCAATCTATTGATTAGTAAAATAAATCACAACATTAATAAATTGATACTATTGCATCCCTGTTCAATCCACATAATATGTGGAGTTTTACTAAGACAAGTAATATTATTACTTGTGTTAGTTAAAACTTAATTTAATATAAATAATAATGTTTCGTAATAATTTCACTTATAAAAAATACCCTCACTGGCAATGTTGTCCCAAGCCACAATGGTTTACTGAATCAATAAAATGTAAAAAAAAAACCTTTTTCCCGCTAGGTACGGTTAAAAGAAAACGATGGCGACAAATAAAATATTATGAGACATTTTTACAATAAATTATATTCTTGTCCACTAAGGCCGTAATTTGCACACCTCCTTTCATCAGATGTAAACCTAAACGTCTTAATCCTTTTTATCTATACATACTACCTTATATATTTATTTATATAATATTTATAATTATTGTATGTATCATATTGTTTTACAATACACACTCATTACATATTTACTGTTAATATGTATATTATTACAGTACTTGAAACACTTGATTTTTATTTCTCATTAATTTTTGTATTATAAATTTTATTTCTTTTTACTTATAACTTTTTGTATTATGTAATTGTTTCGGGTTTTCACGATACAGGCTTGCCTAGTGTGAAAAACACAGAAGTATTTTTGTTTAATTTTGCCAGCGCTTGGCAAATTACTTTATTTTATTTTATAGTGTTTTAAATTGATAAGTTTTCTAATTTGTTAAACGCTGTAAATAAACAATTTTTCAATTTTTTTTTTTCAGTATATTATATTTTTATAAGTAGCTTCAATATAATAACTGTTTATATTTGATGCAATTACTGTAAGAATATCAGACGAAAGAGACTGGATCTCGCAACACAGGGTATCCTAGTGCGGGATTCAGTGTCACGTCTAATTTTGTGTACTTTTATCTTTTTTTATTAATCAAATAAACTTTTTATTATATACATAATTATGTCCTGTTTATACAGCTAAATTTCAACACATATATTTTACTGAGAAATGAGCGTCAAAGCTCCCTTTTGTAAACGCTCATATTCGACAAAGGGGGCTTGGACGTTCATTGTCATCGAAAACAATAACATTTAAGTGTACTTTAATATGTTTGATGATTTTAGCTTCACATTCACATCTTCCAGGAAGCTCTTTCACTCATGTATCGTGTACCATTCGCATATCGTGGTAAAATAGTAAAATTTTTGTAGTATATATATATATATATATATATACTACAAAATATACTAAGTATATATGTATATACAATGTCTTACACCTATATAATATATCTCTCTAAACTATATTATACCAAGAATAAAAGAAACATTGACGCGTCAGTCTGACCGCATACCTTTCGCTCACACATGCAATTACAAGCCTCGAATAGAGTTGCAACCACACGCCTGAGTATTAAATGGAATCCAAAATAGATAGTATGTAAGACTCGCTAGCTGAACCTCATGTGCTTCATTAATTGACAAGCATTTTCTTGCAACTACACTTTGCCTCCATGTGATTGATGTGCATCACTCTATCTAATTATATTAAAGGACTAGCTGTTACCTGCGACTTCGTCCGCGTAGATTTTAACTAAAAAGTGTTTGTCTCCGCAGAACCCTATTTTTTTCTAAAATCAAAGTAGTCTAAGTTACTCCTTATAATATCAGCTATCTGCCAGTGAAAGTCTCGTCAAAATCGGTTCAGTCGTTTCGGAGATTAGCCGGAACAAACAGACAGACAGACAGACAAAAATTTTAAAAGTAGATGTTTTGGTATACGTACTTTATATACTTTCATATGCATTAGGTAAAAAGCTGTTATTTTTTATAGGGGATTGGCATTGTACTCCTAAACACAGGCTATTCAGTAGCCTATCGAGGAGAACAGTACTCTACCCATAACTTATTGTAGATTACGCATACTGTCAACTAAGAGTATAAATGAATACCTGTAACACATAATAGCCTAAGTCAATGTTAACCTACAATCTCATTTCTGTAAATAAATAAATTATTATTGTTATTATATTTTGACATTACAAACAGACACTTCAATTTTATTTATTTGTATAGATGTATAGATGATTAACTGACTATCTAGTTCTTCATATTTTTTCTTTATCTTTTTTATAAAGAACGACTGCACTAGGAACAAATCCTGTGCTGCGAGGGACTTTACAAACATCCAAACAACGGACACATAAAACACCCAGACTCAGAACATCCATTTGTGAATCTCACTTTGTCGCGTGTGGGAATCGAATCCACAGCACTTGGCGCAGTGGCAGCGGCAAACGACCACTTAAATCTACTATTACGCCTCATAAATCACAAAATTATCAAAAGATATTTATTTCTTTAGGTCACAAAGTAACACTTATGAATGTCAAATATACAGCTGAATCCGCATAGCCTAGCCCGTAGTCAGGTATAGTGATCCAGTACTCGCTAATAGGTATGCCCTCACTACGTTTATTTTCTTTAATCCAAAGAGTACCTATACGTATTTTTATTTTACTAGCGGTCACCTAGTGCTCGAAATTCGACCAGTTTGCCTGAAAGATATTGCTGATATATATGTCATTATATATTGTTATATGTAACCATAGTTACGCGCTTCGACTGCGTGTGTCAAATGCATGGTTGTGTGTGTAACGTGTTATTGATTGAAAATAATGTATTTTTACGAATAATTTTAAGAAAATATTGGCATTTGTCACTTCTTCTCTGTATAAACTATAAGTGTGCGAAAATTCATACTCCTCCGTCCGCCCAATTTTCGTAAAATGGGATCCAAAGTTTTCGCTTCACGTATTAATATATAGATACTAACTCTAGCCTGCAACATCGTGCGCTTGGAAATTGGAAATTTTGATATCGAACTCGAGACCCTGTGCGTGGGATTCTAACGGTCTGTCACTGGGCTATCGGTGCATTAACATAGCAATGGAGCAATAAATCGACATAATATTATGCACAAATATGGTTTATGAAGCCAAAGAATGTCATAGGCATTTTTTTATCTATACTAATATTATAAACTACAAGAAATTTTTTGCTTTGTGGAACGCGCTAATCTCTGGAACTACCGGTTCGAACTGAAAAATTCCTTTAGTGTTGGATAACCCATTAATCGAAGAAAGTTATAGGGTACAAACAATGAAAAATGTTGCAAAAACGGTGCTAATTCTCTTAATTAACACGAACATGCATAGTGTTTGCTGACTCTGACCACAGTCAGCTTGTGACCAAGGCCGGTGTAACCTGGTCAAAACGTCAAGCAAAATACAATCTTAGTTTGAATGAAAAATTAAGTTCGATGCCTCAAAACCGGCAGTCACGTGTTTCAGATCTTATCAAACTTGTATATAATATGTTTAATTGTTGACAAAATATAATCGAACTTTGAAGTAAAATACGTCACGTAAGCGCCTTTATTCGCTCAGGTGGTTTTTGATTAAACATTCTATCGAACTGAATATCCACGAACATTACATTATGACTGCCTGAGTGGCTCAGTGGTAGTAAATGTGACTGTGGAGGATTAAGTTCCGGGTTCCGGCTCTTTCTGTGAAGATACTCTCAGTAGCAACAAAGAATATGAAACAATGCCTGGTAGTAAGCAATAGGCTTGCCCGCTATTACGTAACCTATATCCAAAGCTTTTAGAGTTCGAAAAACTCTTATCAGCTTTGTCCGTCCGTACGTCTGTTATACAACTTTCAACTCAAGAACCGTAAGAGCTAGAGACTCGCGGTCAGCGCCATTCGACTCAGCATAGTCGATATCCCCCCGAAATGACTATGACCTTTAACTTCTGACCTCACGTGACCTTTGCATATTGCTTGAACCATGTTTTCGAACTCAAAGATTTACGGCAATTCATTGCCGTTTCTCACTTGTTTTTTTATGGTATAGGACGCAAGCGAGCAGACGGATCGCCTGATGGTAAGCGATTACCGCCGCCCATGAACACCCGCAACACCAGAGATGTCACAAGTGCGTTGCATTCCTTTTAAATTTGCCTCCACCAGAAGGGGGGGAGGGACGGTTTGGCCTCCGGTACCCTCACCCACTTGACGAAACACAAAGCAAACGCTATTTCACGCCGGTTTTCTGTGAGGCCGTGGTATCACTCCGGTCGAGCCGGCCCATTCGTGCCGAAGCGTGGCTCTCCCACGGTGATCAAATGTGGTTTTAATACAGTTCTGCCCACCTATTCTTGGCTTGAGACCATGCATGTAGCCTTATTTAATTAAAAAATACATATTTTGATCCCAATGATCTAACAAACATAAATGTGGTTGCCTGTAAGTAAATGAGTGCAAGGCATGTCTGTAAATTATTATTAGATCTAAGAAACGTGTATCATTTGTTGGAACAAATATAAAAAGCAGTAACTTAATGATTTTAATAATGAGAAAAAAATTTATAAGCGAAATCTACACATCTACTTAGACAAATAAATAAAATTAAGTGTCTGTTTGTAATGTCTAAATAACAGCTTTTTATCTAATGCATATGAAAGTACATATATAAGGTACCTATACGAAAACATCTATTTTTAAAATTGTTGTCTGTCTGTCTGTTTGTTCCGACTAATCTCCGAAATGGCTGAACCGATTTTGACGGGACTTTCACTGGCAGATAGCTGATGTTATAAGGAGTAACATAGGCTACTTTGATTTTAGAAAAAAAATAGGGTTCCGTGGAGACAAACACTTTTAAGTTAAAATCTGTGCGGACGAAATCGCAGGTAACAGCTAGTTTATAATATACTAACAGACAGACAGACAAAATTTTTAAAAATAGATGTTTTCATATAGGTACCTTATATAATTTCATATGCATTAGATAAAAAGCTGTTATTTTAACATTACAAACAGACACTTAATTTTATTTATTTGTATAGATATAGATTATACGTTATTGATGATAACTGCATTAAAATCAAACAAATATATATTTATACACGTATAATATGTATTTTATCGATGATATTATTGTTATTTGCCGAATAAGGCAACTAAGAAAAATTTTACTATAATTTTAAAAGATAGTACGTATTCCTAAAAGCTACGACCACATAAACCGTTTTACCAAATTCTGTCTATATTCACGACTTATTAATTAAAGGGGATCAAACGAATTGCTAAAACGCAAGCAACCGGAAAAAGGATAATTTAAAACGAACGCGTTAGGCCGCCTGCACACAGCCGACTTGACGGCTTAGCCGCGACTTTAAAGATGATTTCGTAAGGATTTGCACGTATATATGCGTCTGGTTTGGATAAATTGGGTGATAAATCGGAGTGTTCTGCGGAAATGGCGGTGTATTATGTGACATTATTAATATTTGAGCGGCAGTTTTTAACTTATGAATTGGATGTTCATTCGTGTGGAGATGTAAAGGATTAGTCAAAAGGGGATAAAGATAAGATAAGATAAAGATATTTATTTTGTAAAACATGAGTAACAATTTAGTAGGTACATGGTAGTCAGTTTTAAAATAAAGATCTGCATGTTTTGCCACTTGTGGCGTACAAAAATTATATTTGAATGCACGAGACACCAAAGAAACTAGAAATTAAACGTTATTAAACTTATTACTAGATTAATTATATATAAAATAATTGTTTTTATGCACGAGACAGCCAACTTAAAAATAATTAATTAAATATATTTTAGTGCACGAGATAAAGGCTACAAAAAAAAAAATAATAATATGATGGGTGACAGTTAATACCTCTTATGAGATACCTACTACCACTCTTGAATGATTGGAATTAGAAATGAGGTTATTGAAATCTTGAAAGGGGATTGAAATATCTTTATATTTGGATAGCGAAGGGAGCAACGGTTGGCTGGCCGCTACAGTGCTCGTGTCAAGTATTCTGGGTTTGAATTTCACATAAGCTAATTGCGTAATCCAGGAATGATTGTAAAGTAAGTACTGTAAGTTTAGGTGTACTTTGTGATCTAAATTGTATGTTTGGAAAGTCCAAAGATTTATAAATAAATAAACTGGGACTTAAAACCATATATAGAGCAGCGATAGCTCAGTGGGGAGACCAACAGACTGCAATGCAGAGGGTCTCGGGTTCGAACCCATGTTGCGCACCTCTGACTTTTGGAAGTTATATGACTTTTCGAAATTATGTGCGTATTGATTGACAAATTATCACCTGCCTCGTGCCTCGGAAAGCACGTTGCACGTTAAGCCGTTGGTACCGGCTGCCATGAACATCTATGGCAGTCGTTATTGGGAGAGTGTCGTCGACACAAGAGATCCCACTGGGTCGAAGTGTCGCCGGTCTGCACTGACTGGCCCCCACATAAGATAAGATAAGATAAGATACTTATGCCGCTGGTTCAGCGACCTAAAGTTAGTTAAGTTATTTAATTATTCTTAATAATTTCTGTGTCGCGGAGAACTTTACAAACATTCGTACAACGGATACGAAGAACACACAAACTCGACACAACAATAATTTGTGGATCACACAAATTGTTCCATGTGGGGTTTGAACCCTCAACACTCGGCGGCAGTGGCGAGGTGACCACTACTCCATCCCTGCAGTAAGTGGATATTACCTTCGATATTAAATTACACTGGTCCTGTCTATTTGTGCCAAGGCAGATCAATATGGGCTTTTGCCTATTATAAATATAATAATAATATAATATAATATTCATAAATTATTATTATTTTTTTAAATGAAAGCTTCTTTAGCGGCGTTGTGCACTTTTTTGTGATGGGTAAAAATGTTAAACTCGCGTCAGGACACGTGACCTGATCGAAAATTCGTAAGACGGAGGGAGAATTGTCAAACTCGCGTCAGGACACGTGACCTGATCGAAAATTCGTAAGACGGAGGGAGAATTGTCATGTTTGTGTACGATAAATGAATATTGTATTTTACCACATAAATTATAGTACTTTTATACTGATAATTAAAGCAATTCGTGCAAAATTATTGCCTAACCATTCCAAAATATCAAAAATGCACAACGTTAATATTCAAGTTTTCACTTCTGCCGGCACTCCCGGAGTGCAACCCGTTGTTTTTTTTTTGTAATTATGTATTATCCTTTATATCTCCAACACCAATTATAATTTAGCATTAAACCTAAGAGATTATTTATTCCGATTGTTTATTAAAATTGTTTAAGAGCTCTACCCGGCTAGAAACTTATCAAATTGTTTTCTAGTTAGCTGCGTGGACTAACTGCAAGAGAATACCTACTATGGTTTTGTTGTTATAGTGGCATAGTTACCACGTTATATACAGACAAGCATAGTATAATCACGTTGTCTTGGTTAGAAATGTACAATACCAGTACGAGGTCTGGAATCCAGAACTATAAATCAAAGGAAGAATCGAGGTCTTTAGCCTCGTGCTTCAGAGCGCAAATTGAATTAGCAGCATTACGTGAATACCTATTGCATACAATACACAGATTTAAAAGCCTTACATTAACCTGATTTCATTGAAGTCTGGTCCGGAATTAAAGTATAGTCAAAAGCCCACGGGTCAGTAAAACATTTTCGACGCTTGGTTAGCTACTAAACAAACAAACCAACGAAGAAGAAAAAGCAGTCACGATTGAACTTAAATAAAGACCACCCTCTAGGCATCCTGTGGTATTACCTCAAAACTTTCGAGACGTAATAAATTATTTAACATTTAAAACCGTTACCTTAGAATCACAAACATTATATAGAATTCATATTTTGCAGCTGTTTCCCAATTTTGCCTAGATACAGCGAATCTTGGCCCTAAATTCCCCTCTTTAATGGTCTCTTTAATAAGTGGCTCGTTTTAACTTTATCCTGCATTAATCACAGTTGCCGAACTCTCTAAGTGTCGATTGTTTTATGTTTTTACACTGCTATTGATGACACAGGTTGCTGGAGAATGTTTAACAAAATGTTCAGTATGCTGGTGTTCCTATTGTGGTACCTTATTTGTGTGAGTTTGTTTATTCGATTCTGAATCGATAAAACAAATGTGTTGTCCTTTAAAACTAGTTATTAGAAAGGACATTTCCATGAATCTAAGCTTTTTGGACTTATCATGCAAATTTGTAGCATGATCAGAATAACATTATTTATTGGTTCTATTTCTATAAAAATACTGATGCAATTTTGAAATACAATATATAGAAACCTTAACTATCTGTAGATCACAATAAAATCGTTACAAAACAAGTGCTCACTGGACAACCTGCGCAGTATATTAAACACTAGATGTTCCCGCGGTTTCACCCGCGTTTATCGTTACTGCGCCGCCCCCGTGGGTCGTAGAGTGATGTTATATAGCCTATAGCCTTCCTCGATAAATAGGCTATCTAACACTAAAATATTTTTTCAAATCGAACTAGTAGTTCCTGAGATTAGCGCGTTCAAACAAACAAACAAACTCCTCAGCTTTAATAATCGACAATGTTATTGCTTCTTGCAGAGTGAATAATGCGTTAATGATACGCGATGATATAAAATTGCTGAAACTAAATTTGAGGCAGCTTATAAAAAAATCACAATTTCATGTCTATCGCTATTGCTATTCAACAAACATCATCTAGTCTTATCATGTAACAAACTTCTTACAGATTCAAATCACTTTCATCTACATGATATTTATAGATGCCAAATCTCAAAATAGACTTGTGCCACTTTACAAGTCAACTAGAACAACGGCAACCCTTTCCTTCAATCGACTTTTAGTACGTGACTTGAATGTGGATGCTTTGATACAGTCTACATTTTGCTCAACACAGATATCTACGTGTAAACCGCATTCTTAGTGGATAACAGCTTTTTTTATTTGAGTACCTTGTTGATCCGTTGTTATGAGTATAAGGGAAACTGCTTATTGCAAAGTCTTAGATGCAAATTATCTAATATGAGTAGCAGCGATAGCTCAGTGGGGAGACCAACAGACTGCAGTGCAGAGGGTCTCGGGTTCGAACCCACGTCGTGCACCTCTGACTTTCGGAAGTTATATGACTATTCGAAATTATGTGCGTATTGATTGACAATTATTGCCTGCTCCGTGCCTCGGAAAGCACGTTAAGCCGTTGGTCCCGGCTGCCATGAACATCTATGGAAGTCGTTATTGGGAGAGTGTAGACACAAAAGATCCCACTGGGTCGAAGTTTCGTCAGTCAGCACTGACTGGCCCCCACATAAGATAAGATCTAATATGAGTACACTTTTGCATTGTTCAGCTTTGGAGAAGTTTTTTGTAACATACCTTCGTAATCTTAATATTATTTTTACTTACTGATTGTCAATGTATATTTTAAAAAAAATTATGTACCTAGTGGAATACAAATTAGCTGCATTGTAAGGATACACATACATAAATAAATTTGCAAATTGTATGCTTGTCCTTCCGAAACATTTTGCAAGCAAAAGCAACAGCTATGACTGTAACGAAAGACAGAATATCATAAATTTATATAAGCATAAAATAATTTTTTCGTATGTAAGATATGTTAAAGCAATATATCGTCTCGTGTGAGGCCGCGGGACTGCCACGTAGAGGTTCCAAATTCAATCGCAATCACCTTCGACATTTCCAAGTTATGAGCGTATAAAAAAGTTAACTATATCTTGATTTACCGGTAAAGGAAAATATCGTAATGAAAACTGTATGGCTAAAAGTTCTCCACAGCTACAGACCGTGGCCTACAGAGACCCAAGGCTAGCAGTGCGATAGGTTGCTAGTTTTACTATTAGACAATAATATTATTTGTTTCTTTGTAGAAATGTTATGTATCATAAAATGTAGGCTTTTTAGTTAATAGATCCCGCTCTTCCTGGAGCCGCGGGATCAAATGACCTAATGCATATTTTAAATCGGTCAACTAATCCCGTTTCATAATTTTATAAGCTTGAACTGTACAACGATTTGATTTATACTGTGATGTAGTTCATTTATGTTTAATAAATAAATACATTATTATCTTGCAGGAGACATTAATACATATAATTTTTGAAGTGGAAACTTCTTTAGGCGCGTTGAGCACTTCTTTGGTATATAAAAATCACAGAACTTGCGTCATCGTCACGCTTCCACGCTTTCCATTTTTGAATTATTTTAGAATATTAACAATATCTCAGAAATGGTGCGTCCTACGCAAAAAATAACGAAATCCCAATTTTTTTTGTAGGGTGTAGTCATGTACCTTTAAATTTATCCATCCAGAGCCCATTCCGATTTCAAATATAACTATACCATCTAGGTAGAGACTGCATAAACTAAATTGTTCGTTTACTTATCTCACTGTGTGTATAAGAACAGTTTGAAGAAAGATTAATCGTAGCCAGAGAAATTTCGCTTGCCATTTGTCATATCCTGGCTTATTGTAACTTTTTATAGGTCATCAAAATTTTATAAAGCCTGACAATTATTCTACGGTTATCTTTAAGTATCTCCTTGGTCTATTTGTATGAGTTTGCTTAAGTTTACTGTTTATTTTGGGATGCCCGGTTTGATACTCAGGTTGAGGGAATAGCTATTGAAACTAATTTTGATATACGTTAATAGACTCTACTTTATATGCCTGAAGGGTAGGAAAAGGTATACTTAGATTATACTTAGATATTATACTTAGATTTCGGTAGCTATACCTTTAGGTCCCAAGGAATAGAGGGTCGAGGACGGAGAGAGTCACCTACCGGCAACAGTTTCAGACTCCATATGTCCAATCCAATATATATGTAGAGATCATTCTGATAAACTAAACGAAAAGTACTAGGGTCAAGAAGAGGAGTTACTATGCGTGGACAAGCCCGATGTCAACTATTTGGTCATCGTAAATGAGTTGGCTTGCCTACTATCTACGCAACCGACTTAGTTTTAACAAAAAGTAAGGGTTCTGGTTGCTCATATACTTTCCCTTTTTCAAACCGACTTCCAAAAAAGGAGGAGATTATTTCATCTCAGTTTATTACTTTTACCTAGTATCGGCAATGTGGGCACCAGGCACAGTTTTACATACCGTGATGTCACTGAGAAAATCTAAGCAGGTAAACTCAAAAACATTTTGTCTCAACCGGAAAAAGAACCCAGCACCTCGCACAATAGTAGCTTTCACTGCCATTGTGCTACTAAGGCAAACAGTTATTATTTTGTTCCTACGCGATGTAGGAAGTCCTATTCTTAGTAGGAATAAAAATTCGTAGATTTAACTACCAATAGTAAAGTAAGGAAACCCTAATTTAATAAAATAATTCCTGGACTATGATGCTTTTTTTTTTTTTTTAGTTTGCCTGTCCAATGACCACACTCCATCTGATGGTATAATCCATATTAATTAAACATTTTTCAGAGAACTCTTTTGAGGTTGACACTCGCAAAATTCGGCGAATTGCGAATGGCATGAAATTGTAAACCAAATGTTAATTCTATTCCCTATTTTATTTTATAACTAGCTGACCCGCGCAAGTTCGTCTGCTTCACATAAGAGAATTTTCCCCGTTTTTCCAACATTTCCATTAATGTTCCGCTCCTATTGGTCGCAGCGTGATGTTATATAGACTATAGCATTTCTCGATAAATGGGCTATCCAACACTAAAAAAAATTTCAATTCGAACCAGTAGTTCCTGAGGTTAGCGCGTTCAACCAAACAAACAAGCTCCTTAGCTTTATAATATTAGATATCAAATTGTAATTAATCCTAACTAATATTATAAATGTGAAATTTCATAAAGACGTTTCGATGTTTATTAATTAGGTAATCAATCATACGTGAACCGTGAACCGGAATAAACTTGACTCAAGATAAACTGTAGGTATACCGTTTTAACACATACGATAATTTTTATCTCGGTATGTGAACCCATTGGATTAAGGCCACAAAAGTCACCGTCAGAAACTAATCCTAACTAATATTATAAAAGCGAAAATGAGTTTGTTTGTTTGTTTGTTTGTTACTTTTTCACTCCTAAACCACTGAACCGATCATCCTGAAATTTTGCGTATAACTTGACAGGTGCACAAAAACGGATATAGGCTACCTTTCATCCCGAAAAAAATTACTGTTCCCGAGGAATACAATAATAACGTTCTTATGATAAAATAGATGGCGTCACGTGTCTTTCGAATCATGATTGAATTATATTATTACAAGCAGAGTACAACCCGAATTGATTGTCAAATTCTAAATTAACGCGAGCGAAGCCGCGGGCAAAAGCTAGTAATTTATAAAATATATTTTTTCTTTTTTTATATTAATTGCTAAAATGTAATTATTGGTTGTTGCTTCATTCCTCTAACACCGTTTTAGATTTTACAGAAGAAAATAGTTAAGCAAATATGTATGTATTGTAAGTATGTAAAATGTACATATTTTTGTTTATTTATTTATGTATAAGTACTGTAAAAAATGCTGCCTTCCGCACCAATGCGTCTATTCTGCGAGATCTGAACATAAAAAGCAGACTATCCACCATCTGTCTACGCAGATACTGGAATTTTTCGGACACATCACAACATCGAACAGCTCATGGTGATAGGCAAGGTTGACGGCAAAAGATCAAGAGGCCGCAGTCCAACGAGATGGTCGGACCAAATCCGATCGTCGCGTCGCTTAATACCAATCTGCACAAAGCCTTCCACGAAGCAAAATACCGGAACAGATGGAGGGAGATAGACCATGAGAAAGTGATTCAGCGGGGGAGTCACGACCGTCAGTAATGAGGAATACGACGCGAGGAGGAGAGGACTGCAAAAAATAGCATAGCAGCAATAACCTAGTGGAAAACCGTTGGACTGCCACACAGAGGTCTCGAGTTTGATCCCAACTCAAGCAACGACTTTTCGAAATTATGTGCGTTTTAATAGTTAATTATCGCTAGCTCTAACGGTGAAGAAAAATATTGTGAGAAAACCTGCACGTCTGAGAGTTCTACATAATGTTCTCGAAGATATGTGAATTCTGCCAAACCGCACTGGGCCAGCGTGGTGGATTATGGGCTAACTCTTCTCACACTGAGAAGAGGCCCGTGCCCAGCAGTGGGACATTTTAATACAGGGCTGATATTATGGTAAACTATAAAAATATCAGCTTTGATAAAATAATTAAGTTCGGGTAGCTTAGGTATCTCATTATATAATACTAGATTTTCCCGTGAATTCACCCGCGTTTATCATTACTGCGCCGCCCTCGTGTGTCGTAGCGTGATGTTATATAGCCTATAGCCTTTCTCGATAAATAGGCTATCCACAACAAAAATAATTTTTCAATTAGGACTTGTAGTTCCTGAGATTAGCGCGCTCAAACAAACAAACAAACTCTTCAGCTTTATAATATTCGACTCACGGGGGCGGCGCAGTAACGATAAACGCGGGTGAAACCGCGGGAACATCTAGTATAATATAATAAAATTAAAATATAATAATATTCTATCACATACACACAACACCATCTAGCCCAAACTAAGCAGAACTTGTACTATGCGTACTAGACAATGGATAAACATACATATATACTTTTTTGTAAATACATTCATATTATACATAGAAACACCCAGATCAAGATAACTATCCATGTCCATGCACACAAATGTTTGACTTGTGAGGGAATCGAACCCGCGACCTCAGGCGTGGTAGTCGGTTACACTAACCACTACGCCATCGAGGCCATCGATGGCGTAGTGGTTCGTGTAACCGACTACAAAAAATAAAGTATATATGTATGTACCTATGTTTATCCATTGTCTAGTACCCATAGTACAAGCTTTGCTTAGTTTGGGCTAGATGGTGTTGTGTGTATGTGATAGAATATTATTATTATTATTATCGAAGCCACTGCCGCGCGCCGATGATGATGATGAACTATAATAATTAACAATTCCAGTCTTCAATACTTCACAACCACTATCACGCAACACTATTTTCTAAACGATTACCTCAACAAAAGCACTCACAATCTAAAATGATAACACAACCAGACAAGCGCCATCCCCTATTAGATAGGGGAGCCACACGTCAGAAACATGATGTATGGTTCCGACGTGGTTCCCTTCAGTGTTAAACATGCACCGCAGGGGATTTAAGAGCAGCGGATCTGCTTACGCCAGACAACTTTATAGGTACTAAAGCATCGATGCATATAAACTAAAAACAAATAAACGCATTCGTGAAGGTGTTTTACTTTGTATTGTAAAGGACCCTATGAAGAATTCAACACGCGTACAAAAAAAGTATTCTTCTAACGAAATAATCCTAACTAATATTATAAATGCGGATGTAAGTTTGTTTGTTTGTTACGCTTTCACGTAGACTTCCGTCGAGTCTCCCGTGGATCCCTGGGGGTCCACCTGGACCACTTTGGGAACTAAAGCTCTAAATTAATGTGAATGACTGCCTCGATGTTACAGCGGTAGTCAACGCGACTGTTGTGCTTGAATCTAGGGTCGAGTGAAGGTTTATTAGTTTCTTCTGACAAGAAATTCTCAGAAGCAGGACGGAAGGAATTTTGACCGGTAAACGACAAGTCTCGCTCCCAATTATGTGTAGTCTAAAATCATAACTGGCGTAACTAGACGCCTCTGCTTACCCCATCGGGAATATGGGCTTGTAAAAGTGTTTCATTCATAAAAACAAAATCAGTCAAATCTTTTATAATTATATATCTACCGACACATTATAGACTTCTTCTTATAAACAATAAAACAATATATCATAAACATAATATATATTAATTTACAAACAAATGATCACAATATCTTACTGAAATGTAAACATTCATCTGTTTGATCAAGTATCTGTATAGTCGTAAATGGTAGGCTCTTAATATTCATTGCGACGAACAGTTCCAACCGAGTACGACAGATGGCATTACCCGTCTACAAAATTTATTAACCACCCTATATACACGAAACAATGTAACATAATATTCTCATAGAATATGTTCACATAATCCTTCTTTCAAATCCTGTTACAGAGTAATCAGTAGTCAAAAATGTAATATTATGATAAGAAAATTTAATTTCGCACCCGGGATACAGGCCGATGTCGACGGTAGCGCCACTCCGCGAATCCGCCGCAGTCGTTACCCGCCCGCCCTAGAGACGCACGCTCCCGCCCAACACGCGCCCAAAAAAAAAACCAAACATCGATTTTTGTAAAGTGCTTGTGTTGTGTGTATGTGTCAGTGTGTGTGTGCAAAAAATTCGGATGACAGTCATGTAAGTTAACGGTGTTTATTATTATTTTTTAAGTTTAGAATGCTTTCACATGTCAATTATTTAAATGTACTTCATTTAAATAGAAAACAATGTGTTATTGACGAGTTTAAATTAAGAAACGTGTTTATTTTCAAATTTAGAATATTACCGGCAAAAGACATTATTTTATTTAAAATTCTTGCGGTTGAATATTTATTGAAGAATATATTTAGATATTTATCGAATAATTTTCTTCGATAGATTATCGAATAATAAATTTTTTATTGGTTTAGTTATTTCAAACGGGCAAAGTTTCAAAATATTGTTTGACCTACAAAATCGAGTGCTAACACGTATGTCCTTGTCGGTTGAAATTGACGATCGTTAAAACTTTTAATCGGCAATTTCTCTAGATTTTATTGCTGTAATGAAATGATGATATTTGATATATAATCTGCAGAAGTTTAACTGAATTATGTGGTATGTTTATGTGGATATTCAATTACGCGAACTCGTTACAAATGAAAAGCCGGCGACTTATATATCGGTACAAATGTTGTGTTGTATAAACAAAAAATAAATGCCTGTACATTTATTTATATTTCACGAATTAATAAACTGTATCAATTTATATTTTATGCCAAACTTCGAATAATTCTTATAAAGTATATACCTGATTTTTTTTCTGAACCAGATTAAAATTCCTGTCACGCAGTATTGCCAGATATATAGTTGTTAATTTGTACGTGAGATTGAGCTTTTCAGAGGTTGGTAGATTTAATTTATGGATATTTCGTCTGCGCATAGAATCTGGTTAGCATTTTTATGAATGTGTATTTAATAAAAATATTTCGTCCACTATTTTTATGCTTTAGTGTACGCGTAAAAATACTATTCAATAATAAAGTATGCAGAAAATTTCGTTCAGAAATTCAGTTTAATTATTTAAATGTTTTTTTAGTGTAATATAATAAGTTTTGGGACAGTTTTTTTTTGGAATGCTTGTAATGTTGTTGATGTTATATGAGGCAGAAATGTTATTTGCGTAAATCTGATAACAATGTAATAATAATAACGTATCTTCCATGCACTTGGAATTTAAATTTACTCTTATTTTCTTTCGAACTTTCGATGCTTTACTATAAAGTGATGAAGCGCCTTAAAATATGTACGAGTGATTTTATTGTTAACTTTTTATAATATTTATATTTTATTTATATTGATTAATCATCTTTTCATCCTTATCCTTACTAATATTATTATAAATTCGAATGTAACTCTGTCTGTCTATCTCTGTCTGTCTATTACCTTTTCACGGCTAAACCACTCAACCGATTTAGATGAAGTTTGGTACAGATATAGTTTAAAACCTGGGGAAGAACATAGGCTAATTTTTATTGATGTAGGTACCACCCGGGTGGAGCCGCGCGCAAAAGCTAGTCTTATATAATACCTTCGGATAAAATTGAATTATAATTTAAATAAAATTCTCATGCCATCAAAAAGTTCATGTTTTATAAATTGCTATATAAATTATTTTATTATTTTTAGTATTCAGCCTTCCATTTACAGTTAAATATTGGTTATAGACGTCTGAAATATATTTCTTTTATATCTATGTATAAAAATCTTCCGTAGGTTTGTGTCCGCAAAACTCAAAAAGTTAGGGATGGATTGGCTTGAATTTTTTACCCAACGTTGAATTTCTAAATAAAAGTGTTTGTATATACCTTATATTCTCACGAAAAACGGGCGATGCCAAGGTATTCACGAGGTTTAAATAAAAACAATTATCAGATTGAACTACAACGAAGTGTGGCTGGATTTAGCTAGTGTATAGTTGTGATAGTTTGAGTGGGATTTAAAAGCAATAACCAAGTGTTAACCGTGACTTTACTCGCGTAGTATCTCATCAAACGTATATTAAGCTGGGATAATGGAGCCTTCTATTGGTGAAAAGGATGCTTCAAATCGGTTCAGTAGTTTTAGAGATGATACCCTAATTTACCCGTGTTTAAGATTTTAAGTTATGACATTAATGTTTTTGGTGGCAGTCATGGTAGATCAACGCGTATATCCAGGGGGCCAGTGGAAGAAGTATTTTTGTGTAGTGGCCTACCGTTTCACACGGCGGGCCGAAACCATGGCGGGGTCGCGATTAAATGTGAAAGCGATTCGCGCGGCCTCGCCGTCTATGGTCATGCCGAGGAACACCGTGGTAGATTTAGTCGGTATTACCGGGGTATCTTTTCTCCGGTGAGCCCGACATAACCTCTCCATCGCCCCGCGGAGAGGTAAGCGTCAAAGCATTCCCGCACGTAAAAAGAAAAAAAGAATGGTAAACTGAAACCGTACTAGATAATTACTAAAATAGTATTTTTTGTTATTATCGTGGGACTGATAACCATAGCCGAAATATAGTTACACTACACATATGTCTATCACTTCGGGTATTAAGGCATAAAAATATGTTATAATTTATCATGTAATATTTGCATACTTACAATAGCGATCAATAAAACTTACAATTATTGTGACTTCTATCACTCTTGCATAAAGCAATTTTATTATTAGGTTTATAACATGGTGATAGCAATTATATTCTACTTAATTTTATAAATATGCATATTTGTTGTTGGATCACGCTGATGGCTAGACACAAAAGGTTTTAAATTATGGCTAGAATTCCGAGACTTGACAGGTTACATTGTCTCAAATCTATCTTTAATATTATAAAGCTGAAGAGTTTGTTTGTTTGAACGCGCTAATCTCAGGAACTACGGGTCCGAATTATAAAATTGTTTTAGTGTTGGATAGCTCATTTGTCGAGGAAGGCTATAGGCTATATAACATCACGATACGACCTACGGGAGCGGCGCAGTAATCATAAACGCGGGTGATATCGCGGGCACATCTAGTTTATTATAAATCTGGTGTAGCGATATGGAAAAAGGATAAAGCATTGGACCTATGATCAAGATATTATGGGTTCGGTATTCCACCGATATCGACGTGAACCCACTTCCAACACAAGTGATATATTATAGACTAGCTATGTCTACGGTTTCACCCGCGTTTATGATTACTGCACCGCTCCCGTCGGTCATAGCGTGATGTTATATAGCCTATAACCTTTCTCGATAAATAGGCTATCCAACACTAAAAGATTTTTTCAAATCGAATCAGTAGTTCCTGAGATTAACGCGTTCAACCAAACAAACAAATTCTTTAGCTTTAAAATATTAGTATAGGTAGATATTATGAACTACATATTATTTTGTGTTTACTTTTACCTGTACATACATAGCCTATATTCCCGAAAAGTTAAGCGGAAATTTATTACACTCTCATTTTGCCAGCTTTGACTTAAATTCTACTTCAAAAGAGGACGCACATATCCATCTATCAAGTCTATCATCAAACATGAAACCAAAAAACTAGCAAAACACAGCTATACTTTGAACCCATTCTGCGTAAATAAAAACACCAATTAATTTAATAATGTTCAGGTATTTTGAAATTACTACACTTCAAGACGTTGAGACAACTAATATCTTAGTCTCCCCGAGAACATGGCTGTTGAAAAGCAACCGAAACGTCGGGAAATGTGTTAAATTAAATCTAAATAGTTTTTATAATTTATATAGAAGTAAATAGTAACTAGTAAAAGTGTTTAATAATAGTAGTTTAAAGTTACAAAATTATGTAATAATGGTGTTTTATAAAAAACTAGCTTTTGCTCGTGGCTTCACTCGAGTAAAAGTAGTTTAGGCTAAGTTAGGTGTAACAGTGTTAATGCGAGCCCTACATAACCTCTCCGTCGCTCCGTGGAGAGGTATGCGTCAAAGCAATCCGCCAGGTAAAAAAAAAATTGGTTACGTGTAAGTATTTTTTTAAATGAAATATAGCCTATGTTACTCGGTGATAATATAGATTTCTAATGGTGAAAGAATTTTTAAAATCGGTCGCGTAGTTTTTGAGTTAAATCATTACAAGCAAACAACAACGCTATAAAATCCATATAAAGTTGTTTAATTTCAATATATAAAAGTTGCGTAAACGTAAGACCTGGACCAGAAGATCCAGACTCTGTGCTGCTATTGAGAACTTCTGGTCAAACACCACCTTATACACATCTGTGGCTTTCACCAAACGCGGCACTATGGCAGTAAACATAGTAATAAAACTTTATTATAATTAATATTAATAACTGAATACAATATAGTTCGCGCTCATAGCCAGTTGCATTCACTGATCAATAAACGATTAGCGAGGTTAAGCAACGTTGGGTGCGGTCAGTCTATAGATGGGTGACCGCTTAGTGGTATTTCATCTGAGCATCTCCGTGCTTCGGAGGGCACGTAAAAAGTCGGTCCCGGTTGTTGCCAAATTGACAGCAATCGTTAAGCCATGTCAGAGGCCTACGGGCGGCTTGAACAACTCTTGACAACAGGTTGGCCACTACTTACTTACTTCTCCCTAGCCTTTATTATTCCCAAGTCACTTGGGGTCAGCTTTCTAGTCTAACCGGATTTGACTGGATATCAGTTTTTACACGGAGCGACTGCCATCTGACCTCCGCAACCCGAAGGCTAACGATACTCTAAGGCTAGACCAGTGTCAGGATATTAGAGGGCACTGACGTCCCAATAACGACTGCCATAGATGTTCATGGCATACTAACCACACAAAAAGAAGAAGAAAGAAGAAGACAATATAGTTAATTGAATTATAAGCCCACATTAACACCCACTCCAAGAATATGACGCAATTATAATTGAAAAAGTATTCATAATATTTGGAATAGATTTGATAGCACCAATACACAAAGTGGTACCTATTATTGTCGTTCATTCAAAAATAGACCGTATTTTTTATGCGTACAAGTCGAAAGTTAAAAATTGTAATCTTCATGGGTTTTTGGGTTAGGCCTCTTACGTAACAACCAAAACTGCAGACGTTTTCCTGAGTTAATATGAAAACAGTGTTTACGTTTCTAGCTCATCCTAGTTCTTTATCCACTACATTGTTTTCTATACGAGTTATCTGATAACCAAGCCCACGCACACAATGTATAACTTAAATGATCCTTTAAAAAAATTGGAGCATTCTTTGGGGACTGCCAATAGAAGTAACAACTTTAATCCTTGATCATAAACATTTCTTTATAAACCAAATTATAAACCCAAAATTATTCAAAAATGGAAAGCGTTCGGTGACGATGACGCGAGATACATGATTAAAAAAAAAGGGTCAGGTCGAATGTTAGTTCATAATACTCTCTTAGGCGTTATTAAGGGGGTCAAAATTTCGTTATTTTTTGCGTAGGACGCACTATTTCTGAGATATTGTTAATTTTCTAAAATAATTCAGAAATGGAAGGCGTGCAAGCGTGACGATGACGCGAGTTCTATGATTTTTATTCACACAAGAAGTGCTCAACGCGCCTAAAGAAGTTTTCACTTCAAAAACCTTAACAAAATTATGTCTTTCTTGAAGAACTCTGTACCTATGTCTTTTGAAAAACCATGGTAGAACCTCTTTCCACAACTTTAGTGAAAAGTAAAGTATAATGTATTGAGTAGATAAAGTTTTTATACTTACATAAGCGATAATATTAAAATCATCACTTAGCCCATTTTTTCGTATTTTTTTAGTAAAAAGGCGAAATAATATCTAGCAATAAATATACTTATCTATATATTTTAGAAATATCACAGTTGTGTAGAAACATTTTTCTGTTCACCTTTTTTATCGTTTACTAAATAATCTTAACTTACTTATTAAACTTAATCATTAACACACATGAATCTACAATTTTAAATTATGAAGGTTGCTTTTACTTTTTGACATAGTTATCTTTGTAGGATCTCTTCGGCTTAACCGAATATCCTCACAATTTTTAAGTGAAAACTTCTTTAGGCGCGTTGAGCACTTCTTGGGTGAACAAAAATCATGGAACTCGCGTCATCGTCACCGAACGCTTTCCATTTTCTGAATTATTTTTGGTTTATAAGAAGTGTTTATGATCAAGGATTAAAGTTTTCACTTCTATCGGCAGTCCCCAAAGACTGCCCAAATTTTTTGAAGTGTAAAACGTTTTTAGGCACTTTGAGCACTTCTTGGGTGAACAAAAATCATGGAACTCGCGTCATCGTCACCGAAGGCTTTCTATTTTTGAATTATTTTTGGTTTATAACAAGTGTTTATGATCAAGGATTAAAGTTTTCACTTCTATCGGTAGTCCCCAAAGACTGCCCCAATTTTTTTTATGTTTCCGTAGGTAAGCTTTCGAACAAACTATTTTAAACGTCCATCTTGGTTGTTAGCTTTCAAGCTGAATATCCTACTGGTGGCGAGTGACGTATTAATAAAATATAGCCGCAAGCTCGTCTTAAATATTTCCATATAATACAGCCTATTATACAAGCGGTAGAACACACATAAAGAGGCAAAATCCCTTAATACTTCGAGGTTCAATACCCCTTATGGGCCGGGATCATCGACTCTCCTCTAGGCGGGTTTTGTGTTACATGACGTAGAAGTTAAAAGGAAACAACGCAAGAAGCACTCGCGAGTTACATGCGTAAATTACTTGACTACATGCGCGAGTTATTCATGCGTATAATTCGCGTCTGACGTGTAATTATACTCAGTGCTTCAACGTACGTATGTATGTTGCTATCGTCATAAAAGTTGTCATGTCACTACACTGTCAAAGCACGAGTGCGATCCAGTTCATACTTACCAATACTTTCAGACGACACAAGAATCTTATGTTCAGCCAGGGGATGCCAAATGTCTGAGGATAATGATAGTGTTTGAGTTAACTGCGGTATAACTAGATCTGTTTGCCAGTTATTTTTATGAGGAACCTATTATATACAACATTTTCTTTTAGAAAACTTATTTAAGACATTATTCTGTTGTCGATGGTTTGAAAAATACAGAAAATAAATTAAATGCTAAATTACTTTTGGACACGTATAACATTTCTATTACTACTTTGTAATAGGATCGAACTAATGCGAAATTTGTATTGATATGATGGTTTCAAACATAAACAAGATGTAATTTAAAATCAAGAATAATAATGAGGAACCAATACGTTAGAAAAATCAGATGTGCAAACAATGCAGTCTTAACCGTCGGATTCGAATTTGAGCCACTAGATTTGCATCCATCTAAGATAAGATTTCTTCAATTTCCTTTACTAACTTCAATCCACTAGGATTATTTTTTTCTTTATACATAATATAATACCGTTATTAGTTTTTAAATACTTACCTAATTTTTGAATAAGGAGCCATACACATTAGCTGAGTGATATGGCTGCAGTCCTTACACGGCACGAAAAATTACGTGATCTTAAAATATTTGTTTTGGGTCTGCGTATACTTTGTGTCCATCGTTACAATGTTTGCAAAGTCGCCGCGACACAGGGATTATCTCTAATTCAAGATTTATCTTTTAAAAGAAAATATAAGCTTGTAAGCTTACAAGTTTTACCAACTACAAGATAACAATAATTATAACCATATCTTTATTTATCCCATACTAGCGGTCGTCTAGTGGTCAAAATTCGACCAAAATTCCTAAGCTTGCTACTTTGTTTTCTTAATTTCTTTATTACATATATGTAACCACAGTTACGAAGAATTGTACGACGTCAGACGAACAATGCCGAAATACTACGAACGCGATTCGACTGCGTGTATCAAATACATGGTTGTGTGCGTGTAGTGTTTTTTCATTAATCCTTATTATTCTTACTTATATTATAAATTCGAAAGTAACTCTGTCTGTCTATCTGTCTGTCTATCTGTCTGTTACCTTTTCACGGCTAAACCACTCAACCGATTTAGATGAAATTTGGTACAGATATAGTTTAAAACCTGGGAAAGGACATAGGCTACTTTTTATTGATGTAGGTACGACGCGGGCGGAGCCGCGCGCAAAAGCTAGTTTAATGTACATATTTCTAATGCATATTTTATGAAAATACTACGATTCGCCCCTCCTTCTCCATATAAACTTTAACTGTGCCAAATTTCATAGTCCTCCGTCCACGCGATTTTCGTAAAAAGGGGTACACAGTTTTTGCTTCACGTATTTAAAGATGTAACTGTCGTAACGATTTTATTTAATCCAAGATACAACATAGCTAATGCCTCTGCGTATTCGAGATCATTTTTAATAATTTATAATAAGGCAGTGTTACACCATCTGCGCTTTATCGTTTAAATATTTTACGATGGATCTTTGGATGGATGATGGATACTGGCAGACAGAATATTGCTCTTAGGAATTCATGATCATTGCGTAGATATTACATTTATCGGCTACGAGTTTCAAAGTACGTATTCGTCGTTTTATTTTGTTAAGACGTCTTCGTGAAACATTTTTTGTGTTATATTTTTCTGCGAAGGTTGTTTTGTTGGACAATTGGATTAGATTGTATAGTAAAAGCTTGGAAGAGATATACTAATTGACGTGATATAGAAAAGGACTTGTTTTGATCATAGTATAGCTTAATACGGAGTAATATTTACTTCGTGAACTATAATTTTCTAGGTATTAGACCTAGTATTATTTATATATATGTTTATCTTATCTTGTCTTATGTGGGGGCCAGTCAGTACAGACCGGCGACACTTCGACCCAGTGGGATCTTTTGTGTCGACACTCTCCCAATAACGACTGCCACAGATGTTCATGGCAGCCGGGACCAACGGCTTAACGTGCTTTCCGAGGCACGGTGCAGGCGATAATTGTCAATCAATACGCACATAATTTCGAAAAGTCATATATCTGCCGAAAGTCAGAGGTGCGCGACGTGGGTTCGAATCGGAGACCCTCTGCATTGCAGTCTGTTGGTCTCCCCACTGAGCTATCGCTGCTCTTATATACTGTTGAAGAAGTATAATCTTTATATGTTCTATATTATATTACTATTTATGTACGAGCAGTTTACCCGTACACTGAGATGTGTTGTGTTGTAGATGTTATGGCTAAGAGCGGGATGTACACAGAAAAGAAACTTCAGTGTTTTAGTGTCCGTAAATAAGCAGAGTACTAATGTATTGTACTGAAAATATATTGTAAAGATAAATACAAGTTGTTTTGTATTAAGCAATAATCGACGCATTCGTTTATGCGGACATGTATAATCGTCAGCAAAAGGGGCGATATACTTATTATTGCTTATACATTAAAAAGTAAAACAAGTAGAATTATGTGGCGATGCTCGTACAATTTAGATGTATATATTTCTTTGATATGTGTAACTAATTTAATAATTAACATAATATATACACACATTATTTATAAGAAACATAAACTAAAGAGTAAAATAAACCTATAAAATGAAAAAAGCGCCATAATGTAAAAAAAAATTATATTTAAAATTATATTGTGAATATTAAATATCTGAATTCGAATTAATTTGAATATATCATTAGTCACTTGACGTTTGTTTGTGTCCTCAAAACTCAAATAGTACTCAATGGAATAACTTTAAATGTTTACACAATATGGCGTTCATATAAGAGTGTTTGCACATATTTTTATCCTGGAGTTCCCACAAGAATTGGCATTACTTCCATAATCATTAATATCAGACTGATCCACATAGAAGCGTGGCCGGATTTAGCTACAGTAACGGATAATGATGAATGATGATAAATGTAAAGGATATGCTTGAGAGGAACATATATCTCCGTGTTTATGTATATGTGTGGGTATCTATAAATATGCAAAGGATCAGCTGATTGCAAGACTAGATAGCACGAATGGCGTAGTGGCTTGTATTACGCCGAATTTTGTGGGTTCGAGTCCCACACGGGGAAAAAGTGTGATTAATGTTATGGATGTTCTTTTTGTCTGTTGTGTGAATAGTCGTAAAGGCCCCGCGACACAGAGATATGCCTGCAGTAAAAGTAGTCTTTAAAAAAATATAAAACAATAAGTAAGGCTTTAATTCGCTAACTTTATAAGCTAACACATTATTTTGAATGATTCGAATATCCCACATGCTTAAATCGAATTATCAATCATTCCCTTCCATTTTTATTCTTAGCATAATCCATTAGCAAATTCTGCAATTTAATAGATAGAAATAATCATAACCACTCTTGCACAAAAATAAATATTGGCATATACATATATGACACCAGAACTTCTGCATCTTGCGTGGTTAAAACAGCGGAAATAGAGTATTCACTTGCGCGATTCACGGTTCAGTTCTGAGAACCCTTCACGTTGGAAAATTCGGCCCCGATCGGAAAACATCTCTTGGATCCGCCACAGCCGCACTCTTGTCCAATCTACAATGAAAATTTCTCGTGAAAATGCAGATATATTTTTATGGCAGATATAGAGACAGAGAGATATAGATATATTTTAGAATTTATTTTTATATACACAGTCGTATATGGAATAATGACTGCAACACCTGGTACATTAATGAGTACTAAAATACCAAATAATAATTTGTTGGCGATTTAAAAGAGTGGCTTTTATTTTCTTCCAGGTTCTCATAGGCTCAAACTTTTGCCTGGACCTAGCAACTAATATAAATGTAAATTTTATAAACTAGACCCTTTGAAGACCACAAGTTACTTGTGACCTAAATGAATTAATGATTTTTGACTCTGGCTTTGAAGGCGCTCTGTATAAAGATTATACAATACATATTTAGTAGTAAACAATTATGTATTTTTCTAGTTAGTTAAATGAAATGCTTTGTGATAAATTATAGATATAATATACATATTAAAAATACGATGTTAGCAAGAAGACAACTGCCGCGCTACTTTAAATCACACCTACTTGCATCTGACTATACAAAACTAAAGCGTGATGAAGCCTATGTCTCTACAGAAGCAGGCAGAGGTGTTTTTCGCAACCTATAGTCTTTTAGGTCTCACATTATGGTGTCCTCATTAAGTTCTACCAGGCTTCGTGCTGCGACTATGAATTTTTTGACAGAATAACCGAACAACACTTTGCTACTTCGATATTAAAAATCAAGACCTCAGGCACATCACTGATGCGCCACTGAGATTATCTCGGCAAAATATAGGGTTATTATGTCAACTTATATTCATTGAAGTAAGCTGTAGAGAATATTGATAATAGTGAGCTAGATTTATCTAAATCTAAGAGCTGCTTAAAGCAAACAATACTCGTTCTACAAATCGAGAACAATGACAATTATTATTCTGAATAATATCTATTCGTTTTTCGATGTTACGCTACAATACACAGCAGACATCACTGAGATATATAGGTATATTGTGTAAGTTGTTGTATTTAGAAAATACATTACAAAATAAATAAGTAATACAAGCTTAGAAATATAACCTTTTTATGTTATTGAATGTTTTGTCTCTCTTCTGATATAATAATAATATATTATATATTTTTGATAAGGTCCTCGATCGAACATGGTTTAAGCTCTGTGTTGTCTAGGATATTACAAACATGCTACTATCGGACGCAAAGTACACTAAGACTCAAATCTATACTAATATTATAAAACTGAAGAGTTTGTTTGTTTGTTTGTTTGAACGCGCTAATCTCAGGAACTACTAGTTCGATTTGAAAAATTATTTTAGTGTTGGATATCCTATTTATCGAGGAAGGCTATAGGCTATATAACATCACGCTTCGACCCACGGGGGCGGCGCAGTGACGATAAACGCGGGAACATCTAGTCAATAATAAATATCAATATGTCATTTAAATAATATGCATGTAATTTTAAAATTGTACCAATGTAATTTAATTAATTGAATTTTGCACGCCACATGTGGCAGAATATGCAGTACAAATTTAAAAAATGACCACCTGTATACCTGAACCATATTCTAGCAAATAAAGATTATTATTATTATTATTATTGTCTTACATTGAAATTAAACTACTTTATTGAAATTAATAATATGCAGTTCACACAAATAATTGTCCTACTTGGGATGTAAAGCCACGATATCCAGAGCAACAACAGCGGCGAGGCGACCTGTGACCTGCTGCTCCATTCCTGCTGTCTCAGTATTCTTGTGTTACGTAGTATTTCAGCCGTATCAACTCTAGAAACGCGTTATAACTGAGTCCACTGAACAATGATAGTAAAATGTCAAATCTTCTTCTCCCTAGCCTTTATTATTCCCAAGTCACTTGGGGTCGGCTTTCTAGTCTAAACGGATTTGACTGGATATCAGTTTTTGCACGGAGCGGCTGCCACCTGACCTCCGCAACCCGAAGGCTAACGATATACTAAGGCTAAAGTAAAATGTCAAATAATGGACACAATAAATTCTCGGAACAGCTAATTATTATTGTAGATAAAACATTTTTGTTTTGTGTGGAATCGAAGCTCTCAACGCAGTGATAGTGACTAGGCAATTATTTAAATTACTACGTCATCCGTACAGTCATAATGTAGTTCAGTTATAAAAGTGTAAATATCGACATAGAAAGTTAAAGAATATATATAGAAAGTTAAAATCAAAAAGTCTGGATCGCGTCCAGCATTAATTAACCTTAATAGGTACATTCACACATTGTTTCTAAAACTCAATGTAGCGTGCTATACTTTTACTTTTGTCCTCGTAGTTGAACTTTTTTAACTATTATCTATAATCATCCTAACTCCTAACTAATATTATAAAAGCGAAAATGAGTTTGTTTGATTATTACCTTTTCATGCCTAAACCACTGAACCGATCATCCTGAAGTTTTGCAAATACGTTGTCAGGTGTGCAGAAACGGACATAGGCTGCCTTTCATTCCGAAAAAAAATACTATTCCCGAGGAAAACAACAATAACGTTCTTATGATAATAGATGGCGCCACGTGTCTTTCGAATCATGATTGAATTATATTATTACAAGCAGAGTACAACCCGAATTGATTGTCAAATTCTAAATTAACGCGAGCGAAGCCGCGGGCAATAGCTAGTATAATATAATAGTTAAAAAGTTTTTAATCGCCAACAAATTATTATTTGGTATTTTAGTACTCATTAATGTACCAGGTGTTGCAGTCATTATTCCATATACGACTGTGTATATAAAAATAAATTCTAAAATATATCTATATCTCTCTGTCTCTATATCTGCCATAAAATATATATGCATTTGAATATATAAAGGTCTAATATCTCATTATGTCCATGAATCGGAATCATACGCTGCACGTCAAGAGATCATGATAAACAATCATGTAAAATCAATCTTACCTATCAAAATTCAAATAAAATCTACACTAAATCTAAACTATAGTATACTAAATTTAGCTCCTGCCTTCGTTTACGTTAATATACATTTTGACAATAAATTTCTATCCCTCGGAAACAGTCCTTTTTGAAATTAAATGTACAAGGTGTCCTTTTCTACACCCTTGACAATTTGTGTGCAAAATTTCATAATCATTCGAGCAGTTAAGGCGTGAAAACGTAACAAACTCACACACATATTTATTATATTAGTTAGGATTACATCAACTATTTAATCAAAATCTAATCTTAAAGCAAAACTCGTATTACATACATGCTTCACTAAAGATCTGTATTCATAAAGCGACTAATGAATTCAACGTTTCAAAGATTAATTCAGATATACCTACTCACTGTAGCTTCGTATTGTGGCACCATTCATTATTAATCGTGATGCTGACACCTACTAAAATGGGCTGGTTTTTCATCTAAATACATGCCACTGTTTTCCTCTATTGAGTTGAATTGATGGTTGTATTTTCAGAGGTGGGTTTGTAATCACTTAAGAGATAATGTCGCTTTATTTACATGTTAAACATTTCGAATTGGTTGGTTATATTGAGTGAATTTGTGTGTGTTTTAGAAGTGTAAACAGGTGATAATAGAATACCTTTACCATAGTTAAATAAAAATATTTTAGTGCAGTGATTTTACAATGAGATGAAAAACAGGCACCTTCTTCGGCTATAGCGACATAGAAAGATAAATATACCTACGTTTATTTGTCAAAACATGGGTGGACAGTACAAATTTTTATTTGCGATGTTAATTATAATGATGACCTACATGTTTTGCCGCATATTATGATTTAAAAACTTAGGAATTAGCTGCTAATTCAGTTATATCATTAAAATATAATCTAGCAAAATAATAAATATACCTATATTATAGTATATATATAGAGACAAGAATAGAAAAGGGTATGTTAAGCTGGTTTGGACATGTAGAAAGAATGGACGAGGAAAGACTGACTCAGAAAATTTATAAGGCTAGTGTGAATGGAACAGTCGCAAGAGGAAAACCTAGGCGAACGTTTCTTGATCAAATCGGAGGCGTTCTGAACAAAGGCCAGGTTAAGAGCTCCTTGAACCGATGGGCGTGTATGAGGAATGTGATGAAAGCGAATGAATCCAGAAAAGTGTGTCAGGATCGTAGCAAATGGAAATGCGTAGTCTCTGCCTACCCCTCTGGGAAACAGGCGTGAATCTATGTATGTATGTATGCATACATAGATTCACGCCTGTTTCCCAGACCTATGACTCTTTCCATCAGGCGTGGAGTAGTCATTTTGACTGCCTACAATACGAAAGAATTATGATTTGACTAATTTTGGGAATGTACAGCAATTAATTGCCGATTAGGTCTGCGCAACTTATTTTAAACCAAACCAGGTTTATTAGTCAAGAGTATGACGTAAGGGTTCAAAAATTTGTTCATAATAGAAGTCGGACTGATACATAATATAATTATTATACTACTTGAAATTATAGTAATATGAAAATACTACTTGTCATTATCTTCTTCTCCTTAGCCTTTATTATTCCTAAGTCACTTGGGGTCGGCTTTCTAGTCTAACCGGATTTCACTGGATATCAGTTTTTACACGGAGCGACTGCCATCTGACCTCCGCAACCCGAAGGCTAACGATACCCTAAAGCTAGACCAGTGTCAGGATATTAGAGGGCACTAAATTTCCAATAACGACTGCCATAGATGTTCACGGCAGCCGGGACCGACGGCTTAACGTGCTCTCCGAGGCACAGAGCAGGCGATTATTGTCAGTCAATACGCACATAACTTTGAAGTCATATAACTTCCGAAAGTCAGAGGTGCGCCACGTGGGTTCGAACCCGAGACCCTCAGCATTGTCTTATAAGAATACTACTTGTCAGCAGGTACAGATACCTACATTAAAAGTATTATAATTGCATAATACATTTATTTTAATTTGTCAGTTGTTGGAATGCCAGATATTATAATTGAAAACCTATTGTGTATGGCCGCCGCTGTTAAAAACTCAAACTTTATGGCTCTATGGTCCAACCCATATCCGTTCCAATTTCAATCAACATTGATTCTGCGTGTAGATATAAAAACAACAACATATTTTTTATAATTTTCGCACGCAATTCATTATGAACGGCCTCGATGGCGTAGTGGTTAGTGTAACCGACTGCCACGCCTGAGGTCGCGGGTTCGATTCCCACATAAGTCAAAAATTTGTGTGCATGAACATGGATGTTTGTCTTGGTCTGGGTATTTCTATGCATAATATGTATGTATTTACAAAAAAAAGTATATATGTATGTTTATCCATTGTCTAGTAAGTACCCATAGTACAAGCTCTGCTTAGTTTGGGCTAGATGGTGTTGTGTGTATGTGGTAGAATATTATTATTATTATTATGAACACCAATCTCAAACTGTAAATATATTTTAAATGTTATATTACTAATAATTAATTGATAAACAAAATATTTTAACATAATAAGATATTTTGCACTGTCACGGTTCTAAAGTAATAAATTCACTCTTTGATACATTTTAATTAAAATGCTGCTTTATGAAAGAATATTACGAACAAAATAAAAATGAATTAACATAATAATTAATTTTTATTTTGTCCGTAATATTCTTTCAAGGTATCAATTGCTTCATTTCAACAAGGTATCAATCGCTTCATTATTCACGCCGCGCGTTGACACTTAATAAAATTGCTATAGAATCATTTTCAGGCAAATATTTCAATGCTCAGCCCATCCTAACTAATATTATAAATGCAAATGTGAGTTTATTTGTTTGTTACGCTTTCACGCCTGAACTACTCGACCGGTCATTAAATAATTTTGCATATACGTTGTCAGGGGTACAGAAAAGTATATACGGTACCTTTTATAAAAAGTACTGTGCCCGAGGGATCGGAATTTATAGACAGCATATATGTAGATTAACGCAAGTGAAGGCGCGAGTACAATAGAGTTTTGTGAGGCGAGTGTATAAATGTTCCTCTTTACAGTAAATTTTATGGTTTAAAAGTATTTCCTGTGTCCATTTCTGTTCCCCTGAAAACGAGTACGCGAAATTTCATAATGATTGGGCAAGTAGTTAAGGCGTGAAAACGTAACAAACAAACAAACTCACATTCGCTTTTATAATATGAGTTAGTACTAGATTCACCCCGCGGTTTTACCCGCGTAAGTCCCGTAGCCTATGTGTGAATCCATGTCTTCAGCTATCTACATACTAAGTTTCATCGCAATCGGTCCAGTAGTTTTTACGTGAAAGAGTAACAAACAGCCACACATCCATACAAACTTTTACGTTTATAATATTAGTAAGGATATCCTTTGCCGGGGTCCTGCCCTTACATATTTTATATCAGCCACGCTGGGACACGCTGCAACAATATTTACAATATGTCCATTGTTGGGCATCATGTCCACTGTTGGGCATCATGACCATTGTTGGGTATCATGTCCATTTTTGTGCATCATGCCCACTGTTAGGCATGTTGTGTTGCAAAACGCTGCCAAGACAAAACTCGACAGCAAACAGCAGCAACCAACTCGAATCAGCACACCACCACTCTGCATATAAATGAAGCCATTTTGCCATTTAAAATACATATGACCTTGTGACCCCTATATATCTCAGGGGTCTTTTGACCCCTGGGGCCCTTATTCAAACTCGACCAAAGAATGACCCCAAGTTACAAGTCAATCGGTCCGGTGGTTTCGGAGCTATGCCTGTCACTATCAGACAGACACACAGACCCACAAAGTGTTTTCATTAACCTCTTCGAAAAGGACTCAAAGGTTAATAAAGAGGAAATATTAGATTTATTGTTTTTTTTTGTTGTAAAGATTCAACACAAATACTACTCAATCGATATTTTAAATTCTATCGCCATTAGAAATAATTGCCATTGAATAAATAGAGCGTAATATAATATACTAAAATCGACCTTATGAACACTAGACCACCGAATAATGCTCTGTAAAAAAATACTTTTATTTAACGAAGTATACTATTAAGCTGATACCATACGCGAGCTTGTAATAATCCCTCTAAAACAATAGTTTTAGAGGGATTATTACAAGCTCCGTGCCTCGGAGAGCACGTTAAGCCATCAGTCCCGGCTGCCATGAACATCTATGGCAGTCGTTACTGGAAAGTCAGTGCCCTCTAATATCCTGACACTGGTCTAGCCTTAGGGCATCGTTAGCCTTCGGGTTGCGAAGGTCAGGTGGCAACCGCTCCGTATAAAAACTGATATCCAGTCAAATCCAGTTAGACTAGAAAGCCGACCCCAAGTGACTTGGGATTAATAAAGGCTAGGGAGAAGGAGAAGAAGAGAAGATAGGGATTATTACAAGCGAAGGAGTTAACTTTGAAATTCCTGTGAGTTACCTCATGCAGTAGTGAATGTGGCTCCTGCATGCGGTCTCGGGATCAATCCCCGGGCCAGCTAAAGTATTCCTGAATCTTTTGTCAAGATATTCTCAGTTGCAGTATGAAGTGTGAAGTTAAAACATTTTTTGGCGAAATGCGTTGAACACTTATACTTGTCCCTCCGGGAATATAGCCGTGAGACTATATAAAATAAATATATGTATCACACGATGCGTAGTTACCTTTCATACCCTATCATTACAATAAACCCGCTAACCCAATACCAAATAACAAAGACAGCTAACACTAACCCACGTTACAAGGAAACTCATAATTACTACTACATAATATAACAGTCAGATCCCAGAACCACTTACCGGTACTCCAATAAACCAAGAGGCTGCTTACATTACACCAGGCAATAACTTTAACTCTACTGGGCAATAATTGTGCTGGCTAGATAATAATGACTGTAGCCTATAGATAAACAATACGATGGAGCGTGTTTGAGGTTGTGTAAGCAGAAATACAGGATTTGGGTCAAGTTTACTTGGTATTAAGCGGCGGCTTGAGTTAATACGCTGACGTTGTCAGTTAGTTTTTGCATATGGAACTACTTTTATAACTAAAGACTAGGCAGAAGCTAGCTTCTGCCTACGGTTTGCTCGGAAACAGTAGTTTTTGCTGGATAAAAAGTACCATATATACTGTTTTGTAATCCTGACAAATGTATGCAAAAATGTTTGATGATCGGTCAAGTAGTTAAGGTATGAAAGCGTAATAAATAAACAAACTAAACAAACAAACTCACATTCACATTTATAATATTACTAGTTTTCACCCACGGCTTCGCTCGCGTAAATGTAGGTTAGGTTTGCAACAGTTATTTTTTCTGGATGAAAGGTACCCTATGTCCTATTCTGTACCCCTGACAACGTGTATGCAAAATTTCATGATGGTCGATTGAGTAGTTAAGACGTGAAAGCGTAACAAACAAACAAACTCATTTTCGCATTTATAATATTAGTAAGGATTTAAGGCACACCAACTATATATTTACAAACAATGTGTTACATTTAAAACCGTTAATCCTAAATACAGTGTAAATATATCACTTAAAGGTGTACACATCACTTACATTTTCAAAATTTAATTTTACATAAATGCAATACTTATTACATACATAATCATCATCGTCAATGTTAATATCTAGTTAATTTTAAATGCAGTTAGATTCCAATACATTTGAGTAGTTGCATTTTATACATTTTATTTGTATAAATATATTAAAGTTGATAGGTATACATTGATTAAAATTAGATAATAAAAAAATATAAATTAAATTACAAAGTAGGATGAAGTTCAGAGCAGCGATAGCTCAGTGGGGAGACCAACAGACTGCAATGCAGAGGGTCTCGGGCTCGAACCCACGTCGCACACCTCTGACTTTCGGAAGTTATTATGTGTATATTGATTGTCAATTATCGCCTGATCCGTGCCTCGGAGATCACGTTAAGCCGTCGGTCCCGGTTGCCATGAAAATCTATGACAGTCGTTATTGGGAGAATGTCGACACAAAAGATCTCACTGGGTCGAAGTGTCGCCGGTCTCCATTGACTGGCCCCCACATAAGATAAGATAAGGATGAAGTTCTGGTTGATAACACATGATGCATGAGGTAACCGAGATTCCCGCGTTGAGAAAAGTGTTATCAAGATTTTCTGTCAAAAAAGTCTTGGTAGCAGGCAGAAGTCTTCGAATGTGCCCAGTAGACGGCAGTACGGGCGTCCCTATTATGCGAGAACGTAAATCATAGTCGACGAATAAATTTCCTGCCTAATTCTTCGGTAATATAATAATATAGGCGCCGTCATTTATAAAAAATACTATTAAAGAATAATTTTACATATAACGAATAGAGCCATTAAAAGAAAAATACTGACCTCTACTAATCAACATTTATGTCCAAAATTTGTTAATTGCTTGGTAACCTAATATGTGCTATGCTCGGAGTTTCCCTGCGGGATCGAATCAGAAATGAGGAGGTCCGCAGGAAAACTAAAGTTGACGACATAGCTCTCCGGATAGCCAAGATGAAGTGGCAGTGGGCAGGGCACATAGCACGCAGAACCGATGGCCGTTGGGGCAGAAAGGTTCTATAGTGGCGGCCACGCACCGGAACACGCAGCAGGGGTTGGCGCCCCACAAGGTGGACCGACGACCTCGTAAAGGTCGCGGGAAGCGGTTGGATGCGGGTGGCCCAAGACCAGTCTGTGTGGAAAACCTTGGGGGAGGCCTATGTCCAGCAGTGGACGTCTTTTGGCTGACATGATGATCCATCCTAATTTGATATATTGACTTAAATTATTTTCAAAGATCGATGTCACAAAGGAAATTAGGAACTACTCGTCATGCTTAACCAGTAGTGATTTGCTCACAAGCGACTTAAAAAAAATATGATGGTTTCCGTATAATCTTATCGCGAATCTTATTATACGGCGCATAACTGAATTTGCAAAATCCAATTTGAATCAATGTAATAAAGCCATTTATCACCGAATTTTGGTTAATAGGTAAAGTTACTTGTTTTCTTTCTGATATAACATTAATTTTCTGAGATAATTAACAATTTTCAAATTATTCAGGAGAACAATTTTTCTTGACGCCCTATTTTCTAATTTTACCTTTAGATTACATCATAAATTTGAAAAAAAAATCCTTTAGACGATAATTAAATAGTTAATTATTTGGTACTGACTTACTGTGTCGAGCGCCCAGACCGTGTCCACAAAAATTTAGTAATAAAAAAAAGATATCGGACAAACGTATGTCTCGCTCGACACTTGACTCAAATATCGATAAAATAAGTGTCGAGCGGACATACGTTTGTCCGTTTGTGTATTGTTTGCACAATGATTTCTTTTTTTTCGTAAGTGCACATGATATCTAATGAGACGGCTATTAGAAGTATATAACTACAGACTTTAGCTAATCTATGCTAATATTATAAAGAGGAAAGATATTATTTTTTGATTTTCGGTTTGTTTGTAAGGATTTAACTCGAAAGCTTCACAAATGATTTAAAAAATTCTTTAACCTTTAGAAATCTATATTATCACCGAGTAAAATAGTACTGTTACTAACATAACCTACTTTTACGCGAGCGAAGCCGCGGATAAAAGCTATTGCCAAATAATCACAAATACACCTTTCACTTCCACGAGGCAACATAAAAAACAGCTAATCAAAGGTATATTGAGTACTTTTTATGAAGCTTATCTATTAGTGATTCTTAGAAAATAGATATATCATTTCTATCATCATTTCACGTCGAATGTTGGCATCGTTATCCCATTTATAATACCTGGAAATACGGCGCCTAAATTTGATAACGATCATAATTAAGATTATCATTATTATAAAAAATCCTTATGAGTTCGTTGACGATCATACCAATCGGAATTCTTTTAACAGATAGAAATGCCTTGCAATGTATGGGTAATAACTGCATATTGTGGACAATTAAGGATTTTATATAACACTAGCTATCCCGACAGATGTTGCCCTGCACACAAGAGAAAAAAAACATATCTAAACCATTCTCGAATCCACTTGAACACACACCAAAAGTTTCATCAAAATCGGTCCAGCCGTTTAGGAGGAGTTCAGTGACATACACACGTACAGTAGAATTATATATATAAATATAGGTATAATAATTATGTCATTAGAACATTATCTGGCAAATTGAAGACTTTGCCTGATTATGTTTTAATCGTGTCTAAATAATAAAGCTGTCATCTTAGATATATAGGTACATAGTAGATTACGGACCTTTTCTTACCATCTAAAGATTTTCTAGCTAAAATATTCTTGTTTTACATGGCCAATAACTCTGCCTAACAACTATTTGAGTTATAAACCTTTACATTAATTGAATACAAAAGACTAAGTTTCAAAAATAATCTATCTTTATAAAAAGCAAAGACAGACAATACGTAACCATACAATTACAATAAATATCGGTATATACATATAAAGCAATGTATAATACTTTATTGTTATATTGTTGTACTGTAATCAAACAAAGGTTGGTATATTCAAGCAGGAAACATGAATTCAATTTTCATATTCACAATACAATCAATAAAACCAAAGCCTTTCACTGTCGTCATTGTCACCAAATATAACTTAAGCACAAAAATTACGTTGAGTATTATATTCATTGTTCGAAATTACCGTTCGTTAATACAAGCCACTACTTCGTCACGTTATAAATAGGTTTAATGATACCACTATTCATAGACGATAATGGTTTCTTTGTCGTAAAATTTGTCTAGTCAGATTATTAGGATCGGATAATACTGAAGTAACCTATAATTTCGTTTTATTGTGTTTCGACCGCTTTATTGATAGTGTCGGTGACGCAGTTCAGGTTTTGACTGGGTATAGTGTTACTGGTTCTATTTGACAATGAAGTCTGATTGAATGTGTGACATTTTGGCGAACAACAGAACATTGTCTTTTATTTAATTTGCCTTAAACTTTTATAATAGCTCTAATTATGTGGTCCGTCCTTTAATTACAATACCTCCTTATATTCAATTAACCTTATTGGACTAAGGGAGAGATTTCTATTCAAGTTTTTGTAGCCTATAAGACGCCTTACGTTGTAATCATGCCTTCTTAAAAATGTTCTGTGGCAATGCACCATCCAGAGAACAATAAATCTATTGCTCTTCTATCCTCGCAAAAACGACTACTTTTTAACATAATCTGCAACGCGCCTCTATCAGTGATTGTTAACTATCATGCCAGTCGTCAATAGCCATATCATAATCCTATCAAATCTGGAAATGTGTACGTAATTTATTTGAATATTGTTGTGTGTTTGATAATAATTCACAAGGGGGTCGACTATATAATCTGGATCAACATTAAATGCCCAAAAATATCGCTTCACCATAAAAGTGTCACTTGATGGTGCTGTCACACATTTTATCGCATAAAAACTGGCACTACTACATACCTTTTATCACAAATTTTGAGTAAAGGAGACTATGGGTCTAAAGCTAGTAAATATGAAACAAATTACCGCAATAATGCAGGTATTGGTATTAAAATGGACGATAAAATCATTATCGTGATACTGCAGTACCCGGAATACGTGCCAAAACTTTGTTCAAAAACACGTATGACTTAGATAAAATATGATGAGTTGAAATACGACAAGCAAAGTGATAATGCCTTCGTTGCCAACCTATTGGGAAGTTGGACTGATCGATGAACCTATTGGGAAGTTGGACTGATCGATTGGAAGTTAAGTAAGGTTGCCAGAAGATTTCAGAAAATGTACCAACAATTTAAAATATTGTTATAATTACGTATTATGTATAGGAGATTTTACAAAATAGATACATAATAACAACGTTCGTAAATAATTATATGTTTTATTATTATGCTACTTAGGTAGCAAATCTTATGGCTTATTCGAGGGAACTGTGTTATTGTAGCTCACTCGTACTTCAAGATCAATGTGTTGCCGATCAAAAATGGTAGTCTTTGTTATTGAGAATTTCCAAACTAAGATATCTGCTTGCATAGTTGGCGCAATAGTTAAAGTAGTTGTTACTGCACCAAGTGCTGTATGTAGATTCTAACATGGGACAATTGATCTACAAATAGTTGTATAGAATCTGGCTGTTCTACACACACCAACCAACGAAGTAAATTATATACATTTAATGTAATTATTTTCCCATCCAACTTTAGGAATATTGGTATCTTTTATATCTGTCTAACTCAAGAGACAGATATGATGAATGTACATAATTACTCAGAGTTTACACCTCAATAGTACTTAAGGAATACTCAATCCAAATGATGGCCTTCACAAAAACAGTATACGAAATAATTCTTGTTCGTAATCTTAATCAATCAAACGTCGCACAGACAGACAGTCACGTGATTAAGACATGGACAGATTAGATACAGAAATTAACTATGCTGCGAATTTTGTTCGATAAAACTTTGTCTATACTGAAGTATCTAGGCTGCGTTGTTGTGACGTACCAATTTAGACAACGAGGCTGAAACGAGACAAAAGAGTAAAGAGCAACAATTCTGTCTTTTTTTTTAAATAGCTCTGCCCGTAGATAGTATTGCAGGTAGGATTAAAACATCGAAACAGGCTCAGAGTAGTATTTGCGATTTGGTAATTTTAATTGGAGTAACACCATCGTTTGTCAATTTATTTATTTTATGGGATAGTTTGTGTTTGATGAACTAGCTCACGGACAGTGTGATTGTAAGAGACCAACTGGGTCTATAATCGCTTAGATCACCAGGTGCAAATCTCGTGCTGATCCATCAAATAATCATTTCCTACCTTCTACTTGCAGCATAGCGCAGGAAAGAATCATTCACCTTCTGTTAACAGTATAGCAAGGAATCTGGAAGCCCTACTCACCGTAGGAATAAACACAAGATTATTTGATTCCGAGCCTCTGAAAGCCAGAACTTGCCGAGACGAGCTGTTTGATAAAATCCTAGTATTAGGTGGCAACTCTGTTACTTCCTAACCCTCTCTTAAGGGCGTCAGTGGTCCAATGCAGTAAATATATACATATGTGCGATATGTGACTACCTCGGGGTTACAGCCGTAGTTAATGCAACTGCTGTGCAAGAGGTTTAGATTCCCGTTTTGGCGGTTTTGGATTGGGTTTGTCCAGAAATTTTCAGTAGCAGCACGGAGCTTGGAATTTTGCCCAGTCAACGGCAATAAAATAGCTACCTATTACTTAGGAGCTAAGGCCATACGTGGAGAAATGTGGCTGTAACACACCTCTGACTATCTCTTCGGGGATATAGTCGTTAGGCATGCAGTATGAAATCACTGATCAGGAGGGTTCATTTTCCCTGTTTAAGCTTTTTCTCTTGACATACTAAGAAGTTGTACACTCAAAATTCAAAATGGACAAAAAGCTCGACTGTTTTGCCAAAACACACTTACATCCGAGATAGTTTCCAAATACCGGTACTGGTAAAGTTTCATACGAATTACATTAGCCTTTGTATGGTTAACTAGTACACACCGGACCGAGAACTTTTTGCTTAACTAGGGTAGCTATTTGCGTGAGGGATTAAAGGTACAACTCATGCTATTGCCTGACGAGGAAAATACAAAACCTTGCCACGTTGCGAAAAGTTATTAACTCTGTTGGTTGGGTAAAACACGAATGTTTACTGGATTCTAAGAAGCCGAGACTACCAAATTTGATATAATTATATGATTTCTCACCAATTTTAGACTTGAAGTTTACATAGATTTTTTGTCGTAGTGTACATTACATTAGTTGATTTCTTTGTTGAAGTGGTTATATCAACCAATCTAACTTTTTGCTACTTGACCGAAATGCCCATAATAGACTAAGATTTAGAAACAATTATTCTGAGTCTGTATGTTCTTTGTATCCATTGTTTAAATTTTGATATAATCCCCTGCGAAACAGAAAATATTTCTAGTGCGAAAATTGCCTTGTTTTTTCAAAATCTATGAAGTCTATCTTAAGATAAAATTAGTCTTTTACAAGATGCAAGTTGTTCATTTTAGATGTAAGTTGTCCTTTTAAAGATGAAAGATGATCTACCAATAATTGTGTAAATTTTAAGTAACCGGTTCATAAAGCTCTTTCTGGAATAGTCAGCAAAACATTATCATTCCTGTCATTAGAAATATAAAATTATTTCTTTTATTTCTTTTTCTCGCAACTGAACTAAGCAAACTATTTTTACAAAAGCTTTCATAGTTACTTACATTAATATCAGGTGTTGGAAAAACTTGAAGCGGTTTTTCTCAAATAAATATATTTGCAGCACGTACAGAATTATATTAAATTCCATCTCACGTTAGACGATGTTAGAAAATGTTGTCTTATTACATTTTATTTTTATATAGGTACATACCTCTATAAAAGCATAGATCACAATGTATGAATAAAGTTTTTGTTATCAATGACAATAGTATCAAAGCTTAGTTGTAAGCTTTCCATGGCTTTTTGTCCACGGATTTGAGGTCACTTGGTTACATACGTATATAGACTGTCTACCTGAAGCTGATAAGCAGAGTTATATTTAGTGGCATACGTTTCGTCAATTATTTTAGGACCTACAAAGCGAGAATACACGAGGTCTCAAGTTCGGTCCTTAGGCATGCACCTCTGACTCTTCAAATTCATATTTATCAAATAGGTAATTAATGCTCGCTTTAACGTTGAAGAAAAACATAGTAAGGAAACTTGCACGTCTGAGAGATCTCTACAATTTTCTCGGAGATATAGAAAGTCCGCTAACTCGCCCTGGGCCAGCGTGATGTACTATGACCTAACTCTTCTCACACTGAGAAAAGGCTCGTGTCTAGTAGTAGGATGGCGTATATACAGGGCTGATCACTACTTCTACGAATTGCCTAACATGTAAACCTTATTTGGGGTATTTTGTCTATTATATTGATTTTATATGCTGATCATAATACTACATACCTGTTCACACATTTATTTTTATTGTAACTATTTTTAGGAATTGATTCCTGACGCAACCAGTAAACAAACATCATTGTGTGCATCATTTAATCTAAGTTTGACTTGCCGTTATCCAGAAATCGCCAAATGCATCACACTAGAGATTTTAATTCTGCTTTGTAAATTGAATCCCACTTACTAAATAAATACGTTAATTACTACGTAGCGCCACGTTTCTCATATTTGAAGTAACCCGGAAACTGAAATAATCAGCAGCAACACAAACTTCGTAACTGACGCTGTTCTCAGCAGCTGGTGATAGTAGTGACCCCTATTACATGGGACCAAAGCATAACAAGTGACGTGTGGCGGAAACACCCCAATTTAAACCTTTGGGTCAACAGTTTCATGTAAAATAGTTCACACTATTTTCAGCCCGTGGCTTCTCCTATGTGTATCCCACGAATCCCAAAAGTTATTTTTAGTATTAATCCAGGACATGTTTCATCTAGGTGCCAAGTTTCATCTAAATCTGTACAGCGATCTATGCACGATTTAGTAACAAACATACATCATACATATGTATATCATCACAAACTTTTACATCCTAACTAATATCATAAATGCAAATGTAAGTTTGTTTATTATAACGCTTTCACGCCTTAACTACTCCACCGATCATCATAAAATTTTCCATACTTACTTAGGTATTTAGGGAAAAGGACATCTTCACCTTACATCCGAAAAAGTACTGTTATTAAACTAACCTAACCTACATTTACGCGAGCGAAGCCGCAGGCAAAATCTAGTTAATAATATTATAAGGATATCATAGAATCCGAATATAGAAGTAACTAATATTAAAATTTAATTTTTCCTTCGAACCAATTTTCCGGTAATATTGAAACATTTAAAACAAATTCGGTTCAAACACCGAATACTTGGCAGCGCGCCCAATTCACGTACATTTCTACAACTATACATGTGACATTTGAGATGTGTTCAGTTTATCGCGATAATTCTAGAAAATATAGCGAATATTTTCTTATGTAAAACACTAGTATTGCTAGGAATTTGGGTTAACTAAGTGTTGTTTTGCCAAACGATTGCCATCGACCTTAATATCGTAATGGTTTATCTTGATTAATGTGATTCATTTTTTCTTCTTGAAAAATGGCAATGAAACGACATGATTATTGACCTAGATACCTAAAACAGTTAGTTATTTGGTATACCTGTACAGTATTGAATTTGTCATTAAATTAAGAATTCTGTACCGAAAATTTAATGGTACCTACCAAGGAGACACTGTGCTCTTGACGGGGAATCGATAATTTTCGTCTTTTTTTTTAAAGCTCCTCTAAGAATATTGCCTGTATTGCGGAGTCATTATGAACATTGAAACAATGGACACCAAGAAATCCAGATTTGGAGTAAATATGTCGATCACAATGTTCATTTCGTATTGGAATTCAACCCATATTTGGCGCAATGGATGTAGCGATGTGATCACATTTACTCCTAGCTGAACTGGATGTATTTCATGATCCACAACTGAAAAGTGACTTTCAAAGTGCTTTAATCGTCTATGAGTCACGGTGACTGCATACCAACAAGACTGACAAAATTTAGTAATGTGCAATTGCTACGAAGAAAGAAATTCAAATATTGAAAAAGTTCTATCTATATCTACTCGTATCTATCCCAACATTCCATCCAAGGATTAATCAACTGGTTATCACTAATTATATTATAATGAATTATGCACGATATGGTAGTACCTACATTCATTCATATTTCCATAGGAGTAAACTGTTGTCAAATAAATAATGAAAATTAACGATAAATTTATTTGAATATTTATCAACGCTTAGAATAAATTCATTTGCTTAAAGATAGTACGATTAAACAACTCGAGTTCATCGATAATTATACATTGATTATGATTTTAAGGTACAAAAGTTCCGGTGTGTTTCTATGATAAATACAAATCCACTCATCTATACGTAGAAATACGTTACGGTGATAATAAAAAAACGTAAATATTGTCTTCCAATATTACGCATCTGTCCACCAAAACAAAAACCTTGAACGTTGTTTGAAACTTTGACCGATATAACAAAAATAAACTGGGACATAGGCCGTAAATAGTTGGACATAGCTCTTGAATGCGTAGGATGATTCGAGTGTAAAAATATGTAATAAAGTGGTTACATAATTGTACTGTAGTGAGATAGATACGACCTTGAAATCGAACGATATAAGGTGTCTGTCCACTAAACTGTAGCATCGTATTTTTGAGCGTAGCTTTCGTATTTTAGACAGAGAACTACGCTACGAAATTTAGCTTTGTCATTGATATTCATAAACTAGCTAGACCTGAAAACGCTTTGCTTTGGCTCAGTCTGGGGACTATTTTTATATCCAATTTCCGTGGGAATATTGGGATAAAAGGTATATAAAAACACTCTTATATAAAAATGGAACGTGAAAATCTATCTATCGACTAGTGAAGGACACAACAATATGAAAGCTGATCTTTTTTTTATATAAAGATAGGATCTTCGTATATGTATATAAATATATTTTTGTGTTTTTAATTATTGTTAATATTTTTGACCACCTGGACCAGCGCATACAAAAACAGCATTAGAAAAATCTTAGATTCGTAGGCTTAGCTAATTGTAAATCCTATCCTAATCCTACCCTAGTATAAAAACGAAAATGAGTTTGTTTGTTTGTTACCTTTTCACGCCTAAACCACTGAACCGATCATCCTGAAATTTTGTATATACATTGTCAGGTGTACAGAAACGAACATAGGCTACCTTTCATCCCGAAAAAATTACTGTTCCCGAGGAAAACAACGAAAACGTTCTTATGATAATAGATGGTGCCACGTTTCTTTCGAATCATATTGTAACAAGGAGAGTACAACCTGAATTGATTGTCAAATTCTAAATTAACGCGAGCGAAGCCAAGGGCAAAAGCTAGTAATACTAATAATACTAAGAATCATTATATTTTAAAAAATTATAATATTTCTCAGATTTCTCGATGGCGTAGCAGTAGTAAATGTGACTGCTGTGTGTACCTATATATTCTGAGCAAGAGGAAGCTGGCTTCTTATTGCGTGGAACCTAAAAACCATATATGGTGAAATGTTGATGTAGGTAATACACCGTTGGGGGATCTAGGCCTGAGACAATATAATTATGTATAGTTCAGAGATACTTCTCGATGGCACTTGAGCTATTATATCTGTGGTATATTTATGAAATCTCCTATAAAACAGGGATTATATCGGAACTATTCCTTGCATTAGACATAATCCCCGTATTACACAAGACCTTCCCAAATAAAAGAAAACACAAATCAATGGCCTTGGCCTCATTTAATGACATAGATCGTTTTGGCTAGGATGAACCAGCGTTTGTCCGGCTCGTGAGCTTTTACGATCAGCGTTGACGCTAAATGTTCACGACCTTCGTCTCACGTGCTCAAGAAGCACGCAGCGTTGGGAAGACGCATATCGAAGACGCTAATGCATGACATTCTTAAATAATTCTAATTCTTAATAGACTGAGAATCCACAAATTTATATTAATTTAATACTTAATTATTCAAAATTAATGTTAGCAATGATTAATTTATACTAATATGTTCAACACAAAAAAATGTTATGAATAAATAAATAATAATATCATCAAAACGTCACATTTGCGTCGTGAAGACATTGCATGTAATCAGCGTCTGCATCGGCCAAACGTAAAAGAATGCGCACGTCGAACAAACGCTATTATGATGATTGATGAGCTTTAAACCAGAAATGAATGCTGAAATATATACTTGTGCCTTTACAATTCAATAAGCTAACCATGCGAAATGGTTAATTCGTACCGAACAAAATGTTATATTTTACAAATGACAAACAAAATTAAAGGAATGCTTTCTAAATGCTTTTAAAGTTCGTTTAAACTCATTTTGAAATCCGTCCAAATGCCATCTTTGTATTAATTCTACATTATCTATGGTATGTATTCTTATATGATTGTAAAAGGGTGTATATAATTAACATACACACATAGTCTTATGTCGGTTGTCCAGAGGGAGAGAGAGGCAGAGGTATCACATACACATTTTGTCAGCTATGGATTTCGGTGCCACCTACTAGGAGGCGTGGTTAATTCCACCTACCAGACTTAGTTCCAGATTCCGTGCTACTATTGGAAATTTCTTAAGAAAAATCAAATAACACTTTGGATGACTTGGAAATAATCGCATGCAAAATAAGCGCAAACTTTTGCCACGAGACCAATCCGGGTAGTCAGAGTATAATAAATAAGGTTGTCAAAATATATTATGTTAATGAGCAACAACTGACTACATTGCGCAAGCGTTTATTGCTGTATATACAGGATGTCCCAGAAATCGACGTGAAGCCGAAATCAGGTAACAGGCTAAGTTATAATAGCTATCAGAAAAATCTATGTTACGTACTTTAAAATGATAGGCATTTCAAAAAAATTAAAAAAATCTATACCCACGGATGGTCTTTTCACTCCTGTTACTACAGATATTTACTTTTTGAATTATTTTTTTTGTTATGTAATCTCGAATATTCGAAAAAGATCGAGAGCTTAAAGAAACATTATTCGAGATTACATAACAAAAAAATAATAACCTAGATCTTTTTTATATTTTTCTGATAGCTATTATAAGTTAGCCTGTTACCTGATTCCAGCTTGACGTCGACTTCTGGGATACCCTGTATAAGAGTGTTTTATATACATTTCATACCCCAATTTCCTTTGAAATGGTAATTATTTACTTAATAATTAATATTAGATTGAATCCAAGCAAAGCGAAGCGTGGATTGAACTGGTTATTGCTATAATTATATCATGCATTCATGTAGAAACAGATCAATGAATATTTATGATTAGTGCGTAGAAATAGTAAATAGTATATTAAGAATTTGCAAATTATTTTGGACGGAACAAATAAGCCAGCTGTATGGGCAGCCACATTTCTTTTGTTTTTTAAAAATTATAGGCATTTTAAAAAGCAAAAAAATCTACAACTTGTAACGGTATTTTCACTCCTGTTACTATAGATATTTACTTTTTGAATTTTTTTCTTTTGATACTTAATCTCGGGTAATGCTTCTTTAAGCTTTCGATTTTTTTCGATTATAACTTAGCCTGTTACCTGATTTCGGCTTGACGTCGACTTCTGGGACAACCTATATAGAAAAGCAACGTTGTGTAAATATATCAAACAATTATTCATCGACTACTTGGGGAGTTTTAGTTTTGCGGATACAAACATACACGAATTGATATTTATATTTAGAAACTAGCTATCTCGACCACGGTTTTAACCACGTTTATGATTATTACTCCGCTCTTTTGACTTTTAGCGTGATGTTATATAGCTTATGTTATTTCTCAATAAAGTAGCTTTCGAATGGTGAAAGAATAATTAAAATCGGTCTAGTAATTTTTGAGTTTATTCATTACAAACAAAAATACAAAATATTTTTGTTTTACTTTTTATAATACTCTATCAAATTATGTGTTCTACAGCCGAAGGTTGCAAAAAAAACCAATTCTATTTGATTTAATTTAATTAGAATAAAACTAACATTACAATAAGTTGATTGATTCGATGTTGGAATTACAATGAACATATTTTATTAACTAGAAGGTACCCACATTCTTGGATTGACGTCAGTGAAGTCATCTTCCGGTGATGCTGCAAAAGGGTGACCTAGTGCCGTGTGCACCGTTGTTGTTGCGACATGCCGAGTGTGCATATTGCATGTATTAGGGTTCCGTAACACCTCCCCCCGTAGAACAGCGAGTGTGGAAGACATTCATCGTGAATTGAGCTGGGAGTTGACGTGGCTCAACTCTTCTGGATGTCTCAGGGATGCTGTAGACCGCCTTAAATTCCGATTGATCAGCCTCTTTGTTTTCTTTAGAATTGTTCAATTTCTTCAGTCTGTATTTTTGATATATCATGCCAATACTGAGTGCGCCTGCACTTAATAGTACTACGTATAGGGGTATCGTAGTATGGTACATACTGTAGTCTATGTCTTCATTCGATTGTACGGGTGTCTGTAGAGATATCTTTTTTTTTTTTTTTATCTTGCTCGTCAATATGACCACACTCCACCTGATGGTAAGCAGTCGTGTGGTCTAAGAGCAGTGGCCTCCACACCGCCCTCATAGTAGCCGAGGCAATGTTGAGGTCTCTACTTTGACGGCCTGAGAAGGTGCTTTTTCACGCCCCGCTTAAAGGACCCAGGATTGAAGGAAGAAGGAAACACGTGCCTTGGCAGAGAATTCCATGCCTTGGTCGTTCGGCAGAGGTATGAGGACCCAAACTTTTTGGTACGCGCTCTAATCGATTCTACCGTGTAAGGATGGCATCTGAGCCCAGCACGCGTTGTTCTGGATAGGAAAGGGGAGGGCGGGATAAGGTGGAATAACTCTTCAGAGCACTCCCCGTGGTATATTCAGTAGAAACGGAGTTGCAGAGGTTCCAGTGAACTCGTGACCTCTGGATCTCCGATAATACGGACAGCCCGCCGCTGTAACCGGTCGAGAGCGTCCAGCAAGTACTGCGCGGAGCCATCCCAAAGATGAGAACAGTACTCCACGCAAGGGCGCACTTGTGCCTTATACAATAGGCACAGTTGCCCAGGCGCGAAGAACCGCCTCACCCTGTTCAGAACACCGAGTTTTCGCGAAGCTTGCTTAATGACGCTCTCGATGTAGGTTTTGGGATTAAGGGAGCGGCAAAGATCCATACCTAAGATGGAGAGGCTGTCACGTATTACCAGTGGAGTGTTCTTCAGAGAAGGGAGGGGAAGGAACGGAGACTTTTTTGTGTTGAGAACGCGCATGCCTGGGTCTTCTTGGCGTTGAACTCCACCAAGTTCTTGGCACCCCATTCATGGATGCGTTCCAAGGTCTGGTTAAGTTCAACGACAAGATTCTGCCTTTTTCCCTCAACCTCAGCCTGTTTGGCCCCAGGATGTCCGAGATATCGCCCATGCACGGTACTGGCGTCCGCATAACAATGTATGTTGCCGAGATTCAACATATCATTGATATGCAGAAGAAAGAGCGTAGGGGATAAGACAGACCCCTGAGGCACTCCTGCATTGACCTGCATAAATTTAGAAGCGCGACCGTCGCAAAGGACCCGAATACGATGCTTCTGCAGGAAACTTGCAATCCAGGTGCACAGTTGAGGGGGCAAGCCATAGGCCGGAAGCTTGGAAAGAAGAGACCGGTGCCAGAGTCTGTCGAAAGCTTTGGCTATGTCAAGGCTGATAGCCAAAGACTCGCCGTGCTTGTCCATAGCCTCACCCCAGAGGTGCGTGACGAACGCTAGAAGATCACCCGTTGATCGTTTAGCCCGAAAGCCGTATTGGCGATCATTGATCAACGATTGATCCTTCAGGTAGCGGACAATTTGGGTGTTTATAATCCGCTCGAACACCTTGGAAATCACCGAGGTGATAGCTATGGGTCGATAGTTGCTTGGCTCGGAACGGTCCCCCTTTTTGGGAATCGGTTGAACGTTCGCTTCCTTCCAAGCCTCAGGCACAATGCCTGCGGCGTAAGACGTCCGGTATAGGCGCGTAAGTGTGGGAGACAACTCCGCTGCACATTTTTTAAGAACCACAGCTGGGATGCCGTCAGGTCCACTGGCTTTCCGAACATCGAGAGACTGCAGTATCGCACGAACGGTTCGTTGCCTGATACATATATCAGGCATGGTGTAGCCGCAGTTGGCAATGTTAGGCGGCTGTACACTTGTACACTTCAGCTCACCTATCCTGCAGGATAGGTGAGCTTTCATTGGCACAGGGAAGTTGACGGTGTAGTGTTGATCATCGAGTTTATCATAGGCTGCTTTCTTCAAATCGACGGTAATGGCTTTGCATATCGAGCTTCGATGTTGCATGGTGATCAGTTCCTGGATACAGTCGGACGTTTGACCTTGAAGACTCTGCTTGTCCTCGCATAGATACCATTGACTGGACTTCGGGCATTCTGCCTCTATGTACTTGAAATCTTTCTTATTAAGGATTAGGTATGGATATGGTGGGATGAAGACTTGATGGTTACGATTGGGAACTATAGATAATTTATACATATAGTATTTCCCTAGAAACACTGCATAATTCATGAATAGTATTGTAAGCTATTGCCATCTTTTCCTTATGGTTAAGCATATATTGTTGTAATAATTGACTTGAAATATCTATATCAAAAGGATCACGCGTATTTAAATGTCCAGTAATTACTTCTATGGGCCTGCACTTTGTAAAACTGTGTATACTACTATTGTATCCCAAAATAGCATAAGGCATTATGTTAATAACGGATTCTAGCTTTTGACTAAGTTTCAGTACACGCAGATGTTCTAAAATGGTAGAATGAAATCTTTCTACAATGCCATTTTCATTAGGTGTGTGAGGTGCAACTTTGTGGTGTTGAATCTTATGCAATCTAACAAATTCAGCTACAAGTTGGTTAGTGAATTCGGTACCGTTATCGCTAACTAAAGTGTGCGGTACGCCATGATGTGTGCAAAAGTTAAGTAAAGCTTGTAATACACTAAAAGCAGTTCCATCTCTCAAATAATAGGCTTGTCCGTACTTGGAAAATGCATCTACTATAGTTAAGAATTTTTCACTTTGAATAGTTAAAAGATCTAAATGAATAATTTCAAAAGGTTTTGAAGCAGGTGGTACTATTTTAAATTGTTGCTTTATGAGATTACGATCATACTTGACTTGACCACACACGGTACATTCATTAATAAATTTTGTAATATGTTCTCTCATTTTAGGCCAATAGTATTTGTGAGACAGAGCTAGATAACATTCATTAATGCCACGATGGTTAGCTTTACCCTCATGATATTTGTTAATAATTTCTTGTTGCTTAAGATACTTACTCTTTAATATTTTCTACTTCCTTTTTAGTTAAAAATAATTACATAGCTGAATTTTTAAAGTTGTTCTGTATAATGGGTATAATTTTATACATTGTTAAAAAGGGATTAATGAATAAACCGGTCTTAATTTCAGGATTAACATACTCTTTTATTACGTTAACTACATCTTCTTCTAAATTTGATTCTGAGAGTTGTAAAGATATTCTAGTATGAGTATCAAATGGTTTAGTTAAAATAGGTCTACCTTTAATATCACCGACTATGTTAAAAATTAACTGTTTGGTAAATTTATTTAGTAGATTATCTGTAATGGGTACTTCAAGAATAGGATTTTCAGTATCGGTATGTACAGTAGCAGTTCTAGAGTCGTTTTCTACCTCTGGAGCTGTCAAAGTTCTAGAATCATCTAACGTGGCAACTGTGCTAGATGGGTTAGCCATAATAGACATGCTCTCTTCGTTGTGTATTTCTATTCGGGAAAGTGCAGCGGCGTTAGTGTTACTTTTACCCTGCTTGTATATTACTGAAAAATCGTATTCACTGAGTTTTAAACGCCATCTAGTTAATCATGAGTTAGGCTCTTTAAGGTTCATGATCCATTGTAAAGGTTTATGATCAGTAATTACTTTAAACTTACGTCCAAACAAATATGGTCTGAAGTACTTAGTAGCCCAAACGATTGCCAAAAGTTCTTTTTCAATAGTGCTATAGTTACATTCACTAGTGTTAAGGGTACGAGATGCGTATGCTATGGGTTTGTCGGCTCCAATAGCACCTTGAGATAAAACTGCACCTATTGCTACGTTTGACGCATCCGTCGTAAGAATAAATTCCTTAGTAAAATCTGGGTACTGTAAAATAGGATCATTAATTAAAAGCGTTTTGCAATGTTCAAAGCAGTTTATGTAATTTTGATCTAATGTAATTTTAGTACCTTTCTTGAGACATTGAGTTAGTGGTTTAGTCACACGAGCAAAATTTGGAATAAACTTTCTATAATAACCTATAAGACCAAGAAAACGTTTGATTTCAGTTGTAGTTTTTGGTAATGGATAATTTTGAATAGCGTGGATTTTATTTGGGTTTGGTTTAATATTAATACCATCTCTACAAACAACATGACCAAGAAATTCAGTTTCGAGTTTTAAAAATTCTGATTTATCCATTTGGATTTTAAAGTTGGATTCTCGTAATTTTTGGAATACTTTCTCTAAATTTAACATATGCTCTTGGAGCGATACTCCAAACACAATTATATCATCCAAATAAACCAGACATACCTTATTTTGAAGGTCTTTGAGGACATTGTCCATTACGCGTTCAAAAGTTGACGGACAATTTTTTAAACCCATCGGCATTCTTAAAAATTCATAATGTCCGTTTTCTACGTTAATATCGCTAGGATCCATTTCAACTTGGAAAAATCCACTTGCCAAATCTAAAGTTGTAAAATACTGACACTTTCCAAGCTTATCTAAAATATCTGTAATGTTAGGAATGGGGTATTTGTCATCAATCGTTTTCTCGTTAACTTTACGGAAATCTATAACTAAACGCCATTTAATTTTACCGGAGGCATCTGCCTTTTTGGGTACAGTCCAAATAGGAGAGCTCCATGCTGAGTCTGAAGGACGTATGATATTTTGTTCAAGCATCTTATGAATTTGGTCTCTAACTTTTTGTCTATGTACGTAGGGATATCGGTAACTCTTAGTGTGTACTGGAATTTCATCAGAAGTTTTAATTTTATGCTTTATTTTATTAGTAAATGCCAAAGGTTCATCTTCGAGATAAAACACATCCGCGTAGTTAGCACAAAGATTTCTTAAATTTTCTTTCTCTTCTAGATTTAAATGGTCTGTTCGGAGACGAGATAAAACTGTTTTGGTACGCTCTGACAAAATTTCAGCATTTGAACTATCAACGTTAAATATTTCAGCTTCAACAGGACGGTCTAAAGAGAATATAATATCGTTAGAAGTGGGGTTAGTGATTTCTATCCAACCACGGTTATTAGTCACTTTAGTTAAACAATCCGAAATACAACAATTGCAAATTATTTGATTTTCTACTAGAACTTCACCATCTTGACTATTAATTGGTAATCTAACTAACTTGGATGACTTTGCCGGTATTATTTCCTCATACCAATTCGCGTTTCTAGAATCGTACATGTGTATTGGTATGTTAGCTTTACTAGTTTTTAATAATCTATTTTTAAGATCAATTGTGGAATTCCAAGCATCTAATAAATCTAAACCTATCAGTCCATGGAAATAATTATGGAACTTATGAATATAGAGAGTTACGTTATCATTTTCATTAAAATCGGTGAAACATGGCAATGTAATTGAATATTCGCATTTTCGGCTAGCATGTAAGCTGGTTACCTCAATAGGATCATAATTTAAAGGTATGTAAGAAAAGTATTGTTCAACGACATCCGGACTAATAAATGATTGATTGGCACCAGTGTCTATTAAAAATTTTATAGGTGGATCTGATAACTGCACGTAACCTAAATGTCTCTGAATGTGAAAATTTAATTCTATTTTGGCTTTTCTGATTTCGAAACTATCTGAAAATTTACATTATTGTTAACTGATGCTTGGTCTAATTCTTGTACAACGCTAGGTTCCTCTGAAATATATTGCTCATTACTAGGATAGTACTCTAAGTACGAGTCGTAATGGTACGGCTCATATTCGACATAATCAGTACCGTAATACTCATAATAATCATCAAATGAGTAAAAATTAACGTCACGCGTTTTAAAATAACTACTAGGAGGTGGGTTTCCAAATTTACGCCAATCATGACCACTAGATGGTAAAGGTTTTGGAACAAAATGGCTGACACCGCCCATAGGATGTGGTGCGTTATTATTAGGTTTAAATGACGGCTGTTGCTGAGGCTTAATAGGCATTCAATAACGTTATTTTGTGGTGAATAATTCTGAGGAGGAGCGCGCATCATCTGTTGAGTTCTAGTCAAACCACGGGGTTGTATGTGCTGCGGTAAGTTAGGTCGCCACCCTTGATTGGCTTGGTTTGGGTATGGCCTTGATGGACCTGGCATGTTAAAATTTTGTTGCGGTAATTTAGGCAATAATTTAGGCACTGAAAAATTATTATTTGACAAAGGATGTTGAAAATCTTTCTTACTAGAGCCATTTTCGTTATGTTGTTGCAAATATAGAGTATTAAGTTCATCCTGTACGAATTCAAGGGCTTTTTCCATAGATTCAGGACGCATGCAGCGAATCCTATATCCTAGAGGATCCTTAAGACCTCGCAAATACGCTTGTAAAGTGAGTTTTTTATATAAATCGCGCTTAGCCTGTATGGTTGTATCTACTGACTCATGTAACGAAACGTATGTCATAATGGTGCTAAATAAATTTTCGCAACGGTCATACAATTCTTGTGGAGTGCTGGACCCTTGAGTCTGAAGTGAAAGGTCGTTGTATAAAGCGGTCTCATCACGGTGGTCTGCAAAATTATTCACTAATGCACTTCTTATACCATGGCAATTTTCAGAGATACCATTTGAATTAATTAATCTAGCTGCGGAACCCGTAATCTTATTTAATATACCGTTAATTAATGCTAAATTCGACAATTCATTTCCTGGTTCGGTTTTAAAATATCCTAAAACTAATAGATCGCACAATTTAATAAATCGCTTTAATACATGGGGATTGCCATCAAACTCGGGTAACAACCTTAGCGATTTGTAAATAGTATCAACATTTGATTGAGTCATATCCGTATTTTCTAAATTCATATGTTCGTCTATAAAACTCGCCCTACTACTCTGCTTACTCCCTAACCTATCGTCACGGTTTAATCGCGGATGAAAAATGATTGCGGCTGAAATTAACACAGACACAAAAATATAAATCACGAGTGAAGTCTGGAAACACGATCTATATGCATGAATAATAACTAAGTACCTATATAAAATATAAATTCCCTATGATAATTTCATAAAATAAATTCGCAAGCAAAACCTCGGCACACGATATGTATATGTGCACGAGCAATATACCTATACAAAAATCGTAAAATAAATGCTTAAAATAAATTCACAAGTTAAGCCTGGGCGCACGTTTGTATGCACTAACAAACTTACAAGGAAGTACTTATTGACTGATTAAAATTAAATGTTAAACTAATATTTAATACGTTAGAAAATTCTATAACTATACACTTGAAATAAAAATTTAATTTGGAAGGAGAGTTTGAGCACACTATATGTATGTGTCAATTAAATTACTTATTATAAAAGTTATAATTTCACAAGTCTAGTCAAGCTGTAATATATGTATGTGCCCTAGTTATTGCACATTGTATATAATATTAAAATCATAATTATTTGAACAAAGTATGCTTAATTTAATTCATGAGCGAAGACGGATATGTGTAAGTATATGCGCCGACTATATTCGCATGAAACTACGTATTACGTATATCTAATACTAGATGTTCCCGCGGTTTCACCCGCGTTTATCGTTACTGCACCGCCCCCGTGGGTCGTAGCGTGATGTTATATAAAGTATAGCCTTTCTCGATAAATAGGCTATCCAACACTAAAAGAATATTTCAAATCGAACCAGTAGTAATCACGCAGAATAAACCAGGAGAAACATCGTTTGTACTATGTCTGTAATGGGTAATTATTTTGCTGCAATGTGATTTTAAAACTGCGATATCTCCTAAGATATTCATTGAAATCGAATGATGTACAGGGCAATTTTGTTTTAAATTAAATATTTGTGATGAATAACGTATTTATTTGGATAAGGATTAATATCATGTTTATAATAATACCTTCGCAAATAATGCATTATTTTAGAACAAATTTGATTAGCATAAAAATGGTTATAGTGAGCCAAACTTAAAAGATAGACATATGCTGTCCCGGACTTTTTTTTAGAACTTTTAAAGGGGAACAATTCTGTCATACATGATTTTTGCGAAACTTTAACTGTTTACGCAGCGCACGCAGCGGAAGCTCTCAAAAGGCAAAAATACCCTCCGATTTAGAAACATTCTTCATTGGTGCTCAGCTCCTATTGATCTTATCGTGATGATATATAGCCTATAGCCTTCCTCGATAAATGGGCTATCTAACACTGAAATATTTTTTCAAATCGGACCAGTAGTTCCTGAGATTAGTGCGCTCAAGCAAACAAACAAACAAACAAACATACAAACAAACAAACAAACTCTTCAGCTTTATAATATTAGTATAGATATATAATTTAATAAGGATAGGATAATGCACTAGGAAAGTAAGGACTAAGAAAGATTCAGAGTACTTACAGCATATCTGGCACTGGTATCTTTCGCCAAATCGATGTCTGGATTCACCTTGACCGTAGAATATTGTAGATTCAGAATACTCGTTATTATATGGATTTTACGAGTATCCTACCGACTGCGCCAATTATGTGTTCTACAGCCGAAGGTTGCAAAAAAAAAACAATTCTATTTGATTTAATTTAATTAGAATAAAACTAATATTACAAGAAGTTGATTGATTCGATGTTGGAATTACAATGAACATAATTTATTAACTAGAAGGTTCCCACATTCTTGGATTGACGTCAGTGAAGTCATCTTCCGGTGATGCTGCAAAAGGGTGACCTAGTGCCGTGTGCACCGTTGTTGTTGCGACATGCTGAGTGTGCATATTGCATGTATTAGGGTTCCGTAACAATCACATACACACAACACCATCTAGCTCAAACTAAGCAGAGCTTGTACTGTGGGTACTAGACAATGGATAAACATACATATATACATGTATTTGTAAATACATAAATATTATACATATAAACACCCAGACCAAGACAAACATCCATGTCCATGCACCCAAATGTTTGACTTGTGCGGGAGTCGAACCCGCAACCTCAGGCGTGGCAGTCAGTTACACTAACCACTACGCTATCGAGGTCGTTCGTGTAGATATAAAAGCGTATGAAAATAATTTAAGAAATATAAGGATGTAACGTACAGGTAAAAACTGATGTAGATGGCTATGCGTGTCTGCTCACAATAACAGCTCGGGTGTCGTAGTAACCATGTCGTAGGTACCGTGAGAACATGTAATTTAAATAGGTACAAGTTTATTATATTATTAGTACCACGGACAAACTAGTACGAACATAATTCTGGTTGCATGTAACCTTTATTTGTTAATAGTTGTTACATAGAAACGTTATAAACTAGTTCTACAAATTACTGTAAGATCAAAAGTTATTGCTTTTTGTGTTAGACTAGCCAGTAGTTTCCTTGACGGCGTGAATGACGCTCATGGTTATGGCTGTGGATTCTTGAGCTCACATAACCATTTGTGGATCACGCAAAGTTTTGTCCCGTGTGGGATTGGAACCTACAATACTCGGCGCAGTGATCGTAACCGACGCTTATAGATATGGCTGTGTTTTCTTGATATCACAGAAGCAACTTTTTCTATAGTATACAACTCTCGTACTAGGTCTAAATCCATTGTCGTAGGGGACATTACAAATATTCAAGCAACGGACACAAAGAACATCTAGAAGAATAAGAAAAAAAAAAGATAAATATTTATTTTGGCACACAATGGCACACGCAAAACACGAAGAAATAAAAGAAACAAAAAGTACACAAATTACAAAATGAAAATAAATAAAAACAGAACAATAATAAAACTAGATTATTAAAACAAATACTAGCACTATAATTTATTTTCTGCTCACTGGCAACACCACATCTTCCGCTTAACTAAACGGACTGCCTCCACTCTTTCCAACCTAGACTCGGAACTACTATTTCTGGATCAAACAGTTTTTGAAGTGAAAACTTTATTAGGCGCGTTGAGCACTTCTTGGGTGAGCAAAAATCATGGAACTCGCGTCATCGTCACCGAACGCTTTCTATTTTTGAATTATTTTTGGTTTATAAAAAAGTGTTTATTTATTTGAATTATTTTTGGTTTATAAAGAAGTGTTTATGATCAAGGATTAAAGTTTCACTTCTATCAGCAGTCCCCAAAGACAGCCCCAAATTGTTTTTTTGTGTATGGGCCTCAAACTTGCACACGTAGTGGCGGTGGTGAAATCATCACCTAAGCTACTACTCTATCCATACAGCCCACTCACAAACAACAATTATTAAGCTTCACAGCTATAAAAATTTGTGCTCATGCGCCTGATCTCTTTCCGTTTGGCGTCAAATTTTCGTACCATCAGACTACGCGAGTAAGAAGATTAGGAACATACTTGTGTATACATTTAATTATTGTAATATCTTCTGGTTATGCTAAGATGCCTAGTTTCCATTGAAATAATCCGTCGTGACTGAGATTGGCTCTGGAGGATTTTTATAATATCAGCCCTGTATTAAACTATCCCAGTGCTGTGCACGGGTCTCTTCTCAGTGCGAGAATGGTTAGGCCATAGTCCACCACGCTGGCCCAGTGCGGGTTAGCAGACTTCACATATCTTCGAGAACATTATGGAGAACTCTCAGACTTGCTGGTTTTCTCACGATGTTTCCCTTCACCGTTAAAACGAGAAATAATTAACTATTTAATACACATTTAACTTCGAAAAGTCAGAGATGCGCGCCTTAGGATCAAACTCGAGACCTCTGCGTGGCATTCCAATGATCTCCCATTAAGCTATCGCTGCTGTATATATGGAGAACTTTATTATAGCATAATTACAAACATTATAGTGTTAGGAAACAGATGTGAAACAGCTTAAAAAAATAACAGACGCACTTTAACCTTTAAATAATCATTGACTTATTCAAGAAATGCATTAACAAATAAAGTAAGAGATAATTGATATCACCCAACAGCGATCACACAGCACGTCCGTTCCGTCCGCCGCTCGATGTCAAAGTGAGTCATTGCGCGCCGAGCGTGCTTTTATAGCACGCTCGATCGGATGATTCGTGACGTTACTTGTTTACGTCGCATTCCGCAACTAACAATAGGTATATTTTAAACACGCAACTCACGGAATTTTAATGAAATGCTTTGTGCTTTTATTTATTTTAAAAATTACCTTTTCGACTGACTGACTTGTTAGCCGACGAACACTGGTAAAAGCTTTATAATACTAAAACATATTTATTTGTTTAAATACTTTATGCATGGATTAGTTAATCAGTGAGTAAAATTCCGAAATAATTTTGCATTTATAAATAGACGTTTAGCCAAGCTTTAAAATGTATGGTAATGGAATAATAGATTTTGGTTTAAAACCTGCACATAAAACAAACTTCATAACTTTGGATTTTTAACATTATTAAAGCTTTTCGTGTTTTTTTAAAATATTTGTATTACATTTTTTATTATGCACCAATTTCTAACTATTTATGAGTGGTTTTTGTACATGACGCATGTAACTGGGCTGCTACATGCGCAAGCTACTCACGTGGGCGACGTGCGCAAGTTACATGCGGAAAAACAATACTATACCATAAACGACTGGACATTTCGTAATACTGAGCTGTACCGCACTGAGTAACTAAGTAAATAGTCGGCTTACGACCACGTACATTTTAATTAAAAACGGGTAGTATTTAACAGCACACCAAAAAAATACTAATCGCACAGCAAAATATGCTTACCAAAAATACTAATTGCACACCAAAATATATTGAAAGAGATCAAACTAAGTCGACAGAGCCCCGCCCGCTTTGCGGGGCTCCTATTTTTGGGTGGGTTTAAGAAGGAACCTAACATAACCTAACCCTTCCGAGACGGAATGCAGTGATTTGAGGCATATAGGTGTCGTTATGATATATTTTAGTAAGCATATTTTGTTGTGCAATTAGTATTTTTGGTGGTCATTATATTTAATCCCATTAAAAACTACGGGGTGGACAAAATATTTAGAATATAATATATGTACATACATTAAGTTTCTTCGGATTTCTTTCTTTTAAAGTGACATCATTCCGGTGTTTGGAGAGTTGTTGTGAACGTTACTTTATATTTTTCATGATACGAGTAACACAAACAATTTGCCCGATATTTCGGCATTTACGTTTCGTGGTAGCCCTACGGGTTTCGTTCAACAAACATTTACAAAGAATATTAATTTTATCTGATTGAATAACCAAAATATTTAACAAAATAAATATTATGAAAATGCGGTCGTGATAATGGCTTTACTTTATTTGTTGATTACCGAAATAATTCCACTTGCATAATGTATAGTTATTAATATAGTAAATTAATATAATATATAAATAAAATAAGCCACGGTTGGGCAAATAATGGATATATACATACGTAGAAAATAATATAAAAACTAACTTTATATTCAAGATTTGTTTGTTTGTTACGCTTTTACGCCTTAACTACTTTGTTAGGGGGATGCGTTGTCAGGAGAATAGAAAAGAACACAGGGTACCCTTCATTCATAAAAATGTACTGATACTAAGCTAACATAACCTATATACATTTACGCAAGCGAAACATCAGTCGCAAAGTTTGGTAATGGATATACCTTTAAGGCCAGAAAATTATATAAAGAAGATTGCAACCACAAAAACTTGTATTTTATTGTGAGTATTATTACTAGGATCATTAAGAAGATGCTGTCGTGTCAGCAAGGGACCAGTTATATTTGATCTTTGCGCTTGCAACTCAACAATCGGTATCCTCTAAGTTTATGTAGTAAACCGACTGCACAAGTTTATCAATTAAGCCAGGTGCTCACAGTACGCCAATTATTTATTCTGAATATAATTCTAAAACAACACAGTGAACTCACTTATAGTCCATTCCTGTTATGCAAACGTAGAAAGTACGCAGTTTGCCCTACTTACTGCCCTAAAACTTCTTTCATACGACGATTCTTCCTTTTTATTGGTCCATATCTTTATAATAAAACAAATCAAATACTCGACATCTACCCTCTCAATAAGATACAATGTAAGAAGAAAGTCCACAATTACTTACAGAACCTATCATATCAAGAAACCGAAGAGTTATTAAATATTCCATGTTAGATAAATATACCTTGCACTTCTATAATACTGATATACATACATACATATTGGTTTTTCCCCAATCAAACATGCAATATATACTTAGCCACTTTCATACACTCACAACACACACGCACACACACACACACACACACACACACGCACACACACACACACACACACACGCGCACACACACACACACAAACACGCGCACACACACACACACACACACACGCGCGCGCGCGCATGCTCGCACGCACACACATACATACATTCACACACATATACATACTCATGAAGACCTTTACCAAAATGCACCATCAAGTTCAATGTATACCTAGTTTATAATATTATAAAAACTACTTGTGAAAATAGTCCAACAATTATTGTATTCCGGATAAGGTTCGGCGCTGCACGCTGAGATACAGGTTTTTTTGCCTAGTTCGGCTGGCAGATGCTCCCAATACTTTGTTACTAATGTTAGATTATTTTTATAACCTAGTGTAACTCTGTAATGTTGTATTTTTGGTGCAAATAAATTTATTATTATTATTATTAACTAAAAAAAAAAAAAAAAAAAAAAAAAAATATTGCTGTCTTGCCCTGTTTGTGAACTGTCCTACTGCTGGGTACTGGGTACTGCCTTTTGTCAGTATAAGAACGGTTATGCGAACCACGTACAGATTAGCAAAGTTCACATATCTTCGAGAATTTATTTAATACAAGGATATAGAGATACGATAATTTATGGAGAATTGTCAGAAATGCAGGTTTTTTAAGAGCAGGCTTGCATGTTTTTATGTCACTTATTCTATCTGATCTTTGATTCATAAAATGGCAAAAACTTTAACTCGATAAAATCAACCAAGAAAAGGTTGTTTTATTAGACAATCCTGAATTTTACTTTAGGCTACATTTGGCAATGCATTAGTTGTCGAACCAATTCTTTTCATGTAAACTCTATGAGGTGCACATAAACTGCCACTTTCAGTATGCAATTATTACATATTTTACTAGCTATTACATTTTGACGTATTCAGATATTGTCCCAAATATTTTATAGAACTAAAAATTTTGAATAAGAACACACCATAATGTTACGATGTATATAGATGACTTTAATTACATACTTTCTTTCAAATAACTCATCAATGGAAAGTAAAAAAGCAATCTTGGATTCCTTTTCCCGGTATATCATTCGTTTAGCTCAGGTGAAAATCGCAGGGTGTGATTTTCGGAGGAAAAGAAAAGCGATGTATCTAGTTTTACGGCCGTTCTGAACATACTATAAATTTTGTTTACCATGCTTATTTATGCGGAAATAAAAAACAGGTCAAGTGTAAGTTGGCTTCTTTGTGCGGCGGGTCCCGTAACCTATGTTTGGGAGCGATGAAAGGCCTTGAATGTGTTGGACGTAATTGGTGTTGTTGTCGGTCTGTGTAAATTATCTTGTGAAGCTGTTGCGAAAATTTATCTTTATTTTTTGCATGTTTTATTAATATGAGTGGTAGTTTTGAGTTTGTGTTATTGAAGAACCGGTATGTCCAGGCATTTTCTGCAGTATGCCTAAATATTTGAGTAAATGCTAGAATGTTACGCGCAAACTAGCAACATTTTCCAGTTATTTTCGTACTTACTTTTGAGTACAGTTATTTATTTTAGGGTCATACTATTTTAATTTAAAAACGCTTAATAACAATGTATGAATGCCTATATTAAAAATCATTGTACTAAACTTTTTCTATGACAATCATTAACAATAATTATGATATTAAAAATAATTAGCGCGCTCATTATTTTTCATGATGATTAGATACTTATTTTTCATAATTGCAAATAAAATTACTGAAATCTTTTATAAAAAAAGAGTTATACACAAAGCCGAGCTTTGTGGGTAATTTACAAAAGAGAATCTAGCTATCTAGCTTCACGCATGTATATTATAACCAAAGGGGAACGGCAGAGGAGTATTGCACTCAAATTTCGCTACCTATATCTGAGGTATATTAGGTACGAGTTTAATGCCATCATCGTTGTAACTTTTCAAAATCCATGCTGCTCAAAAATCCAATAACAATATGCCTTATCTAGTCATTATACGCGGGACGTCACGATTCTACGTGCAAACTAAAAGCCAAGTATGTACAAAGATACCTAGGCAGTCATACCAAATTAACTAACTACAAAAATCACAAAGGCGAGCTTAACTGATTACAAACGTTTCACCAGAAAACCACAGTGACGGAGATAAAAGAAAATGCTATAGTATGTAACCGTTTTCGCCCAAATTGCGTCACTCAATCGCTCCGCCTAGCTGATTGATACCGCGGCAGTGTTGCCCAATATTCCTACAGTACCCCAAAAGGATTTAACCACCCAGATCCCCGTAAAAAAGTTACGGACGTTGTAAATTCCGCGACGAAATTTGGAACTCAATTGAATGTAAGAAATTTGGACCCTGCTTGATGCCCCATTGTATATTTCTGGGGTATATATATTTTATTCAGTCGTGACTTTTATTTGAATAGAGATAGCTGACTGTGTTCATGTATATCTATCTCACGTATCTGAATGTTTCCGAACGAGTGAAAGTTACGATTTATTTTTGTGGTCGCGATCCTACAAATGATTACAGATTGCTATTGTGTTTTTCTTGTTCATTTTTTTTTTAAGATTAAAATCAATGTCATAGCTAAGAAGGAGATAAGTGAGACTGTTGATTGATATTTTGGTTGCAAAACAGATGTATTATATTTTTTTTAAATGATCTTACGCCGCAGTAGTAAATGTGCCTGCTGTGAATATCAAATGAAATGATTATGGTGTGGTTACCTTCATTCACTGATCAGGCAAAGTATTATTAGAAATTTTTAATGTCAGCACAGAGTGTACAAGCACCCTTATGGTACTTGTATTGTGGTGTAAATAGGTACACGAAACTGCACTGATGACTAGGTAATTAAATAAAACCACTGAGTCTGTTCTAAAACGTGCCTATATTCTCACACAAAACATAAAGTTCATGGACCTTATATAGGTAGCCCGTGCAACAAACGCTTGCGACTTTTAATTTTGCCAGTAGTGCTACCTATTAAGCGGTAATTCGAACTACTAACGGTAGAACGATACTTAATGATAACGACACTTCATTTTGCCAGTATCGCCACCTATGGAGAGGTAAGTCGAACTATTAACGGTAGAACGATACATAATGATACGATACTTAACACAGAGTCTGAGACTAAGACTGGTAGAGAGCAAAAGGCTCACCCCCTATAACGAGAGACCTAAAACAAGCTATGGTTTTGTTTACCCCTTTGGCGATATAGCGGTAAAACGATGTATGTATGTAATATTCTGTTGAAGCAAAAAGTCTGCAAAGTGTTCAGTGTCCGTCCGTGCTTGTTGCAGTTAGATTAAACTACGGACTATGTAGGGTTGATATAATGTGTGAGGTGTATGAAATGAATTATGGTCACATTGATATATACTTTATTTACTGGTACCAGAAACTTAAAATAGATATACAAAAATAAACTACATAATTACGCGACCTAACTGAGCGGGTGTGGGGAGACGACTGCTGCGCTGCGCACACACAATAGTGCGCCTTGTATATAAATTTGTAGCGTCAGCAGCCGCTACAGACTACAATCATGCCTTGTCTTGATTACTTATGATTTTTTTTTTGCTTTTCAAAATGACCACACTCCACCTGATGGTAAGCAGTCGTGTGATATAAGAGCAGTGGCCTCCACACCGCCCTCATAGCAGCCGAGGCGATGTTGAGGTCTCTACTTTGACGGCCTGAGAAGTTGCTTTTTGACGCCCCGCTTAAAGGACCCAGGATTGAAGGAAGAAAGAAACACGTGCCTTGGCAGAGAATTCCATGCCTTGGTCGTTCGGCAGAGGTATGAGGACCCAAACTTTTTGGTACGCGTTCTAATCGACTATACCGTGTAAGGATGGCATCTGAGCCCAGCACGCGTTGTTCTGGATAAGAAAGGGGAGGGCGGGATAAAGTGGAATAACTCTTCAGAGCACTCCCCGTGGTATATTCTTTAGAAACAAGCCAATGAGGCAATGTCCCTATGTACATGTAAGTGGATGCTCCTGTTTACCATACTGCTGCTTTAGAGGCTACCATCAAATTTTATTAAATGCTTGAGTATGTTCAGTAGTAATTCATGGAGAAATGGTTGCAGCACCTTACAGTTATGATTTGTAAACAAAATTTTATTGTAAACTTGGCGATTAAAAAGAGTGGCCATGAGTTTCTTGCCCGTTCTTCTCATGAGCCCTACATCCTTGCTTTGTTGAACGTGGCAGTAAATGTAAATTCACAGAAAAAATTTAGTGTAACTTTGACATTCATAAGTGTTACCTTGTAACCTAACTTGAATAAAATTATTTTTGATTTTGATTTTGATTTTCTTGGCTAATATTTAAATTCAAACATGAATTTTATATGAAATATATTAATAAAAGCAAGCGAAATTCATATTTATATTCATATTCATATTTATTCATAAAAATATAAGCTTACAGTATAGGTACACCAAATCACTTATATCTATGCTAACTATACTAAAATAAATTATAATACTACAAAGTTAACAGGATCTTAGACTAACATAACAAAAAGGAAATAAGATAAAAAATAAAAACAAACACAACCTCTATTTAGGAACGATGACATTACATTTTACATAGGTAAATATAAATATGTTTTAATATTACATTCCGGGTGTCAAAAAATATGTCTGTATAAAATATATCTGGACTATATTGAAGGAACTCGTTAATAAGTCGAATTGCTCTAGCCGTGGGGCTGTTCCCAACTTGTGGAGAGCGCCACATAGGTGGATAGCTCAGGAGTCTATGCTGTCGTCTTCCCACACCACGCATATATTGGTCGGGAACGTAGAAATGTATCGATTCTCGTACAACAGGGCTATCTACTTTATCCGCTAATATTAGACAATAATTTAGTATATGTGTGGATTCCCGCCTAAGTTGAAGTGTATCATAACCTACCATTCCAGACACAAACATGGAGGGATATAGAAAAGGGTAGTAACCATATTGACGTTTGTATAGATATCTACAGAATTTACGTTGAATTTTTCTAGCATAATATTATACAATGACTCTTTAGGGCTCCAAAGTATTGCATTATATTCTAATTTACTACGGACATATGCATTGTATAACTGTTGTACAGCTTGAGAGTTCTTAAATTGTGACGATATTCTAATAATGAAACCAAGACATTTATTAGCGTCTTTGCAAGTTTGGATTATGTGGCCATGAAAATCTAATTTGCTGTCCATTATAACACCCAAATCCTTAATTGAGCATTCGACATAGTTGAGCGATGTATGATACTTTTATTACGCGTACACATGCAATAAATTAGAAAGAAGTATTATTCATTAAGAAACAAATATTCTTTGGAAGAAGAAAATGGACAGTATTGACCAAAATATACAATTCACGCATCTTAAAATTTTATTACAGCCATACGCATATTACATGACTAATACAGAATTACATGATGTTTTCAGTTGCCACGTAACAGGAAGTGTGATGTTCCATTGAAAAATTATCTCTGAAGATGAATAATATATTTTTAGTGACATAATTAAATAATTAACATAATATATACACAAATTATTTACATGAAATATAAACTAAAGAGAAAAAAACGTGCCCAGAAGACTGGCAGCATTGCCACGTTGAATGGAAATACTTGTTCTTTGTGCAAAGAAAATACCAGCCCTCTGGTCACGTGAAGCGTCGATGAGCCACTTAGCTAAGTCTCTATAAACAGACCTAGCACTTGAACCCCATAGCCCCAGCGTTTCGACACCAAACGGCTCAAATAGGTACTCACCAATAAGGTTTTGACATTTACGCTGTTTGAGCGTCTCCGCTGATGCAGCAGCAGCACCAGCACAACCTGCTGTGCTAGAAAGATGTGATGGCGCAAGGGTGTCGACACAAGTTGCGTCCCACACCAAAGGCCTAGCCATCTTCCATGGCAGTAATGACATACCATCTGGTCTCTTGCCATCGTCGCGTACCAAGCCGTGAGGTTCAAGCTGAGCCGGAACGCCAGCGGAGACAAGAGTCCGACGGAGTATGTTATGTCTCTGAAGAATATACAGAATGTAAAAACATTAAAATGTAGGTCAATAATAATAATAAACTCCGTCATATTCACACAAAATTCCTCCTATCATCGAATAAATACCAGGCGCTCATAACTTGAAGACATTAACTTATAACACAACGCAATCCTACAATGTTTGCAAGCTTTATTTTACGTATTTTCAAGCAACAACTCCAAAGCCCACTTCGCGGAATATTAAAAAAAAACGCGTGTTTCATGCAGGGGTTCACGTATGTCGTTTGCAGTGAAGCGATAGATGTAATCGTCACGGCACACGTGAAGTGACTGTTATAAAACCTTTTACACGTTAGCCTTGTTGCAAGCATGTCGACAAATCAGTACATAGTTTAACAACAACAATTTTCTAAAGCTTTTTTTATTAAGCCGATTATTATAAATGCGAATGTGAGTTTGTTTCGCTTTCACGCATTAACTACTCGACCAATCGTCTTAAAATTTAGTATACACATTGTCAGGGGTACAGAAAAGGACAAAGGACCTTTGATCCAGAAGAAAGTGCTGGTCCCAAGGGAAAGAAATTTATTGGAAAAGTCTAGATTACCGCGAGCGAAGCTGCCGGCAAAATCTAGTAGGTACAAATAAATCATATCTATCATCATAGATGCGAATGTGAGTTCGTTTGTTTGTAACGCTTTCATGTCTTAACTCACTCGACCGATCATTATAAGATTTTGCATACACGTTGTCAGGTGTACAGAAAAGGACAAAGGGTATTTTTCATTCAGAAAAAAAGCTGGTCCTGAGGGATAGAAATTAATTAACAAATTTTACATTTACGTGAGTGAATCCGCGGCCAAAATCTAGTAGACTTATAATTGTTTTAAATACATACTCAGACTTGAAACTTTTTTTGTTGTAGTGGAGTTGTATCACGTCTACATCCCGTCAGTTATGAGTTTAAGTACCACGAATTATAGCAAGAGCCTATTGCTCTATCAGACCGGATAGTATCAACCTCAACCTCTTGTTTTGGAGAAGTAGGTAGAGATGTATTACGTCTAAATTCTGCCAGATATAAATTTAAGTCCCATGTAAGGCTGCCTGTCCATTGAAGCGGAGCGAGGCTGCTGAGCGAAGAAACAGAAATATTAACCAATAGGATTGCATAAAATCTCCGCTCCGCTCCAGTATGCAATCCTATTGGTTAATATTTCTCCGTTTCTTCGCTCCGCAGCCTCGCTCCGCTTCAATGGACAGGCAGCCTTACTAGTAGATGACAAGAACCTTGCTTGCTATTACGTTGGACTAATTGCCTATAAATTGGCTGTCGACGTGTGTGTAACACACTTCTACCTATCCTTTCGGAATATAGGTGTAAGACTATGTACATCATAATTATGTTACAAAGTAACCTTAGATAGATTTAGCCAGATGCAAGTAAGGCTGACCCAAGACTGTCCCAGACTTGTTGACTGTAGTATTTGTAAAAGTCATTTGGTAATTGGATATACCATTATATTAAAAGATCCCAGTGCCGACCAACGTCAATTTAGCGAAGCTGAAGTTTTTACAATAAATTTGTAATAATTATGTAGGTAAACAACGTTCAAAGAAATATTTAATGTATTATTTTAAACCTATTTGTAAGCGGACAAATCGAGCAACAGAAACAAAATTCAAAATAAAATTGCCCCACTTTCAAACCAGTTTGTAAACATACGCTGATTACCAAAGTATTACATATTTACTGTAAAAAAACGAATTGCCGGCTCTGGCATCTTGGGAATCACAGTCGATTAGAGTAAAAACTCTGTTAAGATACTCACGGCCCCTTATGAAATCTTCAGATTATAAGTTTGCGATCTTTTAGTAATTGTAGTTTCATATAAGGCGCCGTAAGCATTTTACTTTATACATGCACACTTATGAAAAATAATATTAGAAGTGTTCCAATGATATGGATAAAATGGGTGATTCCATTATACCAGAACATTGGACTGTTAGAGGCTAACTCCTTGTGTTTATCTAAAAGAACGAACGCGCTTAAAAATTGGAGTCGCAATTGCTTGGCTTTTACGAAGAATAAACTACTTATACATTTTTTATTTAGATAAAACTAACGCTAACCTAGTGGAAGATTCCCAAGCTAAGGTCTTGAGTTTAATCCTAAGGGTAATCTCAGACTTTTTACATTTATTTGCCTTTTAAATAGTTGTAGTAATTTAATTGTGGCTCGCTTAACGTTGAAGGATAACTTTATGGCATGCACCTGCATGTCTGAGCGATCTATATAATGTTTGCAAAGATGTGTGAAGTCTATCAAACCACACGGCGCTAGCATCTTTAGCCGTATCTTTCCATTCTTTCCGTATGCCCAAATCAGCTAAAAGCCCGATTTAGTAATTATAAAGGAGAATGCCCCTATTACAATGGCGCCGAACTATCGCTAACTGTCCTGGAATGGATGCGATTATACGAACTAAAATTGGACAATCAATGGTCCTATTTAAGTACTTTAGATCTAGGGTAAAATCATCAATTCATTTTGTGGGGTTTTTGTAGAAATAATATCTTTATTTCAGTTTTTGAGGTGTAGCGACACATGCATGTACATTGCGTTTCGCTGACGTTAGAGAATGCAATTCTTAATGTATGCAAGCTACACCAGTCGTCACCCGCCGGGCACGATATGTAGACCGATAGCTAGGCAGTCTGTTTGTTAGACATTTGTAAATTGTAATGTTGGTGTGAAATTAATAAACCAAACTAATTCGGTGATTAACCAGAACTCTTTCATTTAACTATCCCAAAGAAATCAGAGACATTGGTAAATATCACATAATAGCATAAATGGTAAAGAGGTTATATCAAATGTCAAAATAAACTAGTTTTAAGCTTTCATTCCCCCGTAGGTATATAACGAGAAATAAATAAGTAGCAGCGATAGCTCAGTGGGAGACCAACAGACTGGCATGCAGAGGATATCGGGTTCACATTCATTGCATTTATGCAAATGGTAAATGTGTCTCTTCCCTAAAACGTAAGAAACAACTGGGAACAACTATAAAATTACTTATTATCTAAAAATCTAAATGCCACAAAATAATTGGATTTTATTAAGCATAAACACATATTAAATTGTAATATAAATTATGCATATTTTTTCGTGTTTATACTCATCAAAAAGCGAAACAAAGAGTGGGCATTCTCCTTTTCTATCCCGTTACAGTCTCCTTATCATGACTATTCCTCATTCTATTAATTTTTAAAGACACACCACACATACTTTTTATTGCGCCCGTCACCACTGCATTTATTATATTATGTAATAGTATGCTTAGAAATAATAATCTGAATAGTAAATAGGTACATAAAAGAGGTTATTACATAAAATATTGATACAATACAAATTACCATATTTGAATTCAGAACAATATAAGTACATTTCAGTATTCGGTCTCACAAAACAAATATTTGCTTAATAATACAAGGTAGCGTAAAATACACGAAGTTTAACAAGCAAATATTGTTTAGCGTGGGAAACGGAAAAAGGGTTTCTCTTTCAAATAAATAATAAACAACTTTTAACACTCACGACCCGACGCGAACGAGTTCTGGTATTACATACGCAAATACAGAAAACGAAATAAAATATATCTAAAATGAACCTTTAGCTCAGAATTTAAGAGATCCGCGAAGCCATTCAGAATACTGTCTAAAAACATTTATGAGTTTGTATTATTTTATATTCTAAATTCAAACGCATGCATACGCAGTAAAATAACGTTTAGCTAGCAAAGACGTCAGATTTAATAAAAAAAGCAATTCAGGTGAAAGAAAATGTTATTGTCAGACGATAATTTCATAGAATAATTGAATATGAGAGACGCAAAAGGTTCCTAAAGACACAAAAATAATTTGGTGAAACTAAATAGAGATCTAATATTTTAACGAATATATGTATGATATGAAATGTCTGTTCCGGACATGTGTACGAGCCTTAACATAATTTTCTTAAAAGGATTGTTTTTTTTTTTGTTTGTCAGCAATTTGCCAATATTTTTTGTTCTAGGTTTACTTTATATTGACGTGGTTGACGTTTGACGTAGGGTCCCTGGAGCATTTTCTTTCATGGTAAAATTTTGACAAGTGCCTGCGGGTAGACCTGTCAAAGCAGTATTGGCAACTAATATTTAAATTTACCTAAATCTTTTTGGAAATATGTATTTGATTTATCAATTTGATAAAGAAAATATAATATTTGGTTTAGGGTTACGGATTAGTCAGAGCCCGATGTAATTGATTGTTAAGCCCAGTTTTAGTCAAGAAATATTATCACCATGTACTCGTAGTACTTCGTCGTCGTACTTAACACATAAATGTGTGCCACTACATAACTAGTAATTTGAAACCCAAATTGCTTGTAATCTTTATAAAATAAAGACGTCCAACGTGAACCTGATGATTGATAAACTTTGATGTTGGAAATATGGCACAGAGTGACCATTTTGTATATTGAAGTATTAAGGTCCAACCAATAAGATTACTAACATAAAAAATGTACTCCAGGTATAATTCTAGTATGACGCCAACCAGTTGTGAAGTTGTAAGACAGAGAGACTTGACATCATTATATTTTCAAACCGAATTCATAAATTAAAGAGCCTGAAAAAAATTGTAATTAAGTAGAAAACTCGGAATAATAATTATTTCAGGATTATTGGTTGGATTTATTCGCATCGATAAACATTGCATAATTATTTTTGTTATCGTATTTATAGTAATTAACTAGCTGTTACCTGCGACTTCGTCCGCGTAGATTTTAACTAAAAAGTGTTGTCTCCGCGGAATTCTATTTATTTTTCTAAAATCAAAGTAGCCTATGTTACTCCTTATAAAATCAGCTATCTGCCAGTGAAAGTCCCGTCAAAATCGGTTCAGCCATTTCGGAGATTAGCCGGAACAAACAGACAGACAGACAGACAGACAGACAAAAATTTTAAAAATAGATGTTTTCATATAGGTACCTTATATACTTTCATATGCATTAGATAAAAAGCTGTTATTTTGACATTACAAACAGACACTTCAATTTTATTTATTTGTATGTATGTATGTATGTATAGATATACTCGAGTTATATAGGTAGCTATATTTGCTATTTAACCCCGTGATTTTACCACTACGACATTGTATCTTGAACTTTAAGCGTGTAATTTTTCCACCACACCTACAGTTTTACAGAATAGATTGACAATTTAAGTTGAACCAACTTCAAAACCTCATAGTATATTTTCAGTAATTTTTATGTAAAACTAGAACAATTAGACAAGAATAAAACAAAAACCTAGTTTCGAATACAACGAAAATGGTTTATACAATTTATAATACTAGAGATACGTAGAGACTCAACCCGCAACATAGATGATACCAACAATGGTAAAACATACATAACATAGTACAAAGTAAACATTTGAAAGCCTCATTTATTCAAATTGTTACTTTGAAACAATATCAAGAAATGTAAATTGATAACAATTTATTCTAGCAAAAAGGATTCTATAACATCTAAGCTACGTTAAACTTCATCCACTTTTATCCAAGTAAACCTAAGTTTCACCTAAAATCTTTCTTAACCCTAACGACCTACCACATCTCGGTGCAAAAAAGACACAAAGTGTCGTTTAAAAACAAACCATATGGCTCTGATTCCCAAATCACACCATTATATTAACATGGGGCCGTAAATCAGAGCAAAAGGCCATAAACCGTGCGTTTTGAATTGTAAATGTGGAAAAAAAAGATATTTGTCACCTCTGAACGTAATACCATCAAGGAATCCACGCAGTTTCGTGTGACTTTTTTAGTCTTTGTTTCGTTAAGCTTATTTTGTACTGTATTATTTGGATGTTTGTAACTTTGTTACCTGAAATGGCTAGCAATTTATAGGATTTTTGACATCCTATTAATATTGCAAATGTTACGACTAAATTGGTAAAGTGTTTGGAGGTTTGAAAGCTTGCAGCTCAATTACGCGTAAACTGTTGAGTATATTTTGATGAAACCTTGCACCCAAATAAACTATGTCAAAACATACAGTTTCCCTTTAACTATGCTTGGTACACTAACGCTAGCAAAGCCGAAGTAAAAAAAAAACAAGTTTTAGTAGTACTATGTATTGATTCGAATTACTTTTGGATGATTACACTCGACTGAGTTTGTGTTTAATTAAGTGAGGTCTGAACCAAGATTAATTAAAAAAGAGACTCGGTCTAGAAATAGCTGTGTTGTTGTTGTTCCTGAAGTTTTATATTTGTGCTAACACTTGACTGCACGGAAGGCGTGAGGCGCTCATAGCCAGTTGCACTCACTGATAGGTAAACGATTAGCGAGGTTAAGCAACGTTGGGTGCGGCCAGTCTATAGATGGGTGACCGCTTAGTGATATTTCATCTGAGCGTCTCCGCGCTTCAGAGGGCACGTAAAATGTCGGTCCCGGTTGTTGTCAAATTGATAGCAGTCGTTAAGCCATGTCAGAGGCCTACGGGCGGCTTGAACAACTCTTGATAACAGGTTGACCACTAACCACACGAAAAGAAGAAGACGGAAGGCGTAGTGGTTTAAGTGGTCACCTAACCGCTGCCACTGCTCCGAATGTTGTGGGTTCGAATCCCACAGGAGACAACCATTTGTGTAGTCCACAAATGGTTGTTCCGAATCTGGGTGTTCTGTATGTTCGTTGTTTGAATGTTTGTAAAGTCCCCCGCGACATTGAACTATTCCTAGTGCAGGGTTGTACTTAAAAAAAGTACATTTAATTAGCAGGAATGAAGTGCACTTAGATTTAAGTCATACTATATCTTTGTCAAATGATTTCTCGAGATGAAATTGAGTTTACTACACTTGGTGCATAGTTAGTGACTAAATGTATAATTTAATTAACCAACGCGTCATGTTTCCAGTCATATACCGACTTAACTGAAGACCGGTTCTTAGAATATTCGAGAAATTATGAATATATAATTCCTCGAATTTTCTAGGAACTCGTCCTATATTTAATATCGTTAGCCCTCTGGAATATTTTTTTATTCCTGGAAGTATTGTAATAAGTGATATATTGATCCTAATGTCTGTTCTAGGACTAATTTTATTTTGCTTTATTATTTATAGGAAAACACACTTAAAACAGTATGATAGAAAGACTTATAATGTAAATTATATAGGCCAATTACAAGTTCTCACTTATAACCTAATTAAATAACTTAAAAACTAACCTACATGCAACACAAATAAATATTAAATGGTCAATCGCGATTACTCCCAAAAAACTATTTACAATTTTTTATTTTTTTATTTGGATTCAGAACCGGTACCCAGATGGATATCAGCATTATCAGCATACCGGCATGTCACGTTGTACATTCGGCCTGACTAAATATGATTTTTGTCTATAATTTTATTTGTACTCACCACAGAAATATGTATGAGATGCGATCTGCGTAAAAAGGCAGAAGGTAGACCAATTTTGTTCACAAATTCTGTTACATCAATTCATAATATTAAATAAAAATGATAAATCATCAATTCTACGACGCTCATGAAGAGTTGGCAAGGTAATTTTTTTACAGCGACTGACATAATTATATAGATTGCAAATAGTTTCATTGGCAATAATAAGGCTACGAACTAAATGATAATCTATGCTTCTTATTTATTTTGTTGGATACGAAGTATGTATCTATATTATTGTTGCAACATCAATTTACGCCTTTAAAATATTGAAATTGAAATTTATTAAACACAAATAAGTAACACACAGTAATTATTGAACACTGGTACCCAAGGTAAGATTTAACTTGTGTTATGGGTCCCAGGCCCCACTTTTAGGTTTTTTAACAGTTTGGTATTAATTTAGGTACGTACATTGACCCTCAAAACTGTCAGATAGGCAAACATGAGTAACGCCTGCGCATCGCCAGTTCTGTTCTGTTTTGGTACATATCAAGTTGTGAGCCTATTACATATACCAAGACACATAGATTAGGTACATCATATACCAAACACATTTCTGTTACTGAAACATAGCTGCTACTGAAAATATTTCTTAGACAATAACAATTTGAATACAAAACTGAAACTGGATATCAAACAGTTATTAGTTAGATCCTGTCACAATCGCCTGATGTTAGGCAAAAACTTATAAATACTTGACTAGATTTCGCCCGCGACTTCACTCGAGTAATCGTAGGTTAGGTTATATTAGTAACAAGACTTTTCCTTAATTAAAGGTACCCTTTGTCCTTTTCTGTTCCCCTGACGTTGTATGGGAAATTTCATGATGATCCGTCGAGTATTTAAGGCGTGAAACAAACAAATTCACATTCGCATTTATAATATTAGTAAAGATTGTGGTCCATGTCCCCTTGCCATACAACAATGAAATCCAACTAATAACAAAAATATGAATGATTGTGAAGATAGTTTTGGATTTTTGTTACTTCATCCCGATTAAATGCAAAGCTAGACATATAGACATAGATTACAGACCGACTAAAATATGGAATGATTTTTATACCAGTATTAATTCCCTCGGGCAAAGCCGTTGAGCAAAAGCTTGTAATAACATAATTTCATGATCTCACTATTTACTCTTCTAATTTTAAATTTAAAGTCTTTTAACTTTAGAATATTTATTCATAATCCGACTTATCTAATACTTCATTCTTTAGTCTAATAAAAATTTCAGACGCGTCTCAAGTACTTCTAATCAAGACTTTTATTTCAAGTGAAAGGTCTAAAATAAACACGTGACGTGGACCTTTACGCGATGAATGAGACTCCGACCTCAATCACATTGGGTCTAAACATCGGGTGCGACCTTTCTATAATAATTGTGCACCAGCTGTGCTTCATAATTAATTACTTTGGTTTCATAGATTTTATATTTCAGTTTTGTTTACTGTTTTCTGAAACATCTATCAAATGCTAGTTAAGCAGATGTGTTATTTGCTGTTTTATTTTGGTTTAGATAAATGGTTTTTAGTTTGAAAATTGTTTATTCGTTATGGTCATTACGTAAAACATAAGTAATGAAAGAATTTATAGTACTTGGTGTGGGACGCAACGTGTGTCGATACCCTTGCGCCATCACATCTTCCCAGCACGGCGGGTTGTGCTGGCGCTGCTGCTGCATCTGCGGAGACTCTCAAAGGGCGCAAATACAAAAACCTGCTAGGGGATTATGTTTTTGAGCCGTTTGGAGTCGAAACGCTAGGGTCATGGGGTCCCAGTGCTCGTGCGCTTTAAAGAGACATAGCAAAAAGGTTAATCGACGCTTCCCGTGACCAGAGGGCTGGCCTTTATTTTGCAGAAAGAACAAGCATTGCCATTCAACGTGGCAATGCTGCCAGTCTTCTGGGCACACTACTGGTCGACTGTGATGCGGAGGAATTTTATGACGCCTATTAGAGGGTTTTAGTTTTCTTTTTCTCTCTGTTTTATAATATTTTAGGTATAAGTTAGTTTTACAGAATTGTGGTTATATTTACATATTTCAATTTCTTATAAATAAATCTATATGATAAATAAATCTATAATATATGTTGATTTATAGTTCAGCTTTATGATTGGGTTGCATGTGTAGCAATAGTTTTACATGGATCTGTTGTGGTCAGTTCCATCATAGCTGTCTTAAACATGTAGATTAAAACTCTCTAAGGGTATTGAAAAAAAAACTCGTGTAGACGCACGGATATCCTTCTTACATTGTATTTGTAAATATTACAAAATACTCGTGAAAACAGGTTTATAATATAACACAATATTTTATTTATTTTAGTTACAAAAACACTTCTCTATGTTTAAGTTTGACAAAACTTCAGTGGCGTCCTTAAAAAAAGGTTTTTATATAAAATAAAAATTTACCTGTAGAAAAAACGAGACCACGGGTGTTTTGCAAATATTGAAACAACGCATACCTAAACTTGGAGGATTTTTCAAACATACATATTAACCGACACAAAATCGATACAGACTCAGACAATATTTTTCTTTGTAGATCTTTCAAGTGATTTTCCCGTGTAGGATTAAGCCCACCTACGGGTGTGCTTCATGGAATACTTTAGGTGTGCTTCGTCTGGGAGTGCTTCGTTTGGGTGTTCTTCGTGGAATACCTCATTCAAACGCGTTATCCGTTTAGTCAGGAAGATATATCTGCACGACACTCATGGCTATACTCTTTAATCACTAACAAGATAATTTACAATAAATATTTCTGTATGGTGATGTCACTATTACGCAATAAACCACACGCTACACGAACTGTCTGAAACTATATCAATTTTAGTAGATAGTTACCCAATTATATTCATGAAGACACATCAAAAGCAAGCAGTTTCGGTGTATGAAAATTAATTTTATATCAGTTCAAAGGATGAAACTATGGAGTGGAGATACTATTAATTACTTCTCATCTTGATAATTATAATCGTTCCTTTATATTTGTACGGTGTGCGTCGTTTAATCATTAAGGCTTGTAGTGTTTGAAAGTAATTGAACTTATCGTTGAGCAATTTTGTAAAATTTCACTACCAAACTTACCTCCAAATCCTGTAGATTTACGCGAAATAAAAAAAAATATTTTCATGATTATAGTAATAATAGAATACCACTATAGTATTCTAATATGAAATTGGCAGATAAAACCTTTAAAACGCTTGGTTAGTTTTAGTTTAGGCGTCATACGGTGCGTAAGATGCATGCGTCGTCGCATCCACGATCACATTCTGCGATTGACGCGACTTTAATTATAATTTTATACTCTATATTATTATTATATATTAATACGTGGAGCAAACAATTTTTGTACCCCTTTTTACGAAAATTGCGCGGACGGAGGAATATGAAATTTGGCATAGTTAAAGTTTTTATTGAGATGGAGAGGCGAATGCATATTTTTATAAAATATACATTAGCACTGCGCCGAGTGTTGTGGGTTCGAATCCCACACGGGACAAAACTTTGCGTGATCCACAAATGGTTGTTCCAAGTCTAGGTGTTCTTTGTGTCCGTTGTTTGAATGTTTGTAAAGTCCCCCGCGACACAGGAATTATTCCTAGTGAAGAAGATGCCTTTCTAAAAAAAAAAATAGTAAAGATAATTATAAATCAATATAAATGTTATGTGAGTATAGCAAACCAAATAAAGACGCTTGTACAAGACTTAAGTAGTTGACGCGGGTTACATGCGCATGTTAATCACGTAGATTACATGCGCGAGTTAATCATGGAGGTGAATTATGGTCGTTTATACTACGCTTGTAACCTACGCAAGTGCCTCAACTTGCGCATATTACCCACATGTTCTACAAGAGCAAAAAAGACGTAACAGATTAGTGAAATGATTGAATCTAGCAATAATGTCCTCCAGACCGAATTTCGGTCACAGCGGCCAATCTTAGCGGCGACTAGTCATCTGCGCAGGAGATATTATAGTGCACAAGTGTGTGCGCAAATACAAGTGCACTCTTTGTTCCCTAACTCTCATGATCCGATGGGACGGTTATCCGACACGATCGGAGAGAGATCAAGTGCAGGACCAAAGGCTTTACGTGCTTTCCGCGGCAAGGAGGCTTCTAACACCACCAACTTCCTAACTGTCGGCTGCTACTGAGTTTTCTTAACAGAAAAACATAACTTTTTGTTGGCCCGACCCAGGATTCGAACCCGAGACCTCATGCACAGCAGTCGCATTCACTACCGCTGCGCCACGGAGGCAGTTATTCTAACGATATATATGATGTATATAATATATTGCTAGATAGTGTATATAGAGAAAGAACGAACATAAACGTTTTAGGACTATAAATGTACGGGTTTGTTAGTAGAACTTAGCATATTATGATAAAATATTATGATCCTTGGAAGCAGCACTATAAAAGAAACACTCATAAATCCTGTTTTACATAAACAAAAAACTCTCCTTTTAATATAATTGTTAGAAAGTATAGCAGACGAATAAGATAAAGCCAAAAAAAATCGTCTCAACCAATTCTGTAGGCAGTATATTTTTTATTTCATCACAAAAAGCTTGGTTACGTCATCCGCACCCGTCATGGATAGAAATCTCTGGTAATTGCGGGCTATGAAACTTGTGGATTATGTCTCAAAGATGGCTATGCATTACACTTTTAATAAATGGCAGATATTATCCTAACTATGTTATTATATATGCGAATATAAGTTTGTTTGTTTGTTATGCTTTCACGCCTTAACTACTCGACTGATCATCATGAAATTTTGCATACACGTTGTCAGAGTTACGGAAAAGGATATAGAGTATCTTTTATCCAGAAAAAATGTACTGTTACTAACTTAAACTACATTTAAGTGAGCGAAGCCGCTAGTACACTATATCTAGTACCTATACATAATATTTTTTTTTTGAAAGACTGGGTTTATAGTAGCCCTATTGTTACTGCGTTTTGCCCAATAAATATGTATTCAGGCGCATACCTACACATGTCACTCTTTTTCTTTCATCCCACCTTTAAATCCTTTTCCCTAAAGTCGGCAACACGCGATATAACTCTGGTATTACAATCATAGGCTTCAATAGATATCGTCATTTAATATCAAACAGATCGGATACTTATTTGCAATTTGTATTCCTTAATAATTTGATAATATATTATTATAACAAATACTTAACAGTTTCTTCTGTTTGATAAATAATATACCGTCACCCCACATGAGGATAAGGACATAACGCAGTCCATTAAATGGTCAAGCGCACTGTTCCAATTTATAACATTACGCAATTGCATCCCTTTTTATAAGGGTTCTAGAAATACCTATTGCATCTTGCATAAAACTTTTGTTCTAGCTCAATCATATTTTTGGCACCAAGATAACAATAATGGAAAATTAAGAACTAAAATAAAATCTAGACGATGAAACAAAGAAAATGAGTTCTCTAATATCTTATTAGACACTTAAGTACCAGTACTTGATGTTAAGTTGATGTCCAATAAATTGCGCAGCTAAAGTACCGAGATCGTCAATTTATTTAATTCTAAAACTAATAAAATTTCTAACTTCAACTCCACTTTTTAATCGGTGAACTGAAGAACCGAGTTACTCAGACTTGATGAAGCGAAAACGATAATCACTTTTACTAAAATCGCCGTTTGCAAAGCCCCGACTAAAAGTACGTTGAAAAATCTATCCACCACAGTGGGCTGGCACGACCGCTGCGCTCTTTCACTAAAACTCCACCAACTGCCGTTCTATCGCTACGTGTCGCATCCGTTGCAGCTTCTCAAGCGATTACCGTCCGTCCATTCCTTCCAACTACGTAATGGATGTTGTTCGAACAGAGTTTGCAGTTTGTCTGAAATTATGTGGCTCGTTTGACATTCGGGCAAGGGTTTTACTTCAAAGATTGAATCTTGTAAAGACTAAAAACGGTTCAAGTTTCTGTCAGCGTAGTCGGATCGTTTCTTTATGACAGTACTAGGGAATTTTCAATAAGTGATTGTATGAAAATGATTGATGATAATATAGACTAATAAGTAAAATGACTATTGGAATATTTAGGTACGGTATACATACATTATATTATCAGCAGTTGATAGGTCTTAGATTAAAAATATTCTTGGGTTACGATGAAATATTTTTCTTGGTTAGTAATATTATTAATCTTGTAAGATTTTTCTTTTCTTACGTTTTGCAACTAATCCGTTATAGTGAATTTGATGAAAATTTATATGAAGAATGGAGATATTTATATCTTATCTTATCTTATGTGGGGGCCAGTCAGTGCAGACCGTCGACACTTCGACCCAGTGGGATCTTTTGTGTCGACACTCTCCCAATAACGACTGCCATAGATGTTCATAGCAGACGGGACCAACGGCTTAACGTGCTTTCCGAGGCACGGAGCATGCGATAATTGTCAATAAATACGCACATAATTTCGAAAAGTCCTATAACTTCCGAAAGTCAGAGGTGCGCGACGTGGGTTCGAAGCCGAGACCCTCTGCATTGCAGTCTGTCAATCTCAGATTTTTATATAATAGCAAAGCTTATTGAATTTCGTTCGGAAAAATACGACTTAGTAAATAAAAGTGGCAAAGAAATCCTTATTTCACCTTCAGGCCGATTCATACTTTTATTTTTCTCCAATCCATTTATAGAGTGTGAATATAATCCCAAAAATGACGCTAGTCGGTAAAGTAGATCTCACGAAATGTGACAAATACGGATTTAGTAGCGGGGGAAGAAAAAGTGGAATATTTTCTGTTTACAATCAGAAAAGGTTTCAGCAAAATATGAAAGGAGTAGGTATGTTTTGAAATGTCATAAGTAGAAATTGAATAGATCAACCAATTATTTAGTAATGAAGAGCATGGGATAGCTTTATGGGAAAACTGTTGAACTGTCACGACAGAAGTCTAAAGTTCTATCTTTGACGTGCACCACCGAATTATCGAAAATAAATTATGGATGTTAGTTACTTATTATCATTCGCTTTTATGGCGCATGAAATTCCCTAGGGCAATTTACAATATTTACATGTGATCGATATTTTATGTTTATTCTTGCTAGCCCTTTCAGGTAAAATGTTTGTGAGTGGTCTCATGTCAACAGTGCTATGCCTAGGATTCGAATCCATGACCTTGATATCGCAAGTCCGATGCCTAACTACTAGACTAGTGTCACTAATATTGTTTACGCAGATATGTAAAGCTTACCAATTATATTATCAAACTGATTGTGTAATAGCTGGCTGTGTTCGACGCTGTTCGTCACGACTATTATTGAAACGTCATAAGTAGAAGCTCAGCAATATTCTATATTCTGAGAATGACTACCTAAAAATGTATGTACATATTAGTGTGATATTATCTTGTAAATATCAAGCATAAATTAAATTATAAAAAAATTAAATGCTTACTATGAAATGGTTTTCGAGTAGATATTCGTGACTCTAAGCTGTAAATCACTCCGAGCGTCATTCAGAGTGTAATTACAAATTGTATAGAAATTATAGCTATCTATTTGAATAGTGTACAAAATTATAATCAGGACTGTCATACTCTCTATAAATAGACTATAGTAGCGTCTATAAATAAGCAATGCTTTGTAAACTTATTGTGTTTGTTTAGGATAAATAATTCGATTTGAACATTTGTACTCATAAACTAGGGATATTTTTAGAACACATGTATAAATAATAGCTTAAGGAAGCCCTTCTAAAATGATAATGTAGGAAAAGGGGGACTACTAAGATAAGACTACTAAGTACTAACGCCGGTAGTACGTCCTTAATAGAGCTTGTTCAGGTTTAAATTGAATCATAGGCCTAAGTGGGGATTGGCTTACATTATTTAATAATAATTTAATAATTCTGCAAAAGAAGGCGTTTATATAGAAACAGTTGTAGCAATCAATATTTTGCTGTTTCTAATTAAATTATTATTATCTAACATACATATACTAACACCGAGCACATTATCAGACTCTGTGATGCTACTAAGCATTTCTGAACAGAAAAATCCAATAACACTTTGTTTATCCAGGAAATCAAACGCCAGAGCTAACGATCTCTTTTGTGGTAAGAGACCAACAAAGCAGTTATATATGTGGCAATTTTATATGGAACTTATAAATAAAAAAAAAACTTACTGGCATAGACAAGAAAAAGCCACAGTGAACCGTGGCAAAGTTTAGCTAGTATAAAATAAAAATTAATTCTACGACAGCGTTGAACTTGCAAACTGCTTTAGACAAGTGTACCTTGCAGAAATTTTCTCAAAAATCCTATCGAACTCAGCACATAAAAACATACCCAGCCGTTACGCGTTGTGTGTTATAATTTAAACTCCAAGGTCATATTTGAAACAGAGGTCCCAGGAACACGTGTAACATGCAAAAAAGCCAATATGAGCGTAGAGAAAGTTTCGAAAACACTCCTGTTTTACAAATTTTATACATGAATTTTTATACTCAGTTATGTTAGGCTTTTTTCTGTGTAAACACATAACGGTATTTTGTATTTAGAGAGAAAAATGTAACAATACTAATAATGTTCGCTGCGTAGCATTCATGGCCAGGGTTGTTACAGTGAAAATTAGAAAAGTATTTCTACCTGGCTACAAGTTTAATGATTTTGGGGTGGAACTGAAATTTTATGACGTGTTATGTTGGTTTCAGCTTTAACTTTGGATAACCTTCATTAGGTATCGATTTGTTTTGTTAGAAGTTCTACTTGTTCTATAATGAAACTGAATTTTCAAGTATATTGGTGTCAACTGCTGGAAACCTCTGTCAGTGCACACCTTTCCCTTTACATAAGTCACAGTAAATGTTTATTATCAGATAGATCGCTGCTTATTTGTAAGGTATGCTTATGTGGTTTATAGTAGACTACTGTTTGTGGGCTACTGGCTCATCTGTCACTAACAGCAATAATAGGAACATAGACTAATACTTATATAATCCCACAGACGTAAGAAAATATATACGATTTGCCAGCTATTATCCGAGTTATCAAATAATAAAGCGCCATTTTTGCCATCTATCGAGAACATTCCAGACGCCGTTCTGATACTGAGAATTCTTACCTAAATACCCTATTACACTTGCCCGGAGACAATCAAAGCTGGAACCGCACAATCACATGCAAACATAAGCGTAAATCAATAGACTAATGAAGCAATCAACAACTTAATTAGTTTGAATAGATGTTGACTACATATCCATATCATGATAGCCTAAACTATGGTTTAAAAGATAAAGATTATTTCAAGACAACAAAAACCTAGTTTTCCAAGTTCTTCTTCCAAATTATCTTTAGTAGACTTATTTTCGGTAGATACAGCCACAAAAGTTTTATGATGATCCTAAATAAAATACTTACTCATTATTCCCTTATTTTCTGAGCTCATCCTGCTCCTCCATTACAAAATTCCTTATCTAAATCCATACTAACAATGATTTCCCCGTACTTAATTACTTCATTTAATTTAAACAGTCTGTCTTTAATGGATCCATAATCTACATTTACATTAGCGTTACCATCTGGTTTCACGTCAACAGTACCTTCGATATCGTTTAAAATTTCAGACAGCATCAACTCAAGTGGTTTGGAGATGATTGCGATCATTAATAGCTGTAAAAGTATGTCCTGTTTCAAAGATTTTGGGTCATTTTGAGGAAATAAAAGCAGTTGAGATTGCTAGTTTAAGTTTACGTGTAAGTAGATGAAAATTAATTGTATTTCTTTACCTATAGTAAGCGCCTTTGCCTTTCTTTCATTCATATTATAAGGTAGTAGATCCTCGCTGGTTTCAACATGAATGGACTGGATCAACCGGGGTAGTACTACCCTCTCACAGAATATCGGCGTGAAGTAACGGTATCCATACTGTTACGTTTCGAATCGGTGAGTATCCTTTCCTTTGTCCTTTCCCTCCTTCATTCCTTTTTAAAGGGCTGGCAACGCACTTGTAACTCCTTTGGGGTTGCGGGTGCCCATGGGCGGCGGTAATCGTTTACCATCAGGCGATCCGTCAGCTCGTTTGTCCCCTATGCCACAAAAAAAAATTATAGTCTCACGCCTTTTCCTGGAGGAATGGGCAGAGTTGTATTACGCCCTAATTTCAACAATTATGGCTTTAAGTAAGTCCACGTAATAGAGGGCGAGCCTATTGCAATCTGAGATACTTTTTGTCAGTAAACCTGAATAACATTTTGGCAGAACCGCGAACCAAGACCTCTTCCACAGCAGTCGCATTTCCTACCATAGCACCATCGAGATGGATTTTCTCATCAATAAATTTTAATTAAAATTTGTTTGATAACCATAAAATCGTTTGCTACCACAGACACTTGACTAACATTTTAAATAACTAAACATTTTAAATACATTAAGTTCGAAATAAAAATAAAATACGTAAATAAATTAAATAGTTTGTATGAAAAAACAAGATTTCTGAATACTATTTTCAATCTTACCGATTTTATAATAGTTTTTTACTTACTACAATTTTTTTAATTCTTCTTCAGCTAAATTGAATCCTTGTGTTAGAAATGTGCACAGGTCGGTGGTATAAGGGTGGATTTGAAGCCACGACCTTTTGATGACAAGTCCAATACAACAACCATTAAGTAAGCTACGAATAAAGCAATAACCGTAGAGAATGAAATAGTAAAACATTAAAATAACCAAGAATTGGACGGTCGCCACCCCTACTGGCGCACAGTACATTTTGTGAACTTTTCTAATATACCGACATCGGGCACATAGCATTTCTTTTCCTAACGTAATAAAATCAGTGGGATTTCTACTTTTTTTGTTAGCCAACGATTTTTTAGGAAATATCGTTATTGCGTTCATATATCAAAAATCTCATATGTTGAGGCGTGTTTTGAGTTAATGTTTTTCAAGATTGCTTTTTCAGTTTCATTTGTATAAGAACAAAGAAAATGCTAATGTTCTTTCAGCGATTGTTGGTTAAATGTAAACGATTAAATATGTAGTGTTTAACTTACAGAAGGCGTACGTAGTGTTCCGATAATAACCCCGATGTATTATACCTACTTTTCGACAATTTTGGTTATGCAGGCTATTGCATAGTGAGGCACAGTATTAACGGTAATAGCCTTGCCCGCTATAGCAGTTGTTGCTTACCGGGCAGAGCTCTAAACTCCGTATTGCCACTGAGAATTTCTTGCCAGAGAAAGCTAGTCACAGTTCCCCGACTTGGAAATTGAACTCTTCTCCTTAGCCTTTATTATTCTCAAGTCACTTGGGGTCGGCTTTCTAGTCTAACCGGATTTCACTGGATATCAGGTTTTACACGGAGCGACTGCTATCTGACCTCCGCAACCCGATGGCTAACGATACCCTAAGGCTAGAGGCTAGGATATATTAGAGGGCACTGACTTCCCAATAACGACTGCCATAGATGTTCATGGCAACCGGAACCGACGGCTTAACGTGCTCTCCGAGGCACGGAGCAGGCGATAATTATTATTGTTAATCAATACGCACATAATTTCAAAATGTCATATAACTTCCGAAAGTCAGAGGTGCGCAACGTGGGTTCGAACCCGAGACCCTCTGCATTGCAGTCTGTTGGTCTCCCCACTGAACTATCGCTGGAAATTGAACCAGAACCTCATTCACAGTAATCACATTTCTACCGCTACGCCACAGAGTTAGTCCTATTTTTACCTTACCCAGCTGTCTCCCAAGGTTTTCACGACGTTTAAGATTATTGCTCCACTCTCTTGGCTCTTAGCGTGATGTCATGTATAGCCTATAAACCTTTCTCATAAATAGTTTTATATATAATACAAAAATATTCTTTTAATTTGACTGTTAATTCTCGAGATTAGCGCGTTCAACAGAGTCTTCAGCTTAATGATATATGTATGTAAGTGTAAAAAAAGTTGCAATATGTTAGGATGTTTGTTACTCAATGACGCGTAGACCGTTGAACACACAAATAGATCATGTCCTGGATTAACTTATAGAACACTTTTATTCCTGTATACATTCCCGTGGGATTCTCGCGGGCGAAGCTAGTTTAAAATAAATAAGTTCATGTCATTATTTGTTGTTTAACTAGTTCTATAATGTTATTGTCGTGTCCTTTCCGATATCACTGATTTTCTTGTTTCTTTTTTTAAAATAGATAACTTTCGAATTAGGAACAATTCCTGTGTCACGAGGGACTTTACAAACATTCAAACAAGGGACACAAAGAACACCCAAACTGGGGACAACAATTTGTGGATCACACAAAGTTTTGTCTCGTATGGGATTCGAACCCGCAATACCCGGCGCAGTGGCGACCACTTAAACCGTTACGCTATATATAAAAGTTTATTGACATAACATGATTGAATTCATTTCATTTTTTATTTTGCAGAAAGGAATATCATACAGCCACACTGCATAATATTAGTAATTTAAACAGGTTACCATTACGTTAAAACTATAAGACGCTAGGAAAGCGAGCGTCCATGTATGACAATTTCGTAAAAAATATTTTTTTTATGATTAGTTGACTTTAGATAAAATAAACTTGTATTCTAAAATAGCAATAAGACTCTCTCTAGATCATTTGACCGCAAAATAATTATTACTCTAGACAGCATCGCCCACGGCACCAAACTATTTCTAGTTATTTATTTACTTTTATCTTAGAATAAATTTACTATTCAGTTTAAATGTTACATAAATAACACTTTCGTTGAATAGCGGTTGTCTTACTTCCAATTTAGGACAAAATATGCGAGTTTCAAATTACCATTCTTATTTAAATTGGATTCTCAATGAAATAATTATAAGTAACTCCATCGCGGAAAATTCTGCGCTCCAAAATTGTGTAGATACGCTGTATTTTCAAAATTTTCATAATATCGTCGGAACATTTGAAATTGCTGACACGAACTTCGTAATAATATATCTCGAAAGAAAACAAAACAATAATATTGTTCGCGAAATAAAAGATGAACTTAAGAATTCTGGTTTGTTGGAAGTTGAAAATAAATATTACGTGGCCGAGGAAACATTTTATATTTATATTGTATTAATGCTTAATAACGAGGTCACGGATAAGTTTCAATTTGACGTTCCAGTTAATATTATATTATACTATATATTTCAGAGGTCATGTATCTTTTACTTGCAGGTAACAAAGCGTGTATGGGACCGTATACCATCTTGTTTATTAAAAAAAAAACATACTATAACATACGCAACAAAAAATGTAGCCTGAAAAGAAGAAATACAATCCAATCCGGACTTCCTGGTGAATTTGGGACACACTCGAATTTATATGAATTGGTGTTCAATCATATACTATTTTGATGAAAGTGCGTTATAACTTACAATAACAAACATTTTTTTCAAGACCAATGTAAAAAAAACTTAAAGATTCTTGATATTTTGGAAATTAAACTATTTTATACGGAATTTATCACGTTGTTAATTTTAAAAACACTATTATTACATCATTTTGAAAACCAAACTACTACTGTTAAATTTTGCAACTATTTTGAGCTATTTAAATTATTTAAACTAATTAGAGTTTCACCCACGTGTAACGTTATTTCAGAACGTAAATTGGGTTAGTAAATCAAAAGATCATGTTAATCCTTGCTAACATTATAAATGTGAATGTTAGTTCGTTCCTTACGCTTTTACCCCTTAACTACTCAACCGATCAATATGAAATTTTGTATACACGTTGTCGGGGGTATGGAATAGGACATAAGGTACCTTATATCCAGAAAAATAAATGCTGTTACAAACCTAACCTAACCTTACGCGAGCGAATCCGCGAGCAAAATCTAGTAATGTTATAAATACGAATGCGAGTTTGTTTGTTACGCTTTCACGCCTTAACTACTAGGCCGATCACCGTGAAATTTCGCATATGCGTAGTCAGGTATACAGAATAGATCTTAATACAAATGTTACTTACGGGACAACCCTTAATGAAGAATCAAACTAACGATGAAGCAACCAGTTTCTTACCTTAACGTAAATAGTTTCAAAGCGTTTCCCTCGCGTTGCCAGCTAATATTGAATTTTCCTTATGCTCCTTTTGTAGATTGTCTAATTCTAGAGATATAAATTCTCGCCCCTAAAATGGAGCCTGATCGTGCTCAAATTAAACTACTAAAATAAAAACTGCCTAACTAGGTCAAAAGGAAACTTTCAACAAGCGCCAATTTAAAGCCCATTCATAGAATATTGGGGTAAACATAAAACACTTACACAACGCCTTTTTTCTGCAGTACAATTTTGCTGGTGATTCTTTCACGAGTTATTTGGTAATATTCATATCTCTTTTTTTGGTAGTAACATTAGATTTAGACTTCTAGGATGGCAGCGATAGCCTAGTGGGAAACCGTTGGACTGTCACGCAGAGGTCTCGAATTCGATCCCCAAGGCGCGCATCTCTGACATTTCGAAGTTATTTGCGCATTAAAAATATCTAAATTTGGCTTGCTTTAAGGTGAGTTCCCCATATTGCTCTCGAAGATATATGTGAAGTCTGCCAACCCGCACTGGGCCAGCGTGGTGGACTATGGCCTAACCCTTCTCACACTGAGAAGAGGCCCGTGCCCAGCAGTGAGACAGTTTAATACAGAGCTGATATTATTATTATATTCTAACAAGATAGAAAGAGACAGACATATTCACATCTTTCGATGTTTAATATTAGCTATAATAGCAGTATATATGGATTTTTGAAGTGAAAACTTCTTTAGGCGCGTTGAGCACTTCTTGGGTGAACAAAAATCATAGAACTCGCGTGATCGTCACGCTTCCACGCTTCCACGCTTTCCATTTTTAAATTATTTTAGAATATTAACAATATCTCAGAAATGATGCGTCCTACGCAAAAAATAACGCAATTTTGACTCCCTTAATAACTCCTAACAGAGTATCTGGACTCCGACTTTTTTTTCTTTTTCTTATTAAGAAGTATTTATGATCAAGGATTAAATTTTTCACTTCTATCGTCAGTCCCCAAAGACTGTCCTAATTTTTTTTTAAGACTACTCCCGTTGTATGCATAATTCTTGTGTCATGCGGGGCTTTACAAACATTTAAACAAAGGACACAAAAAACACTCAGACTCATACGTTATAAGTCTGGCAGGTTTGAGGTCTTGGTTTATTTGATAGATGGAAGTATTTACTCAGTTGTGCAGACCCCCTTCAAAGACAAATTTTACCATGTCTAACCCATCTTTTTCATTTCTCAATTCTCTCTTTCTCAAAAAGGCAACTTCCGCACAAGGGATAAATCTCGTATCGCGGGGATCTTAACAAACATTAAATTTACGGAAATAAAGAACACGTAGACGAAACAACTATTTATGGATCACACCTATTTTTGTGTCTCATCGGGGATTGAACCTACAGCACTTGGTGCAGTGGCTATATCGAGCTGATCATTTAAACCAATACGCCATCCGAGCAGTCATCTTTTAAAATCTAACGTAAATGTATCACCAAGCAAGCCAGCAGACGAGATACTTATTACGCATTACCAAAGTAATAACATAATGCTGCTAATTCTGTTGTCACAAAATTCTCTAAACTATTGAAATTAAACAAACTTTATACGGATTTTATCGCGTTGTTTATATTTTATAAAACACTATTATTACATAATTTTGACAAACAACAGATTCTAACTAAAGTACAACGATTCCTACCAAGAATGTTTCGCGAGGCTATAGAAATCAAAAAACATCCAAATTTCAATAGAGAAGATGGTTGTAATGTACCACCACTTGCGATCCAGTAATTCAAATAGTCCAATCCCAGAACAAGCAAACCACAGCTAGACTTCATGATACTTTGAGCTCATTCTGCGTAAATAGAAACACCAATGATTAAATTATGCTCGGGTACTTTGAAATAACTACACTGGAACATTGAGACAATTACCATCTTAGTCTCCCCGTGACTGCGCTGCTGAAAAACAATCGAAACGTCGGGGAAAGTGTAAAATTAAATCTAAATAGTTGTATAATTTAAATAGCTTAAATAGAAGTAAACAGTAACTAGTAAAAGTGTTGAACAATAGTGGTCTAATGTTTCAAAATTATGTAATAATAATGTTTTATAAGAAATAAATAACGCGATAAAATCCGTATAAAGTAGTTTAATTTCAATGTATAACATTCGCGTAAACATAAGGCAATATTCTCTAAACTAAACTAAAAATCACTAAAATTCTGTTTAGTCCTGTGAAATGACATTTCGTATATCAAATAACCCTATCTAAATAAACCTGATGTCTATTTCGAATAATGTATATAAGAACTATTTAAAATAGACCAGAATTAAGTAAATAACTTGAGACACGATCATTAATATTAAAAAAGATACCGTAATATCAGATCTAGTAATTGCTGTATCAATGTAACTTAAATCGGGATGTTTTCAAGTGCCATTGCCACCGAACCCGACGATGTTATTGGCTCTAAATAAAAAAGAGAAGGAAGGTAATTATTCTCTCTTTTCCGTGGAATTTAATAAAACATGGGATTTTATATGGCTGTACTTATTTAAGGGGTTGAACGGACATAGTTATTAAGTTATACTCTGACAAGTTATGGGTTGTTCATTATGGAGAGATTCCATGGGATTATGGGTTGTAAAGCCAGAGGATAGATGCTTTATGCACAGATTAATCTGTGTAGATTTTGTTTGATATCGTTATACTTAAACCTTAGATGGGTTATAAAATTTTGGACATGTTTTGAATGTTGTAATATTAAATTAGCTTTCTCGAGACTGAAAGGCGATATAATGAATGAAAATTAATATCTTTATCTTACTCTCTTTTTTGCACTTGATGATATGTGGCTAGCTAATGAACATCTACAGGGGACATCCCTTTGAAGACTGAAAACTGAATAACACACTGACAACAGTGTATGTATTTATCTACTCTCAATTTTCCTATGTAATTATTGGCTGCACAGATGGCATAGTGGTTTAAAAGGTCATCTCATTGCTGCCACTGCGGCGCCGAATGTTGTAGATTCAATCCCCATATAAGGAAAAATATTGAGTGATCCACAAATTGTTGTGCCGAGGTTATCCTAGGTGTTCTTTGTCTCGGTTGCTTAAATGTTTGTAAAGTCTCTCGACCCAGGACATAATTTTAGTACAGGAGTTTAATTCTTTATGAAAACAAAAATACGTACATCGCTTTTTAAAGTCAGAGGTGCAGGCAAGAACCCTGCGTTGCAGTTAAACGGTCCTCCATTAGGCTATTGCTTCATTGGCTTGGTCGCGATTGCATTTGTAAGTGATTCTCACGGCCCCGCCGACTCTGATTATGTCGAGGAACACCGTGGTAGGTTTAGTCGGTATTACCGGAATGTCGTCATCTTTTCTTCGGTGAGTCCGACATAACCTCTCCGTCGCCCCGCGGAGAGGTATGCATCAAAGCATTCCTATACGTAAAAAATAGGCTATTGCTTCATACAAACGTGGTATAACAAAAAAATCAATTGAAACGTCATTTCCCTCAGCAGGCATAAACGTTGATTACGGCCCGTCACTAGAATTTACATAAACGAAGCGCGATCCGTTATCCTGTCAGTATATTCGGCATATGCTATTTATTTTAGTGTCACTTTACGTGTCAATTTTACCATTATGCTGAACGTTTTATTTCTGCCTTCTATTGAATATATGACGTCCTCATTTATATAATGACTAGCTTTTGCCCGCGGCTTCGCTCACGTTAATTTAGAATTTGACAATCAATTCGGGTTGTACTCTACTTGTAATAATATATAATAATATAATTCAATCATGATTCGAAAGACACGTGGCGCCATATATTATCATAAGAACGTTATTCTTGTTTTCCTCGGGAACAGTAATTTTTTTCGGGATGAAAGGTAGCCTATGTCCGTTTCTATATACCTGAAAACGTATGTGCAAAATTTCAGGATGATCGGTTCAGTGGTTTAGACGTGAAAAGGTAACAACTCATTTTCGCTTTTAGGAAGTTAGGATGTTCGCGGCTAATAGAACGCTCCTGGGTTTCTCAGGTCATGGTTAGACTTCGTGTTGCTATTAAAACACGAAGTCTAACTGAAGAATTGCCTAACAAAAACACCTGGGCCTAAAAATGACGCTACAATCGTTCATAAACTTATTAGCAAAGTGATGTTCCGGGACCAACTTCAAGTACATGGATGGTGTAGCCAGCACACGGTCGCCTCGCCAGTCACTGCTCTAAGTGTTAAGAAGAAAGAAAGAAAGAAAACATACTTTATTTCTAAAAACACGAAAGCTTTCACAATATTATGTAAATTTTTTGAGAGAACACATAGATACATATTTAATAAACATTAATTAAAAGTGACAGCTCTGCCACCAGTACATATTAATAAACTTTGGTCACCCGCTTACGCTACGAGATACTTATTCGCGCGCGTGACGTGCAGTACCTTCATGGACACTGCACGTCACGCGCGATCGACTTTTAAATCCCACATCAAATCATACAATGAGACATTTCACACAATTGTTATTAGTATAATTTTGGGAGTTTTGTATCCGTCTATTTATTACATGTTTGTAAATAACGTTTAAATATAACGAAGCAGGAAATCAGATTGTATTGCTTATCAGGCACAATTTTCAGACGCCACTAACAACTAGAGCAGCGATAGCTCAGTGGGGAGACCAACAGACTGCAATGCAGGGGGTCTCGGGTTCAAGCCCACGTCGCGCATCTCTGACTTTCGGAAGTTATATGACATTTCAAAATTATGTCCGTATTGATTGACAATTATCGCCTGCGCCGTGCCTCGGAGAGCACGTTAAGCTGTCGGTCCCGGCTACCATGAACATCTATGGCAGTGGTTATTCGGAAGTCAGTGCCCTCTAATATCCTGACACTGATCTAGCCTTAAGGTATCGTTAGCCTTCGGGTTGCGGAGGTCAGATGGCAGTCGCTCCGTGTAAAAACTGATATCCAGTCAAATCCGGTTAGACTAGAAAGCTGACCCCAAGTGACTTGGGAATAACAAAGACTAGGGAGAAGAGAAGACTAAGAATTTCCCTTCACAAATACACAATAACAGTTTACCTGGGCATGAAACCCGGGACAAAAAAAAAAGCGCAATAATACCATAAGACCAATGCAAGTAATTTATCATTTCTCCACCAAACATACTAAGTATTCTGCTTAGAGTTATATAATAACACAAAATAAATCCCTCAATAAAAGATTTTACAGTAACGCAACATACACGGCTATAATTCACAAAAATAAGAAAAATAGCAATGAAATTCTTTGTACAAATACCTTCTCCAATATCTCGCAATTTATATAACCTTAGACTGTAATAGCACACATCATTTTTCAGACGTTTCGGTCGATTTTAAACAATGGGGCGGGAAGACGTTGGAACAAAGACGTTCCGACGTGTCTACGTTGGTATACACGTCGAATGTATGTATAGGCATGTCGAAACAGTCATTGTATATACACTGAAGTAATTTTGGTTAATTTCGTTACTATGCTATTGAAAGTGTATCATTTTATGTTCTGTTGTGTTACTTTTGCGGGTGGCAATTATCGCTTTTTAAAATAAGTTTAAATAGTCTCACATCAAGGTCTTTAAAAGGGTAGATAGAGGTTGTATTACATGTTGTCTGCTACGATTTTAGGTCCCTTAATAGTTTGAGCCTATTGTATTCTATCGGGCACCGTTCTAAGATTCAGTGTTACTACTGAGAATTTACATTCATTTGACTTTGCTTGCCTTAGGAATCGAACCTAAAACATTATACACGGCAGTAACATTCATCACCGAATTGCCACCAGAGCAGTTGAAGATTCGTAAAAAGCTTTTAGTTATAGGATTTTAGTTCCAAATCGTCTAGATTCATTTAGATGAAGTTCCAGATTCCAAGTCTTCAAAAAAGTGGCGCTATACTGTCAGAAATGGACTAAATAATCGATATCCATGCTATCAGTCCATTACGATACAGGCTTGCCTAGTGTGAAAACCATAAAAGTATTTTTGTTTAATTTTGCCAGCGCTTGGCCAATTACTTTATTTTATTTTATAAGGTGTTATAAATTGATAAGTTTTCTAATTTGTTAAACGCTGTAAATAAACAATTTTTCATTTTTCATTTTCACTGATTTCTTTTAAAAAATGTAGCAAGCCGGTGATACCCCTGATAGTCCAAGATTAGGCTAAGGCTAATCATCCGTTATTGAGGTATTCACATAAAAGAAATACAGAGCAAAAACAAGTGATGCATAAAGTTATCTGTCCTTGAAAATATAAAAGAAAAAGTAATGTTTATAATAAAGATGTATTGTCCTTTCAAAGCTTGAAGCTAGCTTGCCTAAAGCACCAGCTGGGCCATCGTTATTTTCCAAACACACACAACAAGACTAAAACCAAGAATTTTCCTAATAGAAAACTCTCGAACACTGGCTCAACCTTCAATGTAATATCAGATTTCATTTTCCGTGTAAAGGTCTTCTTTAAGTTTTTATCCGTGAAAATTTTCAAGGTTCATGCTTTCTGAACTTTCCGTAATTTGTAATTATAATTATTACACGTATACTTCAAAGGGAAACCACTTAAATAGCTATCTACATTGTCTAGCTCCTAAACAAATTAGTTCTACTCTCGAAGTTAAACAAAGTAGGTATTCAAAAGTTGTCTTTGTGTTAGAAAATGATGGTGATAAGTTCAAGGAAACGACAAAAGCTTTCTAGGAACACTTTACATTAATTACGAAGAAATAATAGAAAATAAAATAAGGCTTTGGTTTAAATAATTATTACATTCGTACATATTCTTATGACTATGTCCTTGCGTATATAACGGGTTGTGTAAGGTGTAGACACATGTTTCGTTAGCTGTGTTTTTTGGTTCCACATAATAGGACTCTTGATGAATGGTTGGATAGATAATACTGACAACAAATTTTTATTTTTTATAAATATAAATTAACACGATGTCACAACAGTGAGATGAAAATTCAATGGAGAAATCATCAACTCGGTTATGAAGTGAACAGCTGTAACAGCTGATAAGGGTGACATGTCTAAATATAGATAAGATATAAATAGTACTGTAGAAACTTAGCGTCGATTGTACAGAATAATATTACGCGTGTATTTTAAACGTAGAAATAAGTAGGCAATAGCGGCCTTGCTCGTATCTTAAAATATGTAACAATAATCCTTCATTTAAGTGTAAAATTTTACCAAATGAGAATAGGACAGTTTGAAGGCAAATACCAAGGCTTAAAGGCAGATTAGAGTCATTTTGTAGAAAAGCAAAGATTGTAATTGTATGTCAGGATTACAGTAAATGGCAAGCGAACATAGGTAGCCGAATGGGTAAGGCACGCGATCGGGTTCTTATGGTTTAAATTCAACCCATTGCACTGACAACCAATGGGTAGCTAAGCTAGAATGATTGTATGAGGAATGCCTAACACAATCGTTCTAGTTTAGCTGAGCTAGCCAAGCAAAGCTAACTTCTTAAACCATTCAACTAAAATATTTATAAAGAAGAGTAATCATTTGTAATCCAAATGGCTAATGATATTTTTGGTTACTGCTTATCCGTCTGGAAAGCAAGCGAGACTATGAAAAAAACATAAAAAGTCAATGTAATGTTCCTTAAAAAATATTATTAGATGCATATTTTAAGCAAGACCGAAATACACAACACTCTTTCATTTAAATACTCATTAATATTATTCTGGCGCAACTACACAAAGAATTTCCCAGTCCGTTATTTTCCTGGGCATGCGTATTCATCCACTACACAATAAGCGTACAGCTACCAGGATGTGTAGGCAGATATCCTCACTAGAGGGTTGATGGCTGAGCCGGAACTGCGGCGGGCGTGCAAGAGCAATTATATACCAGCCGCGTTGTGGGATACCGCATTCACGTAATAATGTGTCGGTATGTAGAATTTTTCAGCAACGTCTCCCACAATCGAGTTTAAAATGAGCCTATTTGACACATGTGATGATTGAGGTCATTTTATAGACATCGTTCTCATTGATATTAATTTATTTAATTAAATGGTATTTGTCGCTGTTTATTTTATTTATAACTAGCTTTTGCGCGCGGCTCCGCCCGCATGGTACCTACTTAAATAAAAGTAGCCTATGTCCTTCCCCAGGTTTTAAACTATATCTGTACCAAATTTCATCTAAATCGGTTGAGTGGTTTAGCCGTGAAAAGGTAACAGACAGACAGATAGACAGACAGAGTTACTTTCGAATTTATAATATTAGTAAGGATAATAACAGTAGGTAATGTTATGTAGGTCGTTGGACTGTTACAAACAGATTTCGAGTTTGATCACGCCGCACGCATCTCTAATTGTAATACCATCTAGCAACAATAACGTTTCACATAATAACCCAACATCTAGAACGTGTAGTCAATATAACCGTATATGCTCTCAAATAGATATTTTCAATGATAGTTTGAATGTATTTAAAAGCTCTCTTCTTAAAAACAATATGTACAAACCCTTCAGATCTTAAACGTTTAGTTACTGCCAATTAGTAATACTATTTTGGAACCGTGTCTTACTTTATCTATGTATTCAATTCTTTATTGCCTATATCTGATTATTTATTACTGTTCATCATTTAACTGAAGCTCTGTTACCATATTTCTGAACGATGTGTATAGTTTTAAGTGGACTGCAGATTTGAAGCTGTACTGTGTTTAATTTATTACTATGGGATTACTGATCTGTTGTCTATAACTATACCAATTATGAAAAAATAAAAATAAAATAAAATAAAAATAACTTTTCGATGTGATGTGTAGATTAAATAGTTTATTATTGCTATATTTAACGGTGAAGGATAACATTCCGAGTAAACCAGCGTGTCTGATAGTTCTGTATAATGTTCTCGAAGATATGTGCAGTCTGCTAACCTTCACTGAGCCAGCGTGGCGGGTTATAGCCTAACTCTTCTCAGGAGAAAAGGCTCATTTAAGCCATGCTATAGTTTATTCACATTTCCGTAAACGTATCTTAGCTCAATATCCTTATCGTGATGTTGTTTCAAATTACCTACACTAACATAATTTACTTCATCATCATCATCATCATTTCAGCCTATTGCAGTCCAGTCCAGTCTGGACATTTACTTATTGATTACTATATAGGTACGTAGAATGAGCTACATATATCTTGTACTCTTAACATGTTTCTCGTTTTAATTAAAACGTGGATTACGGTAGTTCCTTTATTTTATGTTTAGGTATACATTACTTGCAGTATTAAAAGTTTTTATTTAATGTTATTTGCTGTTGAATGGGCAACAGCAAAGCGCTTTCAAAAGAAACCTTTTGTGGTATTATCATAAAAATTGATAGCAAAATGAAGTAGCAATGAACATAGATTCACGCTTGTTTCCCAGAGGGGTAGACAGAGACTACGGATTTCCATTTGCTACGATCCTGACACACTTCTCTGGCTTCATTTACCTTCATCACATTCAAAACTGTAATATATTTATATAAAGCATATTATCCCCAATAGCTATCTCCTTTGCATGGCTGAACTTAAATACCGGTTACATCTCAATTTGTACAGTGCATCCTATTTACGCATTTAGAAAACCTTTCCCACTATACGGTAATATACTATATAAACTCGTTTGCGTGAATTAGCGGCATTGCCGAATTCAGTAGGGTTTTCTGGCCCCACCAAACTATTCAGCTCACATGAGTCATCGGTGTCACGGTATTCTCCGCTCTTGCTCGTACAATGAAGTCAATTGAGTGCCTTAATATCGCTAAATTATCGTAGTCTCTTGCCATATATAATTATACAATAATATATTTATGAGTAGATATAAATATAATGTATTGTACTTTTTTCAAACGTAAGTTTTTGATAAAAAATACAAGTTAATTGAGTCAACTACTTCATGGCCTACCTCCTGCCACCTGTTGGATAAAATAATAATTAACATTGTATGTTATTTGATCCCATGTTTCCCATTTAAGAGGCGAGCTTACTGCCATCTTATTTTTAGTCGAGAGATTATACAGAGTAAGTACTACACTACAGAATTGCTAAGATCCAGAGTAAATTACTCTAACGCGTCTTAAGGGAATTCTGAGATTCGAGTAAGCCATAGTTAGAACAGCCACTGAAGCTATTATTCTCTCAAATACAGTTATCCGATGGAGCTGCCAACAATGATGTATAGGGTAATAGCTCTTCTGATCGTTTATTGTCACAGCCCTAGGAGTCGTCCATCTTTGTGTGTTGACTATTGTAGCTTAGCTGATGTAGTTCTCATAACCACAAATGCCTCTAGTGCTTGGGTGTAGATACACATAGAGCCTCATGATATCGTTGTGATATAACAGTTGTATGAGAAACTGTCCAAGTATTCAGCGGAACACTAATTGTGTGAAAGGTGGTATGGTTTAAATGATCGTCGCATTGCCAGTGCCGCATGTTGTACACTCTATTCGAATCCCAAACATATCAAAACAAAAGTATGTATGGTCTACAAATACTTCTAACGGAGCCTCGACATTCCTTTGTCCGTCATTTTATTGATTGTTAAGCTGCCTGCGGTATAGTGATTTTTAAGTACAGACACAACAACTCACGCAATAGGGCTGGAGTAAAGACAACTTCCAACCACAAGAAAAGTAGTGTAGATCTGAATGTGGACTAACGACGCCGCGACGCACTATTGTTAGCGGTAAAATCGTATGCTGTGTGCTTCCATAATTAATTTCAATATCATATGTTGGTTTGTGCTAAAGCCAATTCTTCGACACTTGTTCGAATGCGATTTAAGTCAAAGTCAAAAATAATTTATTCATTTAGGTTACAAAGTAACACTTATGAACGTCAATTAAATATTGGTATCACGGTTTGATGACATTTTGATAAATTTGTCGCGTGCAGTCACGTTCATGAACTTTTTGTTCTATTCATGTTACATAATTTCGAGCTTGACCCTAATAGTGTACTTATAATAATATAATTATAATCAATCCATAATTAATACATTCGGATCACGTTCACATACTTAAAAATTTGAGTAATTGGAGTATCTAATTTATTACCGCACATCACATTCATTTATCCAATTAAATAGAAACTAACTTAAACTAGTTTACACATTAAAGGCATGATTTATTCAAGTACTTGTAATTTATACATCTTATAATATACCCATCAAAGTCTGATATGAATATACCCTAATCGCGACGACGAATGATATGCTATACGATATTAAATACCAGGCGAATGACGTTGTATAGAATACAGTGTTCACGTTAATGGGAAACACTGAGCCATGTAATGAGTTTACTCCGAGCAGCGAGCAAATTTTAAAGAGGCTCTGCGAATTTGTTAAACGTTCAATGTGGTAAAGATTTTGAAAGGGTAACTTTGTGAAGGTTTCGGTATTTCTCGTTTATTTAGTGGTTACAATGACATACGATAGTAATACGTTTGTTTATTCATATCTTCTTGACGAGGCAGGAGATAGATAAGATAGTTGAGAAACTTATATACATGTGTGCAAACCGTAAAATCTATTCTTTACAACTACGATAGCTTACGCATCGCTTGATGCTGAACGGAGAACATCAAATAAACCCACGCGATAAAATCCGTATATATTAGTTTAATTTCAATAGCTTATGAGTCCTTACAATAATAAACTTATTATTTGTCTTAAATTAAAAAGTAAAAGTCACTCTGCTCTGATGCAAGGAGAAAAGGCTTACTATATTAAGGAGCCTGAAAATTACTCATCGTAGAATTGTTTGCATAAGATTGTCTAGAGGATGATGCTACTTACTCAGTTGGATTACTCTAGTTTGAGTAATACCTCAGGTTGTAAGCGATGAGCAGTCAAAGCAGCAGCGTCTGCTTCTCTGCTTTAAGTTATTTGGTCATTTTATATTCAAGTCCTTTCACCTATTCTTAAGATTTGATATCATCGAAGACAATGGGTTGGTAAATTTCGACATTGCCTTCAAATTGTAAGCCGCAAAAAGTCATCAGGAAACCAATCATTCAATGTTAACAAATTCGAAGACAGCGAAATTGAAATTGCGTATCTCTGATTTTATCGTGTGTCAGCCAATACAAACAGTAAATTGATATCCAATTACTGGCATTCTCAAAGTCAACAGCTATTGGCGGATAGCTACGGCAACCACTTCCCTTATTCCATTACCATAATTTTGTTCCAATGTAAACTTGGTAATTGCCATATTTCGAGAGGTAAAACGAGTTTATACGAATTTATCTTTGCTACTTGCCCCCAGGATTGGTGCTAAAAGCATTTTTTTGTAAAGTGATGGAAGTTATTACGTGGTAAAGTGGTTGAAAAACAAAGAGCAGAAATGTTCAATTATCGCGTACCTTCAGTTGTGAATTCAATGTGTAGGTGTAATTAGGGTGTGGCCACAACAGTCGTGTTCCTGTCACCGACTGTTAAAGAAAAACGGTGAACCAAGCAGACTAAACAAGCTTGCAAACTTGTTAAAATTTAGATAAATGTATAATTATAATAGAATTAATTTCTGTAAATTGTAGAAGCTTTAATAACGTTAATAATATTTGAGTTTTGTTTTAACATTACGTCTATTTCAATCGTCAACTACGAGTCTCCTTGCCCACTTGGCGCTTTGGCTACCTACCGTTACAGATTCAATGCCAAACGATGAATCAACTAAGTCCATAAGCGGCGATTATCACTTAACATATTGAAAAAAAATTAAATCTAAAGTATCGCTGAGAAATTACATAATAGATTGAGTAACAAGTACAAATATAATATTTATCTCAATCATCAATAAATAGATTTATAGTCTATACGACTTTTGTTGGGTTGACTGTGTGTTTGTAACACATATTGTGTAATAAACAAATTTATTTTCAATTATGACTAACATTTGGATCTATACACAACATCTAACTTTTTACTTCAAATAATCTGCTTAGATTACAGGTAAATTACATTGAGTATCTAAAGTCACCTTTAGAATACAATTCAACGTAAGTATGATTGCCACTGCAGATCTACTCGCTTGTTAATTCAAGTCTTAGACCTCAGCAGACATTTTGATGTTTGTATGCCTTCAACTTCAAAACAATAACCTCGTACATAAAAACAATATCCATAGAATAATTCCGAATGGCACTCAAGTTTCTCAATCTGTCGTAATATGTAAACGAAACGAGAAAGTCGTGTAAGAAACCCATGCATGTTTGATCGTAACTGAGAGAGTCGAGGTGGGTGAAGTAAGTGATTTTCTGAATTATAAATATGTATGGAGAGGCAAAATTATTTTTTTGTTGTCGGCAGCGAATATGATGGGGAAATAGCGAAAGATCTTTGTTTTGTTTTGGAAGAAGTGAAAATAGATTTAGAAAAATTAAAATAAGATTAAGCTGTATAAGAATAAGAAACTAATAAAAATATGTTTAATGAATTAATTTACAACAATACTAGTGTACCAATATGTACATATTTGTAGAACAAATACTAAATAACAAGACTAGACTAGATGACCCAAAAGATGAGTACAGAATTTAATAAATGAATATTAATTAAATCTATACATATAAAGGAAGATGTCCTGACTGACTGACTTAGAGACAACGCACAGCCTAAACCGCTGATCGTAGGAACTTGAAATTTGGAGAGCATGTGTGTTTTAATTTGTAGGGGTGTACTAAGAAAGGGTTTTTTGAAATTCCACCCCTATAGGGGGGTAAAGTTTGTGACGAAATTTTCTCATTTCTGGACTTAACAGTATGAAAATTGGTACATAAGTTTTCGATTACAATTGAAAAATATCTGTGTAGGTGAAATGGATAAAACTCTCCCCTAAAAGGGCAGAAGGGGGGATAAAGTTTGAATGAAAATTTTCTCACTTCTGGACGAGTACGACCCGAATTGATTGTCAAATTCTAAATTAACGCGAGCGAAGCCGCGAGCAAAAGCTAGTACCTAATAAAACGTCTATGTGTAATACGGAATTAAAAAATAAAATATACGTAAGAGAAAAAGTAAACATGACAAATATAACTTTTGTGTATTTCTTTGTTGCTACTTAGAAGTTCGTCATACCATAAATCTTGGCGTGCTTGTTTTCAAAACGATTTAGCGCTGAGATATAGACATCGACCTACCGTTGTATAGGTTAATCAATTAAACAAAATATATTATGCATATCGTAGCCCATAAAAGAAAAAAAATATTACTTAGAACTTTAATAAAATCACTAGATTTTCCCTGCGGCTTCGCTGGCGTAGATTTTGTCAATTAATTTTTATCCCTCAGCACTTTTGCCTGAATCAAAGGTATCCTATGTCCTTTTCTGTACTTTATGCGATTTAAGATAATCGGTCAAGTAGTTAAGGCATGAAAGCGTAACTAACTAACACACCAACTCTCATTCGCATTTTTTTTTTTTTTTTTTTTTTCGCATTTATAATATTAGTCAGCATTAGGCAATAGGATATCATATCAACAATCTAAGGCAAGAAAAGCAATACCTACTCTTCTTCTTGTGTGAGTTGTATATAATAACATAGTCCAATAAGGCATTTCGTAGATACTCTCTATAGTATCTACTAATATCTGCAATGGATATCCGTGAACGGACTGAACAAAACAACGTAAAACATCGCTTGGTACTCAATTTTGTCACGAATTTGGCACACATTGTGGGTTCTCTGCATTATCTGCCAAACTTATTGTATGTGGAAATAATTCTACATCTACTGTAGTATCAAGCTCAATAGTGTGTGAACAATTTTTATTAGTGAACTAGTTAGACACTTCTCCAATAATCCAACTTTTACTAATTACCATTATGTTCATGTAGTATGTCTATCGTTCACTAGCTGTCCTCCGCAGTTTCACCCACGATTATAATTACTCCTCCGCTTCCATGGTTCCATGTTACATTGCCTATATTACTTCTGAATATAGTAGCTTTCTAAAGGTGGAGGAATAAGAAAATACAGTTCTGTATTTTCAGAGTTTAATCATTACAAACAAAAATACAAATCTGTTCTCTTTATAATATTATTGAAGATTATAATTCATTAATGTGTTTCAGAAATTAGATGGACATATTGTCACGATTTATTCAAATATTTTTATCTTTTATCTTAATAAGATATAAGATAAAAGATAAAAATATTACTGAGCTCTAAATCTGGTCATACTGCGACATTATCATTAAAGTCATCCACATTTATACGATTATCTTTTTCATCCTATTCATGAATATTCCTTTGTCCTCCTGAAAGTACAGCTGTAGATATATCAGAAACGTTATCACATATCTCATTTTTATGAAAGCAAATAATGATCGCATGCATTCGCGGTTCCGAGCGGCATTAATTTTCATTGCTCCGTTGTTCGAGTCGTTAATATGAAATACTGGTTCCCATTGTACGGAAAATCTATCAGTATAAAACGAGTCTAACTTAAGTGGTATGAAAATGGATTTAGGTTATTATTATTTCGACTTGCTTGCCTTTTTGAGTGGATTGGTTTTCGTAATGCAGTTAATTTTCTGTATTGAGGGACTGCTGGGAATCTGGTGATCTAATTATTTATCACGTTTGGTTTTATTAGCTGTCGTTAAATTGCTTGCTGAATGTACGAAAATTGTTCTTTGAGAAAGTGCTGGCCATAAATTGAATGGTATTATATATTTGATGTCACATTTTTCAATTTGATTACTATATTGTAACATATTATTTGTGTTTAAATTAAACTGACGTAAATATTTTAGGGAGCATCATTTTGTTCAAATATTATTAATTGTTAATTAGAGGTTTGCACATTTTTATATTTTATAAGCGTTTTGTTCTGTTAAGAAAAATATTAACGAATTTTATTGCAGTATTGTATTAGTTTTAGAAAATTAAAGGAACAGTCTGTTATGCTATATAGTGAGCTCGATGAAAATATTGTCATATTTGCCATAAAGCCAAAAACTAACAAGATACGCAAGACGCAATAATAAGAAAATTTAATTTAAGGAATTGAAGTTTTGTTTCAATAGAATTTTACGCTCACAATACAAATAAAGAGTTCTCTTCAATGTATTTCTAAGAAGGAAATAAGCGCAGCAAGTTCGATGGAGTTCTAGAAATTGCAGTTCTGAACTTATAGATTGCTTATGTACGCTCGCTTACCCGATAGTATTGAAAGGATCATACCCTAAGAGGAAACACCTAGTACTTGTTACAAAGTTATTAGCAGTTGAGTATATACAGTAGCGCATTTGTAGAATTCTATGGAAATCCATCTATAAATGGAATTCTTTGAGAGTCAGAGAACTGCGTTCGTGCCTTAAGTTTTGATTCGAATTAAAATATAATACATACAGTTTCACGATTATATACCAGAAGAGGTCCAGATATGTATAATTATGTACATGACACCTACATTTCACTAGCAATGTTTTTAGGTCTATTAAATCCTATTACTATCTACCGAGTAATGTCTGAAACTCCATGCTGCTACTAAAATTCCTTTGACAAATTCAATAATACTCTACCTATCCAGAGTATTGACTCCGAAAATTTGTGATTTGCATTAAATAACGCGCTTTCGTTTTTTATACCAAAGGTAGACGGATAAACAGTTTTTCAATGACCTATTATTTTACATAAAGTAACTTTCAAATGAACTGAAGATATTATTTTACTCAAGTTTTCATTGTATAAAATAAATGTTTACCAGTTTTAGTCGTGATAAACACAGTTATAATATAAAGTTTATCACAAACATGCATTTAAGGTTTTATGATGTCGTAAATGTTAAGTTAGTTGTGAGGAGCGATTCAGCAACTTTATTTACTTCATCCAGTTAAAATAGAAATTTCTAACTCACAAGACTTGTTTTCATAACCACGATAGCGAAATTTAGTACGTTGTTTATAATATTTGACATTATCATTGCCCGAATATCTGTGGATATAAATTTTGTATGGATTAATTATGAAATAGTTTCAGTCCGCAGTTTTGTTTGTGCTATTCACAAGGTTATCAAACTACATATTATGTATGTAAATCTAGGAAAATCTACCTATGTACCAAAGGTCATTCAAATTTGTTCAACTTTTTTTGCATGATTGAATAATAAACATCTTTTTTCTTTTTAATAATGTCATATTCAGGGATAGTGTAATTAACCATAGGGACAGCCTCAAAAAGAGCTAGTTAGAATACTTGGTAAACCACAGCGCCATATTTTGTTGACCCGAACTTAATTTAATTATTGGTGTTTCCTATTTACTTACGTTTGATATAACTACACGTAAGAACATTGAGACAACCCCCATCCTAGTCTCCCTGTAGATATGACTGCTGAAAAGCAACCGAAACATCGCGTTGGAGCAAGTGTAAAATTAAATCTAAATAGACTTAATAATTTAATTAGCTTAAATAGAAGTAAACAGTAACTAATAAAGGTGTTTAATAATAGTAGTTTAAATCTTCAAAATTATGTAATAATAGAGTTTTATAAAAATAAATACCGCGATAAAATCCGTATAAAGCTATTTAATTTCAATGTATAACATTCGCGCAAACGTAAGACAATGTTAGTTTGTCGTGTTGTACAAAGGAATTTATCAAATACTGAGTAGATAATATTGTCATCTGTTTACGCGAATGTTATTCATTGAAATTAAACTACTATATACGAATTTTATCGCGTTGTTTATTTGATAATTATTACAAGATTTTGAAAACTGTTATACTACTATTACTATTAAACTTTACTAATTTTTAAGCTAATTAAATTATTGAAACTATTAAAACTATTTATACTATTACTATACTATTATACTATTTATATTTGTGTTTATACTTTCCCCGACGTTTCGGTTGCTTTGCAGCAGCCAGTCTCCCCGTGACCATGGCTGCTGAAAAGCAACCGAAACGTCAAAAGTAGTTTAATTTCAATAAATACTGAATATTATACGGTACACATAATATACCTACACCATACAAAAAAATATCTCGATAAAAACCAGCTTGGTCAGCGCTGCGGATTCGGTGGAGCGCTGATTTTATGTTATGATAGGAAAATAAATAAGAAATATATTCATACCCCTCTCTCTACTACGTGGACATCATTTGGGAAATATTTATTTCATGTCTACCTATGCCTACATTTAAAGTTTGTACTTGCTTTAGTAGGTATTTGTAGGTAAATATTAACGCTTGCAAAAAAGTCAGATGTTTTATAAAACTTGTCGCTTGTGAGTAAATGGCGATGATGATGCTCAGATACAAAAATATTGATAAATGGATCTAGAATGTTGACATGCTTAGTAGGTACTTACAGTTTTGATGAATAGTGTATCCACAATCTAAGCATTACGCACTTCTCGATGTAGGATTTGCCGACATTCTCAATCCATTTCTAAATTCTTCAATCCTTTATATGTTTCTCTGTTGATCAGTTTCTTCTTGGCCTTCGTGTCTTTCTCCTTGTAACAATTTTTTTTTAAATTAAAAATACCTAAATTAAAAATTTTATAATTATAATACTTAGTGCATAGATTTACCATCTTCTTCTTTTCTTTTCGTATGGTTAGTGGCCAACCTGTTGTCAAGAGTTGTTTAAGCCGCCCGTAGGCCTCTGACATGGCTTAACGACTGCTGTGAATTTGGCAACAACCTGGACCCACTTTTTACGTGCCCTCCGAACCACGGAGACGCTCAGATGAAATACCACTAAGCGGTCACCCATCTATAGACTGACCGCACCCAACATTGCTTAACCTCGCTAATCGTTTACCGATCAGTGAGTATGCCATAGCATACTTTTTTATCCTTCATTATTACATAGACATAGATATACTCATCTCCATATTATACGTTTACGCGAATATAAGATGTTTAAATTAACTACTTTTTAACCAGTTTATCGGAGTTTATTTTGATTGCATCTTTTTATTACCTCTTATCCAACTTTACGACGGAATCTTTCAACAACGCTTTCCATCACAAAAAGTTTTGTAGTGATAAAATAAAAAGTAGTTCAATGACTTATATGTAAAACGGCAATGGATGCGACAGAAGTCTGTTATTAGGGTTTACTGATAGAAAATTCTCAGTAATGTACATAACACTGTTTACGTGGTATAGTTGTAGGTATCAAAGTCACCTATGCTTTCCCGTTATTAGATCTACAGGCGGAATTGTATGTATGTAGTTTGAAAATCGATTTGTTATTGCGACTGCAACATATTATTACCCTATAATAGATCTTGCATAAAGATAGATTAACGGTGTGTAGGGACACACACATACATACTAAGTAAGTGCACGAGCATGGTTGTGTGAGTACAAAGTGTCATCTACACGATTTCCCGTCTTGCCGATTTTATATTATATTCAGTCTGTTTCAATCGTTTGTTAAGTTAACACGTAATAGGGAAAATTATTATAAGTGAATATTGTGACCTTTGAATACATATAAATTTCGGTATCGTTCCTCTTTTATTTATCTCTTTCTAATCGGACTCAACTGGACAATTTCCTATACAACTGGACTAATTTCCTAAACGGTGTATCAGTGTAGCTAGTTCTGCCCATTCTTAGCTACACTGTCCCATATTGCCTCCAGTAATAGTTATCAATATGGACTGACACCTATATCTCCAAAAAGGAAACAGCAATGTACAGTAGCATTTCACCTGATTGTTTTTTATATCCCACTTCATAGGGAGCGATACTGTATTCAGATGTTCTGCTGCTAGTCAGAATTTCCTACCTGCTAAATCCAGTAACACTTCCCGACCCGGCAATTCAATCCTAAAGCGATCGCATCAAACAAAAACATAATGCAAACTTTTGCTAAGAAACTACAGAGGCAGCCTTTCATTCATATCATAGCCAAAAATATTCCAACATTTTTAAGTTAATTTAAAAATAAACATAAGTTGTATAAGGTAGGTTCCAAAAATACCCTCATACCCAAACAACGTAGTAGTTACAAAGAAGTTTTCCTGTTCAATCCAATTTTCCTCCGCTTGAACTCGCGAAGCGCTGGATTATACATTACGGACTAAGTCCTTCGCGGAGCTCTTTTATGATCGTATTTTCTTGACACCCTTCATATTGTTTCTGTGTCCCCTCCTTCCGCTTACTTAGATCGTTCCCTTGGGGCCCACACCGTACAGTGATGTAGGCACCAGCTTGGAGTATATTTTTGTGCCATATTTTTACTATAGGTGCTTTTATAAGTTATTAACAAATTCACTAGTAAAATACGTTTACACTTATGAACTTCAAAGTAAGATTTATTAATGTGAATTTACATTTACTTGTTGCCATCTTTAGCAAGAGCGTCGTACCTATGAGAAGAATAAACAAGTAACTCACGGCCTATATTTTTTAATCGCCAAATTAACAATACTAGCGGTCACCTAGTGCTCGTAATTCGACCAAAGTTTGCCTGTAAGATACTATATATATATAATACAGATTGCTGATATATTATGTCATTATATATTGACATATGTAACCATAGTTACGCGCTTCGACTGCGTGTGTCAAGTGCATGGTTGTGTGCGTGTAGTGTTTTTTCATTAATTTAATGTATTTTTAATGTATATTTTATATAAATATTAGTATTCGCCCCTATTTCTCCATATAAAATTTAACTGTGCCAAATTTCATACTTCTTCGTCCGTGCAATTTTCGTAAAAAGGGGTACAAAGTTTTTGTTTCGCGTGATATTGTTATATAGATTATTTATTTTAAAATCAGATCTGTAAGAAGCTACTATCGTCGGTTACTACTCATACAACGATCAATTAATGGTAACCAATATTATATATTATAATAATTGTTACAATTTTAATATGTATAGATAATAATAACATATACTTTGTTAACTAAGAATTATAAATTAATACCATTCTAGTATGGTGCATATAGTTTTAAACAAAAGACTGGAAGAAAAACAAAAACAGAATAATATTTAGAATTTATTCAATTCTATGGTGAAGTAGTCTCGAACTTGTTTTTGCAACATAATTACCGATGTGATTTTAGTACGGTACCCGCTGAATGTTGTTCATTTGCAGTGTTTATTGACGAACTATGGAACTGTTCTCTAATTGTTCTGTGATGTGTTATAATATATGTACAATATAGTGCTATGGGAAGAATCTGATGTCTAAGAAACAGGCTCGGCGTAACTCAGACGTCAATGCTCAAATAATATAAAATGTTCATTCATGTAAGTACTTTTGTTGTACGCTGCCAATACAGCAGATACTTATCCAGATTTAAGGTACTAGAATTGTGTGGAGGCTTAAATTTGTTCTAAGTTTCATCTTAATCCATTGAACGATTAACGCCTTTTGAGTAACATACCTATATCCATACCCCGCCAATTAACATCACAAACCTCTCCATTTGTTATACATATTAGTAAGTTAAACAATCCTGTTTTATATTTAATCACTAGCTGTCACCTGCGACCTCGTCCGCGTAGATTTTAACTAAAAAGTGTTTGTCTCCGCGTAACCCTATTTTTTTTAAATCAAAGTAGCCTAAGTTACTCCTTATAACATCAGCAATCTGCCAGTAAAAGTCCCGTCACAATCGGTTCAGCCGTTTCGGAGATTAGCCGGAACAAACAGACAGACTGAAAGACAAAATTTAAAAAAATAGTTGTTTTCGTATAGGTTGCCTTATATACTTTTATATGCATTAGATAAAAGCTGTTATTTTGACATTACAAACGGACACTTCAATTTTCTTTATTTGTATATGTCTATATATATATATATATATATAAGTATAGAATGTATAGAATATATAAAACAGCAAAAGCCAGATTTGGAGATTGTTGAACTGCCACACATAGATCACGAGATCCCACAGAAGGCATCTTTTTCAACAATTTTATTTTAAATGAATCCTTTTTATATTGACAACAAAGTAAAATTTCATGAGGATATACCGGTTGCATATCGGAGGGTTCTATAAAATGTTCTATAGAGGTGTGAAGTCTGTATATGTAATGATTACCGTTGAAAATGCGTGTTAAGTACTACTCTTTAACCGTTTTGCGGTAAAAGTGGTAAATACCTACTTCTGTAGCGGAGCGTCATTCATACCGCATCAAATACAATTATTTGGTTGTCAATTTAACAGCAATACCACCCGTAAATGTTAACCTACTTTTTACCTATCTATCCTTTATCAACTTCTTCTTCTCCCTAGCCTTTATTATTCCCAAATCACTTGGTGTCGGCTTTCTAGTCTAACCGGATTTGACTGGATATCAGATTTTACACGGAGCGACTGCCATCTGACCTACGCAATCCGAAGGCTAACGATACCCTAAAGCTAGACCAGTGTCAGGATATTAGAGGGCACTGACTTCCCAATAACGACTGCCATAGATGCTTATGGTAGTTGGGACCGACGGCTAAACGTGCTCTTCGAGGCACGGAGCAGGCGATAATTGTCAATCAATACGCACATAATTTCGATAAGTCATATAACTTCCGAAAGTCAGAGGTGCACGACGTGGGTTCGAACCCGAGACCATTGATTGCAGTCTATTGGTCTCCCCACTGAGATATCGTTTTTATCCATCCTTCTATCTATCCTTTATCAACAATAAACCTTAAATAAACCGCTTGGCCGAAACACTTTATAAACACTGTATGTTCAGTTTATTCGGCCCAGTTTACCTCCAAAATGATATCGGCCCAAAACAAAACTACCAACGTAGACAATCCTCAGCAAGATTTATTGGGCCCTTTTAACTCGAATTTCGGTGAAAATTGGCTTTTATTTCATTTTATTTGAGACTGGGGTAGATTAGATTTTTTGCAAAAAGGCAAATTGAGAGGGGTGTGTCCGAGGCGAGTGTGGGGACCGAATTCGATAATAGATGTCACTTCGTATGGTAATAATACATCGGGTTTCTGTTTACGTGGCATGGGAGTTGTTGTGTAAGCTTGTAGAATGGTGATGTTGATTTTGATTTAGTTCGTAGCACTGTTTTGTTTAACAGAATACGGTATTAACGCACCTTGTTGTAAGGCTTGACTTTGTGAAGCGCATTCGAAATAGCCTACGCTGGATCACATTAGATCATAGAGGATACATGCGCATATTAATTGGTATAAATTATTATTAGATGGCGTAGCGATTTAAATGGTCGCCTCGCCGGTGCCATTGCGCCGAGTGTTGTGGGTTCGAAACCCACACGGATCAAAAATTTGTGTGATCCATATTGAATTGATAAATTATTGATTGATATATGATTGATTGATTGATAAATTATTGTTCCGAGTCTGGTTGTTCTTTGTTTGAATGTTTGTAAAGTCCCTCGCGACACAGGCAATTGCATTTACAAAAGTTAAAAAAAATACTTCAGAACATTAGATTACTTTACATTTTACATAAAACCATAGCTGGTGATATGTGGTTGTAATACGAAATACGAAACCATAGGCGTAATTGAGGATGGGTAGGAACCCTTCCTGATCCATTTTTTTACCCCTAAACCATTTAACCTCTTATACACTTTTTAACGGGTGGAATCGGTTAACATCAACAAAAAATGTTTAGAGAACAATTTTCTACGAATCGTTGCTTCATAGCATCTCCAACAAATTGATTAAATATTATTGTTAACATAAATTATAAAATGATTGTATAAGATCGGGATTGAGAACAGAAGAGGAAAAATGTTTGGCAACCTTATCAGGTACGATGACTTCATAAAAAACATCATAGAAGGAAAAGTGGAAAGAAAGAGAGAAAGGGGCAGACCCAGACGAGTATTCATACATACATAGTTTCACGCCTGATTTTAAGGCCAGGTTAAGAGCTCCTTGAATCGACGGGCGTGTGTGAGGAATGTGATGAAAGTGAATGAAGCCAGAGAAGTGTGTCAGAAGGGTATTCACTGACCAACTAAAGGAAAACGCGATGTTCATGTCTTATAAGAAGGTCAAGGTATTGGCCGAAAATCGTGAAAGATAGCGTATACTCCACCAGGTACAACAAGATCGGGAGTTTATTAATACGTTTAAAAGAAAAAAATATAACATTTTTGCTTATCTATTCACTTAATGCTAATCATAACTAATGTTATTTATTTATTTTTATTTATTTCATTTAGATCCTTCACAGCTGACAATCAATATTAATAAAATTATAAATAAGACAGTACGCCAATTACGAAGAACACAATAAAAAACTAATTATTACAAGCAAGATATTTACATAATTAGATTTACATGTTTACATGTAAATCTAATTATGTAAATTTAAACGATTATTCCATTGGCCCATATTATATCATAATGTTGTCGTGTCTGAGTGTGACGGTGTGTGAGGCTGTGTATGGATGAATGAGGGTGTGTGCTCGTGTGTATGTGAGTATGATTATATATGCGAATTTTTTTGTTTGTTACGCTTTCACGCTTTAACTGCTCGACTGATTATTATAAAATTTCACATACCGTTGTTAGGGGTACAGAATCGGACAAAAGGGACCTTTCATCCAGAAAAATGTACTGTTACTAATATAACCTGCATTTACGCAAGCGAAGCCGCGGGGAAAATCTTGTAATATATAATTTTAATTCCTCGATGTCTTTTGTACATACAAAATAGGTGTTTAAAACAAATAATGTGAGGAGTCATTATAAGACCTAGAAGCCATAACAATTATTTTATAATTTTTGACTATCTGTTTTTTTGTACGCGCATCAAGGAAAATCGACGTCATGAAATGGAATGCGGTTTTGACAGTTGTATTACAAGAAGTGTAACTTAAAATCTGGCATACGTTTCATCTTGATACGCTGCTTCGAAGTCGGGTCCAATGTGTATAGATTAGCTTTTTCTTACATGCAAAGGAATAAAAATATCTACTTCCAAATGCCGCACGTACATAGTGGCGGGCAAAAACTAGTCACTTATAAAATGTTTATTTAAGACTTCAATAAGAAGTTTAAAGAAAAATATATAGACAATTCTTTCTTATGAATATACATATAAGAGTAATACCTACCTCCGAGTCAGTCATCAGAATAAATTTGGAACAATAAAGCTACAAACTTGAGCTCCAAGATAGTTTCATTTACGACGTAGACATCCGTCGAAGAAAGATTTGCCTGCAAAAAGTCAGATGATTTGGCTCTTATATACTACTAGCTTTTGCCCGCGGCTTCGTTCACGTTAATTTAGAATTTGATAATCAATTCGGGTTGTACTCTGCTTGTAATAATATAATTCAATCATGATTCGAAAGACACGTGGCGCCATCTATTATCATGAGAACGTTATTATTGTTTTCCTCGGGAACAGTAATTTTTACAGTAATACTATAAGAGTTGAAACCTACCGAAAATTCTGTTTTCATGACATTTTCAGATCCCTTGCGACAGTCCGCAGTATCCTTTATAAATAAAATAAATAAAAATAAAATATAACACAGTGTACAATAATGTTAATATTGTATTAATGGACCATGATAAAAACTTATAAATTAAAAAGGTAAAACCATAACTAAAATATCAAAATTTGTGTGTGTGGATCTCTGTGTGTGTGTGTGTGTGTGGATCTCTGTGTGTGTGTGTGTGCGTGTGTGTATGTGTGTGTGTGCGTGCGTGTGTGTGTATGTGTGTGTGTGTGTGGCTGTGTGTGTTCTAATTGTCATCGTGGTATGTATAAAAGATATTCAGTAGCCTCATAATCTAGAGATTTCAGGTATGCAACAAGAACTATCTTTATTTTATTCTCATTGAGATTTTTAGATTTAATTTATTTTATTAACATTGTAACAACTAAGGATTTCTTTAATGCTTTGTTCAGGGACTGAATACGGTATTTTAGGATCGTATGTAACACACAAACACATCTACACTAACCAGCGAGAAGTTAGTATTTTTATTTGTAACTTGATTTCGTCCGCAGCTAAGCTTCCATAAATGTAGGTTAGGTTAGGCGAGGTTAGTAATTATACTTTTTCTAGACAAAAGGTACCCTATATCCTTTTCTCTTCCACTGACAGCGTGTATGCAAAATTTAATTATGATCGTTCGAGTAGTTAAGGCATGGAAGCGAAACAAACACACTCATATTCATATTTAAAATATTAGTCAGGATGTTCTCATGGCGGATTTTGTGCATACTTAAAGCTTTTATTGAACTGATTTCAGTAAACGGGAACTGAAATTACGTAATTGATTTACAATCTACCCTTTCGATATAGGTCAATGTGGGGGCGTGATTCAAGTAATGAAACAGATAATTGCAATTGAGCGTTAAACTTCTCGTAAAACTGTTGATGTGCGCTTGTAAAAGTACGGGCTTCAGTATGTAGACTCATGCTCATGTGTTTCTAAGAGGGTAGGCAAACCTGTACTACACTCGGGTTTCCTCGATGATGTTTGCCAGATATACATGATGAGAGCTTATTGCCATCTAAATTCATCAAATCATTTATTGCTGAACATAATCTTAGGTATAAAAGCAGGTGTTTTTAAAAAAAGACAACCCTAGTACTAGTAATAAATCCTATGTCGCGGGGGACTTTACGAACATTTAAATAACAGATACATAGGACATCCAGACTCGGAACAACCGTTGTGGATCACACAAATTTTTGTGCCGTATGGGATTCGAACCCATAACACTCGGCATAGTGGCAGTGGCGAGGAAATCACTTTAACCACTACGCTATCCGTGCAGTTGTCAACGATAATATATGATATGGAATATCAATAACGTACGCGCTCCAAGTAGCGTCATTATCAAAATATCTTAGAAAGCATCCCACGCTTTTTTAAATTAAAGTGATTTCTTTTATTGATCAGTCTATCCTAACTTTGAATTATTAAAAAAAATATTTCCTACTTTTTATTTGGTTTTTTAAATAAAGCGTGATTGTTTAGTTTTTTGAACTATTATTTACTTTCTATTTTGCCCTATTTTTTATATTATAAAATATTAATTTTCCGAGCCGAGTGCTCGAATCGGAAACGTACGCTTGCGCATACTTACTTAGGTAGGCTTTGGGTGGTACCAATCAATATAAATATATAATACGTAACGGGTATTAACGCGATCATGCATAATGTTTACCTTTTTTAGGCTTGACGTTTCGACCAGGTTACACCGGCCTTGGTCACAAGCTAACTGACAATCAATATAATATTCGAGACGTCCCAAATACCTATTAATAAAAATGTCATGAATAAATTGAGTAAGCACGTTGGACCTAAAAAGCGTCACCGAACATTGCACATGAAAAATATTTGCCATCAAACATCAATTAAGTATTCATTGAAAGAATAATAAGCTTTGTCTAATGAATTTATAGTAAAACTAGATTTATGGATCAATTAAATTTGATATCATCGTCCTTACCTATACTTAGTATTTTTTAAGAATAACACTGTCGCCGAAACCTCACTAACATAGGCACTGATGAGGTAGTTTAGCATGTTTTTTCATTCGTTTTGCATTAAACCCGTATCATATATCTGACTTAGTATTAAACAAGCATATTCTCTGACTTAATACCTTCAATCTTATCTTCTTTCATATTATCTTATGTGGGGGCCAGTCAGTGCAGACCGGCGACACTTCGACCCAGTAGGATCTTTTGTGTCGACACTCTCCCAATAACGACTGCCATAGATGTTCATGGCATCCGGGACCGACGGCTTAACGTGCTCTCCGAGGCACGGAGCAGGCGATAATTGTCAATCAATATGCACATAATTTCGAAAAGTCATATAACTGCCGAAAGTCAGGGGTGCGCGACGTGGGTTCGAACTTGAGTCCCTCTGCATTGCAGGCTGTTGGTCTCCCCACTGAGCTATCGCTGCTCTTGAACCTTCTATCTTACTAATATTATAAAAATGGTAAAGGTTTGTTTGGATATTTGTTACTCAAATGTGCCTTTAAACGTAATTGGATGAACGTGACAAACAGACAAGCTACATATGTTCTGGATATTTTGTTCGGGTATGGGATGCCCCTTAGGTTTCACACGGGCGATGCGGCGGGCAGAACATAGTATACAAAAGCATTATTACGTCAGCTGGTACAAAATTAGTATTCCATCATCAACCGAGCGTTGGTAAACATCTACATAATATAATCCACCACATTGAAAATTCTATTTAAAAGCCCATTATATTAACAACGAAACGTTCCTTTTCATAATTTTCAGCCGAAAAAAACCTACATCCCTTTCATTTTTCATCTAAAATTTCACGCGCAGAAAAACAATTTGGATCCGATTATACCGTATACATCAGCCGTCAACGTTCGCCAAACCACCGAACCGTGGGCTCTTTCATCGAAAACAAGCTACCATTTGTCTCTGCCATCGTTTTTATCGCGCACCCGCTCATCGAAACACCATAAACTTCGTTGATATCAACTTTTTACGTCGGCCCAATTTACTAGAAACAAAAAAGTGGTAAAGATAGCTCTGTCTGTGTGGAGGTTCTGTCTGTGTGTTGTGCTGCGGTGTGTTCAAGAAAGGCTTGAAGATTTATGTTGTTGCTTTTATCCTTTTAATCATAACTCGATACGAAATTCCTCTTTCGGGACTAGCGCTCAGGTTTATTATTTAAAAAGGACAAAACCCGCGCTAGGCATTTTTCCTGTATCGCTAAGAACTTTACAACCATTTACACCCGGACTCGAGACGATATCCCTGAATCAGACAATTTTTTGTCCCGTATTATATCTGAGATCTCAATACACGGCGCCGTGGCAGTGGCGAAACTATTACTTAAGCCATCACGCAATCCGTTAAGTGCAGTTTGCGTATATACATGGGCTTAGTTTCAAGAAACCCGCTCGAGAAGAGTGGACACTTTTGTTTAGACAAAACATTGATTGTAAGCTAAAATCGCAGTGGATTTCCAATAATCGTACCTCCTAGCAGTTGTGTGAACATGTGAAACCTAAAAAAATGGGTTGCATTCCGGGAGTGCCGGCAGAAGTGAAAACTTGAATATTAAAGTTGTGCATTTTTGATATTTTGGAATGGTTAAATTATATTGCTTTAATTATCACTATAAAAATAATATCATTTATGCGGTAAAATACAATATTCATTTATCGTACACAAACATGACAAATTTATTCTCCCTCCGTCTTACGAATTTTCGATCAGGTCACGTGTCCTGACGCGAGTTTAACAATTCTCCCTCCGTCTTACGAATTCTCGATCAGGTCACGTGTCCTGACCCGAGTTTAAAATTTTTTACCCATGACAAAAAAAGTGCACAGCCGCTAAAGAAGTTTTCACAATAAAATAAAATTCTATTCTATTCTATTCTATTCTCACTTCAAAACTTAGCTGGTGAATTTTGTATTAAACATCGCTTGTTACACCTTCGTGGAAATATTGCAAAATGTTTGTGAATAGACATTATTGTGTGCTAAAAGTTTAATTATTACAATGTTGGTACTTACGTTGACTGACTGCTGACGTATTAGTTTGTGTAAACACAGGTGCAAGATGCAGATGTAATGGGTCGTTCTTTAAACGTGTAATTATGCGTAACTAGTACCAGGCAGTATAATATATGTATTTATATTTAACTAGAAGTTACTTTATTTGACTATACACATGGACATTAAATAGTACCCCAATAAATAGTACTTAGTTCTCACTACAAAAAGAAAATTGAATTGCGCGTTCGAGCCCCACATACGATATATAAATGTGTATGTATATAAATGTGTGATCCACAAACCGATTAAAATGTTATTTTAATAATACTTGTTCAATATGTAATAAAACCTCTCTAAGGGCCACTTGCACGATAACTCACAAAATTAGTTTAGCACTAAATAAATTTAAAACATCGTGCTGTCGCAGTCATCCGTGTGAAGGTGACAAAAAAACATCGTGGCATTTCAATGCCACGATGTTTTAGATCTATTTAGTGCTAAACATATTTTGTGAGTTGTCGTGCAAGTGGCCCTAAGTCTTAAGGAAAATATAAGCCTTGTTGTAAAACATTATCCAAATAAATCACAAGTTGTCTATACTCATACAATAAAAAGGTTTAATTTGTATGTTTGCATGTAGCAATCTTACCTCTAAAACTATTTAACTAATTCTAATAATTATTCTTTCAATTATACAAAAGCTACACTATTCCTCAGTAACAAATAATATTATGCTATTTAAATGATTTACTACAACAAAAAACGCTCAAGGAAGCTTATACTAATATTATAAAGAGGAACGATTTTATGTTTGACTAGAAATATAAACTCTGAAACTGCTGAACTGATATTAATAATTCTTTCACCATTGGAAAGCCACTTTATCCAAAAGATAATCATAAACGTAAGTGAAACCGCGGAGCACAGCTAGCTTATAACTTTTTCCTAAATGTTCTATGACTTCTATCTGCTTACCGATAAAGTTTCTAAAGAAAATACAAAATCCTTAAAAACAGAAACCTAACAACAGTCCTCTTATTTTTCTTCCAAATAATTTGTTCGAAGGAACCCTATTGAACCCGAGCCAGTGGGTGGTTGTGATCAATTTTATAAGTCTACCCTCCCCTGATTTTTATTGTCTTCTCTCATTGTTCGTTAGTTCCTGTTTATTGCCTATAGTAAAGTTATTGATTGGAAAAGGATAATTTAAGAATAGTAAAAGGGTGGGATGACAAGAGAATTCTTTTCGCTGCATGCAATATGGATCTTGGCACTGGTTCTGAGGCTTTTTCGCTTGATATGGGAATTTTAGATGACGTACTTTAGGTTGCTGGTAAAGAAAAAAAAATTAAAAGAAAATATAGTAGAGCTAAATAATGTTATAACAATAAGATTTTGGAAATTTTATTTAGATAATCTGACAGTCAAAGTCAGATTTATTTTTTTATATATTCAGGTCTTTAAGTAATACTTGTGAATGTCCGAGTCTATTGGTAAGTTTACAAAGTTAAAACACTACCTACTAAAGTTAAAACTACGATTACAATCCTATCGATAGCGGCTATATGTTGCCGGTTCATATTTCAGCCATCACATAAATGAAAACCCTGCTTATTTGGAAGGATAAATTTTAATTCTGGTAACTTAAAATTGATTTCAGATATTACGTGCTCTCAATAAAGTTTTGTATATACTGCGTTAGTAAGCGTATCCTTAATAGCGTAAAAAGAAAAAGCGATGACTAAACCTAAATGAAACTGGCAACATTTACTTCAAGACCTAAATCAATATCCTTTTTACATTTTCAGGCAATACTTTATTGAAAGTAGGCACTATAAATTGTATTTCGTTAAAGATAAAATAAATTTATGTCACACCAGACGTTGCTAAAATATAACTTTTTATGTAGTGTCACTGCCTACGCAACAATTTTATGATGCTTGGATGGCAATACAGATTACAGAGTAGTGAACGGGAAAATGCCTATCTTTGACGTAACTAAATAACGACCTAAACTGATATAACTAGTACTAACATTAAATGAAAATTATCTCAAGTTGGAGTATTACGTAAAAGACAACTTTTGAATAGCCTAATAATATTATAAAATAATATGGACGTTAGTGAAGATGTTTAAAGGTCTGGATCTTTATTAGTTACTAGCTTTTGCCTGTGGCCCCCTTCCCCCTTCGCGTAAATGTAGTTTATGTCATGTGCTTTTTTTCGGATCTTCTTTTTCTTTTCTTTTCGTTTGGTTACTGGCCAACCTGTTATCAAGAGTTGTTCAAGCCGCCCGTAGGCCTCTGGCATGGCTTAACGACTGCTATCAATTTGACAACAACCGAGACCGACTTTTTACGTGCCCTCCGAAGCACGGAGACGCTCAGATGAAATACCACTAAGCGGTCATCCATCTATAGACTGACCGCACCCAACGTTGCTTAACCTCGCTAATCATTTACCGATCAGTGAGTGTAACTGGCTATGAGCGCCTCAATGGATGAAAGATACCCAATGTCCTTTTCTGGACCCTGGTCCAGAAAAGGACATTGGGTATCTTTTGTGTAAGTGATATTTAATGATCGGTCGAGTCGTTAAGGCATGAAAGCGTAACAAAAAAACTCACATTCGCATTTATAATATTAGTTAGGATTAGCTTTTGCCCGCAACATCATACGTGTGAAGTCTGGAAGTAGGTACCTATCTATATTTTGATTTATTTGCATATAAAAAGAAACTAATATAGGTACATACAATAATTATAAAGCTCGAGTTCTAGGCGGCGTATCAAGATGAAACATGTATTAGATTTTAAGTTAAACCTTTATCAATACAACTGTTATTGCATGACGCGTGTACAAACATACAGACAGAGGGATAAAATTTTAAAAACAATGGTTTTGTTTTCTATATCACTTGCGCCCAACTAAACCCATGACATATTTTTCTTAAATATCTACTACGGGCATTAACTCGTTACAATTTTTATTATACGTACACGCATAGACTATTCCACTGATTTTGATGAAATTTGGCACAACATAGACGACGACGTTCTGGCATAAATAGACACGGTTTGTTTGCTTAGAATTAGAAAAAAAAGATTTCACTGTACCAAGTTATTGTTAGCCGTAGTTTTTTTAGACAGCCCTTGATAATACTCAGCAGAGATGAGTCATTATGAATTTTAACGGATATAAAAGAAACTTACTTTGTCTGGTTTGTAAAATAACCTTCTATTATAAAAGTATTCTTAAATAATTTCGTCATATTAAGCAACTCATTCTGAAGCCCCATAATCATCGCGAAGCAAGCCTAATATTAAAACATAATAATAAAATACTAAAATGATCCGGACTAGGATGGAATTCCCCATTACGAAATTATTATATACCAGGAATTTGCATAAAAATATGTCGGAGTATAGCTCGGAATATGAAGGCCTTTTACGGCTTCGGCATGCCCTAATTTTGTATGGAAATGCCATGGAATATTTAGAGGAAAATCGCTTTTACTGTATTAAATACCGATTTTGGAGTATTTAACATATTTTTGTCAGTGTGTTATGTGGTTTCGAGTTTCGGTAGCTGATTATACGAAGCTTCATTCGTAGAAAGCGTTTTTAAATTTAATTTATGGCACTTAAAAATACAGACTTTTGATTACACTCGTCGTTACGTTTTGATTACAGTCTCGCGCTTTTGTCTCGTATAGGACGAGATTCCCAAACGTTTTTTTTCCTCATAGACCACTTTCAAAATGTAGCTAGTTCCGGCGAACCCTCCTGCAGCTAAATTTATACCAAAAATTTGATCAAATCGCTACGGGCAGATCTTTTTTTTTTAAATTCTCATGTCTGAACCTACCACGGTAGGCGGGCTGACTTTTTTTTTATTAGTCATTCTCTAAGACCGATACATTGGTAGGTGTCACATGTGAAGTCAAGCCATCATTTTAGTTCTTCACTATCGAAATTACGAATTATGAACCTCCATTTTTATGTTACGCCAACGTCGACCCCGTCGAGTCTCCCATGGACCCCTGAGGGTGCACCTGGACCACTTTGGGAACTAAGGGCTTATGTAGACAAAGGTTAAACCCCACCTTCACTAAACTCACTTACTTATAAACTTTAACGTTTATAAGTGTAGTCTAAATTAATGAAGATTTTAGACTTTGTCCATTCTTTGTGTACTATAGTTTTGATGCAACGTAAAATGAGCGCAATTGCTGGTGTCGTATCATACTTTGTTCGGTAACGATCGAGTGATAAAAAATATAAACCTGAAATACTTATGTTGACATACAAACACAATAAGCTGTGTTTAGAATTGTATATCTTTATGAAAGGCGAATGTTGAAAAATTTAAAACAACGACATCATATTATTTAAACATCCGAAACATGTATTTTGCTCACAATGTAATTTATTATGAATGAATTTATTATACAGCGTGTAACATAAAGATGTCTTTATGTTACACGCTGTATACACCTCTGCTACCTCTTGAGGCAGATACAAGCATAATTTTGTGTTATATCTATTTTAGAGATCAGGCAATTTGTTCTACATTACTCAATTGTAATTTCTAAACATGTTTGGTTGAGGAAAACATAATTTTGGTGTTGCTCAGAAGATTTAGTTTCATGTTTCGCAAAATTATAATCCAAACAATTTTCAGTAAATCCTGGCATGTAACTGGAAACGCTCGTCTCCATTTTGTGGTTACAAAACCGCGAAATGGCTGTTTATTCCGTGTTAAATCGGTTGATTTTTACGCAATTTGAAATAAGAGTATTTATTTTGTAAGGAGTCTGCCTTTATTTCTACGTGTAGATTTGATCAGTGTAAGGAATTATAAATACATATCGCACTCTTTATAAAACAGATATTTAATTCGAAATTTGGCAGTTAGGCAATGTAAACTCTAATACTGTGTAATTTAGAGTTCAAATTACCTAACCTCCAAATTTCGAGTTTAGTCTCTGTTTTATTAAGAGAACTATATGTCATATCAGTTTAAGCGTGGGGCATACAACAGCCATATTTCGTTGAAGAGGTAGGCAGGAAGCTAGCCTAGCTCAGCCTACTTAGGCAGAGCTACGCCGCTGTCTATTGATATGTAAATCATAAAGGCTGCTGTCGAAATGTGGATGTCATGTTTCACAGCCGCATGTCACAAGCTATAGTTTGCCTCCCATAATAGAGGGTGACCCAATTCCTGTCAACTCGACAGTTCCTGATCGTTCTACATTTGAGAATTTCTTGATAGAAAAATATAACAATAGCCGGGTGTCAACAGTAGTCGCTTTTTCAATGGCTGTACCATACACATGAGGCATTCATATAAATGCATAATTATATGTATATTCATTTTAACTGCTGAGTTATTTTATGTTGGTACGAATGCATAGACAGACGTAGGGAGGCATCCCTCATATAACAACAATGTCACTGCATTTTATCCGATGAGTCATTGCTAGAGCTTCAGATGTCTTTTAATTTACCTTTAATTCCTTACTCCCAGGGACGACAATGCGTGAGTTTTCCCTTTTTTATTGCAATAAGGATGAACTTAAGTTTGTTTGCTACGTATGTTGTATAAATAATTAGAAAGGATCACTTCGTAACTTACCAATTTCCAGAATTCCACTCGAGATAAAAAGTAGTGTGTTCTACAGATAATCTGAGAACAGCACAAGGCTTAGATTATGCAATTTATTCAATGAAATCAACACTTGTTTTATAAATCGTCACCCATCGTAATATTAGACCGCGACAAATTTGCTTAACCTCAACAAAAGACCTGCGAAATTATCATTGCATCAAAAGCGTCAAAAACAGACAAAAACAACACGCCGTCAGCACAAAACACTAACATTTATTAAATCGTTTACGTCTGAAACATTAACGTATTCATATAACGTGAGATAACAAAGGTCGCCATTACGTGGTTCCGTTGTTCACAAAATGGCCGCCGGTAATGTGTATTTTTTAGGAAAAATTTCATTTTAGATGATCATGTTTTCTTTGGCATATAACATCGTCGCATTAATGTCTAAAATGTAAGCAATGGTGTCTTCAAAGGACAAAGAAGTAAATTAAGTAAATATAAAGACAGATCGGAACATTAAAATCACTTGGATCTGTTCTGCAGAGTTATCCGAGTATAAAGATTATTATCGATCATTACTTTAGAAGGCGCTGTGCTGATAGCTGGGCTTTTTCCTTTACAAGTGCAGCGGAATGATTGTTTTTGACAACTATAGTATCGCCAACGACTATGGCTTATGATAAACACTTACTAGAAAACGAACCCCTATGCTTGTTGCCTTTCGCCCGCGACTTCACTTGGGAAAAGTACTTTTTTCTAGATGAAAGGTAACCCCATGTCCTTTTCTGTATCCCTGACAACGTGTATGCGAAATTTCATGCTGATAGGTAGGGTAGTTAAGGCGTAAAAGCGTACCAAACAAACAAAATCACATTTGCATTTATAAGGATGGTAAGCATGGTATGTATGATCAAAAAGCGTTGGGGAGTTGATCTGTAAAGGCACTTCTAGGTAACGACCTCCCCAAAAAGAGAAAATCATCGTAAAATATATCAAAATATAACACATTTTAATATGCATTAAAATTCAAACATAAGAACGTAATTAAGTCTTTAAAATAATCTAAAAATGTTATTTTATTTAAATTCATTTGTTAGTACACCACAAAGAATTTAAATTAAAGCTTGTAAATTTTGTGTAAAAAGATTTTACAGTTTGTAAAAACATTTTGGTGTTATATATATTTTACTTTTGTTCAAGTTGTATAGCGCAGGTTGGCTAGACCGAAAACGGCGAATCTTTGGAAATGTGTTGCTTTACTCACCTGGTAGACTTTTCAAGCGGCAACCGAGGCTGCGTAACTATGGTTACAAAATCACCGTAATTTTTCTTACAGCTTTCTTTAATTTCTTAAACAAGTAGGTATCATAAGTATGTTAATTTAAATCTACATATAATGTTTATAAGTCTAATAACTTCCTTTTGCCCGAATAATGTAGTCTAAAGGGATAGAATTTGACACACCTGGGGTGCTATCTGAGGCACGAGGTATTGGCCACCGTAAATTTTCTAACAATGGGCTTAAGAATAGTCAATTTCATAACAGAAAAAACAATAGGTAATTATTGTACCGACCTGGGATTCACATTTTACACCTCATGCGCAGTAGTTGCATTCAGTAAGGATACGTCAACGAGGTAACGAAAATTCTTGAAGATGTATTATATCTGACAAAATAGATGAATGGATGCTTATATCCAGCACCGAATCAGCTTACTATCGAGTTATAACAACTCTGCTATGAAGTTTCTAATTCTATTGCCGACCAAAGTTTCATTGGGATTGCCTATCAAGAAATTTGCTGTAGTAGTATGGAGTCTGGAATTGTGTCCTGTAAATGGCAGTAGGCTCGTCCTCTTTTTTTCGGCTGACGCAACCGTACCGTAGCTGACGAAATGTAGCTTTTAAGTAAAAAGTTTCAAAATCGGTGACAAAATACGCCAGTAATTAATATTTTAAATATGGATATTAGAAGAATTGGGGTCGTCGTGGAGATGTCTCACTATCTCCCTCGCACAGCTACGGTTAAATAGCGGTTATGTCACAGTTTGTACCATGCATCCTTTTTCGTCATTTGACAATTGATCATTACTACCAGAGTTGAAAAACTTGTATACTTGTATTTTATTGATTTACAAGCTTTTTCTCGCGGCTTCGCTCGCGTAAAAGTAAATTAGGTTATGTTAGTAACAGAACTTTGTTAAAATAAAATATATGCCCATGTTACTCGCTAAGAATATAGCTTTTTAATGGTGAAAGAATTTTTAAAATCGTTTGTGTAGTTTTTGAGTTAATCTCTTACAAACAAACAAACAAAAAATCAAATCTTTCCTTTTATATAACAACAGCTGACCCGCGCAACTTCGTCTGCTTCACATAAGAGAATTTACTCCGTTTTTGCAATATTTTTTAGCCTAAAGCCTTCCTAAACCCTGCTATAGCCTAAAGCCTTTCTCGATAAATGCGCTATCCAACACTGAAATAATTGTTCAATTCGAAGCAGTAGTTCCTGAGATTAGCACGTTCAACCAAACAAACAAACTCTTCAGCTTATAATATTAGTATAGATTATAATATATCAAAAAATCTTTGTGTTTTAGAGTTTTGGTACTAATCTAACTATTTGACATCAATAATAAAAAAAGCGTGAGTCAGAGACCTATTTTGTAAAAATGCGAATCTGTTAGCGAATTTTTTTTTTAGGTTGCACTACTTTTGTAGGAAACACAAACGCTTTAGTTGTACAACAAATGTTATCAAATACAACACTGTGTGTTGAACTAAACACTCGAATACAAGTTACAATATACTTTTTCCCAGTAAAAGCATATTTGAATTTCACATTTAAACCTTTGAAAGCATTTGAGTCGTAATAACGTATTTTAATTGCTTTATTTTATTCATACAATTCTCGATTTTCATTGTAATAACTGTTTTTAATGAAGTTTAAATTAATTTTATGTATAATAAGGTTAAGCATTATTTTTCGCAATGTTGACGTAAAATTGTAAAACGAAATTTTTAATTTAGAAGTCTAGCACTTTGATCCCGTGGTGAAAGTGTAGGTATATACAGTGAAGATAATAATAATAATAATAAAATATATTATATTGTTAGTTGCGGAATGCGACGTAAACAAGTAACGTCACGAATCATCCGATCGAGCGTGCTATAAAAGCGCGCTCGGCGCGCAATGACTCACTTTGACATCGAGCGGCGGACGGAACGGACGTGCTGTGAGATCGCTGTTGGGTGATATCAATTATCTCTTACTTTATTTGTTAATGCATTTCTTGGTCAATGATTATTTAAAGGTTAAAGTGCGTCTGTTATTTTTTTTAAGCTGTTTCACATCCGATTCCTAACAATATATATTATATGTAATTTTATTTCTTCAATTAAAAGACCTCGTTTGGTATAATTTCAGGATTACAGGGGACTTTTCAAACATTCAAACAACGGACACATAGAACACCCAGACTCGGTACAACTATATTTTGTGGAGCACACAATTTTTTCTCTTAGGCTTTTATCAGTAGTAGCACGGAGTCGAAATGTGTCATGGGATTTTATTACTGGAACAACTTGGGTGTAGCTCATTTTTATCTACTGGCCGTAAGTCTATTGTTAGTTATACAAGCGCTTCTTTCATCTAACTAACGTTCTAAATATTAATATCTGTTTACTTACATCCGTAATTCACGTTTTAATACATACATAATTAGATTCAAAGTCTCACGCCTTTATACCTGAAGGTTAGCAGAAGTGTTGTGAAATAGTGAGCGAGCCGTCAAACGGGCATATTTCTAAACTCCGTGCCAAGAAATTCTTGATAGAAAAACCTAATACCACTTTGCAGACCTAAAAAGAAACCAAGATTTTACAAATAATATCAGCGGGACAGTCAATGTGAATGGCGTCTCTAGTGCCACTTAAATAGCTGTAAGTGGCACTAGAGACGCCATTCACAAAATCAGTAATGAGAAAGGAACTATAGTAATAATTTAGTCGTCTTATCTAAATGGCTTTTGACGTCATTAGAAGTATGGGCGAGTGCCTTCCCAATAATTAGTATTCACTGCACTTCTGAAATACAAGCTTAGAAAACGAAAACTTTTATACAAAGATATTTACTACTATAAGGAACATCGAGCTGGCCAGACCAAGTCTGGACAATTCTGACTCAAGTTAGTGTTCAAAACTTGGGTCGAACAACTTTGTTGGTCGGCGTTAGAATTTAAGATGTTGATTCTGAATGGATATGGTCGGATAAATCTTTACCGATGTTGTTTAAAATACTAGTGCAGGTTTGATCTATGTGACAATGTTACAGGTTAACAATTGATGTGACTGGCCGCCGGTGTGCCGCTATCATTTTATAGGTTAAGTTAAAAAAGTACAAGTGATTAGTAGTACACGATTGTAATCGAAACAATAGTCTAATGTAACATTCGATTCTTTTATCAATAATTAGAATTGAGCGCCGCTAATTACTACCTGCGAATTATTCGAATGATTTTTACTGATATTGCCATAATTATGTACATATATTACTTAATTTGTTTGGGTCCTCATACCTCTGCCGAACGACCAAGGCATGGAATTCTCTGCCAAGGCACGTGTTTCCTTCTTCCTTCAATCCTGGGTCCTTTAAGCGGGGCGTGAAAAAGCACCTTCTCAGGCCGTCAAAGTAGAGACCTCAACATCGCCTCGGCTACTATGAGGGCGGTGTGGAGGCCACTGCTCTTAGACCACATGACTGCTTACCATCAGGTGGAGTGTGGTCATTTTGACGAGTACAATAAAAAAAATAAAAAAAATTGTGTTGCATGTTGGTCAGTTTTTAGGTTATTTAATTAGGATATAAGTGTGAACTTGTAATTGACCTTATTTATGTTACAAGATTTTCTATTATACTGTGTTAGCTGTAATTTTCCTATAAATAATAAAATAAAATATGTTACACTCTATTACACTCAAGTTGTTCCTTAATAAAATCCCATCACACATTTAGACTCCGTGCTAATACTGAGAAATGCCTAAGAGAAAAATTGTGTGATCCACAAATAGTTGTTCCGAGTCTGGGTGTTCTTTGTGTCCGTTGTTTGAATGTTTGTAAAGTCCCCTGTGACGCAGGAATTGGTCCTAGTGCGGGAATTATAGTCCTTTTAAAAGAAAAAATATAACCATTTTCTTTCAATTCATTTTTCTTTTGGCTTTCCTCTACCTTTCTGTCCGTTTAAATTCATATTAAAAACATTTTATACAAAAAACAGTAATTTTCATTTAATAAGATTCTCACACGCTCCATCCATTATTTCTATGGTCTTCCTCTACCATTTTATTCGGTCATTTAAATTCATATTTTTTTACTAACAGTAATTTACATTTAAAAAGAAATTTTAATGAGCAATTTATTGGAAAACGGATTTAATTTTAAATCTCCAGAACGGCTATTAAAATATTTATCTCCTCCTTTAATAGATTACTTCCAATTTATTTATGATAATATAGTTGCGTAAAATTCGTGGAAGCAATTCTTTAGTAAGTAACTTAATTGAAATGTTTTCAAAACGCTTACACAAAAATATTTACAAAAAAGGTAAAAGCTGTTTATACAGCAGATGTTTTAACACAAGAAAATAAAATTCTTATTACTAGCTAGTATTTATTTTTAAATCAGCTTTGTGGGAGACTGTTCGACGGCTATCAGGTTCTCCCGATTTTTGAAGTGATGTCGGTACTAAATAATACTAATCGCTCGTTTTAACGGCAAAGGAAAATATCAAAAAAATATTACACTTTATTAAACTTTACTAAAATTTAAGCAATTTAAATTAATAAAAATTTTATATTTAAGTTTACACTTTTCCCCGACGTTTCGGTTGCTTTACAGCAGCTAGTAGTAGAGCCTCGCTGATTTCAGCATGAATGGGCGGCTCGATCGGGGAAGGACTACCCTCTCACAGAATATTGACGTGGAATAGCGGTAGTCCTACTGTTGTGTTTCGTTCGGTGAGTGAGAGTACCGGAGGCCCAATCACCCCCTTTCCCCAATCCCGCTCCCTTTCCTTCCCACATCCTTTCCTAAAGGGTCGGCAACGCGCAAGTGATGCCTCTGGTGTTACAGGCGTCCATAGGCTACGGTGACCACTTACCATCAGGTGGGCCGTATGCTTGTTTGCCACCTTAGTTACATAGAAAAAAGCCATGTTCACGGAGAGACTAAAATGATGATTTAACGGCAAAAGAAAACATCATGACAAAACCTGCATAGCTGAAAATTTGAATAATGTTCTCGACGATAAATTAAATTTCGATCCGGTCGCTAGAGTTGTGTGTAATGGCATATTCAAAGTATTAGAATTTTTTTTTATCTTTTATTTTTCGGAAAGTTCATATTTTGTCAGCTATGTCTCACTTAATAGGCGACGAGCCAATTGCCTTCTATCGGGCACAGTTCCAGACACCCTGTCGCCAATATAATTTGTTGGTAGAAGTCAATTACAATTAAGTCTATCGGGTTATCGAACTGAAGATTTCGTGCGTAGCAGTAATAATTATGGCCGCTGCGCAACTGCGGCGGTATTCATATTGGATCTTTGAACGAACGTTGAAATAGTGATTAAGTAAGCGTCAACTCATAATAGCAAACTAGTTTATTGTGTTGTAGCCTAAAGGACTCCTTACTGCTACTGAGATTTTCATAAACAAATTTAAATAACTCTCGTACTCAAGATTTCGTATTAAAGAACTGATTCAAAGAACACCTACACGCGAAAAATCTATTTCCGTATCACTCAAATCTTAACCATGTTTAGTGAACCAACTCATATCACTTGGCATTTTGACACTAGAGATTACTCACACCATTGCACAAACCTAGCTGTAAAAAATCTTCAAAGTCACTTTTACCTAACTTGAAAATAGAATCCGAGACCACACAAAAAGCTTGTCAGTTACGCTTGTCCATATGTCACATCTACTTGACTAGACAACGTGGTCACATATTTTCCAAACATTACTTAACCAAAAACCGGTACCTATTATTCTTCAAACCATTATGTAAAGTGGGCCGAAAAAAATGAAAGACCCTATATCACAAGTGACACAATAACAGCAATACATATTCATAACTTACGAAACGTTCAACTCCAAGTACCCTTGTCACACGCCACAAAGGCTTCAATGAAAAATATAAAACTGGATGGAATTACCTCCCCTGAATACCTTATAACGCAGTTTTGCCGAGAATATGAATTGAGATTAAGTTTCGGCAAAACAAACACTCAGGTCGGCAAAACAAAAAGAATCAATGTGTACTCATTGAAATATTGAAAACATAACCTTGCGCTGTGATGTTGAAACAGCGCATGACATAAACTATAGGAAAATACATTTGAGCTAGCCTTTAACACGTCAATGTGGAATGTTGGACGAAGTTTTTGTTTTACAAATCTATATTTTACTGTTAAAAACGTTTTACATTTCAGCTTTCCATTCGATTCATTTGGATTGAAAAATGCTAACGCTACATAAAATATGTCGTATTTTCCGTATGTCGATTGCATGAAAGTGATCAGTTTTCACCCAAAGCTTGGGATCATTTATCACTTCAAAGCAGAAAAAAGAATAATACGTACATTTATATGCCGAAAAACATTTTCAATCGCAACCTTAACAGCCTCGCGCCAGAAAGCATAGCCTGAAGGCATAAATTTGGCAAAGGGATAGGAAATAAGAGTCCTAATATATTTTGTTTTGAAAAATAGCTAACAATAAAGGTATCTGTATGGGTCGATGTGGACGGACCTACGACAAATGGCTGAGGGAGCCTTGTCGTTTGTCATTTGGAAAAAAAGTCGCGGGATTATATGTGAGACGTGGTTAGAATGTGCACGCGAAAAAAATATACAGGACAGTCTCGCGAATAATATGTTTTTGTCCCTCGTTTTTTGGTTTTTGTTAAAGTAAACATAAGCTTACCAAAATGATAAATGTAAAAAAATGTAACCCTTCTAACCTAATGAAGTTTAAAGACATCGGCGAATAGAAAAGCGATATAAATATTACTTTTAACAACTAAATGAAAAGAACTATTATAGGTTTACACATGAAATTTTGCGGTTTTAGAGTAACGCCTAGAGAAATTTATTAGACATGCATAAATTGAAAGTACGTAGGTCTAATAGTTTCTAAGTTATGGAGGGACCTTAAGTAGCTTAAAATGGTTCGTGGGATATTGCACTGCCATTGCGTCGCCCCTTCTTCGGGACAAACACAGTATTTTGTATAAAGGTTCAATTGCCTTCAGGATGTAAAATTACAAAACTACAACTGTTATACAGTTGTAGTTGTGTAAGTTTACACTTGTAAAGTCGTTAAATACAATTTAAGATTACAGCTTAATTGAATTAAGACGTCAGATCCACTATTCGTAAATGATTATCCTATCACAAAACGCTTTGGTAGAATGGATAACTTCTCAAACATTTTTTGAACGGAACTTTTGTAAATGGAACCTGCTTTCACACAATGTTCTATTCTGAAACTGTTCCATTCGCAATAGGTCTCGCGTGCGAAACGTACTGTTGGTTAATTGTGCTATGCATACAAACTACAATTGACATTAGACGCTGAATGCAAATGGCGGACACTAATTAGAGTGAAAATAAAATTGACATCGTCTAATGTATTTATTAGGTAATTATGTTTACTTAATTAGCAGTTCGTTGAAGTTCGATCATTTTATTCCGTTATTTGAATGCAGTGATAGTAATGGGAGACCGATGACCTGCTACGCAGAGAACTTGAATTTAATCAAAAGGTACGCGACTTAAAAAGTTATGTGCGTATTAAATAATTAATAATCAGTTGATATAAATAATATGTAGGGGTATTAACGCTATCATGCATAATATTTACCACTTTTAGGCTTGATGTTTCGACCAGGTTACACCGGCCGTGGTCACAAGCTGCTCACCAGTCAGCTTGTGACCACGGCCGGTGTAACCTGGTCAAGAAATGCCAAGCCTAAAAAAGGTAAACATTATGTATGATCGCGTTAATACCCGTTACATATTATATAATATATATCATGCATCGCGAAAGTTTAAAAGTTATTAGTTGCTATAAAGCTAAAGTAAACCATCGTGAGGAAACCTGCATGTCTGAAAGTTCTCCATAATGTTATCGAGCGTATATGAAGTCTGCCAAGCCGCACACGGCCAGCGTGGTGGATTATGGCCTAACCCTTCTCACGCTAAGAAGAGGCCCATCCCAGCATTAGGACAATTTATTTACAAAATCTTATATATTTATTAACTAAAGTACGTTATAAGGTATGAGTGCATCATATTACATTCATAACAAGCTTCATTCACAAAATGTTCCGTTCTAAAAATTTCCCATCTGCAAATTGAACGATTATGAAGATGCATTGAATGAACTCTCAATATTATTAAATGCAGATTAAATATACAGAGCGTATGACACATTGAAAATAGTATCACATGACAACGTCATTCAATATGTCGACGGAGTGAGTAAGTTCATGTCGTTAGCAACTGGGTTACAAGGTCACCAATAGAGTGATGAGATTGGTATATAATCCGTCATTTAGCAGAATATTGATAGTTAGCTAAGGCGATCGATACTTAAGACTGCGCCGAGCGTAAGACAGATAATGACAGAGCTCGTGCGGCGCATATTCAAATCAGCGCGCGGCCGCCATAGTAAAATTGTATGGAGGATTTATAATGCTTTTTGATATCTTTATTGTCAACCAATAATTTAAATATTTGGGACGGACAAATTGTAATATAACTACTTATGTTTCGTTTAAGCTATAAAATAGGATAGATTTCTACTGTTATAATCTAAAAATCACGTAACACGAGCTTACACGCACATTGTTATGGTAAATGTATATTTTATACGTATACCTCGTAGTACCTCTATGGCGTAGTGGTTAGTGTAACCGACTGCCACGCCTGAGGTCGCGGGTTCGATTCCCGCACAAGTCAAACATTTGTGTGCATGAACATGGATGTTTGTCTTGGTCTGGGTATTTCTATGTATAATATGTACGTACTTACAAAAAAAAAAAAGTATATATGTATGTTTATCCATTGTCTAGTACCCATAGTACAGGTCTGCTTAGTTTGGGCTAGATGATGTTGTGTGTATGTGATAGAGTATTATTATATTTGTGTTAAAAGTGTTGATTTTATTCACTTAACTGTGACTACCTGTTTTGGCACATTTCGCTCGGCACAGTCTTAAGTGACGCGTTTGATAACTTCACAAGAAAGTGTAAATTATGTTGTCTTGACTAATAATATCTTGTAGATTGGCTGACATTCATTTTAATTTCGAAGTATCTATTTATTCTCCAAAGGCTACGCAAATGAGTATTATTGTTGACAGATGGGAAAGGCGATCCATCGTGGCTTTAGACCTGTCGATCGCAACAAGTATAATATAATTATATAAAGTGCATAATTTTATGTGCAGAAAAAAAATTACTATTACTGCACAAGGTATTGCATACTCCGCAACATAACATTGTTTAATTTGTCTAGTCACAATCATGAGCGTGGATTCGATTACCCTGGCCATGCAGTTTGTTTGGATTTATCTGTTAGCAAAGTCTCAGTGGCAGTATGGAGCCTGAAAAACTATCCTGAATACAAAAAGCGACTTAACCCATTAAAAAAAAAATCAACGGGTTGCACTCCGGGAGTGCCGGCAGAAGTGAAAACTTGAATATTAACGTTGTGCATTTTTTATATTTTGAAATGGTTAGGGAATAATTTTGCACGAATTGCTTTGATTATCAGTATAAAAGTACTATAATTTATGTGGTAAAATACAATATTCATTTATTGCGCTATCGTACACAAATATGACAATTCTCCCTCCGTCTTACGAATTTTCGATCAGGTCACGTGTCTTAAAGCGAGCTTAACATTTTTTATCCATCACAAAAAAGTGCAAAACGCCGCTAAAGAATATTTCACTTCACTACACCCCCTTCGGTGATATATGCATGTATCCTTACCACAGTACCTTCAAGATTATATAATAATTGAAGTAGCTATCAAGATAAACCAACCTAAGCGCTCTAATCAATTCTAAGGAAGCTAGTAATCATCTGTCTATGTAGCTGTCTGTATTATATATCGCAGGAAGACTAATCCTTGTCTAGAAATTATTTATTATTAGGTTAACGTTGTAATAACGTTCAGTAATGGAAGGCAGCAGGCTCATCAGTTCTTAATAGCCGTATAAAGTATATAAGCAATGTAGAACTTATAGTAAAGTTTTGTTTTAGATTTTCTAATTACGGTAACTTCGTATGACTTTAGCCCTGAGCGGTGGCCCTTAATTGAAAAAAGCTGTTTAATTGGAAGAAGCTGTACTGACAGTCTATAGTGCTATCTATTGATTTCCACGTGTATTTTTTCGGCAAAAAGTATGATAGTGGTCTGGAGCTTCAAACTTTTTCCAATTAAAGGCCAATATCACCCCTCAAGGCTAAAGTCATACGAAGTTACGGTAACTATTTTGGAGGATATATTTTAGAGTAATTTGGAAGTCTAATGTTTCTACATTAGACTCTCTCCTTTTGTGCAGCAGTGGGATATACTGAAATGCTAATAAAATAAAGAAGGAAACACCATAGTCATCGGTTAGGCAAAATGGCGTGGCTTATAACTTCTATACAAAAAAAAAAAAAACAAAATCTACTGGTCACTTAGTGGTAAAAATTTTACCGTAATATTTAAACTTCAATTTTAGATCTATGATCTTTAGATTCTATGCAGACTACTCGTTCGCCCATATAAAATGTCACTATGCCAAATAACACACTTCTTCGTGAGCGCAATCCTTAAGTACTGTTCCTAAAGGATAGTTAGTATGTAAATAAATAATGGAAAATTTTTGTCACATAATTATTATTATAGGTTTATTTTATGTCGCATAGTTTTTTTAATTTATTGTCATGACCTATGACGCCAGATTTGGAAAAGAATTATGCTTACATATTTTTAATGAACCCCGGATAAAACAGGCTATATTTTGTAAAGATTATTTATATAACTAGGTATATAAAATACGCCGAAATGTTTGGTCACCCAACAATAAAGTTTAGGCATGATTCCCTTGTCAGGGATATTCCCGAACAATACTTTCTATAAAAAAGGAACCTGAAAATTCTGATTGGTCGAAACCTAGACGACGGTTATCCTATTGAATACATTTTGTATAGATCTAGGATTAGAGTTGGATTTATATATAGGCTAGTCCGAAAATATATCTAGGCACGCTTTAACCAAAGAATAACCCTAAATTAACAGAATATATATCAACACTATAGTTTATCTATAGTGTTGATATATATTCTGTTAATTTAGGGCATACTATTTATAAAAGTAATTAGGTTTTGTAAAATAAGATTACATATTATGTATAAGGTAACGTATTAAATCGTGACTTCACTGTTGCCATTTATGAAATTAACAAATAATTGGCAATGTTGTAATACATCGCTATCATACCTTCCATATGATAACATGCGTATATCGAATAATTTGAATTTTGGAAAGTTATTTGCATGAGTTGAAGTGTTTATAATTATTTAAAATCAATAAATGATGATGTTAATAGCAGCGATAGCTCAGTGGGGAGACCAACAGACTGCAATCCAGAGGGTCTCGGGTTCGAACCCACGTCGCGCAATTATTATCGCCTGCTCCGTGCCTCGGAGAGCACGTTAAGCCGTCGGTCCTGGCTACTATGAACATCTATGGCAGTCGTTATTGGGAAATCAGTACCCTCTAATATTCTGACACTGGTCTAGCCATAGGGTATTGTTAGCCTTCGGGTTGCGGAGGTCAGATGGCAGTTGCTCCGTGTAAAAACTGATATCCAATCCGGTTAGACTAGAAAGCCGACCCCAAGTGACTTGGGAATAATAAAGAATAGGTAGAAGAAGAATAAATGATGATGTTAAACGATTATTTGATGAGCCCTGAGTGCTAGAGAATATAGTTTACAAAGTATCGTTTATAAGTAAAAATCTACGAAGGTTCTTGACATTTTCCATCTATCCAAAATTTAAGTGCAAGGTACTTGACGGCGTAGTAATGCCCACCTTTTTTGATCCATTGCCAAATCATTCAATTCTCTAAATGACTCAATATACACTTATCCTTTCGTGGACCTGTGTACTTTCTTCGTCTTCCTCTTTTTCTATTAGCCTCTCTATTTCTATTTCTACAATATTCGTAATAAAAGTATCATGTAAGTAAATAACCAATCATGTTTCCTCTTCTTTTGTTTATTTATATTCGCATTTGTCTTAATCTTTTAGTATTTAAGCGCTCGGTTCGTTTATACGCCCATGTAGTACGTTGAATGCATTGCGAATGCTGCCTACTATTTTATAACATAGGTATAAAGCAATTGCAACGCATTGGCTTTAGGTTTGAACACAGCGTCAACCCCAGCATAAAACCAGTGTCATCCTGACCAGGTGAGCTGACGCAGATGCGACAATCGGAGCGCGTTTACTGCTTGCGTCTTAACTTACCGTTTGTCGCACGAACAAAAATGGCGCTTTATTCTTTTATTTAAGTGATACTAAAATTTATAAAAATGTATTCTATGAAAAGATAATGCCCCGATCTGTTCTCATACTGATACCAGATAATGTTGACGAATAGCACTAAATATTTAACAGCAAACTTAATTATATTTGTGTTCATTAATAGGGCGGGCTCATTTTCGTGGTTAATTAGTTTGCCTACAAATATTGCTGTTATTAACATTGGAATTTGATGAGCAACAGAAAGACAGTGGAACAGAAAGGCGTGATCATATTTATTGCTTGGTTAGTATTTTAAAACAGCAGCGATAGCCTAAGGGGAAACCGTTGGACTGTCACGCAGAGGTCTTCGGTTCGAACCCATGGCGCGCATCTCTGGCTTTTCGAAGTTATATGCGTATTAAATAATTAATTATCGCTTGCTTTAACAGTGAAGGAAAACATCGTGAGGAAACCTGCATGTCTGAGAGTTCTCCATAATGTTCTCGAAGATATGTGAAGTCTGCCAACCCGCACTAGGCCAACGTGGTGGACTATGGCCTAACCCTTCTCACACTGAGAAGAGGCCCGTGCCCAGCATTGGGACAGTTTAATACAGGGCTGATATTAATATAGTATTTTTATGCCTCTGCGGCGTATTGGATATGAATATGAACTGCTGTGCACGTGATAAATCGGGCTTGATTCCCTGGTTGGTCAAAATTTTGAATTTCTGTCAATAATTGTAAGTAAAAGCAAAATATCAATTTGCCGGTGTATTTTAAATACTATGTCACACTAACCACAATAAGTGTATACAATACCACTCCTTTTTTGAGTTTTCTATTATTTGAAATATTGATATCACCTTAAGGTTAAGAGTTATCGATATAAACTCACGTCAGCAACCACAGGCATGGGCAGTGTATTCTTATATATACTCACATTTTACCAGCTATGTATTTAGTACCCGCGTAATAGACAGCAAGCCTTCTGCTGACTCCGTGCTGCTACTACGAAATTATAATAATTATCTTTATTGTTCAAAATTATATAACACAAAATACAATCAAAAATTAAGGCTTAAGAATATGCACTTGTCTAGAAACTCTGGTCCCAGAACCAGGTATATATATCTGTATTTCAGTAGTCAGCGCCCCCCTTAATAATGTATCCATTGTAAGCCTCTATATCTATATCTTACGAATCGTAGGGAATATAATAAAAAAAATGAAGAAAATAAGAAAAGAATACATTTTCAATATCGGTAAGTATCAAGTATGTGTTTGTATGTGGTGTGTGTATGGATGTGTGTCTGTGTGTGTGATTGTGTGTCTGTGTGTATTATATTATATGAGTATGGTTGACGTTATCTTAAAGATTTTTGACAGGAAACCCCAATATCACTTAGACCCAACCCAGGAATCGAAGCCGATACTCCATAAGCCTCACGCACGGAAATTGCATTTACTACTATCCACCCACAAACGTAAACAAACTACACATAAAATTTCCCATCACGTCACAATCATTTCACCACATAATTACATGCAAAACCTTTGTTAATAAAAATATCTACTCAAACGTTATTCGCATGTTTTACTATACATTAAAACTGGTTAAAAATGATCAACCGAATGAAATACGAAGTGTAAATGAACATGAATGTATAAATAATGGATATGCCACTATTGTCTTCACGCTCATAATTTTTTTAAAGACCATACCAGCTCTATTGAAATATTTTCCTGTATACATAGATGGAAGTGAGGCACCAAAGCACCCATATTTACGTCTCTATCCCTAACGAGGAAGGCAGAATTGTATTAGGTACACCTAAATTTTTCCAACTACAATTCTAGGTGCCGTGAAATCAGGGGTGACTTTATTATTACCTCAACCTACCGACATCTATCCAAACTCCTTGCTACTAGTAAATATTTTTTTGACAGAAATTACAATTAACACTGCCTGATTTTGGAATGGAGTCTGAGACCTTGTAGTTGCATTTGCTACTGCTGTGCCATCTAGACTTCAGTGCTTCAAGTTATTAGCAATATATAATCTTGTTAAATAATTCAAAGGCATGGTAGAAAACCGTATGAACAAAATCTCAAGACTTATTTAAGTAAAATCAAATTAATGAATCAAAAAAGTACTTTTAATTAAAATACAAAAGTTCAGATACAAGTTCATCTGAGTTTTAGTTAAGAAAATTTCAAATTGATTACAATATCTTCGCTGTTTTAACAACAACTAACAAGCGACTGAGTGGTTTTGACTAGGGATGAGCATTTGTTAATCGAATTGATCGAATAATTCGATTACAACATGAGCTTTTCGAACATGGTAGCAATAAACATAATACTTTGTTTAACCTATAATACATTTCGAAATAAAATGATGAAAGCATTGTGTCTGGACGTCGGCGAACGCCAATTACAAATTAATACTAAGCGATCAGCTTACTTATTGGATGCTTGTAACACCAAAGATTTTACATTGTTATCGACACGTCAAAAAAGCAGTCAATGTGCTGCTTGTGCAAGGGAATCAAAGGACAAGTAATATTAGAACATCCTTAAGAGACCTAAAAGTCTCACTAATCACCGCAGGAACTCAATATAAGGTTGTTTTGCTGCGGTTTGTACAGGTATTCAGTCCAGTTAATCCATTATGATTGAATTTACAGTTTTGGACGGTAACATCCTATGATGTCAGCCTAAAATTATCCGATTCTTATACCTACATATTACAAAACATAACGACATTCGCGATACTTTATTCGATTATAATTTGATTATATTTGTATTATACTATATATTTGGATGAATAGATCAACTTTGGTCCCATAGCATGTTAATGTTTGGAACTAATCGTAAGATCTTGGATTGTAGTTCTGAATCGATTAAGGTTCATTAGAATTTTTTTAGAAAGCCGTTGTTTACGTTACAGAGGCATTACCGTTACATTAAAAACATAGTAATGCTCTAAATCAAATATTTTAAAGTTCAGGAAGGAAACTCTATTCAAAATATTATAAGAATCTCTTTCGGCAAATGCTTGTGAAAACTAAACTATCTGCAAGCTCGAAATGACATTCATCAGGCATAAATTGCTAGAGTTAAAAATACACTAAATCTTTTAGCAAGTCAGGCTATAAAAAGCGTACCGAGATTGTCTAATAGCTAAAATAAAAGGCATTCTGAAATAAATAAAGTCTTACTTCTTTTAAACGACAAAGTAGGTTAGTTATTTTGAGTGCAGACACGACAAATTTGAACTAAACACACAGAAACAAAGACCACTAACATTCGGCACAGCTGTTTGTGGATCACACACATGTTTGTTAATACAAACAACATTATGTGGAAATCGAACCATTAACTTTTGGGATATCTGGCTGGATAAGCACTTTAACCACTGGTAAAATTGTCTTACTATAGAAAAAGTTGCCATCGGTATTTTAATGACTATATCCAAATCTCTTTAGATTGCTATGTCGCCGATTTTAGGTTTTTGTTGATCTTCCATTTTTTATGTTGAACTATGGCAGAATAATGACACATTTGGTAACTAGGATAATAAATATACCTACTAAATATCTACCAGAGAAGCTAAAATAACAATACTGTTTATATACCGTAACCTATAATTATGACCACAGCCAATTAAAAATGTTTATCTAAACCAAACATTCACAATAATCAGGTTATTTAATGACCAAACTGGCTTGCTTAATTAAAATGTAATTACGTGCTATAAATATTTTCATTAAATGGCGAGCCCATTTCATTATTATATAATTAATCAAACATAAATTTTGGACTTTGCATTCGTAATAATTTTGCGTTTTAATTTAAACTTTTGTTAGGTTATTTTTGGTGTGTGTGTATTTCTTCGCTTTGCTAATTAAATTTTAAACTCGGCGTGTGAAAAGTTTAAATTTACGGGAATAAATCTTGCTGAACATTAATTTATTGGTAATAGAATTTATATTTTGAGCTATTAATAGCTGTAATGAACAGCCTTTGAGTTGCGGTGGTCCGGAACATCCGATATTTAGGCATAACTGGTTAGAAAAGGTTTGAACAGAATTGGAAATAATACTTGTAAGAAGCACGTATATTTATTTTAAGCGGTGAAAGAGGGAAATACCATGACAAGGCAGCCCCAAAAGACAAACATACTATGAGTACAACTTTAGTTACAAGTACTTCAATCAGTTCTCTCAAAGCGCTAGCAACAACTTTCCGACTTTATACAAACCAGAAGAGAAATATGACGTAGCTTTCGCCACAGTAGCACAGGTTGGTAAATAAAGGACTACTTATGTCCATTGACAATAAGAAATACCGACTGAAAACTAGAAGGAGCTATACTGCAGCTGCTGTCAGTTTTTTTTCATATCTCGGTTTCCTTTATTGTTTGCTTCTAATGGTAAAGACAGTTTTCGGTTAAGAGTATTTGATACAAACAAACAATATAGCTGGATAATGTAAGAGAACAAAAATATTCTAAACATTGTTTACAAGTTCCCTGTCGGATAAATCACATATGATACATAACAATAATTCATTGTCTATTATGTCTATCACGGGACAGCGATTGGGTTAAAATAATCCTAATCCTAACTATCCTAACTTCCTAATCCTAATCCTAACTAATATTATAAAAGTGAAAATGAGCTTGTTTGTCTGTTACCTTTTCACGCCTAAACCACTGAACCGATCATCCTGAAATTTTGCATATACGTCGTCAGGTGTACAGAAACGGACATAGGCTACCATTCATCCCGAAAAAAATTACTGTTCCCGAGGAAAACAACAATAACGTTCTTATGATAATAGATGGCGCCACGTGTCTTTCGAATCATGATTGAATTATATTATTACAAGCAGAGTACAACCCGAATTGATTGTCAAATTCTAAATTAATGCAAACGAAGCCGCGGGCAAAAGCTAGTATATAAATAAAATACATAAAATCGTGTGCACAACGCTGCATCGTGTACACAGACATAACTTTACATTATGTTCAAGCAATGTTACTTCATATTTTAAACCACGTCTCCGTCTTCCCATGCAGACTACACTACCGCTTCCAGCGCTTTACATCAATGTCATAAGCCCGTATAAACTGTCATATGCAAATCGCTAAGACCCGGGAATGCACCTGTTTTGTTCACGTCGCGTATCGTACAGCTTTAGTTATGTAAAGTAGCGCGTTAATTGTCCCGTTTGTTCGTCTATCGTTTTTGTATGGATGAGGTACGGTGGGAGATTTTGTTTGATTTAGAGAATACGAAATTCCAGTATTGTTTATATTTACACGAATGTTACACTTTGAACACCACCAGTTCAAAGTCGCTCAGCGAGCTGTGGAGAGAGCTATGCTCGGAGTTTCTCTGAAGGATAGGATTCGTAACGAATATATCCGACAGAGAACCAAAGTCATCGACATAGTGGCAGTGGACTGGCCATATCGCGCGAAGAGCCGACAACCACTGGGGTAAGCGTGTTCTTGAGTGGAGACCGCGACTCGGCAAACGTAGTGTAGGACGCCCTCCGACCAGGTGGGATAACGATCTGCGAAAGACTGCAGGCAGATGCTGGATGCGGCAAGCTGAAGACAAGGCGCTATGACGCTCTTTGGGGGAGGGCTATGTCCAGCAGTGGACTATTATAGCCTGATGATGATGATGACACATTGAATTAAGCTACGAATACTTTACATGTTCTTTTACGATCTATCTTCCTAATAACACTAGATTTTGGCCGCGGAATCGATTGTGTAATTGTAGATAAGATTAGTTTAGTAACAGTACTGTTTTCTGGATGAAAGGTACTCTCTTTTCTTTTCTGTTATCCTGATAACGTGTATGTGAAATTTCATGCTGATTGGTCGAGTAGACTCACTTTCGCATTTATAATATTAGTTAGGAAGGCTGATGGCGCTATACGAAGGCTGCTTTTTGTAAACAAGTGCAACAGGAAACCATTACTAGAGATTTGACAGGATTAGATATCCGGAAAAATCACTGATGCCTACCAAGAATGCTCTAAGAGGCTTTTGAAATTAAGAAATATTCTAATTTTATTTGATAAGACGTTTGAAATGTAGCACTAGCTTAACACCCTGTTATTAATTTAATTAAACCTAAGAAGACGCAAAACACAGGAAGAGTGAATGAAACTCAGAGCTCATTCTGCGAAAATCTTGTTTACGCGAATGTTGTACATTTAAATTGAAGTACTTCATACGAATTTTACTAATAACGCGATAAAATCCGGATAAAGTAATTTAATTTTATTCTGCTTAAATAGTAACACCAATAATTAAATAATGTTCGTGTACCTGACGGGCGAACTCGGGGCTGAGGTTACTATATGATGATGGTTACAAAACAACCGTCGAGTCGCTGACATAGGACATACACGATGTGTAGACTGTACTATAGCGATTACTGGTTACGATGTCGGAGGCTCTGAAAGGCGTGTTGTTGCGGGTTCGATGTGCGGGTCAGGATCAGGACTTCAAATAAATAGAAACAAGCTTCATAGTTCAGTTGGTTGAAGGCTTCTGGCTGGCTCCGTTTGGTTCTTGAGGCTTGAAGATGAGGTTTCTTGAGCACCTGCGGTCGATCGATACTGTACCGCTTAAGTACCTCTAATCTTTACCGTAACGAGAGCCGGCCAGAAACCTCGGTTAACAAGTTTATTTTTAACTATATAATGTACATATTTCTGCTTATAACTACGGAACTATACTAGCTAGCGTGATGATACAAAAACTACCGCGAAGGGCATGATAAGACCTACCTATTGATATCTGTTTTATCTATCGGAAGTTAGGTCTAGATATAGTTATTCTATGTTTTAGGCTAAAAATCTATTTTGCGGTAACATTTATATAAAAAAAAGTGTAATAACTTTTTAATTATACTATGTAGGAATATGAGTATCTTGTAGTGCTTTTAGTAGCGTACAAAATAAAACACACAAGTGAAACCTTTTATTAAAACCTTAAGACCTAGGAACCCTAACATACCTAACTTGAGGTAAAAATGCATTTTATTGGCAATATTTATGCTTTAAACATGATATTCTTATAAACTATATAAAAGAAACATAATATTATATTACTTACACTATTTATCTACACTTTTTAGGTCTATATATGACCTAATTCGGCACTATTGTAACGATAAACTTTATTGATACGTCACACTTATGTATATTTTCACACTCACAATAACACGGTTCAAGCTAATATTAACGTTGTCGCGAACAGTTCGGGTACTATAAATTAACTTTACAATTCAAAATTAAGACGCACACCACCTTAGTCATTCAGTGACCATGTCTATTGATTATATAGTTTTAAAACCGTTATTTTTTTGACTGCATGGATGGTGTAGTTGTTTAAGTAGTCGCCTCGCCAGTGCCTACGCCCCAAGTGTTGTAGGTTCGAATCCCACGCAGGACAAACATTTGTGTAATCCATAAATCGTTGTCCCGAGTCGGGATCATTGTGTCTGTTGTTGAATGTCTGTTAAGTCCCCCGCGATACACGAATAATAATTCCTAGTGCCTGTCTAAAGTATACTACTTGTGTCTTACCTGTCTAAAGTAAATAAAATAAAATATATATAAAATAAAAACAAAAAAAATTATATTGATATAATATTCATTAATATTCATTGTATGTTACTTTTATCCGATATAGACGTGAAATTAAAATCAAATCAAAATCAAAAATAAATTTATTCAATTTAGGTTATAAGGTTAACACTTATGAATGTCAAAGTTACACAATTTTTTTTCTGTGTATTTATTTTTACTGCCACGTTCAGCAAAGTAAGGGTGTAGGGCACATAAGAAGAACGGGCAACGAAATGAAGTGCGATGGTAAATTATGACACAAAATTGAGAATCATCGATTTCCAAAAGGGCAGTATTTAACTGCACAGCAAAAAAATACTAATTGCACAGCAAAATATGCTTACCAAAAATACTAATTGCACACCAAAATATATTTAAAGAGATTAAACTAAGTCGACGGAGCGGGGCTCCTATTTTTGGGTGGGTTTAAGAAGAAACCTAACATAATCTAACTCTTCCGAGACGGAATGCAGTGATTTGAGGCGTATAGGTGCTCGTTATGATATATTTTAAGAAAGCATATTTTGCTGCGCAATTAGTATTTTTGGTGGTCATTATATTTAATCCCTTTCCATAATACGAGCAAGTCTCAGTTTAGGAATGGCTGTGTCCCTTAATAGTATGCTGTTGTACAAACATCATAATGTATACTTTCTTGCTTTCTCAAAGTAGTTTAACGTCAAAAATAAATCCGTTCTATGTAATAATTCCTATATTGTGCCCGTTTATAGGTACGAAGAATCCACAGTCAACTGGAACAACGGTCGTTTGGACACGCAAATATTTGCTTCAGTCTGCAATCGTAGTATCTAGGTTATCACACTGACTACAACGTCATACATGCAGTCAATTATTAACTGTTTCCGTGGACCATGTCGGATCAAACAGTATATTGGTGCTTGTGTCTGTGTATAGATTTTTTTTTATGCAACTACGGTGGCAAACAAGCATACGGCCCACCTGATGGTAAGGGGTCACCGTAGCCTATGAACGCCTGCAACGCCCGAGGCATCACTAGCGCGTTGCCGACCCTTTAGGAAAGGAAGTGGGAAGGAGAAGGAGCAGGAAGGCGGTAAGGGGGTGATTGGGCCTCCGGTACTCTCACTCACCAAATGAAACACAACAGTAGGAATAGGGCTATTTCACGTCGATATTCCATGAGCGGGTAGTCCTTCCCTGGTCAAGCCGGCCCATTCATGCTGAAATCAGCGAGGCTCTACTACTAGTAAATGCGATTGCGGCTCACGTTCCAAGTTCGATTACCAGAACGAGCAAAGTGCCATTAGACTTTTACATTTGTTATTTTTTTCCTTTTTAATGATATACCTACCTCGCACTAGAAATATCGCGAGGGCATTTACCAACATGCAAACAATGGAAACAAAGAACACTCAAACGCAGAACAATTACTTATGGATTACAGACATTTCTGTCCATCGTGAGGCTCGAACCGACTCCAACGACCCTTGCCTCAGTGGCAAAACGCCATTCGTGTTTTTTCTTGTTAAGATAAGGCTAGTACTAGCTACGTAGAGTCTGACCCTATACACGTTAGACGGCAACTATTCTTCTATTATTCGGGACCTAAAAGCATTTTTGGCGGAATGAGAGTGTACTACATCTATAGATACCTTTTCCTGAAGTAAAACTAGTCAAAATTCTTATGTAAGTGAGTGAATAATACTTCATGTACGTGAGTGAACATAGTGACTTACATGTAGTAAGTTGCATAGGACTTCTGATTGAGATGTCGTGGATTCATCCTTACTAATATTATAAATGCGAAAGTAACTGTCTGTCTGTCTATTACCTTTTCACGCTCAATCCGCTGAACCGATTTAGATGAAATTTGGAATGGAGATAGCCTGAGAAGGGTCTCAGGCTATCTCCATTCCAAATTTCATCTATGTCCAGGGGGAAAGGACATAGGCTATATAACATCACGCTACGGCTCACGGGAGAGGCGCAGTAACCATAAATATCACTGATGCGGGTGAGACCGCGGGCATAGCTAGTCTAATATATATGAATATATTTCTAACACAAGCATTTTAGCTTACCTAACAAAAATACTAGTAATCTGCAACAAATAACTAGTACCTAATCAATTTCAAGAAATGTTTATTTACTTTTGTCACTGACTTTACAAAGACGATTAATAATTGCGCATTTCACTTTTACATTTACTGTCATTATATTTTTCTGTAGAAAACTTCTTCAAAATGTTCAACCTTTAATGAAATGCTAAGATGCAAGTCAGTATCAACCGCCTATATTGTTACCGACCCACTTTCCACAAATGCTTAGTTACCACATCAAAGCAATATGGTAATGAGACTCGGGTTAACACTCAAAACACAAGGGATATCGAGGGAAAATAAATTTAAAGATGGATGGCCATTATGCCTGGCTCTTTAAATACGCTCGCTTTTTGTAATACGATTGTCGATAGGTTTGCTTTTGAAAAGGAAGTAATAACAACACTTGGTATACATTTTGTGGAAGGCTGTATTGAAAATGGGAAATCGTTGCTGTTGATGCGATCTCATATTTATACCTTTATCTTGTTCCCTTTTAACACGAAGGTTATTTTTCGTTTGTGAGGCTATTGAAAATGAGGGGAGCGCGCGAAGAGCTTAGGTGTGTTTAATTACAGAGAATTCCTTTACAGATAGCTCTGCTTTAAAATCTTCTTGAATTTTATTTTGATTAAGTTTATCTGTACATTGACAACTCGTGTTTTATAGGACATGATTATAATGATACATTATTTTTGCAGAAGAATAATTATCTTACTAATAATATAAAAATAAAAGTTCGTGTAAATGTTTGGATATCTTTTACTTGTATAGATCACATGACAGATTTTAATTAATTAATTAAACTTAGTACACAAATAGACAATATCCTGGATTAACACATAGGACAATTTTTATCGTGGTACTGCGTTCCCGTGGGGTTCTCGTTTCAGCAGGCAGTCAACAGGTATTTTAAATAATTTAGTTAACCTTTAAATCGTATATAAATCGTATATAATTAGCCGACGCAATGTTTTAGATTTGAAGCTTATAACTTTATTGCATACTAGCTTTTGCGCGCGGCTCCGCCCGCGTGGTAAACCTACATAAATAAAAAGTAGCCTATGTCCTTCTCCAGGTTTTAAACTATATCTGTACCAAATTTCATCTAAATCGGTTCAGTAGTTTAGCCGTGAAAAGGTAACAGACAGACAGACAGAGTTACCTTCGAATTTATAATATTAGTAAGGATAATATATTATGTATGATGTTGGGTTGCATGGGTGTAAAATGTGACAATTTTTCTCGCATTTTTACAAATAGTCACAAAGTTTCTAAATTTAGATTAATATCGACTCAATTATACTGTTTTTATGATATAACAATTATATTCACAAAAGACGACCAGACCACACATTACACATTCTATGTGAGAATTTATTAACAAAATTATATACTGGGTGTAAGGGACGGCGTACCGAAAACTTTAGCAAGACGTCTTTTTATAAGTACTTATCACGACGCAAACTTCAATTAATAAAAAAACGCAAGATTTAAATGTAATGTAGATTAACATTATTACGCGGTACGCAATGGATTGCATCGCACTCGACGAATGAACTCTGCGTTCCGCGCGCATAAAAACAGCTGATCTATTTAAATCACGACCATTTAATTACATTGCTGTATTGTAGAAAAATGTGACAGTCAGAAAAATGAAAATTGCAGAAAAGGAATTGTGATTGTTGAAAAAAATTCCAACGATTTTTAACTCAGAATAATGGTCTGAATCTACTATTTCAGTTTTCGGTACACCGTCCCTTATACCCAGTATAGTTGACTAAAGTTCTTTCCCTATGCAACAATTGTTCAGTCATGTTTGATGGCTGGCTGATCCCAATTAATAGGCATGGGTCGGCGTTTGTTCTCAATCACAATGTAACGACTGAGTGGATATAGATGGCATTTAGATAGGTCGTCTGTGTCTCAGTTCTGAACATTAGGTGTGAAGATCGGTTTAAATAATTGCTTTTAGTTTTTGAGGTTTGGTATTACATCCTAACTAATGTTATAATTGCGAATGGGAGTGTGTTTGTTTGTTACGCTTTCACACCTTAACTACTCGACTGATCATCATGAAATTTATGATTTTAGAGTTGTCAGGGGTACAGAAAAGGAAATAGGGTACTTTTCATCAAGAAAAATACTGTTCTCAAAGGATAGAAATATATCGACAATATCTACATCAGCGCGGGTGAAGCCACGGGTAGAATCTAGTCTAATAAAGCTGGTATACGTATTATCCAAGCGTGCTTAAATGTCAAAATCTGAAATTATAAGAAGAAAATGCGAAGGTATCTACTTATAGAAGATAAGCCGATATTGATAATAATTATTTTTTGTTAGTATTATATTCGTCGAATATTAATTAAATCATATCAAATTTATTTTTGCTAAGCATAGGTCTATTGACTGGTATTACTAAATAGATTATTAATAAATTAATAAGAGAAAACTGAGTTTTGTCATGAAAATGTCGTCGTAGACGAGGCATCGTAATGGACATTAACGGGATCAGCAGTCACCTTGCCCTTACGATTGCTAATAGTCATTATAGTTCACAACTTGCTTGTGCCAGACATACATTTTACGTCTCAGTTTTACATAGATAGACATCTATATATCCCCAAAGGACCTCCCTCTACTACTCTATAAATACTCACAGTATTTATAGAGTAGTAGAGCCTCGCTGATTTCAGCATGAATGGGCCGGCTCGACCGGGGAAGGACTACCCTCTTACAGAATATCGACGTGGAATAGCAGTATTCCTACTGTTGTGTTTCGTTTGGTGAGTGAGAGTGCCGGAGGCCCAATCATCCCCTTACCCCCTTCCCGCTCCTTCTCCTTCCCACTGTCTTCCTAAAGGGTCGGCAACGCGCAGGTGATGCCTCTGGTGTTGCAGGAGTTCATAGGCTACGATGACCACTTACCATCAGGTGGGCCGTATGCTTATTTGCTACATAAGTAGTATAAAAAAAGGTAGCTTTACTTTTAGTCCCGTATAATGTCAGTCGGAATACATGCTTTACTGAAAATTTCTTAGCATAAAATTCCAATAACAATTTCCTCGATTTGGGCAACAAGCTCAGCACCTCAAGACCACACGCAAATTTATGTACCAGAAACAATAAGGCAGTCTTTATAACCTAATATTATAAACATACCAAACTGAATTCTTCTATATGAGCTTACAGACTCCATAATACTAGCAATACAAATAGAAGTAGCTATCCATCTTCGTGCTCCGTAAAGGCTGTCCTGGGACTCATAAACCAAAGATCAACGGAAAGGAAAGGGATAATGTTCTCATACGTAATGTAATGCCAGTTGCAACGATGCGATCTCGCTGAGATATAGCTTACGCCCTGATTTATGTGAAAGTACCATTTAGATATCAGCTTCTGTGAATTGCGGAATGGTAATATGGAGGATCTCTCTTAAGGCGTAGCCACATAACGCCCGAGGCCTGGTTTTACGAAAATATATATGTTTTAGAAGCTTACGATTCAAATCTTTACGCATTCAAAAGACTTCTTTGTATTTTCTTTCAATATAATAATGGTGGCAAGCAAGTAATGGTGGTTACTAAGCCTATATAATAATTTAGCGTAGCCTAAGACGTTTTGCATACCAGAGATATCGCTCGCGTGTTATCTATCCATAAGTCAAAATGGCAGCGCATAACGTAAGAAGCACAGAACACATTATTTCTATACTATAGTATACAGAATGTCCGGTAATTAATGGATAACCTTGAAATGTCTTATAGAAGAACTGATAGCCGTTCAGAGAAAAAAAAATGAAATATCTATCCTAACCTGAGATTATGATTTTTTTAAATTACCATGTTTAACTTTCTTGTACACTACGAGCATATATGAAGGAATTCTATCGGTTTTTGTTGTTTTATTATTAAACACGAATTATGCTAATAGATAGATAGTCAAAAGTATGACTAGATATTGCACTTTCCTAATATTTTTTTTTCTGAGCGGCCGTCAGTTCTACTATAAGACATTTCAAGGTTATCCATTAATTACCGGACACTCTGTATATACGGGTATACGTCAGTATAGAAATAATGTGCTCTACTACTCTACTTCTACTTTAGGAGCCTGGATATCCACTCACTACAGGAACACAACACAAGGTTGTTTGATAATGATCTTCTACAGAACAGCATCATGTAGAGTGGAATGTTATTCCATTTGAAAAGCTCCAGTTGGACTGATATATCAGCTTAAATCAGGCATCCTGTGGCCTATCTCTACGTATACGTATTTGTGGGCCATCAATATGACAACATATTTTCATTAAATAACTTAATGACAAGGTCTTGTACTGGCTAAACGGTTACTTTAGACTATGATCGCTTATATATACGACCCTTCTTTTTCCCATGCATTCAGCTTTAATAGCACTTTTGCTATGGAATTAAAAGCATTTCTTTCAATGGTAGAGGTACATAATTATGTTTGCGCCTTTGGCACTTATTTGCTGGGCAAGCAGTAATAATATTTGACTTCTACGCCAGTCTACTGTGGCAATAGTGAGGTTTCCACCGAAATATTTCTGTCAACATCTATAAAAAATCAAACATTATTTCCAGTATACCTATATTAACAATACCGTACAGCTAATAATATGTTGAACGAACATCGGATTACGGGATTATCATATCAATCGGTTTACCCAAAAACCCGATCCTGGTTTGTAATAACCAAAACAGAGATTATGCTAAATGGTTTCGATGTGCATATTCTGCTTATTATTTACTCGACTAATAACTGTTATTAAACTTGAATAATATTTGGGTTTAATGGATTATGTATGCGTTGGTAAACGTTGATTGAAAATGTGGTATTAACTGGTAAGAGGAGATATTAAAAAGCAAATATAAAAGTGATTTTGTATCTGTAGCTTTAATCGTTATTTGATAGACATTTATATTATAGGTTGCTTTTAGTCGCAGCTTCGCTCTTCTTTCTATTTCTATGTATTGTTTATAAGGCAACTCCTGCTCTAGGAATAAATCATGTCTTACGGGAACCCTTATCTTATCTCATGTGGGGGCCAGTCAGTGTAGACCGGCGACACTTCGACCCAGTGGGATCTTTTGTGTCGACACTCTCCCAATAACGACTGCCATAGATGTTCATGGCAGCCGGGACCAACGGCTTAACGTGCTTTCCGAGGCACGGAGCAGGCGATAATTGTCAATCAATACGCACATAATTTCGAAAAGTCATATAACTTCCGAAAGTCAGAGGTGCGCAACGTGGGTTCGAACCCGAGACCCTCTGCATTGCAGTCTGTTGGTCTCCCCACTGAGCTATCGCTGCTCTCTACAACGGGAACCCTTACAAAAATTTCAAACAAGGGACACAAAGAACACCCAGACTCGGAGAAACTATTAGTGGATCTCACAAATTATTGTCCCGTGTCGAACCCACAATACTTAGTGCAGTGCCTTTGGCGAGGAGACCACTTAAACTACTCTTATATATTCTGTAGTAGCGTCATTGCAGCATAACAGAAGGACAAATTAGCATATACCCTTTCGGTTTTAATTCGGGACTCATAGTTTAGCAACTTGAAGTTAAACCAAAATTTAAGTCACGTTACATCTAATTCTATTTAGCAAAACGGGAGATGGCATGTTGCATACATGCCGTCTCCCACATACTTAAAGCCGCGGGCGGAGTGTAAGTTCACAGAGTCCGTGTCAAATTGCGGGTAAGCGCTTGTTAGCTAATAATGTATCCGTTAAAATTATAGTACTTTCTTGTACTACAACTTTTATCTGAATAAAGATAGATATTGACTATAATAATAGAGGTTAATGTATGAAGTTGCTGTTGTATAGTAATAATTATAAACTTTGAATTGACATAAAATCTTCATGATGTGAGATTTTCGACTGAAACTCTTTTCACATGATACCTGTAAGATTTGGCAGACCATCGCAGGTAAGTCATTAGACTACCACAGGGAGGTCTCAAGGATGATCCAACGGTACGCACATCCTTCTTTTGTAGTTAGGTGCGTTATTTGATAGTTCATTATCGCTCGCTTTAACGGTGAAGGAAAATAATATAATTAAAATTGCATGTCCAAGAGTTCTTTATAAAGTTATTAGAGATGTGTGAAGTCTGCCAAGCAGTATTGGATCAGTGTTGTGGGCTATAGCCTAACCCTTATCATATGGAGCAGAGGCCCATGCCCAATAGTGAGAGAGTTTATTAACAGTCTGATATTATAATAATAAGCAAGAAGTTTAAATTTCGTCTCTAACATTCGTTATTATTGTTCCAGGTTACAGTTTTGTGATCAACCGTCATGATTTTGGTAAGTCTTCATATTTATAATTTTGATACTTTAATACATTATGATACAGATTTACAGTATGTACTACTAAATGCAAATATAATTTGTCTTAACTAGCAGAATACATTGTATGTGTTTGTAGCCTTTTAAATATTCGTAGATCATTAAATCGGTGAAATACGTATTATATGCGAAAACTTGTAACGTCACAGATAAAAAGATAAATTAATCGCTTAAGATAAATAGCTGAGCGAAATAAGTCAAAGTAATTGTTTACTGATGTTAGAATAAAGCTGAAATAAATTATTTCTCTCTTTTAGTATAACTGGCTCTTGACGTAGACTGAGATAAAAACGTTTCATCAACATTGATTAAGACACGGTCTCGTCCTCGACTTTTGTTTACAGCTCTGGTATTTACTTTTAAAAATAATAGTACTTTTTGTATAACAACTTTTATCTCAATGTAGCTAAGAGTTTGTTGTCTGATATAACTTAAGCAGATTTTTGTCTTGCTTTACCAGTAGCTGAAGTGATTTCACGTTGTCATTTTTGGATAAAAATTTATTAAATAAAGTTGCCTTAGCATTATATAAGTTTATAAACTGTCCCACTGCTAGCAGTGAGATAATTCTCACACTGAGAAGAGGCTCGTGGCTAGACATGAGTCTCTTCTCAGTGGGCGAAAAATTCAGTTTCAGGTTTAATAAACAACAAATTTGTCATTGTATGTAGCTTCCTTATATTTATTTAGTCCACAAAAATCTACATTGTATTAGTTTTTAAAGAAGTCTGCATTGAGATTTATCCGCTTACCCGCCCAGCTGGTAGACCTTAATAGGAAACCAAAATAGATGGCACAGACAGACAAATGCTTTACAATTAGTGCGAAGCCTTTGTTGAATCTGGATTCTATTCACAGAGCAGAGAAATATTCTATTATTTCTATCACTTTACTATTCTGTAAGGGTATTTTTTCAGTGTTGAAGTGCTTAGCGACCTAATCCTAGAGCAGATTCGTAGAGTATTTAAAGTACACTGATTTTACATGTCGTTTAATCCTTTCCGTTGGGACCGACAGTGTTACTGAAGAATGTTTTCCGTCCTTCCAGAATCCGTGATGCTACTAAAGCCCTCTCTTTTAGAAAAGCATTTTTACCCTTGCAATCAAATCGGAACCTTACGATCAACCGTCGTATGTTTTAGACACTACGCCAAAAAAACAACTTATATAATATGTAGCTCCTCCATTAAACATTTTCTTTTATTTGAAAAATAACAGTTGTCTTTGGTTTTGTCCAATTGCATTGTAGCTTGACAGAGATGGATATCCAAAACGTATGACTCGACCAACCCATTTGACGTATCACGTAATTCTGCGTCTCCCCAGTTTCTTCCAATTTCGCATATCTCCTCCGTCATCTGTTCTACTATACAAACATGTGTGTCTTTAACCGAGCTTAAAAATAAACCTTGCACTAATAGGAATAAAGGCTTTTCTTCTTTAACGATGCTTTTAATAATATAATCTACAGTGTTTTTATAGGCATTGTAAGATAGAGCACCCTCCATTTGTGGGAAATTGCTTACATTTGTTAGTATGAAAGTTTTTCAATTTTTATTCTCCTCGCTTAGACCGTCATGTTTCATGTTTACTGTAATAATTAAGTATTTTTGCAACACTTTTTGTTTTACACAATTAGTAAGTCATGTTATTATGTAATAATAGAATATAGTACAATGTTTCGTTATTGCTCAAAGACGTTTTGTTAAGGTTTCACCTTTTTAAACCTTTGTCATATTTTTGTTATTAAGATGAGCACATTTGGATGTCAAAGTCGTTTTTTGTTAGTTGCCTCTTTTAATTGTGATAATTGATATGTAACGAAGAAAACCTTTACCTAATATACTGATTATCTGAAATGAAATTCTGAATGTATTGGGTTTGTTCCCGTGTTAAGCAAAGTGTTATTGGATAAGACAGCAACAGAGTAGAACCTTTTTGTGTAGGACCTAAAACTATAGCTGTGTAAATGTAGATATAATTTACGTTTGTATATCTAATATTGTATGTACTATGTTTAGCAAAATATAAATATCTTGTAGTTATGGTAGTCTATGAGAAAATATAGTATTGTTTACACTTACACCCTCACTCCTGTATTCTATAAGTTGGCATTTACCCGAACGAGCCAGCTTATTGGTAACGTAACTAAATAATTGGCAACGGTTGGATCTGCCACGTTATAATATGAGAAAATATTATAATTATAAGGTAATCTACATCACGAAATAGTTAATGAGAAATTTACCTAGCTATATTTAGATCCCAAGAACTATATTACACAAACAAGGCACGATTCCACCCTCGATGCTACTAATAAAAATTTCATTATAGTAAAAACCAATACTCGGAGCCTTGCGATCGGAAACAATAATAGACATTTATATTATTTGTGTTGTTGATCGACAGGGCCTTTTTGACCTACATTATTTCTGTAAATAATTTGTACGACTCACATGTTGTAGTTGGAGAATATATTGCGTTTAATGTATCGTTTAGCTGTGATTCAGATTTCCAGCAACAACATAACATTTTTTTCACACAAACAGTCCATTACGACAATTCATAAACCATTAAGAGCCTTAAAATCGGATTTCTCCAACGAAGGCGTGCCAAAACATAACGACGGCTTTAATTAAATCCGGACCATCTAAAACATCTCTCGTCTTTATTGTTTTTTAAACTAGGCACTCATTGGGAATCTCATCGAGCGACAAAAATAGAGTATGCAAACAATAAATTTTAATCAAAGCCCGAATTGCTTGAGTATTCGGATCCCCTATTGTCTTTCCTTTTTCCTCCATCGGATCGTCTTTAACACAATTTCGAAGTGAATTTTAATATCTCACTTGCTTGAATCCTTAATTAAATGTGCCCTTGTAACGTTTATTTTAATTTGCTTAAATAATTTTGTTTTTATTTTGTTGGATTGCATTGCAATTGAGGAAAATTAAGTTATGGGTATTAATTAAATTTTGCATAAAAAAACCTTACAACTTCCTAGCGATTTCATAGAGTTTAAAATCACTCTCAAACATAGCGTCTTAAATTTTGAAATTGGATTAATGTTTAGTCATCTACAACTTTCTGTTTTTCTCTTTTCTTGTGTTATTCTTACCATCTATTATAGTCTTGTCACCATCATGTATAAACGTATGTTCACACTTAATAATATACAAATTATCTTACATTTTAGCTTCATGTTCCTTCAATCCGACCCTATTACTTGTAAATACTGTGGCATAATCAACATTGCCTGGTCAATGCAATTTTAGACAACAACAGACTGAAGACGAAAAAATCTGCTAGATATATGTATACTACATCTGCCAACATAATGATCTAAATGAAGCCGTGGTTGAGCCTCCGTTCATGATGAATAATGGAAGCGAAATCAGGCTTTGTTGTTTCGTACCAGAGTAATTATAAGATGCTCTGTTAATTGTTTTCAGCTTTTACACGAATCTTTTCTATAATATCAGGTTCACAATTGTTAGGAAAACCTTTGAGGAATTTCTCTTACATTTTTAGTTCAACGATATCTGATATATAGAAAGGTATATTGTTTCTTTTGGTTGAAGTTTCTTTTTATAGATATATTATAGTCCGAATACCAATAATCTATTTATAGAAAATGTGCATATCGGGCTAAATACTAACACACTAAGTCATAAGAGTGTAATATTGTCATGAGCTTATATACTGGTATGACTCATCATTCTTTCTAGGCATTTACTCTAATCGAGTTATTGCTTGGATTCTAAATATCCATGAATTGATAAGCATAACTTTTATTAGAGCTGGCAGTAGCTTAAGTTTTGTAAGTTCTCTATTTTAGACTATAAATCAATCAAATAATTAGTTCAAGGCAACTTTATCCATTAATTTATCTATAAGTTCAATACTTAAACGAATTATATAAAGTCTTAAACGCTCTTATAGACGAAATAACCGTTTTATGTATTTTACTTTCAGTGAAATAGAGTGCTTTTATTAAGCCAACTATAATTATCTAATAAACGACGAAGTAAAATAAGTCAAAAATGATCAAAGCCAGAATAAGATATCAGAAAATAAATAGTAAAATTAGAAATTATTTATTCCTTGAAATGTTCTTCTATTATAAATTCAACACCTTTTTGTGCTACTATTATAACTGTAGCTTGAGTTGTTGCTCCTATCGTATTTGGAAAAGAGCTGGCATCAATAACACGTAGATTTTTAACACTCATAACACGAAGACTAGAATCCAATATTGATCCCATTCCACAAGTTCCGAAATAATAATGTGACGTATCAGATATACCGATAGCGTAGCACTTCCAGAAAGCCTCATTACCTTCTTTTAGACATTCACAACTTTTTAATTTTGGCATAATTAGTTCTGCTTCAACACTTTTGAAATATGCAGTCTCCAAAACACGATTAAAATCTTAAACATAATAATAATAATAATAATAATTTTCTTAGCCAAGAGAGTACATATTGTATGACATTATAATGTGGTTACACATATTAGTTAAAGTACATATTAATGTGAATAGTGACCCCGATGCTAGGATTGGAGTCATTTATCACATCCTCGTCTTCTTTATAATAGCCAGGTACAATGATTGGATGTTCGTGTGGATCTGTGCTAGCTAGTCTAATTTCAACGCGTGATATTGGATAAAAATATGTAATCAAAACCAAAAGCAGTTGACTAGATTTGATTTCATCACTAATGATCACAAAGCTGTTTATTATAGTTAAATTAAAAAGCGCAGAATCCTGTAAATATTTTCGATTCACCAATCCTTATGCCAATTTGTTTCATAATCTGGGTATCCTTGTGATTGATTTAAAGCATTATATCCGTCAAATATGGTAAATAATGTTTATGAGGTTCTTCAAGTTTGAACGTGTTCTCGGTTTTCGGCATTTTATATAATAAAAAAGAATTAACGTAGTATTGAAATTTTTTGCCTACTGGTATGTCTGATATTAATAACTTAACTCCTATAGCTTCTAAGTGATCTTTCGGACCAATACCGAAGAGCATAAGTAGTTGTAGTGATTTAATGGCTCCGGCTGAAACAATTACTTCAATATTGGCTTTTACAGTTACAAAAAAATTGTGTGATCCACAAATGGTTCCACAATGGCACCCAGACTCAGAACAACCAGTGGTGATTCACACAAATTTCTGTCCCGTGTGGGAATTGAATACACAACACTCGATACGGAGGCGATCACATAAACCGGCCGTCTGTCTTTGCCATCTATGTTGTAAAAATCTCTCATTTACTCATATAAAAATAAACATACACTTTATGAAATATTTGTTCCCACACATTCTTAATTAAAAGAATTTCAGGAGGTACGATATAGCCAGGAAGTAAAGTCAAGCCTGGCTTTTAATATATTTACACAATCTTCTAAATTACCTCCAATGTTTCTACTGAAAACGTTTGCAAAAGCATACTAATAATGTTATAATTATATTAAACTTATACGATAAATAATCGGTATTTTCGTTCGTGTAATTTCGGTATAAAAGTAATAATTTTAACATCCAATTTGGTTGAAATATTCTAAAGCTACATGAATCCATGAATTTTCCATTTGAATTTAGTTACGCTACAATGTTAAAAAAATATTAAACTGTAAGGAACTCAAATTTCTCCGCTGATTCATTTTAAAATAAAAATACTATGTCAGCCTTTTAGTTTAGCCACTAACACAGGTTGTACTTATTGTGTAGACGAAACGTTACGAATCACTGGCACAAATAACCCATACGATTAATACCCGCATGTAAGTATCACGTGCGACAAGCTCTCGCATGTAACTTGCACTCATATCTTGCACATGTAACTCACGTGACTTGCTTACGTATGTAACTCGCGCAAGAAGCTTACGTACGCAGCCCACGTCAGTTACTTGCGTCAGTGCGTAGTTATGTATTATTTTTTATAAATCGTGTTACATTTTTGATTTCAATGAACTTTCACTTAGCGTCATACATACCTAGATCTAAACTGAGACAACTTAAAAAAGTCATTTTTCAGGTGACGAAAAAACGTATATCAACACTTTTTGTTAGGGATATAAGTTATACAATTTTATTTGTTCTAAATAATAAATAGCTTGTAAAATGTCACTTTATATTATAAACTGAGGCTAAAATCAGTCCTTTATATCAACAAGCAGTTGAAGTTGTTACACTTTAGGGTGGTGACTATGTATAAAAAATAAACACCATTTAGACTTGAAATAGTTTCATTGAATTATTTTGAGTTTTACTTATATTACAAGAATTAACGACTCTCTTCTTAACCTCTTCTTTCCTCTTTTTACTTCTTCATTTGCCTGATTATTGATAATATGACTCTGAGGCTGTGCAACAGTATCAGTAACATCCCTGCATCCAGTATCAACCACGTTTTGGGTTTGATATTATTCAGTTATAGTATTTTATTTTGTATGTAAACAGATTTTCGATTGGAAAGTTTCAAGAGTTTTTAATGAAACCGAATTTCCAAAAAAATATATTTATTTGGAAAGCAAGGTGTTTACAGAGTCGATGGCGAGAACAGAATGAATCTTAATTAAATTATAAATTATAAACTAAGTACATCAATGTCGGTCGCACAGGTTTCGTATATCCAGGATTCTAATAAGTAAAGTGACAATCAGCATTAATTGTTCTAGAACGTTCGATGTTTTACACGGGTTTCCAGTAACAAGTATTATAAGTAAAAGTCAGCATAATTTGTTCTAGAACCTTCCATTAGGTTTCTCACGCTGCCTTACACGTTTTATGTATATCTATCTGTATGTATAAAATACGTATCTGGTATATAAGTTATTTAGGGCTAAGTAGGCATATATCTATGGGCGCAGCATCCTTAACTCCTCCCCCCCTAAGAGAGAAATCAGCTGGAGTTGGGTTACTTGGCTCCAGGTGATTTCGTTTTAAAACAAAAATCATATTAAAAACTTTAAATTTAACAATCAAAAATACAATTAGGAATACAAATATTATAACTATGACACTTATTGTCCATACACTGATGTCCTTGGTCACTATGATATCACTTTCATTTACACTTTCACTGCTATATTTCGCACTGTTTAAAATGTCCTTGATATCGTTGAGGTCCACACCCCGAAGGTCGACTTGGTTATCTTCTACTGTGATTTCTTCTTGTAGCTCCGGCATATTGACTGGTCTCAATCGCAGACTGGCATCTGGTGTTCTTGTCTTGTAGATTTTGTTGATGGTTTTCTCTCCTATTTGCGTCTCGCAGTTTTGGCTGGGGATTACCAAAAATGTTCCTTGCAGGTTGTATCTCATGATTTCATCGTTGCAGTTTTCGGTGAGTATTACGTTTTCTTTAGCGAAGAGTAACCATATCCCATCAGCTACCATGTGGCTTCGTGTATCTTCTATCCGTATAGAGTGGCGATGACATGCAGAATAGTTTTTCAGCAGTATGATTTGTTCGATGCACGTCGTTTCAGCTTACTGTATGATGTTTTCTTCTTTACATAGGACTCGTTCATCTTCTATCTGCTCGCACGGGCTTACTACAGGTTTGTATTTCAATCCATTCACTAAGAGGTAAGGGTATCTTGGAATTATGATAGAGGTTTTAAGTGTATTGGGATTGTATATGGGGATAGGAATTATCTTGTAATAATTATATGTGACCGTGTCTAATAAAGGGACTTCTAGTATAAAAACTAACTTATTATTATATGAATACGCTTTTAACATAATAGTTTCTTCTAACTTAGTAAGCTTATCTTTATCAACTTTATAAACTAACCTATGGTATTTCTCTATTTCTATCAGAGTATTTAAAAGTTCTGTTGAATTAATTATTGATTGGTGTAAAATATGCAATCTACTAAACGCTATTGCTGTTTCGATTTCCTGTATAACGTTATAAATAGAACGAAAGTTATTTAGAATCTGGTATAAAATATTCATTTGACTTACGATATTATGTATTCTTGTTTGATTGTACTGAAGTGTTTGTAATTGCGAAGTTTTTATATTTAACTGTAGTAAATTAAACTTCATATCATCTGATATATTAACTAATTTATCAAACGCTTTTTGCATTAGTGATACTTTTCTTTCTACTGAATGTTCTTTATTCTTAAGTTGACTAATTTCTGAGTTATATTTGATAGCATCTTCATTATCGAGATTGCCTGAAATTAATTTGATAATAGAACCTAATGGATTTAATAATCCTCTTTTAAACCTTTTACTAGGAACTATTTGTTTTAATCTATCTTTTGTGAGTTCCATATGTGATTCTGTCTGTAAAGTAAGACCTATAAGCTCATCCCGTGACTCTTTTTGTGAGTAAATTATATCTTTTAACCTAAAATATTGACGAATATTAGTATCTAAGTACTTGTCTAACTTTTCTAAATCTAGCGTCTTAAAAATAGTCCAATGATTACTCTGAATCACTGCTGCACTTATCCGTATCGGCGCTATTCCAGGATTCTGAGTCATATCCTCTATGTTTACGCTGCTTGCCAATCCCACTAGGGCCAGGCTCACCAGGACTGCTTGGCGCCACCTGTGGAGGACGTCTTATATTCTTTACTGCTACTTTCGTATTTCTCTTTTTAAGTTTTACAGGCACAATGTTCCTATCTACTTTCCCTATTACTTTCGCCTTTTCATAACGTGGTTCTTCCTTAGCTTTTCTTGTCCTAGTCGTTTTCATAAATACAGTTTCACCTTCTTTCAAACCGGGTGGTTCTTCACCGCCTTTCTTTTCTAAGACCTTAACTTTATTATCTTTTATTTTGTCGCTGATATATTCGTATAGGACTTTTAACCGTTTCCTATGATCTAGCACAAGTTTCTGTAACAGATTTTTCTCCCTATCTATATCAAAAGCATTGCCTGAATCGGTATGGCCAAATACCATTTCAAAAGGTGTAAAATTGGTTGTACTATGAATAGTGTTATTATAGGCCATGATAGTGTATGTCATTACCGACGCTGCATCTTGATCCGTTTTTTCATACTTCGCTAATCTGTAAATTTCTATGATTGTCGAATGGAAACGTTCTACAATCGCCATTGAACTGGGATTATTTGGAGTCCCTACATGCATTTCGATTTTATATAAAGTTAACATTTCTTGTACAAGTTTATTGTTGAATTCTGTACCTGGGTCGCTACTTATTTTTTTCGGCACCCCGTACATGCTAAAATATTTAATTAATGCCTTCACTATTTCGGGTGTACTTCTATTTGGTATGTTAAAGGCTTGGGCTAACTTACTGAAAGCATCTACAATAGTTAGGTAATGATTATTTTCTATATATAACAAGTCCATAAAAACTTCCTCAAACGGCATACATTGTGTTTGGGTAAGTTGTATGGTTGGTTTAATCGGGTTTCTATGGTATTTCATTTTTTTACACTGTTCACAGGCGTTAATGATAGCCGAAATTGTCTGTTTCATATTAGTCCACCAGTAATGTCTTTTTAGTTTAGTTAGTGTTTCTCTAATACCCCTGTGGACAGTTTTACCTTCATGATACTTGAATACAATGTCCCTTTGTTCATTCTCATCTGTAACATTAACTACTCTATCTGTACACTCTATCAAATTTTGGGTACCTTTCTTATATAACTCTATTACTACCTTACTAAATACCTTTCTAAAATCCTCTGTTTCGAAATAAATGTAATATTTATGCTTAAAATCTACGTATTCTTTTAAAAAGTTCTTAACTAAATATTCATTATTAGCAACTGGTATATGTACTTCTATTATTCTCTGATTGCTATTTGAAATATCTTTCACACAAATATCGTCTTTGTGCCAAGTATGTACGAGTATTTGTCTAGGTTTAGAATCTACTGCTTCGTTTAGAATAGGTATTCCCTCGTGTTCTCTATTTGTTATTGAGTGGGCCGTAGCTCCATCATCTGAGTCTGATATATCTAAAACTGGTTCCTCTTTACGACTTGCACTTAGTTTTGCAGCTTCTGAATCTGAGTCTGACAAGGAAATTATTTCGTCATTGTGGTTACTACCCTTATCAATATTAACTTGCATTGATTCGTTATCGTTGTCTAACACGTTAACCTTAATTTCTCTAGTTTTTAGACCATTTAAGTTTACTATAATACTACTATTTTCTGTGTTAATGCTATTAATTTTAATACGTGATAACGCATCGGCATTGGAGTTCTGTGACCCTTTCTTATAATTGATTTCGAAATCATATTCCTCGAGTCTTAAGCGCCAACGCGTAAGTTTACTATTTGATTCCTTAAGTGTATACAACCAGGCCAAAGGTCTATGGTCTGTGTAAATATAAAACTTTTTCCCCCATAAATACGGTCTGAAGTGTTTTACCGCCCATATAACTGCTAAAAGCTCCTTTTCTATCGTGCTGTACCTACTCTCTGTATCACTTAGAGTTCTGCTAGCATACGCGACTGGTCTATCTGAACCTATAGGGCCCTGAGAAAGTACTGCCCCGATTGCAAAGTTTGATGCATCCGTGGTCAAACTGAAAGGCTTACTAAAGTCCGGAAATTGTAGTAATGGAGCATTAGTTAATATTTTCTTACATGATTCAAATCTTTCTATGTATTCTTCATTTAATTCTATTTTTCTACCTTTTTTCAAACATACTGTAAGTGGTCTAGTGATCTTCGCGAAATCCTTGATAAATTTCCTATAATACACTACAAGACCAAGAAAACTCTTGATTTCGGTAGTGGTTTTGGGAATTGGATATTTTAGTACCGCATCTATCTTATCATTGTTGGGCTTTAACCCTTCGCTTGTTATAGTGTGACCTAAATAAAGTACCTCTTTACGTAAGAACTGAGACTTATCTAATTGTACTTTTAAGTTAGTTTGACGAAATCTATCAAATACTGCCCTAAGTTTTTCGTTATGTTCTTGGATACTTTTTGCGAAAATGATTACGTCGTCAAGATATACTAAGCAATGTATGCCCTGTAGGCCTCGCAGTACATTATCAATAGCCCGTTGAAACGTTGCGGGTGCGGTTTTTAGCCCAAATGGCATTCTATTAAACTGATAGTGTCCAAACGGTGTGCTGAATGCTGTTTTTGTTCTATCCTCTTTTTCTACCTCAATTTGATGGTATCCACTTGCTAGGTCTAATGTAGTGAAGTATATACTCTTTCCTAACATATCAAAAAGGTCATTGATATTAGGCAGAGGGTATTTATCGTCAATGGTAATGTCGTTGAGGCGTCTATAGTCAACGACCATTCTCCATTTTTGTTTGCCAGAACTATCAATTTTTTTAGGTACTAAGTGTACCGGTGCACTCCACGGTGAAAATGATTTTTCAATAACGTTATCTCTTAACATATTTTCTACTTGACTCCTAATTTCTACCGTTTGTGTTGGAGGTAACCTATGTGCTTTAATATGAATAGGGTCTTCGTTTCTAGTTCTTATCTTATGCTTTACTTCGTTTGTAAATGACAATGGCACGTCCTCACAATAAAATATATCCTTATATTCAGTACAAATATTTAAAATCGATTGCCTTTCCTCTTCGTTCATGTGATCTACTTTTAACTTGGCAAGGTTATCCGTTAAAAGCTGATCCAGTCTAATACTATCACTATGATTAAAATTTAAACTTAATTTATTATTTAATGAACTATCTTCGATATACGGTTCGACCTTGAACGGACTGGTTACTGTTAACTCCATTTGTACATCTGTATAATTTTGAATGACAGATGTAGCGAATCCATTTATACACGTAACTAAAGCCGTTGGCATCCTAACCCCATCACAAAATTCCACGAAATTTAAAATGCCTTCACCGTTCAACAAATTAACTGGAAGTTGGACCCTTAATTCGCTTCGCGGCGGTAACACATAAAGTTCATGTACAGGTGGGCTATAAATAATCGGTATACATGTGTCCTTCGTAATTAACCTTTGGTTTTTCATATCAATGTTCGCATGGAGTTGTGTTAATAAATCACTACCTATTAAACCGTTGTACCTATTATCTACACTATAAATATAAAACTTATGCCATTCCTGGCTTCTAAATATTCTAGGTAAAGGTATATATGCAACCTCGTTATGTCTACTGCTAGCATGGGTACTTACGACTTCAAACACTTGAAACTTTTTAAAGTTACAAAAATATTGATTTGCTAACTTCGGGCTTATAAATGAACGTTGACTACCCGTATCCAGCATAAAAATTGCATTAAGTTCTGGAATACGTATATGAGGTAGATTTAACACATTATAATTTAATTTTAATCGCTATGATGTGTAGAGGCCCTTATACAAAAATTTTCTACTTGTTCATTATCGTTAGAAGTACTCGGTAAAACATTATATTCATTACGGTCCGTATAATTAACATGCCTAGTACTAGCCGTCCGCATTGTGACGTCAGTATTGCAACCTGATCCATTCGGTCGCGGCTGTGCCTGTTGCGACCCACGCGGTGTGTTATCAATGAACTCTCGGCGATGCAACTGTGGCCTTGATTGTTCAAATGAGCTGTTATAATTGTTATAGAATGGATTATTATTGTAAGAGGTATTCTTCTGTTGCCTATTAGCGTTTCTAAATTGGAACGGACTGTTCGAAAAATTATTATTATATGAATTATTTCTATTACGCATTGGTACCGCGTTGTTTAACGATTTATTATTTAAATTACGATTCGGAGTAAGGTTATTGTAGCGTTGCGTATTTGGTGTGCTAGTGCTCGCACCATGCGTCGTTTGTGAATTATAGTTACTTAAGGTATTACGACCCTGGAAGTTGTGATTAAATTTATTTGCTCTTGGGTTTTTCTTATCGTAAACTTCTTGAAAGTTTTGTTCTTCTAAAACAGTTTTAAGTGCATCTTCCAGTGTAGTACTCCCTTTCAATCGTACCAACCTAACTAAATATTGTGGTAAATTATAAAGAAAAACATTCAGAGAAAGATTTGTATAAATATTTTGTTTGGCTATCCTGTCTTCGGTAGTCATAACAGACTCGTTGACCTTCGCAATTAAAATACTTCGTAGCTGTTGAATTCGGTGGCAAAAATCTAGATAACTTTCGCCCCTATTTATTTTCACGCTTTCTAATTCTAAGACCAGACAGTCTTCTGTCCTTGGGTCTCCAAAATGGTCTTGTAAAACCTTTTTTAATGCCGCCCAGCTCTGTATAGAGTCTCGCTCCCCAATTAAATTGGCAGCTTCCCCGCTTAATCTGCTAGTTATCGCGTGGAACATATATTCATTTTGTATTTCGTTTACACGGTATAAATTAATAATGTACTCTGTCTTACGTATGAATAACGATAGGAGCCTTGACTCACCACTGAATAAAGGTATAATCTTTAATACACCGGGTGGTACAGCGACAATACCTATTTGTCCTTCCATTTTATAATAACAAAATTTACTTATTTAACACACGATGGAATAATATAGAATAATAGCTATAAACTAACGTGAAATTTATATCACTTTATACTAAAAATGTGCTACGTGCTAACGGGCGTTTCCTAATCCCTTATAAAACACAAATCACATATAATAATCACCAGGAAAATACACAGGAAAATTGACAGGATAGTGAAAAGATTTACTCACATAACCCGCAGCTTTTCCGCTCTCCTTCTGTGATCGTTGATTCTGCTCCGCTGACCCTGCGCCGTGGCTGCCCTTGACGAATTTGTTTGGTTCGCCGACCCGTTGAATCGTAGAAACGAACGTTGGCTTCTTCTTGGCTCCCGAAAATATCGATTCGCGAAGGCACAGAGGACCCAACGACCAGGTCGCTTACCGGCTGCGCCAGTCAAGGTTTAATGAAACCGAATTTCCAAAAAAATATATTTATTTGGAAAGCAAGGTGTTTACAGAGTCGATGGCAAGAACAGAATGAATCTTAATTAAATTATAAATTATAAACTAAGTACATCAATGTCGGTCGCACAGGTTTCGTATATCCAGGATTCTAATAAGTAAAGTGACAATCAGCATTAATTGTTCTAGAACGTTCGATGTTTTACACGGGTTTCCAGTAACAAGTATTATAAGTAAAAGTCAGCATAATTTGTTCTAGAACCTTCCATTAGGTTTCTCACGCTGCCTTACACGTTTTATGTATATCTATCTGTATGTATAAAATACGTATCTGGTATATAAGTTATTTAGGGCTAAGTAGGCATATATCTATGGGCGCAGCATCCTTAACTAGCGCGGCTATTCATGTTAAATATTTTGAAAACAAAATACAAAGAACACATTCGGTCTCATATACCCGACAAAATGTATGAAAGGATACCTAATTAGTATGCCTGGAGTTATCAACTGAAAACATATTTTATAATTTTTCCATGGCGACAGACATGAAATGTTTTATAAACACAAAACTACAAAAATATTTAAAATCATAACAACGTCATAGACAAAAGTGCATTCAGGACATATGAGTAGTTTAGTTTCAAATCCTCTAAAATACTTTTCACAAAATAATGGTAAATCTCAAAAAACCATTTAAGACATAATATAAACACACACACACACACACTATCACATGCACACACACCCTCACACACATACACTCACACACAAACACACTCACACACTCACACACACACACACACATACACACACACGCTACTTAATAAGAAATGTAATTGTCTAATTGTTTTACTTACTACCACTGCTGTTATTAATTCTAATAATTCAACATGGCACGTGCATCAAAAATAAAAAATATTTATCGGGGATAGGCATTGTGCTCCTAAACACAGGCTATTCAGTAGCCTATCTAGGAGAACAGTACTCTACCCATAACTTATTGTAGATTACGCATACTGTCAACTAAGAGTATAAATGAATACCTGTAACACATAATAGCCTAAGTCAATGTTAACCTACAATCTCATTTCTGTAAATAAATAAATTATTATTATAAATGGACTATTTTAGCGGTGTTTGCAACAAACTGCTACTTTTGTGAGCTGATTTAATAGAATTTGAGTGTGTTTTGTTGAAAACCATCAGTGCTATGCGATAGAAGCAATGAAGGAGCTTCATATTCAATCGGAACATTATTTTTATTCTGATATCGTTTTGGCGGATTTTGAAACTATACTCCTCATACGAATATAATATTTTCACGAAATGATTTTATTCTTGTTAATACCTAACCTAACAAGAGTTTATGTTTTTTGTTACGCTTTCACACCTTGTATATTCGATCGATCATCATGAAATTTCACATACACGTTGTCAGAGGTATAAAAAACGACATAGGGTACTTCTCATCCAGAAAAAAGTACAGTTCCCGAGCAAAATCGCGGGCAAAAGCTAGTATAATATATTATTTCCTTCTAGACAAGTAATACGGTAGGGTATTATTCTGTTTAGATGCTTGCTCAATTTTGTCAAAGGCGTCTTGGTAAAAAAAGCTCCTAATGCATGTCTCAAATACAAATATTCTTCTATTTTCTATAGCCTTCAGAAGTGTAACACCACATCGAAATCGTCAGTCTAGTCTACCACACATATCCAATTTCTTTCATCGGTGACTTATAACTAAGATAGAGTAAACAATCTAATTTAAATATAATAGCGCGGATAGCGTAGTACCTAGTATAAGTGGTTGACTTGCCAATGCACAGTGTTGTGGATTCGATTACTACATAAGACAAGATCTCATAAACACAGTCCACTTATAGTTGTTCCAATTTTTGTTCGGTATTTGAATGTAAACTATAGTCAAAGTCAAAGTCAAATTCATTTAGGCCACAATGTAACACTTATTAAAGTCAAAATATTAAGTTAATGAGTTTACTAAGTTACTGAAGCTACATTTAGGTTAGTTGCTAAGTTCAGGCAAAGGGTTGAGCCTATGAGAAAAACCTGCAAGAAACTATAGTTTTTCTCTGTTGTAACAGAGGAAAACAAATGGAGCAGTCTTGAATCGGCGATTTTGACAAACGGCGACGTCGCTATGCAAACTAAGCTTTTATGGTCATATGTTAAGGATTTAAATTTGTTTCTGTTTTGCATATAAGGCGTTATTTAAAAGATTCTAAAATTTCTACAATAAAAAAATAACTTTCGCGAATCATAAAATCATCGAAAATTATTTCATTGTTTTCTTCGGAAAGACAAATTCCGTTTTAGAAATAATTCTTGTGTTGCGAAGGACTTTACAAACATTCAAACAACAGACAGAAAGAACATCCTGATTGGAAATAATCATTTGTGGATCACATAAATATTTGTCCCGTGTGGGATTCGAACTCACAACGCTCAATTTACACCACCGCAGAATGGAATGGAATGGAAGCGTCAATTTCGCCTCATGACGCTAGAAGGCGCACGAATTCGCGGGAATGCTCGAGAATTCCCGCACATTCCAGCGAATTCGCTCTTTTAGTTGATATGAATGGTTGTCTTGGATGTTATTTTTATATCGCTCATTTGTGAGGCAGAAGGAAAAGAACGTCCCGACCGACTCCCTGTTCGCGCCACTTCCCGCGGATTCCACAGACGGCGCCGACAGTAGCTAGGGGAATTCTCGAGAATGCGCGAGGATTCTCCGGAAGACGCACGACCTTTCATGGCTCGTATTTAGTTTGTACTTTGTACAATTGACATAAAGTTCATTATGCTATGTACAATTTCGCTGCAAAAAGTCGCTTCCATTCCATTCCGCGGCCGTGTAAATTGAGCATTAGCGTAGGGGCAATGGTGAGGCGACCACTTAAACCACTGCGCCAAATTGCGTATCGCTTGGTATTTTTAACAGGTATTCTTATTGGTTAATTCGAAGAAAATACCTACAAACTAAGACAATTAATTTAATTTTACTATACAATCGTAGAAAAGGTGACTGAACTAAATTTAATAAATGTTAAAACTTGAACTCAAACAGAAATAAATTACTATTTGAGTAGACTAAATTAAAATCAAACAAACTAGTCATTGATGAGATATAAAGATAAAATTCAAATACTAGGCATTAGTTTATTTTTGTTATCTTGATTAATATACAAAATTAATTGGATTGAATTCTCTCGAAGCAAATATTGCTGTTAATGCAAAAAATAAAAAATATTATTTTTATTTATTATTGTCGAAATTAAATTTTGCTTGGTGATAATTCATTAATTTTTGAGCAGAGTTTTAATACCTACTAATATTACGAAGGCAAAAATAATGTTGAGTGTTCGTCACCTTCCAGTTTAAACGACATAAAAACCTAAATGTGTTTTCCTATAATTGAGGGACTATACACGCTAAGAACTTTATTACTGCTATATAATGTATGTTATTGTATATTCCTTTGTTGGAAATCCTTAAATAAATAAATAAATAGCTAGAATCATTGCAAACGATATGTACTACTTTTTAAATCATTCTTAACAAACACAATATATTCTAATTATACTAATTGTTTGTAGTACTCAGTGAATCCTAATATTCGGAAGGCTGACCTGCGCTTATCTCACGATAGTTCACGGGCAGTATAGAAAAAAGTACGATGCATCGGGTCCATATAAAGTTACACGCGCAACGTACATACATATATGCCTCCGTTTGTGATGAAGACAACTCGGGAACTACTTTACAAACATTCAAACAACGCACTCAAAGAACATCCAGATTCAGAATATCTTATCTTATCTTATGTGGGGGCCAGTCAGTGCAGACCGGCGACACTTCGACCCAGTGGGATCTTTTGTGTCGACACTCTCCCAATAACGACTGCCATAGATGTTCATGGCAGCCGGGACCGACGGCTTAACGTGCTTTCCGAGGCACGGAGCAGGCGATAATTGTCAATCAATACGCACATAATTTCGAAAAGTCATATAACTTCCGAAAGTCAGAGGTGCGCGACGTGGGTTCGAACCCGAGACCCTCTGCATTGCAGTCTGTTGGTCTCCCCACTGAGCTATCGCTGCTCCAGATTCAGAATAACTATTCGTGGATCACACAAATAATAATTATTATTTATTTATTGATTACAGTGGTAAAACATGGATACAGTCCATAAAATACTTAATATAGGTAATATAATATGGGTGCCTGTACTAGGTACACCTGTGCCACAGGCGTTAAGGGCACTTACATTATACTTCTAGGCACTAAGTTTGTCTCGCGTAGGATTCGAACCCACAACATTCAGAGCAGTAGTATTGGCGAGGCGACCACTTAAACCACTAAGCCATCCGTGCAATCACATTGTCTCGTGTAATGTTAACAATTATAAATTTCGTTTTAAGTATATATACGAGTATATAGATATATTGCTTAAACGCGAAAATACCATACTGGAGATAGTATTCTGCGTCTCTATGATCATAAGTCTTACTAGGTACATACTGATAAAATAGTATTTGCAACATTTTAAAGGATTACTTAAGGCACTAAAAGTGCAAATCAGTTATTACGATTGTTTGGCAAACTCTACACAGACCAAGAAGTTACGGCAAAGTTACGACAAGAGATGGCGCTCTCCAATCCTTAATCGCGCAAGCGAAGTTTACACAATTACTATACATAAGATCCTTACATCAACCGTCTGGCAGCACTCCACCAGGCACATGGTTGGAGAATCCTACTTTGTATTGGAGGAACATGATACTACGTTCCTCAGCAATTATTATCTGTATAATTATGTTCTATAAACTATCGTTAAGTCTCAAACTATTGTAAAAAAATTAATACTACAAAGAAAAGTATTTGTTTTCCAATATCACTACTGTATCCATAGTTACATATTACATGTCTCCATCCAAAGACGTCGAATTTTATTATCATATTCAACCTTTTACCCGTCATATTCGAATAATGTGACAACGCAATATCGATAATTATTGTCTTGATCTTCCTTGCGCGATGTATTGTTGGAAACAGCTGTGCTTGAGCTAGACGTCCATTGTTAATGAACTATTGCAATCACTTGATTTGTTAACACCGTCCGTTTGTGTACATAATTCACACTCAGAAGGTATAATATTATTATCACAAGCCTATATTCTCGAAGACGTAGGCAGATGAGTACAATGATCACATTTCGCAAAGGACCTATGTTTTTGGGTCCTAATTAATAAGGGGCGTGGCTATTGCCGTTTACATGGAAATTACAAACAATTCTAGACGTCGCGTCGTGCTGTCACTGAGAACTTCTTGATGAAAAAATCCAATAACGCTTTGTCAAAATCAAAAATATGTTTATTCGTGTACATCACAAAGTAACACTTATGAACGTCAAAGTTCCACTTATTAATGTGAATTAACATTTACTTGTTGCCATATTCAGCAAAGCAATAACGTAGAGCCAATGGGAAGAACTAGCAAGAAACTCACGGCCACTCTTTTCAAGTTGTCCAATCCGGAAATCGAACCCGATACCATATGTGCAGTGCTGCTTAAAATAGCACTAAGTTATCATGGAGTATAGTTCTATACTCCATACTAACGCAATGGCATTCTGGCTTTAAAAACCACTTAGTATGATGTCATCGAGAATTCGAAACCTCGCTATAGTAGTTGCATATTTTCTCACGATTACTCCACTGAAAAAACAATTCAGTCTATGTATATAGGCTGCACTATCACTTTCTGGAATACTTTGAATTTTAGTTTGCAAATAATCAAAGCTCAACTATATTATAGCTTAACACAGGTCGTGTGAAGGTTACAAACAGTCTAGACTATTGTTAATTTGCATAACTATCAGAATAGACATGCAAAAATATTTTATGAGTAATTGCGCATTTGTAAAGATAAACTTAACTCATTTTATTGGTCTCTCTACGCTGACAAAGCCATCATTAGTAAAAATATTCATTTTAATAACTTCAGTAGGTATGAGACACATTAGAATCACGCCTATATAAGAGAGCTATATATGCGTATGCTTGTTTGCCACCTTAGTTGTTTAAAAAAAAAGCTAGACAGAGAATAATCAAAGCTACATTCAACTGATTTTATGCCCCACATAGTAGGAGGCAAGTATTACCGCTCTGAAATTTTCTTGAGAGAAAGATCCAATAAACCTTATCGAAATCAAGAATCGAATCCGATATCCGTAAAAAAGTTATATTTAGTTAGGTCGAGATACATCCATTGGGAAATTATACACAGGTTTTCGTTAACTAACATTTATTTGATATTTACATTTATCTGCATAATATATCTTTATGGTCTATATTTCATCTTTTTTATCATATTAGAAGCTTTTTCAGCTATCATAATTACAGTTGCTGCCGTTGGAGTCGCTGTAGAACTCGGCATAATACTTGCATCAGCCACACGCAATCTATGAACACCTTTGACGAATAAGTTAGCATCCAATACAGATCCCATCGCACATGTACCCGAAAGATAATTCGAAGTTGTTACCATTAACGAAGCATAACATTTCCAATAATTGATACTATTTATCTCCATTTTACCGCACGCGGTGAGTTTTGGATCAACCAATTCAGCTTTCATATTCTTAAAATAAGATGTATTTAAAATACTATTGAAATGCATTAAATATGATGCATGCATTTCTAAATCTTTTTCGTCAGTGTAAAAGCCCAGTTTAATTTCTGGTTGATCTTTCATATGTTTACTAGTAAGAGTGACTCGACCACGAGATCTTGGATATGCTAGGTGGTTCAGAACAACAAACAATTCTCTATCAGCAATACTTTTGACTAGATGATCGCATAAACTATCTGTAAAGCTAAAGGACACTACGCAGAATTTAAGAAACATCTCCGGATCATTAAGAATGATGCTGCGTATTTCGTAGTCAGGAAAGTTTTTAAATCTGTTTACAGCTACTTTACCGTCGATTATAGGAATTCCAATTGTATGAGGATTTAGCGGTCTAGACAAAGTTTCTGGGAAACCCGTTTTAAAAACTGTAAGGACAGTTGGATGATCTTGCAAATTTTCACCAACAGGCAGATCAACTAGGAATTTGATTCCTTTCTGTTCTAAATGACTTTTTGGACCAATTCCAGACAACATCAATAGTTGTGGCGTTTTAAAAACTCCAGCTGTTAATATAACTTCTTTGTACGCTATCACATTAATGATTCTATCATCTTGTGTGAGAATTCTTACACCGACTGCAGTTTTAGTTTGGTCAAAAAGAATTTCAGTTACTAAGGAGTTTGTCATCACGTGCAATCGAGTATTGTTCTTCACAAGCCTTAGAAAAGAATATGCTGTGCTTTGACGCATTTTTGGACCGCAAGTGTGCAAAATATGAGTAAATCCGATGGGATTTCTACTATTGATACTGTCCACAATTTCGTGACCCAGTTCTGCAAGAGCCCTTAAGTATATTTCATTTTGTTTGTAATAGAATCTTCTAATTTTCAATCTTCCTTTGGTTCCGAGTAGTGCTCTATCTCTAGAGGATCTAAGAATTGTTTTGTCGATCAGCTTTTCATTTTTCCTGAAGAGTGATTCAATTGCTTCGTATGACCAAGAAGAATCATTCGCGATAGTAGCCCATAATGCGTAGTCAACACTGTCACCATGTAGATAGGCCATATAATTTAGGCTACTGGTACCGCCTAACATTTTTCCTTGGGTGAGATCAATTACTCCATTTTGATGGTATTTGGTGGTGTATTCTCGTATCGAGGTTATATTCCAGTCGACGCTTGTATGTTTCATGTACTGAAAGTACCCTGGGTACTGAAAAGGAGTAAATGTTTGATATTTTTCAATTTTTGATTATAAGTAAATATTTATTTTAACCCTAACTATATATTACTTCATAAAATGTTTAAAAAGGAAATGCGCGAGATATACATACGTTTGTCATCAAAATTACTGAGATTTTCAGACTATGTACACTGTATGTACGATACATAATCTAATAATCCTTCGGGTTATAGGCGTGAGATTATATATAATATATAATATGTACGGTACATAAGTACCGTACATATTATATACATAGAGAGGTATTTTACAACCTCTTTTGCCAGATATGGATTTAGGTCCCGAGTAATATAGAACAAGCTTTTTGCCGTCTATCATGCACAATTCCATACTTCGTGCTGGTACTGAGATTTTTGTTAGGTATTGATTTTACGATCCAGGTATCGAACCCGACACCTCACGCATAACTGTCACATTGCGCACTACCGCTGCACTAGTGAGACAGTATTCATCATTTTTATATACAGCTATTACTTACCAAAGACTCTAATGGCGGATTACCACCTGCTTCTACGAGTAATATGTTAACGTTCTTTATCTCCAGTAGTCTGCTAGCGACCACACAGCCTGCTGTTCCACCACCGACTATTATGTAATCGTAATGTCCTACATCTAAAAGAGAACCATAGGAAGTAATTATTACACTTCAGCTAAGCTAGGATATTTTAAATAGACAAAAAATAAAATATTGGCATCGTTACTAGCTAAGGGCAACTGCAATAAAAAAGCAACATTGTTGATCAATGTTAATCAATTTGCTGTCACTGATTATATAATGCAAATCATAATCAAGTCGTAAACGAATATTCGAAACTTAAAATTCGACCAAAACTCCTTAGCTTCCTAGTTTGTTTTCTTTTTTTCTATATTTATTATTTATTTATTATTTATTTTCAGCCTGTATTGTCCCACTGCAGGGCAAAGGCCTCCCTCTGGCTTTTCCACATATCCCTATTATGCGCTAGTTTGCACCAGTCCCTCCTGTAGTTAATTAATTCGTCTTGCCATCGACGTTTTGGTCTACCACGTTGGCGTTTAGCACCGTCCGGGATCCAATCTGTGCTGATTTTAGCCCTTTCTTTATTACATATAAATAAGGTCGAATACTCTGGGTTCAAGTCGTATAAACCAAAATCCGAATTTTCAGGAGAGCCAAAATTTTTTTTTATTATATTTAAAAAATCATAACTTTTTGTTTTAGATATTATAGAAAACTGTCCAAGGGAAAGATTCTTAGAATTCGAGGATCTAAACGACAAAATCATCAACACATATTTATCTTCTTTAATTTAGATGATTGGTTACTCTGGTGACTCTAAATCATTGGTTATTAGAGAAATGTTTCTATAAGGTAGATGAATTGTTACAAATCATAATTTGATACACTTTAATTATACTTTACTTGACATTATACAATTTTAGTTTTTATTTATTTAATTTTAATTTTATTTAAATGAATTATCGACATTACTTTCTAATCTTATTTTGACATGACTCTAAAATGTGTACTTAATATTAGGACCTTTATTGATTTTAAAGTTTTTGTGGCTACTTATAATTATTATTAATTCTTTGCATGTCGGGTAAACCGGCGAAATATGTGAACATTTTTCACCATGTACAATTGAACAACTTACTACCATGTTTCATGTAAATAAAAAAATAATCAAAAAATAATAATAGAAGTTAGTTTCGATATACGCCTTAAAAATACATAGTTTATGGTTATTACACCCTAAGAAAATTTACTTTTAGATTACTGCCTAGGTCGTATATCCATTCTTTTTAAACTTAGGATCACATTTAGAGTCGTAAAAACCTGCTGCTGTAGATTTTTTGCTTTAAAATCCATTTTTATGGTATACTAGCTTTAGCCCGCGTATTCGCTCGCGTTAATTTAGAATCTGACAGTCAATTCGGGTTGTACTCTACTTGTAATAATATAATTCAATCATGATTCTAAAGACACGTGGCGCCATCTATTATCATAAGAACGTTATTGATGTTTTCCTCGGGAACAGTAATTTTTTTCGAGATGAAATCCGTTATATCCTTATATCCGTTTCTGTACACCTGACAACGTATATGCAAAATTTCAGTATGATCGGTTCAGTGGTTTAGGCGTGAAAAGGAAACAAACAAACTCATTTTCGCTTTTATAATATTAGTTAGGATTAGGATTAATTGAATTCTGACTGTTATAAACACGTTTGTTACTCTCAAAAGCTCTAGGAACTTAATAATTTTTAGTCTATACCCAATTATAATAATAATAATAATAATTCTTGTAACTGCAAAGTGAATACAAACATTATGCAGCCCTGATTCCCAAACTAGCGTGAGCTGTATATTGGGAGCCAGTTCCTTCCCAAAGACAATTTAAATCAAAATATGTAGATACAAGCTGATTAGTAGATACCTACAATTTATTTTTCTTTTAGTTAGGTACAATAATAATAATACGTGTTTTAATAATGTATGGTTCGCGCATGTGTGTGTTTTTGCATGAATACGTGAACATACGTGTATTTATGATTGTATGATTGTGCGCGCTTTTGTGTGTGTGTGTGTATATGAGTGTGTGTGAGGGTGTGTATATGTGTGTGTGTGTGTGTGTGTGTGTGTTTGGTGTTTATATGATGTATGAAAATGTTAGTCCCGATTGTTGTCAAATTGACATTAGTCGATTAGCCATGTCAGAGACCTACGGGCTTGAACAACTCTTGACAACAGGTTGGCCACTAACCACACGAAAAGAAGAAGTCCCACGTCATGTACTTTCTTCAGGTACTATTGCACGTCGCCTAGGTTTTCCCTTACCTTTGCCTTTACCATTAGTATCAGATTTTTGAAATAATACCACCTTATCAGTTGGTGTGTCTTCTTTCATCAAATATTTAATGTAAATCTCATTTGAATTTTTTTCTTTAAGGTAATAATTCTCATGTTTCGCATTTTCAGGTTCTTATATGTTTCATTTGTGAAAGTTTCACCAGTCACTTCATCCCAATTAAAAAAATCCTAATACTCCATGACATTAACATTATACGGCTTGGGATTTTTCTCGCTGCCTCAATGTATGATGGCGTCCAGACAGTAATTTTTTTAACTTCACGTTCGATTGTTGCATGAATTGAGTCCACAAACGTATAAGTATGCCCAGGCAATAGATAATTTAACTGGATTATGATTATTATTTTTTATCTGGTTTATACGTTTATATGGCATTCAACTTTTGGATTTACGACGTCAAATCAAAAATTATATGTAGTAAGAAGTTTAACACGTAATAGCGTAAAAACCATATACAATTAACGATAGATTTACGCATTAATAAAAAGTATCGTCGATACATTTAGACAAAACTAAAAAACACATCTGGCTTTTACATTGATAATAATTTGTATTTTTTAAGACGTTGTGAGCAAAATCTTTGGGTCGTATAAGCATTTGTTCGCGAATTTTGCTACTTCGAGTATACAGATGGATAGACAAAAAAAACTGAACAAAATGGTATATATAACTCAATACGGCCAAAATGGTTTATACGCCAATTGAACCCAGAGGTATCGAGGTACTATTTATTGTAATAAAGAAAACTTATTACTATGGTTACCTATAGGTAACCAGGTAGGTAACCATAGTTACGCAGAATTATACGACTTCAGACGAACAATGCCGAAATACTACGAACGCGATTCGACTGCGTGTGTCAAATACATGGCTGTGTGCGTGTAGTGTTTTTTCATTAATTTAATGAATTTCTAATGCATATTTTAGGATTCGCCCCTCCTTCTCCATATAAACTTTAACTGTGCCAAATTTCATACTCCTCCGTCCGCGCAATTTTCGAAAAAAAGGGGTACAAAGTTTTTGTTTCACGTATTAATATATAGATTCTGTGATATTTCTGTATCCCTGTCCCCGTCATACATTCTCGCATATGCCGACAGCAGCACAAATTACCTTTCATGGCATACTCTTAATATTTCTAAGCCCCAAACCAAATTCATCACAGTTTCAAAAAAGTTGATCTATTTGAATACTCGAATAATTCGGTTTTTAATCGATTATCGACGATCGCTAATGCCGCTTCGGTGTCATTGTGTTAAAATAATTAAGATCTATTATTGATGTGATTCACACCACGTTTCTTCAAAGCTAACTTAGATTAGCAAACTCATGTCATGTGATTTGATTGTCTTTTTGTTTGTTTGCTAATATTAATTATATAGACAATTAATCGCAGCATCGTTGATGATAACATAGCGATTAAACTACCTAAAAATTACCAACCAAACTAGTATTCAAAAGGTAGAGCAATAGTAAACCATTGCTCTACCTTTCGAATACTGGTTAGATTGGTTATTATTATAATAATAATAATAATAAATTTATTTGTACTCAAAAATATACAGCTGGCTCTTAATACATACATATATAAATATAATTTGCGATGCGCACAATCGAGACCCAAATTACAAGCGGATACAATCATATATAATATATATAATTTAAGCTAGTTATATTGGGTTCGCCCGAATGCATCCGTGCACATCGCTAAACACAACCATGAAAATGATATTATACAAAGAGTAAGAGGTCGTCGTTGGCTGCTATACTAGTGTAAAACTGTGTCACAGCAGCCAGGATTATTTAAGTTTTAAGTATTAACTTAAGTATCTATGTGAATTACTATTTAGTTATTCATACCTGGTATGTACGTCGTTTTTGGCCACATATGGGCCGATAACTGTAAAATAGATGCAAGCCGAAATATTTCTTGCATTTTTTTATATTTCCATATTGCGTCAGAAGCTTTCATTGTGTCTGTGGAATTTCGTTAAAAATATTATGATCTCTATAATATTATAATCGCCTTGAAGTTACAGTGGTGATAAATATGACTGCTGTGCATGAGGTGTCCGATTCAATTTCAGGACACGTGTTTTCCTGTAATAAAATTGTCGGTATCAGTACTGAGTCTAGAACTGTGCGTGGTTAGACAGCCATAGACTGGTCCTCTATTACGTTAGATTTGAATGATATCTAATGAGGTGTAATTGCCATCTGCTGAGTTTTACGCTGTGATAATCGTGGTTTCGAAGACATCGAACCCAGTATCTCATAATCGAGCGCAAATTGCCGGATAGAAAATGGAATCTTACGGGTATACAAAAAGACTGTCAATTTTGTATTATTCATATACACCATTGTTTACCACGCTGGCCCAGTGCGGACTGGCAGACATCACATATCTTCGAGAGCATTATGGAGAACACTTAGACATGCAGGCTTCCTCATAATGTGTGATGCTGCTTTCATCGCTAAAGTGAACGATAATTAACTATTTTATAGTAAATAGTTAAAAAAAGCAAAGTTATCCAAAGAAAATAATTATAAACTATAAAAATATCATTACCTTAATAGGTATCCACCAACTTCAACTATAGTAATATTTTGCAATGATGTAATCCAAAGAATATCAAAGGTCTTAGTTCCATACACTAGTGGCAACGTTCACTGGTTCAAAGAGACTGACTGATTTGGTCGAAAATCTTATTATTCATAAGACATCTACTATGGTTTGATTATAAATATAATATGTGCGTTTTCTATTCATATCTCTCTTATTATCATAATATGCTTCAGACATAACATCAAGTTTAGGCGAACAATACTATTGTCATTTTCAATTTTTTTTGGTAAAAGTATATAAAACAATTCGTGATTTTTGTTTATCATAGATTCGTGTTAAAACTCATAATGACTTTTATTTTGTGGTATTTTTGGCAATGAATCAATTATTTTTATTAAATCAACAGAAAATATTTTGCCTTTAAGTCTTTATTGAGATGATGCGTAGGCTTAAATCATGACCTAATCTTGCCAGTGCCAATACGCGTTTGGGTCTAATTATAATATAATAATAAAACAGATCATTTTTTGATCCACTAGCGCAGTAACGATAAACGCGAGTGAAACCGCGGGAACATCTAGTATTATATATAATATCTAAAGACGTAAGTATCTATTGATTTCATGAGACTTAGTTATTGTTCTGAGGGTACATGACCATATATTTTCCTTAATAAGAAGTATGTAAGTCTGCTTGTGGATATATTTTCTAGATGTTTGGTAGTGTGATTTTGCATACATGTTATACATACATACATAGATTCACGCCTGTTTCACAGAGGGGTAGGCAGAGACTACGGATTTCCATTTGCTACGATCCTGACACACTTCTCTGGCTTCATTCACTTGCATCACATTCCTCATACACGCCCGTCGGTTCAAGGAGCTCTTAACCTGGCCTTTGTCCAGATCGCCTCCGATCTGATCGAGAAACGTTCGCCTAGGTTTTCCTCTTGCGACTGTTCCATTCACACTAGCCTTATAAACTTTCTTAGTCAGTCTTTCCTCGTCCATTCTTTCTACATGTCCAAACCAGCAAAAGCAAAAAAAATAATGAATTAAATGTTATATAAGCATGTAAATAGAATGCGATCTCGGGGTCGATTCCCAGGTCGGGTAAAATTACACAGATATAATGGCCTGGTATAAGACCAAATTGAACAAAATGTTTGCTTCGTCGATTTGTATATTTTAAGTGTATGTGAATTCCGCTACAAAGGCTTTTTAAAGCATGTGCCTAGGTTTATTTTCTTCTTAGTACTTTTCACTGTATCTGCAAATGCCCGCAAAACCTAGCTTGGAGTATGGCTTTAACAAAATTTCCTAGTAACGCCGCCTGGTACAATATACATTAGAAACACCTAAGGTGTCATTCTCGAAATTTTCTTCCACGTTATACTCACCAATGCTGAAAGGTTTGTGACCACTTAGTATTGTTATTGCTCTATAAAGTGGCTCTATAGCTTAAGACTGAGATTTCTTGTGAAAAAATTAGATCTTGTAGTACTTTGTGAGATATTTAGTTCTATCTATATTCACGTCCGGTCCGCGGAACGGAACGCGGTGAGTGCCGGACGCTCTCGGAAATATTTTTTCTTTATTGGTTAATTTAGAGTTCATAGTCGTGAAAATGTGTTAAAACTGTATATTTTACGTCAATACACCTATGAACAATGGAGTACAGTGTTAAAATTGTTGTTTTTTAACCTTTTTCAAACATTGTTTAGTGTGCAAACAAATGCAGTCACAATATCAACTTGCGGGTGGCGCGAACCGACGCTGCGCGCAGCAGTTTCTTTCGCTCTTACGCGGAATAAGTAACTCTGTCTCGCTCGCACTGTGTTGTCACAAAATTCTTGGAATTCAAAATGAATGATTGTCCAGTTTGTAATCGAAAAACTATTGCAGCGGAGGTGATTAAATGTAATGGATGCAAGGCAAGTTACCATTATAAATGTGTAAACATTACCTATGCTGATTTTAAAGAAGGGAAGGCTCAATTAAATCGTACTTACAAGTGTGATTCCTGCGCTAATGTAACTCAGCGTGTTCGTGTTTCTGATGATACACCTGTACGCGGGGTTGGTGCCGCCTCCTCCGGCTGCATGGAATCTAATCTGTCTTTTGAGAAGAACGCAGGAGAGTTGTTAACATCCGATGAGGTGATAGATAAGGTGAGTAGTGTAATCATGGCAAAAATTAGTTCTTTTGAATCGAACATTATACAAGAAATTAAAGAGACTGTAGCTATTCTAGCGCTTGAAAATAGCAAACTGAGACAGGAATTGATGGAAGCCAAATTGAAATGTAGTTCATATGAGCAGCAAATCAGTTGCCTGGATGAAAGACTTGCAAGTATAGAGAATAAAAAGAGTCATGAGATCGCTTCTAATTATCAAAGGCCATTGACTGAACCAGTGTCTACCGCAGCAAAGTGTGCTTCTATCCCAGATCCCATATCTTCTCACGCTATTAGCGACAGCGCACAGGTGCCCGCGCTACCAAGGCCTACGGTGAATAGTTACGCGGCGGTGGCCAGGAAATCGGCGGGTACAGAGGTAGGCCTAATCAATATTAATAGAAATGATTGGATAGAACTCAAAAATAAAAGACAGAGAAATCCTGTAATAAGAGGTGGTAATAATTCGATTGGTTCCCTAAAAGCGGTTGAGCGTAGAAAATTCTTACATGTTTGGAGGTTGGAAAAATCCACAACAGAAGAAAATTTAAAGGAGCATATCATACAGACGTTACGGTTGGGTAATGACTCGGAAGTTATTACTGAAAAACTAAAACCTAAAACTGACAGAGACTATGCCTCATTCAAAGTTGGTGTTTCTGTGAGTAATTTTGAGAAACTTTGTGACCCAGAGATATGGCCTATGTATGTAGAATTCAGTGAATGGATCTGGTTTCGTCGCTCAACCAAACCAGACAAAGTGCAAAATGAGTAGACACTTCAACATTTTATATCAGAACGTCAGAGGTCTTCGGACTAAGACTACGCAACTCTTGTCGCTACTAGAATCTTCGGGGTCGGACTTATTTGCCTTCACTGAAAGCGGTCTTAATGAAGCTATTCCTGATGCTGAATTCGTACTCCCAAGATACCAAATATTGAGATGTGACAGGGCGGACGGCCGTAAGCAAGGCGGCGTACAAAAGTACGTAAAAAGTGGCCACACCGCGGTTCGAGCTGCGACAAGTGTCTGCGTCAGGTGAAATTGATATTGACTGTCATAACTTTGAGTTAATTTGTGCTGCCGTTTATATCCAGAATCGTGTTTTATTTACTCTTTGTATAGTTTATATTCCACCACAAGCAGATGAGCATGAATACATGTTGTTGTTTAGCAAATTTAATTGTTTTAGGGGACTTTAATATGTACTCGTGCAATAATAATATTTCCAACTATTACGAATATATCATGGCATTCTGTGAATTCACTCAGTATAATGCTGTACCAAACTGCAGCAATAGGCAGTTGGACCTCGTGTTGAGCGTGCGCAGTGGTGTGTCGGTGGACGAGGTGGACGAGGGCATGCAGCCCGTGGATGCCTACCATCCCGTGCTAGCCGTGTGTGTGGAGCTGCGCGCTGCAGCGCCCGCGCCCCTCGCGACTGCGCCTTCTGCGCCTAGCGAGCCACCGCATAATATGCGTAGTTTTCTACATTCAACTTGTAAGTTATGGAATTTTAATAAAGCTGACTTTTATAAAATGTATACTTTATTAGCTGAAATAGAATGGAGTGAGATGTACCATTTACATGATCCGGAAGTAGTTCTAAATTTATTTTATAGTAAGATTTACGAAATTTTTGACAAGTATGTTCCAGTGAAAAAAATAAAAATAATTCAATTAATAATAGATATATTTACCCAGTATGGTACACTCCCGAGATTATTAAGAATATTAAAATAAAGTACAATTTGCATAAAAAGTATAAGTCAAGTAAATCGCGGACTGATTATTTGCAATTTGCGTCGTATAGGGCGATAGTTAAATCCAAAACTGCATTGGCACATGACCAGTACCGCAACCGAGTGCAGGAACATTTGGCTAAGGATCCGCGAGCGTTTTGGGGATACATAAGATCCAGGAAAGTCGACTCGAACTGTAGTAGGCTAACTGTGGACAGACGTGTTTTATCTGATTATGAATGTGCCCAGAAATTTGCCCAATTCTTTAAGTCTGTGTACAATCCGGAACCGCCTATGCTGAACGTGGAGGCGGCGAGCGCGAGTGCGGGCGCGAGCGCAGGTGCAAGCGCCTGGGCAGACCTCGAGCGCCTGAGGCCTGCTGACGTGCGGCGCGCACTTGTGCGTTTACCGACAAAAGGCTCTGCAGGTCCTGACGGTATCCCAGTGTTTATTTTTAGAGACTGCCGTGCAGTTTTATTTGACCCGTTGCTTCACTTATTCAATGTCTGTATAGGTACCGGTAAGTTTCCTGATCGCTGGAAACTCACTAGTGTTGTACCGGTGCCGAAAGGAAGAGGTGGTTCTGCACCCAATGATTACAGACCAGTGGCGGTTTTATGTACGCCAGCTAAAGTTTTTGAGTCGGCAATCCACAACAGCCTGTATCCACAAATAAGCTCTCTGTTGTCAGACGATCAGCACGGCTTTCGTCCTGGGCGGGGGACAACAGGGAATTTACTGGATCTTATGACACGTATAGTACCAACGGTGGATGCTGGTCATCAAGTAGATGTTGCCTATTTTGATTTTAGGCAGGCTTTTGACACCGTGGACAATGACATCCTCCTGGCTAAGTTGGCCAGCGTCGCCTGCACACGTTGACCTTTTTCGCCAATTATTTAAGAGACCGATGTCAGTACGTTGACTGTAGTGGACAGTATTCTGAACCTTACTTTACAAGATCCAGGGTAAGTCAAGGTAGTAATTTAGGGCCGCTTCTATTCATTTTAATGATCAACGAATTGCCAGACGTAATCAATAAATCTATACTTTTGTCATTTGCCGACGATTTAAAATTAGTTCTTGAAATAGGGCAGAATGCGGACCATGAGGTGCTGCAGCAAGATATAAATAAGATTGTTGAATGGAGTTCTGAGAATAAATTGTATTTCAACGTGGGCAAATGTTCAGTGTTATCGTTCACGCGCGCGCGTAGTCCGAGTCACTGTCAATATTATTTAGACGGAACACCACTGCAACGTGTCACTGAAGTTAGGGACTTAGGCGTGCACTTCACTGCAGACTTACATTTTAGAAAGCATATCACCAAAGTTTGTAGGAAAGCATACCGCAACTTAGGAATGATGTTACGTCTTTCTAACCAGTTCACCAGCATCGGTGCTCTGAGGGCTTTATACGAAGCCCTTGTGAAAAGTCATTTAGAATGTAATGCAATAGTCTGGGCACCTCATGAAATTAAGTTCAAATTAATGATGGAACGTACACAAAACAAATTTCTAAGATATATGTATTTTAAACAGTATGGTGTATACCCTGGATATCCATTACTGTATCCTAACCTGTTTCTATTAGGTATTATTGGCTATTTTAAACTTGAGGTGAGAAGGGAGGTAGCTCTCGTCTCTTATGTATTTAAAGTTATGCGTGGTAAGATACACAATCCAGTCGTCCTAGGGATAGTCAGGTTGTGTGTCCCGGATGAGTACGTGTCGCGCCGAAGGCGACCGCCGCTGCTGTGGGTGCCGGTGGCGCGCACCAACTTGCTGCAGCAGGCACCCCTCACGCGCGCGTTGCGGGCGCTCAATGCGATATCGCAAAAGGTCGATATATTTAGCTGCACACTGAGTGAATTTACACGAACCGCTTATTGCATATTATCTCATAGCTATTAATAACAGTGTTTGTATAACAGGTATTAATTAGAATAAGAATATTGCATTTATATTAGATATAACTAGATACAAGTACTAGAACTACGCTATTGTATTAGGTTAAGACCTGTGATAATAGTTGTATGTGAGAATAAATAAATAAATAAAAATAAATAAATCTATAGTAATATTATAAAGCTGAAGAGTTTGTTTGTTTGCTTGAACGCGCTAATCTCAGGAACTACTGGTTCGATATGAAAAATTATTTTAATGTTGGATAGCCTATTTATTGAGGAAGGCTATAGGCTATATAACATCACGCTATGACCCACGGGGGCGGCGCAGTAACGATAAACACGGGTGAAACCTCGGGAACATCTAGTATGGTTATATAGATGGTACCTATTGTTAGATTCATGAATAATAATAATTATAATAATTTATTTATTAATTACACTGGTAAAACATAAATACAGTCCATAAAGTACTTAATATAGGTAATATAATATGGGTACCTGTACTAGGGTAAACCTGTGCCACAGGCGTTAAGGGCACTTACAATATACTACTAGGAACTAAGTTACATACAATTAGCCATACTTATTATATAAATACTAGCTTTTGCCCGCGGCTTCGCTCGCGTTAATTTAGAATTTGACAATCAATTCGGGTTGTACTCTGCTTGTAATAATATAATTAAATCATGATTCGAAAGACACGTGGCGCCATCTATTATCATAAGAACGTTATTATTGTTTTCCTCGAGAAAAGTATTTTTTCGGGATGAAAGGTAGCCTATGTCCGTTTCTGTACACCTGTCAACGTACATGCAAAATTGCAGGATGATCGGTTCCGTGGTTTAGGCGTGAAAAGGTAACAAACAAACAAACAAACAAACTCATTTTCGCTTTTATAATATTAGTTAGGATATGCAAAAATAGGCCATTATTATAATTATTATCATTGAACTTATTTAACAACAATCAACAAAGCTTCAGTATCCTCATAATAATAATTTAAAGTTTGTAAGTACCGACAGACTATCCGCTTAGATCTTACATAACTTAGGTCATATATAGCTGTTCGTTTATTTATCTTGTTATAAAGAAAAGGCCTTAGGAATGAATAACATAATAGTGTTGAAGCCAGAACTATATGTATTAAACAAGTGTCAATATTTAAATTTATTGATATAAATAATAATATAAAAATTAATTTAAGGACTCTTAATTCCATGTTAGTATAATTGTGTTAAAACCTAATAACATTTTGACAATACAATAAGTAGTAATATATGTATGTAAAAATATTGTTATAACTTTAATCAAATACAATTTATAAACATTTTGTAAATAAACATTGGATTTATAGATTGTAAATAAGCATGGATTTTTATAAAGTAGGTACATTACATTTTATTAAAAAGGATAACAAGATAAAATTAAAATTAGTAAATAGCTATACAATTCTTTACTTTGTATAATACAAACAAAAATACTGTAAAACTACTGTTTTTAATTGTATGCATTTCGTTATACTTTTACAAAAAATAAAAATGCTATGGCTTTGATAAAAATATTTAAGTTATCAAGAGAATATCTGAGCTTACTTAATTAATTAATATTTAAGGGCGATTTTTAATCATGAAATAGATTATCTTATAAGTATTTTTGACAAATTGGTTATAAAGAGGCAGTAAAGTGCGGAGTATATTTGACTTTTATCAAATACTAGCTTTCACCCGCGGCTTCGCTCGCTTAAATGTAGGTTAGGTTAGGTTAGGTTTGCAACAGTTCTCTTTTCTGGATGAAAGGTACCCTATGTCCTATTCTGTACCTCTGACAACCGTAACGTGTACGCAAAATTCCATGTTGATCGGTTGAGTAGTTAAGGCGTGAAAGCGAAACAAACAAACAAACTCATTTCCGCATTTATAATATTATTAGTAAGGATACTCCACACTTTTTCATTAAGTACGCACATAATAATAATAATAATCTTAACATAATATATAGTAACTATTCACCAAACAGGCAGCTATAACCACTTGGGGTGGTCGCAAGTTTTAAAGTTTCTTTCTGCTACAAGTGATATTTGTATCGTCATGTCATCATATTGATCATGTTTGATTTAATTATAAGATACGACTTGTTATCATCATTCTCTTACAATAATCATATATTATCTTATTAACTAGTAAATTTATAAATTACTAGCTTTTGCGCACGGCTCCGCCTGCGTGGTACCTACTTGAATAAACAGTAGCCTATGTCCTTTCCCAGGTTTTAAACTATATCTGTACCAAATTTCATCTAAATCGGTTGAGTGGTTTAGCCGTGAAAAGGTAACAGACAGACAGACAGACAGATAGACAGACATAGTTACTTTCGAATTTATAATATAATAAGTAAGGATTTACATTAGCGAAATGATCTAAACTTGAGATCTTAAGCAGTCGTGCTGCTATTAGTATCCACAAGTACGAAAGCGCTGAGATTACCAGATAACATACATACATACATAGATTTACGCCTGTTTCCCAGAGGGGTAGGCAGAGACTACGGATTTCCATTTGCTACGATCCTGACACACTTCTCTGGCTTCATTCACTTGCATCACATTCCTCATACACGCCCGTCGGTTCAAGGAGCTCTTAACCTGGCCTTTGTCCAGATCGCCTCCGATCTGATCGAGAAACGTTCGCCTAGGTTTTCCTCTTGCGACTGTTCCATTCACACTAGCCTTATAAACTTTCTTAGTCAGTCTTTCCTCGTCCATTCTTTACCAGATAACAGATACAGGTAATGCTGTATTTAGTATTGACATCTAATCGTAAACGACAAAGGTCAACAGAAAAGCAAAAATATTGTCTGGTCTACTGGTTTTACAAGAAGTATTTAAATACCTTAAACTTTACTTAGTAAATTTACCTTTTAAGGTAACTCGTGATGAAATAGCACCTTGTACAATTATCTGGTAAAGCTAATTTAACAATATCCATAGTACTGACCAAATCTAATTTTGCCATAACGAGTCATGTCATATTTAAGACGAAGACTCTTCTGCTAGTCTATCAATAAATTATTATGTATATTATCCTTATTCGTTTCAACTAGAAGCTAATACTACTTATCTAATGTAAAGACAGCTTTAATAAATCAATAACAGTTACAGGAACTTTGTTATCTTCTTTGATTAATATTAATTTGATTTATAATATACATTAATATTAGCTCCAGGAATTGTGGGCATAACATTGGCATCCGCAAGCCTCAATTTTTGAACACCGTATAATTTTAATCGAGAATCTTCTACAGTACCCATGGGACATGAACCAGCATAATAATAACCGGAGACCATCATACAAAGTGCGTAACATTTACAATATTTGTGGCCTTTCATATCTCAACACCCAGAAACTTCTGGCACAACCAATTGTACTCCCATTCTACTAAAAAAATTTGTATCATAAACTCTCACAAAATCTTCAATATATTTTGCATGATTTTCTAAATGTTCACTATCCGAAAATTATCCATTTTAAATTATGGGCTTTTCTTTAGGGTTCGAACTTCGTAAAAGAATCTTTCCTCAAAACTTCGGGTTGATAAGTATGTGGCCTACTCATACACTTATATCATCTTATTTATTTATTATTATAAAACATTCATATCGTGCATTGGAAACGCACTCACCGACCTGCCATAACTAGTTTGGTTATGATTATGAACAATGCGCGTGCGCAGTCCGAGGTCCGCGCCGCGCCAGTCGGCCCACAGACCTCTCACGCGAAGCCCGTGTCGCCCGCTTACCGAACGCTCGCTCATATTCTCGTACATTATATTTACAAGTTATACGTGTTTTCGTTTTTTACATACTTACTATCGCTTTAACTATTTCTACTCCTTCAAATCTAATTCTATGTTATTCTATAATGCTGTGTGGAACTTTCTCTTCTGTGCAACGTGTATAAACAATAAACTTTACTTGTGCTGGTATATGGACGTTTATTTCATACCGCTACACAACTATTACCAAACCTATATCTACATGTACAAGCATAGTAATTAATATCTGTTTCCCATTAGTTCCTTTGTATAAAGCATCGCAAATTTCTACATAAGAGTAATAGAAGGAACAAAAATTTAATACAGTTGATGGCTCATTAAGTAACAAATTAAGGGTTTGGTAATCTGGATAGTCTTGATAGGTATTTAACGTTGCGTACCCAGTAATCAGAGGAAAAGGATAAGCTGTAGGATCATTTGGTTTAGACAGGGTTGAATTACCCATTGCCGTATTCATTAAAACAATGACATGATCCTGTAAGCTTTGGCCTACAGGCAGATCAATAACTACGTCTATGTCCATATCCTTTAAATGTTCTTTAGGACCTATTCCTGAGAGCATCAATAATTGTGGAGTATTTATAGTACCAGTTGATACTATTACTTCCTTTTCTGCCATGTACCGTACTTTAGTGTCGTCATTTAATATAGCTTCAACACTAGTAACATTATGGTTATCATACGAATACGAGAATTTATGTAATAATAGAGTTTTATAAAAAATAAACAACGACATAAATTCCGTATAAGGTTGTTTAATTTCAATATAGGTATGTTATTAGTATTATTTTATAGGGATTTAGATTATAGTCACTGGGATTAGCCCCAATACTCAATTTATTGGAAAAGTGTTAGTGTAAAGTATTTGTGAAGTCTGAGCAAGATATTATATTCTTGTGTACTTAACACTAATTTGACTAAAATAACAAAGTTTATTACAAAAATATAGGCAACACTTTAATTTCTTAATTAATAAATTACACATAATGAACTAATCAACTGAAAAATGTTAGACACGGACAAGATGTTGTCTCCACGATGGCTGGCGGCGGAAAGAGGCGCGACGTTCGGTGCGCGCTAGTTTTATACCCTCTGCGATACCAAAGGGATGTGACCTCCAATAATATATTACTTACAATAGATTCCATCGGCAAATCCCCACCAGCTTCAATAAGTAAAACGGTGGCGCAATCTCAGTCAGTCTGTTCGCAATTACACTTCCTGTTGATCCCGGACCACTATAATGAAGTCGAAACTGGATCCATCTATTAAAAATATCAAACAATTTATATATACAGCGTATAATAGAAAATTGTCGTTAGTTTAGACTCCAGATCTCCCACAAATTACGAATTACTGGCAATTGTTCGTGTCAACTATATACTGTATAACATGATGTAATTTGTGGAGATGAAATAAACATTATTATTATTATTATTATTATTTAAGTATCACATGATAATTAAAGCATATTGTACAGGTTACAATGGAAAACCGCGACTTTTATTGTCACTAAAATATAGCATATTCTAGTCGATACTAAAATAATAGTTGTCTTGGTAAACCCAACAATGACTACGTACAATTTTTATAGGGATGTAATACGTTTGTTGAATGTTTAAATAATAAATCAATTATATACTGTAGCGATGGTGATGAAGGAAAGACGACGATGAAATCACGTAAGCTTTTATTTTCTTAATATCAGTACAATTTCAATGATGGTATGGTCCACAAATGTTCGAGATCAAAGCATCTATGTACGCACACCATCGCCTATTGTTCCCTAAGTGTCAGTTGGTCCGGATAGTTCCACGAGGTGCGGAAGCTATGGCGTGCACAACGGACTGCGGTTTATTATCAGGGGTTCTTCTCGTAGACCCCTACGGGATCTCGGGGTAACCAGACCAGGCCGTGGGCCTGTCTTGGTGGTGGTCGTCGCCGCCTGCTAATACAGGCGGGTCACTGGGGTGGGCCCGTGCGGGCCCGTTTGTCAGTCCGGATCGTCAGAGCCGGTGGGTAGCGCAGCTAGCGAGGTCCAGCCCGCACGGGTGAGTCCCCGCGGGCGACCAGCGTGCCAGCAGCGCTTGGGACATGGTCGATGGGTTCCTCCTGCGCTTGGCGAGGTCGAGCTCCTCGGGAAGAGTTTCCCGGGGAGCGCCCGTCAGCCAGCGTCAGGGGAAGCGTTGATGTTGGTCCGGTGGGGGTTGCCACGGAGACGAGGTCTCGCGGCAGGGCCATCCTGTCCGGTGGTCGCCGATGGTAGGGCGCAAGCTCCCGCAGATGGCGGGCGTGCGATCCGTCGGCGCGCACGAACAGGTTGGTGCTCAGGCGTCTCACGAAGTCGTCCAAGCTCTCCATGCACAGGTCCCTGGAGATCGTCCTGTTCCGCACGAAGCGAGGGGCGTCGGCGATGGTGCGAAGCGCGAGCGACTGCTGTGCACGTAACCGGCGGCGGTTCGTCTCAGAGGTGAGCGCGAACCAGGCCGGGGCAGCGTAGGTGAGTCGGCTGCGGATGTACGCCTTGTACACGCCGAGCTTTGCACGGAGCGGCAGTCGGGACGATAGCACGGGGCGCAGGAGGGCGCGCGCGGTGCGCGTTTGGACGACTACGTTGTTGACGTGGGGCTTCATGGAGAGGGCGCGGTCGATGGTCACGCCAAGGTATTTCACCGTCGCGGACCACTCGATGTTCTCTCCCATGAGCTTCAATTTTGGCAGGGCTATGCTGCCCATGGAGATCGCCTGAGTCTTCGCCACGTTGACCGTCAGTCTCCAGTCCTTCAGCCAGCTGGGAAGTACGTCTAGGGTGCGCTGCATCTTGGTCACCGCGTGGACACCGTTCATCGATGTCGAGATGTAGGCGGCGTCGTCGGCGTACAGCGCGAGCTTAACGCCGTCGGTGACGGGGATGTCGTCTGTGTACCAAGAGTAGCACACGGGAGAGAGGCAACTTCCCTGGGGCACACCGGCGCGGATGGGCCGCTCTGTAGACAGGGCGCTTTCAACCGCCACTTGGAAGCGTCTGTCTTGCAGGAAGGTGGCCACGATCCTAACTACTCGACGGGGAGTAGTGGATGTGGACAGCTTGTATAGCAAGCCGGTGTGCCATACGCGATCGAACGCCTTCTCCATATCGAGGAATACAGCGACAGTGCGCTCGCGTTTGTTGCGAGCAATGCGGTTTATTATGCTGGCGCGAACGCCTTATATAGTGTCCTGGCGCGGTGGGGACGATAACGGCAGGTATGTGTGCGTTCGGCCGGGCTCGGTGACCGTCGTCAGCGCTGCATGTGTGCGTAGATGAAGCGCGGCGTATGGGTGTCCATTAGCGGTGTTACAATACTTAATTGAAATTGTCATGAAATTTTAAATAATTTGTTTTGATCCAGGGAAAAGTCACATAGGTTATTTTCCATACATAATAATATATTACAGTCCAAAAAGTTAACCACACCTTTCTGTTACACGCTGTATAAGAGCAGCGATAGCTCAGTGGGGAGACCAACAGACTGCAATGCAGAGGGTCTCGGGTTCGAAGCCACGTCGCGCACCTCTGACTTTCGGAAGTTATATGACTTTTCGAAATTATGTGCGTATTAATTGACAATTATCGCCTGCTCCGTGCCTGGGAAAGCACGTTAAGCCGTTGGTCCCGGCTGCCATGAACATATTTGGCAGTCGTTATTGGGAGAGTGTCGATACAAAAGATCCCACTGGGTCAAAGTGTCGCCGGTCTGCACTGACTGGCTCCCACATAAGATAAGATAAGATACACGCTGTATAAATCAATTGTGTTGAAATTGCATTATTATCATATATTATTTTACTAACTTCAAAAACGTATAGAATGTATGCGTTTGTCATCCATTTTTTTATTATTCCTGTAACGTAATCCATCAAACTTCAAATAAGATATCTTTATACAACGTGTTAATAAATTAACGCATAACCTCTGACAGGTCAAATTACTATTTTATTAAGATATTGATTTAGGCAAGAATTATATTTTTATCTTAACTATTACAGAAGATATTAGCATTTTTGATTTCGTAATCCGTTGGAACGATTTATAACTCTGTGTTCGCTACAGCGCGCAGCGCAGCGATAACTTCATGGCACGACGGCGCCGCCGCGCGGCGTCGTTTTGCAATAATACGCTAGTAATAACAATAGCCGGCTAATATTATTATAATATGATTACATTATAGTAACATTTTAACAGAGTATAATGACTCAAAACTTTCCATCACACTTCATCCAGGCTTTGGACTGGCAACTTATTATACCCATCACACTTTAAAGCAGTTAAAATAGTTATTCACGAGCATAAACATTAAAAAGAGTTTATGTAGGATATTAATTAACATTTAGCACTCGAGCCCCGGCTCGCCGACGCGCCGGGCCCACCGGCTGGCCGCGGCGCTCGGGCTATTCGGACCCCGACGGTATGTGTGAAGATTAACAGAAGTTGGCGAGTTTAAAAGTTTTGTATCACCGTATTTACAATAATTGAATAACTTAGGTACTATGTACTTACAAATCAGTCTCGTTTTGTTGCATTAACGATTCGAAATGTCCACCGCGTTGTTGAATGCACATTAATGCACGTCTCCTCACACAATTTTTTAAAGAATTAAGCACATTAGATTCACTTTTAACAGTTTCAAATGCCGAATAAATCTTACTTTCTAGTTCGTTAATGTTTGTAGGTCCATTGCCATCATCATAAACTAAAGTTTTTATACGTCCCCACAAAAAAAGTCCAGAGGAGTCAAGTCTGGAGATCTCGCAGGCCACTGAACCGGACCTCCGCGTCCAATCCAACGCTCACCATACTCATTGTCTAAATATCTCCTTACATTCCATTGGAAGTGTGCTGGGGCGCCGTCATGCTGGTAATACATTCGGGTGACAAATTAAGAAAATAACAGCAATGTACAACAGGGACAAAAGTAGTCGGATAACTGACCATAAAGATATACTGGGCCGATGGGCAGAACACTTCAACGATGTTTTAAATCCCAGCATACAGACTACAGACCTACCTTTTATTGAGTCTCTCGAAAGTTTGCCCACCGCTGATTACCTAGCGGATTCACCATCTTTTGACGAATATTATGCAGCTTTAAGAAAAATTCAAAATGCCAAAGCATCTGGATTAGACAGTTTACCATCCGCAATTTACAAATATAGCGGCCCTCATGTAAGTAATAGATTGTTCCAACTTATATTAAAAATATGGGAACATGAAATAATACCACAGGATTGGAAAGATGCCTCCATCTGTAAATTGTACAAAAACAAAGGCGATATAGCTGATTGCGATTCGTACAGAGGCATTTCTCTTCTCTCAGCAGCTGGGCAGATTCTGGCCCATATAATTAACACCCGTTTGTCTCGTCATGCAGAAACTATACTTCCTGAAAGCCAGTGTGGATTTCGCACGAGCAGAGGTACAGTGGATGCCATTTTTGTTGTAAGACAACTTCAAGAAAAAAGTTTGGAACAGCAACGTCCCTTTTTCATGTGCTTTGTAGACTTGGAGAAGGCTTTTGACAGAATTCCGCGTAAGGCCCTGTGGATCGTGTTAAAGAAAGCTGGCTGTCCTGAAAAGTTACTATACTTAATACGCCGTTTTCATGACAACAGGATGGTGAGAGTTCGACACGAAAATGACTTTTCAGACCCATTTCCAGTGACCAGTGGCGTGAAACAGGGCTGTGTCTTGGCACCTACTCTATTTTCATTATATTTCGCTTCTGTAATGCAAGATGCGGCGAAGACTTGTACCGGATCTATACAAATAAATTCAAGAACTGATAAGAGCGTTTTCGATATTTCCCGCTTTAGAGCTAAACAATATGTTTCGAAACTTTCAGTCTTGGAAGTCTTGTATGCAGATGACGTTTGTATTATGGCCGATTCTATGGAGTCTTTGCAGGCGTACGTGGAATCTCTACACACATCGTGCCGCAGATTTGGTCTAGTCATAATAATAATAATAATAATAATAAGATTATCGTAAAGCATTTGACAGTATACCGCACACATGGTTATTAAAAACATTAAGCATCTACAAAATTAACCCCAATTTAATAAGCTTTTTACGAGAAATAATGTCATTCTGGAAAACTGAAATGCACCTACGTAGCACACATATTTCTGTTAGAACTAGAGAAATTAATATCAAGAAAGGGATATATCAAGGCGACTCTCTTAGTCCTTTGTGGTTCTGCCTCGCCCTTAACCCATTGTCATTTATGATTAATAAAAAGAATATTGGCTACCGTCTAAATCATACTGAAAAGTCTATAGCCCACCTAATCTACATGGATGATATAAAACTTTATAGTAGTACTGTGAAAAATATTAAAACACTCATAGACACCACAGCTTCATTCAGTAAAGACATTAAAATGCAGTTTGGATTAGATAAGTGTAAAATTTTAAATATTAAGAAAGGAAAAATAGAGCCCGGAAATCATACATTACAGGAAGGACATACTATAACAGCCATGGACACAGATGACGTATATAAATACTTAGGATACCAACAGTCAAAATTATTAGATCATTCAACTATAAAGAAAACACTTACGGAAGAATATAAAAATAGATTATCCATAATATGTAAAACTCAGCTTACAGGAAAAAGACTAATTAAAGCTATAAATACCTGCGCAATCCCCATGTTAACCTACTCGTTCGAAATAATTAAGTGGTCCAAAACAGATTTAAATAGCCTTGAAATCAAAACTCGCACTATACTTACCAGAAATAACTTTTTACACCCTAAGTCAGCAATAGAAAGAATGTCTCTCAATCGAATAAAAGGTGGCAGAGGCCTTACAGATATAACTTGGCTGTGGAAAAGACAAATCCTTAACCTAAGATCATTCTTTCACCGTAAAGCAACTACTAGTGATTTGCACCGAATTATAGTTAATCATGATATAAAATTCACCCCCCTTAATTTAGCAGAAACAATCAATGACTTACAAACATCAAACACAAAATCAGATCTTGAAAACCATAAATTACACCAATGGAAAGGCAAAATACTACATGGACGTCATCCTCACGATTTGCAACAACCACATATCGACATGGAGGCATCTAATAGGTAGCTCACTAGCGGCTATCTGTTTCCAGAAACCGAGGGTTTCATTATAGCTATACAAGACCAAGTAATTAATACCAGAAATTATAGGAAACATATAATAAAAAATCCCACTGCAATAGACGATAAATGCCGTAAATGCCACAGACAACTGGAAACAATACAACATATAACAGGAGCTTGCGCTACACTTACACAAACTGACTACACACATCGTCATAATCAAATAGTAAATATCATACACCAAAAACTAGGTATCAAGTATAAACTCATCCAAGACACACACACACCCTACTATAAATACCACCCTATGCCCGTATTACAAAACAACACCCACAAAATGTATTACGACCGAGCTATTCTCACCGATAGAACCATTCATTTTAATAGACCCGATATTACAGTACACAATAAATCTGACAATACAGTATATATTATTGATATAGCCGTCCCAAATACCCACAACCTTCTAAAAACGATAACAGAAAAAATTAACAAATACACAGAACTCAAGGAAGAAATAGCAAGAATCTGGAAAGCCAACAAAGTCTATATTATACCAATTGTAATATCCACCACAGGAGTTATCCCGAAATATTTACACCATAGCATAAAACTACTTGAACTATCACCAAATACATTTATTAATATACAAAAAGCAGCAATACTAAATACATGTAGGATTGTCCGAAAATTTATGCAGAGTGACGAAAGTGAAACATTTAATATAGAACAAAATCTCCCAATTCAATATTAGTGATGACGATTACTTGGTCTCTACCCGTAAACGTCATTAAAACACCGACTATTAGTTGAGTATAAAAACAAAAAACAAATAATAATAATAATGTTTTTATTGTTTCACAGATATTTACAACCATTAGGAACAATTTTTGTATACATGATGTTAGCTACAATTTGTGAACGCTGGTACTTAAAATAGGAAGACCTGAGCTATAAGTACCAGTACGAGCAAGACTCAAGTCTTACAGCAACCTGTCAGAGGATGCCAGAGAGATTCCTATAATATCATCTTAGAATCCGCAATGTTAGATGAAGTCTCTCACTTCAAGTACCTGGGTAGTCGAATAAAAAATGACAACACCTTGGTAGCGGAAATACCCGCCCGAATAGCAAGTGCAGCAGCAGCTTTTGGCAAACTAAGAACACGCGTTTGGAACTCACACGATCTTAAATTGACAACCAAAATTATGGTGTACAGATCCATTGTCTTGCCTACATTATTGTATGCATCAGAAACTTGGTGCTGCTATAAAGCAGATATCAAACAATTAGATACTTTCCACCTCAAGTGTCTGAGGTATATTCTGCGGATTAAATGGCAGGACCGGGTTCCAAATACTGAGGTACTGAGACGTGCTGCTGTACCTGGAATATAAACGCTCATCATAAAACAGCAACTGAGATGGAGCGGCCACGTTTCACGTATGGATGACAAGAGGCTTCCAAAGGCAGTTTTCTATTCCGAGCTCTCTTGTGGGAAACGTAAACAGGGTGGACAATATCTTCGTTACAAAGATAACCTGAAACGTAACCTTGTAGCGTGCGACATACCTGCAGACAGCTGGGAGAAGCGTGCACGTCTCAGATCGGAATGGCGGCGTACCATCCATAAAAACGCCAATAGATATGAAGAAGAACGACTCCAAAACCTTGATACCGTGCGCCAATTACGTAAGACCCGACCCAAACCACATTACAACTACACATACAATTCGGCGGGCCAGCTCTATTGTGGGCCTTGTGATCGAACTTTCAAAACAAAGTTCGGTTTTGCAAGTCACATACGCGCCCACCGCAACAACAATCCAGACTAAATTTAAGGAGTCGCCGTCATCGGACACGGTGAGGAGGACATGATGATGATGACATTCGGGTGACGTTATGTAGTGGTATGTCGTCATCTTCGAGCCATTGCAATATCAAATGTGGCAAAGTTACTGCAATGAACGCTAGGTATGCCGTATCAGTTAACCCCGGTAGAAAAACAGGACCAAGCACGTATGGCCCGATGATTCCCGCCCACACATTTAAAGAAAACCGGTGCTAAGAGTCCTCAATCATTAAATGAGGATTTTCGTGCGCCCACATGTGTCTATTATGTTGGTTAAATAACCCTTTTCTAGTGAATGTACATTTATCACAGATGAATGGTTTCTCGAAGACTGGAATAGAAACATTCTTTGGACAGCCAAAGAATGTTTCTATTCCAGTCTTCGAGAAACCATTCACTAAATGTGACACGAGGCTATCGTCTGTAATGGTAAGGGTGAAGGTTTTCGTCCCTTAACACTTGCCAAACGTAAACATGACTGCAATGAAATCGTCGAGCTGCGCATCTTGTGCTGGCTGTTGGATTTTCTTCGAAATAATTAATTATGTCGCTTTCCAACCGAGTGTCACATCTATCAGTTCCTCTGTCAACGGCAGTCGAAGGCCTAAACGTGCCATGATCTCGTAGGCTTTGTGTCGCTGCCAACATAGTCCTGTTTGACACTAAAATACCAAACTCTTCTCGGTAACGTCTCACAGCTAGGTTTACGTTATCTTCACATCGCGCTAACATTCTCACCATCTCACTGTACTGGATATTCGTGTACCGAAAAATCATGGCGCTGCAATTCGGCTAGTCACGCGCGCTACACGTAAATACGGAAACAACAACAAGTGATTGGTTACGCTTGCGCCGGCGCCGGCGCCTCGCAGACTGGGTGTTTCCCGAGCGCATGCCCCGCTCCTGAACCACCCTCAACCCCGCACCCTCACCCCGCTCGTTTAAGCGAACACGTTGCGTCGTGTTTTTAGAGAAATGTAAAGGAGTAATATAGAGCGCGCTACTTTTAGAATAGACGATATGCAACAATAATATTCTAGAAAAAAATAACCTATATTAAAAAGTAGCGTAATCGACTGTACTGTCGATTCCGCGAAAACTAGTTTCTAGTTTTGCGTTTAATCATTAACACTTTGTATATATAAATCTTTTGTGTTTGTAATTAAACTCTTCCTAAACGGCTGAACCAATTTTGTTGAAATTTTTTGTGTTTGTTCAAGTGGATTCGAGAATGGTATAGATTTGTTTTTGTTTTTTCGTTTGTACAGGACAACGTCTGTCGGGACAGCTAGTTTAGTATATTATACTAAAAATCATAAAGCACTAGATATCATTCCTTGTATGCGTATAATAAATGTTATCATAAGCCGCTTTTGTCTCCGAATTTTAATTTTTTTTTTAGATACGTACAACAAATACTCTCAACTCTCAAGTACTCTTGATAAGAACCTCAATACGAGCAGGATTATTTTTGTTAATCAGACACATTACTAGCATCGATGCTACTTAAAAGCACCTGACAGAAAAACTAATTAACAGTTTACGAGATCCGGTAACCGAAATTGAGAGCCTATTATTGTTGCCCACAGTGTGCACAGAAAATCTCAATAGCTGTATGATCAATCTGGGCAAAATCCCGATCTCGATCTGGAAAAAGATCTACAAAGTGATCTCACGATCTACGGCAAACGTGAGATAAACTTATTTTGCCGAAATCAAATGGGCAGCCTAATATTTTGATATTTCGTTACTTAAAATTAATGAAGCTTTAATGTCAACTTGTTGAGGCCACAGACTTGCAGTCATTTGCAATAAAGCCAGCACTTTAAAAGGCATCCTGTATCTTCTCAATACTAAGAATTGCTGTTGTTGAACTCATTATGGACAGTTGTTTTCATAGTATATTTTATTTTTGAGACAAATTCGCTTTGTTTCCATGCTTGATAAAAACAACCACAAGCAAAAGCCAAATCGTTTAATTCCGTTTAATTCCTGCAATCTAAAAGTATATAGAAAATTCACTAAATTATTTTAAATTCTAAGTACATAAATCCGCATGACAGCTTGCTGTGAGCTAAATTTTAGTGACGTCTGTGTGGTATGTTTCCTTTAGAGAATCGATCAAGAGTATATTGGCTAGCTGTTGAAAAATTTTAAGATCCGAAGATTCCTATTTCTCGCGTGTCTTAATCAGCCACTCAGTGAGTTGTTGAAGTATCATAGCTACATATATTTAAACTTAATATATTATTATGAATGTATACATACATACGTAGACACCTTTACACAGTAATTATAGAGTCGAGTAGATATCACTATAGCTGTAACTCACGTATACTTCAATATTTAAGAAATTCACAAAATGTCTTACTCAAAACTAAAGCTCAAATTTGAGTAATTTTTTAAATTCTCCAATGATTTTTCTCAACACACTAGATTATTTATTGTTTATTCTCAACTGCGCAAAATCTTTGTTTTCAAAATTGGTATTACTTCTTATTATCTAACCGGTTATCTGAGGTCAAACCTTTTATTCCCATTATGGCAAATTATAAGAATACTATTGGACTGGTTATGAACTTGTCAAATAGCACCAGTATCGTCAAAGATACTTTTACAAAATAAATATGTTTATATTTATTTTATCAAGCTAAAGATATTTATAATAATATAATTATGTTTTGTTTATAAACTGTCCCACTGCTGGGCACGGGCCTTTTATTATTATACTAGTTTTCACCCGCGGCTTCGCTCACGTAAATGTAGGTTAGGTTAGGTTAGGTTTGCAACAGTTGAGACGCGCTTATGTCGCTCTCTTGCCCCCCACGTAAGGGTTCCGGGTGGCAAGGCTCAGGGGGGCCTGCCACCCACAAATTAAGAACCCCGAGAGGGCGCGCGCGGTGTTCCCGCGCGCCTGCCAATGTCGAAAGGGGAGAGCGGTGAGGCTCTCCCCTGGGGACGAGAGGTGGTCGGGTCCGTTTGACCCGGCCCGCACCCACACGGGGGGGCCTGCTATGGATGACTCAATTCTTTTAAGAGCTCCCAACAGGCCCATCCATTGGGTGAGAGAGGGAACACCCCAGGTTTTTTAGTGGGTATACCAGAATGGGGAGTCCCACACGCCCCACCGGTACCGTCCCCTAGCCGACGGATAGTGCATCAAGCATTTTTCCTGGGTGCCAAAAAAAAAAATAAAAAAAAAAAAAAAAAAAACGGGAAGTTTATTTATTTTTTCTGGGTGAAAAGTACACTATGTCCTATTCTGTTCCTCTAACAACGTGTATGTAAGGCGTGAAAGCGTAACAAACAAACAAACTCATTTTCGCATTACTTAGGATTATTATAATATTCTGTAAAATATTTAATATTGTTTAAGCCATCGGTCCCAGCTGCCATGAACATCTATGGCAGTCGTTATTGGGAAATCAGTGCCCTCTAATATCCTAACATCCTAACACTGGTCTAGCCTTAGGTTATCGTTAGCCTTCGGATTGCGGAGGTCAGATGGTAGTCGCTCCGTGTAAAAACTGATATCCCGTCAAATCCGGTTAGACTAGAAAGCCGACCCCTAGTGACTTGGGAATAATAAGAAGTATTTAATTTTGCTTGTGTAATATGACAAAGTCTATTAAATCCCGAGTAGGTCAGTCGCCAGCTACGGTTTTCAATCACACGTTAGAGGGTCGTACCTATATAGTAACAATAATGTCCTCCAGACCGAATTTCGGCCACGGCGACCAGTCTTAACGCAGACTGGCCATCTGCGCAGGAGATATTATAGTGCACAAGTATGTGCGCAAACACAAGTGCACTCTCTTTTCCGTAACTCTCATGATCCGATGGGACGGTAAGCCGACACAACTGGAGAGAGATCGGGCGCAGGACCAACGGCTTTACGTGCTTTCCGAGGCACGGGGGTGTCTAACACCGCCAACTTCCTAACTCCGGGCTGCTATTGAGATTTCTTAACAGTAAAACCCAATAACATTTTTGTTGGTCCGACCCGGGATTCAAACTCGAGACCTCATGCACAGTAGTCGCATTAACTACCGCTGCGCCACGGAGGCAGTTGAATAGTATAGTAACAATACCGTACATACGTAGCACCTAAAAACCATACTCTCTGACTATCCCTTCTGGTTACAATCGTAAATATGCACGTGTATGTTAATTTTATTGGAGTTTTTTTTTTGCTCTTCAGTATGACCACACTCCATCTGATGGTAAGCAGTCGTGTAGTCTAAGAGCAGTGACCTCCACACCGCCCAAATTAATCAAACTTATTTGATAAACCCTCATTATCATTTTACTGCACCACAATTTATTTTGGGAATGCGTACTGCATTTTAATTCCATTTTTATCGATTTAATGTCTCATTATACTGACCAGAAAACATGTTACATTTTAATTTAAATGATAAATAAGACATCATATGAAGTCAAGGTTCCTTCTAAAATAAAACAACAATTTAGTTATTTTTGTTTAATAGATAATTTATTTTAAAAATCCTCGCCTAAAAGAGCTTTGCCAGATTTTTTTTTCATGCGTTTCATTTCACCCTTATCTTTGCAAATAAGGAAATAGTTTTAATATTGCCGTATTTTATAGCAACTAAATTAAGGTTCTGAAAACATAATTAACTGGTAATATCTGCTTGACTAGAGTTTAATATTAAATAAGAGTGGGAATATAAAACTAATCATAGATATTCAATTATCCGTAATAATAATCTTCTTTGATCATATCAGCGACTTTTTCACCAATCATAATTACAGCAGCATTAGTATTAGCTCCAGGAATCTTTGGCATAATACTAGCATCGGCTATCCTTAATTTCTGTACTCCATATACTCTTAGTCGGAAGTCTACTACAGTGCCCATAGGACACGAGCCAGCGTAATGATAACCTGATACCATCATACAAAGTGCGTAACATTTCCAATATTCGTGATCATATATATTTCCACATCCACAAACTTCTGGAACAATCATTTGCGCTCCTTCCCTTTTAAATAGATTGGTCTCATAGACTCTTGCAAAATCTTTTAAATATTTTGCATGATTATTTAAATCTCGATCATCTGAATAATAGCCAGTATATACCAGAGGCTTATCTTTAGGATCCAAACTTCGTAATAGAATTTTTCCTTGAGACGCCGGGTTGATAAGTACAACCAGGGTCAATAATATTTGTTTCCCAATGCTTCCATAATATAAGGCATCGCAAACTTCATCGATGTAAGAAAAGAAAAAGGAACAGAAGCCAAATATACTAGACGGGTCGCGTAACAACATGTTAATGGTTTGATAATCAGGGTAATCTTGAGTGGTATCTAAGGTAGAGTATCCCATGATTAAGGGGAACGGATAGGCTCTAGGATCAACCGGTTGTGGTGGAGTTGAATTACTTATTGCAGTATTCATTACAACAATTACATGATCTTGCAAAGTCTGTCCTACTGGCAGATCAGAAACTACTTCGATATCCATATCTTTTAAATGTTCTTTAGGACCAATACCCGAGAGCATCAGTAGTCGTGGAGTGTTTATAGCGCCAGCTGATACTATTACTTCTTTTTGTGCCATATAATGTACTTTAGTATTGTCACTTAATATAGCCTCAACTCCAATAGCATTACGATTATCATCAAAGATAATTTTAGATACTAAAGTATTTTTTAGCACGAAAAGATTAGGTCGATCCTTGATTGGTCGTAGAAATGAATAAGCAGTACTTTGTCGGACTCCATCAGCCATTGAAACCATACTCTCTGCATATCCTAAAGATTGATTACCATTCGTATCTTTTAGGATATTGTGACCAAGTTCTGCATATGCCTCCAAATATTTGTGGGATTCTTCGTCGTTTAATTTTGTTACTTTCATATATCCATCGGTACCATGAAAGGTACTTTCGATTGAATTTAGTATTACAGGATCTACTAGTTGTTCACTTTTAATAAAGTAAGGAAGAATATTCTTCCAATTCCAAGAACAATCTTCAGAAATTCGCGCCCACTCATCATACACCTTACCATGGCCTCTAGTATACGCCATATAGTTTAGAGAACTACTACCACCAAGCATTTTTCCTCTTGTCAATTCAGCACCATAGTTTTTGTGGAACTGTTGACTATAATGGTCGTTTTCTGTAGTAAATTGCCAGTCGACATCAGTGTTCTTTAAAAACGTTAACAAACCTGGAAACTGAAATTTTAAATAGTTTAGATAAAAAGTTTAAATAGTATATTTTTATCTTTTTTCGAAGATAAAATTCATAATCTATTGGTTATCTTATTTAGGAAACAAATATGGCGTATAGTTAGACAGATACCTATCGTTCTGTTTTTTCTATTTGGAAATATTTAGATTGAAAAACCAATATAGTTTGAAAACTGAATGATTTAATAATGAATTACGTGTTTTCCAAATAAGACAAATACATAAAGTTGATGGCAAAGTAAAGAAACTGTTGACGCAACAAGCATTTATTTTTAAAATGACTCCAGAAAATAAAATAAATGACTCACTACTGACTCCACAGGCGGATCTCCACCAGCTTCAATAAGTAAAACTGTGGCGCTCTTAATCTCAGTCAGTCTGTTCGCAATCACACTTCCTGCTGATCCTGCACCAACTATGATATAATCAAAGCTAGCTCCATCTAATTACAGAAAAATAAACAGTTCAAATATACACTTAGTCAGTCTGTATATATTCCCGGGAGCTGGACTATATAACAACCACATTTCATGAGCTGTGTTAAATCTATACTAATATTATAAAACTGAAGAGTTTGTTTGTTTGTTTGAACGCGCTAATCTCAGGAACTACTGGTTCGATTTGAAAAATTATTTTAGTGTTGGATAGCCTATTTATCGAGAAAGGCTATAGGGTATATAACATCACGCTACGATCCACGGGGGCGGCGCAGTAACGATAAACGCAGGTGAAACCGCGGGAACATCTAGTTCTATATAATAGAGGACGAGCCTAGGCGTCCAGGATGCGTTTGTCCAAATAGGGACTTATTTTAAAGAAATTGGAGAAATGTTTTTTTTGGAAATTAGATTACAAATGACTAGTACTGTCAATACCTTCTCCAGCTAAATTATTTACTTGTATATAACAAGAAGGTTCACGTAAGTAGTGCAATAGGTTTATTATCATAATATGAGCTATGGACAAGAGATGATTCATTAAACACTGTTTTATTTTTAACTTAACAAAAGCGAATAATCTTTCGCTCGCTCGAGAACATTACCTATTTCTGGATGAAATGTCCTATGCCCTTATGTCCTACTTTGTACCCTGTCGGCTTGAAAGCGTAATAAACAAACAAATTCGCATTTATAATATTATTTAGATAATAATAGCTGAAAGTATTTTTTTTAACAGCTTGAATTCTAATCCTAGGTCTCTTAACCTTCAATGCCTTATCCGTTAGGCTACCGCTACTTAGTAATAAAGCAAGAAATAAATAAATATGAAGAGAAGAAAAATTACCTTTGATGTCAGCTTGTGGAGGCCACAAACTTGCAGTCATTTGCAACATAGCCAGCACTTTAAATGCATCCTGTATCTTCTTAATACTGAGAACCGCTGTAGTAGAGTTCATTGTGTTTTTATGTTTTTCTAACTATTATTTTTTATTGTTAAACTAATTGATACAATTGTTTCGATCGCTGCACATTACATACGATAGCATCTAATTTTTATCACTGTATACTATTATAATATTTTGACCTTTGTTGATTGAATCTGAAACAAATAACAATCAATATAATGTCAGCGTTTCGACCGGTGAACGGCGAAATAAAACATGTGAGAAATAGTCACTGCAAAACGAAATCTTGACGACGATGTATCAAACCTTCCTTATTATTAATACTCGTATCCAGATAAAACAAGCACCACTTTTTACTTTACACCTCCAGCAATATCACTGTGAAAATCGCATTCAATTTCATGCAGTAGTTTTGCGTACAACAAACAAAAAAAAATCTAAATATAATGTCGGCCTCGATGGCGTAGTGGTCAGTGTAACCGACTGCCACGCCTGAGGTCGCGGGTTCGATTCTCGCACAAGTCAAAAATTTGTGTGCATGAATATGGATGTTTGTCTTGGTCTGGGTGTTTCTATGTATAATATGTATGTTTAACCATTGTCTAGTACCCATAGTACAAGCTCTGCTTAGTTTGGGCTAGATGGTGTTGCGTGTATGTAATATATATATTATATTATAATTATTATGACTTCTATAGCTTTATAAAAACCCCTCAGTCATTTTATCTTAAACTAGATGTGCCCGCGGTTTCACCCGCGTTTATCGTTACTGCGACGCCCCCGTGGATCGTAGCGTGATGTTATATAGCTTATAGCCTTCCTCGATAAATAGGCTATCCAACACTAAAAGAATTTTCAAATTGAACCAGTAGTTCCTGAGATTAGCGCATTCAAACAAACAAACAAACTCTTCAGCTTTATAATATTAGTATAGAAATCTTAAAAATCGCCTATGTATGTACGTACATCGACCACTTACTATTTTAATATATATTATGTATATTTAATTACTTACATTTTTATTTTATTACTTTGTTTAATGCACTACTAAAAACCAACTTCTGAATAAAAATTATGACTGAGCGAGCTATATTTAAACGATAACTATTTATACCTTACATACGGGTAATTGTTTTAACTTTGATAAAACAGGTTTTAAACACTTATACAGCATGTCGTAGATATTATTGTAATGTACCTAATTACTGCTTGTGAGTTCACTTGTGCAAATATCAAAAGAATGCACAACGGAGAAATAAGTAATGCTATTTCAAAACATGGTCTAGTGCCCAGTTCCATTTGAATTCTTTTTCTTTTTTTAAAATGGTTCTCCCACCCTAGATAGTATACCTGTTGCGAAGGACTTTAGAAACATTCAAACAACAGACACAAAGAAAACACATACTCGGAAGAACCATTTTATTTAAGAAAGACAACTCTCGCACCTTCAATAATTCCTGTGTTGCAAGGGACTTTAGAAACATCCAAACAACGGACACAAACAGCATCCAGACTCGAAACAACCATTTCTCGATCACACAAATTTTTATCCCATGTAGGATTCGAACCCACAACACTCAGCGCAGAGGCAGTAGCGAGGCGACCGCTTAAACAACTACGCCATCCGTGCAGTTAGCGTTTACGCGTGATTTACTACAAAATGGCTCGAACATGTTACGAAGGAACTGGGCTGTTGTTAAGAGTCTACTATATACAGGTTTGTCCGGTAATGGATAACTTTGAAATGTCTTATAGTAGAACGGATAGCAGCTCAGAAAAAAAAACATGTTAATGAAGTGCAATAGCTAGTCATACTTTTGACTGTCTATTTATTAGCATAATTAATGTTTAATAATAAAACAACAAAAAAGCGTTGTTCTGGATAGGAAAGGGGAGGGCGGGATAAGGTGGAATAACTCTTCAGAGCACTCCTCGTGGTATATTTTGTAGAAACATGCCAATGAGGCAATGTCCCTACGAAGTTGCAGAGGTTCCAGTGAACTCGGAATTCATTCATTTATGGTCGTAGTGTACAAGAAAGCTAAATGAGGTAATTAAAAAAAAATCATATCTCAGGTAGTAGTTAGGATAGATTTTTTTCATATTTTTTCTGAACTGCAATCAGCTCTACTATAAGACATTTCAAGGTTATCCATTAATTACCGGACATGGCGGACATCCTGTATACCTATCATCACCTATCATATTTAATTAATGTATCTGAAATTCTGAGTTGTAGCATGGTTTCTGGAAATGAGCCTCGAAACGTCAATATGCTTACATACCGGTTTTATTTATATAGTATAATATCGGCCCTGTAATTAACTGTCCCACTGCTGGGCACGGCGACGAAGCTCTCTTCTTAGTGTGAGAAGGGTTAGGCCATAGTCCACCATGCTGGCCCAGTGCGGGTTGGCAGACTTCACATATCTTTGAGAACATTATTAAGAACTATTAGACATGCAAGTCCTCAAGATGATTTCCTTCACCGTTAAAGCGAGCGATAATTTACTATTTAATACGCACGTAACATCGAAAAGTCAGAGATGCGCGTCTTGGGATCGAAGTCGAGACCTCGCGTCCAACAAAAATAAGTATAATAAAAAATAAATAAAAATAAAAATGTGTTTATTGCCACCAGGTAAATTCACATAGATTGCTCATATGACAAGACATAAAAATGTATTCAGTATGTTCGAATTATTGTTCCCAAACTAAGCTAAAGTTTGTTAATACTTTGTATATATAATGTAATTATTAAGCTCATTAAGTGGACTGTATGTTCTTTTAAGTTAATAAAGATCTTTAAACATAACTAAACTAAAGCTTGTATTTTGGGTAACAATGCTCCATCGTGGATCGCACATTTTATACAATTATGTATTTTATACAAATAGAGTGGACGTTGTCGCTGCACTTTGGTTCCTAAAATGGTAGTAAGGATTAAACAGTTCGGCCTCCCCAAGCACAGTCTAAAAATAAAATTCGTGTAAGCACTTTTGTGCATGATTGTTAAGTTATAATAAAATGTCACTGGTCCGAATCAACGATACTAAAAAGAGTCCTTCGCTGTTTCACACCACAGTGTGAATCGACGAAGGCAATCAAGACATTCGTCGATTCACACCATGGTCCCAAACAGCCAATTCAAAAAACGTCCTTGTGCGATTCACACCGTGGTGTCAATAACTCGTGGTATCAAACAACGAAGTACTCTTTGGCACTAGGTAAAACAAACAAAAAAGAAACAAAGTTAAGAGTAATTAATGTGTGAGTGTATATATGAGAGAAGGCGTGCGTGTGTTGGTGCGTTTGTTAGTGTGTCTTGGTGTATGCAATTATATAGTATAATATAGTATACAATTGCATACACCATTTATATAAATATAATATATTATTAAACATAATATATATATTTATCTAAAAAGTATATCTATTGTATTTTTGAAACACAGCTCCCATGCTTGTAATAATAGCTGTATCATAGTTTTGTAAACAACTAGGACTCAGAATAAGTATTTATGGACTCCATAGTTATATACATAATATCTCTATTGTATTTTTTTAACACTGCTCACATGCTGGCAATAATAGTTGTATCGTGAGTTTATAAACAACTTGGACTCAGAATAAGTATTTATGGCTTCCACAACATTTTTAACTATTTTAATTAAAAATATAATTAAGTGATTATTGTGGTGAACTGTTTATAAACTAAAACATTGATGTGTAACCGTCGGGTGTGCATGTTATCTATGTGATCATAAACAAACTTTGGACGAAATTCCGGTGTGAACAGTACGTAAGTTTTTCAAAATGTATAAAGTTAAAATAAAGCATTAACTATAAACTAGTGAATAACAGAGTTGTGATAGCAATAATGAACAAGTATCCTGGAATTTGTGATATAAATCAGTGCTTTGTAGCAGTGTTGTGAAACAACATAAAAATATAGTTTTTTTTCCTAATACTTGAATGACCGAGAGTTGAATTGACCAATCACCGCATTTCTTTGCTGGACAAATATAGACACCTAGTGACATCTATTGGACGCCGTCAAAACTGCCTGTCAATCGATCAACGATGTCTAAGATTGGAAGTGATACCAACATCGGCCACAAGAGGGCAATACTTGTTACATGTAATAAATGCAAACGTCGAGTCGATTTTAAAAACACAATTGTTTGCACCTTATGCAAAAACAATTTTGAATTTTCATGTGTTGGCAATCCAGACAAGACTAAAAAATGGCAATGCCAATCATGTGACAAACGAAATTCTGGTCAAGCTTTATTAACTACTGAGGTGAGCAATGTAACTTTGAGAAAGAAGCTACACAAAATATGCGATAATGTAGTTATATCGTCTAATAGTGCGCAAGAGGTCACACAACTGTCTATTTCAAGGAGCACAGAAACAGAAAAAGAAAACTCTGACATTTTCTATGACGATCTAACTACTGAAGGTACCTTACTATCAAAAAGTATGGATTACACAATGACGGAAGCTGTCACTATCCAAGACATGAGAGACATCATAGAACAACTACGAATGGACCTGGCCACTACACAAAACGAATTTGATAACATTATTCTAGACAATAACGACCTCCGTTCACAAGTGTCCAACCTTACCAAAGAAAATAACACATTAAAGGGTTTCTTATCCAAAACACCGCCAAAGGAAAGTAAATTTAGTAACAAAAAGAAAATTAAAGGTTCTCTACAATATTCAGATCTAAATATAATAGCCACACCGCCCAGGACATTCATCGAAAACAAGGTAGATGAACTTTCTGGCAGGAACATTTTAACCCTCGAGCAGAATCTTAAAGATCTGGAGCTACATCTGAAGTCAGCCAAGAATGAAATAGAGGACCTTAATCATCAAATTAGTACCCTCCAAAAGGCATTACAATCTCAAAAATATGAAAAATCTTCACTACTTCGTCATACTAGTAACATAGACTCAGAAATTGATCTTAGTGAGAGACCTAAATTGTGTATCCTGACTAACAGCTCATCCTGGGGTACGCTGGCAGCCGTTGATGCTACGTTTAGTAACCAGTTTGACTACATCCGCTATTTATCGCCAAATAGTAGTATTAAGTATCTACTTCAAAATATTGATAAAAAATTGCATGGATATAATATGAGGGACTATTGTATTGTTATGCTTGGGGAAAAAGATTTTAAGACCAAATGTAATTTTAATGAATTGGTAAAAACTATCAGGGAAGCATTACAGCATATTTCTCACACAAATATAATTCTATGTACTCCTATATACATATGTGGTTCTCCAATTTATAATTATAAAATAGAACTATTTAATAATCTACTGTATTCAGATTTACAAATTAATAATTATGCATACTTTTATGATTCCAATGTTGTTACTTCACTAGATATGTTTTCTTTTAAAACTGGAAAAATCAATAAAATGGGAATACAATACATTTACAAAAATATATTAGATAATATAAATATTGATTATAGTTACTGTGGTTACCTATTAATCACTCCTAGGAAAACTAATCCTGAAATAAAACCAAGTAAGTTTTTTCTCGTACCGAGCAGCCCACAAAAGAAAGAATAAAAGTAATAATAAAAAACGACCTAAAAAATTATTACTGTACTATCAAAATGTACGAGGTCTACGCACTAAAACTGTAAATTTTTATAATAATATTTCTTCAATATCAAGTGATCTTGTTATCCTTACTGAAACTTTTCTCAATGATTCTGTATATGACTCGGAACTGTTCCCTCCCGAGTATATTGTACTAAGAAAGGACCGTGTAGGTAATGTTGGATGGGGCGGAGTTCTCTTAGCTGTTAGGAATAGTTATACTGTTAAAAGAATTACGAACATAGATGGTTTAACTGATGATAAAGAATTGTTATTTACTATTTTAACGTCTAAAAATATTCAGTTGTTAGTTTGTGTTGCATATTTACCTCCCAACTACAATGACAAGCAATATCTTGATGTATTATCCTGTATAGAAAATGCCATTAGTACATATTCGGACTGTAAATCCTTGATCGTAGGTGATTTCAACTTGAAGTCTTGTAATAAATCAGTCCAGACACAGTTTCATGATTTCTTAAGCTACTGCAAGCTGCAGCAATGTAATGACGTTTTCAATAAATATGGATGCATCTTGGATCTGGTATTGACAAGTCTAGACCCCGGAAGTTGCACTGTATCATCTGAAGTGGAGCCATCGGTACCTATTGATGCTTATCACCCTCAGTTAGAGATTGTGCTGACACTACCTTCTAAAGTTGTAATTGACAAACCGCCTGGTCAGAACCTATGCACAGAGTGGAACTTTCGCAAAGCCGATTTCTGCGGCTTGTACACTGATATAAGAGACTTAGACTGGACGGACCTAATGCACCAACAGGACGTTAACATAGCTGTTGATACCTTGTATAATAAACTTAATACAGTTATAAGCAGACGAGTTCCCTATAAAAAAATAACTACCAATGATAAATATATATATCCAAAATGGTATACTACAGAAATCATAAATTACATAAAACTTAAACATTTCAATTTAAAAATGTTTAAAAGTCGTGGCCTAGAATTTAATAAAGAACTATTTAAATATTATAGAACCAAAGTAAAAGAACTTTTAAATATAGCATTTAGAAATTACATGATAAAAGTAGAAAATAATATAGCACTCGACCCTTCATATTTTTGGAAATACGTTAAAGACAAAAGAAAGAATAGGCAACAAAGTAAAGAATTTATATATAATAGCAGAACTATAGAAGGGCAAGAGGCTATTGATGCATTTGCCCAGTATTTCAGCTCAGTTTTTCAACCTGACACTCCGTTGTTAAATGCAGAGGCAGCAGAGCGCGATGCAATGTACACAAATGTCAGTACTAATACTATTAAAGCTTCAGATCTACGATGGGCGATAGGTCGTCTGAAGGCATCAGCAGCCTATGGCCCCGATAACATACCGGCTTTTTTAGTGAAAGACTGTATGTTAGTTTTAGAGGACCCGTTACTGCATCTCTACAATCTTTCACTTCAACAATGTCTCTACCCCAGTGCATGGAAAGTGTCCAGGGTAACTCCTGTACCTAAATGTGGTTCGTCTGCTGATATAACTAACTTCAGGCCTATTGCAATATTATCAGTATTTGCCAAGGTGTTTGAATCCATAATAAATAAATCCATTTATAAGCAAATAGGCAGACTGCTTAATAACTCTCAACATGGATTCCGGGTTGATCGCTCAACTTTGACGAATCATATACAGTTTGTGGACTACGTAAGCACGCGGGTTAAGTCGGGGTGTCAGGTTGACGCAGCGTATTTTGATTTTAAAAAGGCGTTTGATCTTGTTGATAACGATGTTCTTTTAGTGAAATTCGCAGAACTAGGATTCTCAACACCACTTTTAAAATTTATGGCAGATTATCTTAGGGACCGTAAGCAATTCGTCAAGCTTGGAGGTTATAGATCTCAAGAATATTACACACGCTCGGGTGTAAGTCAAGGTAGTACGCTCGGTCCAACTCAATTTTTAATTATGATTAACGATCTACCCCGTACTATCTCAACGGCAAAATGCTTAATGTTTGCTGATGATTTAAAACTTTACCATGCGGTGAGCGGGCCTGAAGACTGTGTAGCACTACAACGTGATATAAACGCAGTGGCTGAATGGGGTGTAAAAAACAAATTGACCTTTAACATCTCAAAATGTAAAACTATAACTTTTTCTCGGTCACGCATTCCAATCACAACGACATACCAGCTATCGGGTACTCCATTAGAGCGTGTCTCTGCAATTCGCAATCTAGGCTTAATCATGGATACTCATTTAAATTTTCATGAACATATAACTAAAACATGTAAGGAAGCGAGTAAAAGCCTAGGTTTCATTATTAGAACTTCTTACCACTTTAAAAATATTCAGGTGATAAAACTCCCCTACAATGCTTACGTGCGGAGTAAGTTAGAGTATAACGCCATAGTATGGAGTCCCCGAGAGACCTTGTATAAAATGTTAGTGGAAAGAATCCAACGCAAGTTCGCCAGATATTTGTACAAACGCCAGTATGGATATTACCCCTTTTTATACCCGTCAACATTTGTAACAGGCATGGTCGGGATAGATACTTTACAGTGCAGACGGGAACTCATGCATATCATTCATTATTACTTTTTGATAACTGACAAAATAGATAACCCAGAAGTTCGTGAGTCCATACATTTCTATGTACCGGACCACTACACGCGAGGTATTGGTAGGCGGCAGCACAATCTTCTCTCCTGTCCCCCAACGTGGCGCTCCCCACACGCAGATAACAGCCCCACTTCCAGAGCCATTAAATTAATAAATAGTTTTCTCAAGGCCAATCCAGAAGCAGATATATTCTTTGACAAACCTAGCATAATTTATAAAAACGTGTTCCTTTACTTAGATAAAATAATTAGATAATATATAGGTATGATACTCAATAGATATTATAATAGTAGCCTTTAATTTAAATATTGTAAGTTAATGTAGAACTGTTCTTTGTATGTTATAAGTAAATTTTAATTTAATTTTTTATTTTGTATATTTTGTATAGAAATAGTATAGATATAAGCGAATTGGATAACTCTGTAAGCTTATATTTTTATGAATAAATGAATATGAATTTTGTCCTGTGTGGGCTTCGATCAAATATACCATAGATGCACATTCTCATACAAAAACCGCGCCAATATGTGGCACTGACCAGTACTACTTACTTATAAGTGTCTGCATTTATTATGCAATCCAGGAAATAAACCGGAATAACCATTGAACGCCCACTGAGAAACATTTTGTAATAGTTTAGTTAAAACGCGTCAATGTAAAGCGTCCTAAGTGTGTTACTCGCAATACGCAAGCGTACTAAGTATATGGTACGGTCTCTACCGTAGTAGTGGTGTCGATTCGCACTCGCTTACGGGCAGCGCACGCAAGAGTGAGTGGGACAGGTGCATAATATAGCGCATACGACTGATTTATGCACAGTTTTGTTGGGGCCGTTTTTCGAGCGACGATCGTGCATCTATGGTATATTTGATCGATGCGTGTGGGGATTGAACCCACAACATGCGACGCAGGGACAGAGGTGAGGCGACCACTTGGAGCATAGCACAAAATAAAATATTTATTACCAGCAATTCTGAAGACGGCCTCGATGGCCTAGTGGTTAGTGTAACCGACTGCCACACCTGAGGTCACGGGTTCCATTTCCGCACAAGTCAAACATTTGTGTGCATGAACATGGATGTTTGTCTTGGTCTGGGTGTTTCTATGTAAAAATGTATGTATTTACAAAAAAATTGTGTATATGTATATTTATCCATTGTCTAGTACCCATAGTACAAGCTTTGCTTAGTTTGGGCTAGATGGTGTTGTGTGTATGTGATAGAATATTATATTACACATATTATATTAATTTGTTCAACAAACTAGTATTGTTGTACCCCTTCAGCTAGGCTAATATGCTCATGATGGCATGCATGGCTGAGATTCAAACTCACGACCTCTCGATTGCAAGGCCTTATGCTATCGCTACCGCCTTTATAATTTGTTATTATGGAATCATCCTGTTTCTGTTACAACGTGAATTTCCGTTCCATTCAGAAGGACATAATATTATCCTTATCCTTACTTCCTTATTAATATTATAAATTCGAAAGTAACTCTGTCTGTCTATCTGTCTGTCTGTTACCTTTCACGGCTAAGCCACTCAACCGATTTAGATGAAATTTTGCACAGATACAGTTTAAAACATGGCGAAGGACATAGAGTACTTTTTATTGATGTAGGTACCACGCGGGCAGAGCCACGCGCAAAAGCTTGTTGTTTATAATTAGTGTTTTTCCCTTCCGTTAAATGTAGGTAGTTTTGTGGCTGTGATCTTGCTTTTGTAAAGTCAAGGAAAGGGTATCGTTCTAAAGTACACAATCATCCAAATAACGGATACGATGATCTCTTCTTCTCTGTCATCGCACTCTTGGCAGAGTGGTCGTGGTCGTCATGACAGGGACAAGCTTCACAATTCGCGGCCATTCCTCTCGTACTATTGCTTGCCTCGTGCATTCATGGAGTGGACCATTTAGTGCAGTTTTGACTTAGTCGGTCCAGCGCATTGGTGATCTACCGCGCGCCCTCGTGCCCTCAATTGATATGTACAATGAACTGCTAGGCCTAAAACATTGTTTTGTATATCACACTAATTTTTTCATGTTAACACAAGCATTTTAACTTAGTTGGCGGAATTTACAAGTAAACTAGTCATTTTAAAACCAAACTATCTGTTTTGATCCCGAGACACGCATCTCTATTTTTTCGAAGGTAAGGAAACCTGTATGTCTGTTCTCCATAATGTTCTCTAAGATATTTTAAGTCTGCCAAACCGCACTGGGCTAGTCTGGTTGACTATTGCCTGAACCTTCTCACACTGAGAAGCCCGTGCCTAGAAGTGGGACAGTTTAATATAGGGCTAATATTATATATCAAGCGATTCGTGTCTAGTAAGCAGCTATTGTGTTGTCTACTCTGTAGTAGATTTTATTTCAAACAAAACTCGCAATGTTCCACTGTATAAAATACTTGAATAATCAAACCAACCGCCAAATATAACCAATCCTGCCAAAAGAGGTAGAGTCAAGGTGAATTACTTTATTCAAACCGACACTCCGGTGTAAGCAAAAAGCTGAAAGTTTTAGCGCGTGACATTCTGTTTTCCTTCAATAACCTTTCGGTACGTGAGTGGAATCTTCACATCTTAATATGGTTCCTGTTCATTCGGATTAACGTCATAACGGCTTACGATTATTGCTGTCTTTGGGATTTTTTGTAATAGGATTGCTTTTGTTTTGTCTTAGCGTGCCTTTAATTAAGACTAGCTTTTGCTCGCGTTAAAGTAGGATATGTTTGTAACAGTACTTTTCAAATGAAATCTATTTTGTGTTATTTGCTGATAATATAGCTTTGAAATGGTGAAAGAGTTTTTAAAATGGGTTGTGTAGTTTTTGTGTTATAAACAAAAAATGAAATCGTTCCTCTTTATAATATTAGTATAGAGTAGCAGTGGTACACCGGCGGCCAGATACGATAGGTTTAATTGTATCTGACATTCCAATAGTTGACTGTTTAAATGTTTGTTCATTGTGCCTGTGCTGCTAAAATAGGACATTATAATAAAGTGATGGTTGATCTAATGCATTTTATGTTTTGAAATGAATTTTATCGTTTTGTTTATTTTTTATAAAACACTATTATTACATAATTTTGAAACGTAAAACTACTATTTTTAAACACTTTTACTAGTTACTGTTTACTTCTATTTAAGCTATTTAAATTATAAATTCTATTTAGATTTAATTTTACACTTTCCCCGGCGTTACGGTTGCTTTTCAGCAGCACACGGCTGCTGAAAAGCAACAATTTAAAATTATGTTATAATGGAGTACTACAAAGAAACCGTCGCATAAAGGACCATTTCGCCATCAAGGCAGTCAGAACAGATACGTGTATGAACAACGATATAGCTCACGCAAGAAGCTTGTTTATACAAATTACTTACATAGTAAACAAACACTGTTAATCCACGTTAAAATATCAGAATCCAAATTAACGCACGAAAAAATGTACGTAAATAAATTGTCATCTCCGACTCTGTTCTTTTCAATAATTTTATTTACGGGTTAAGTGTTATTAGAAAGCATTTCGAATTTCTGTAGACTTTATTATTTCTTTAACAATAGAGGTACGGTGTACAAAAGACGAAAAGAAAACCGTTGAAATCCTGGGACTGCCTTCTTTTATAACAAAAGGTAAACAAAGGAAAATAAAGGTAAAGATTGAGAGTTGTTAGAATATACCTATCGTTTGATAAAATAGTTTTATATGCTATGGCTCTTCTTGTTCTTATCCGAATCAAATATTCTATCATGTATCAAAAAGTGGGGTCATGAAAAATATAGTCTAAAAAAACCACTGAAACCAGTGATCCTTTTTAGGGTTCCGTACCCAAAGTGTAAAACGGGACCCTATCACTAAGACGCCGCTGTCCGTCCGTCTGTCCGTCAGTCACCAGGCTGTATCTCATGAACCGTGATAGTTAGACAGTTGAAATTTTCACAGATGACGTATTTCTATTCCTGCTATAACAAAAAATACTAAAAAACAGAATAAAATAAATATTTAAGGGGGCTCCCATACAACAAACGTGGTATTTTTTGCTTGTTTTTGCTTGATATTGATAACGGCAACAGGTATATGCTTGAAATATTCACAGAATATTTAGTTATACATTCAATTTGAAAATAAATAATTAAATTAAAATAAAACAAATATTTAAAGGGGGCTCCCATATAACAGACATGATTTTTTTCCGTTTTTATAGATAATGGTAAACCGAAAGTCCGACTCGCACTTGGCCGGTTTTTTATATGTACGTAACTACATAGACTCAAACCATTAATCGTCAAAAGAGTAGGCAGGGGTATACTAAATATATATTTTCCCATATTATAGATCTCTGGCTATCTCTCGTGGTAATAGGCGTGAATCTATGTATATGCATTTCAGCAGCTATGGTTTTAGCTACCACGTGAGCTAGCTTGTGGCGCACTTCAGACTCTTATTAGATTTTCTGTTGGGAATATTTCCTAAATCAAACATCTAACGGCATTGAAACAAACCTGGGACATCATGATCGCACTCAAATAAGCAACGGGATGAGGCAGTCAAGTGAAAATATACAGTTGTAATCGGCCTCGATGGCGTAGTGGTTAGTGTAACAGACTGCCACGCCTGAGGTCGCGGGTTCGATTCCCCCACAAGTCCAACATTTTTGTGCATGAACATGGATGTTTGTCTTGGTCTGGGTGTTTCTATGTATAGTATGTATGTATTTACAAAAAAAGTATATATGTATATCCATTGTCTAGTACCCGTAGTACAAGCTCTGCTTAGTTTGGGCTAGATGGTGTTGTGTGTATGTGATATAATAATAATATATATTGATTATATTATCAATACTTTGGCGTTGATAAGTGTTACTATGTAACAGAAATGAACAAAGTAATCACAATTTTGATATTTCTTCCCCAAGAATAATAATTTAAAAAATAAGCTCATAAAATCCATTTAGATTTCAATGTCCAGTACATTACTAAGATATTTTTTTCCCTAATATCTATGTTATTAAAGTACTTAAGCCGGAATTTAACGCGTTGTTTATTTTACAAACACAACTATTACATACCTTTGAAACTATTCAACTACTATTGTTAAACTTTACTACTATTTTAATATATTATTTAAATTATTAAACTATTTAAATTTACAGTTTCCCCAACGTTTCGTTCCGTTTCAGCAGCCATGATCACGAGGTTTATATCCGTGTATAAACATTCAACAGTATAAGCAAGACTGACAGTTCAATAATCCGACAAAAATTGAACGCAATAAAATCTGAGAGATACATGGTTTTCATTATTCATGGTTTGCTTTTGACTGGTGTTTTCCTGTCGCAAAATGTGGACTTTGAGAAATTCCTATGAGAATATTCGTCCAATACGTATAGCCCCTTGGCAAGATGATCTATAATGGATAGATACGACAATCATCATGATTACTTGATAACGTAATGTCTTTTTGCCTTTGTTGTCAAAAGTCAGTGACGCACGGAATGGTAAGTGCAAATTGCTGATTAAAAACTTTGACTACATAACAACTGAAGCTTAACCCTGTACCCATAAAGTGCTCTAGTCAAACCTTTTCAATCACATAGGACAAAAAAATGTGTGATCAACAAGTAGGTGACCATTTTGTTTATTATTTGACTGTTTTTTCCAGATTTCTCGCGATACAGGCATTAGTGCTAGTGAAAGAAAGAAAGAAAGAAAACATATTTTTATTTCTAAAAAACACAAAAGCTTTCACAATATTTTATATGTAAATATGTACATTTTTTAAGAGAATACATACATATTAATTAATACAAGTGACGGTCCTGCGCCACCAATGCCACGTTTCAACTGTGACACCAGTATATTAATAATCTTTGGTGCCACCTGCTTACGCTACGAGATTGCCATGAAGGTATAGATTTGGTTTAATAAAATAATATAAAAGTAGGAAAAGGAAGTAGTTCTAAGTTAAAGAAACGGGAAATACAATTTTCGCTTAAGATTCTCGAAGCACCTTCATTCTATAGTCAAGGTTTGTCAAGTTCGAAAAGTGCTTCGGCTGCTTCTTATATTCTAATAAAATTTTCTTGTAGTATTTCAAGACGACCAAGACTGAATAATCATTTGAGCTGTTTTTCACAAACTTCAAACACAGCAAACTTTTCTCATTTAGCAGATATTCATTTGTCATAAAGTATACATCATAAAAAGCAATGAAAAACCTGTAGTCATTTGCGAAGTTATTTTTATGTAAAATATACCTCCAGAATAGTTTTACGTGAAACTTGTAAAAGATGTAGGTGGCGCTCTTTATGCACAGTTTGTTAATATCAGATTTTTGGTTGCTTATAGTGTGAATATTTGTCCGTGATACTTACTAATTGAAAAAAAGGCTAAAGACCAATACTTTAGAAAAATAAAAGCGAACGAAAGAGGAATGAATAAAGAGAGACTGAGAAATAAAGATAGAGAAACTCAGAGAGCTAAAGATATAGAAAAAATCAGAGAGAAACAGAAAAACAAATAAAATCGATCTCTTTTATCACAACTAAATTTTTTATTTTTTGTTGTCTAGATTTTACCCATGGCGTCGCTACCGTAAATAGTACATTTTTTTCTATATGAAAGATAACAAGTAAGGTGAAATTTCATGATGATTTGTTGAAAGTCGTCGTGAAAGCGTAGCAAACAAACAAAATTACATTCGCATTTATTAATTATTATTAGTTTACATATTTCCGAGACTAAAAATTTGCGTTTGGCTTGACGATGCATTATTCTGTATCATAAGTCTCTAAAATATTGACAAACAAAAAAATAAATACAATAAAAACAAACCTCCCACCACGAAAGCCGAACTTCACACCTCATCTTAAATTATTTATTTGCACGAGCAAAACGAGTTTTAAATTCAATGTTTATTTATGGCTAAACAGAAACAAACTTTTTATATACGTATTGTTTTTTTACTTTATTTGCGATGCAGTGTGGTTGATTTAATGAAAAATATTGTATCGTCAAACATTGGACGACGATGTTCAAAAATAAAAAATAACAAATATCTGTAGTGTTTTATAGAATATTGTAAATAAACAGTTCCCAGAAAAATAATTTTCCTTATTAAATCTCCTGAAAATGGAGAAATAGTTATGCACATTTTTAAACTGTATACATTAAGGCCCCGTTCATATATCAAGAAACTAGTCGACTGACGTAGCATTAATATGTGCCACTGCTGTGCATGAGGTCTCTCGGCTTCGATTACCGGATACAGTAAAGAATATTGGGTATTTTTGTCTACAAATTCTGAGCTTCCTACTTGGCAGTCTTAAACTGCTCGGGAAATGGCAATTAGATCGATCTCTTACGTGGAACAGAAAACCATAGCTGGCAAAATGAAGATGAAAATCCTGTCGGCCTCTTCGGAGAAATCTCAAAACTATGTGCGCATGTATATATACAACGAGCAAGTTAGACTGTAAATGGAACGCCTAACATCATACCTTAAGTATTTTTAAATAGTTCGAGATGAAAGGCACTCATGGACGGTGCAATGTTCGTAGTACAGTTTTGTAATAGAGGCGCTCATAGCCAGTTGCACTCACTGATTGGTAAACGATTAGCGAGGTTAAACAACGTTGGGTGCGGTCAGTCTGTAGATGAGTGACCGCTTAGTGGTATTTCATCTGAGCGTCTCCGTGCTTCGGAGGGCACGTAAAATGTCGGTCCCGGTTGTTGTCAAATTGACAGCAGTCGTTAAGCCATGTCAGAGGCCTACGGGCAGCTTGAACAACTCTTGACAACAGGTTGGCCACTAACCACACGAAAAAGAAGAAAATAAGAAGTTTTGTAATATATAAATCTAGTGATTGCATTTAGATGTGAACTGACTTGTTTTACTCAATGTGAAATAATATGAATCAATGATTTTGATTAACTATATTAAAATTAAATTTCAATTGATAAATACAAATAAATCATCACAATTAATTAATCTAAACTTTACAGATACGCACATGAAAGCATGCACTTTTGACTCCTTTATGAAGTCGATTAATAACGCAACGTGACACTGTCCGACGATTTAAAAGTGTTGCTATGAGTTATTCGGCAGTGCTTTCATAAAATCTTTGTATTTTGTTAACCCGGCTGTAACAGAACCACTTAAAATACAATATACATATACTATGATGCCTGTGAATGACCAAAGACGTTATATTATACCATACTTTAGCTTAGATATCTAACATAAACGTTTTGCCGAAACTTTAGACTCTCTATAGGAAGTCTTCCAAACGGCACTTAGCCTGCGTGATAGACAAGTAATCAGCAGTGGGACATCTTATTAAACGGCATGATATTATTAATTTCTTTTATTTTGTTGAAAGTAAATACCAATAACGCAACGCAACAATTTTGAATTTTGGACGAGAAATATGCCATTCAAAATACGTACACCCTTCTAACCTCAAGGAAACAGGCGTAAATTTTTGTGTAAGCATGTTGTACTTCGAGTAAATAAAAGCCTCTTTAGCGTCACTTTAAATAACTGCCGAAGAAGCAACACCGAATCGTTACCAATAAAAGTGATCATTGTTTGTACAGCTAAACCGATAGATAAGTACGAGATATGCTTAATATGTCAATTTCTATGCCTATTGTGCCATTTGACTTAATTAAGGCCGTCTAGAAGGCAATTTGCGCGACAATTCGAGACGTGATTTCTAATAGAATAGATATTACATAAACTGGTATCGTGTCAGTTTCTCGTTAAGTTTCGAGATAAGCAATTTTAATGTCCTATCGTGTTATCCTGGTATGTTAATATTATGTTTTGTTACGTGTCACTTGAATACCAAAAAGATTGACTATGAAGCGTGTAATAGTATAATGACTTAAGTATCGGATTCTGAAAATAGACATATATACGATCTCACGCTTTATTCTATATTGACTGTACGGATTATTCTTGACTGCACGGATGGCGTAGTGGTTTAAGCGATCGCCTCGAGCAGCGATAGCTCAGTGGGGAGACCAACAGACTGCAATGCACAGGGTCTCGGGTTCGAACCCACGTCGCGCACCTCTGACTTTCGGAAGTTATATGACTTTTCGAAATTATGTGCGTATTGATTGACAATTATCGCCTGCTCCGTGCCTCGGAGAGCACGTTAAGCCGTTGGTCCCGACTGCCATGAACGTCTATGACAGTCCTTATTGGCAGAGTGTCGACACAAAAAATCCCACTGGGTCCAAGTGTCGCCGGTCTGCACTGACTGGCCTCCACATCAGATAAGATAAGATAAGAAGCGATCGCCTCGCCACTGCCACTGCGGTAAGTGTTATGGGTTCAATCTCCACACGGGACAAAACTTTGCGTGATCCACAAATAGTTGTTTCGAGTGTTCTTTGTGTCCGTTGTTTGTATTTTTGTAAAGTCTCCCGCGATACAGAAATTATTCCATGATCGGAGACTTTTAGAAAAAATTTACAGAAAATTTTGCGTGTAATATCGTCATAATTTACTCAAGTTATGCGGTAAGACCAATAACTTAAGTATCGGTATCTTATAAAAGGCTATGATATGATTTGCCCGCTTTGGTCTATTGCCAGAAACCAATGCCGATACAGATATCGTCTTAAAACGGGGATTATGCTTAAAGTTCATAAACTTGACGTAGGAGAAAGCACTGCTTTAGGTAAAGTGTTAGTTGTTGTTCCAAAGTAAGCAAAACCGAAATACTATAACAGAAGATTTGGCCAATTTTGATATTAAAATCAAAATTTTCAATTAGAGAACAACATGAGGAAACCTGTAGGTATGTCGCAGAGTCTTACATCATTATTATTTTATTTTATTGTCCTCGAACATGTGTGACGTCTCCTCACCCACACTGGGCCAGCGTGGTGGACAATGGCTTGACTTTTCTCATACTGAGAAGAGGCCTGTGCCCTGCAGTAGGATAGTTAAGCAGGGCTGATATTATTATTATTATTATAAGGTCTTACTTACATATTATAATTATAAATTTGAATTTAACAATTCAAATTCCGATTGTACTCTGCTTGTAATAATATAATTCAATCATGATTCGAAAGACACGTGGTGCCATCTATTATCATAAGAACGTTATTGTTGTTTACCTCGGGAACAGTAATTTTTTCGGGATGAAAGGTAGCCTATGTACGTTTCTGTATACCTGACAACGTATATGCAAAATTTCAGAATGATCGGTTCAGTGGTTTAGGCTTGAAAAGGTAACAAACAAACAAATAAACTCATTTTCGTTTTTATAATATTAGTTAGGATGAATATCGTCGTAAGTTTTCACGTATGTTTTTTTAACTGTATGTTATATAAGCATTATAATGAAGTAATTATGTCAACGTAGATACTTAAAAATTATAGTTATATTGTATTATTTAAAAACACAGTAATTATGCTAGTACCAACAATTGTAAACTAAAAAAATATATGATCCATTTGTATTACAAAAATTGTTCTATCTTGGAATTGTTACTTATATTCGCACGATCTGCCATTTGCAATGACGTCACAAGTCATGAATTATTTGCAAACACGTAAAAGAGATACGTTAGGCCGACGTGCTCACGCCAGTTTCTCAGTACTACGTGTATCGCTACATAAGTAACTAGGAAGCTTATTTCTCGCGAAATAAAATGGTTATGCTTGCCAACAGAGAACTAATTTTTTTAATAATACTGTTCAGAATAGCCTTTCGCTGTTTGAGCCGCAGCAACACACCGGCGCGTGACCAGACACAATAGCTGTTCAGTGATGTCAGGCATTCTAACAATTGGCAGGCTAATAAATATCAAAATCAAATGTAAGCTGAAATGGTCATACATATGTTCGAAATAATAATACCCCATACGGGACAAAAAATTGGTATAGTCCACAAATGTTTGTTCCAAGTCCAGACTTGGAACAACACAAATGGTTGTTCCAAGTCCAGACTTGGAACAACACAAATGGTTGTTCCAAGGGTAGACCACCATTTGTGGATTACACCAATTGAACATGTAGAAGTTCTCAATATTCGTAGTCCCCCGTGACATAGGATTTACTAATAGTGCGTACATAGCCTCAAAGAAAACATTACACATTGTTTAATTTTGTAATAAAAATATAACGCATACACAATTTACTGCTAATATTTTTGTCGATGGAAACATAAATACCGATACCGAATAAATTGCCAATTTTCGTAAAAATATCTCGTAGCTACGTTTTTATAGGGACACATCAATAAAAAATATTTTGTAATTTGATGACGGCCATGTTCACATTTGTTCATACACTTCATCAGAAGGTAAATCTTGCTGGTAAACAGCAGATGGAGAAAAATATTATGAGAATCAAATGTAATTCGACGTTTCTCAAAATTTGTCTCAAAATAATAAAAATGCACATCACGTCCTTTTTTGATTGAAATAGACAACTTCCAGGAGTTATCTTTTAGGAAGAATTGTCATCTGGTACGTTACAAATATACAACAACACAACACAACGAACAACCAGAATCGGTACATCTATTTTCGGAGCCCAATATTTTTTGTTCCGTATGAGGATACACTCGCAGCAATAGTAGTGACGAAGTGACTGCTTAAACTAATACGCCAGTCGTGCTGTCAATCGTTACTGGACCTGGGAATACAATCCACTACTGCTGCTATACCACCGAGGACGAGGATAAAACTAGTATCTTCATATGTTAGTCTTGCACTATCAACTTCATACATTCAGAATTTACGATCGTATCTTTACAACATAATACCCTAACTAGACACAAGGGTGTTACTAAAGCGAAACGGAAGATATAAAAAATATTTTATATTCATGTTTCGTAACATACCCTGTGGGGTGTGAAAAACCAACACTCGAAATCTGTTACGATACTTTGGGTTTTACGATGGTCATAAAGTGATATTTTTGAACCACCATCTAAGTCTTATGATCGCCATCCCCGATCGTCGAAACGGAACGTTACGAAGATACATTTTGTTTGACTGATTCTCGATTCTATTTGTAGAGCCTTTGTGGCACAGGTGTATAAGGTTGCAGTTTCCATTCTAAGGTCGAGTAAAAGAGCTATTGGGATTTTCTGTCAAGAAATTTTCAGTAGTAACTCGAAGTCTGGAACTGTGTCCGGCGTAACTAAGTCGCCCTCCATTACGTTAGACCTAATACTATAGCTAGCATTTTGCTAGTGAGTATAATACAGCTTTGTCTACCTCTTTCGGAATTTATAGATGTGAGACGTGTGAGAAAATATGTATGTATTTCTAGAAACCATTAAAATTACTTAAAAAAGTAGATTGGAAAATAATTATTTGATAGACCTAGAAGCAATTAGTATAAAGCCAGTTTTATCAAAGTTGCATTAGCTATTATGTCACACAGACATATAGAAGACACATTCTACGCCGCTAACGAAATTTTCCTTACAAAAACCTAATATCTGAAAATTAAGCACTTACGATCATAGTGTAAGCAAAAATGTATACCACGGTTGGATAGCATAAGAGGCATTAAGCTAACGACTAATGAGGAGACAGGCCATCTTACAAGTTTATAAAAACTTCACTGAAAGCATTGATGACGCATTGGTTAAGTAATTGCGGCACGTCAAGTGTTATGATTTTGATCCTCACACGACACAAATAATATAGAGCCAAAATAGTTGTTATGAGTCTGGCGTATAATGTCCATTGTTTCAATGATTTTAAAAATGTTATGCCACTCTGAGATTATTCATAGTGAATAATGTTTTATTTTTAAATTCTGCAACCAGCCACTTATTTAATTCGTATCACAAATTAACACGATCAAGCATAAGTTGCTTACACAAGCTGCCTGGTTTAGCAATGGCATCGCTTCATTTCTGACGTAGAAGAATCTTCATCCAACCATTTAGCAAGTAGCCTGTTCTAGCAATTAACCCCAAAGGGTAAGACACATATTGCAGTTATAAAATACATTGAAGCACCATTTCCGTCAGCACAACAGTCTTAATTGCTTAACTACCTCTATAAATAAACACGCTTCATTCCCGAGAAGGGCCACGACGCCGGATCCGTTTAATTTTATCACTTCCCAGGACTACATCGCATATCTGTCGATAAATACAGGTTGAATAAAATTTCAGGTTGAAAAAAACCATATATTACGTTGCCTACATTTGCAACTGAATAGTTAATTGACTAAATAGGCTTTTACACTAGAAATATGTTTACTATGTATGTTAGTGTAATATTTTCATATATAGCCCGGCCATTACTAACGTTAGCCATGTCAAATATAATTGCCTGGCCATAAGCAATATTATCGTATATTGCACAGTATGAGTGTTATTTCTGGCAACGTTGCTAATAGTGACTGGCTATTAATATAGTGATATTGCAGACATAATATTATGTACGTTGCAATAAAAAATATGCAAAATTGAAACGAAAATATATTTTATTTTGGTAAAAATTTAATTAAGAGTCTTGACCTCTCTGAATATGAAAGCTATGTCATGTGGGATTTCTACCCAGTAAAACAACCCGGTGGTCACCAAAGTACCTAAACGGGAAGCCACAGGATATCCAAAAGGAACGAATACCGGAATCCCCGCCGTGATATGCCTTTCGGCCGTTCCTGGAAGAGCTTACGGTGCGCTAATGGCCAGAACGTTGACTCTGATCGCCCGCGATTCCAAGAATCCTTTTAAGGCAAGGATTACCTTAGTGCTGTTTTTAGCCTGACACTACTGTGTTAAAACCACAAGATGAAAAACGTTAAATTTGCCCATAATTTCCTTTCTTACATAATGTAGGCAATATTTCAAACGGTTCTATTAAGTAATAATAATAATAATTTATTTAGCATAAAGCTATTTTACAATAGTTCACATTATACAGTTCCATTCATTACAGGTTTTTATAAATAGTTATGATTAGCAATTACCATAACTACCCGCACTAGGCCGAGCCTGCCCCGCGGGCAGTTCACAATTATTATGAAAGTTAACAATTTATTTTTGAATTTGCTATTAAATACTGAAGTAATGAACGAGCGGACGGTATAGGTATATATTAAATAATTAACTATATGTATTTATCTATCAATATTATTACAATTATCAAAAATAAGTTATGGTATGTGTTTTTTAAATTCTAGGTAAGAAGACAAAAAAAAAAAAACAAACATAATATTAAAGTAAACAACTGTAACTTGTAACTACGAGTATATGACAGTACTTAAAATTTATTTTGAACAGGTTAAGATAATATATAGTAGAATAGTATTTATTTTTATATCAGGTGGACATTTATTTTATATAAATGCAGACAGAGCGCGGAAGCTACTTTTATATATAAGATGTGGAAATTTATTAATAATGATGTTGCTTACACTAATATCTCAATTGTGAAAGTTTGTGAGGCTGTTTGGAGGTTTGATGATCTTTGTGAGTTACAAAGATCATCAAACCTCCATATCACACGTGAACCGTAAACCGTATAACGCATTTGGATAAATCTTGGAAAACAGAGAGACCATACACAACATATACATGCATATATACAGCGGGTAAAAGAAAGGTGTGGTCATAATTAAGTGCCACATGATATAGACCTGTAGACATTATTTTCATTAAGATAAATAGTATTTTCTTTTCGTCGACATGTCAGTATCAAACGTTCTAGTCGATTCTTAAACAACACTAAAAACTGACCCGGTTGATCTTTGTGAACATTAAAATCACCAGGTGCAATTATGATTATTTTTTGTGTTCTGGATAGGTCATGTACGTTATTTATAGAATATATAAGCCTAAAATATGATCACACCTTTCTATTACACGCTGTATATGATGTACATATTATGTGTGCTTAAGAAAATTTCACGACACAAAACTCTCCCTGTATAATCTGCAACAGTATTTCTTCACCAGAAAGCTATTTTGATTCTGTGCAAATATCAAAGTGGTGGAAATGATATCATCACTCGGATGCAGAAGCTAACGACTCGCCCAGACGCTTTAGTCGAATCTGTTTTGAATATTTTGATGCCTAGACTTTTAAATGGAAATGTTGCTACTAATATCTGTACTATTCGCTTGGTTGTTCCGCTGAAATACTTTGCAGTCTGTTGTACAAACTATCGGAGTGTTATAAACCGTATTGTTTATAACTAAACGCTGCTATAAAGAATCTAGAGTTGTGCTTTTGTTGTTTATTGTTAGTCCAGGCCACAAGTTTGTGGTTTTGTTTGCGGCCAATCGTGAGGTCGGATTCGATTTCCAATATGGATAAAATTTTATTGGATTTTTCTGACAGGTAGTTCGCAATAACAGAAATCTGGACATTTGGTCGGTTTACTGCTTATTATGTAGAATTGGTAAACATACATATTATTATATACATACATAGATTCACGCCTGTTTTCCAGAAGGGTAGGCAATTGATAAACATAGCTAGTGAAATGTGCTTTACTTACGTTTTTGAAGATAACGACTTATTTCGGTTGCAAATTACTAGTATTCTCACTAACCTCTCCGACTAAACCAAGATACTTGTGTTATGAGTAGTTTCATGTCGGTACTGCAAAAGTAGAGGTTTCAACCTACGACTATACGATTTCAAGTCCAATATCTTAGCCATCCACTCAAACTATGTATTTCTAATGCAGCTTTCCATTCTTTCGCGGACATACAGACGTGAATCTATGTATATCATTATCAACATCTGATAACCAACTACTGGACGAAGTTTTCTCCCAACCATAAAGCCTAAAACATTTTTTTAATTTAAGTAGATAACTCACTCACTAGGAATAATTTAATATATTTCATAATATTAAGAGCAGAGATAGCTCAGTGGGAAGACCAACAGACTGCAATGCAGAGGGTCTTGGGGTCGAACCCACGTCGCGCACCTCTGATTTTCGGAAGTTGTAGGACTTTTCGAAATTATGTGCGTATTGAATGACAATAATTATCTTCTGCTCCGTGCCTCGGAGAGTATGTTAAGCCGTCGGTCCCGGCTGCCATGAACATCTATGGCAGTCGTATTGGGAAGTCAGTGCCCTCTAATATCCTGACACTGGTTTAGCCTTAGGGTATCGTTAGCCTTCAGGTTGCGGAGGTCAGATGGCAGTCGCTCCGTGGAAAAACTGATATCCAGTCAAATCTGGTTAGACTAGAAAGCCGACCCCAAGTGACTTGGGAATAATAAAGGCTAGGGAGAAGACTAGGAATAATTTCTGTGTTGCGGGAATCTTTACAAACATTCAAACAACGGACACAAAGAACACCCAGACTCGGGGATAACTATTTGTGGATCACACAAATTTTTGTCCCAAAAAATCACAACACATGGCGCAGTAGTAGTGTTGAGGTGACCATTTAAACAATTACGCCATCCATTCAGTGCAATATGATATTATACTTAGAATTTGAATAAGTACCACTGTGAAGATTTTCACGCCATTCCAAAAATATTTATCCGGTTGGAGGTAGACAGTAAAATACCAAATAAACTACCAAAATTGCCTATCGAGGTCCAAAAAGACCCTCCAAAAACACCCACATCATTAAAGATCAAACATTATAAACGAGTGACAGTTCTACCGAAATACCTTTCGTATTACATAAATTCATAGCGATATCAACGATAGAATACGATTTACCTGAACCCCATAGATCGTGAAGGACTGATATTCCAACACCCGGTCATAACCGAAGGATTGTATAGGATTTGGCGTTTGAAATGGTTTAAGTTATTTGGGTAAAGGAATGTAGTGATATGGGCAGATATTGCTTGAGAATGTTCGATATAATATTATTGCAGGGAGTTGAAGATTTAGTGGTTCTATTTATTGAGTTGTTCCGCCTACAGTGCTTTGTATGTTACCTGTTAGCAAAGACTTCGATCTTTAGCGTGAAGTTAGATTAGAATTGAAATAATTTAGATAGCTTCCTTATACAGCGGAAAATTTGCAATTATTGGACGATAGGTATGGTTGCTACGCCGACGGCCGCTACGCTAATTAATTGTGAAATCCACAATTTATTGTTCTGAATCTGAATGTACCGCTTCGCTTCTTGGGATCCGAGACCTTTTGCATAGACATAGTAGTCACATTCGTTACGCTACGCGTTTAGTTCAATACATTTTCGTAATAATTTGGTATTCAAGGTTCTTATTTTGATAAACTTATTACACAGGAAACTTAAAGGATACACAAAATTTTCTTCACCATTGTGTTTCACGAAGCACATCGATCTTATCTTATCTTATCTTATGTGGGGGCCAGTCAGTTCAGACCGGCGACACTTCGACCCAGTGGGATCTTTTGTGTCGACACTCTCCCAATAATGACTGCCATAGATGTTTATGGCAGCCGGGACCAACGGCTTAACGTGCTTTCCGAGGCACGGAGCAGGCGATAATTGTCAATCAATACGCACATAATTTCGAAAAGTCATATAACTTCCGAAAGTCAGAGGTGCGCAACGTGGGTTTGAACCCGAGACCAGAGGGTGCATTGCAGTCTGTTGGTCTCCCCACTGAGCTATCGCTGCTCTCACATCGATCTTAAATTATTATTTGACTTACATGATCTTATTTTTGATATTACAGAATAATGTTATTACAAAGATAGAACAATACATAATTTTCAAATTGACTATCTTACACGGCCTCACGACATATTTAAACTACAAGGACTTCATACTTTAAATTATTCAGAAAGCTTCCTTATACGACATAAACATCCGCTAAGAAAGGACATTTTGAAACTCGACCCATAAAAGTAACGAATGGGGTGGCCTTTAGTCGGTAAGCATGTCAACGGAACTAAGAAATCAACTTAGGGTGGTTATATTACGCTTACACGGAATATTCCACAAGAAGGAAACCGCTAAGAACAGTTTGTTTGTTACGTATTAATTCTACACTGCATTATGAAGACATCTATAAGTAACTTTACTCTAAATTTGGTTTATTACAATATTATCCATATGATATTATATCTTTTGCCTGAACCAAGCAACTAACATAAATGGAATTTCAGTAAATTTAGTAAACTCACTAACTGAAAATCTTTGATTATTATAAGTGTTACTTTGTGACCTGAATGAATAAATGGTTTTTAACTTTAACTAGCATAATCGTCACGCACAGCAGTTGCGTTGTCAGTGATAGAGAAGCAGTATTTACACGTTAGACGTTAGTAGGCTTTGATTCTTGCAGAGATTTAATGAGCAGCAGCACGGAGTCTGGTGGCATTGGAGAGTTCAAGGCTCTCCTGTAATTGCGTGAGACTTAAACTATAGCCGCCAATATGTACACGTGATAACCAGATGCCTAACTTTTCGAGAATATAGGCGTGTCTTTAGACACATTTAAAATTTAACCATAATAACATACTATTACTTCTGAATTTGCCACAATAATACGTATTCAAAGCGAATATTGAGTGCCCTGAAACAAAAGACGAACATTTTCAAAAAGGCAATAAATATTCTAAAATACTACTCACCTCACTGCAGCTCAGTGGAATCTATAAATCTAAAAATAACTTATCGCTTAACCGAACCCAACGATGGAACAAAAGATCTTTATACAAATCGGAACTCAGGAAATATGAAAGGACCGAAATTTACGAATGCAGTTCAGAAATTCAGACAAATAATTCGGTTAGACGCCCCAACTGGTCGCATTTTGAAATATACCATCTATAAAGTATCCAAATATTATCTAAGTTATCTGAGAATAAAGGAGGATAGTGGAAATTATTTTATTGAACAAAAACTTGAGCAATTCCGTCCGCAAAGTTTCAGTGACTATTGATTCGAACAATCAGGGAGTTTGATTCGAAGATATAATTGCCGGGCTTTGGAAATGGATCTTGCTTCTTTTCCTTTAGAATCTTTTTAATTAATAAGCTTGTTTTTGCTTTACTATTAATATAAAATATTACGTCACATAACGCTGTCAAAGCAAATATAAAAAATAAATTGAAAGCTTCAAAGCTAGCTTTGAAATTGCAATTAAATTGCAATTTTCAACGTCAATGCTTTGTATCGTTAGTAGTGACTTGTTTTTAGTGCCTTATTTTGGCTGAGGGTATTGTACTCATCTTTCCAGCTTAATTAGGATCAGTTGAAAGTCAGGTTCATGAATCCTTAGAAAAACTGTCATCGTAACATCTCTCGGTTCGTTTAACATTTTAAGAATAGGTTACTAACATTAATACATACAGGGTGTCCGGTAATTAATGGATAACTTTGAAATGTCTTACAGTAGAACTGATGATCATCGATTTATTTAGACAATATTATTGTTTAAAGAAATCGATTAACGCCTGCAGTCATTACAGTGCCATGGGGCCCTTAATACCATGAATAATACGTGTATATTATTATATATGTATTATCACAATTTATTCAGTTAGATTTGGACATAATGAGTGGGTAGTTAGTCACGTGCAATAGAAAACAGTTGGTTGGAAACACAACGCCTATAGTAAAGTAAATTACTCACAAGTTCACAACTAATTATTTAATTATAAGTCGAGTAGAGATAGTACGAGAGAGTAGTCGAGAATCAAGTATTGTTTCGTAGGGTCTTAACACCGTAGATCCAACTCTGAATGGCCGTGATCACTACAAACATTAACTTCTTGACTCTGCAGAAACGCGTTAAGTTATAGTTATATAGAAATGTCACCACATGGCGTACTTGCAATTCGTTTTATCTCCAAACTACCCACCGGATACGTTATATACTGATAATAAAATTGACGCATCACTAGTTTTGTACATTACTAAAATAAATAGATTAAAGGTGTAAAGCTACACTACCTATTGGCCACGGCTTCGGCGCGTGAATCTCATGGAAACGCATACCAAGATAAAAAGCGTAGATACCGGACAGTAACTGTCTGTGTGCCAAATTACATCCAAATTCATGACTGAATAACATTATAATTCTTTACAAACTTTTTTAATATTAGAGGGATTGTTCAATAAATGGACGTGTCTTTGTAATCTTAGCTTGCAGTTGTGGTTTTAAAAAAACTTTCCAAAATATACTTCAGTAGTATTCAGAGAATATAGAAAAGTAAACAGAGTCAAATCCACTCACTTGAGCAAATAAATTTATTGCGACACTAATATACATCTTTCAAGATTCCGTCCCAAAAAAGCTATACCAAAATCCTTTAAGCCAACGAAACGCCATGCCTTGTACACAGCAAACTTCAATTTATTACAATGAATAATGCAAGCCCAAACGGTCCGGACCGGCCATCTTTCTATTCCTTATTATTTTAGGAGATTTCCGGGACAGCGATTTCCGACGGGGTCTTATACGGTACTTCAGGCTGAGTTGAGCCGATGTGCCGCAACCGTTCCGGTTATGTGAACTGATATATTTTAGTTATGGCTGTCTGAAGCGATACAGCGTTATAGATAGACGCTTGAGGGCTCATTGTGAAAAAACAATGCCTTGAAGATGCTCTCGGGATTAATAAAGACATGGAATATCGCGACAATGTTTTGAAAATTTGGAGATTGCTTTGAATAGAATTTTTTATTTGTATTTTTTTAAGAGTGACTTTTCGTATGTAGACTCGCCACTACACACCTATTGATCCCCAAAGGGGTAAGCAGAAGTATATTTGAACTAAACTTTTTCAGCTATTTGGTTTTAGGTTCCTCATTAGGGGAATCGTGCCTATTGCCATCTACCGGGATCATTGCCTATCACCATGCTGCTATTAAACATTTTCTAACAGAAAATTTAACTACACTTTTTCAGACCCGACAATTAAATTTGTTTGTTGTCCGGGTCGGATTCAAACATAAGCGCCAATGTACATATGTTGCAAAAACAGATAATCAAATGTGTATTGATTGTTTTGAGTAAACATCAACGTACTTTTTACGTATGAAAATTTATTAATTTGTTATTGTAACTGTTTCCATAATCCATTGAAGATGGAACCTAACAACACAGCAACACTAACGTGATACCTGGACAATAAAACTGTTTCTGAGAGATTCTTTGTAAAAGAATCAGGACTATCTAGAGCTTGTAAGAATACCTACCTTCTCCGTTGCTTTTCTTTCATCCGATTTTTAATTCCTCTTTCTAGAGCCAGTAACATGCTAGTGATACATCTGATATTGTTTACCACTAAATGATGATGATGTACAGCAATATTTCCTTTGACGTAGTAAAAAAAGTAACGATGAAAATGTAAATTTAGTAGACATATGTATTTGCTAAACCCCTACAAATAGATACGCGTAATGCTATGCAATATTCAACAAAATAAAAGAAACTTTGTTTGCAGAAGTATGCGGTTCTTCGGCTCCATCATTTAAACTGTCAAAGCATAATAAGATCGGATCGTATTTTTCATTTCCATTGTGCCACACTATAAAACATGAAAGTTGGATGTCCCATGTTGGATTTACATGATTTCCGCATTTGAATTTCACGTAAATGGGTCCCACAAATTCTGAAGGTTGAATGAGGTCAATTTTGTGGCTTGGAGTGTAATTTACACAGCTTTCTTCATATTAAATTATGATGGTTATAGTTTTGTGAGTGAAATGATGTATGAACTTGAGGCCAGTTTTAGTTGGATAATATTTATGGATAATATTTGAAACGGTGACTGCACCAACCAATGGCGCAGTGACTTTAGAGGCAACGTTACCTGTAAGTTTTGTGAGTTCGATTCTTAAATGGGACAAAAAAAGGGTAGTGATTTTATACTCATTGTTTTTTGGTGTTATTTGTATCTCTTGTTTTGATATTTATAAAGACCTAGAAATGATGATTAAGACAGAAATTGTCTTTCTAACAATATAGATTTACAAGAAATAAGATTGGGCAATGACACAATTTGGACTACGTATTACTTAAATATGTTTGTATTTCATCGAAATAGGTAGGCACTAATTTGTTATACCTACATTCCGGTTATGTTTAGGTCGTACGTAACAAAAGATCTCATCCCCGACATTTCCTCGAATTTCCTGCGGGTACTAAGTATTTATTGATTTTGATTTGAAGCAGCGATAGCTCAATGAAGAGACCAACAGACTGCAATGCGGGTCTTGGGTTCGAACCCATGTCGCGCACGTCTGAATTTCGGAAATTAAATGACTTTTCGAAATTATGGGCGTATTGATTGACAATTATCGCCTGCTCCGTGCCTCGGAGAGCACGTTAAGCCGTCGGTCCCGGCTGCCATGAACATCTATGGCAGTCGTTATTCGGAAGTCAATGCCCTCTAATATCCTGACACTGGTCTAGCCTTAGGGTATCGTTAGCCGTCGGGTTGCGGAGGTCAGGTGGCAGCCGCTCCGTGTAAAAACTGATATCCAGTCAAATCCGATTAGACTAGAAAGTCGACCCCAAGTGACTTGGGAATAATAAAGGCTAGGGAGAAGACTAAGTATTTCTTGATAGGTCATTAAACATAACTTCCCAGTTCCTTTCCTAAAGGGTCGGCAACGTGCAAGTGATGGCTCTGGTGTTGCAGGCGTCCATAGGCTACTGTGACCACTTACCATCAGGTGGACCGTATGCTTGTTTGGCACCTTAGTCGGATAAAAAACAATCATCGGGTTGCACTCCGGGAGTGCCGGCAGAAGTGAAAACTTGAATATTAACGTTGTGCATTTCTGGTATTTTGTAAAGGTTAAGAAATAATTTTGCACGAATTGCTTTAATTATCAGTATAAAAGTACTATCATTCATGTGGTAAAATACAATATTCATTTATTGCGCTATCGTACACAAACATGACAATTCTCCCTCCGTCTTACGAATTTTCGATCAGGTCACGTGTCCTGACGCGAGTTTAACATTTTTTACCCATCACAAAAAAGTGCACAACGCCGCTAAATAAGTTTTCACTTCTAAACACATTTATCTTAATAGACAATATATAATTTAGGTAATCCAATGTCAGAGCTAGTGTATACAGTAAACTCAAGTTAATTACCAGCTGCACTGGTCTAACAATTTAATAGCCACAGCAACAATCAACAGAGTAATAAACATGGCTTTAACGTTATAACAAGATTGGTTTATGATGGTTGGATAGCAACTGTTCATAATTAATACGACTTGGAATATAATTTTATAGTATCTATAGACTTAGCCTAGTGCGGGGAATTTTATCGATTCAGAAAAATTGTGAACAATGTAAACATTTCTTGAATTTTAACTTAATTTATATTCATTGACATGTACATATGTGATGTAATTGAAATAATGCCTTACTTTTTATTTAATGACAAATATTTGTACGCCACAGCATGAGGCTAAACATGACTGGACATATTAATTATTAAATATAACTACAACGTGCATGCTTCTATATGTAACAACACCTATTATTAGACCACACGACTGCTTACCATCAGGTGGAGTGTGGTCATTTCGACGAGCAAAATAAAAAAAAATATAAAAAAGAAACACGTTTTTAACAAATAAAGAATTATTATTATTATTATTATTAAAACCTGTTCCGTATTATTTGTATTTTTTATGGCAATAAAAATATTATTATTATTATCTATTTGGTATGCAGATATTGATGAAGTTCCTGGAACCTACTCAGTGCAATAATCAACGAATAGTAAAAATGTTATTGGATTTCCCGAGTTCAAAGAAAATGCTGAAAAACAACAAGAAAGAAAAGGAGTTTATAAAATCACGTAGACACAAAAGCAAAAAGAAAACAGTAAAATGAACACAAATAAGAGTAAACAACCCAATGAAAAACAAAAAGAAAATCAGAAACAAAAGAATCAAGCTTCACTTTGTGATCAAAGTAGGATTTATTTTAACTTATATCTGATTATTGCCTGGCGTTGGTTTTCAAGTACGTATGAAAAATAGCACATTTAGTAAATAAGTCAATAAATCAATAACAAACTCTTCAGCTTTATAATATTAGTGTAGATATAATACATAACAGAACTTAACAACAATAATGATGATATATGAATGAATTAAATAAAGCAATTTATATCGTTTCTTTATTCGCTTTAATGCTTATGTATGAACTTATGTATCATATGAGGTGTGAAGTTTTATGTAATACTAGCTGTTACCTGCGACTTCGTCCGCGTAGATTTTAACTAAAAAGTGTTTGTCTCCGCGGAACCCTATTTTTTTCTAAAATCAAAGTAGCCTAAGTTGCTCCTTATAACATCAGCTATCTGCCAGTGAAAGTCCCGTCAAAATCGGTTCAGCCGTTTCGGAGATTAGCCGGAACAAACAGACAGACAAAAAATTTAAAAATAGATGTTTTCGTATAGGTACCTTATATACTTTCATGCATTAGATAAAAAGCCGTTATTTTGACATTACAAACAGACACTTCAATTTTATTTATTTGTATAGATGTGTAGATATCTAGTTATAAGGACTACCTTAATATTTTTGTTTTATTTGTCTAAGAGACCAGTTTTATACCAAAGAGATTTACAAAAGCAAAATATCATTATAAACAAATATATTTTTGGTGCACAACAAAAACTATTCATGCCGCAGCTTCCACTAAATCACCTCGGTATTCCCTCTAAGAATTTTCTATCAAATCAATTTATTATTGCAAATATGGGTACATTTTAAGATGATACATGTGTATTATATAGTTGCTTATGCCATATTTTACCATTATGGTGTGCAAAGTTGTTTAATATTGACATAAAAGTTAACTAAATGTCACACAAATTTATAAATGTCATGAAATTACAATGTTGGTATCAAAAAAAATAATAAATGTCAGATGTAAGAAATATAAATATAAATTAAAAATATGATCATTCTGGATACTTATAAGCTATAGGAACTTATAAATTCTAAATTATTGTAATAATTTATCCATTTTGCTATCTAAATATTCTGTTACATTGTAATATGCATTGGTATACAAGAATTGCTTTAATTTGTATTTAAATGAATTAATATTATTACAGTCTGTTATATTTCTTGGTAAGTGGTTGTATACTCGTGGTGCCATACATAGAATACTTCTATTAGTTTGTGTTGTTTTATTATATGGAAAACATATTTTGTTTTTACACCTCTTGCTCTTATATTGTTCAAATAGAGTTTTATGTGAATGAACAAATACGGCAACTTCAAAAATATATATACATGGGAGTGTCATTAGCTTTAGATCGATAAAGTGAGGCTTACAGGACTCTGTTGATTTAATTTTACAAATTGCTCTGATACATCGTTTTTGAGCTTTGAAGACAATATCATTTTCTACAGAGTTGCCCCAAAAGATGACACCATATCTTAGAGTTGACTCAACATATGCATGATAAGCCATAATGGCAACATCCTGACTTACAACTCTACCTAACATATAGAGTGCATAACAGAACTGGTTTAGCTTGGTACAAATATTTTCCACTTGGGTTTTCCAATTGAGATCAGGAAAACTTTTTGCTCGACTCGATAATGTAACCCATCTGATGATTAAGACGTAAGTGTTTATTTATGCTATAGGACCAACGAATCAGAAAACAAGTTTTGGGTGTGTTAGTTTATAATTTACTAGATTTTGCCCGCAGCTTCGCTTGCGTAATTGTATGTTATGTCAATTTTCTATCCCTAGGAAACAGTAGTTGTATATGCATGAAATATTTTTGTTTATATTTTTATTTTTGTTTATTTTTTTGTATTTTCTTCTTGTTTGTATGTTAATATGTTGTTTTTGGTGTGTCTAATAAATTATTTTTCTTTCTTTCTTTCTTTCAAATACCTTTCATGGATAAAAAGCTACTGTTTCCTATGTCGTACGTATTACTACCTTATTACCCTATTATATGTACACACAGCGACCCATCAAACTAGACTGTTTGGACTTTAAACTATTAGAAGTTAAACGCTGCGAATCTTGCGAGAGAGTAAGGCGTGTAAGCGTAACAAATAAACTCAAATTCGCATTTATAATATTGGTTAGGATTATAAGTAAATATTAACAGAATGATTCTTTAATTACAGGTTGAATATTTAATGCGGCCCCAGTGATACCTAAAAGGTCAGTACAATTGTTTTTACATATATTGCAATGAGATCTAAATGTATCTATATATTTTTATAAATACTATTTAAGAACTGTAACAAAATACTCAAAATAAATGTTTTAGAATTAAAGCTCTCTAAATAATAGAGTTTATTTAGCTATAAAAACTATTTTACCCACTGATCCAGATTACAATTTTATAATAGTACCAATATCTAAATTTTAAAATTTACCTTATCTCATCCTAACTTAGCTGCAAGACTGTTACAAACTTTAAAACTAACTTAAAATTTAAAACTACCGTCAATATATTAAAACGTATTACAAAAGTAGGGTTACTACATTTGCAATTCAACCGGACTAAGTGAGAGTTCGCCAAACTTAGTTAATCCCTCTGATCTTTTGGCGCAGTTCAAACCCTATGATATACCATTAATGCCAGCTCAACGACCCTTGAACAACGTTCTAAAGCTCAAATGGGTCGCGAAATAACTTCACGTGTAATTGCTCCAGATATTTTTGACCCAAAACAATTTTAAGCTCGGTGCACATATTAACAGCATCTACTATCTGAAATTGTATCATGTTCATTTCTTGACGACGTTGACGTAATTTAATTTTTCGGATTGGTGATTATTTTGAAGCGTTGATAACTTTCGACTGTATTAAAAGTGCTGATGCAATCGTTTGCGTTTATGTTCGCATGCAATTAGATTCAAAGTTAGGCGAAGAATTGAATTTCCTGTTAACAATTTGCCCGGTAGTTGATAGAAGGATCAATTTCCTACATAGGACCTAAAATAGAGCTGGCAAAATGTAGGTGTTCACGCCAGTCCAGCTCTTTTAAGGTTATATACTTGGTCTATGTTTAAATATTTATATTTAAACTAGAATTTTTCTGCGGCTTTACTAGCGTTAATCAAGAATTGTCAATAAGTTTCTATGCCTCGGGAATAATACTTTTTCTGGATAAAATGTACCCTGCCCCTTTCTATACAACAACGTGTATGCGAAATTAATGATTGGTCGAGAAGTTACGACGTGAAAGCGTAACAAACAAACTCACATTTGCATTTACAATATTATGTTAGGATACCACATAATACTCTCTATCGATCACTGTTTCAAACCATATGTGTAATGAAATTTTATCTGACAGGGAAAACGAAAAACACTTCAGCTACCTTGAAAACGTAATATATGTAGTTGTAATAATACAGGTTGTATTACAACTACATATATTGCGTACTCTTCAGGAATGTAGACGCTGCTACGTATATAATTTTATCTCATTTTACTTAAAGCGAATCTGTTATAAAGCGAGCACATCATAATAACATTAACGCGTCGTAATGTAACAAGATATTGCTTTCTTCTAGACTGCTCGGCAAATCTACCACGCGTACAACCAAAATAAATTAACAAACCCTTTATTTGGAACAAGAATACAATATAACATTTTAATTAAATTACTCTCTGTTGAAATTGCAGCACAAAGAGCTCGAGTATTTTCCCGCACCTTTAATAAATCACAATCGTCTCGTGCCATCATAAAACATGGGCAATAAACGCCATCCAAAAGACACCATCTTCAAAGTTCAAACGAAACATTCATTAACTCAACTCGAAATTCCTGATACTGTACACTTGACAATTTCTTAAGAAACAACATCAAACTCAGCTCATAATTAACATGTTCAAACAAGTGTAAAATGTTTCCGTATCTTTCATTTGGACGAAGCTAAAAAAACAAACACGAAGAATATTTGAAAGGAAAACACCCTTAGCAAATATGCGTCGTATATGTACCTATCTACTGTTATTTACTTTATGTAATGCAATAAGGGTGAGTAAAACAGTTCTCCTAAAAACATTTACTCTACTCATTACAGTGTTAGGGAATTCTATGTTTTCGTGTCAATGTATATCTTATTAATATTTTTGAGGCAAGTCCTCACTTGAATATTATTATGAAGAGATTTGTGCACCAAATTTTGGGACTTAAATTTAATTTGAAGGAAAGCATTGAGGCTTTTCCGTGTTAGTATTTTAAAGGCAAAAGGAAACAAATTTTAATTGAATTATATTTGGGACTTCACTCTTGCGGATATTAAAATTATGACAGTTAAGTAATTTAAAATTCATGGTCTATTTGTTTACTTAACATTTGAAGGTTTCGAGAAAATTCTTAAGTAATTACTCAAGCACAGAAAGAGCGAAAAATAATTCTTCTTCATCACTAAAAATAATGCCTGAATAGCGTGGCAATCCCTATAAAAGTTATTTGAGTACCCTGTAAAAAATATGAAACAACGGTTTCAAAGAATACCTAACGCTACACACTGTTGGTATCGCAGAGATAAATAAATAAATACACGTGACATAGGGGCGAGGAGAACATTAAGTGCTTGCGCCATCAGTGCAGTTATAGCTATAAAAAAATAGAATTGTGAAAGTTTAAAGAAATAAATAGATATAGTTTGAGGACTAGGAGTGCTTTCACAGTTGCACCCATATTCGCAATTGCATAGTAGAGCCTCGCTGATTTCAGCATGAATCGGCCAGCTCGACCGGGTAAGGACTACTCTCTCACAGAATATCGACGTGAAATAGCAGTATTCCTACTGTTGTGTTTCATTTGGTGAGTGAGAATGCCGGAGGCCCAATCACCCTCTTTCCCCCATCCCGCTCCTTCTCCTTCCCACTTCCTTTCCTAAAGGGTCGACAACGCGTAAGTGATGCCTCTGGTGTTGCAGGCGTCCATAGGCTACGGTGACCACTTAACTTTAGGTGGGCCACTTGCTCGCCTACCACCAATGACAATACAAAAAAAATTGAACTATAATATTAATATTGATAATATTATACACTAAACTATCACTGCCTATTAGTTAGAGTTGAGGCGTTCTAAAGTCCAATAAATGAATCACAAAATATACCTTTTAAATACATAAAATTTGAAATTACAGACAATTTAATCTTATCTTGGATTAAAAGCATCGAAACCTCGATTTATTATGTCCCAAATTTAGGTCCAAGGGAATATGGAAATTCGGGTTAGGCTCTAAGGATACACGACTTTGGAAACTATGTTATTTAGTTAGACCTCCTCAGACAAGGGGTGAAGCTCTCAACTCAATTTAGCAACGTTTTAGGTATTCAATTTATGAAACATTGGAATGAAATGTGTTTAATTTAATATGATGTTTGCTAAGTATTCTAGAATTAAATTAATGTTTATCTTATTCACATATATCATCTGTCATTTTGTAAGTAAAATTACGTGACATTTAATTATATTAATGTCGTTTTCAATTACTTTAATTTAATTAAATGGAAAATCAATAATATATTTACTCAGTAGTCTAAGATATCTAACCAAAACATTTTTAAATACTGAAATATTTTACTGCTCTGCTTTTAGTCGTAAACAAACATTCATAAATGATAAGTTAACTTAACGTGCAGAAATAGAGTTTAACTACTAAACTATAGAATGTTAATGTTATAAGAAAATGTTAGTTGAGTACAAAATATTGCAATCGGAACGCGATGGACGCCAATGTAAATGATGTACTGACTTATGCCTAATTTCTAGCTCAATATATAATATTATTTATTGAGTACATACACACAAGCATGTATGTATGTACGAGTGTATAAGGTGTTCGGTTATATTACCCGAACAGTTGGCAAATGAAATTAACAAGATTGTGAATTCACCAAAAGCGTACGTGGGTGTATAATGTATTATGCCTTCCGGAATATAGGTATAACACTGCTTAGACACTTACATAGATTCACGCCTTAGACATTTCAACATAAAGTCATAAACACAATATATTGTTGTTACTTCACGTGGTGAGCTGATTACCAAGTAGAATTTAAATCATGCACGTATTTCATTACATAAGCAGCGCAGAAAAGCCATAAACTAAAGCCTAAGAAAATGCTTAAGCAAATTCAGTACGCGATGGCTTAGTCACACTTCTAGCAATTTATAACAATTCGCAGCGAGACCTCAGACTGTCGGGCGCTAATGTTGATGAATTGAATGTTGCTGTGTTAGGAGACCAGAATTAGTTGATGCAGATATACGGGAGCCGAAGCCAAATTATTTCTCTTAATTTTCTATATAATTGGATGTAAGTTGAAATCGTGTAGGTGTTAGGAAATTCGTGGGGTTTTGGTAATTAATCTTGATTGTAGATGCTACTTGATATTGACAGCTAAATGGAGAAATAGGATATGTTCCATTGAATTATTTTCCTTCTGTTCTCATAATTCATTATTTGATTTGGTTAACTAACAATAATTGCTACACTTTAGATACATATCTGCTAAAGCGAAACCAAAAACATAATTTTAGGGCTCGTTAGTCGTCTTTTTTTTTTTTTTTGATGACTCATTTTTGCGGACAGCGTGTGTCCGCTCGACAGTTGACGGGTTAAGAACAGCATCAATCAGTGCAAAAAACAAAATTATCGAGAATAAGGAACGTAATGCTTTAGAGGCTTAAGTTTATGCTAATCGTTAACTTAAGCGTAAATTTATTTGTCGTAATCTTGGTTTGGTCCAGGTAAAAATCAGCTTACTTGTTAGTGGATTTCCTGCTTTTCCAGTAGCAATCTGGCAATGTAGCTGAAAGAGCACAATAGGGTCAAACTCTAGGTAGGACTTCGTAGCACACGAAAAGTTGTTGAAGCACATTTCTAACTACTTATTTGGGAATATACACGCGCAACGCTACGTAATTCACAAAGAAAGTATGTACCATGTAAAGAACTCACTCAACGTAGCACTTCATATTTATTATATTTCTTGTTTTAAATGCTACGAATTAGTCCTGTGTCGCAAGGAATTTTACAGACATTCAAATAACGGAGACAAAGGACAGGACTTGACACAATTATTAATGGATCACACAATTTTTATCCCGTGTGGGCATTGAATGTACATTACTCGGTATAGTGGCAGTAGCGAAACGACCAACTAATCCACTGTACCATCCATGCAGACGAATGAATGTATTACCATGTTAGTTGTAAGTCTTTCAAAAATATCTGTAAGAAAACATGCCAAACAAAATTAAAAAGAAATTAGATGAGGTCGTCCAATAATGTTCAATTCCTTTATGGGTCCGCCATAATCACGTTATGCTCTGTAACTATGATATATGACGTATCACTATTTATACGTGCGTTAGTTCGTACCATCGCGAAATCCAATTGACATGGGGAAAGGCTCTTCCTAACCTCATTATGGGGTAAACTATTTATCGTTACCTGATTTGTTGGAGCTGACTCTACTTTTACATTTGTAGATGTTTTTGTAGAAGGAAGACAAGGAGGAAATGTATTTTTTTATACTTGTACGGAAAATATTTCGGATTCAATTACTTTGGTAGGTATCGATTTTATTGAAGTAAATTTCTGTGTGTAACGTAATATGTACTGTTACATCTTGGATACTTAAATGTGAGTGGTATTAATACAGTTTACGCAGAGTGCAAAAATGGCGTACTGGTTTAAGTGGTGATGATTGTCGATTCGATCCTCATGTCAAAAAAACAAATAGTCGTTCCGAGTCTAGGTGATCTTTGTGTCCGTTGAATGTTTGTGAAGTCCACCGCAACAGAAAATTTATTCCAAGTGCGAGAGTTGAGTACAAAAAATACAAAAGTATATTTTACTAGCTTTTGCTTGCGACTTCGCTCGCGTTAATTTAGAATTTGACAATCAATTCGAGATGTACTCTGCTTGTAATAATATAATTCAATCATGATTCGAAAGACACGTGGCGCCATCTATTATCATAAGAACGTTATTATTGTTTTCCTCGGGAACAGTAATTTTTTCGGGATGAAAGGTAGCCTATGTCCGTTTCTGTACCTGTCAACGTATATGCGAAATTTCAGGATGATCGGTTCAGTGGTTTAGGCGTGAAAAGGTAACAAACAAACAAACTCATTTTCACTTTTATAATATTAGTTAGGATTAGGATTACACCCGCATAGTTAGCTATGTTTTGAATCACACGTAATAGGGGCGAGCTTATACGCGCCTACCGGACATTTCCAAACTACGTGTCACTATAGATTTTCCTAATAGAAAATACCTAATAACACTTTACTGATTACAATATTTTATATTAGTGCCAGTGCTAAATATTATAGTGCCCATAAATAAAAAATAAATCTATCCACAGTTTCACAACATATTATAAAACGAGTCCCCCGCTGTGTCTGACTGTCTGTTCGCGATAAACTCAAAAACTACTGAACGGATTTATGCGGTTTTCACCAATATTTAGTTATTCATGAGGAAGGTTTAAGTGTGTAATTTATTAAGGTTTCGTACTACCCGTGCGAAGCCGGGGCTGGTCGCTAGTATTATATACGTGTATTTAAATCAGTAAATTAACTCCTAAATTGTTTAACTCGGAGATTTCCGCGCAAATTTGGTCATGACATCAAAACCCTCCTTTTTACCAACAGCAAATAAAAAGCAGTTCATTTATTGCATGAGGAGTTAGCTGTATCAGTATTTTCAAGGTCACGTTTTCAAAATATAGGATGCTTAGTGACACAGCTATACTGAATGCGACTGCTGTGCGTGGGGTTCGATTTCCGAGAACAAGAGATTATAAAAGTATTCTCAGTAACTGCACGAAGTTTGTGGCTGTGCCCTATAAATAGCAATAGGTTCGCCTTCTAGTCTCTTCTTCTTTCATGGGATCTAAAACATATGTTAAAAATGTCGGTGTAATACACCATTTTATACCCCATTGGGAATTTAAGTGGCGGACAACGTATGTTTTAAACACTGAAATTGTTCATTAAATAAAATGTTCGGAATATGTATTTGAATGTAATAAATCTTTTTATTGCCCGTTAAAGATGACTATGGAAGTCAGCATCGGCTGCTTTTCATGCACACCGAGGCAGTGATGTGTAGCTGTATGCTGCTAGTATGTAAACTATCTAACTGTTTATAGGTTAAGTACATCTGAGAGCTAGAGCGTAACTTGATCATTCATGGTGTCGCGTGGGACCTTAATCAGCAGTTCGGGTCCTCCTATTATATGTTTCTATATATCACTAGTGCAACTTAATGGATATACTTATCGTATCTGTTTCTATCTGTTGTGGTCAGTCAAATATATACCAATATATCTTGGGTAGCAATGATTTATATAGAGCGGGGCCAGTTATAGTGTGGCGGGCAAACCGGCGATCGATCCTTTATATGTATCGACTGTGCCGAGGTTACTATTTGACTAACTCAGGATGGCCACCAGAATAGTATTAGTAAATTGTTATCCTAACTTATATTATAAAAGGACCTGTGAGTTTGTTTGTTTGTTACTCTTTTACGCCATAAAAGTTGTCAGGCGTACAAAAGAAGGATACAGAGTGTATTTTATCCAAATAAAAATTCTATTCCCGAGCGAAGTTGCGGGACAAAGCTAATCTCAAATAACTTAATGTCTACTCCTGGAAACTTGAGTGTTTTCTGAAGATAATTATATCTGCTTATTTGTTCTTTTCGCTTGGTTAGTGGCTAACCTGTTGTCAAGAGTTGTTCAAGCCGCCCGTAGGTCTCTGACATGGCTTAACGACTGCTGTCAACTTGACAACAACCGAGACCGACCTTTTACGTGCCCTCCGAAGCACGGAGACGCTCAGATGAAATACCACTAAGCGGTCACCCATCTGTAGACTGACCGCACCACAGAAAATATTCGTGCTAAAATAAATTACAGGTAACACGAATAACCTCAAAATGCGTTCTGTGCACGACGTTTGTGACATAATGAGAATTTGGACAAAACCTAACACTGCTCAAACATGTTTGTAATATGCAAATATTGAAAATGTATTGTAAACAGATTCAAATTACCATTTAATTAATTTTTCGTAACAGCATGTTAAATTTACCAATTTACAAACCAATCAAGCCAATCCTTTTGACCAATAACCACTAAAACACATCACAGTAACCAATCGTGTGAACATTCGATTAATATTGATATTCATCTAAAATTCATGCAATCCAGGAGTACATACATACATACATATATCTTGCAATGTCATCCAATCACATTGAAATTCTATACGTAGTTCATGATGTTATGTAGATAAAGATACTAACAGGCTGTATTGTTATATTGTACTAGATGTTCCCGCGGTTTCACCCGCGTTTATCGTTACTGCGCCACCCCCGTGGGTCGTAGCGTGATGTTATATAGCCTATAGCCTTCCTTGATAAATAGGCTATCCAACATTAAAATAATTTTTCATATCACCAGTACCAGTAGGACCAGTAGTTCCTGAGATTAGCGCTTTCAAACAAACAAACAAACTCTTCAGCTTTATAATATTAGTGTAGATTTGACTAATACTTTAGTGTATTTTTAGCAATAGATCTTGAAATAGAGATTAATTTTTAAGCGATGCTATCCATTTGTCTAACTTTGACTGCACGGATGGCGTTGTGGTTTAAGTGGTCCCCTCGCCACTGCTAATGCGTCTAGTATTGTGGTTTGGAATTCCACACGGAACAAAAAATTGTGTGATCCACAAATGGTTGTTCAAGTCTGGATGTTCTTTGTGTCCATTGTTTGAATGTTTCTAAAGTGTACAGGAATTATGACTACTGGGCGAGTAGTATTAAAAAAAAACAAAACAAACTACAAAGGTGAACCGAAGGAAGCTATACAGAAATTCGGTATAATTTGTTCGGTCCGTCCGATCGGCAAAATCTGATCGGCAAAATCCAAACGACATAAATAGTTGATTTCTCGGTTATCCATAAATGCACATAAGGTATTCAAGATGTGTATGCAGGTAAGCATCATCATTGCATTTCGGCATTTTGCCGAGCATTTATCGACTTTAATTTATTTCGTTGGAACATATGTACGCAACACTAAGAGAAAGACTTGTCTCGACTTCAACTTCAAGTATAAACTACTAATTTACTGTAGCAGTTGCCGTGTTATAACAAATGCTGCCCATGTATTCAGTAGTGACGAGAATTTTGAAACTATGTATGTATGCATACTTAATAACTGAAACGTAATATGGAAAGTTAGGAAATGTGACTCACAAACTTCAGCAATCAAACGTATATATCTAAAAAAAACATGTGTCTATTTCCTAAAAGCGACGAACATTTCCCTAAACAAATGATTTGTAAGCGTGCTAGATAACCTAACTACAATCTATTCGAATCCACATCAAGGCTACTAAACGAGTTCCGATGTCTGCCCCAGTCGATTCGGGGCAGTACATTTCATCGGTTCCCTTTAAATATTTAGGAGCGTTCCCTTGACCTTTTCCTGTACATAATGTAACGGTAAATCTGTGTGTTTATTCGCTTTTATCTAGAGAACTACTGGAGTGGTTTTTATGTTATCAAACCTATTGGGATTTGCGTTTCTTAACGTTTTTCCTTTCAATTGTGAATTCGAAATAGGAAATCGACTATCGTTGTTACCTTGTTCGAAAATTGATTTTGGATTTATGTGGGAACTGTTTGGATTCAAAACAGGTGACTACGATTAGACCATTAATTAATATTGTACTTTTTAAATTATTTCTGACGTGTCTTTAAATAAGACGTTTTTGTTACGCCAGTTTCTTACTTTTATGACCTTGACATTTTGATTCGTCTTACAGGATGAATTTGTAATGATAATTGGATGTTTGTTAGTCAATTATGCATAGACCGGTGAAAGTATTTGTATTAAATTTGGCACCGGTAGCGCAGCGGTATTGAAAGCAACTGCTGTTGTCGTGAGTTCAAGATTAGGCAGAGTATTATCGAGTTAATAATTGTGTTCTCGAAGTAGTACAGAGTCTGTAGCTGTGCCCAGTAATCAGTAGTAGGTTTCTCCGTGGAATATCACGTGACTCTTATAACATAGTTGACGAAATGTGGGTGTAATATACCTTTGTGGCATAGAGCGTGAGTCTACATATTTACGTATTTCTAGAACCAATCAATATTACTTCACAAAAATAATTTGAAGTTCTCTCTTTTGATAGATAAAGAACTTATTACCGTGCTACTTTTATCAAACCTTAACCGATTAAGTCTCGCCTAATGAAAAGCGAATATTTTTGCCATTTACCAGACACTAGACTTCATACAGCTAATCAAATTTTGTTGAGAGAAAACCTAATAGCATTATGCCTGTCTCGAAAATTGAATAGAGAGTTTACGTGCGTATAAACAAAACAATACCAGCATGTCTCTTTCATAACATGGATTGGTTTTATTCCCCCAGTCACGAAGTAAACAGTGAGCGATATCGTCATGTCCGTGGCAGCTGCATAATTGATGGAGTGCCAGCAAATTAAGTCAATTGTACGGTTTGCATATATTTTAGCAAACAAGGGATTTATATTCAGACGCGTTGATTTCACGGTGCACTGGGAATTGGTGCTGTATTTGTGTATTACGTTGCTTAGTTTAGTTATTTAGTGATGTTAGATGGATTTGTTGATTGACTGGCATTAGTTTATGAGATGTATCAAGTTTTATTTTCGGTGGGGCAGAGTTACTGGTTTTTTTGGCACGGTGAGTATTGGGAGTTGTATGGATCTTTGTCCAGTGGACGAGTAAAGGGAACGTAAATTGGCTTGTTGGATGACAGGCATTTGATTGTGTTCACGTTTGTGTAATGTGCTGGGTATGTGTCTCGGGTTGGACAGTGTAATATTGAGTTTCTGGTAGATAAGTATTGGTTGCTGTGCAGTATGGAATCTGGTCTTTGTCCAATGATTGAAAATAGGCAACATAAATTGACAGCTATGCCCGCTTGACGTAGTGATTTAAGTGGTCGCCTTGCTATAGGCACTGCGCCAATTACTGTAGGTTCAATTCCCATACAGGACAAAAACTTGAGTAATCAACAAAAGCGAAAATGAGTTTGTTTGTTTGTTACCTTTTCACGCCTAAACCACTGAACCGATCATTCTGAAAGGGACATAGGCTACTTATCATCCCGAAAAAAATGACTGTTCCCGAGGAAAACAAAAAAAAAAAAAAAAACATTCTTATGATAATAGATGTCTTTACAATCATGATTGAATTATATTATTACAAGCAGAGTATAATCCGAATTATTGTCAAATTCTAAATTAACGCGAACGAAGCCGTGGGCAAAAGCTAGTATTAAATAAAAGAAAGACAGAAAAAGAGTGGTTTGACATCGGTAGTGCAATTAATAGGATTTATACTCAAGCCCTTTTTTTGCCTTTAATCCTATGCCCCATTGCGCTATCGTCGCTTAAATTGATTCTGTATAACTTAGTATAAACGATCATGTTCCCAGAAATTATAATTAAAATCAACCTGTTTCCGATATAAAAAATTCCATTATAATTATTTGCCATACGTACACAGCCTCATTATTTGCGCTTTCCATCTCCAAATATTGAGGATCATCGAGTGGAGGGCACTTGGGAGGGTCGGAGTGCTCGTACGTACATACATCATTAATTATCTGTTTCGTATAACGAAGTTCTGGTGTAATGTGGATAATTATATTTCTGTTTATCTTGTCTGTATGTATTTTGTTAAACGTATCCGCATAGAACCTGTTCTGAGAATTGGAGACTGAGTTTGTAGTAAATTTACAAGCGGTGGTAGCCCAATGGATCGAGAGGTCTTGGACTCGAAATTCCACTGTTACACTACCAATGTGAAACTATTTCTAACACCACCAAGCTTAGCTGATGGGGTTAAAAAAAACTAGTAATTCTAATTCAAATTTTCTAGCAATCTCTCTTCTCCCTAGCCTTTATTATTCCCAAGTCACTAGGGTCGGCTTTCTAACCTAACCGGATTTGACTGGATATCAGTTTTTACACGGAGCGACTGCCATCTGACCTCCGCAACCCGAAGGCTAACAATACCCTAAGGCTAGACCAGTGTTAGGATATTAGAGGGCACTGACTTCCCAATAACGACTGCCATAGATGTTCATGGCAGCCGGGACCAACGGCTTAGCGTCCTTTCCGAGGCACGGAGTCGGCGATAATAATTATCGCCTCGCACATAATTTCGACTCTTCGAAATTATGTGCGAGGATATAACTTCCGAAAGTGGGTTCGAACCTGAGACCCTCTTCATTGCAGTCTGTTGGTCTCCCCACTGAGTTATTTTCTAGCAATGTTTACAAAAAATGCTTTTATTTGATATCGTAGCATATATTTACTCCTAAATCGAACTGGCTGCAGCCGACAAACAATGCGGCTCGTCTAATGATAAGCAGTTCATCCATCTATCCATCTGATTGGCATTACGAGCATATCACCGATTGCTTTATCGGATGAAACGCAATAATACTGTTACTACTCAGTTTCTTTATGCCTAATATATAGTGCGTAAGACACATGCGGCAAACGCACTACATTTGCTGAGTGTGCATCGCTTAAGATGGAACGCATCTAACGCTGCTTTCAACGCAAGAACCAAATTATAACAATTGCTTCAATTATACTAATACTAGCTTTTGCCCGCGGTTTCGCTCGCGTCAATTTAGAATTTGGCAATCAATTCGGATTGTATTCTGCTTTTAATAATATAATTCAATCATGATTCGAAAGACACGTGGCGCCATCTATTATCATAAGAACGTTATTGTTGTTTTCCTTGGGAACAGTAATTTTTTTCGGGATGAAGGTAGCCTATGTCCGTTTCTGTACACCTGACAATGTATATGCAAAATTTCAGAATAATCGGTTCAGTGGTTTAGGCGTGAAAAGGTAACACACAAACAAACAAACAAACTCATTTTCGCTTTTATAATATTAGTTAGGATTAGGATAAGGGTTATAAAGATTAATTGATGATTTGATTTTTGGTTTGTTTGTTTATAAACCTAGTCAATCGATTTTAATTTGTTTCACCCAATGGTGAAAAAATTAAAATGGCAGCTATAATATCACAGAGTAACATAGGCTACACAATATTTAAAGAAAAAGTACTGTTATCAACATAACCTAACCTATTATTACGCGAGCCAAGCTGCCAGTAGATGCTAGTATGTAATAAAATGCAGGAAACGCAATGCGTTAACGCCCTGTATGACGTATAAGCGATGCAAGCGTTTTATGCTGTCACCAAATAGCTGCATTTGGTTGTAAGGATAGCGTAGCGGGCAAGCTCATAAGATTATACATTCGTTTGTTTGAGAAACAAAAGATTAACATAATTAATTGGAAAGTTTCCAGCCAGACAAGTACAGGAGCGACGTTATTTAATTTTAATATTAATAATTATGTATTGAGGGTATATTGAACATAGTACAACAAAACTCATAATGTGATATAACAATAATGTGGGTAAACTTAAGATAATTAACATAGAAACAATCAACATATGTAACACAAATGCGGAGCGATCGCAATGGTCTCATTACGTGTCGAAAAACGAAGCACAACAACTGCTATCATAGAAATTATCATGCAAATTTTTGTGATACTTATTATACATTACTTTGCTAACGCATGCGGCTACGGATAAATATTAGGTAGAATAGTTTATAGTTTATTGTCTCATAAAAAAAACAAGTAATACATGTATTGAGGCCCTAGACCCACACTGGGATTACCTGTGTTGTGGGATCTAGTCTCTTTCGTTCAATTACAATAGTTAGACAATAGAATAAAATGAGGTGACAGGACAAAAAAAAAAAACTTGAGAGGTGTCAAGGGACACCCGGATGGAACGAAGTTCCTTTCGATTAATTAGTGAAGTTATTATTAAATCTTTTTTTTTTTAAGTTATAATAATTTTATTTTTATTATTAACAAATATAATGTAATATAAACTTAATCAATAGGCTCAATTTTAGTAATAATTTACTTGTGGACATTAACAATACATATATATTAAGAAATAACCTTAAACTAACAACTATAGCAAAAAGTGTCGTTACAACTTTTGGTCTTAATTTTTTCCGTCTAGCCCCCTTTCGCAACGCGCGATAAGGAACTTCATTCCAATATGTTATGTAATTTGTGTAGTATGGTTAGTGAGAATTGGTAAGTTGACAAGTGGTGAGATGTGGAGTGGAGTGTAAAAGTTTTAATGTGGGGTGTTTTTGGTGTTATGTGGTGTGATATGATGTGGTGTGATGTGTTGTGGCTGTGGTGAAGTGTGGTGTGGTGGTGAAGTATGGTTAAATAACTGTGAATAAATTATATTGTTTTAAAATTGAATGATTTAGTAGTACACATTAAAAATAGATTAGTAAATATTCTTAATTTAATTTATCAAATAGCTTTTACAACATTATGGCATAATTATGCGCTAGTGCTTAAAGCCGATCGTGAGGCTGTGTTTGATTTCTGGTACGGGCTGTAGTATTAAGAAACATTTTTAATTACAGTATGAAATCTAATACTGTCCCTGAGACAAGGAATAGACTCGCCTCTTGTTTACTTGATTACTAAATATAGGCTTGTCTAATTATTCGAATCGTGAAGTCTAGGGTTTGATTACCCAAATGACGTTTTATTGTGTTGGTTTAAAAATGTGCGTTAGACGTCAGTAGGCTAGACCTTCTCCGTCATTTACGAAAAAGTAAAACGTAATAAACCTACATATCAATTGAGAGATACTAAACCAGATGCAAGACTATCTCATGCTATCTATTAAAATTTATTTAATATCACAACCACATCATTTATATTAAAACAATATTAAATTCATTCTATGAGAATATAAGCTGAAAAATGTTATGTAAGGTTATCCAACTGTTTCGAGAAGATGCCTACTCGATATACTATGATCCCTACCTACTACAAATGCCATAGAAATATTACATTAACTGCAAAGAAGGCGCAATGGTTTATATAATCTTCAAAATATTGCACACAAATTCCTTTTACGATGTAACTACTAACTACAGACAAAATTCGTATGTCGTGAGAGCAAGCCGCAATTTTAACAAGTTATGCAAGGAGCACGATTTTGATGTATTTACCACTAAATCGTCGTTGGCTTGAACCTCAACTTCTTCGGTCAGTAAAAAAAAAAACTTTGTACCGGTAAATGAATAGAACATACCGTTATATTATTGCTATTGTTTTTTTATTGTTCTGTTATTTTTTATTCTGTCTTTGTGTTTATTATTATTGTTGATCTCTCTCTCTACCGAGTCTGTTCACACTTTTCCTATGGAATGTCACCTAAAAGTGAAAACTTGTAATTGGTTGTCTGGATACTGTAATGATCACTGTTATGTTAAATTAGCTGTAAGTTTTCCATGTATAAAATAAAATAAAAAATGAAATAAAATAGGAATAAAGCTGGATTGTACGAAATTTTCACGAAATAGGAAATAAAAATAATTCTCTCATTGAAGTTTCCTTGTTATTAAGTTATACATATAAATAAATATTGCAAATTTGGCATGTAAGTAGGCGTGTTTGGTATTATAAACGTTTTTAGACGTTCGCGATAAGTACACATACTTTATATAATATTAGACAACAGATCTTATTTGACACTTTATTACAAAATTTTGCAAACTGTTACACTACTATTACTATTAAACTTTACTAATTTTTAAACTAATTAAATTATTGAAACTATTAAAACTATTTATACTATTACTATACTATTATACTAATTATATTTGTGTTTACACTTTCCCGACGTTTCGGTTGCTTTTCAGCAGCCATGGTCACGGGGAGACCGCCAACCGAAACGTCGGGAAAGTGTAAACACAAATATAATTAGTATAATAGTATAGTATAAATAGTTTCAATAATTTAATTAGTTTAAAAATTAGTAAAGTTTAATAGTAATAGTAGTGTAACAGTTTCCAAAATTTTGTAATAAAGTGTCAAATAAACAACGCCATAAAATCCGTATATAGTAGTTTAATTTCAATGAATAACATTCGCGTCAACAGAAGACAATATTATGTAGATCTTATTTGCGATTAAGTATTTAAAGTTGCCCGACGTTATGACCGACTTGTATGCGAAATTTCATGATGATCGGTCCAGTGCTTAAAGCGTGAAATCGTAACAAACAAACCAACTCATATTCGAATTTATAATATTACTTATGATTATCGATATGCCGTTGGAATAGAATTCGAAGTCGTAGACATAAGGTAGTCACAAAACATAATTGTAACATATTATAATCAGTTTTGAAACTAAATAATTCTAGTCTACAATCAAAGTCCTTGAGGCTCCTAACAAAGCATCGTATGTCGCTTTAAACCCGACGTCGTATGAAAATCGCCCGAAGCTTAATCAAGTTCCTCCAATATTTGGTTTACTGTTGCTATCTCATATACATAAATCTCTACACGACTGAAACTTATAATTTAATCCAAATTTAATTCTGTTAACCGAATTACAGATTTTGCTAAGAAAGTTCTCCATATGGTCGTGATTTTAATTTGTTTTACAAAATTAACATCATTAATATTCAATGTCTTATTATTATATTGGAAAATAATTAATTATAAAATTGATATACATTTAGAATGCATCGGAAGCGCATGGGTCCTGAAATATCGAGTTTCGATTACCGGGTTAGGCAAAGCTGTTTTGGGTGTTCTATCAAGGATTTTTGAAGTGAAAACTTCTTTAGGCGCGTTGAGCACTTCTTGGGTGAACAAAAATCATCATCGCCGCGCTTCCACGCTTTATTATTCTTTTTTAGAATATTAACAATATTATCTCAGAAATGGTGCGTCCTACGCAAAAATAACGAAATTTTGACGTCCGTAATAACTCCCAAGAGAGTATCAGAAACTAGCATCCTACCCGGGCTCTATTTTTTTTTTGTTTTATGAAGTAGTGTTTATGATCAAGGATTAAAGTTTTCACTTCTATCGTCAGTCCCCAAAGACTGCCCCAATTTTTAGTAGCAGCTCGGGGTCTGAAATTGTTGCCGTTCGATAGCAATTTGCCCTGCTGTCTTTTCCGAGAGATCTAATTTACACCTGGAGCAAAGTGAGTGTTATACATGTGATATATACCCAGATTGCACCAGCTATGGTTGGCCGAAGAGGTAACAAATATTTTAGTATCTATATCTATACTAATATTATAAAGAGGACAGATGTGATTTTTTGTTTGTTTGTAAGGATTTAACTCTAAAACTTCCAAACCGATTTAAAAAATTCTTTCACAATTAGAAAGTTATATTATCACCGAGTAACATAGGCTAGATATTATTTAAAAAAGTACTGTTACTAACGTAACCTAACCTACTTTTATGCGATCGAAGCCGCGGGCAAAAGCTAGTCATTTATATTTTAAGATATTTAACTTTAATTAAAACTCAAAGTTTATACATTAGACACATATAGGAATGTAAATAGGGATTCGTAAACTCCTAACTAGGCTATTTGTGTCTTCGAAACGCTCTACAATGACGTTGAAAATGAAAATATCACAGTTCTTTAATTTGTCCACGATGGCCATTTATCCCAAATTAGTCAATCCATAAATCCTACATAGCTAGAACTAGGATATTAATTCATAGCAACCACGGTTATTGTTAAAACGAAATACCAAAAATGTATGTAAAGCGGCTTTCAACAGGATTTATAACATCCTTATCAGGGTATTTCTCTCTAAAAAAGGCTGTATAATAATTTCGAAAATTAAAATGGCCGTTCATTCATTTGTCCTCGATCTCAATCCGACTTAAATTATTCAATCCATAAATCCTTCGTAGCTAGAACTAGGATGTTAATCCATAGCAACCACGGTATTGTAATTGCAGATTATCGTCATGCATATCACGTAGATCGTTGTCGTGCAATGTTATTGGCCGGGGATATGCAAATGCAAGCAATGCAACGGATTGCCGATCGAATACACCGAGGCTACAGCTAATACTGGCGATGTTTGCGAATGAACTTGTTGTTGAACTAACATTGAAGGCGATAGGTCAGACAGTTTTGACCCAGTAAGACTTTTGACTGTTCTGAGTTTACTTTAAGGCTATATAGAGTCATGCCTAAAAGGAACTAATACAGTCACGTCTTGCCAACTATAGTTTAGGTTGATGTAATAAAGAGGACTGGACAAATTAAGTATGGCTGAACCCATCTCAGCAGTATGAGAAGGGTTAGGCCATAGCACGAATCCAGTGGCCAGTTTATAAAATGGCTGATTTATATTTATCATTCATAAAAATAATTTTTTGTTTAGCTTATACCTGTACTAATAAATGCAAAAGAAATATTTGTATTTTTGTATTTTTATTTGTAATGATTAAACACAAAAATTATAGTACCATTTTTAAAAGTCTTCTCTTTATATTACACTCAAACCTATAATATATCATGTAGCTATATCTAACTAACTAGATGTTCCCGCGGTTTCACCCGCGTTTATCGTTACTGCGCTGCCCCCGTGGGTCGTAGCATGATGTTATATAGCCTATAGCATTCCTCAATAAATAGGCTATCCAACACTAAAAGAATTTTTCAAATCGAATCAGTATTTCCCGAGATTAGCGCGTCAAACAAACAAACAAACTCTTCAGCTTTATAATATTAGTATAGATAACATTACTGTGCCAAAAATACTTCTTACATAAAACTTCACCCTGCATTAAATCATACATTCGCATATTCTGGTTAAAAAATAGTGCAACATAAAACAAAAATTCGCACATATTTTTCACTTCCATTGAGGAAAAATCTTTTAAACGTATACGATTCATGTTAAACGTACCGTGTAAGACATGACCCGACACGGCTCGTTTCCGTTACTACTAAAAGTGTAAACGCTAAGTGCAAGGAACGAGCAAGAATGTATGTATGTATATGTTACCAGTGACTAATGTGTGTGTAAGTGGCTCAGAATAATCTTACGCAGTCTTTTAACATGAGAACAAATTGCTATAGCATCAATTTCTTTTTTAAATTTACTTGTTACAAGATCTACATGTCGTGAGTTTAGGTCAACAATTTTACAAATGTTCGACGAAAGACTGAACAAAAAAACAACGGGTTGCACTCCGGGAGTGCCGGCAGAAGTGAAAACTTGAATATTAACGTTGAGCATTTTTGATATTTTGGAATGCTTAGGGAATAATTTTGCACGAATTGCTTTAATTTATCAGTATAAAATGACTATCATTTATGTGGTAAAATACAATATTCATTTATTGCGCTATCGTACACAAACATGTCAATTCTCCCTCCGTCTTACGAATTTTCGATCAGGTCACGTTTCCTGACGCGAGTTTAACATTTTTTATCCATCACAAATAAGTGCACAACGCCGCTAAAGAAGTTTTCACTTCAAAAAATTGTACCCACATGTATTTATTTATTAAAGTAACCCCCCGCGCTTCGTTTAGGTCCTGTATCGTGGGAGACTTTAGGCGATTAACACACGGCACCGCGCACGCCGCGATAGGCGGTGAAGCGGATCTCATGTCGCATTGGCCTCTACTAAATCCTTTGATGCCTAACACACGTACACTGTCCGTCCGCGCGGTCGAACGGTGCTCTTCCGCTTTACCGCCAGCGCCGTTTGCGCGGAGGAGCGGTGCCGTGTGATAATCGCCTTACAAACAACGGACATAAAAAACACCCAGTCTCGGAACAATAATATTCTAGACATACACACAACACCATCTAGCCCAAACTAAGCAGAGCTTGTACTATGAGTACTAGACAATGGATAAACATACATATATACTATTTGTTTTTTTTTTTTTTGTAAATACGTACATATTATACATAGACACACCCAGACCAAGACAAACATCCATGTTCATGCACACAAATGTTTGACTTGTGCGGGAATCGAACCCACGACCTCAGGCGTGGCAATCGGTTACACTAACCACTACGCCATCGAGGCCGACGATTTGTGGATTACACCATTTTTTGTCCCGTGTGGGATTTGAACTCGGCTTAGTGACAGTAGCAAGGCGACCATTGAAACCACTACACTGAGCAGTCAATAATCTGTAGCCTTTTACTATGTCAAGAAAACGTAACTGTTTTTTTTTAATAGAGTTTAAAACAACGGATTGCACTCCGGGAGTGCCGGCAGAAGTGAAAACTTGAATATTAAAGTTGTGCATTTTTGATATTTTGGAATGGTTAGGGAATAATGTTGCAGGAATTGCTTTAATTATCAGTACAAAAGTACTATCATTTATGTGGTAAAATACAATATTCATTTATTGCGCTATCGTACATAAACATAACAATTCTCCCTCCGTCTTACAAATTTTCGATCAGGTCACGTTTTTTACCCATCACAAAAAAGTGCACAACGCCGCAAAAGAAATTTTCACTTCAAAAACTTACTCGTAATTCACGTGTGCTAAAAATAAGTTTCCGTCAACAATTCACTTGAAGTTCAAAGAATAACTGACTAAATTATATCCATTTGGTCTTCGCAGAATAATTTATGCTCCAGGATTACATTGTGTGCTATCGTGACAATTATATCTCAGCAGGAGACAGACTTTTATTGTGCGTTCGTGCCTTGCTGTTGCATATGCCAACTTGCCTGTTTCCCACTATCTGCGCTACCCTAGGAACGTCTAGGAATGCCAGAATGAGATGTTTTTGCGGACGAATAGAAGACTTCAGCATATTTTAAGTACATACATACATAGATTCACGCCTGTTTCCCAGAGGGGTAGGCAGAGACTACGGATTTCCATTTGCTACGATCCTGACACACTTCTCTGGTTTCATTCACTTTCATCACATTCCTCATACACGCCCGTCGGTTCAAGGAGATCTTAACCTGGCCTTTGTCCAGAACGCCTCCGATCTGATCGAGAAATGTTCGCCTAGGTTTCAAACAGTCGCCTCTTGCGCCTGTTCCATTCACACTAGCCTTATAAACTTTCTTAGTCAGTCTTTCCTCGTTCATTCTTTCTACATGTCCAAACCAGCTTAACATACCCTTTTCTATTCTTGTCACTATGTTTTAGGTACTGTAGGTATAATTATGTTATATCTTTAATTGATGTAATTGCTTGCTTTAATGTTTTAATTCAAGCTAAACTAAATAAAAGGGATGGTGAACCCAACAACTTCTGGTATGAGTATCAATAAGCCATAAAGTAAGTAATACTTAGGCAATAGGTCAAGATTATTTTGGCCAGAAATACATATATTTGCTGATGTTAAAAGACAATAAATTAAATTATTGAAATTAAACGATTATAGCTATATGTACAGATATGATCGCAGATTAATTTAAAACTATTTAGTTTTAAACCTTCCTTAACATCACGGTTGCCTTTCAGCAGCCATGATAAAACTAAGATAGTAGTCGCCTCATAGTCTTGAAGTGACATCCAGGAAATCGGTTAAAACTCTTATATAGAAATGCAACGCTTTCCAACCTACTTCTTTTTGAGTTTCGCGGACACAAACATACGAAAGCAAAAAGCTATTTTCATACATAATTACAATATGCAATAAAGCTTAAGACTGATCAATTATAGGACAGATTATTCTCTCATCTCCCAAGAGATTCGATGTAGAATCTAATATACAGTTGACGTTATTCGTTGATCACAATTACTGCCCTCCATTGGGTAAATTGAATTTCATTTACATAATATCAACATCGTTTGCTCAAACTCTATGGTGACATCTACCTCTATGTCAAATTGATGTGACTCCATAATAATTTGATTAGCATAACATGGTATTATGCGTGTACCACGGGTTACAGAGATGTATGGTTATAATTAACATACATATACAGTAATACCTCGACTTACGCTATCCCGAATCTCTTCGATTCGTATTTTGTTTGATCATCGCACAGCTCTCAAATATCAATTTAGACCTACTGTTCCTGCACTATTTATTTATTTATTTATGTATTAGGAAGACCAACAGCTTTTAAATACATAGTAGTGAAAATAAATATACAACAGAGAGCCAATGATAGGTCTCCACGACTAACTCTTAAATAACAATGCGTGGACAGCAACTATTTTATCACTTAAACATCTAACATTTTTTTTATTTTTTTATTTTAACTATCTGCGATCGGCCCGAAAGCCATAATCAGATTTGTTGTAATTTATGTTATTGATTTTAAACATCTAACATATAACAAATAAAGTAAAATTAATCAGCATTAAACCTTGTAAAAAAATCAAGACTGAGCATGCGCTTCACTGCATCTGGTTGAGTATTATTTCACGAATTGAAGGGATAATGCGTCGTCAAACTACTTTCTTAGATTTGATGAAGTCTTCTACATCAAAATAACGGCAGTTGGCGATTTTATATTCGTAAAATCCAATATGTATTTATATGTTTAACTATACCCCGACTTACGCGAATTCGACTTACGCAGTTATCGCTCAGTCCCACCTATCGCGTAAGTTTGGGGTATTACTGTATAACACGCCTATATTCCCGAAGTGAGGTGGACAGAGTTCTATTTAATCACATCATGTTAGAGCCTACGGTGTGGCCCTCGTTTGATTAGGGCTTATTCTTGTTTAGCGAGCCCAGTATCAAACTTCGTGCAGACTAAGAATTACTTGACAGTAAAATCCTTTTCAACCCTAGATTCGAACCCGAGATCATTTCTAGCATTTACATACACTACTGCTACACCAACATAATTAAAATCTTTATATATATGAATCTTCTGTGCGTATGTTTATAATTAAACTCCTCCTAAACGGCTGGACCGATTTTGATGAATTTTTTTGTGTGTTCAAGTGGATTCGAGAATGGTTTAGATTTGTTTCTTTTTCTTCGTGTTTACAGGACAGCATCTGTCGGGACAGCTGGTGTAGCATGTAAATTAAAATATCAAAGTTTAATGGGTACACAACAATAAAGATCACAAGTTAATAATTTATGTGTAAACCTATAGTGAATAGAGTACCGAGCTTCTTGAGGAGACAGTATGCTGTTAGCGGAAGATGGTGTTCTTTTTCTATGTCCAATAATCCTTTTTTAAAGAAATGTCAAAGTGATATTCAAGTGTTTAATATTTTTTTCAATGCCAATCACACGTAAAGTTTAGCGACACTCAGTAAAAAAATGTGTAAAGAATCTTATCTATATATGTATATAGTAGCATAATATTTCCAATACGTTCTAGGAAATATCGGTTTCTCCGAACTGAATACATAATTGTAGATTGGGTGCGGTGATTCTTCTTTTTTAGGCAGTAATTATATTATAATTACTGCCTAAATAAACAAAATTTTAACAAAGAAGAAAACCGACTTCAATGAAGAATATTCTAAAACTTGCAAAATGCACTAAAAGGTTAACTAATAATTGTATATTCTTGTGAATAATTAAATTATTGTTATTAATGGAGTCGGTGTCAGCCAAGGTAGGTTTGTAACTAACAGGAGATGTCTTACTATAATCATAACATAACATTGGCATGCACAATTACACACATAGACACAGCACGCGGCGCGGGTGGCTGACACCGACTCAAAAAATAACAATAATTTAATTATTCACAAGAATATGCAATTATTTATTAACCTTTTAGTGCATTTTGCAAGTTTTAGAATATTCTTCTTTGAAGTTGGTTTTCTTTTTTGTTAAAATTTTGTTTATTTCTCGGTTTTTAGTGAACCTTGCCAAAAACGAGAACATCATCAATGTAGCCAAATATGCATTATTAATGATAACTCGAAAACGAATGGTCAAATCTTTATCAAAATGAAATGGGACCACACGGGAAGCACCAGTTTTCAAATAAAAAAGAATCATCAAAATTGGTTCACCCAGTCGAATGTTATGAGGTAACAAACATAAGAAAAAAATACAGAATCAAATCAAATCAAATCATTTATTTGCGAAATATGAGTTAAGCGGATCTTAAATTAAAACAGGGTATCACCATACTCAGCTTTTAAGCATGCAAAATTTCATTTATAACATTACAAAGTACTTATTTAATTTTTAAACATTATTATTTATTAGACACAAGCATGTCAGCACTTATTACATAACTTATGAATAAATATTAAATAATTACAAAGGATGTCAGAATCAAACAGAAAATTATAAAGTATAAACAAATCCAACATGTCATACAATTTAAATAATGTCACAGTCATATTTTTATAGACATTTATCTGTTAGATATTCCTTGACAGAATAGTAAGCTTTGGCAAGCAGTAATTTTTTTACACCACGTTTAAATATAATAAAATTCGTAATATTTAACAATTCGTTTGGTAAGTGAACTGATTATAAATGCGTGGGGCCATACATAATATGCTTTTGCCCATTTGTGCAGTGTTGTTAGCAGGGATGTGTATTTTCATAATATTTTTTTTTATAAATTTATGTCAAGATTATAATTATAAAAACAAGTCAAAATCACAATTTCGACATTCATTTTGACACAATTAATAAAAATAAAAGTAAGAATCACCAATATAAAAATGAATATTTATAGATATCAGTATATTATTAAAATAAAATGTCACAAATATATTATTTGCTTAGGTTGCTATCAGTTAGGTATTCTGTTATGTTATAGTAACATTTCCTGACTAAATACATTTTTAGTTGTCGTTTCAAATCAGTAATATTTAACTGTTTAAGATATTTTGGCAATTTATTATATGAAATCGGTGCCATACAAATAATACTTTTGTGCATTAACGCTGTACTTGAGTTCACTACACATAATCGGTCATTATCTCGTCTGTTTCGGTTGTTTACAGTGGAAAGTTTATTAAACAGTTGCGGATTTGTTTTTACGAAGATAACTACTTCATATACATATAGTGAAGGAAGAGTTAATATATGATGTTTAATAAAATATGGCTTACAGCTATCATCTGATTTCATTTCATTTCAGACGAATTGATAACCTCCTCCTTTTTTTGAAGTCGGTTAAAAAGAAGAATCACCACACCCAATCTACAAATTGATACTGCATTTACAAAACAAATCCACAAGAGCCGGCTATAATGTATTGCATCTACAACCGAGACACATTAATACATGTCACTCCAAATCTTACCCTAAACATGTGTATCTGAAGGTTACAAGTACCCTAAGAACCTTTTAGTGTCGCCACTATAAATCAACCCTTAATGACGTCCACGTTTTTCTCGAAGCACACTTTCGAGTAATCAAAAGAAGACGGGTTGTTTTCGATGGCCTAAAGTATTATGGCTTGTTTTTTTAGAAGCAAGTGAATGTTCAGAAAGATATTTTGGATCTGTGAGTTCGTTTTGAACGGTTTGAATTGAAAAATTGGCACAGGCAGATCATGTCTCGCATTATACAGGATGTCCGGTAATTAATGGATAACCTTGAAATATCTTATAGTGGAACTGATAGCCGTCCAGAAAAAAAAATACTATTCTAACTACTACCTGAGATAATATGATTTTTTTTAATTACCGTAATATATTTAACTTTCTTGTACACTACGACCATAAGTGAATGAATTCCATTGGTTTTTTGTTGTTTTATTATTAAACACTAATTATGCTAATAAACATAGCTCAGAGAATTAGCAAGCTGAAGTGGCAGTGGGCTGGCCATATCGCGCGAAGAACCGACAACCGCTGGGGTAAGCGTGTTCTTGAGTGGAGACCGCGACTCGGTAAGCGTAGTGTTGGACGCTCTCCGACCAGGTGGGATGACTATCTGCGAAAGACTGCAGGCAGATGCTGGATGCGGCAAGCTGAAGACAGGGCGCTATGGCGCTCTTTGGGGGAGGGCTATGTCCAGCAGTGGATTATTATAGCCTGACGATGATGATGATGATGCTAATAGATAGACTGTCACAAGTATGACTAGCTATTGCACTTTGTTAATACCAATCTTTCTTTTTTTTCCTGAACGGCCATCAGTTCTACTATAAGATATTTCCTAATACATAAATAAATAAATAAATAAGATATTTGAAGGTTATCCATTAATTACCGGACAACCCGTATACACGTAGGTTAATTTCTAAGTCGCAGAATAATATAAATATTTATATACAAAGTCTCACACCTATATCACTGAAAAATTAGACAGTAGGTATCTCACACCCATCTGGTGATTTCGCCAGCTCAGGTTTTAGGTCTTATCTTTTTTTTATACGACTAAGGTGGCAAACAAGCATACGGCCCTGATGGTAAGTGGTCACCGTAGCCTATGGACGCCTGCAACACCAGAGGTATCACTTGCGCGTTGCCGACCCTTTAGGAAAGGAAGTGGGAAGGAGAAGGAGCGGGAAGGGGGAAAGACGGTGATTGGGCCTCCGGCACTCTCACTCACCGAACGAAACACAACAGTTATTGCCGTTTACAAAGAGTTTCTGACTCCATGCTGTTACTGAAAATTTCTTGACAGTAAACACTTAAACACTACGATTAGTATTTAAGTGTTTTTTAATCAATAACACTGTTCGACCTAGGAACCGAACCCGTGACCTCATGCACAACAGTCGCATAAACTCCTGTTGTGCCACCGAGCCCATTCAAAACGATATATTGATCTGTAAATTCATATTTGAACGGGTTTGAATTAAACTTAGCACAGATAGACTATGTCCTGCTAACATTTGTTAACATGTTTGGCAAACCAATATACCTATAAACTTTTTTGAGAGAAATAAACAATATTATTATTATTATGTTTCTCTTATCACAGGTATTTTCTAACATATTATATTAGAAAATACCTGGTCCTTTGGGAGGCTTACACGGAGACATGGGTTCAACGTGAAGAGGCCAGAGTTTAATCAAAGGTGGGATGGAAAACCTACCGCGGCACTAGCCGCAGCAGGCGTAGGACTATTTCTACGTATGGATTCTAATATATGGGCTACGGGTATGGCTAATTTGGTGGACCGGTATATTGGTAACTATGAATGAAAAACGGCGTCTGCCCTGAATACTCTAATTATTATTATATAGGATACATTATGCATAATGCGACAGCATTCACGCGTTTGATATGGCATGCAGAAATATAATATGTTAAAAAAAATTGGTTGTCTGTAAAGTCGGTTTACGGACGATAGTTTAACGTGACAACGTCATAACAAAATTTCTTTCCCGTAACGTTACAATGAGCGTAACGGGACGATGAGCGTAACGGTCAATAAGCGTAACGGGACAATGAGCGTAACGGGACAATGAGTAATCCTTTTTCGTGCGTGCAGCCGGCGTTCATCGATTTATCAGGCGTTGTCAGGTCAAGAATAACTTTGTTTATCCACAAAGAAACTGTAACTAAAGTAGAATTTCATACTTATGTCAAGAGTACCGTGTGTATTCAAAGCACGTTTTAGCAGAATATAAGACGATTATGTAAAGTATCTGGAACTGAAATAAGTATTTTAGTTGAACTTTAATGTAACCTAAATGTTTTGAGACGGATACTTTAACATGTATATGAAACATTTTAGTGTCAAGTGTTTGTCATTAAAAAATATGTTATTAGATGCTTATGATGCAAGATGAGGGATGTGATGAAAGTGAATAAAGCCAGAGAAGTGTGTCAGGATCGTAGCAAATGAAAATCTGTAGTCTCTGCCTACCCCTCTGGGAAACAGGCGTGAGTGTATGTATGTATGTATGTATGATGCAAGAACTAATGAAATGAATAGAAACTAATGTCCAACCTAACTAATATTGTTAATGTGAAAGTCTGCTTGTTTGTTTGTTACGCTTTCACGCCTTAACTAGTCTACCGATAACCATGAAATTTCGCATACGTATTTTTAAGGGTACAAAAAATGGCATGGGGTACATTCATCCAGAACATAAATACTGTTTCCAAGGGGTAAGCTACTTTCAAATTCATTATTAGCTGAATCCGTCTACGCATTGCTGTGATGTCCGATTTTTTTAACTGCATGTTTCCGAAGGAACTTTGAAATAAAATGTAAACACAAACACTTTTATATAAAAATGTAATATTGTATAAAATAAACAAAATTTTAACAAAAAAGAAAACCGACTTCTAGATGGAATATTGTAAAAATTAAAATGCACTAAAAAGTTAATAAATAATTGCATATTCTTGTGAATAATTAAATTATTGTTATTAATGGAGTCGGTGGAGGGTCGAATTGAGAACCTCCTCCTTTTTTTGAAGTCGGTTAAAAATCAAGTTAATCCATTAACTACTTTATGAGTACTGCGATCCCAAACATAAGGAAACCCAATTTTTATATATAAAGATAATAACTCTATAACAATTAAATGATCGTAACTTTTAAACTTTCGAGTGGCTTGATAATGTCTTTACCTTTTTTTATGCTTTACATTTGGACCAGGTTACACCGGCCGTGGTTACAACTCAAGCTTAAAAAAAGCTAAACATGTATGATCGTGTAATACCCGTTAAATCTATACAAATAAATAAAATTGAAGTGTCTGTTTGTAATGTAAAAATAACAGCTTTTTATCTAATGAATATGAAAGTATTATAAGGTACCTATACGAAAACATCTACTTTTAAAATTTTTGTCTGTCTGTCTGTTTGTTCCGGGTAATCTCCGAAACCGCTGAACCGATTTTGACGGGACTTTCACTGGCAGATTGCTGATGTTATAAGGAGTAACATAGGCTACCTTTATTTTAGAAAAAAATAGGCTTCCGTGGAGACAAACACTTTTTAGTTAAAATCTACGCGGACGAAGTCGCAGGTAACAGCTAGTTATCAATAAATACGTAACTATTGCCTAAGAATATACCTTTTTAATAGCTTTACACTACCAATGGAAGATGGATATAACGAAAGAAATTTCCTTTAAACCTGGATCAACGTGATTGGCAAAGTCATTTTCACCCTATAAAAAGGAACTGAGTCACCCTATGTTACGTTCCCGCGGTGGGACGTTAACCTGCTAAATACGGTTGAGCTGTCTGCAGAGTCATTGGTGTGCTAAGGGCGATAATTTATTTACCCACAACAATTTTATTACACATTGACTTAAAGTAAATTATAGAATATAGAAAGAAAGAAAGAAATAAAAATTATTTATTTGACACATACCACAAACACATAATAACAAGTATAACATAAAATGAAATACTTAGATACAAACATAAACTTAGCGCAACTAAACCGAAACAGAAAACTAAACAAAATACATATAAAGTGTCAACAGTAGTGTCAAATAGGGCCCAGTTCAGCATGTGTCAGACGAAAGCCTGACGCTGGTTTTCAACTGGGTCCTTTAGTGACTCACGGATATAAACCATCTATAATTATAATCAAAGAAAATATAAAAAATGTATATAATATACCTATAAACAGAATAATATCAACTTTACACACAGACACAGATAATGTACCTAATACAAGATCTCACAATACAAAATTATATTTAAATAAAAAATAAAAATATATGTGGCTGATACAATAACTATTTACGGTTAGCCCAGCGTTCTTACTATGTGAGTGACACATTTAAAGATTAAAATAATAGGTATAATATTTAGGGTCAGCGTCGACGGATGGAGTGGCGGCGAAGAGACTAATTCAGTAACAATTTAAATTCAACCTAAAGCGCTTCAGAATACGATTGTATTTGGTACAACGAAATAAAATGACCGCACTTTCAGTTGCTCGCCGTCATTTTATTTCGTTGTACCAAATACAGTCGTATTCTCAAGCACTTTAGGTTGAATTTAAATTGTTACTTAATTAGTCTCTTCGCCGCCACTCCGTCCGTCGGCGCTAACCCTTAGTAGGCTGACAAAATATGCTATACTAATTCTATCAGAAAATACACTTTGCGAACTCAATTTTGATAAAAGTAGAGATGACTACTACAGTCAGTTATTCTATGGCAACGTTGTTATAATTGCTGGTGATTCTAAAAGACGGTCATGCGTTCGGATCATCGGGCAAGCAAAGTCTTCTTCTCTCTAGCCTTTATTATTTCCAAGTCACTTGGGGTCGGCTTTCTAGTCTAACCGGATTTGACTGGATATCAGTTTTTACACGGAGCGGCTACGACCTGGCCTCCGTAACCCGAAGGCTAATGATACCCTAAAGCTAGACTAGTGACAGGATATTAGAGGGCACTGACTTCCCAATAACGACTGCCATAGACGTTCATGGCAGCCGGGACCGATGGTTTAACGTGCTCTCCGAGGCACGGAGCAGGCGATAATGATTGTCAATCAAAATGCACATAATTTCGAAAAGTCACATAACTTCCGAAAGTCAGAGGTGCGCGACGTGGGTTCGAACCCGAGACTCTCGGCATTGCAGTCTGATGGTCTCCCCACTGAGCTATCGCTGCTACACCCGGCAAGCAAAATGTTATTGGGTATTCCAGTTTAGAAATGTTTAGTAGCAACAGGGGATCCGAAATTAGGCCAGGTAGGCAGCAATAGACTCGCCACGTACATGGGACAAAAGTATACCCCGCGAAATGGGGTTTTATACACCTCACCTCACCTCCCTTTAGTGAAATAGGCATGAGACTATGTACCTCTGCGCAGGTTGGCCTGTGACGGTGTTTTCTATCGCGTGTTTTTCAAAGCGCAGCGCTTCCTTTATTGCAGAGCTGGCATCACACTAGTAACATATCTGATATTGCTAGAGTTTACAGCCGTAGGCCGTATCTTGAACTGACCCGATGGTATGGCTTACCGTAGAATATGCTTGTTTGCTAACATGATTGCCAAAAATATCTAGTGCGCACAATTATGCGGATATGTCATCTAGATACCAAATTAAATTTCTTGTAAAGACTTGCAATATTAATATTGCCATATTTTGCCAGCGGTACTGAATGCTTACTGCTGTGCATGAGGTGAGGTGTCAGTTTTGATTCTCGGATCGGGCGAAGTTCATACAGTTTTTCTCAAAATATACTTGGTAGCCGCGCTGTATCTGGAATTATTAATGTTCTCCAGACCGAATTTCAGTCACGGCAGCCAATCTTAACGGAGACTGGCCATCTGCGCAGGAGATATTATAGTGCAGTAATGTGTGCGCGAACACAAGTGCACTGTCTATTCCCTAACTCTCATTATCCGATGAGACGGTAATCTGATACGACCGGAGAGAGATCAGGCGCAGTATCAACAGCTTCACGTATTTTCCGAGGCACGAGTGTGTATCTAACACGGCCAACTTTCTAATTCCGGGTTGCTGATGAGGTTTTTAACAGGAAAACCTTCCTAATTCACTACCGCTGCGACACGGTGGCAGTACTTGGTAGACGACAATAGGCTTGACCCGTATTACATGGTACCTAAAATTACAGCTCACGAAATGTGGGTGTAAAACACCTCTGCTTAAATTTGGCGTAATCCTAACTATCCTAATCCTAATCCTAACTAATATTATAAAAGCGAAAATGAGTTTGTTTGTTTGTTACCTTTTCACGTCTAAACCACTGAACCGATCATCCTGAAATTTTGCATATACCTTGTCAGGTGTATAAAAACGGACATGGGCTACCTTTCATCCTGAAAAAAATACTGTTTCCGAGGAAAACAACAATATCGTTCTTATGATAATAGATTGCGCTACGTGTCTTTCGAATCATGATTGAATTATATTATTACAAGCAGAGTACGACCCGAATTGATTGTCAAATTCTACATTAACGCGGGCGAAGCCGCGGGCTAAAGCAAGTATTATATAATTATTACAGCGTTTTACCTACCACCATTAAATCTTACCTTAGTAAAATAAGTTACCCATCAACATTTATATAGAGTTAAAAAGAAAGTCTTAAAGGTATTATTAATCTTCACTTTCTTGCTTATTAAGCTCCGGCGAGGGCCACCTTGCATACATAATATCCAATAAGTGCGCCAAGTTTGTTCATCAACTTGCTGAAGAAGATATTAGAAATAATTACAAAAATAATCGTATACTTAGTATGCGCACCGTGTCGCGACGCCCCCGTTATATGCAATGTAGATTTCACTTGAAGTTACTGCAGCAGGTCGTGCACAATGCAATTTCTTGCTTGACTTATTAAAGAAATTGGTTTTGTATTATAAAAATACCTTGAATGCTATCTATAAAACAGTTCAACTCACATTTGTTATTAAGGTTTACCCGGCTTGTTTCGCTTGTTAAGCGTAAGCGATGTCCTGGTGTGACTGAGTCAGGCGGTTCAGTGCAATATACTTAGCACACCCGTGCTCTTCCATGGCCGCGGGATTTCTTGTGGATTGCTTTGCGAGTTCAAAGGTCACCGATTTGCTGGCGAGCCTTGTCTTTGCGCCCGTAGCGACTATTAGTGGCGTTTACAGTTTGGTTGTTGTTCCCCACAGTACGCAATACGGACTTTTTAAAGCTGTCTGCGTAATAAATAGTAAACTATCACTCTTTTTATATGAACTACGAGAAAACTAACATACTAGGACTTCTCCATAATGTTTTCAAAGATGAGTGAAGTTTCCCAATACGTTTTGGAGTAATAAATAGTAGCGATTAGCTTTACATATACTAAGCAATAATGTTTATTTAAAAAAAAAACGCAGTCTATGTATGTTCTAAAATTAACAAACATATTTTCGATATAAACGTATATGGAAAAAGAAACTTCAATAAAAATTTGGTGGATAGTTCTACAAACAAAAATAGCAACAAAACATCCGGAACAAAACAATATAACAGTCCTCTTAATTTGACACGAGAATACATAACAAGGAAGTAATCGAAGCCTTGAGGAGAGACAATAGCTTATTAAATGTACGTTTTTCTTGAACAATACTTTCGTTGATATGACTTATGTTTTTGGTTGACCCTAAAGTACCTAATGTCGTTCCTATTGAGTACGTAGTCTCAGGTCAAAATTCAGGGATATATTTAAGTATGCAGAATATCAATAATTCATACCTCTGTGACCAATAATAATAATTCAAACATAGACAGCAGTAATAATTCACATCTGGTAAACTAAATATGAACATACGAGTACACGGGTAATTCAAATACCTCTAAATATGTTTTATACCTTTTAGCCTTGTGCTTGACACTATTTATTATACATAAATATGGCTCTTATACATAAATATGGCTCTATAATACCGTATTCAATAAATAAACTAAAAATACAAAATAATTGTAGAAGAATACATTGTAGGAGAATAAATTACAATAGGCATTGAAGCCTATTGTAATTTATTCTTCATAATGAATATCTGTCGGCCTCGATGGTGTAGTGGTTAGTGTAACCGACTGCCACGCCTGAGGTCGCGGATTCGATTCCCGCACAAGTCAAATATTTGTGTGCATGAACATGGATGTTTGTCTTGGTCTGGGTGTATCTATGTATAATATGAAAGTATTTACAAAAAAAAAATATATAAGTATCTTTATCCATTGTCTAGTACCCATAGTACAAGCTCTGCCTAGTTTGGGCTAGATGGTGTTGTGTGTATGTGGTACAATATTATATTATTATTATAAATTGTAATTAACTAGTGTTTGTTATCTGCAAACGTCTGATGTTGAGTTACGTTGATCGTTAATTACGCTCAATTCGTGGATCATCAACCTAGTTTCTTGGAAACAGACTACAATTATATAGTACTATTCAAACTTTGTTGTGTCCAAATATCTTCATATTTATATATATATGGACTAGATTAATTAGAATTTAGACAATGAAATTAATTTTGTTAGTGTTAATTATTTTGCTGTCTCTTTATGCTTCAAATGTTGTATTCTATTATTCTATATTCTAGCGTATGATTTATCACATGGTAAGCGGTTACGATAACCAGAGACGATCGCTTATGTAAACTTTATAATAACAATATAATATATATATACCATATATAAAAAGGATTAAATATAATGACCACCAAAAATACTAATTGCACAGCTAAATATGCTTACTAAAATATATCATAACGAGCACCTATACGCCTCAAATCACTGCATTCCGTCTAGGAAGGGTTAGCTTATGTTAGGTTCCTTCTTAAACCCAACCAAAAATAGGAGCCCCGAGGTTCCGTCGACTTACTTACTTATCTCTTTAAAATGTTTTAGTAAGCATATTTTGGTGGGCAATTAGTATTTTTGGTGGAACAAAAGGAAAAAATTGAGGAACAGTTAAATACTACCCTATATAAAATGTACCACAGCAGTGTACGGGGCTCTTTTCAATGTGAGATGGGTTGGACCATAGAATACCCTTCTATGGTAGACCATAGAATGGTATTCTATGGTCCAACCCATTTCACTGATAAAACTCTCACACACACAACTCTCATCAGAATCTCAGTATAGAATATTTTAATGGGTTCTCAGACATGCAGGTTTCTTTGCGATGTTTTTGTGATTCCCCCACAAGTCAAACATTTGTGTGCATGGACATGGATGTTATATGTATTTAAAAGTATATAATATACAAAGTATATATTATGTATGTTTATTCATTGTCTAGTACCTATAGTACAAGCTCTGCTTAGTTTGGGCTAGCTGGTGTTGTGTGTATGTGATAGAATTTATATCCAACCTGAATTCTGACCTTTCCAAGTTAAGCGCGTAATAAATAGTCAATTATCGCTCGCTTTCACGTTGAAGGAAAACATCGTGAGAAAACCTGCATGTCTGAGAGTTCTCCATAATGATGTCGAAGATATGTGAAGTCTGCCAAAGCACACTGGACCAGCGTGGTGGATTGTGGTCTAACCCTTCTCACTCCGAGAAGAGGCCTGTGCCCAGGAGTGGGACAGTTTAATACAGGGCTTATATTATTATTATATTATATAACGTTAGCATGAGAAATGCTTGAAAATGCTCGTAATAAGCAATTTTTATTATCAGACGTATATCTAACGTGTTTTCCACTCTATGAAAACAGTAAATACATTACAGGGGATAAAAAACTATGTGCAGTATATAATCTGGTATATTAAACCAACATTCCGGGTAAGATAAAGTTTGCCTATAGTACCAGCTTTTGCCCGCGGCTTCGCTCGCGTGAATTTAGAATTTGACAATCAATTCGGGTTGTAATAATATAATTCTATTATGCAAAAGCAACGCAGAGGCTTGTAATAATATAATTCAATCATGATTCGAAAGAAACGTGGCGCCATCTGTTATCATAAAAACGTTTTTGTTGTTTTCGTTGGGAATAGTATTTTTTTCTGGATGAAAGGTAGTATATGTTCATTTCTGTACACCTGACAACATATATGCAAAATTTCAGGATGATCGGTTCAGTGGTTTAGGCGTGAAAAGGTAACAAACAAACAAACTCATTTTCGCTTTTATAATATTAGTTAGAATTAGGATTAGGAAGTTAGGATTTAGTTTACCAGTTGGAATGATTTCTGCTGTCGATGTTTGAATTATTATTATTAGTCACACAGGTACGAATTATTGATATTATTATGCATACTTAAATCTATCCCTGAATTTTGACCTGAGACTACGTACTCAATAAGAACGACATTAAGATTAGGATAAAAATATATTTATATAAAATCTTAGTTACGATTAAATAATATAGAAAGAAGGTCAAAGATGTCCGTCAGAATTAACATTTTTCATTTAATCATAACCCTCCTAGAAGTAATAAGTAATTATAACTTAAACTTGGCTATGAATAAAAGTTAGGACAAAGTTTCATTCCATGAAATATTGTCGGAAGGTCTTAGAGTTTCTGCACAACTCGCTTTAGTTTTTCATTTAATTATTTAATAATAATAAGTACTTTGTTTTATTAAAATTTTGATTGCTAGAAGGCTGGAAATTTACACGGTAAGCACTTATGACCATAAACATATTGTGATGACAAAATATGGGCTTTATATTTTTAACTAGCTTTTACCCGCAGCTTCGCTCGCATTAATTTAGATTTGACAATCAATTTGGGTTGTACTCTGCTTGTAATAATATAATTTAATCATGATTCGAAAGACACGTGGCGCCATATATTATCATAAGAATGTTATTATTGTTTTCCTCGGGAACAGTAACTTTTTTCGGGATGAAAGGTAGCCTATGTCTGTTTCTATACACCTGTCAACGTATATGCAAAATTTCAGGATGATCGGTTCAGTGGTTTAGGCGTGAAAAGGTAACAAACAAACAAACTCATTTTCGCTTTTATTATATTAGTTAGGATTAGGATAGGATAGGATTAGGATTAGGATTAGGATTTAAAAGAATGCTGCCGCACCATGAGTACATTTTGTATCACGCAGGATTTTACAAATATTCAAAAAAACGTACACAAAGAACCTACAGACTCGGTATCCATGCATTCAATACATACATGCATAAATTCACGTCTATCTTGCAGAGGGAACAGTGCATGAATTTCCATTGGATATGACCGTATCATATATCTCTTCCTTTATTTACTCTGACCACACTCTTCGTGTATATTCGTGTTCTTAATGTGATGGCCTCATTCCAGAATGTCTCTGATTTAGTCAGATAATTTTTGTTTAGATTCTTATAATACCTTTGTTTTTTTTTGACCAAGAGTCAAAATATTGTCCTCATTATATCCCAACCCAACCATTTTAGTGGTCCCTTCTCAACTCTTGGTGCTATCTGTTTTGTGTCACAACCCTCGCTATTACTCTTTTATTGAACTAGATACACATAAATGAAATATACTAAACACTTAAATAAATGCTAACTGTCACTGCTCTTAGCTTGACCATATAAATGAAGTCTTAGTCCATAGAAATCGAACAAGTAAGGAAATAAAAAGTGCGTGATCATTGTAGGATGATCGTCTTAATGTTTTTATGAACGTTGTTGGCAAGGGAATCTGTTTAAAAAATGAATAACAGACGACAGATCATGGTTTTATGGTTAACCATTCTATAACTCAGCTGGTCTATAACACAGCATCAGAAATAGCAAATTCATTCATATTATGTTGACTTGACTATGGAGAAACCACAGAGCTAGCACTACAGACACTAGAGACGCCCCGTTCGTCATATAGCCAAGAATGTCATTAGCGATACAAGTATGACACTTATATTGCGAAAAACGGTTCTGTCTACGCTCGGCACAAATATACTACAGTCAGCAAAATAAGTCAATAGGTCACATTTTGATTAGAACTTTTTTGATTAGAACTTTTTGATTAGAACTTTTTTGATTAGATCTTGTTTGTATACCATGTCTCAAGCTAATAAAGATTTAAGTTACTACAAAATTTAAAAAATAGTTTATTATTATAGCAGTAATTGTTCAATATTATTAAATCTATACTGCCATTTCAAACAATCAATAGATTTGTGTTCAAAATTATAAAATACTAGCTTTTGACCGCGGCTTCGCTCGCGTTAATTTAGAATTTGACAATCAATTCGGGTTGTACTCTGCTTGTATATATAATAATAGAATTTAATCATGATTCGAAAGACACGTGGCGCCATCTATTATCATAAGAACGTTATTGTTGTTTACCTCGGGAACAGTAATTTTTTTCGGGATGAAAAGTAGCCTATGTCCGTTTCTGTACACCTGACAACGTATACGCAAAATTTTAGAATGATCGATTAAGTGGTTTTGGCGTGAAAAGGTAACAAACAAACTCATATTCGCTTTTATAATATTAGTTAGGAAGTTAGAATTATTATCAAAATACGGTTACTGATTTCAATGTATAAGCTACTTATATCACTTATAACCTACTTAATATATTCTGCTTAAAATAACTACTTATTAAGTCGCTTAAGTTGTTTGGATGATCACGACTCACGTAAACCGTTGAACGGATTTGAATGTAACTTAGTACACAAATCGACTTTGTTCTTCATTAGCATATAGGATACTGTTTATCCCGGATTCACGTAGGCGAAGCTCCGATTTTTATTATTATAAACTTTAATCTCAAGTAAAAGCACGCCATGCCGTATTTCTTGCTTTATGAAATTAATAAAAGTACTTGTTATACATCTATATTCTGTCAATATTAGGTTGAATTTTGTCTTAATTGGTAATGTAAATAAATAAAGGGTTTATAAAGTAATTTCGTTAAAGGTTCTCAAAATATTGTTTTACGTTTACGCAAATTTTATACATTGAAATGAAACTACGTTATACAGGTTTTATCAGGGTTTATTTAAAATAGCTACTGCTTGATAAATTCGAAACTATTGAGCTACTAAACTACTACTATTAAACTATTTAAATTAAAACATTTACATATAGTCAAACACATAGTCAAAAGAAGACAAAGATGGTGGTCTTCACATTGTCTTGAAGTGTAGCTATTTCGAAGCACCCGAACCTATTATTATAATTATTGGTGTTTCGACATAAGAGCTCAAAGTATCATAAGGTCTTATTATGCTTTGCTTCTTTTTAGATTTTCTATTTAAGTTAAAAACTATTTATCTTTAAGTTTACACTTTGCCCCGACGTTTCGGTTGCTTTACAGCACCATTTTAGTCTCCCCGTGAACATGGCTGCTGTAAAATAACCGATACGTCAGAGCAAAGTGTAAACTTAAATATAAATACTTTAATTTAATTAAATAGTTTAAATAGAAGTAAAGTTCAATAAAACTGGTGTTAATTTTTCAAAATTATGTAATAAGAGTGTTTTAAAGTAAAATAAACAACGCGACAAAATCCGTATAAAGTGTTTAGTTTCCATGTATAACATTTGCGTAAACATAAGACAATATTATATCTGGTATTCAAATTAAAATCTGAAACAATGTAATAACCATCTTAATCATAATGCTCAGATATAGTAATCACTGTTCTTCAAAAGACATTGTCTTCAGTTTCCGTAAAACAATTCGAAATAGTAATAACGCTGCCGTAAAAACTCGCGAACGACCGTCGCAATACTGACCGTACTTTCCCAAAGCTATTACGAGTTAAATGACCTCTCAAAATAGCCGACGTATCCAGCAAATATCTACCTTGATGAGGATCCTTACGTAAACAAGTTTTTCAACTCCTTACCAATGATTAAGCTGGACCTTTGGGTATCAAATTGAATTGCCAGATTTTGACACATTTTCTTTTATTGTTGTTTTAAATTTATTGTTCGAGTCAGATTTTGATACATTTTCTTTTATTGTTGTTTTAAATTTATTGTTCGAGTCTGGATGTTGTTTGTGTCCGTTGTTAGAATACGACCCCACGACACAAGAAATAAACCTAATACGGGTTGACTTTTAAAATAAAGCAAATAAAGTCATTGAAAACCTACTGTATCTGGCATCCGGTGTTACTGCGACTTAAAAAGCCAAGGGTTTCATTTTTTTTTTTTTAGTCTGATCCTCGCGCTTAATATAAATCCTGTACCTAAGAGAGTGAAACGATGGACACGAAGATCATCCAGACTATTTAAGAAGCACACTATTTTTTGGCTCGTGTTGGGTTCCAATATTTGGCACGAGGGTAGCGGCAATAAGGTCGCTGAAATTATAATACCATCTGTGCCATCGTTGCATTTAAAACGGTCGACAGGTATTTGAGCCTTTGACACTCTTTTTTCTGGGTTAAAACGCAGTATCAGTAGTACTACTCCAAACTATTTCCTGCAATAGAAATTAAACTACCATATTAAAGTGTTTTCATGTAAGCATTTATTTGCTACCAAAATTTTAAAAGCGATCAAATTTCTGTCACATATCACTATATTAATCTCTCAGCCGAGCTCAATGTCAGCATGAATAAATATTAGTCCAACATTAACTTAATCCATTAAAAATGTTTTCAAGTTTCCGAGAATTTTCTCAGCTTCTTAGATGTAGAGAATTGGATCTGTTCTTCGAAATAGTTAGTAAATTACGCTCCTAGCAGACTCACAGTAATCCAGCCATAACTTTTCTTCTGTATACTTATGAGCTTAGCTCTTATCGGTGTAGTAGTATACATCATCTTTCTCGATTCTTGATCTCTTCGGCCAAGACCTTGACTTGCTTCTTAGACATTACCTTGACTTGTTTCTTTATGTGGTCAGTGTAAGCTCTTCTGAGTCTTCCCATTCTTCTCTGCTTTCACGTTTCCTTCTATCATGTTTTTAATTAAGTCTGCATATCATAAAGGTGGCCGAACATGTTTTCTCTTTTGTTCTTGATTATAGCCTAGGTCCCATAGCTGTCAAAATATGGGTTTAATACCTTTTCGGAGATATAGGTGTAAGTATAACTAACACAGAAATCATTCCAGTTACACGTTGATAACTTTTTTATATTCATAAAGCTTTACAGAATTTTTACGGTTATATTCCAAGGCGAAGGATTGCCAGTATTCGTGTTGCGCTGGTAGTTTACACCGAACATTCATTGGTAGAGATACATGCAGGTGTTGCCCAAGCTTTATGCACGTAAAAATCTTTAGTACTGGAGGTGTATAGCTTTATTTTTCATAGTACGTTTATAGTAATAACACCTCCGCTTTAGTCTCTTATATTTCATTTTATGTTTAAAGGTGCTTTTACACGACGTAAGTAGGTGGCATGGGATACATGCAAACGCTATTTTCGTAGGTTATATGCATGAGTCATTCATACGCAATATGCACGAGTTATTGCTTGCGTGGGTGGCTGGCATATATAAGTGCTGCCACTTGTGCATGTTAGTCGGTTCTTGGTTAAAAGCAATAACTCTTTCTCTAGCCCGCATATGCCTAATTATATGTATGTGTAAGGCTTTAGATACTACTCCGACTACTCACGAGAATCAAAGAATCGTGTTCAACCCTACAAAACTTGGTGTAGTGACAGAGGCGTGCCTTCAACCACTACGCCATTCATGCAGTCAAAATTGTTTATCACTTTTTTTTTTTTTTTTATAATATTCTACCACATACACACAACACCATCTAGCCCAAACTAAGCAGAGCTTGTACTATGGGTACTAGACAATGGATAAACATACATATATACTTTTTTTTTGTAAATACACACATATTATACATAGAAACACCCAGACCAAGACAAACATCCATGTTCATGCACACAAATGTTTAACTTGTGCGGGAATCGAACCCGCGACCTCAGGCGTGGCAGCCGGTTACACTAACCACTACGCCACCGAGGCCGCCCTTATCATTGTTCATCATGACGTTATTAATTTATACTAATTAATAACGCCATGTACGTAATCTAAACTAGTTATTAGTGTGCTGGTAGAACGAATGCCTTAAGAAACAATACAACTTACAGTTTCAACAACAGGCGATACTTACCTCGTAAAAATATTAATAATAAATTACAGACGCGAATAAAATGTAGTAATGATTATGTACCTACGATATGCAGTGTAATTAAGTGGAATGAAATATAATTAAATTCGTGCAAACTCTAAATAAAACAAAATTTGGTCATAACCAATGATAATGAATACGACGACAAAAGTGCCTTCATTTTATTTTTTAATCTGCAAATAAACTAAGCTGCTTTAAACCAAATTACGTTTCTATATTAAAAATTGCCAGCAATGCTAAAAGAATTCCAGAATCCAATTTAAAACTGCACCGACCACATTAATCCCATTGTTTGAAACAACATTATTTACACTGCAAATTTCTTAACAACATTCCAAATTTCCCAAGATGAACGTGGACCGTAATCTCTTGGCTGATTTCCAAGAAGGTGAGACTCTAAAAGTTAAGCGGAGGGGCCAGAGCCAAACAATATGTTGGAGCAAAGTAAAGGCTTTTACCAGGTAACGTTTTGACTCTAATAATACATATATCGAAACTATGCGCTTAAGCTTCGTTTAAGGACGGAATATTCATTAAATCCTCTACAACGCACCTATTAATTAAATTTTCCATTTCTGTTACTATTAAGACGATTTTAAAATAGGATTTGAACAAGTAAATAAAAACGTGGTTTAGTGAAATACTTACTAGAATTCTATTTGCGAAAGCCTGTTTCTTGGTTTTCTCCACTTTACCAAGCAACACAGTAAAGGATCCGACGTAATTTTTTATTAGAAATATGCAGTTTATTACCTGTAGAAGCATAGGTCTAGAATAAATATTATATTCAGATAAATGCATAAGTCAAGTTGTATATGCAGTAATCTAGAACTAATAAGATGAGTAAAACTGCAATTATGAGGCAGTTAAAATTAACTGCTTTAACAGCAGTCCCGGCTGCCATGAACATCTATGGCAGTCGTTATTGGGAGAGTGTCGACACAAAAGATCCCACTGGGTCCAAGTGTCGACGGTCTGCACTGACTGGCCCCCACATAAGATAAGAGACATTACCTATATATGAATATTGTAAACGGACGAAGAATTCGATCGAAGATCAAATGTAAATTATAATAATAGTCAGGGAAGACTTTATTTTGATTATCAATACGCCAACAGATCCATGATATAGACATAATAACTTGTTAAGACATTTTTACGCTATTAGCTTAAAAAGTTTCTTAAGTGTTCATTACACCGGGATTTATAATGACGTGACAGCTTTAGGCGCTCACTGAGTCATAACGTAGACACTTTTTCCTTTATCGGTGAATTGCCTGACGAAATTATACAACGACACTATATTTAATATTACGTCGGCCCAATTTCAAGATTTGCCGTCAAAATACTGCTATTGTAGGGTGACCTTATTTATTTAGTGCTAGATTGTTCCTGCGGCTTCGCTCGAGTAAATATTTAGGTTACGTTAAATTAGATAAGTATAAGTATAAGGTACCACATGACCTTTTCTGTACCCCCGACAACTTGTACGCGAAATTTCATGATGATCGGTCGAGTAGTTAAAGCGTGAAAGCATAACAAACAAACTCATATTCCCATTTATAATAATAATTATTAGTAAGGTTAAATAAGTTCAATCCTAAAAAGAATACAATTTTATAATTAATTATATTCTGCTTCACCTGCGAGAATAAAAACACCCCTTGAAACCGCTTAGCAGTATAAAAGTATCATAAGTAATAATCTAGTACATATATACTTCTGTGCCATGCATGTAAATTTAAAGGCTTACGTGAGTTTGACTATCTAACATTCAAACCTCTTTAGAAACTTTCACTTATAATATGAGAGATGAAATAAGGATATATGTTTATGCGTAAAGGTTCTTGATAAAAAACTCATAATTATTAAAGATTACAACGCCACACTTTCAGCTAACAGGGATTATGTCTTTTCCATAAAGCCCTTTGTTTGTAGTATCTACATTATTAATGACCACTCCCATAAATTATGTTGTCTTCGTAGTGGTCAAACGGAGCTGAACGAGAAATGACATCCTTAATCCTTGCTTGTCCACTCATACCCATGCCGCTTAGTCGTTGAAAGGTCCCCAGCGTGGACACTATAAACATGTTAATGCGGTGTCCAATGTTTGCCCTGAGGGACGCCAACTAATTCCGAACGGGGCTGTGCCTTGATTAACATATAATGTGCTTGTGTGGCGCAGACATGCTGTGTTGGCGTTTTGGCCTTGCTGATGTTGTTCGTGTCAGCTGTTGCTTGAATTTAAATAAGAATGTTTACTAAGATCTAAAATGTCGACATTTTTTGGGAAATTTTAATAGAAATTTTCATATCAGTTAGCCTTTTATGTTTTGGCCATGCTAGCTTTCGTTAGCCGCTAGAAGGCGTTATTTAGTTTAACATTTTTGGTTGATGGGTAGGTATTTATTATAGAAACTTTTGTAAGTGATAATCATCATGTAATATATAAAACGGTTAAATTTATATGAGTTAATATATGGTTATTATTTAGGTTTATCCAACTACGTTCAAAGCCACTCGGGGCTCTTAATCATAAGCGGAACATCCTGGCTTAATAAAGTTAGGTTCATAGTAGGTATCATGAAATTGAAACAATGAAGTTACTAATCAACATTGGTGTTTTAGGAAATCCAATTTAACAAAAGTTGACAACAAGTTTTCTTTAAACTTTCATACTTTGCACAAGTGCTCCGGAATAGTTAACTAGATAATAATGTCTACCCAGCTATACATTATTATCAAACTAATGAGGCAATATAGTGAGAGTAAAAGCATTATATAATTACAAACTATGTAAACATTATGCAATAAGGAATTGTGGGGCGGAAAATCTAGGATTCGAAACTACACAATGCTTAACTAATTGCTACTAAATATGAACCCATGCAGTCACCAAGGGGATCTAGTTGAAAACCATCGCTTGGCTTCCTTAGCCTGGCATATGCTGAACTAGTCCCATTTGGCAAAATTTATATTATATTTTCTACCTAAATGTTGTTTTTGTGTAAATTAATTAAATTAATTTATTTCTCTTTCAAATTATATTTCAGGCATATTAGTCAATCAGTTGCAGATACTTAACACTAAATGCCTGAAAGAAACTTTTCACCATAACAATGAAAAAAAAACTTCAGTAAGGTCACTTAAGTTATTTAGATATAAATTTAGCAAGAACTAGCTTTGAAAGAAACATTAATCTTGGTAAAATTTTGGCTCCAGACAATAATGGCAAAGGTGAAATTAAGTTTACCGCAATCCAATTTCATACATCTATATTTCCAACCAATGAAACACTCAAAATAATAGAACATAGTACAAAAACAACACAATTCACACATGGAGGAAAGAGCAATTCTTTGGCAAATACCAATACTTCAATTTATTGTATTGCTAAAGGATTTATTTTTGTTGTACTGTGTTGAACCTAGTATTTTTAGAAATCCTCACCATTTGTTTGGTTTTGGACTAACCCAGAGACTTTACTGACTAGATAAAGCTACATATATTTTATATTCCTCGTACATAACGCGGTGTCATGCGCAAGTTGTAATGCATCGTGTAATTAAATATTATATTTTACGTAATCCTTTAAAATAGTATGTTGCTTAGTTAATATTTTGCACTCTGGCTTTTATGGTACATGATTTTAAACAGCATAAAATATTATTTTTATCTACTTTTTACATTATTTATAGCAAAAATAGGCAGCGATGGTCTGGTGGAAGACTGTCGGTCGTGTATTTAAATAAATTGTTGCTCGTTTTAACTGCGAAGGAAAACATCGTAAGGAAACCTGTATATCTCCATAATGTCCTCGAAGATATGTGAAGTCTGCCAACCTTCACTGGAGCAGCGTGGTTGACTATAATCTAAACCTTGAGCCCAACAATGGGACAGTATACGTATAGTAATATTTTCAGTGGTTTATTTTTCAATATAATAAAATACAAAGTTATTACAGTAACTATGGAAAGTAAGTTACCATATCAGTCGTAAGAAATAGTAAGAAATCAGATTACAAAGTGTAATAAAAATTAATTGGGAGAAATCAAGCAACGTATTTTCATGGTTTTTTAGCTAAATCAAGTCTTCAAATACTTTAACTACAGTTTGATTTTTGAACTTATATACTTATTATTAGTTTAGTAAGAAATTTTATTTTCAAATTTTATTATACCGATTATCCATCAGATTTACTGTTTTTGTTGTCTGTCTACCTTACTAAAAATGGATACCAATTTCTGTATTTATGTGACGGTCTCTTTCATCATAAATACACAGAAAGTCGTACCGTACGTGACACGTAGATGACAACACAATCACATTTACCTCTAACATAAATTAAAATTTTGTGGAATGAAATGTTGTAAACACTACTATCATATACCACCTGAATAAAATACAGCGCTATAAAAAAACACTTTAAACTAAGCTTATGACTTACGCCATATAAAAGGTAGGTGACAAGCCTCCCGACAAGCCTTCAACCTGACGTGTACCTTTTGTTAAATTACAACGTCTGACTTTATTTGCAGTCGGTTATTTTAAGGGTGTTATGTGTTACACGAATTGCGTGGTGTCCCCCAAGGTTTTATTCTGGTACCCTTTCTAGACAAAGGGTTTCATTTTCAACAAATTGCTTGGTTCAGCGATATTCTTGTAATTAACTTTGTTTTGATGGGGACAGGTGAATAATTATCTGTCTGATTTTGTATTGTGTTCTCAAATAGGGTCACAAATTTGTTTTTTAATAGGTATTGCAAAAATAAAAGAATAAACGATGCTTTGTTGGCATAGATACATTATGGGCCTAACAATAAGATAATATATATTCCTTGACAATTGTTTCTGAAAGAAATCACACAGCAAAAATAATGTTCGATAGCGAAAAAATTTTAAGCCTTTTAATTGGACTGTGAAAAACCTTCTTGCTCTAATATAATACAACTCAATATTTAAATTTTTTTGAATTTCTACTACTCGAATAAATCGTAGGATACATAATTATATTAAAACTAAATATTATACAATCTTAAATCAAATTGATATTAATATCAGTAGATCAATAAAGTAAATCAGTTGTGTTTAAATAGAAATTTATAAAATAAATACATCTTCATAACACTTTTTACCAGCGTCATCTATAGCCTACAAGATCGATGTCATATTTTTCTGGTTCGTTTTAGTTTACTTTGTAACTTTATTGGTTCTAATTTGTTTGGTATCTTACCTTTTTAAATAGTGTTAATGTCGTTGAGAAAAAGAATCTAATTATCTTATTAACCTACATCGACATAAAAAATAAGTATAACTTATTATATATCATCGTGTTTGACTGGTTGAGTTTCGCGGCGATAGTGAACGTGACTGCTTCGCGTGAAGTGTCGAATTTAATTCCTAAGTCAGACAAAGTGCTATTGGATTTTTTGGAACTGCGAGCTGTAATAAGATACCTATTTATACTATAGCCTATTATTTTACGTAGAAATAAAATTTAGTTTAATTCCACACAAAACAAAGTCTGATGAAATTAGGGTATTTACGTTAAAGGTTAGCAAAAATCTATGCAAGTCCTTCTTAACTCTACAGCTGGAAAAATTAAATTTCTTTCACGTTAAATGACCATTGGAATCCATTGCATCGATAGCAGTGTCCATTATGACCATGGTCAACAATTTTGAAATAACATGGAATTCTTCCATATTATTTCAAAATTGTTGGCTTTTATTAAACAAGATGATGAATCATCACTTCTTCTTACCTAATTATAATCTCTTATATACTGTTAAAATAGCGTGCAAAGTATGCCACTGAACCGATATTTCTGGACTATTGGTTTTAATCCTTGGGTTGACAAAAATAACTTTTAACACCCTGTTGAGTTAAAATTTACTCGGAATTTTTTTATTCACCAGATGAACTTTAACTCAACAACAAATTTGATAATAATAATAATATTATAACATTTCTGAGCCCTGTAAAATTTATTTCTGTGAATAGATAGAATTAGGTGAAGCATTTTTTCAATTATTGTAATGGAAAGATTTTAGTAATTAAAATCTAATAATCTTAACTGTTTCAAAACACTAAGTAAAAAGATAGAAATTATAAAATATTATAATATATAAAAATATTCTATAGTAGGAAAAATAGAAATTGGATAGTTTTCGCAGTCATATGAACACGGTGGATACCAATGAGTATATTATTATTTTACATCAAAATGAAAACTATTAATTTACACTTCAAAGTTGTTGTGTATTCCATACATTGACATCACGCACTCTGATTATCGTTTATTGTCACGTGACCCATTGGTCACGTGACAATAAACGATAATCAGAGCCATTGCTGTAATATCACAAAATATATTTATCAGAGATATAATTGACTAATTATACTATCATTTATTTTTTGACCGATGACTTGTATATTATTATTTTTCTTGTTGTCAACTACCCTGTTGTATAATAAATTGTTAGTATTTGCTGTACAACAATGATATTCTATTCTTTTACGTCCCTAAATCGTTAACTAAGTTTTAGGTTACATGTAATCGAAGGCAATCTATTTCCATCTACATGGCTTTCATTTCAGTGTCTGTGCTGCAAAATCAGAAATACTTTGGCCGGCCTAGAATTTCAACTCCAGAATTTTGACTTGCTAACAAAAACGTAAACATTTGCCACGGTACGGCATCAAGATGCTAATAAATATGGTTTTGCTAGATTTTGCCATGTAGGGTACGCCAACCTAACCTATGTTCATTCTGGATGAAAGATGGTTAGGCTAACCAAACCTAAATTCTGGATTAAAGGTATCCTATATCTTTTTCTGTTCCCCTGACATACATGCATATACCTATGCAAAATTTTATGATTATCGGTCAAGTAGCTTAGGCGTGAAAGCGTAACAAATAAAACAACCTTACATTCGCATTTATAGTGTTAGTTAGGATACACAGAACGTTATAAAGTTTCATTGTACTATATTTATACAATATTGAATAAATGTTGGGCGTGAGATAGCTTTTGACTTATTCGGCTAAAACCCCAAAGGATTCAAAAGACCTCAGGCTTCACCAGAGTCATGATTGAAAAATTAAACAGTTACGCGTCATTTCATTTCCCGCTCATCCCACTAATGGGTCTGTTGAGCCTATAATTGGAACAAAGTTAACAAATAATCCACTTATATTACAGATGAAAGCAATAAAACATTTGTACGAGGAATATTGTAAAATTAATATTGATTGTTTCAAAGTGCGGGTTGAGTTTCTCCAGTACTTTGGAATCGGGTGGGTGCTGGAAATTTCAATTTGCATAACATTCAACTTGGTATTGGTTATTGATGAAGTATAATTTTGTCTGTCTTTACTGCGCATGGGTGGACGAACGGATTATAAGGCTTTTCTGATATTGCAAGCTTTTGAGTGCAAAATATTGGATGATCATTGGATTATAAATATTCCTGTGATTTTAAGCTCATAGTCAATTGAATAAATTGTAGAATCGGTGATGACAACACTATAGCTACGCTAATTATGTTGTGTCATTTTGTATACCGTATTTTTGCTTTTGAGCAATAAGTAAAAATACGATTTGAGCGATATTTTGATCAGAAATACTTTGGTATTTCTGATCAAAATATCGTAACAGTTTGATCGACCAAATTATCAAGAACAGAATTACACAATCGGCAACTTGCAAGATCACGCTTTAGTTTAGGAACACTTAAACAGTATGTTCGATCCTCACACAGGACAAAAAATTGTTTCTTGATTCGACTCTGGATGTTTTTTGCATCCGTTGTTTGAATGATAGTAATGTCTCTCGCAACACAATAGTTACAGAAAGAGCAAGAATCCTCATTGTGATGTATACAAATAAAGAGTATGTAGCTATAGGTTGCATGGACCGGTATGCTAAGGTGGCGCGCGATGGCGGATAATCACTCGTCGACTAACCGCCGAGCGATACGGACGTGTTAACTTCTAGCTCCAGACAGCGTTACAAAACTGAAAGTGTTTCATTCCGAAACCTCACACTCATAAAAAATATAGAAGAAAATATATTTGTCGGCCTGGATGGCGTAGTGGTTGGTGTACCCGACTGCCACGCATGAGGTCGTGGGTTCGATTCCCGCACAAGTCAAAGATTTGTGTGCATGAACATGGGTGTTTGTCTTGGTCTGGGTGTTTCTATGTATAATATGTATGTATTTACAAAAAAAAAAGTATATATGTATGTTTATCCATTGTCTAGTACCCATAGTACAAGCTCTGCTTAGTTTGGGCTAGATGGTGTTGTGTGTATGTGGTAGAATATATTATATATTATATTATATACTAAACATAGGCATCTTCTTCGCTTTTCATTTGCTTTGCCGAGAAGGCAATATACAAACAATACTGTTACATTTCATTATAACTAAAGAATACTAATAGACATAATCTAACTAATTTGTTGTTAATAAACCAGAGCACGCAACGTCCCGGATGAAACATGGCTTCATTATATTGTAAACCCCAAGTTAGTACTTAGACTGATTTGCATACGCTCAACTTTATACGTTACAGTGAGGCGGAATTTTATAAATTAGTTATTGTAGACAGTTCTATTATATATCTCGTCTTGAATTCATTCTAGCTAGCGGTTGATTCTGTATTGAAAAAGGAGCAAAATGTATTTTGAATTGTAATTCGTAACTTATTTTATGTCTGACAGTTTCTGACTGGCATCTATAATTTAGTCTTCGCTTTTATATCTATATATTACCCATACATGATGGTAACTGAATTATCGTAAGTTCCGCGGCTAATAGTTATTGAATTTCTACAACGTGGACTTTAAAACATAGATGGTAAAAAGTGGCAGTGAGTATATTTAAAAGATACATACAAATATAATTGAATATAATGTTCAAATGAAAGTATTGATAAGAGATACCCAAAATGTAGCGCTCCGTATCGCGCGACACTTCACTAACCCGAAGTGCCCTCGAAGCGTACCTTTAACGTGGGAGAGCCACGCTTCGGCACGAATGGTCCGGCTCGACCGGAGTGATACCCCGGCCTCACAGAAAACCGGCGTGAAATAGCGCTTCCGTTGTGTTTCGTCGAGTGAGTGAGGGAACCTGAGGCCCAACTCTTCCCCCTCCTGGGGTTGGGGGGAAATTTAAAAGGCTGGTAACGCACTTGTGACTCCTCTGGTGTTGTGGGTGTCCATGGGCGGCGGTAATCGCTTACCATCAGGCGATCTGTCTGCTCGTTTGCTTCCAATACAATAAAAAAAAAGAAAACTTTTATAAGTGAGATGGGTCCGTCAGTGGCCACTGGTCAGCATTTTTTTGTGCTAGTTATAATGACATGTAGTGTTTTTGTTGCTTACCTGGTGAGACACGGTAGCCACCGCTAAAGAACATGGTTATGTTTTTTGTTATTATAGAAGCAATTTGAAGAATACACGATTAAACCGTTGCCCTCGTTTGTCTTGTGTGTCTCGAGTGCACTGGATCTCTAACTCTTTTCATGCTAAGAGGAGGAGATTAATTTGCAAAGACATGTTTTTAATTTAATTATGTTCAATAAAAACAAACATTAGCTTAAACAATTAATCAACTTCAGGTCGCAAAGGCCACCTCCAACTTGATAAATAGAACTTGAACTTTTATTTAAGTGTTAGAACATTACTCGAATACATTGTTGTATAACGATATCAATACATGTTAAACGAATAATTATAAAGTCAAACATTAACATTCGACTCTTGTTACAAGAAGATAAAAAACACTTCATCAATTCTTGATGGGCTCGGACACGAGCAGTCATAGAAGATTAGAACAATAACTAACCCACAAATACACCATAGAAACTAATAGTTTGTGTATCAAACCAGATTCGAATATTCGATCGTCATTCGAATAACAATGAGTTAGAAGACAATAGAATTACGATTCGGTTGTGTTCTAATTGTCGAATCATTAGTTTTTATAACAGTCGCTATCATTTGTTTAATATTCATTTCATTTTAATAATAATAACCGTTTATAACAGATGTTTGTCTATACATAAAAATATAATTATACTTAATAACGAAATCAGGAACTACACATTACACATTTAGTAAATCTAAGAGGAACTGTCCACTGATTGCAGTTCAGTGTACAAGCGTATCCAGTGGCGAAATAGTGAAGAGTCACACATATCTACGAATTTACAAGATTATTACAAAGGCCACCTCAAAATGAATGATAACCTACATACTTCCTTACTTATAATATTATAAATTCGAAAGTAACTCTGTCTGTCTGTCTGTATGTCTGTTACCTTTTCACGGCTAAACCACTCAACCGATTTAGATGAAATTTGGTACAGATATAGTTTAAAACCTGGGGAAGGACATAGGCTACTTTTTATTCATGTAGGTACCACGTGGGCGGAGCTGCGCGCAAAAGCTAGTAAATTATAAATCCTTACTTAATATTATAAATGCGAAAGTAACTCTGTCGGTCGGTCTGTCTGTCTGTCACCTTTTCACGCTCAATCCGCTGATTTTTTTTGAATTTAGATGAAATTTGGAATGAAGATAGCCTGAGACCCTGGGAAGGACATAGGCTATATAACATCACGCTACGGCTCACGGGAGCGGCGCAGTAACCATAAATACCAATGACGCGGGTGAGACCGCGGGCACAGCTAGTTATAAATAAGTACGTACACAGACCAAGAAGCACTGCCTACAGAAGACTTTAATCAGTGAAATGGCACTTAAAACAATAAAATTACTGTAGAGAGAAAATGGCGAGCTGAAACATACCAGACGACAATATTAACGCGGGCAACACTGGCTACATAGATATTGAGAATGTACTTTATAATGTTCCAAGTGTGGAACAGTTTAGACAAGGGTCTGAATCTAATTTTATACGTACAAGAATGGATAATGATCCCTTAGAAGACAACGTTACAAAAGGGCTGTATACTAATATATGTATATATAGCTTTGCATATAAAGAGCAGCACACGTCTTAAAGTAGCTATTGTTATAACAAAAGAAAGCTATGACGTAATTATAAGCTACTAGTGTTGCCTGCGGTTTCGCTCGCATTAATAATATTAACCGAGAAACCGCAAGCAAAAGCTTTGTCAATAAATTTCTATCCTTCAGGAACTGTGCTTTTTGTGGATAAAAGGTACTCTATTTTCTTTGTTTGTTTTGTTCTGTACCCCTTACGACGTGTATGAGGAATTTTATGATGATCGGTTAAGTAATTAAGGGGTGTAAGCGTACTAAACAAACTCACATTCGCATTTATAATATTAGATAGGATTTTTAAAACATAATATCCATACTGTACATAATCCATAGAGGAAAACCTAGGCGAACGATTCTCGATCAGATCGGAGGCGTTCTGGACAAAGCCAGGTTAAGAGCTCCTTGAACCGACGGGCGTGTATGAGGAATGTGATGAAAGTGAATGAAGCCAGAGAAGTGTGTCAGGATCGTAGCAAATGGAAATCCGTAGTCTCTGCCTACCGCTCTGGGAAACAGGCGTGAATCTATGTATGTATGTATATCCATACTGTATTATACCTAATTCAGCGAATTTCAGCACATAATTTAAGCTTGGATAATTTTGTTTTATACAGGGACGGAATTTAACAGTCAGTAAATTGCTTACGCCTTTATGACTTAAGACAAGATCAGCTGATAAATGATTATTCGATGTTACAGTATAGCGACATCGACTTTTATTTTTGTACTTTATTAACTGCTAAAAATTTCGGCTTTTATACCAAAAATAGACGCTCGTATAATACAAAATAATAGGTATACTCTACGTACCAAAGCGTCACAACGTTAGGTATACTGTCACTTTAAAAATAACAGCGTATGTTATGTTCTGAAACAGAGCAATAACAATATTTGTAAAATGACTGCCGTGAAACCGCGCTACAATTTGTGTCTTCATTAATTTTAGTATGTGCGTTTCGTGCCTCTAGTACTTCACGTATATAGACGGCGCACTGAGTACCTAAACATGTTTGGTCGCAAGGTTTGAATAATGTTATGTTATTTTACGCATAATGCTTTTCATTGCTTCGCTTTTGTTAACCTGAATTTATTTCTAGACTGTGCAAAGTCTGTCTGGTAGTTTCGTATTGTAATAGAATGTGTATGTTATAGGTTAAATTCACAGAAATAACTACTATTTATTTCTGTGGTTAAATTGGTATTACATAATAAATAAATTGTAATTGTTTTAATAATAGTAAATTTTGGAGCTTAGCACTTTTTAAAATGTTAGCCTTTATGATTGCGCCGAGCGTAAGACGGATAATGACAGAGCTCGTGCGGCGCATATTCAAATCGGCGCGCGGCCGCCATAATAAAATTGTATGGAGGATTTGAAGTGCTTTTTTGATAAATATTTATCTTTTTTGTCGACCAATAACTTAATTATTATTGTAATACAACTATTTACATTTCGTTTAAGCTGTAAAATAAGATAGATTTCTACTGTTATAATCTAAAAATCACGTAACACGAGCTTACGTATTTGCATTTTTGCAAATTTACTTAATTTTTTAGGCGAAAATATTAATTAATTTAAGTTTTTTACACGGAGTAATTGTAAACACATTCATTGTTATGGTAAATGTATATTTTATATTTGTATTAAACAAAAATTGTTGATTTTATTTACTTAACTGTGACCGCCTGTTTTGATACATTTCGCTCGGCGCAGTCTTAAGTAGTGCATGTGCTGTTACCCAATAAATGATTGTTACTGTTGTAAATGTACCTACTCAATGAATATTATGTAATGTATTGTGTAAATAATTGTTAAATAACCTAATAAATAAATAAATAAAATAAATAATATGTGGTATATTTTAGAGCAATATGATTATCAAAAAACAATTTAGTTAAAGTTCTGTTATAATAGACAAAATAATGGCTACTGCGTAAAGTTAAGGTTGATAAGGTGGATTAAGATTATACCTTGCCTTGGTAATTACAATTGAATTAAAAAAAAGGTTTTGATATTTAAATTTTCTTGCGTCTTAACAATGAATAAGTTAGTTAAAGCTCTACTAAATCATTATGACGTCATTTCATTGTTCAGTCGTCTATTCTGTAAAATATTCTACATCGAGCTCGAATGTCACCTGAACAGTAAAGCTACATTTTATCACCTATTATTACCATACGTACCTTAGAAAAGTCCAAAATTTCACTGTAGTGTTAAAAGTGAGTTTCGACATGAGGTCTTATAGAGTTAACAGTTGTAGACATACAAAATGTGTATTAAAGTAAAAAAAATTGGGGCAGGCTTTGGGGACTGCCGATAGAAGTGAAAACTTTAATCCTTGATCATAAATAATTCATTAAAAAAAAACAAAAAAAGAGATGGTGTGTCGGATTCCTGATACTCTCTTAGGAGTTATTAAGGGGGTCAAAATTTCGTTACTTTTTGCGTAGGATGCACCATTTCTGAGATATTGTTAATATTCTAAAATAATTCAAAAATGGAAAGCGTGGAAGCGTGACGATGACGCGAGTTCTATGATTTTTGTTCACCCAAGAAGTGCTCAACGCGCCTAAAGAAGTTTTCACTTTAAAAAAATACCTTATGTCATATCACAAAACTTTAGGTGATACAACATTGACAATAATTATTTACAATTCCTGCTCAATAAGTAGCTTTACAATAATTGTATTTAGTTTCAAGTATTAGACTTATCGAACCGTACCTTTATTCGAATGAATTATACCGAAATACTATCTCTCTCTTTGTGCAACAACAGATTAATCCGCAATTCATATTCCATATTCGACGCTCTATATTAATATACCAGAGTTTATAGAAAACATCAAAATATATTATTATCCTTTCCGATTGATCGCTAGTTAAATCGTAATATTAAAGACGGATTTCTTGCCTACTCGTTAGGAACTACCACCCATTTATTATAGTCTAATACAAATGGTTTGTTAGATTATGTAGCTTTTATTAACACAATATATTATTTGAATCATAAATATTCCTAATATTGTATGGTCCTTAGAATAAGTTGAGGAAAGGTCAAAGGATTCAGGCCTCGTGGCATCGATCAGCGGTATAAAAGTACCGGCCGAAAATAATGATAAAAATATCATAGTAAGAGGATTAAACAAATATATATGACACCCACGCTTTGACAATAATAAATATTATCGAGGGATTGACCTTTTGCCGCTTACTGGATACAGTTTAAGACTTCGTGATGTTGCTGAGAAATCCATTTCCTGATAACTTTTTCCTCGATCCAGGTATCTAATCTTTAGCCTGCATAGAAAACTTACTTGGTACCTTAAACCATAGCTGGCGAAATGTGGATATTATACATATCATCTTGTCTACCCCTTCAGCGATATAAGGCTTGATACTTTGTACCTTACATAATCATTGAATCGTAAATTGTCTTCTTTTCTTATTCCTTTTTTGTATTGTCATTCCCTTTGATTCATAAAATGATAAAGGCTTACAGTGGATACATAAATACGGGGGGGCGCTGACCTTTGAAATATAGGTACATATACCTAGTTCAGGGGTCAGAGTTTCTGTTCAAGTACATATTATTAATCCTGATTTATTGATTGTATTATGTGTCATATAATTTTGAACAATAAAGATTATTATTATTATTATTTATTATTTACTTAAAAATCTATCTTCTATTGGATTATAATAATGTCCTCCAGATCGAATTTCGGTCACGGCGGCCAATCTTAACGGAGACTGGCCATCTGCGCAGGAGATATTATAGTGCACAAGTATGTGCGCGAACATAGGTGCACTCTCTGTTCCCTAAACTAATGATCCGATGGTATGGATAATCCGACATGACCGGAAAGAGATCGGGCGCATGACCAACAGCTTTACATGCTTTCTGAGGCACGGGCGTGTCTAACACCGTCAACTTCGTAACTCCGGGCTCGTATTGAGATTTCTTAACAGAAATCACCTACCGCTGCGCCACGGAGGCAGTTATAATACACTTGTGGGCATCGACACTTGTTTACAACATTCTCTTTTGTGTATGCAAGTATTAAATTTTGCGATAGTGGTTCACTATCACAAAATTTAGGAGTATTCCGCTTCCGGCACCAATTTTTTCGGCACCTATGATTTCGGCACCTAAGCTATTCAACTTTCAGCACCAATAGATATTTTATTCCACATTCGGCAGTTTCGGCACCAAGCAAAAATACCTATTGGTGCTGAAAGTGGAATAGCTCAGGTGCCGAAAACATAGGTGCCGAAAAAATTGGTGCCGAAAGCGGAATACTCCAAAATGTAGGCGAGTAAAGTGGAAATGCTAGTGAGTTTGTCACACAAGCAAGTGTGCGATAGTAAAAGTTGAATAGCATCTGTTGGGGCTGTAGTCTTCCCAATATGGAATATTGTTGTGTTATGTAGAAAAAAATTGATTATGTTTATAAATGTAACGAGTGTTTATTGTTTACTAAAAATATTAGGTACATATTGAACTGAATATATAACGTTATAGTTTGTATGACACATTTTTGTATTTTGAACATCCTGATATTAATCAAAATACCAAGTTTGGAAGGCAAGGTTCTCATAATATGTCACTATCTCAAAGAACTATACTAAACCTACTGTATCATACCTCTATGATAAAAACATAGATACATATTCGCAACTGCCTCCGTGACGAGCGGTAGTGAATGCGACTGCTGTACATGAGGTCCCGGGTTCGAGTACCGGGTCGGGCCAACAAAAAGTTATTGGGTTTTCTGTTAAGAAATTTCAATAGCAACCGGCAGTTGGCAGTGTTAGACAACCACGTGCCTCGGAAAGCACATAAAGCTGTGGTCCTGCGCCTGATCTCTCTTCGGTCGTGTCGGATTACCGTTCCATCGGAGCATGATACTTAAGGAAAAGAGAGTACATTTGTGATTGCGCACACGCTTATGCACTATAATATCTCCTGCGCAGATGGCTAGTCTCCATTAAGATTGTCCGCCGAGACTGAAATTCGGTCTATAGGATATTACATACTCGCATCTGTAGGCGTGACAAAGGTGTATTATTAAAGTGAAAACTTCTTTAGCGGCGTTGTGCACTTTTTGTGATGGGTAAAATATGTTTAACTCGCGTCAGGACACGTGACCTGATCGAAAATTCGTAAGACGGAGGGAGAATTGTCAAACTCGCGTCAGGACACGTGACCTGATCGAAAATTCGTAAGACGGAGGGAGAATTGTCATGTTTGTGTACGATAGCGCAATAAATGAATATTGTATTTTACAGTTATATGTATAGTTTATAATAGTATTTTTATACTCATAATTAAAGCAATTCGTGCAAAATTATTCTCTAACTATTCCAAAATATCAAAAATGCACGACGTTAATATTCAAGTTTTCACTTCTGCCGGCACTCCCGGAGTGCAACCCGTTGTTTTTTCCACTCTCAATTCCATTGCTTTGATTTCGAAGTAGGTACCAGATAATAAGGTTCACACTGGCACAACGTACTGCTCCCAATACGAATTGCAACTTTCTTTAACAATATTATATGGATTTATCTTCCTCGGTTACCCCGTGACATAAGGTTGCGTGTAATTGCGATATCTCGGGTTTGATTTAAGTATGGAGCAAATTTTCATTAAGTATTTCAATTAAAAAATACCACGAAGTCTGACGATGTGACTGGTATGTGGGTATAATTCTCCTCTGTCTATACTTTCGAGAACATACATATGTATGTCTTACTATATTTATGTTTTGCTTACCACTCGACTTCCAAATTAATAGACAATATTCTCAACAGCATTCTTGAAATTTTTGTTGGTGATATTAAAATCTGTTGGTCTGTTCTCAATGTTTCGGGTCGGCACTTCGGCAGTTACTCCAATAGCTTCGTACAAAACATTTGCTCACGGCACCCCTGTGGCTGCTATGAACTGTAACAACGTTGAGGCAATCTTTTCTAAGCACTTTTCATATTACACGGGATGAGAAACGTTTGGTTTAATGGCTGCCTAAAGTTTTGGTGGTATGTTCATGTCAGCTCAATGGATTTGAGGTTTTGGATTACTCCAGCGTTGTATCTAAATTATAGTTATCCAAATTGTTAGTTTGAGTTGACTGTATCGTTATTGTAATGATTACAGTTTATGGCTTAGGATTGTGAGCGCGTAGGTTTGTATTGTGATTCAAACCTACGTACGAACCACCCTATTAGTATCTGCAAACTGGTAGCTGATTTGGATTGGACAAGGTCATTGGATTTCTATCAAGTTACAGTCTAGAGTTAGGAAGTTGCCTTGCTCGGTAAGCTATTGGTTTTGCACTTTACGTTGGCCTCAGTCGTGACAGGTTACCGTTACTTTGGTTTATGAAAGTGAGGGAACGGAGAGTGTATTTGTGTTGTCGAAACGTACAATTTTGCACTATAACAGCAAAGACAAAGTCAAAAATCTATAATATAGTAAATACTATAATCTTAACAAATATTAAGTACTAGCTTTTGCCCGCGGCTCCGCTTGCGTTAATTTTGAATTTGGCAATCAATTCGGGTTGTACTCTGCTTGTAATAATATAATTCAATCATGATTCGAAAGACACGTGGCGCCATCTATTATCATAAGAACGTTATTGTTGTTTTCCTCGGGAATAGTAATTTTTTTCGGGACGAAAGGTAGCCTGTATCCGTTTCTGTACACCTGACAATGTATATACAAAATTTCAGAATGATCGGTTCAGTGGTTTAGGCGTGAAATCGTAACAAACAAACAAATAAACTCATTTTCGCTTTTATACCATGAGTTAGGATAGGATTAGGATAGGACAAATGCGAATGTATTTTGTTTCTTAATCCTTAACTACTCGACCGATCATTATGAAATTTCGCATAAACTTTGATAGGGGAACAGAAAAGGCCCTAGGATACCTTATATCCAAAAAAATACTGTTACTAACATAACCTAATCTACATTTACGCGAGCTAAGCCGCGAAAATCTTAATTCAGTTCACAAGAAAATTTTGAATGTTGATGTTTGGCAAAGTTAACGACATCTTCGGTCACGGCAGCCAATTTTCACTGGAAGCAGTTATGACTGCTTCCAGTGAACATTGCCTGCCGTGACCGAAATCAGTTTGGAACACATTGATTTCAATATGACTAACAATAATAAATTTATTAATATTTAAAATAAAATATAAGTATTTTTAAAATGATCAAAAGATTATTACAGTAATGAAATGCATGACTAGACCAAGACTATAGTTACTTTTAGCAAAAGACAATAACTTTGAATGCGTAATCAAAAACGGGCGGCACATTTCCTCCTCCTAAAAATTAAGTAACGATTCTTTTATTTAAATTAAAGTCGTTTTAAGTACTTACAATAAAATGAAATTCAAATTCAAAAGAATGGAGTGACTTTAAGACAATTAACAGAATTACCATATTATAATTACTCAAAATAATGTTCCGGAAAAATAAGTTCTATTATTTTAAATCTACTCTCAACTGGGTAGAAAACGGTTACGAACGCAAACTTCACTTAATTGCATCGTTTACCTCCTTTTATGTTATTTTTTTGGGTCAAAGAAATATTATTTAATGTACCCATTAAATTATTTAATTAAATTGTATCCTCCTAAACAGGAAAAATTTTCAACACTTATTTATTCATGACTATATTGTCGTAATCTTCTTTTCTATGTTAAGTACATAAATTAAGTATTGTTGTTGTTGACTTCACAAATGGCTTAGTGGTTTAAGTGAAGAAAGAAAGAAAGAAAGAAATCTTTGTTGCTATACAGCTGGGCGCAATGTGTATAAAGATAAAAAGAAATAACGAAAATAATAATAAAAAAGGTAGAAATAAAAACACAGTAACATAAAATACTCAATAAACATCCTGACATGCGTCCCACAGCTGCAGAAATCAGGACTCCAGTTCAGCATTTGCCTGGTGGTCGCCACGCTTCTGCTATAGCGTCAAATGCTGTTGGTTTGGTCCCTACGTGGGGGTTCCTTTGATCCACATATGGTTCCCGCGAGACTGAATATTCTTTTGTCTATTATTTGAATGTTTGTGAAGTCTGTGCGAGAGGAGTCATTAAAAAAACACTTCTGCAGTGGATGAGGTCTTGGTTTTAATCCCCAGGTCACGCAAAGCATTATTGGCTAGAGAAAATTTGAGAAATTTTGCATTGTGGCTGAAGACGGCAATAGCTCGTCTTCTATTTCGTGAAATCTATATTGAAATGTGTAATACATCACTGTTTACCCTTTTAGAGTTAGGTATTGACGTAAGACTGTGTATGTTGTTGAAAATGTAATGTAACATTATGCCAAATTTAATTAGTTCTGCTTTTGTTAATTGAGTTTGTTCAGATTTCAAGTATAACAAAAAGAAAACTAGTCTAGGTCTAAGACCAAAAAGGGAATTCTTAATGAAACATAATCATTATTTTAGCTTATACTTAATCATATTTAATCCTTAAATGTCATCTTCTTGTTTGTAATGAGGTATAATTTTAACTTAGTTGAGACCTTCTTAATTATACTTAGCTAATTAAATATAATGTTTAAGGTCATATTAAAGGTTATTACGGTGATTATACTTGGAGTAAATGAAACATTTAAAACCAGCTTCTTATCTTTGCACAGAGTTTTTGGCACAGTTTTACTTATTTTACGTCAAATGTATACCTATGTTTGATAAAGAAACGAAAAGAAAGAAGTAAAACGCTTGGCTATTCAAATTTAGGCGTTCCTGGTATCTAGAATCCTTTTTAATTATATGTTTAACGGTGTAATCCTAACTTCTAACTAATAATATTATAAAAGCGAAAATGAGTTTGTTTGTTTGTTACCTTTTCACGCCTAAACCACTGAACTGATCATCCTGAAATTTTGCATATACGTTGTCATGTGTACAGAAACGGACATAGGCTACCTTTCATACCGAAAAAAAAATACTGTTCCCGAGAAAAACAACAATAACGTTCTTATGATAATAGATGGCGCCACGTGTCTTTCGAATCATGATTGAATTATATTATTACAAGCAAAGTACAACCTGAATTGATTGTCAAATTCTAAATTAACGCGAGCGAAGCTGCGGGCAAAAGCTAGTATTTAATACAGTCTGATCTTTACACTGATAAGCAAAACAGGCTTAACATTATTCTATTTATATAATCAGGGCAACGTTTGCGTTCTTACATACGTAGACGCTAGATCCCAAAGGGGTAGGTAAAATGTATTACGCCCAACCTTGTTTTAAACTATGCCGTAATACGGAGCGAAATTATTACTATTTATCGGTCACAATTTCTTTCTTTTTACGGAATTACCTGACTGTAAAACCCAATAATATATCCCGAACCATGATGATTATACAAGAAAGTGTACTTATATCTTCTTCTCCTTTGCCTTTATTATTCACAAGACACTTGGCGTCGGCTTTCTAGTCTAACAGGATTTGACTGGATATCAGTTTTTACACGGAGCTGCTGCCACCTGACCTCCGCAACCTGAAGGCTAACGATACCCTAAGGCTAGACCAGTATCAGGATATTAGAGGGCACTGACTTCCCAATAACGACTGCCATAGATGTTCATGGCAGCCGGTACCGACGGCTTAACGTGCTCTCCGAGGCACGGAGCAGGCGATAATTGTCAATCAATACGCACATAATTTCGAAAAGTCATAATAATATAACTTCCGAAAGTCAGAGGTGCGCGACGTGGGTTCGAACCCGAGATTGTACATTAATATAAATTTATGCAACGAAACACCAAAAGTCTATTAAGATATATATTAGATAGATATTTATAGATAGATACCCACTACAAACAATGTATAAATTTACAACAATAACAATGATTTGATATTATATACCAAAGTTAACACTAAAATAGATCCACTCAAACAAAGAGGCTAACCAAAAGAATATTACAAATCCAAACGAAAATAGTTTCAGATCAGATCTGAAATATTTCAAATATCAATACAAAAACGTCTAGAAGACATTACAGAAACATTGAGCCCATAATCCTTTTTAATATCATTACATAGTTTTTAAGGGCAGTTTTTATTCTACTTTGTTGCTAACTGTCAAACTTTTCATATTACGAAGAATGTCCACTTAAACTCAAGTCTCGTTTAAGGGGGTAGACCTTACAAAACTTTTTCTTGTACTCCCTCAAAACAACTGGGACCTTAATCCTTTTCATTATTAAATGTGAATGGGTCTAAATTGCTCAAAGTACCATTAATTAGCTTTGAACATAAAACAAAAATTCTTTGTGTTTAAGTTTTGAATTTTTGTGGGGTCGAAAAGAATGATCTGTGTATAAAAATGCATCTAGGTAGGTATTTAAACTCGTGTCTGTCTGTTGGGATTGGGGTAACGCTATACCATTACATAAAGTACTGTTTATATATTTGTGATATAAATAATATTTTATAGTGGAGACATTTGACTGTTTTAAAACAACGGCCAATACAATTTTTGTTTTCCTTATAGTTTTAAGTATTCTAGAAAAATTCTAAAATAAAATGTTTACTTATCTGTAAGTATACGCGAATTTGTTCACACTCACTATGACGTATATGACGTATGTTCCAACCACTAGCTGACCAGCGCAATTAACTTCGTTGGCTTCATATAAGATAAGAGAATTTACCCCGTTTTTGCAACATTTTTCATTGCTGCTCTGCCTTCTTACTTATTTTCAAACCTTCCAAATATTAAACATAACTCATTAATTTTAGCCCAAATAATCGATCAGTTTTGGAGCCTCTACGTAACACACCGATTAAAATTTACATAAAAAGGGATAAATAAATTGTGATGTTTAAAGTGCTCGATGAAGCTAATGTAGTAACTTACCTTCTTGATATGGACTTACTATTATGACCGAGGCCAATTAATTATAATAACTAATGTTCAGACTAAACATAGCGTTTCTTAGGAGATATGTTACTAAAGAAGCCTAACGCCTGAAGATGTTCTTTGGTAAAATACGAATCCATAACACAATATCTTAGCTTAAGCCGGCCGTTCTCCAGTAAAGTATATCTAGATATAGTACTAATAGCGGTGGTAAGTTTACACCTGAAAATTCAAATTTCACGTGAGATTATCGTGAGTATAGATTATATATTATGATGCTGCAATTTAATCTGTTTTTGAAATCAATCTAGTTTGTAAAAGCAAACTTGTTACATAATACATAGCTCATAAAAAGTCTGATTCGCGGTATGAATAATTTACAGCGACTTTTTACGACGATAAGACTATCTTTCTGGCGACGTAGATATGTATATAAGTCTAAACTAATAAATCAATTTAAAACGATGAGGAGTCCTAGAATACCATTACCGTTGGCTTGATCTAATAAAATGTTCTAAGGTACATGACGACACCGTAAATTCAATATTGGCAACGCTAGACGAAAATATAAGCTACAAACTAAAAACTGGGTGTACTTCATTTTGTTTAGGTTCAGTTAGGTCTTATTACACATTATACGTTCTAAAAATGCCAAATAATTTACGCCTCGCCTTATTATAAGTGGTTACTGTAGATAACGTAACTTACAACATCGGGAATAACACTCGTACTTCGCTGACCATGCAAAAATGGAACTACTCTGCTGTCAGCGCAACGGTCTAAAAACTTTGTATCTATAATAAAGAACTTTGATAAAATATATAGGTGTACTTACAGTCTTCTTCTTTTCGTGTGGTTAGTGGCCAACCTGTTGTCAAGAGTTGTTCAAGCCGCCCGTAGGCCTCTGACATGGCTTAACGACTGCTGTCAATTTGACAGCAATCGGGACCGACTTTTTACGTGCCCTCCGAAGCACGGAGACGCTCAGATGAAATACTATTAAGCGGTCTACCATCTATAGACTGACCGCACCCAACGTTACTTAACCTCGCTAATCGTTTACCGATCAGTGAGTGCAACTGGCTTTGCTTAAAGTAACTAAAGCACTATGTTGGTAATTATAAATATAAAACTCGGTATATTTTTCATGTCTTATTTACATATGAACAATATTTAATTACGGTTTTCTTTAATTACAGGTAAGCCGCTGAAAATCATAATTCCAGGCAGGTATGTGAATTTTACAGCCCAAAGAACTATAATAGATATTTCGACGTCAAAGCTCTATTTCAATTTATATCATCTTCCATCTTACTACGTACAAAATATTAAAATGTCACTTACCTCGCGTACCAAAGAGATTTCATATTATTAATGAACAGCTATGTTACGGTAATATCATGTCGTGTTCAAGAATTGTTATAATTTAATGTTATATAATAAGATACTTAACTTATCATGTTTATTACCTAACGAAATAGTTATGGTAATTAGGTATTTTTAATATAAAATGTAAATAATATTTTGCAGTGCTCTCTAATTTGCTATGACTGTAATAGCCCGCTAAGTTTTAAGTAACTATTATAAAATCTTTAAGACCTTATGTATGTACACTTAGTTTGCAAATAAATGATTTGAATTTGAATATAAAAATAACAATACTACATTATTTATTGATCCGTACTTTGGTTTCACACGTAAAAATAGCCTATTATATTAATACGGCGTAATTAACATATTATTTGAAATAGTTTTTTATCACAGAGATACACACAAAATCAATAAAAAACAACCCAATGAATAAGCAAAAAGCGTACAAGTGGATACCCTCGCACTTTTCGTCAAATCATTCTATCTAATGCTTACTACAATGTCAACATGGGATCGCATCAATATGCCGACCACTTCAGAATGATTCCATCATTACCAAGTGTAAAATTCGAAAATATTATGCGTATAGACCCAACGAGAGGCTTACACACTCCATTAGGGTTTGATTTATCGGCACCCACTAAAAGGGTCCCTCATGGAACTATCCTCGGCCCGTTACTATATGTATCACTTACATTAGACGTATGGAAATTTTGTCCTGAAAAATTATTCGCTTTGATCGTGTTATATACGCCTATCGATTTTGTATTATAGTTGATTTAGTTCTTTCGATGGCCTACTCGTGGGATGTAAGGACAGTATTTATAGTATGATAGGATTTTATGGAGGCTATAAATTGTCATTTGTGATACCCATAAATAGTTTTACTAGAAAGCACTTAGCGTAAGTACTAGGTATTAGTGAATATTTGATTGTAATAAATCAAATCAAGTTAACGCCTTTTTGCGGTGTTGTTCGTAAATACGATTTAAAACTAGATGAACCGTTACATTGTTAAAAGTTTATTTTCTTCCAATAGGTTTAAGACTATTCGAATTAAAAAAATGGATAATAATTAGCGTAGGGGTTTCAGTAGTCATTTTACCACAGCAGTGCATTTGTGTTCAATACCCACATGGGGCAAATAATATAATCCACTAATAGTAAAGTTGTTGTGAGTCAAAATGTTTTTTAAGTCCGTTGATTTACTGTTTATAAATACGCGAAACGTCTTTTAAAGAAAATAACATTTAAAATATGTTCGTAGTGGAGCTAGCTTATATAAACATAACCATAATGACGCATTCATAATAATTACAAATCCAAACTAATATTATAAATGCAAATGTGAGTTTGGTTTTTTTAACATACATGTTGTCAGGGGTACAAAAAAGAACACAGGGCCTTTCGTCTAGAAAAAAAGTGTTGATCCCGCGGGAGCGAAACCGTGTGCTAAAGCTAGCGCCTATATAAATATAACTTAAAATATTTATTTATAAAATTAATATTGTTGATATTGAAAACTCCATTGGTCTTTGTATTTACAAAGTATAATATTAAGTATAATATTAATTAAGACTGACTAAGAAAGTTTATAAGGCTAGTGTGAATGGAACAGTCGCAAGAGGAAAACCTAGGCGAACGTTTCTCGATCAGATCGGAGGCATTCTGGACAAAGGACAGGTTAAGAGCTCCTTGAACCGACGGGCGTGTATGAGGAATGTGATGAAAGTGAATGAAGCCAGAGAAGTGTGTCAGGATCGTAGCAAATGGAAATCCGTAGTCTCTGCCTACCCCTCTGGGAAACAGGCGTGAGTCTATGTATGTATGTATGTAATATTAACTTCAAAACATCAAAGTTCAAATACTCACTTTTACAAAACATGCTTTCTCGAAATGAGCTATGCAAATATAAAACACCGCAGTACAACTTTAACTTCACAGTGACTAACTTACAGACATAGTGACGTGTAAGGAATGAGGAACTTTGTAAAGTTTTGGTGCACAATTAATGTCTGACGTCGGATCTCTATCTCAATATGCGCTACTTTGTAACTCGAAGTTTTCAACTGCACGCAACCGTTAAAAGTAGAAATTTTGTACAAGTTTTACTGGAAAGGATTTTGTAGAGTAATTGTAGCTTTTAAACCTATTTACACGTGTTTGCAATTGTTTACTTTTATTTTACAGTAACGGCTGTAATTAGACTGAAAAGCTAGAGAAACGTCTATTATCTTGTATAACTTAAATAACAAGGAAGGGATACCTTGTTGTTAAAGAGGAAACAAATTTGATGGTTTTAATTGCCTTTAGTAGAACATTACAAAGATGTTTAGTTTAGAAGTCGGGCTGTTATAATTTTATACATAGCATCATAATATTGTAAATTTTAACCTAAAATACGTTTATATATTTATGTATAGTGAACTAGCTTTTGCCCGCGGCTTCGCTCGCGTTAATTTAGAATTTGACAATCAATTCGGGTCGTACTCTGCTTGATATAATTCAATCATGATTCGAAAGACACGTGGCGCCATCTATTATCATAAGAACGTTATTATTGTTTTCCTCGGGAACAGTATTTTTTTCCGGGATGAAAGGTAGCCTATGTCCATTTCTGTACACCTGTCAACGTATATGCAAAATTTCAGGATGATCGGTCCAGTAGTTTAGGCGTGAAAAGGTAACAAACAAACAAACTCATTTTCGCTTTTATAATATTAGTTAGGATTAGGATTGAACGGTGTAAATCAATAACATGAATTAACCTAAAGTATTACATTCAAGACGACTTGGTAAGGGTCATGGGTAGCGGTCGGCTGCGCGCGGCCCAAGATTGGTTTGTGTGGAAAATCTTTAAAAAGGCCTATGTCCAGAGTTGGACGCTCTTTCAGCTGAGATGATGATGATTACAATAACACTGACTTATATTGATATTGATGATAACTTTCCCTCACAAAACACAAAGCATACCCGCTTCAATTTTATTCCATCCATCCGCAAACATATCACATTCAAGATTGGCTGTCAGGACGGTGTTAGGCACTTCTAGTAGATACTATAATATAGTTGAACCAAGTGATGTCAGATCCATAGTATAATTTTATACCTACTTTCGAATTGTTTCAGTATTACATTTTGTTAAGAGAAAAAGTTGATATTTTTAAATATAATAACGTAGCATAGATGGTAATAAATATTGTTTTTATATTTAAAAATATCAACTTGAACAGCTGGTATGAACACCCGCAAATTACAAGTACATTATATAGGCACATTTTATCCTTATTACACACTCATAAAGCACATCTACCATTCTCGGAGGATAATATCATCATCATTTGATGCCGCAACAAATTGTTGTAGTTTGGCAAATTGCTCTTATCCAAGTTTTTTCAGTTCGCCAACTTTCGTGATGTTGCCTTATAGTTAGCGATTTTCTTAAACGGCTTGCCTCTTTTGATGTGAAAGAAGATTGGCTGTCATTAGAGAGTCGTGACTGATGCCATACACCAGATCAGTTCAGTCAACTTTGAGATTATTGTTTGATGTCATCGGTATTCAGCTGAGATAATATAAATAATGGTTATGGTATGACTTTTACTTCAAAATATCTGACTACTATAATTAATTTTTGGAACTGACAAGAATAATTAAATTTATAATTTAATTATTCTATATTATACTAATAATATCAACCCTGTATTAAACTGACCCACTACTGGATATGGGCCTCTTCGCAGTGTGAGAAGGGTAAGGCCACTATCCACCACGCTAGCCGTACCTCGCAGTCAAACTCGAGACCGGGCTATCGCAATTAAAATAATTAAATGATAACAAGAAATATTTAATTAAATTTTATAATATTTAATTAAATTTTTAGAGTAGTAGAGCCTCTCTGATTTCAGCATGAATGGGCCGGCTCGACCGGGGAAAGACTGCCCTCTCACAGAATATCGACGTGAAATAGCAGTATTCCTACTGTTGTATTTCGTTCGATGAGTGAGGGTACCGGAGGCCCAATCACCCACTTAACCCCTTCCCGCTCCTTCTCCTTCCCACTTCCTTTCCTAAAGGGTCAGCAACGCGCTAGTGATGCCTCAGGTGTTGCAGGCGTCCATAGGCTACGGTGACCACTTACCATCAGGTGGGCCGGGCCGTATGCTTGTTTGCCACCTTAGTAGAATAAAAAAAAAAATATATTTATATATAATCTACTAGATGTTCCCGCGGTTTCACCCGCGTTTATCGTTACTGAGCCGCCCCCGTAGGTCGTAGCGTGATAAAAAATAGTAAACAAACAAACTCTTCAGCTATATTATATTAGTATAGATTTTAGACTAAACATACGTTCATAAATTCATAAATATAAAGCTTATAATATTGACATTCAAGTTTATATTCCATTGTTGTGCAAAAAGCTCCGTCAAGTTTTTTGAAGTGAAACCTTCTTTAGCGGCGTTGTGCTCTTTTTGTGATGGGTAAAAAATGTTAAACTCGTGTCAGGAAATGTGACCTGATCGAAAATTCGTAAGACGGAGGGAGAATTTTCAAACTCGCGTCAGGACACGTGACCTGATCGAAAATTCGTAAGACGGAGGGAGAATTGTCATGTTTGTGTACTATAGCGCAATAAATAAATATTGTATTTTACCACATAAATGATAGTACTTTTATACGGATAATTAAAGCAATTCGTGCAAAATTATTCCCTAACCATTCCAAAATATCAAAAATGCACGACGTTAATATTCAAGTTTTCACTTATGCCGGCACTCCCGGAGAGCAACCCGTTGATTTTTTTAGTCATCGCTGTCTGCTGTCTATTCTCCTAATTAGTAATATTTTCCCTTTCCATCTGTAATACGGAGTATGAAAAAAATATATCTATTTGTCATATTTTATTACTGACTAATAAACATAATCGAAGGTATCCATACAAAATCTCCATTTATTATAAACTAGCTTTTGCGCGCGGTTCCGCCCGCGTGGTACCTACATAAATAAAAAGTAGCCTATATCCTTCCCCATGTTTTAAACTATATCTGCACCAAATTTCATCTAAATCGGTTGAGTGGTTTAGCCGTGAAAAGGTAACAGACAGACAGATAGACAGACAGAGTTACTTTCGAATATTAAACTATATCTGTACCAAATTTCATCTAAATCGGTTGAGTGGATTAGCCGTGAAAAGGTAACAGACAGACAGACAGATAGACAGACAGAGTTACTTTCGAATTTATAATATTAGTAAGAAAGTAAGCATAGTCTAATTGCTATCCATGGGTTGTTTTTTAAATGTGAACGAAGTATATAAAAAATCACCAAGTAGAATTAAATACTATAGAGATTTCATCAGTATTCAGGTAACCTCACAACTTTAAGGGCTTGTCCCACCACCTCAAAATACCATTTATCTATACAAATAAATAAAATTGAAGTGTCTGTTTGTAATGTCAAAATAACAGCTTTTTATCTAATGCATATTAAAGTATATAAGGTACCTATACGAAAAAATATATTTTTAAAATTTTTGTCTGTCTGTCTGTCTGTTTGTTTCGGCTAATCTCCGAAACGGCTGAACCGATTTTGACGGGACTTTCACTGGCAGATAGCTGATGTTATAAGGAGTAACTTAGGCTACATTGATTTTAGAAAAAAAAAATAGAGTTCCGCGGAGACAAAAACTTTTTATTTAAAATCTACGCGGACGAAGTCGTAGGTAACAGCTATTCTATAATATAAAAGTCTCGCCATCTCTCTTCTTTAACTTAACAAGAGTGAGACAGCATGGGATTTATCTTTCGGATAACTGTTACTTATTCGTTGTGGGACTGGCCATAAGCCTCACAACATATTCTATTACAGTTAAAACCAGCATTATTTTACTATTTAATATGTCTGCACATTATTTCAAAATGTTTGATGAACATTCCGTGGTTTTGCGGTTATAATAACCGCATAACCTTCAAAATAATTACATGTCCTAGCTGTGGGAATACAGACGGATATTTACCAAATTTAAAACATTTACTATCTTATTTATATGTATTTACGTAGTGTTTTCTTTTAATATGGAAATAAATAAACCTGTGATGAAAGAAAAGAAAGAAAGAAAAATTATTTATTTTGGCACACAAAAGGGCACACTCAAAATATGAAGAAATAAAAAATTAAAAAGCATAACAATAAAAATACTAGAAAAATAAAAACAAGTACCTATTACCATTATAATAAGAAATTTATCATTTCATTTTTATTGATTACTAGCTAACGCACGCGGCTCCGCCCGCGTGGTACCTACATCAATAAAAAGTAGCCTATGTCCTTCCTCAGGTTTTAAATTATATCTGTACCAAATTTCATCTAAATCGATTGAGTGGTTTAGCCCTGAAAAGGTAACAGACAGACAGACAGACAGAGTTACTTTCGAATTTATAATATTAGTAAGGATGTATATTTACAAGAATATTTAAATTGTAATAGTTTTATAATAATTTTATAATCAATCATTAAACACTAAAACACAAATGTTTTCTAAGAATAATTCCTGTCTCGCAGGTGACATTACTAACATACAGACAATGGACACTAAGCACACATTCACACATACACACATTCACACATACACACATTCAGAACAACTATTTGTGGATCACACAATGTTTTGTCCCGTGTGGCGATTGAATCCACAATGTTCACTGCGGCGACAGTGGCGATATTAACATTTAAACCACTAAGCAATTTTGTTTATGTACTCGTGAGATACTAATAAAATAAAGCAACCTTTCCCACAGCAGTACATTTCGAAATTTTTGCACATATTAAATTTTGCTTAAATACTACCAGCGGAGAATCTTAATAGCGCGATTCAACCCGCCGAGATAACGCCATCTAGGGGCGTCAATGTTAAACCTTTTCTTGAAGAGCAGCGATAGCTCAGTGGGGAGACCAACAGACTGCAATGCAGGGGGTCTCGGGTTCGAACCCACGTCGCGCACTTCTGACTTTCAGAAGTTATATGACTTTTCGAAATTATGTGCGTATTGATTGACAATTATCGCCTGCTCCGTGCTTCGGAGAGCACGTTAAGCCGTCGGTCCCGGCTGCCATGAACATCTATGGCAGTCGTTATTGGGAGAGTGTCGACACAAAAGATCCCACTGGGTCGAAGTGTCGCTGGTCTACACTGACTGGCACATAAGATAAGATAAAAAAACATTTCCTTTAAAGTTTACTATAAGTGACTGTCGTTTATACACAACCTTTAGCATACATCATACAAGCTCACTTCTAAAATAAATATAGGACCTATTTCGTGTGGTGTGCTAGTTGTTGATAACTCAACGTCGGCCTTGGAGCCAGTATATACGTACGTAGGACGTTGTAATATTTTGTGGGCCACAAATATTTACCGCATATGCCTCAACGACAAATACGTGCGGCATTTAGAATAATGCCCACTGTTAACCCAGTTACATATTTACAACTACCATACTGAAGGGGCTGGCGATTGAAATATTTTGGAACAACTTTCACTCACGGTTAACGCATTATATTTTGATGATATGTAGGTAGTTATCATACAAATTACGAGCAACCCAGTTGATGGACTATCCAACGCTTAGGCACAGGTTTCTCAACATAACGGGGCTAGGTCATATTTATTCAGACATAACTACGAGAATGTTATGGAATGCTTGTAATATACCTAATTTAATGATAATGCAGACATAATTACTATAGTAAGCTATGTACGCCATAGTTAAAATATAATCTTTTCTATTACTTATTTTATAGTTAATTACATTAAATATGCGTGATCGCTAATCGCCACAATGGCAAAAACAGTTCGATGTGGTAGTCGACGATATATTGGGATAACCTTGATCAAATACTTAATTTTCGTCCCACTGAAAGAAGTTAACCAACAAAAGACATGCCAATTGCAAAGTACTTACATTAGTAGTAGTGTTTTGTTACTACTTCGAAAAAAAAAATCAACGGGTTGCACTCCGGGAGTGCCGGCAGAAATGAAAACTTGAATATTAACGTTGTGCATTTTTGATATTTTGGAATGGTTAGGGAATAATTTTGCACGAATTGCTTTAATTATCAGTATAAAAGTACTATCTTTTATGTGGTAAAATTCTCCCTCCGTCTTACGAATTTTCGTTTAGGTCACGTGTCCTGACGCGTGTTTGACAATTCTCCCTCCGTCTTACGAATTTTCGATCAGGTCACGTGTCCTGACGCGAGTTTTACATTTTTTACCCATCACAAAAAAGTGCACAACGCTGCTAAAGAAGTTTGCACTTCAAAAAAGAAATATTTGAGACTCGTATGCACCTGTCTTCGGACGTTGATTTATTTGTTGTCATTCGAATTGTAATATTTCTATATTCATTAGGTATACCGTCTATTTTCTATCACACCATCCATTTGGATTATTATTATATGACGAGTATTTACTCGTCAGGTTATTGGTGTTATAGAATAAATAAACACACAGTCTACACTATATAGTCATGTATTTGTGAATGATTACATAATTTGATTATTTAAAAATATATTGCATTCGAATAATTATTAACGTTTCGAATATTTCGGTATGCTTGAAGATAGGAACATTTCAAAAATTATATCGATAACACAATATCGCAATAGGATGCACAAAGTAAAGACAGCTGACTTAGCCTGCATAAATGCTATACGATTAAACAAACGTCCTGACTTATGGTTTAATCTCGTAATCAATCTTTCCGAGTATCACTCCGTCTTCAATCTAATCGTCGATAATACCGTAATCTTCTCGTAACATCTTTCAGTAAAGCATAATGTTTTCGGTACTTACCTCAAACCACACGGCAACAATGCTACTTAGTAGTCATGTTAGTGTTATAAGTTCTTCGGTAAACTTTTGCAGCTTGCAAAACTGTCTTTAGTAGTTGGAGTTGTAATCTCTTTAAAAAATGACGTTCAAAATATGTAAAGTTGACTTTACATATTTTGAACATATCTTGATTACTTTGAAATTTACAGGGTCATTTTTAATCGATTAGAATTATTTTTAACTAAGTGTACATGTACGTATGTCCAGCATAGGACGTCATTCAGCTGAGATGATGATGATGATGATGATGATGATGAGTACACTGTACTGACACCGATACTGACAACCTTGGTAGCGTAGTAGTATATAATATATTTATTTTATTTGTTTGAAAAAGACAACGCTCACTCTTAACAAAATATCATGTGTCGAAGAAGACTTTACAAACATTCAAACAACGGACACAAATAACACCCAGACTCGATAGAATTATCCATAGAGTCCACCGGAACTAGCTAAATTTTGAAAGTGGTCTATGAGAAAAAAGGTCTGGGAACCTCTGATTTAAAACAATACGACGTAACATGCGACTGCTCTATTTGAGATCTCAGAGTTGTTTCCAGTTAGACAGTGTTACTTGGTTTTTCTATACTTAGTAGGAATCTGGAGTCCCGCATGGATTACAGAATTACCTTTGATCGATGTAATAAAAATAATATGGTCTACAGGAAACGTGAAATACACATACCGTACAGGACTCAGAAACCTGGAAGTAGGCGAAGTAGACGGTAATAGACTCGTTACGTACTACGTGGGACCTAACATTTTAATTGGGAAAACGAATAACACTCCTACTCTTCCTTCATATAAGCAACAGCTTTGGATATAGACTACGTAGATATAAACTCTGTATACATGTAGTTGTACCGAAATGAATCTAAACAATAATGTATAATATTATTTTTAGGTAAATGACCAAACGTCTCATAATCTCGAAGATGCTTGACAAAATAAGCATTTTATATTTCCAATACATCTGTATGACCAATAAAAAACCAAGCAAATAATTGAATTTTTCCAATGAATGACCAAATTGACTTGAAAGCCCTTTTAAAATAAATCTGGTGTAAAACTCAGATTGGGCGAAATTTTGCGTTTCATTACTATAGATTTCTTTACAAAGCCGATGGGATAGAGAAACTGAGAAAATGTGTATAGACGAAATTATTCAGCTTAGCCAAACACAAAAATAGCCGATTTCATTATTTTGCAAAGTTTACTTTAAGGATTTTTACGACAGTCGTATTTTCAGATTCTTAAGCTATATTATACGAAAGTGCAATGCACTACCAAATGCCTTTTCGTGTCAAGAACCGCACTTTACATTACAAATACGATTGCCTTTTTTATGATTTGCTATACAATGGACTGAAATAAAATTCCAATATAGACAGACATCATAGATTTTACTTGTAACAATAATAAGAAAGGGCATGTAATTTTTGCAGTCTGATTATTAGATAAACTAATTTGAATAAATTGCCAGAGCTGTTTATTAAAATTGGTCAAAGAAATTTTTTTTTTTTACTTTTAGGTTTTGACTGATTTTAATAAAAATTACGTAGAAAAGCCTTACTTAATATAATAAATTCGAATATGACTTAGTTCGTTTGTTTGTTACGCTTTTACGCCGTAACTACTTCATGAAATGACCGATCTTCATCAAATTTAACATACACATTGTCAGGGGTACAGAAAAGAACATAGTATAACTTTTGTCCAAAAATAAGTATTTTTATAGGTTTAAAAAAGTTATACGTACACATTTACGAAGTCGCGGAAAAAATCTAGTACTAAGATAATCTAAACAAAATTAAGATAGGTATTCAAAATAAACAGCAACTGAAAACCAAGTTATAAATTTAGACTAGAACATTATTATTAAAAATAAATCTATTAAACTGAACGAAAGATACAAAATCTAGAAAAAAATCCTCCTAATGTCGTAACTTCCACAAGACGCCATGACATATGGATATCAATTTGAGACCACTAATGTAACATAGTGTAATATCTGCTGAAATTAAGCCTCTGCAACAGACCGTTACAATGTTCGCAGGCGATATTGCTATTATTACGGTAAGCGTACAGCATATTGCAATATTACGGCAGGCACTAAGATGTTAGTTGGTAAACACGTAGGTATTATCGTCCGTGCACGCAAAATGCACATGATTAAAGGTGACAAATTAAACAGGAGTTGTGACGTAGTTTCTTCGAGTGTATTAACGAATTTCCTCTTCAGTATCCACATATTCTCCTTGTGTATTAATATTGTGATTTATTGTATTTGAGTGACAAATAATGTTGCTATAGGAAGTACTGCTTGGTCTACCAACAATTTTTCGTATCTGTTATTTTAAATAGACACAAAATCAGATAGAATAGAAAAATATAAAAATAACTTGGTTTCTTTTTATCTTTCTTTGTATTTTGTTATATTTGTCTTCTTTTAGATTTCTCTCTCTCTCTCTCTCTCCCGTAGACGAGTCAAAGATTAACATAGATGCCATAAAGCATACCAGGCCTATTATGCGAACATACTGTCATTTTTGTGTTTAAACTTTATTATTTTATTGTTTTGTATGTTTAAAATTTAAGAATTAATGTCAATCACTTATGATTAGATTGCTTACGTCAGAGTTTTAACTTATATTACTACTTGTATAAACTGGAAGAACTACATACCATACTACGCACTGCTTACCTTCCATTTTACCTACTATTCGTCAGATCAGGTAATAACACATTTGATTACTTTCTTTGTAACGTCTTCAATTTATTCATTGACCTCACCCAAGCTGCATACAATGCACAAGCTACTTTTACTTTTATTATTTCCTTTTGAACCAGTTTGACTATTAAGAAAACGGGCTTAGTCACAAAACGCAATTGTGCTTGCAAGTAAATTCTATCTAAAAACTTCAAGATCCATTTATGCAAAGTGAGAACACCATCTAAACCTTTTACGCTCATATAAAAGAGGAATATAATATAAAAAACGCTATTCTAGTCTAAGTTACTCTATTCCCACATAACATTATGCGAATACTTGTAATATCAAAGAAACTAGGACATAACTTTGAGAGTTTTCAAAATTATGGCTAAGAATTTAATTTGAATATACCTGATATATGACTATATACAGAAAAGTTTTGTAACTGCGAAATATATTTAAGAGCATATGTTAGAGAAGCTTTAAAGGAAATGTGTCGTGTAGAATCTTGCGAAGAAGAATTTGGTTGGCGAGACGTAAGTATATATTTTGAACAAGGCTTTGAGAGTATATAATGTGCATATAAAATTGTACATGGAGCGCGTTTTCCATTAAATGATGAGTGGAATCCAAGGTTGCGGTAACAGACGGGTATCGTGCCGAAGCTAGAAAGGATTTGGTTTGGAAAGTTTTAATGCGAGTATTAGTAATAAAATGGTCGCCCGGAATAGATTGGATTTTATGAGCGCCGCGTTCTTATTATGTCTACATTGAATTCTTATTAAATGCGAATTTATTCTTCTATAGTTTATTAGATTCTAGAGATTCTTTCTTAGCAGTTTATAATTCTAACCTTAGAAGTTCATAATTCTGACTTTAGAAGTTCATAATTCAGATCTCATATGATAGTAAATATATATATTTGTATAATTACGTAATGTAATATGATATGACTGCACGAATGTTATAGTGGTTTAAGTAGTCACCCCGCCACAGCTCCGAGTGTTGTAGGTTTGAATCCCACACGGGACAAATATTTGTGTTATCCACAAATTATTGTTTCGAGTCTGATTGTTGTGTCCGTTGTTTGGATGTTTATTTCTAGTGAGATATTTGTCTTATCTATACTAATATTATAAACAGGAAAGATTTGATTTTATGTTTGTTTGTTTGTAGGAATTTAACTCAAAACTTAACATACCGATTTTGAATATAATTTCACTATTATCACCGACTAACATGGCTATATTCATCTTCAATGCGTAAATATATGTATATTCACGTCTGTATATACTTGAAATAGTAGGTAGAAGTAAGTAATACCTTCATTTTGTCTTTTGCCATCTACCGGCCACATTAACTACTTAAATCCGTGCTGCTACAAAAAAAGTCTAATAAATAACTGCAATAACAATTAGTTCGACACAGAAATCAAACCCCGATCTCGCGATGACACATACGTACATACGTGTGATCTTTGCTACGAATCCAACAAAACAGCTTCGTTCATATCTTGATTACTAATTCATATAAACTAATATTGCTTTACGAATAATCATAAAGTCCATACCAGGTATAGTTCGCTTTTTAGGTAATGTCACAAATATTGGAAAACCGAATTCAAGGAATGTCTAATCTTGAAACAAATATTATACGTGAAATCCAACACTGATGATACAGGTATGGCTTACAATATTATCAACCTTAATGATAACGAGAAACCGAAACAATTTTATTATTAAATTTCTTAGAAATCCCATTGCTTAAAATATAGAAACTCTCCAAATAATATAATTTATTATGATATTGAGAATACCTCGCTACCTACGCAGAGTAAGTAAATGCTAGTGTTTCCATATCAGGCATTGCTATATATATGGATTGCCTATCAAGAAATTCTCAGTATGAGATATGAAACTGAGCCCGGTTAACTACAATATGATCACTTCCTATTACGTGGAATCTAAAACCATCCTTGGCAAAGTATCATAGTTATACACTTCTGCTAACTCCTCTGGAGATTCCAGTTATATATAATTATGTATTGTAACACAATGACCTAGTTCACTGGAAGCGTATTTGCAGATACCTATGTATCTACCACTATGATATACGATATGCCTTCTCATACAAGTAATAACGTACTGCAACCCACGATAAATAGGACGTTAAAACCACAACTTGATGACGTGCTGCCCATAACTCGCTCAGCTCATCATTCTATAAACTTCATAAACTAGTAACTCTATACATTTTACTTTCTACATGGAGTTAATACGTTGAAAGCTAAAATGTTGGGTGGCTACGTGACGTGTGATAAGTAAAATTTTCAGCTCGTATTTTGCTTTAGTTACTTTTATGTAACATAACGTAGAATCACTGGTTTTTATCTGTCAAAGAGACGTCTATTGTGTATTTCGTGAGGTAAGTTATGTGCCAGATATACCTCTGCGTTACTGTTAAATAATTCGGGCAGTAAACTGATTTACAGCCAAACTTGGATACCTACTGCCAGTAACGTCATTATCATTTCAACAATGATGCATGAATGCATGGTTGCCTCGATATTTTTCACATGCCGATTACTTGTCAGTTCGATCCCCACACGGGTCAAACATTTGTCTGATCCATATTTTGTATAATTGTTCCGAGTCTCGGTGAAGTCCCCGTGGTGGGATTTAACCAAAGTACAAAAGTAGAGTAAAATAGTAAAATATTATTTCATATTTCATAACTTACAAAATTGGGTATCATAACAAGAATGCGTCTACAGGGTTTCAGTCATAAACGCACAAAATATTCACATATGCATTTCCCCTAGAATTTAATAAGTGGCTTATAAAATTTCAATTTTCTTTGTAATTTTACGGCGAGTGACCGACATTTTACGGGGTGCACACCAGTAGGTTCTATATTAAGTATATCGCACTGAATTCCTTCAGTCTCAATAATAACAAATATTTGGGCAAACATTGCAGACATTTTCGACGATCCGAATGGCGACGGGAAGGCAGCCGTGACCTACTCTGTAAAGATGCGAGTAAAAGCCTATTCGAACGATTTTAATGTTTCTATAAGCGGTGTTTATTTTTGTTTTGTAAAAAGATTTAAGGACTTAGTACTGTTCGATAAGTAAAGGTAAATGACATGTTCAGAATTCTGATTGAAGGTGTCATCATTCTCAGCTTGATATATTATACATTGTTTTAAAATAAACAGATTATAGTGAGTGGATGAATGATAAGTAATTATATAAATCTAAATCACAGAGTTGCACAGCATCCATATTTTGTTTAATATACAGTTGACTAATAGAGTTTTAGGGATACAGGCGTTGTAGTTCACAGTAAAACATTTTTATTTTTGCGTAAAATGGGAGCCACCGATGTCTAGTAGCGGACTGTAACGGGTTGATTGATTGATTGATTGATATAGATTTATTTAAATCGCTTTTTTTAACACACTACGACGTCAGGGCCAGTAAAACAGAATTCTTAAAATTTATGTATATATGGTATTTAATCAAAACTCGTTTCTAAATTGCTTTATATTCTTATTGTTTAGTAATGGCGTAGTTTACCGGAAAATCTTTTATATTATTCTTAGAACGCAGAATCAGAATGCTATAACTAGTAGCTAAAAAGACCTTTAGGCTTGACCAATGTTTCAGGTGAAAAGTCCTATTGTATAAGGCATATAAGAGGAGTAATCTCTTTGTTTAGACAGAGTGTTGCTTCTAATACTACATAACATCTAACGGTGTGGTCACGACTTCGGTCTCAGCGGCGAGCGGCGCGGTGTGCGGGACGGCGTCGGTGAGCGGAGCGTTGTGCACGCCACGTACCGTCAATAGCGATTAGTGGCAGCGGCCGAGGTGGACATATTTTGATAGTCGGCATATTCCCAATATCATAGCGTTATCTAAATTATTATTTATCTGTTTTCAAAGCAATATATTTTAAAAACAAGATATTCTTAATATGAGGAAAGGAGTGTTTTTGGTGAGTAGTAGAACCTCGCTGATTTGAGCATAAATGGGCCGGCTCGACCGGGGACGGACTACCCTCTCACAGAATATCGACGTGAAATAGCAGTATTTCTACTATTATGTTTCGTTCGGTGAGTGAGAGTGCCGGAGGCCCAATCACCCTCTTTCCCTCTTCCCGTTCCTTCTCCTTCCCACTTCCTTTCCTAAAGGGTCGGCAACGCGCAAGTGATGCCTCTGGTGTTGCAGGCGTCCATAGGCTACGGTGACCACTTACCATCAGGTGGGCCGTATGCCAGATTGCCACATTAGTAGTATAAAAAAAGGGAGTGCACGAACTGCATATAAAATAAAGCGAAATTTCTTCCCACAACCTTTTTTTAAATCACGTTTCTATATTTAAGTTGAGGGTGTTTTGACATTCCTATAAGCGATCGATTTAAAATTTCAGTAATAAATGCCTCGGTATTCATTACCGCCACAAAATCGTCTAATATATTTTGTAATTTGCTTCGCCGCTGAGTTCGTCCCTCCTACACCGCTGTCCATGACGTTCTGTGTCGTGGCGTCGCACTCACAAGTGCTTGCAAGATTTGGGAGCGACTTAAAATGTTTACTGTTGTCAATTAAATTGTATACCACAACAAACGAAACTGGTACCATAGGTAAGCCGTCATAATCTTATAAACGTAAATAAAAATATAAATCTTCTTCAAGCGAAATAAATACCATATTAATATATTTCCCAAACGCTCAAGCCTCACAATACCGTGACATTTAATGTTTAAATAAAAGTTTCGTACGTATAAAATATCAAAGCTTACCTATAACAAAAACCGTTTACCCAGCGATATTAAAATCCTACCAAGAACATACATTATAAGCCTACATGATACAACATCTTATTACAAGTCGGTATTTACAGAGTAATGTATGGTTTGGATGTTATTTATTGCTATTGACTGTAAGTCTAGGGATATTGTACTATATTCTATCTTATGTAAGATGTTTTCGTAAATCTTAAGCTTCCAGAAAGTCTTAATATATATAATTTATGCGTTGTAGTTAACTAATACATCAGATAGTATCCATGAATCTTTTAGAGCACTAGACGAACCACGCGTATAAGCATAATGTGGTTTGCGGTCGATTGTGGTGTCCCGATTTTGTTTCCGAATCGGTTTAGTTGTTATTAGGTTTATTTGACTTTAATTCTAAGTAGCAGTATGGTAATAAGTACGGAATTGGACTTGCAATTTAAAGATCGTGGATTCGAACACAACTCACTGCTTTACCGTCGTGAATTAGAAAAATTACTACTTGTATTTGCTCTTTTTACTGGTGACGATGTGACTACTTTAGTAGGGTTGTTTCCGAATCCTACTGTTGATAAATTTGTTTATAATTCTAATAATAATCCAATTTTCGAAACCTTATTTCATGATAGCATGATTGATCGATGTTCTGTACGGTGAATACTGGCTTAGATGTCGGTGATACCAAGCTTTTGTATAATATTTCTATACTATCCAAACTGTCGTACTGCATAGTTAGTGTGTTACATGACCTTTGACGGAAAACACCGCTTTTTTAAGATTTTCATTTTTATTTTTATTGCACCTAGGTGCTAGCGACTCGTCCGACGGTAAGGCTGCCTGCCTTTTGAAGCGGAGCTAGGCTGCGTAGCGAAGAAAAGGATAAATATTAACCAATAAGATTGCATAAAATCTCCGCTCCGCTCCAGTATGCAAACCTATTGGTTAATATTTCTCTGTTTCTTCGCTCCGCAGCCTCGCTCCGCACCCTCGCTCCGCTTCAATGGACAGGCAGCCTAAGTGTCAACCACCGCTCATAGATTGCGACAATGTCAAGGGTACACACAGCCAAACTGCTGCCTATCGTGATAGCAGTACTCTCTTTATACCTCGTTTATAGAAAGACAAGTCAAAGAGCATAAGAAACGCCTTACATTTTGTATGCGTGTACCGAAAGTCATTGCTAACACGTAGTCAAACAGTCAATACCAAAGCTTAATGCATTCGAATAATTATCAATAATTCGAATATTTCGATATGCTTCATATTAGGGATTTCATGTTTTAATTTCTACTCACATGAAACCCATGGAATAAAACTATGCGGCATAATGTAATGGTTTTAGCGTCATTGAGTAACAAACATTCGAACAGCTTCACAAAATTTAACATTTATGATATTAGTGACACAGTTTATTCAGCAAAAACGTAAAATTCACAGTTTTAATAAAAAGGACGTAAATAGTTGTTCTTCGACATTTGCCCAAGTTTTATAACTAAGAATAAAAATATGGATAATTATAAAAAAAATTTAACTTCAAGAGTAGAACTTTAAAATAAAACTTGAACATGCTTTTACTAGAAAACGATTTTTCGTTTCGTTCGTATTTTTCATGTATGACGTCATTCGCCTCGTCTCGTCGATTTGCCACGTCACCAGACTGTCGATTCGTGTTATTAAAATCACCTTAAACCTAAAGTATTACAAACTCAACTTTAAAACATTACAAATAAAGTCCAGTTTTGAATAAACGATGTCGAAATGTTTACATACACGTCGATCTTGAGCCATAGCAATGTCAACTTTACCTTGCAACTGACAAGGTTTATTTTGTATAACCATCGTCGTTTAAGAAAATTTCGTACAGAAATCGTAGAATATTTTATAACGTAATCGATATTCAGCTGATCTGAGCATGAAAACATGTAACGAATATTAAAATACTTTCACAGGTACATTTTCGGTGAAGAATCAATTTTAATTTGTTGACGATAAGTCGACATGATAAATGTAAAAGGTTGACGAGGGTGTCATCGTATTAACTTGTCACGGTCGGCGAACGTGTTTGCATGTCTTATCGATGTTTTATATCTTGAAAAGGTTCTTTATGAATTCTATTCTTATAAATGTAGCAATTTCTGGATTTATGCTGATACGTCTTTATAGTTAGGTTGGATAGCGATATATTAGATATAGATAATCTTATTTTTTTATATTATTTGTATTGTCAGAGGTGCATAGACATATAGCCACGTATGTTATACATAGCAAAATGTCTACGTACGCCTGTAAATGTGTCCACACAAACTCGACACCTCTCTGCGTGGGAGTGTAACTGACTAATTACATAATATTTACATACTAAATTGCTTATTTACATAATTAGCAAGTAAGAAAAAATTTACTATCCTAATCTTAATCCTAACTAATCCTAACTTAATATTATACATAAAAGCGAAAATGAGTTTGTTTGTTTGTTACCTTTTCACGCCTAAACCACTGAACCAATCATTCTGAAATTTTGCATATACGTTGTCAGGTGTACAGAAACGGACATAGGCTACCTATCATCCCAAAAAAAATTACTGTTCTCGAAGAAAACAAAAATAACGTTCTTATGATAATAGATGGCGCCACATTTTCGAATCATGATTGAATTATATTATTACAAGCAGAGTACAACCCGAATTGATTGTCAAATTCTAAATTAACGTGAGCGAAGCCGTGGGCAAAAGCTAGTATTATATAAATGCGAATGTGCGTTTGTTTGTTTGTTATGCTTTCACGCGACCCGATCATCAGATTCATCATGAAATTTCGCACACCCGTTATCGGGGGTATAGAAATAGGATACCTTTAATTAAGGAAAAAGCACTGTTTCCGAGGGATATATAATTGGCATAGCCTACATTTATGCCACCCGAAGCTGTGGGCTGGATCGCGATATTAGATATTGATAATCTCATTGCTTTTAGATTTAATTAGGTGCGTGATTGATGGCCTGTAACACTTCTCTAAGATAATGGTGAAAATCTGTGCTGTGGTGCTTTCTGCTTCAGGAATTTGCTAGGCGATAGTAATTTTATGGTGATGATGCACATCTGCCTTTGATTTGATTTTCGAACTATTTTAACTACTTATCTAATCATCCTATTGGTTTTGTTTTAGTAGTTGCGTCATATCATGTTAAATAATTGACACGTATGTGCTGCAATCATAGACTTATTGCAGAGTACTGTATTAAATGTTTATTTTTATTTTTAATATATATTCATAGATTTCAAATGACAGGGATATAATTAATAATAATTAATTATCATTATTTCATATTGCGACCAATCTACCAACGCTGTTGCATCAATATTTACAATATCTTCTTACATTTGGATTCACTGCACCTTCTCATCACACTATATCTTTGAAAAGGTAGGCTGAGGTACATTTTAAGTCTACCTAGGACCTGAAATGCGAGAAACATTTGGTGTAAGAATAGTAACATTAGTACAGCATTTTGCCTCGTAAGTAAGAGATCCGAGGTCCTTTGTCGGTTTGTTGAGAATTGGTTGTCGTTAATACACCTAATATTACAAACGCTTATGGGCTACGGTAATAGTCGCTAATCATTTGGTGGGCTATAAGCTTACATGTTTGTTATAAACTAAATAGCTCAGTGGGGAGACCAACAGACTGCAATGCAGAGGGTCTCGGGTTCGAACCCACGTCGCGCACCTCTGACTTTCAGAAGTTATATGACTTTTCGAAATTATGTGCGTATTGATTGACAATTTATCGCCTGCTCCGTGCCTCGGAGAGCACGTTAAGCCGTCGGTCCCGGCTGCCGTGAACATCTATGGCAGTCGTTATTGGGAAGTCAGTGCCCTCTAATATCCCGATACTGGTCTAGCCTTCAGGTTGCGGAGGTCAGATAGCAGTCGCTCCGTGTAAAAACTGATATCCAGTCAAATCCGGTTAGACTAGAAAGCCGACCCCAAGTGACTTGGGAATAATAAAGGCTAGGGAGAAGAAGTTATAAACAAAATATATATCAGTAAACATTTAGCAGGTACTTAAAACCTTTAAACAAGTTCTAAGCAAACAGGATTATATCATCAAATAAAACTCATTCAACAAACACATACTAACAATCGACCCTATCAATATAATCTAGTGTGCCACCTCAATTCAAACAATAAGTTAGGCTTAACTTTTAATGGGACATGAAACTAATCATAATAATTAAAACATAAATCAAATACTTGGTCTAGATTCAGCCCATGGCTCGGAGCACAATATTATTTTAGGTGAACCAACTCGGGAAAACTTTACTCAAATTGTATATTCTAACTGGATTTTGGCCGTAACCGCTAGTTATGTAAAATTGTAGGCTTAGGGACATATAATTTACATAAATAGGAGGCTTGAATGTAAGCCTTTGTTGGAGACCTTGAAAGAGTAATGGTAGGTCTGTTTCTTTGGCGATGACAGTTTTAGTACCTCACCGTACCTTGGGTCTGAGTTGTTACTGGCTGAGAAGTAGCATCTCTATGTGTGTTATCTTGAGTTTATCTTGTTGGGGCGACCGAGAATGTATTCCAGTATTTATGCGATGTATAATCAACTCTTGCTGTCGAGTAAGAAAGGAGTTTTGTCGCACCTGGTGTCTGTGTAAATTTACTGGCAACGTTTTAAGTGGAACCTAAACACCCTTGCTATGATGGTGTTTCTTTCGAGTTTCCTATTGTCTACTGAGTATTGTTCCTAACTCTTTGACTTATAACTTTATAATAATTAACATATATAAAATTAAATTTTCCTGTTCTGTTGTAATAGTTTCATTGCAATGTATCTTATTAGCGAAAACAATAAGCCAAACTGTAAAGTGTATGTTATTCGTTAACCTTAAACTTATTATGATTTCTTATGTAAGCGACACTTTTTGTATTTTAAATCCTTACTAATATTATAAATGCGAAAATGTGTTTGTTTGTTTGTTTGTCTGTTACGCTTTCACGCCTTAACTACTCAACCGATCAACATGAAATTTTGCATACACGTTGTCAGGGGTACAGAATAGGACATAGGGTACCTTTCATCCAGAAAAAAGAACTGTTGCAAACCTAACCTAACCTAACCTACATTCACGCGAGCGAAGCCGCGGGTGAAAACTAGTAAGAAATAAAGATATTGTTAAACCAAACTCTGTGTTGCTTATGAGAGTTTTTTGTAGATGAAATTTGGGTGTATACTGATGTATACTGCGTGCCTCTTTGGGGATATGCGTATGATACGTAGGTTTGCACTATAATAAAAACCAACAAGCAAACATTTTTGTTTGTTATACGGTTAAGGTGGCAAACAAGTATACGGCCCACCTGATGGTAAGTGGTCACCGTAGCCTATGGACGCCTGCAATACCAGAGGCATCACTAGCACATTGCCGACCCTTTAGGAAAAGAAGTGGGAAGGAGAAGGAGCGGGAAGGGGAAAAGAGCGTGATAGGGCCTCCGGCACTCTCACTCGCCGAACGAAACACAACAGTAAGAAAACTGCTATTTCACGTCGATATTCTGTGAGTGGGTAGTCTTTCCCCGGTCGAGCCGGCCATTCATGCTGAAATCAGTCTATATTTCGATTAATTTTTCGTAATATATCTTGGACACGTGTTTTTTTATTTATACAATAATAATATAATTCTATATTGTTTTATTCCTTACTTTCATAAGTTCTGTGCGTATTAAATTTAGTTTCATTTAAGTTTATGAGTACTGCACAATCACAAAAAGTAATAAATACAGGAAGTATTTTCAAATTCGGCAGGTAGTTAGAGGGATTACCGCGATCAAAGAAAAAACTAAAAAACTTTTCAGCTTTATTATATTAGTATAGATGCCTAAACACAAATTTGTTACAGTTTTATATTATAAAATAGAGGTAACTTAAAGGCAACTAAATGGTAACCTTTTAGTTTGATCAATCGACTAACAGTTTCAGTAACCTACTACAAAAAATCACCTCTATGTCAAAGAAAGTACTCTACCCACGCCGTATTAACTGTCATGAATCTTTATAAAACTTGATATATTGATATCCGTACAAATATCCAGGCCATTAGTCTAAGCCCTAAGGCTTTAAGACCTTCTTCAATAGCGTTATCCTATTGAGAGTTGAAATACTGATATTTAGCTGCCCCTAATATGAACACGTGTTACAACCGATCATAAAAACGTGTTACATTATACAGTTTGATATAACCAAAGTGACCTTAATAGTTTTTGTTATTTATGTATTACATGAGGAAGATATTGAAAGGAGAACGATTGCTGGCAACAAAGTGAATGGAGCTCTACGCGCATTTATGAACAGTCGAAATGTATCCGAAAAGGCACGTTTGGCTATGGCAAAAGAAGCATGAGAGCAGAATAAATGCTGTAGAAATGAGAGCGCTGAGAAGCATATGTAGTGTGGCTCTGAAATATAGAATAAGGAATAGTGTGATTAGAGAGAGATGCGGCATGAAAGTGGATATAGTGACAAGAATAGAAAAGGGTATGTTAAGCTGGTTTGGACATGTAGAAATAACGGACGAGGAAAGACTAACTAAGAAAGATTATAAGGCTAGTGTGAATGGAACAGTCGCAAGAGGAAAACCTAGGCGTTTCTCGATCAGATCGGAGGCGTTCTGGACAAAGGCCAGGTTAAGAGCTCCTTGAACCGACGGGCGTGTATGAGGAATGTGATGAAAGTGAATGAAGCCAGAGAAGTGTATCAGGATCGTAGCAAATGGAAGTAGTAGTCTCTGCCGGTAGGCAGAGACTACGGATTTCCATTTCCATCCTCTGGAAAACAGGCGTGAATCTAAGTATGTATGTATGTATGTATTACATAAAGTATTGGTTATTTACATTACATAATATTCGAACAATTTGGTTGATTCGAATAAATATCAATTTTCAATACGCATGTTTTCGTATTTGATTGATTATTAACGGAAACAAAGTTGACATCTCCGTAATGACAAAAAAAAGTTCAATGGTATTTACAGTATTCTTTCTATCGACCATTTTGGATCGATTCAAACGAGCTTTAACATATAAGCATTCGAATATTCGAATGTTTTCTGGTGACAACGAATAATTTTACTTTTGAATGCGGAAGGTAATTTTAGTGACAATCAGACAAAGCTACAATTCTAACTAATATTATAAATGCGAATGTGAATTTGTTTGTTTGTCTTTGACGCCTTAACTAGTCAATCGACCTTTCATCCAGAAAAAAGTAGTGTGTTTCGAGCAAAACCGTGAGCAATAGCTAGTAATACATATATACAAAGATTCACAGTTTCTAATAAATTTACATTCAACATTTTACATTAATAAACCGAAAGACCCAAAAAAATAATTAACCAAACACAATTTTATCGTAAATAAAAATCGTAAAATTGTTTATCAAATAATATTATCGAAATTTTGCACTTAATTTAAAATAATAAGCTCATTCTCCGAAAGCGTTTTTCTGTAATATATATATATATATATATATATATATATTTTTTAACCTTTTAACCGCCCCACTTCATAACAGTTGCCGTGCCCCCAGCGCCCGGCACAGTGAATCTAAAATAAATAGCTACAAAAATAAATACTTATTTTTAGGACTTCTAATATATGAGACTAACGTGTATTAAATCGTAAATGATTACTTAATTATCCATTTACACAATATAAACATTTTTTTGATAGAAAACACCGTGATTAAATAAAAAAAGCAGATTAAACGAGCTGTGGTATCTGGTCGGAAATAGACGACGCTGGCGAAATGGACACGAAAATATTTGTCGGATTAATCCGACGTAAGCGGTTAATAATGTATTAATAACTAGAAATACAAAACATCTATTTACTAATGCCTACAGTCATAAAATTTAGTTCGCTGCATCTGCTCCCAGATACTAACATAGTATTTGTCAACGTCAATGATACCAATGTATCTCAAATAGTATTTTCACTCAGTATTCCGGTGAAAATACTTACTTTACAAACTGAACTCCCAAAGGACGTTTGGCAAAGGCTCCACAACTTACTAGAATTCAATTGATCTGTACCGAACAGCTGGTTGATGTTGAACATATCATTCAATACTTCATTCCGATGAAAATGGATTTCTGTTTTAAAAGGATGAAGGTTTAAATGCTTTCTACTAATATTAAAAAAGTGGTTGTCTGTAAAGTCGGTTTACGGACGATAGTTTAACGTGACAAATAACAAAATTTCTTTCCCGTAACGTTGCAATGAGCGTAACGGGACAATGAGTCATCCTTTTTCGTGCGCGCAGCCGGCGTTCATCGATTTATTAGACGTTATCACGTCAAAATGCTGATATTAAAAATGGAAATTTTTTATTAAATGTTTATTTGTATATGTAGTTTATGTTTGTCGTATAACTTATATGACTTATACATGTGACCTATTTTCCATTACCTCCTGACCGAATTTTCGGTCACGTCGGCCAATCTTAACGGAGCCTAGCCATCAGCGTAGGAGATACCTATTATAGTGCACAAGTGTGTGCGCAAACACAAGTGCACTCTCTGTTCCCTAATTCACATGATCCGATGGGAGGGATAATCCGACACGACCGGAGAGAGATCAGGCGCAGGACCAACGCCTTTACGTGCTTTCCGAGGCATTAGGGTGTCTAACATCACCAACTTCCTAACTCCGAACTCGTATTGAGTTTTCTTTAACAGAAAAACCCAATATCTTTTTGTTGCCCCGACCCGGGATTCGAACCCGAGACCTCATGCACAGCAGTCACATTCACTACCGCTGAGCCACAGAGGCATTTAAAAATAGCAATAGTATGTACTTGTACTTGATTTTTTTAAATCCGTATCACGTCGGGAAGTCACTACTTTTTTACATACAAATTATCCTTAAAGAAAACCTAGTAACACTATCCGACCTGGGAATCAAATCCAAGACCCACAGTCGCGTTCATTACTGCTGCACCGCAGTACACAAATAATATTCTATCACATACACACAACACCATCTAGCCAAAACTAAGCAGAGCTTGTACTATGGGTATTAGACAGTGGATAAACAAAAACAAAGTATATATTATGTAAGTATTATATACTTTTTTTTTGTAAATACATACATATTATACATAGGAACACCCAGACCAAGACAAACATCCATGTTCATGCACACAAATGTTTGACTTGTGCGGGAATCGAACATGCGACCAAAGGCGTGGCAGTCGGTTACACTAACCACTACGCCATCGAGGCCGAGTTAAACAATTTGTAAATACTATGCAAAGGCTTTGTTAAACAGAGTGGTATTTTGCTATCAACTTTTAAGACCATACACTGAAAAAATGCACTAACTTTCATCGAATAGTATAGGACTATGAGAAGACCAGTTAATCTAGAATTTTAATATAGGTAAATTGATGTTTTTAACTAGAATTTCCTAGCTCAAAAACACGATATTGTGATTTTGGCTCGATCATAATAATTGTTTTCGAAAACACCTCTAAAAATTACTATTTTTGAAATTACAAGGAAGTTACACTATAAATATGCTTAGGAATTACTCAAATATATTCGTAATATCAATATTAGTAATTTGCTAGCTCATTATTTCCATAACTAAAACCAATCATTTTTAAATAGTATCTTAAGATTTTAACAAACAATTTCTAAGCGCTCTCGATCATTGCGGGCGCATCGCAATTTTAGACCTTATGACCGCTCTTTAACGATTGATACACAATGAGTGTCAATGAGTACGGGCGTCGCGTTTCACGGTGTCCTCTTAACATACATAGCTGGCTAAATAACGATTGCCGAAAACATGCCGAGCGCGCTCTTTCCATTGATGTACGATACAACAGGGAAATTATTCGGATTATCTAAAATTAAAATCCTATACCGCGACCCAACCTACGCATTGACTCGGTGCTATTGTAAAAATAAAAGGATGTTATTTAAATGGTTAGCATAGTATTGGTATTTTTGTGAGCAGAAAAATATAATCTGTGAGCAGAAATAGCTAATTGATCAGCAACTCATGGCCAGCAAACATTAAAGAGATCAAACTAAGTCGACGGAGCCCCGCTTGGCGGGGCTTCTATTTTTGGGTGGGTTTAAAAATGGAACCTAACATAACCTAACACTTTCGAGACGGAATGCAGTGATTTAAGGCGTATAGATGCTCGTTATGCTGTGCAATATTTGCTGACCAATTAGTATTTTTGATCATCATTATATTTAATCCCAAAATAAAATACGTAATTCGTAAAAGATATATGATATTATTACTTTAAAATTTTACTGTATGTAAAGAGGACTGCGTTAATGGTGTAATGGTAGTGAATGTGACTGGTGTGCAGGAGGTCTCCGGTTCGATTGCCGGGTAATTTGGTTTTATCAGCCTTTTTCGATAACCTGCGCTTAGTGGACGGCAATAGACTCACCTCAAATTACGTGGGAAAATCATACTTGGCATAATCTGGATGTAAAATACCTACACCTTTCGAGGATATCAGGCAGGTAAGGGAGAAGCATAAGGTATATAATTATATTCTACCTTATAGAGGGCTGTCCTAGATGTGAATCAAATTGTAACGGGAGATTCCTTAGATAAGAAACTTTCAAATGTGCTAAATAAAAAAATTTAAATTATAACCATTGCGTAAAAATAAAAAAATTAAAGTTTTTAAAAAAGTACGACCTTTATTATTATTATATACTTAACTGGGGCTGTGATTGTGCTCATATTTGCGTCCTGTTTATGGTTCAATTCGATAAAATTGTAATTGAGTTGTTTCTATTATATGTAAAATTCGCGATGATGTAGGCCTAAGAATGTGTCTGGTAGGTGGCTGTAGGATCGTCTCCATTAAGTGGATGTTTGTAACTCAATCCCATAGAAACTGTTGTGTAAAATTCGGTGAATTTACTATGAACTGGATAAATAATAATACTATTAATAAAATATAAGTATACACTTGTCGTACCGATTTTATATGAGATTAAATATAATGACCACCAAAACTAGTAATTGCGCAGCAAAGTATGCTCACTAAAATATACCATAACAAGCACCTATACACCTCAATTCACTGCATTCGGTCCCGGAAGGGTTAGGTTATGTTAGGTTTCTTCTTGAACCCACCCAAAAATAGGAGCCCCGCAAAGCGGGTCTCCGTCGACTTATTTTGATCTCTTTAAATATATTTCGGTGTGCAATTTGGTGATCATTTACTATTTTTGACTGTTATATTTTACTAAATCTGGTGATAAGTTAAACATAAGCCATTTTATATTAAACCAATTCCTCGATAATGTATTAATACCTCAAAATTGTCACTACAAGGCGCTGTTATGCTGTTTGTTGTGAACAAAGGATAAATCTATCCTTATAAGTAAATGAACATAGTTAAAATATTGCTTATGTAGGATTGATACTTATTTATAATACATAATAGATTATAAGCTAGGCAGGAATTTTAATGAAAAATTCTTAGCTTAAGACATATTTGTAGAATGAATATCGGCCCACAATATTTGGTCTGAAAGTTATGCGAATTGAAGCCATTAGATTAATAACCCTAGACCAAAGACTGATGTTATTGCGGATTCCATGAATATCATAGATATTTTCTTAACTTCTATCGGCAGACTAGACTGCAAGGATAGGCGAATAATTCACCATGTATATCGTGTGTCAATACTAATGTAAATATCGAGACATAACATGCGCAACTTTTTACTACGCCTGATACACTTGCGCATGTAGCCCCCGTGAAAAGCTTGCAAGTCAGAAACTTGCGCGTTAAAAACTCGCTCCCACACGAAAAGCTTTTGCATGTAATCGCGCCTTGTATAATCACTGATCAAGGCCCTAAGAAAAATATTATTTATGAGACCGTTTCGAGATTTGGGTTTTCAAACTCAAGTTCTTGATTATTTATCTCTGTTAAAATGGTTTTTTTTTTTATATAACTGAGGTGGCAAATAAGCCTACAGCCCACCTCATGGTAAGTGGTCAACGTAGCCTATGGACGCCTGCAACACCAGAGGCATCACTTGCGCGTTGTCGACCCTTTAGGAAAGGACGTGGGAAGGAAAGGGGCGGCATGCGGGAAAAGGGGGTGATCCGGTACTCTCACTCACCGAACGAAATAGGACTACTGCTATACCACGTCGATATTCTGTGAGAGGGTAGTCGTTCCGGTCCGGTCCTGCCGGTCGAGCCGGCCCATTCATGCTGAAATCAGCGAGGCTCTACTACTCAAAAATGGCTCCTAGCCATTATAGAGCTTTTTAAATTAAGATGGATTATACACTAACATTACGTTTCAGATATGACGGTTTGTCTTACTAGCAGTGAAACCTAATGGACATCCAAGTCCATTAAGCTTTCCAGTCCAGGGTCCAGTGCAAGGTGACTTGTGCGACCTAACCATACGTCCAATTTTATCTGGTCTAGACTTTAGAGACTGTATTAGAGACTATAAAAGTTTATTGAAGTTTGTACTTATCGGTAAACATGATTAATGGGGTTGGGTGTCGATAACATTGAAAGAACAATCAACAAAGTTTTTATCTGGTGATTGACGTTGGGATACTAAAACATGGTATATTAGAAGACTATTAAATACTAAAAGTTTTTGTTTGTCGATCATCATTCAAATTTCGCATGCACGTTTTCAGGCAAGAAACGGACATACGGCACCATTCATTCTGAAAAAGTATTGTTTCCGGGGATACTAAATTGACATAACCTACATTTATAAAATCTAGTTCTATATAATATAATAAACACTGTATCGAGAGAAATAATCGATCAAGTATTCGCAAGACGTACTGCGATCATCCTCTAGCTTACAGTAGATTTCCAATTAGGTGGAGCATTGTGTCTGACAAGTCGATTGAAGTTCGCCTTGAGGAGTGCATAATTTAGATGGTTCTCTCAAGCTGGTTCAAGTTTGTCTGCTTATTGAAGCATGCAGATTAAGGGCTGTGGCAGACTCCATATAACTGAATAAAGAGTAAAAGCTATTGTTGTTTCCTACCATAATTGAGGTCTTCACGAAAATAGTTTTAGAATTTTTTAGATGACAAGCGTTAGCTTGCTAGCGATACCTAACGGGTCCAATTGAAACCATCCAGTGACCCACCCACAAAATTAAAGTCGGTCCAGCTGTTTAGGAGGCGATCAGTGACATATACACGTACAGAATAATAACACAATGAAGTTAATAATGTCCATATAAATTTCAGATTGTTATTTCGGTCACAACGGCAAATCTTAACGAAGACTAGCCTACAATGACTATAGGATTTTTATTAAATAAAGGCTGCACACTATAAAAAGAAAACAATATCTTTTTGCTGGCCCGAGCTGGCAACCGAACTCAGGATCACATGCACCGCAGTCCCAATCGCTATCCCTGCGCCACCGAAACAGTTCAGTTGAAAGCAATTGAGTTTTTATATAATAAAGGTGCATGTTTATTTGTCAGCTGTGAGTTTGCCAACCCTAGCATAATTATCTCTATTGCTTCCCGTTGGTATAGTTACTTTACTCTTTAATTGCTTCATTTGTTCTCATTGCATTCTTCAAGAAGACTCGTCAGCTTCGGTTACTTTTAATCTAAGCTATTTATTCAGGATGTTTTCGATCTAGATACAGAACATTTGTAACCTTAAGGGTTTAGATATGAGTACGACAGGCCACGCTGTAGGGGCGTGGTGTCTTGAGGTTACTTTAAGCAGACATGATTCAAAGATAGTAAAACAATTAACACTTTTATTAACAATGAGTATATAAAATACACTTTAAGCAAGCTATACAACAAGACTCAGGGCGTGGTTCTTAAAGGCTTCCTACGTGGTTCTATAGGGAAGAACCACTTAACTTCGTTGTGCAGCTCAGTGGTAGGAAGGAGGACTCCACCAGGGCGCGATCCACTTATATAGGCCGCCGCCGCTCGGAGGGGGACTAGTGATGGCACCATATCGCTCGCCGCGCACGCAGCCGTGCGCCGCGAGTCGATTACGTGACACATTCATGTTCGATAAGTAACTAAAAATGACTAAAGCGTACAATTAAAAATTGAATATTTTATCGAATCCTAATTCCGAGGATAAATGTATTTTGTATAAACTGTTTAGTGAAAATTGTAGTTAGTAAGCTGTTTAATTATTGTAGTAGCCGATCTAGTATTAAGACTGTTATAGGACAAACATGTACAAAATTCATATACAAAGTCCCTTACTATAAGGGATCTTTTATTTTTTTATTTCTTTATTTGTACCAAATAAAGAAATAAAAAAATAAAAATTATAAATTGAATACAGACATACTATTATATGTGTATGTAATTTTATCCAATAGTAAATTTTGCGCATGGCTCTGCCTGCGTGGTACAATAAAAAGTCGCCTATTTCCCAGGTTTTAAAGTATATCTGTACGAAATTGTACCCTAATCGATTAAGTGATTTAGTCGTGAAAAGGAAAAAGACAGGGTTACTTTTGAATTTATAGTATTGGTAAGGAGTAGCAAATAAATGGATTGATTTGATTTGATTTGATTAACTGATGTGTATCGCTACATAAGGCCATCTCGTTTGGAATGTTTGAAAAGGTCACGGCAATGATTCTCATTTTTACTATGTGTTAAATGCGCCTTCGTGGCGCAGCGGTAGTGAATGCGACTGCTGTGCATGAGGTCTCGGGTTCGAATCCCAGGTCGGGCCAACAAAAACGAATTGGGTTTTTTTGTTAAGAAATCTCAATACGAGCTCGGAGTTAGGAAGTTGGCGGTGTGAGACACCCCCGTGCCTCGGAAAGCACGTACAGCCGTTGGTTCTGCGCCTGATCTATCTCCGGTTGTGTCGGATTATCCGTCCCATCGGATCATGAGAGTTAGGGAACAGAGAGTGCACTTGTGTTTGCGCACATACTTGTGCACTCTAATATCTCCTGCGCAGGTGGCCAGTCTTCGTTAACATTGGCCGCCGTGACCGAAATTCGGTCTGGAGGACATTATTTGAATATTACAATAGTATAATACATACAATTTTATCTACCCATATTTATCTCCAGAATATAATTATATGAATACAAGAGAAACATAATTAATATTAATCTGTCAATTACTGAAATGCGAAATTTAATTAAAAACATTTGTGTCTGACCGCCAGGGCGCCGATGGAGCTTAAAACGTGTTAATAAATAATAATTAATGTTTTGGATGAATTAAAATCACGTCACAGTGTATTAGCACCGAGAGCTTTTTATTTCTTTATTTAGTTTATTATTGTACTTTTCTTTTTATTTAACGAATGCTGTACGCACTCTTTTTGTTACCAGTGTGGTAATACGCTTATGCGACACCTTAGGTTCACACTAAAGCACTGTGAGCAACAATGCACTATTATACTGAGTGTAAAACAGAAAATTGATAAACACATACCTACTTAAAACTAAATACTTATTTGATTCCATTCTGTGAAATTGTTTGTCACAGAATATAATGAAATCTACCTGTATGTACTGTCATTTCTGTGACATTATTTGTCATAGAAAAGAAACTTACTATTCCTTCTACCACTTTACTTTTTATTACTTTTTATTCCTTCTATAAGGCAAGAATTTTTTTTCAGTTTCTTTATTTTATTTTTTAAAAGACTGCTCCCTATCTATTGGAATTTCTATGTCGCGGGGGACTTTACAAACATTTAAACAACGGACACAAAAAACACCTAGACTCGGAACAACAATTTGTGAATTACACAAATTTTTGTCCCGTGTGGAATTCGAACCCACAACACTCCGCGCAGTGGCAGCCGCGAGGCGACCACTTAAACCTAGTGGTTTAAGTGGCTGTGGATAACGTAGTCGCCATCCGTGCAAACAAAGTTAAGTCTAAGAAACTCAACTTTATTATAATGCATATGTCGCAGGCAATTTGTATGATTCCGCGTTTTACAAACGGCGTCGTCCATATAAAAACGCTCGCTGTTTTAAAATATGCCGAAGGAAAAATGTAAATTAACTTGTCACTTAATAATATGCCACAACATTTGATAGACATTTCAACAGCATAACGAGCACCTATACGCCTCAAATCACTGCATTGCGTCTCGGAAGGGTTAGGTTTTGTTAGGTTCCTTCTTAAACCTACTCAAAATTCGACGGTCACCCTACTATAACAATCAAGCGTTTTTAAACGGACGACGCCGTTTATAAAACGCGGAATCATACCAATTGCCTGCAACATATACAACATGTGCAATATTACCATCCCTATGATTAGCAAGTATACTTAATAAATTGAGAACCGGTAGCTTCACAAACATATTATTTATAAAGGTGGCAACGCGTGATGAGGGAACGATATTCTTAACTGACGCACACCCATATTAAAAACATGTCATACGAAAAATAACACATTTTTCTTTTGACCATCGTTAATCTACGACACACTTGCCGGGTGCCATTTATCTTTTTTTACATCTAGATTTTGTGCCGCTGTAAATATTATTTTTTGTCCCATTTTTGTTCTTATATTACCCCACTTTAATACATTGGACAAAACATACAGACATCTTTGTCCAGAAAATGGGTCAGCGTTTTTTGCTAACAGATGTTGAAAGTGAAGAGAATTTTAGGCGAAATAAATTTATTTTGCGGAGAATTTTTACGTCTTAATCTCTTAGGATAATGTTTATTGTAATCGCTTTGTCCATTTCGTGGCAGCACTCTCTATTCGTTTCAGATATTTATAACACTAAAATATATAATAAAGATCTGCTATTTTTAAAATTACTTGTACTTTAAATCTTTGGTTATAAGAAAAGCTGTGTTTCCAGTTGCTATTTTTAATATTACTTGTGACCTGTCTTTAAATCTTTGCTTTTAAAAATGGCTGTGTTGCTACTTTCCATCACATTTTGATTTATATTTCAGTAGCTTCAACTATGCTAATCTGCGGAACGTCTACCAACATTAAAGTAATGATTTGTGTTAAAACGTTTCATCCAAATACATTCAAAGGTGGTTACGTGGAAAGCGTGGAAGCGTGACGATGACGAAGCGTGACGATGATGCGAGTTCTATAATTTTTGTTCACCCAAGAAGTGCTCAACACGCTATAAAGAAGTTTTCGCTTCAATAAACTACATGACTTGTTAATAAAATAAATGTTATTATACAGTAAATGATTTCATGAGTGATAAATCTCTGCTCCATTACTCTATACCTCAATCATGAAGTGTTCAGTAATCTCTACTTTATAATTTTTGTGACATTGCGAGCAATATTGACATAATTAATTATATTATAGTCCAATTATAACTTTTCTATGCCCTATGGGCGGGACATAGCTAATCTAAATGATGTGAACTATAACTTCTGTATTATATACCTACTAGCTGTCCCGACAGACTTTGCCTTGTACAAACGAAAATAAACATTTAAAAAAAATACCAAATCTAAACCATTTTCGAATCCACTTGAACGCACACAAAAAATTTCATCAAAATCGGTCCAGCCGTTTAGGAGAAGTTTAACTACAAACGCACGCACAGAAGATTTATATATGTATATGAAGATGATCCACAATAAAAAATTATTATTACTAGCGGTCGCCTAGTGCTCGAAATTCGACCAAAGTTTGCCTGTAAGATATTGCTGATGTATATGACCATTATATATTGATATATGTAACCATAGTTACGCGCTTCGACTGCGTGTGTCAAATTCATGGTAGTGTGCGTGTAGTGTTTTTTCATTAATCTAATGTATTTCTAATGCATATTTTATATAAATATTAGGATTCGCCCCTCCTTCTCCATATAAACTTTAACTGTGCCAAATTTCATACTCCTCCGTCTGCGCAATTTTCGTAAAAACGGGTACAAAGTTTTTGCTTCACGTATTAATATATCGATTATTAAAAGCACAGCTCCAGATTCCGTGTTACTAATGAATTACTAGTTTCTCCATACATTTTACTCGGAAAACAACATATACAATAAAACCGCCAATAACACTTTGCCCGATCCTGAAATCGAAGATCCTTACACAACTGTCGAATTCATAATATAGGAAGTAGGATATCTAATTTCTCGCTACTTCAGTTCAAATTTAACGTTCACAGTAATATCTACAAACAATATCGAATTGCTTGTAACCGCAACTTTGTTCAGTATGACCCAGAAACTTTAAACTTACACTGTATTAGTAGCTGAAGGTAAAGCCGTGCCCAGACTTGTGAAGCGTGTATTGTGTAATGAAAAGCGAATCATGTGTGGGGAACGCACTACAAGCGTCAAAAAATGTTATCATAGTCTGTGTGTGTGTATCTAAATCGAACGAAAAAGGCTATACTAAGAAGAGTGAGCACACGTTACATTTACGCGGTAGAGAACAATAATATCCAATTTGTGATATAAGTGAACGCTATAATACTATATTTGTAATTCGAATATCATGTTGGCATTGTGTGTCAGATAACAACGTAACGTCCAGAAAAGTGGCCATATTTAAAAGTAATAAGGCGCAGCTATGATTTAAATCTTTGCCGAGCATTACATAGAACAGCCGGCTTTCGCGTGATCCATTGGCTGTCGGGTTATAGCGATCACAAGGGCGCTCGCAATGTTCTTTTGTGACGTTCATGTGGTTTTTCGTACTTTTATGAATAATTTCTCTTTTGTTTCATTATTTCACACTAGCTTTTGCCCGCGGCTTCGCTCGCGGTAATTTAGAATTTGACAATCAATTCGGGTCGTACTCTACTTGTAATAATATAATTCAATCATGATTCGAAAGACACATGGCGCCATCTATTATCATAAGAACTTTATTATTGTTTTCCCCGGGAACAATTATTTTTTTCGGGATGACAGGTAGCCTATATTCGTTTCTGTACACCTGAAAACGTATATGCAAAATTTCAGGATGATCGGTTCAGTAGTTTAGGCGTGAAAAGTTAACAAACAAACAAACTCATTTTCGCTTTTATAATATTCGTTAGGATTACCCGTTTCACAAGTGTGGGCGCGACTTAAAGCGGTAAATGTTGACAAATAACGTTACTTAGTTGTTTATGAGCTATCCTCTTGTAATCTCAAAGATTAAACTGCTGAGTAAGTATATTAATTTCATCGCCTGAAGCGAGATAGTAATAAGTGTCGGCCTCGATGGCGTAGCGGTTAGTGTAGCCGACTGTCACACCTGAGGTCGTGGGTTCGATTCCCGCACAAGTCAACATTTGTGTGCATGAACATGGATGTTTGTCTTGTTCTGGGTGTTTCTATGTATAATATGTATGTATTTACAAAAAAAAAAGTATATATGTATGTTTATCCATTGTCTAGTACCCATAGTACAAGCTCTGCTTAGTTTGGGCTAGATGGTGTTGTGTATATGCGATACAATATTATTATATTATATGTTCTAAATATTTTCATGTATTAAAAGTTATAGACTCTGCCCAGTAGGCGCAATGACAGTGAATGAATAGAATTATGTTCGATAGACGTTAATAGATGCCGTCTTTTATGTGGAGGCTAGAACATAGTTGGCGATATGTATGCATATCAGTTCTCTGATCTTGGGAGTAAAGGCATGAGACTATAATGTACGTATGTATGTATTAAATATATATCTTTAGTTATTAGGTTCACTATACCACCTTAAATACGACCACACATAATGTTTTTGCCTTTTACACGCTGTATAAAAAGGTTGTTCCTAACAAACAAAAAATAAGTCAAAAAGTAAATATCTGTAGTACCAGGAGTGAAAAGTAAAAAAAAAACATCTACACCCTGGGACGGTACCGAATGTAGACTTTTTTTTTAAATGCCATTAATATTCTATATTCTATTCTATCACATACACACAACACCATCTAGCCCAAACTAAGCAGAGCTTGTAGGTACTATGGGTACTAGACAATGGATAAAAATACATAAATACTTTTTTTTATAAATACATACATACATATTATACATAGAAACACCCAGACCAAGACAAACATCCATGTTCATGCACACAAATGTTTGACTTGTGCGGGAATCGAACCCGCGACCTCAGGCGTGGCAGTCGGTTACACTAACCACTACGCCATCGAGGCCCACAATTCTTTTTTAAATAATTTTCTGTTAGCTATTATAATTTAGCCTGTTACCTGATTCCGGCTTGACCACACCTGAGGTCACGGGTTGGATTCTCGCACAAGTCAAATATTTGTGTGCATGAACATGGATGTTTGTCTTGGTCTGGGTGTTTCTATCTATAATATGTACATATGTATTTACAAATAAAAAAGGTATATATGTATGTTTATCCATTGTCTAGTACCCATATTACAAGCTCTGCATAGTTTAGGCTAGATGGTGTTGTGTGTATGTGATAGAATATTATTATTATTATATAAACCACCACAACAAACGAATTAGAACACACCTGGACACAAAACGTTGTTATTTTTCTAATTCCTACCGGTTAATGCTTCTAAATTAATATATAATTATTAATCTCAGTGACTGTCCATACCAAGCCAAAACCCCTATACAAAGTGGACAGTTCCCATTATCATATTAAAAACCATCATAATACCCCACTGTAATCTAGAAATATTTAACCTTAAGAAATTCAAATGCTATCAAGATTTATAACAAATTACCGAATGTATTCAAAGATCTAGCCTTGACAATGTTTAAGACCAAATTGACTAAATGGCTTCTAGACACTTGTTTTTATAACATTAATGATTATATGATATTTAAATATATAATATAATCATATAATAGATAATAATAAATATTTAATGTATAATAATGTACAAAGATAACATAATTTAATTATTATAATATTAACAATTTTCTATCTTAAAAATTCTAATTTCATAATTTCTATTTATATAATAAAATTACTTTAATAATAATTATAATTCTCTTAGAATAGACTGTAAATTATAAAATTATATAATAATACCTTTTTGCACGCCATTGTCATGGTAGAATGTACAGAACCATTATTGTAATTATTGACATCTGTTGTTTGTACCACATTCTGACAAATAAACGAATCTAAAACTGAATCTGTAAAACCATAGCATAACATACTACAAGTGCTTTAAATACCACAAAATAGAAAATCCGATGACTCATTTTCAATAGACATACAGTATACTAGTGCTTCGTAATATATTCCAAAACCTTTACAAACTGGTAGTGTCCTCATGCCGACATACGCTTAAGCTAGTCCATATTGTTCATATACCGATCGAGTTGACCATTGTTCGAAGTCTGCTCACCTACAAAAAGTATTCCTGGTATGTTCTCTATTTCACAAAGCATTGTTATACCGAGCGACAACTTTTTAGCTGATAGATTTTGAAATTAAAATAAAACGAGTTTTGTAAAAGCGGTAAGCCGAGGGTTTTTAAAGGTCATTGATTTGAAGTACTTATGTGGATTTTATTTGACGTGGTCGTAAGCAGAAATGCATTATACTTGCATTTTCTCTAATTATGTTTTACTAGATTTTTCCCGCGGAGTCGCTCGTGTAAATGTATGTTGGGTTACTTTAGTAACCGCCCGCAGGCATTCCTTGCCTGAGTTGGGTACTGCTGGGTGGGTCACTAATGTAGTTACCAGTTCCAGTGATCTCCCACCCCCCAAGGCAGGAAGCTGGAACACCGTGATGGGTTTAGTCGGCAGTACCCGGGACATTTTATCTTCTCCCGGGTGAGCCCGACATAACCTCTCCGCTCACCTTTTCCGAGGACAATGTATAGCCCAACGTTAAAAATAAAAGTTTAGTAACAGTACGGCACGTTTTCTGTACCTCTGACAAAGTGTATGCAAAATTTCATGATGACCGGCCGAGCGGTTAAGGCGTGAAAGCGTAACAAACGAACTCAGATTCGCATTTATAATATTACTAGTTATTGCCCGCGGCTTCGCTCGCGAAAATGTAGGTTAGGTTAGTAACAGTACTTTTGTCTGGATGAAATATACCCTACGTCCTTTTCTGAACCCCTGACAACGTGTAAACAAAATGACATGATGATCGGTTCAGTAGTTAAAGCGTGAAAGCGTAGCAAACAAACAAACTGACATTTGCATTTATATTAATACTAGCTTTTGCCCGCGGCTTTGCTCTCGTTAATTTAGAATTTGACAATCAATTCGGGTTGTACTCTGCTTGTAATAATATAATTCAATTATGATTCGAAAGACACGTGGCGCCATCTATTATCATAAGAACGTTATTGTTGTTTTCCTCGGGAACAGTAATTTTTTTCAGGACATAAGGCAGCCTATGTCCGTTTATGTAAACCTGATAACGTATATGCAAAATTTCAGGATGATCGGTTCAGTGGTTAGGCGTGAAAAGGTAACAAACAAACAAGTCAATTCGTTTTCGCTTTTATAATATTAGTTAGGATACTTATTAGTTACCAATTTAGGCAATAGGATTTTAGTGATGTACAACCATTTTTAGGTGGCAAAAAGTGACATTCATTTAACCAGCCATGTTTCAAGCCTCTTAGAAAGGCAGTATTTATGTTGCTAATGAGAATTTCCTAACTGGTTATACCAGAACGGAGTCTGAAACTGTATGCAGTAGACGGTATAGCAATAGGCTTGCTTTTTATTACATGGGACCTAGAAACATACACAGTAGTTAGCGATAGATATGGAAATGTGTGTGTTAGTGTAGCGTAGTAGTTAGTGTAACCGATTGCCACGCCTGAGGTCGCGGGTTCGATTCCCGCAGAAGTCAAACATTTGTGTGCATAAACATTGATGTTTGTTTTGGTCTGGGTGTTTCTATGTAAAATATTTATGTATTTACAAAAAAAAAAAGTATATATGTATGTTTATTCATTGTCTAGTATCCATAGTACAAGCTCTGCTTAGTTTCGGCTAGATGGTGTTGTGTGTATGTGGTAGAATATTATATTATATTATTATTATACGACTGCCTACAGTAGTTAAAACAATTGAAACAACCTTCTCAATCTGTCAATAGTTATATTATTGCCTATTGTGTCTGGCCGCCGGTGTGCAGCTGCGATTGAATAGGTTAAAAGACCCAGTAAGTATTTTACCTTAGTAATAATATAAACATGATACTATTAATTAGTTTGTCCTTTCACGGAGCAAAAGCAACGGACGAAATGGTGATATTTAATGGATATTTTTATTCCAAAAAACGAGAGCAAAGCCGGTTATCGGCTATTATACTTGTAAATTCAGTTCGCCTTCGGAAATTTCGAATCACTGAAAAACATATGTGTAAGTTTAAAATCGGATTTTCCTGTTGATCGGTGAATTAATGATGAATGGAATTCAATGGACATTGTTTGTTTCGTAAGCCTCTGTAATAACTTTCGAGAAAAACTTCCATGATGTGAATGTTGATTGGACGTTCCTATTAAATATTTTCATTTTTTATATAACGTACCTACGCTTAAGCTCTCTCTTACATTTATTAAATCCATTAATTTTAATCTGTTTTCAGATAAAATACATTATTAAGCACTGAACAATTTCTACATTAGTAGTTAGTTATTATATCACACAACATTAGTGCATGCTCATCTTAAAGTGAACACTGCATGCCAAAACTTAAGTATGTTCATCATAATTCGTTAAAATTACAATCTAAATCTAAATTTTGAATTCGTAACTAATAATCAAGGAATACAACATTTTGCAGATAAGTAACTTAATATTTTTCTACGCTACTAAATTACAAAATATATCATGCAGCCCATTTTATTAGCTGCATATCTGAAGTTATCGATAAAATCGATTTACAAATGATCCGAATGTTTAATTTTGAACGATGTTGCATGTTTCGAAAGTTTGGCGATTGGCGACAATGCATAGATTTACATTCTGATTCGATACCCAATTTTCAAATATTCGATTTAGCCTAAGCAATCGCTACGTCTGGTGGTCAATAGCTAATGGTTACTATAGCTTATTTATCAGTAATTAGATAATTAGGGTACTTCGATTACTGTTTCCCCTGCTGACCGCGTAGCGCGTAGCGTCTACGTAGCAAATTCAGTCTAAAATATTCTGGTAACTCTACTCATCATAATTACAAAACATAAGATTACTTTACCGCGTTTTTCTGTAGAATGAAAGTACTTCTCTATTTCTTTTTATAAATTATCTAGGTAACAAACAAGTATCTTGTATACCTGACGGTGAGCAGGTACCGTGGCCTATTATCTACTTGTAATAACAACTCATGCGACTCAATTTTTCCAGAAAAGAAGTCTCTGTGCTACTAGCATTTATTACTTGTAATAACAACTCATGCGACTAAATTTTTCCAGAAAAGAAGTATCTGTGCTACTAGCATTTATTAACTACCTTCATTAACAAATAAGTATTTATGTTGATCACTAAATAAACAAATAAGCACAGTTAGACATAATTCACAGTATAATTTTAAATAAAACACGGTCAAATTGCCATTATCAAACAAACCCAGAAACTCGAGAATACACAAAGTCTTGAATCATTTTTAGATTAACAAACTTGGGCGAGCCATGCCAAAATTTCTCGCTACGCTATCCAGGCCTTTCAAAACTTACCGTGTATGATAAGAGAGTGGGACAAATAAAATTTATAGTCTATTATGATATGGAATGGGTCTGGCAGCGCGTCGACGTTTCAGATGTTAAGTGTTTGATTTGTGTGCCCCAGATTTTGCTACAGATTCAGTAGTTTTACACGTTTTGTTTTATCTTCTTCGGACGTCAGCTTCCAGTAACTTTTCGTATCAATTGTAATATTTTGTTTATACATTGTTGCACGCCTTTCAGCAGCGATAGCTCAGTGGGGAGACCAACAGACTGCAATGCAGAGGGTCTCGGGTTCGAATTCACGTCACGCACCTCTAACTTTCGGAAGTTATATCACTTTTCGAAATTATGTGCGTATTGATTGACAATTATCGCCTGCTCCGTGCCTCAGAGAGCACGTTAAGCCGTCGGTCCCGGCTGCCATGAACATCTATGGCAGTCGTTATCGCGAAGTCAGTGCCCTCTAATATCCTGACACTGGTGTAGCCTAAGGTATTGTTAGCCTTCGGGTTGCGGAGGTCAGATGGCAGCCGCTACATGTAAAAACTGATATCCAGTCAAATCCGGTTAGACTAGAAAGCTGATCCCAAGTGACTTGGGAATAATAAGGGCTAGGGAGAAGAGATTGTTGCACGCCTTTCATAGATAGTGGTAGTAGAGTAGGCAGATATGTATCATCGCCAAATTTCACTAGCTATGGTTTTGGTTTTACGTAATAGAGAGCAAGTTTACTGTCGTAAATTGGACACATTTCTAGACTACGTTCTGGTACTAAAGAATTTGTTAACTGACAATGTTTTGCCCGACCAAATTATTGAAAGCCGATATCTTATGCGTAGCACACACATTTGGCCATTGAGGCCGTCTAATAACTAATTACTTAAAATAATAAGCATATTGAGTTACTCCGCGAGCAAAATTAAATTAGGTGATTCTTTTAAGTAATTTGTAGTAGGAGCACAGAGTCTGGGAGTTATAGCACTGGGCTCTTTCACTATTAAATGGATCCTAAAACTATAGTAGGCGAAATGTTAGCCATAATATATTGCTTACCTCTTCGGCAATATAGGTATACGACTAAGTATGTATTTAGTTATTAGATTTTGTTTGGTTCTTATACATATTAGTCTTTATATTTTACATGTATCAAATATTGGCAATAAAATTTCAGTTTAAACATATTCGGCCTCGATGGCGTAGTGGTTAGTGTAACCGACTGCCACGCCTGAGGTCGCGGGTTCGATTCTCGCACAAGTCAAACATTCGTGTGCATGAACATTGATGTTTGTCTTTGTCTGGGTGTTTCTATGTATAATATGAATGTATTTACAAAAATAAGTATATATGTATGTTTATCCATTGTCTAGTATCCATAGTACAAGCTCTGCTTAGTTTGGGCTTGATGGTGGTGTGTGTATGTGGTAGAATATTATATTATATATTTATTTAAAGTTTTAAATCTGGGAATTGACTTTTCTTTGAGACTCGCTATTTCTAACCTTGTAAAATGAAAACCTCGAAACTCCTACATATTATATATTCAAATAAAATTAATTAATTCTATGTTGACATAGGTCGACTCGCGTGAAAATACTTTGAGACTTAATTCGACATTTCTCCAACGAAGGGCCGTCATTTTAGGTACCTGAAACTTTTCGGCTAACCAAATAATGGATGTCTAAGCCATGTTTAATATACAAATGTAAGTTAATTCGGCCTTGAGGTTTCTTTTTTGTGCTGAGTACTTTGTCGCCAGACTAATTTCCACGAGTGGTTTTGAAAAGATTTCAATCATTTATTCTGTCGCGTTAATGTAACATCTTAATTTAATTTACTGTTATATATTAGATCCGGTGATAGTATTTAGTTAATTTGCGTAATAGACTGGATTTGTTGATTCACTGTTTTACAATTTGTTTCAAGTTTGAGCTTACGTTTGATTCCCAGTTCAGGAATCGAACTCGAGTAACTAATCAAGTTTTATTGGGTTGTTCGGTCAGAAAATTATGAGTTCTCATGGAGTTTTTATTCGACTTGCAGGAATTGGCAGCAATTTGTTTAGGCAATGTAACGTCGAGTCTAAATATAGCAATATTATGTGGGCTGTATATATCCACGAAAAAGTAAGCTGAAATCAGAAAGGCACGATCAACCAGCCTGGTCGGGCCGTGGCCCGACGCCCGACGCTTGATGTGGGGCGCTTGTATATATAAATATTGGCTGTGTAAGCAATATGTGTGCAATGCAGAATAGTATGACGTCATGTTAAGCGCGATTGTATCGCCATCTTTTAAATGTAAGCGGAACTTCTTCGTTTGTGCGGAATTGCCACAGTATAACATTCATATATTGCTTATCTTAATCGTAACTAATATTATAAAAGCGAAAATGAGTTTGTTTGTTTGATACCTTTTCACGCTTAAACCACTGAACCGATCATCCTGAAATTTTGCATCGGCTACCTTTCATTTTCCCGAGGAAAACAATAATAACGTTCTTATGATAACAGATGGCGCCACTTGTCTTTCGAATCATGATTGAAATATATTATTACAAGCAGAGTACAACCCGAATTGATTGTCAAATTCTAAATTAACGCGAGCGATGCCGCGGGCAAAAGCTAGTAATATATATAAGTGATTGAAGATTACTTCCTAGATAATATTATTAAATTTATCAAGATACATTCACAACTGATGATAATATTAGATAGTAACGATATCAAAATATTTGCCGACATGCCTAAAATGTATTAAATAGAGGACTGAACGCCATCGGATTAGTTCGAGCTAGTGAGATATTAAGATTAAACATAGCTGTTATTCGAACACATGATATAGAATGTAGTAAATATATCCCAACTAAAATTATAAATGCGCATGTGAGTTTGTTACGCTTTCATGCCCAATATATTTCAGTTTCTCAATCTATAACAAAACAACTGCTTTGCAATTTCTTTGGGAATTAAACTTTATTGTGCCAGTCAGCCATTTAAGCACTGTGGAAAATAGATTGTGGTTGATTCTGTTCCTTACGACGTAACGGTTGGTTGGTCAGGGATACATTTTACGGACCTCACCCACTACACCGCATTCTAAGATTAAACATTATTCTCACTCTCGTGTGTAATTGAATTATTATCAGAACAATTTTAAACATCCATAACTCTGACTGTATGAATTGCGTAGTGGTTAGGCCGGGACTCCACCAAAGCAGAGATGTGTGCGGTGTGCTGTGCGAGAAGAGATGTTTTTCAGCAAGCAAGATGGCCGGCCAGCGCGCACGCGGGGCTTTGCGGGTTGCTGGCGGGCGAGAGGGGGGAGGATGATATCGCTCACTGCACGCCGCTCAGATCTCTCGTCTCCACTGCGCGTCGTCCGCGCACAGCTCACATCTCCGCTTCCATCGCGCCATACAAATATTACACATCTCCGCACAGCGATCTCCACTGAAGATGAGCGGAGAGGAGATGTGTCAATAACAACATTCTATTGGTTGTTTAAAAACATCTCCTCTCCGCTCGTCTCGTCTCCGCTTTGGTGGAGTCCCGGCCTTAAAGTGGTCGCCTCGCCACTGCCACCGTGCCTTCTTCATTCATTTCGTGTGGTTAGTGGCCAACCTGTTGCCAAGAGTTGTTCAAGCTGCCCGTAGGCCTCTTACCGACTGCTGTCCATTTGACAACAACCGGGACCGACTTTTTTACGTGCCCTCCGAAGCACAGAGACGCTCAGATGAAATACCTCTAAGCGGTCACCCATCTATAGACCGACCGCACCCAACGTTGCTTAACCTTGCTAATCGTTTACCGATCAGTGAGTGAAACTGGCTATAAGCCGAGAGTTGTGGGTTCGAACCCCACACGGGACACAGCTTTGTGTGATCCAGAAATGGTTGTTCCGAGTCTGGATGTTGTTTGTATCCATTGTTTGAATGTTTGTAAAGCCCGCAGACACAGGAATTATTCCTAGCAGTGGAGTTGTGTCTTCTAAAAAAGAAAAGAAAATATCTATAAAAGTAAATTTAATTAACGAGAGCCACAACAAATTCGATTTATATATAGAATATCTTAATTGTACTCCAATCTCATAGTACCTCGCCAATACCAAAATATTTGTTTCTAAAATCAATTAAAATTCTCAGAGACTGACATTCTTTGAGGGCGTTTGAAAAAAGTTGCTAGGAAAGTTTTATTTTATTTAATCCTCTTTACGTAGACAGTCTTAAAGTTTTAAGACAGCGGTGTATATAATAATTATACCCATCGCTTCTAATGGTTTTAGTTCCTACGTAACAGAGGGCAATCCTTTTACTATGCACAGCTTCAGATTCCGTTCTGCTAATGAGCATTTCTAGAACAAAAACTTCACACCTAACCCAAAATCGCATTCACGACCATTGTGCTACCAAGGTAGTCATTTAGTAGCACTCTCAAAACATCTTAAGTTAGAAAATTTGTTATCAAAAGTGGCAGATCAGCCCAGAGGGCTCACAGTCGTTATTGAATGCTCTCGATCAAACACTCCAAAGCATTGAGAGCGAACTGACTTTTGAATATATTCTCTTGAATTTCCAACCAATATTTTAATATTTTATAAAGCTCCGTATTTTAAACTACGCTCTTTTAGATCAGTCAAGCACTTCGTATCGCCATTAAAATTCTGTAAACTTAAAAATGTACAAAATTATATTAAAATTTATGGCATAAATTAATTATATACTTGTAAAGTGCTTAACTTAAATTTTAAATATTTTGTTTAGGATACGTAATTGTTAAAGTTTTCAGACGGTAATTAATATAAAGTTTAAAACTATTTTATCAGAGTGATCTAGCTACTATAATTGAAGAACTAAAATTGTATGCCGGATAGTTGAAAGACAACATTGGATGGATGTTAATGAATGAAGAACATAAATCATCTCAATCATTGCGCTCATAGCCAGTTATACTCACTGATCGGTAAACGATTAGCGAGGTTAAGCAATGTTGGGTTGCGGTCAGTCTATAGATAGGTGACCGCTTAGTGGTATTTCATCTGAGCGTCTCTGTGCTTTGAAGAGCACGTAAAAAGTCGGTCCCGGTTGTTGTCATATTGACAGCAGTCGTTAAGCCATTTTAGAGGCCTACGGGCGGCTTGAACAACTCTTGACAACAGGTTAGCCACTAACCACACGAAAAGAAGAAAAGAAGAAAAGAAGAAGATCATCTCGAAGGCAAAGTTTACACTGACATTTTACCAGCTATAATTTTAGGTCCTATAAAGTAAAGATTTGAGCCTATTGCTACCTACCAAGCCTTTCAAGCTGTTACTAAAAATGTTATCTATACTAATATTATATTCAGTAAAATGTTTATTTGTTTGTTTGTAGGGATTTAACTCAAAAACTACAAAACCGATTTAAAAAATTCTTTTACCATTAGTTAGTTATATCTTATTTAAAATAAAAGTACTTTTACTAAGATAACCTAACCTACTTTTTCGCGAGTGAAGCGGCGGGTAAAAGCTAGTACCAGATAAATCCAATAACACTTTGTTCTACATTAAAATCGGGCATAAAACTTAATATTAACGATATAAAAAAGCTAGGCTAAATTATATTATATAGCCATAGGTCAAAAAAATGTACAATATCATGGTATTTTTACGAATAGCACAATGATTTAAAATGCCACCTCGTCATAACAAACAAATAATTGTGTGATTTTATCACAATTGTTGCGAAACCGGGTATTCCTTGTGTATATTGTTGCAATATTTGTAAAATGCCTCGTGACATAAGATTTATCCCTATTGCGAGAATTATCTTAAAAAAGAAACAAAATCTACTGGTATTTTTCAGTAAGGTGCTTTTAGAATTATAACACAATTTTATTTATTTCATTTATTAAAGACGGGTTGTCTTTTAGGGTATCGTTAGCCTTGCGGAGGTCAGATGGCAGTCGCTCCGTGTAAAAACTGATATCCAGTCAAATCTGGTTAGACTAGAAAGCCAACCCCAAGTGACTTGGGAATAATAAAGGCTAAGGAGAAGAAGAAAGACGAGGTGTCTTTAAGAAAAAAAACGGCTCGAAATAATTTTTGAGTCGAGGAAGACTTTTAAAATATTCAAACAACGGGCACAAAGAAAACCTAGACTCGCAAGAACTCCAGTAGTAAGTATCCTATGTTTTAATCCAGGACGTTGACTCTTTATGTGTCATGTTCCATCAAAATCAGGTCACCGGTTGATCAGTGATTGAGTAACAATTATCTGAATATGTTTACAAGCTTTTACATGTTGAATATTAGTAAAATACTAATCCAATATATTGCATAGTGCCAACCTGATCAACCTAGTCTATATCTAATAGCCTTTTTATATCCTAACTAATATTATAAATGTGAAAGTGAGTTTGTTTATTTGTTTGTTTGTTTCGCTTTCACGCCTTAACTGCTCGACTGATCATCATGAAATTTCGCATACACGTTGTCAGGAGTACAGAATAGGACATAGGGTACCTTTCATCCAGAAATAGTTACTGTTACTAACCTAACCTACATTTATGCGAGCGAAGCCGCGAGCATAATCTAGTTTTTAAATAAAATCTCTTACCGTTAAAATATACTAAATTTTATATATATACATTATATAACATTGATCAACTTAGTGTAATTATGGTCATTGCAGACACTTAACATATCTAATTATAAAATCATTAATTCCTGCTTATGTCTAGTAAATAAGGAGGTAGTGTGTATAAAAACCAATTATCAGAAGCAAAACCTCTTCGTCTTCATGTGACCTTGTGACCCCTATATCTCTGTGGTCTTTTGACCTACGGGGCCCATATTCAAACTCAACCGAGGTATGACCAAAGTGTCTGCACACCAAGTTACAAGTCAATCGGTCCAATGGTTCCGGTGTTATGCCCCTCACTAACAGACAGACACACAGACCCACACAATGTTTTCATTAACCTCTGAAGAAGACTCAGAGGTTAATAAGCAGAAGATTTTTGATGTCAAAAAGCTGCTTATGCTCAGAGAAATAGCCAGCGCTATATGTTTACATGTAAATATATATAAGTTGTTACCTAATTTAATTAAAATCCTGAAGCCATATACAGTATTTCACATTTTAAAAAGAAATACCACATAACAAAGCCATTTAAATCCTATTCGTAAAAAGAACTCGATAATAAAAAAAGTTGTTAATCTCGCATGAATCCTATGCTCTAACTTTCAAAAGAAAATAGCAAAGAAAAGTTGGAAGGAAGACTAGTTCTTAATACCATTGACATTTCATTTCATTCCGAGACCACAACAACTAAAACTAATTTATTTCCTCGGAGATAAAGATTCCGCTTGTCTGTTCCCGGGAATCGAATCTCGGTACTCGTGATTGCATTCAGGCACTTCAATTGCAATAGAAAAGTAAAAGAGGAATTTAATTTTACCCGCCAATTGATGTTTTTTATAAAAAATACGGGGGATTAGATAGGCGCCTTGTGGAAAATCGCTTATTTCAGATCCGATTTAAACTGGTGTTTTTGAATTCAATCGGTTCTCTTTCATCTGATATTACATTTATATTGAAAGAAGTTTTATAGTCAGTCAATAAACCCATCTCTAAGTCTCTTAAGAAGATTATTCAGCTTTTTGTAGTTATTATTGAAATTGAATAATTTCGAAGAACAAAGTTAGTGACTTCAAATGTTAATAATTAACATTAGTATTCAAACAAATCTTTGAAAATATGAGGACTTTTTAATCTCTTTTTTGGATAAATTATTGACGTAAACAAATTCAATATTTATAATCACAGGAGTTTTACTATTTACCAAATTGAATTCATAAACAATTTCGTTTAGTTTTTTATATATTTATGACATACACATTTAAGGGCGGGCATTTAAACAGATTGTGCTGACCTCCGAAATGTTAAATCTTAGCAACTGTGACCTTGTATAATTATTCGAGTTTTCTAAAATATATCTTATTTTAATTGATTAGTGACCATAATTCTTTGGCAGTAAAGCCTACCACTACCTTTGTTCATGTCTAAAATAGCTCAACTAAAGTAACTTTGTGTGATGTCTTTGGTGAGTAGTTTTAATTTTAAGAAGCTATTGTGATGTTTGTTTCAATTGGGGGAGGCCTATGTCCAGCAGTGGACGTCTTTTGGCTGACATGATGATGATGATGATGATTGTGATGTTAGTAGGATGACCTGTGGGTATAATATCTTACGCTAGAAGCATAGGAGCATTTTTTTTTGTATCTTTAATATTCGAACAGGCTTTAGTAGCTTAAGAGCAACTTGACTAAGTTGCTGCAGTTTAAGAGATATTCCTAGATTAAATAATAATATCTTGTCCTCAAATTATTTTATATACATTATTAAAGATGTCAAATAAGGATAAATATTGACTAGAACTGAATTTTGAGCATATTATGAGGTACCACAATCTGTTATGATAGTAAGAAGAAGAAGAAAGGAAGAAAATACATTTATTTTGACAGAAAAAACACAACACATACTGCAGACAGCATAAACGTAGTAGATATACATTTAGACAGGAAAAGACAATGGGACACTAGGACAAAAGTAAATGACAATTTAAAATACATAATATCATAAATTGATGGCATCATTAATTAAAATAAGATATTACATAATATAACTGAAAGCAAAACATAAAAATATAAACACAAATAGGAAATAAAAAAATAAAAAATATGCAAATAAACAAATAAATATATTTAACCCTTGGCTCGATCCATTTAATAAATAGGTATGCAATGCGCGTCGCAGTATCTGTCAAAAAAAGATGTTGCTCAGCCCGAAGTTGTATCCGCATTTATAAGCGAAACAGCGCTGATTTTTAGCAATACCTTGGTGACCGATATATTATAGTGCGTTTGAGTGTGTCCTGGAGCAAATAAGCAATTTTTTGTACAGCGTTTTTTATAAGAATACTAGCACGTTGACTACCTAAGTAATAGCGTAGTCAGTCGGCTAACTTCACTCTACAGATGATCACAGCGGAGCAACTTTTCATTGTTATATTTCGATAACGTCAGCATCTCTGTTAAAAAACTTCTTAAACGATACCTTCTACTATAAAAAAAAAATATCAGTAACCTTTGTTTCGTGCACTGGCAGAACTGCAACTTCCGTGATGAAGCAATGCAACGGCCATCTGGCTCTTGTATTTTTATTTCATTTATTAAATAGCAAAACCACATCAACATAAAAAATGTCAATGTCTGGGTTGTGTGTTTAGATAATATTGCACTGATTAAAAATTCTACTCGTATGTATTATATATAGGTGATTGCCAACCCAAATTAGTTCTACAAAATGGTATTACGAATGATTCTATTGATTTTATGCCTAGGATAAGAGCGAGGAAATTGTATTGCAAACCTCCATAGGCCGTATACCTGACACCCGTTAAATACCTGTTATTTTAATGAGGCCTAGAGGGCTTAGATTACAGAGTCTCGTTTTTCTTTCAATGAAGGGTAATAGGTAAGCTAAAATCCGCCAGTCTGCCATTATCATGCCATCATTTGAAGCCGAACAAAGAATACTAAAACATTTCCTCTTATTACGAACAATTTCGCGAAACCATTTAAACAACTAAGTAATAGTTCCTTTGTGGACTTAACGGTCTTAAGTCGTTAACAGGATTGTCAATAGGACTTCAGAACGAAACTACCACTTGGACGAAGTACGAGAATTGTATAGAAATTTCGTCGAATAATGTGTAGGGTTGTAAAGATAAGCTTTTATATAGACATACCTATCACAACGATTACTGGATCCATAGATATACAAAAGGTAAGTACTTGGTACAGTTCTTATTGTGATTTAATTTGCTTATGCAGGCATACATTTCTGGCCATTGTTAGGTCTTGGGTCAGGCAAAATATAAGAAATATAGTTTTTCTATAAGGATTTTTTTAGTAGCAGCATGATGTGTGACAATATCCTTGAGGGATGGCAGTAACCGAGCCTCCTGTTACATGGGATCTCAAGCATATTACATAACATGTTACCCATGTCAGCTGGAGGAGTAAGTAGCAACTACGGATTTCCACTTGCTGCGGACCTGGCACATCTTTCTAGCTTTTTTCATTTTCATAATATTCTTCATGCAGGTTGGTTGCTTTTTGATCAGAGAACGTTCGCCTGGGTTTTCTCATTGTAATTATTGTATTCACATTTGCTTTATATACTATCTGTGTCAAGGTTGCAGTCGTCCATTTTTTTCGTCAACATACGTAAGTAAAGCAGAACCGCTTTAGAATATAATTTGATTGGAGTTATACGAATTACTGATCATAGGTCATTAATAATAATATACATAATTTTTATATTTATATTTAAAAATGTAATTATTAGAGAAAATAAGTACTAAAGAGAATAATAATAATATTCTATCACATACACACAACACCATCTAGCCCAAACTAAGCAGAACTTGTACTATGTGTACTAGACAATGGATAAACATACATATATACTTTTTTGTGTAAATACATACATATTATACATAGAAACATCCAGACCAAGACAAACATCCATGTTCATGCACACAAATGTTTGACTTGTGCGGGAATCGAACCCGCGACGTCAGGCGTGGCAATCGGTTACACTAACCACTGCGCCATCGAGGCCGACAATATGCTACCAAATACTGTGGTAAGTAGTTATAAGAAATGTTTGTGTTTCGTCCCTAACTATGTATGCAACGTAAGTAAAGCAGAACCGCTTTAGAATATAATTTAATTGGAGTTATACGAATTACTGATCATAGGTAATGAGAATGACCTATGATCAGTAATTCGTATAACTCCAATACGTAAACTACAAGTTCTGCTTAGTTTGGGCTAGATGGTGTTGTGTGTATGTGATAGAATATTATTATTATTATTATTAATGACCTGACCTATGATCAGTAATTCGTATAACTCCAATCAAATTATATTCTACTATTCTGCTAAAGCGGTTCTGCTTTACTTACGTTGCAGACATAGTCAAGGATAAAACGCACGCATTTCTTATAAATAACTTATATACTGCTACTTACCACAGTACTTAGTAGCATATCTATACATATAATAAAATCGTAGTAAAGTCAAGACTGTACATGGAATAAATTTTTAAAAGAATACTTGGGGCGTGATCTGCAATCGATATCGAAGCCAAAAATATAGTTTTTAGAATTTTTGTCTGTTTCTCTGTTTGTCTGTATGTATGTCCGGGCTAAACTCAAAAAGTACTGCATGGATTTACTTCAAATTTTGCATGAATATTACTAACAGGTCGGGTCAACATATAGGCTACATATTATCACGCTATCACCTACGGGGGACGAGCTGTGAATCTTTATTTTTCTTACGCATTCTGTGACAGCGTGTAATCTAACGACGCATATTTAAATGTTGTTTTTGAGTAAGCCATGCTATTATCTAGCTTTACACTATAAAAACTACGCCATTTAAGTAACTTGGGCAGAGAAATATAGTTGGGTTCCGCGGCGACAAACACTTTTTAGTTAAAATCTACGCGGACGAAGTCGCAGGTAACAGCTAGTATTTTTAATAAAAATACATATATTTGTAATTCCAAAGTTGCTGCTGAGCCTTGAGATCAAACTCGAGACTTTTGCATGACAGTACAACGATCCCCCACTACACTATTGCTACTTCTAATTTGGGTTATTATGACTTATTACAACGACCATAAAAAGCAAATCTTGTAATGGCCGTAAGACCATTAAGTTTACGGTGTTTAATTATTCCTACATTGTTCTCTATAAAGTTCATAGTTTTAAGAGTGGAAATAATGGTTCCTGAGAAAGTTCTTAAATCGTTATCCTTAAAATTTAAAGTAACGGTTTTTTTATTACCTCCTAGATTTTGGGTTAGGTTAAGATATTAAAGTACTTCATGTTCTTGCCTGTGTCGGTGGCGTAATGGTTACCACAACCGTCACTCTTTTTTTTCTATACAACTAATGTGGCAAACAAGCATACGGCCCACATGATGGTAAGTGGTCACCGTAGCCTATGGACGCCTGCAACACCAGAGGCATCACTTGCGCGTTGCCGACCCTTTAGGAAAGGACGTGGGAAGGAAAGGGAGTGGGATGGGGGAAGGGGGGGAAACCATTACGTGATATCTGTGTATGAGGTCGTCTCAAGATCGATTTCAGGGTCAGGGCAAAGTATTTTTGGTGTTTTCTGTCAAGAAATTCTCAGAACTAGCGCAGAATCTAGATACAAATCTGTGCTCGGTAGACGGACCTTCTATTACGTAGCACCTAAAGCCATAGCTGACGCAAGGTGAGTGTAATACATATTAAATTTGCTTATTTTGGATATTGTTCTAAATTATTTATGAGGAATCACCTTGATGCCGTGCAGAAGATCACAGACAGAAAATTCTTGTATTGTGTTCTAGGGGTGATTAGCTATTTCATATTCCAGGCTCCTTAAAGATGTGCTACCTAGTCAGCATGGAAAATAGTTCTCAAGTTTTTTTTCCGTTCTCCAGATTATTTCTACAACTTTAGACCACCGTAAAGCATTTATTAATACAATTTCAGAAAATTGTACGAAGCTTCAGGCTTTTAAGCCTACGTGACCATGAGTCAATAACAAAGTTTTGTTGTGAGTCATTATTCTACATAAAAAGCATGAAATGCCTATATGACTGCATAAGCAATAATGGCAATACGGATGACGCAGTGGGTAAGCGGTCACTTTGCCAAAGCCGCGCTGATTGTTGTGGTATCGAATGCCACACAGGACAATTATTTGTGTGTTCCAATTATAATTGTTCTGTGTCCAAGTTTATAGCAAATCCATTAATTATTTATTTGTAAATTTTTTTGCGACACAGAGTTTGATCTCTAGTGCAAAAGTTATATTTTTAATCCTTTAAATAATCCCTAATATTATAAATGCGAATGTGAGTTTGTTTGTTACGCTTTCATGCCAAAACTACTCGACCGATTATCATGATATTTCGCACACATATTGTCAAAGGACCAGAAAAGTACATAGAGTACTTTTTATCCAGAAAAAAGTACTGCTACTGATCTAACATAACCTATGTATATTTAAACGAGTAAAGCTGCGGGCAAAATAATAATAATATTCTATCACATACACACAAAACCATCTAGCCAAAACTAAGCAGAGCTTGTACTAGGTATGGGTACTAGACAATGGAAAAACATACATATTATATAATTTTTTTTGTAAATACATACATATTATACATAGAAACACCCAGACCAAGACAAACATCCATGTTTATGCACACAAATGTTTGACTTGTGCGGGAATCGAACCCGCGACATCAGGCGTGGCAGTCGGTTACACTAACCACTACGCTATCGAGGCCGAAAGTAAAATAAAATATAAAGGAAAGAAAAAAAAAATAACATAATAAGTTAAATTGTAAAGTATGATTGCTGTTTGTGTTCATGTAAATAAAAGAAAATAAATTTAATAAAAAAATTAAGAAAAGGAAAGTTTTATACGAAGAAATAAATAAATTGAAAACTTAATCAAATCAGATCCAAGGCTATCGATCCAATTATACACTGGTTACGACTAGGCGAAAGTATCGTCTAAATAAACAAACTTGGAATATAGCTGTAAATATAAACATTACGAATAACAACTTTGTCCCAGTTTCTGTTTACTGATTTTCTTCAGTTATAAACATAACTAGAGTAACAACATTTAATTATAATACGTAAGTTTTAAGTGTTGATTGGGCGAAATAATTTGATAGTAAAGTTGAATTTTGCAGACTAATCATTATATTATGAAACGTACTATAATAAGCAGTAATTATGTTATATATATAATCTCACATCCTAATTCCTTTGAAATTCCGATGTTGTAAAGGATGCAGGATATACATAACAAAAAATGTTTTCTGAATTATTTATTTTTTGTTACGCGTAGAAACTATATTTAGGTATATTATTAATAACATGTATTATTTATTATGTAAAATTATTATTCTTCATATTTGTATTCAAAGTCGCCCTTTGCTATCTTTCTTGTTTCATTGCTTCGATTAAACATACTAACATAAGGGTTCCTAATCCAAAATTTAATAAAAGCTTTACTTGGCCAAAGACACATAATTATAATATGTTTAAAGTATTATTAAATTTGCCATTAAAATATTATTTCTATGAAAAAAACAACATTACCGATTTACTTCGTATAGAATGAAATATAATAACGAATCTAAAATCTAAGCAGAATCTACAACCTAAAAAGGCTCTCTTTAAAAGTAAGTATCTCTCTATATAATACATAAATAGACTGCCTTATCCTTAAAAGCGTAGGCTGAATAAAATTACACCCACATCTCGTCAGCTGTGTTTTAGAACCCATTTAATAAAGGTATTATAGGTGCCTAGTGGACATATTTCCGGACTGTGAACTGCAAAAAATGAAAATTTCCTAACTTAAAATCCAATAACACTACCCAATTTAGGTCTTAAATTTGGAGAACGGCAATAATATTACACTGACTGTTATAAAAAAGTATTTAGGACTAAACTTATGCTACGTTAAACAAATGATAGCAAAGTGACTATCTTCAGCATCTATAATTCTTATATTCCTATTAACTCTTTCTCTCTAATTTCTTTCATCATCTTTCTCCTGGTTTATTTACTACACGACTTAACATAGTGTTCGTCTTTAACAAGCAGCAAGTCAGGCTAAATGTTTATAATTGGCCAGCAATAATAATACTTTGCTTAAATAAATATATATTTATTTAAATAATTCCTTTGACGAATTACTCATAATACCGACAAACCGGCTTGTTACGTGGGGAACAAATGTCTTGCCATGCCACCTCCGCGTGGCCCGAGTAAACGGGGCAGACCCAAGAAATGCTGGCTTGACGTCGTAATAGATGACATGCGTGCCAACAACCTCACACCACAGGATGCTAAAGATCGTGCGAAGTGGAGGAGACTTAGCGGGAAAGTGGATCCTGGGTTCCAACGCCAACGCCGCAGATGTAACCGGGATAAACGCTAAGATGAAGAAGAAAACCGCCAAAGCTTTTTGTACAAATCATTGACATAAATATTATTCCGAACGTTTTCTGAAACTCACTATATTTATGTACAAATCTTAATTAGTATTTAATTTGAAAGCACACGGCTAAATATATCTGTAACTACCACAGCTTTCAGTTACACGTAATCCGTTGTAAAGTTTCAGACATTATGAAGCAATTGGTACTACAACTTACTACTTCATCAGATTTAGGATTTCTATTATTAGATATTCTTAAAAAAGCCGTTATTGTAACTGTCCTAAGATGCCTCGAATTTAATCTGGCCTTTTTGCCGAATAATGCTTATGTACCCAACATTAGCCAAATTCAAAATCTTGCTTCTTACGAAATTTAATTAAACTTACAAAATCTCACTCAATCAATTCCCCGAAAGTTTTTGCTGGAGCCATTGTGCGAAACACCTTACTTTTTGTCTGCCTTTGTGCCAAAACCTTTAATTTCAAACTTTGATACTGTCGTCTACTTTTAAGGACAGACTAAGTCTGCAGGGCGAGCTGATCGCTTTTAAGTTTCTAATTTTGGGTCAATGAAGATGATTTCTATTTTGAGCTATTTATTTTCACATACTTGCCAAATGGTAGTTATATTTGCATCTATAGAAAAAAACTGTTAGTGGTGGAGTATTAACATAGCGATAACTAATAATAAGGGAGAAGAATTGGGCAACCAATTTAAACCTGATGTAGGTTCAGTCGGATTAAACCTAATATATAGGAGGTTAGGCACAATAAAAAATATTTTACAGACAATTATACTATCAATGTAAATACCTAATGCCCATAAATGGGTAGCTGTTATCGTAAAAACTGTAGGTCAGTTGTAATGATCGCGACTAGCATTGGATAAAATGGCAGTTTCAGACAAGGCCTTTACCCAACTGTGACCTAAAATCTATTATATGGCTAGAATTATCATATAACTAGCTTTTCTCTGCGATTTCACAAGCGTTAAATTAACATAATGAAATAATATTGACGTACTCTATTTCTTAACTCAGGACAATGGCGCCTTTATGTGTCACATTTAATTCAAATCGTTACAATAGTTAATGTGTTATTAAATTATCAACATCCAAATACCTTCACAAAATTTTCTAATATATTAGCAAGCAGAAGGCACTTTAAAGTTTATTTTTGCACTGACTAGTTGGCAAACAAGGTTATAAGCAGGCCACCGGATGGTATCTTTACTCTAGCCTGTAAACGTTTGCATCATCAGGAGCACTTATGTTTCTAGCGCAAGGAACAAATATTAATATTGACAGTATAGCTTTTCTTTAGAACTCCTAGACACTGTACATACAGCCATACAACATAAAGTTACTTCACGTACTTCTTCCGTGGGAAGGTCCTTACTCAAATTATGTATGTGCTACACAGTGCATGTGAAAAAAGTTGAATGAGAGAACTACTGTACTTTACATCTGTCAATGTTTTGAAAAAATTCTAATACCATAACTTATTATGATTGCTTGCTAACCAGAATTTATGTAGAACAGCTCTTATTTCAGCTCAATAACCTACTAAACAAACATATTAAGCCAGTCAAAATATAAAAACATATGCTACTAAAAAAAATAGGTGGCAGCTTACTAAAAGGGAATCATGAAATTTCTCATTACTAATTTTACGTCTTTATCCACCCCACATTTTAGTAATCTCGAAATTTGAACTTGAAAATAGCGTCGGACGTAATTGCTGCTTGATCCAATTTCGGTTGACCTAATATTTTCGACCCTTGGATCCAAGCCCACTCACACAAGTAAAAGAGAAACATATAACAGCCCATATTGACTTCGTGCTCTCAATATAGAGAACCGCTTGTTTCAAAGCGACTACAGAACTTAGGCGCATCGAAAAGTTGTATCGAAAATCTTCGAGAACAAAGAGGCGGAATTTCCTTACAGGATTCTCGCAAGGCTTATATGTGAAACTTATATTCCTACGTATTGTATTGAAAGGTTAAGTGGAACTGAATGTATAGATGCAAAACTTTGAATGAAGAGTCAGTTATTTGTATCCAATTACGATAAAGCGAGTGAACAAATTTTAACGTGGCTGGATAGTGTTCTTTAGTCTATACTAATATTATAAGGAAGAAAGATTAGACTTATTGTTTGTTTGTACTCAACCGATTAAAAATTCTTTCCCCATTATTATCAGCGAGTAACATAGGAAATAAAAAACTACGTTCACTAACATAATGTAATCTACTTTTAAAGCTAGTAATCTATATGCTTGATTAGATAATGTAATTTAAATGGTTTTTCATTCAATGTTCAGGGCACTAGGCTTCAAGTTGTCTAAACAAAAGCAAGTGAAGCGGATTCTGGATTAGTTTCCACGGCAGGATAAACATTTGCGTAATCTACAAATAATTGTTTCTGTTTTGGAAGTATATTATGACCGCGGTTGTTTGTTACAAAGTTACTTGTAAGACTTTTATAATTTAGTTAAAAGCATCCATGTCTTTAAAAATAAGACTTTGACATTTAAAAAGGCTTTTTCTTTTTTCAAATCTAAAGTTAATTCCAGATGTAATTACATAAAATCAATTCGATGAGTTTTAAAAATATTAGCAAGGGTATTTAAAATATATTCCATTATATATAAAACTATAACTTCTAAAATAGCTATAGATATTTATTCCTTCTGGAAAGAATATTTGACTAGCAGCATCAATCAATATATCAATATATCAGATATTGATGTTGCCAGTGGGACATTGTTTGTAACAGCCGTTCTCGCGGCTCGTAACGCGATATTATATAGCCTACATTACTTATAGGTAAGGAAACTTTCTCATAGTGAAAGTGTCTTCAAAATTGGTCTAGTAATATCTGAGTTAATTCATTACAAACATACAAAAAACAAATCTCTTTCTTCTTTATAATATTAATGTAGACAGATGAGCAAGCACTTAATTAAATTGCGTGTTATTGCTGTCTCTGAATATATCGCAGTCACTGTAACCTAAATCGGATATATCTTCTGTGTGCATAGATTCATGCATAATCAGTATCAATGTACCTTAGCAGGAAAACACTGGACTATCCTCACAACTCAAGGTCCTATAAAACTCTATATTAAACTCTTTGCATAGCCAATAAAACATAAGTAGCTGGGTCACTTATTTTAGGTTCATACCAAAATCAGCATGAAAAAAGAGGTTTTCATTCCTTGGAACTCATTTATTAGCACGATGCCTCCGTAATTGCGGTCTTGGATTCAATTTCAAGGGTCGGAACATATGTTGCCAACCTTTTAAATACGGGACAGCCTCATATGTAACGTATCGTTGTGATTTAGTCTAAAATACGAAGTCTGAGAGGCGAAAAAACTGCGTATATTTATGTTGTTAGAGTACGTAAGGATCCTAGAATATTTGGAATGCCAGACATACGGAGTCATCAGAAATCCTTATTAAGATCTGACCCTCGTAACTTTACGGTTACAAAAAATAAATACTTAGCTAAATATTTTCTGTATCTATATTAAGTTTCTTGGCATTACTTACCAAGATTCTGTATTAATTTGGTTTCTTAATTACATTTGCATATAAATATCTGAGTACTTGGAAGCTTAAACATGAATACAGATATTTTTATCTTAGATGTTTCATGTTTATGGGGAGTAAAATTAAATAGGTAATTATATTTTGTATGGTAGAAAGATTATTATCATCACTTTGATTTCGGTATTTAAAAATTTCATGCCTTTATTTTGTCAAGTAAAGGACACGCAGATACACCTGGGAACTTTCCAGGAACTTGCCGAAAATAAATATAGCATTCATAATTAACAAGTTATGTTTTTAAGCCCTACGTTTAAGGGGGCAAGTCTTTCATGGTCGCCTGCCAACATAAGCGCAAACTAATGACAAATGACCATCGAGGCAGTCTGTCATTATATTATACTACCGATAATAAATCAGCGTAATGATATAGGACTCGTTGGAACACTAGGTAGGTACGGTATAATTTAGGGCTCACAGCTAACTGTGTGGTAGATGCATTTCTTGGACCAAGTAAAGTCACAATGATACTCTCTGTACAGAAATTGTCGGTAATAGTACAAAGCTTTATAAATATATTGTTACCAAATTAATATAGTTAGGGACAAACAAAGATACTTTTTTCTTCGAGGAGATGAATTTATTATACTTTCACTGATCTTTTATTCCATTTTCTGTACCAATAATAAGTTTAGTTATTGATGTCACACCTAAATAGCTCTGGAAAGAACCTTATGCCAATGAACTGAAATTGTATTCTTTGATCGATTGCCTATCCAAGTCAGCGAACTGGGTCGCTCCTGGTTTACTTATAGTTCACTTAATGAACTAAGTCGGGCCATCGACTGCCCCACCCCGTCTTTGGCCGCTTCCCAACTCTTGGACAGTTCCGAAAAAGGCCGAAGTTGAAATGCTATCAACTTTTGTTGGCTCTTGAAGTAAATGTAAGAACTTTTTTTAATTGTCTTTGTATCCGTAATAAAAATGTTGACTGGCTTTTTTAGATTTATTTTCATCTACATTACTTTGAACCTGACTCCTTGCTTTGGTAGGAAATGTGTGAGGTTCGTTGGCTTCTTGAATTTCAGTGGATAATCCATTGTTTCGTCTTGCAGTCTTTAGTAGCACAGCGACTTTTGAAAATGTGTCTGTTAAGCGTCAAGAGCTTTGCTCCCAATTTCGTTTCGAGAGAAAAATATGTACATTGATTAAATGGAATTATATTAGAAACTAGCTGTGCCCGCGGTCTCATCCGCGTCAGTAGTATTTGTGGTTACTACGCTGCTCCCGTGAGCCGTAGCGTGATTTTATATAGCCTATGTCCTTCCCAAGGTCTCAGGCTATCTCCATTCCAAATTTCATCTAAATTGTTTCAGCGGATTGAGCGTGAAAACAGACAGACAGACCGACAGATAGACAGACAGAGTTACTTTCGCATTTATAATATTACTAGTTTTCGCGCGCGGCTCCGCCCGCGTGGTACCTACATCAATAAAAGTAGCATATGTCCTTCCCCAGGTTTTAAACTATATCTGTACCAAATTTCATCTAAATCGGTTGAGTGTTTTAGCCGTGAAAAGGTAACAGACAGACAGATAGACAGACAGAGTTACTTTCGAATTTATAATATTAGTAAGGATAAGTAAGGGAATTAAGTAAGGATTTCTTCACCTAGCGGTATGAAATATATTTTACGACCTATTCTCATACCTACCAAATACACATAAAAATTTCATAAAAATCGGTCCAGCCATTTTGGCGGAGTGCGACCACAAACACCGTGACACGAGATTTATATATATATACTAGCTGACCCGCGCAACTTCGTCTGCTTCACATAAGAGAATTTTCCTAGTTTTTGCAATATTTTTCATTTATGCTCCGCTCCTATTGGTCGTAGCGTGATGTTATATAGCCTATAGCCTTCCTCTATAAATGGGCTATCCAACACTGAAATATTTTTCTAATTTTTACCCGTAGTTCCTTAGATTACCGCGTTCAACCAAACAAACAAAATGTGAGTGAAGTCGGCGCGTGAGCGCCCCCGCCTTTTTATAAATGCAGCGGATGGCCGTTTCGCGCGTTAAGGCGCTGTAATAAGCGTATGCTTAGGTAATTGAGGGGGTGAAGCAGAGGTGAAGCGCATTTAGCTCCGCCCACTGCGGGGCGCTCCGTCGCATTCTCGTCACGCGCGGCCGTATTCTGGTGACATCCGTATTCTAATAATTAAAATATGCAAGCAAAAATGTCTGAACTTCTTGAATTGAGATAATTGTATCTAAATTTACATCACTTATTTACGATACCTGAACTGTTATAACGAAAATCAATTTGTTTGTCATACTTGCTTGTGGAGAAGAAGATACATTACGTATAGGTATAATATATGTAGGCATAGATAGAAACCGCTATATTTTTTGTTTTCAATAAATATATAACTGAGTGAAGCTATGAGCAAAAACTACTCTACATTAGATGGTATACTTAGTAGGTTAAATTGTAGACAAATATAACTGCGTGCCGTAAACAACTTATTTCATTTAGTTACCTGACAGATGTACCTATACAGTGTGAATTTTCATAAACTGCACATATGAAAATCAGTGAAACTAGACATCATTTTATCGCTAGGAAAAATAATAAAAAAAGTTAAAATAATATTCTTCGATTTATACCTATTTATATTTTTTCTTTAGTAGTTATGGACCTTGTACCAAGAAAACCTTGTAACTTTGAACCAGGTGATTAATCGTGTTGAAACAAAAACAGTAATAATACGCAATGTGTAGACAATAACGACAGTATAATATTCACATCCAAAAAAATACCGGTGGCATAAAAATAAGGAACATTTTAGACCAAAACTGAGTTTCGTACAATGTTTTTTAAACATTGTTGAAAAACTCAAAAAAACGTCCCCATTGCCCGTAGTTTTTATTAATTGACATTAATCTGTATGTAATAAGCTTTAAAAAAACATAAAACCACACCTGTATCCCAAACAAAACAGTTTTTATGAAGGGCTAAACAAAGACCTTGCCGCCACTACGTGCATCTTTTTTCGAAAATTGCATTATCTATCTCAGGTAAAAAATTAGGTCTTGTCTAATCCTTTGCCATAAATTACTAAACATACACTTGGGCTGCAAGTGTCACTTATTTTTCTGTAAAGGTACGAAAGGTATAAGTAATAAATAAAAAATATCAAGTAGAAATCAGCACGTTTATTTAGTTTCATCAACCTACAATAAAACTTTTAATGTAGCAAGTTTTCAAAATGACTACCACGTTGTTGTAAACACATAGTATTTTGCAGCAAAATCTGTTGCGTTGCTCGTCTTATCATTGTTGGATCTTCCTTTATGGCACTGGCGCAGTTTAAAATCTTCTCCTGCAGTTCTGCCTCACTATTGATGGGAGAGTTATAAATTCTCTGCTTCATTGTCCCTCATAGAACGCGCAGGCCACCCGAAGTACTGATTACAAATTCATTCTCACACATATTACATTTATATTTAGAGATCAAACCATTTCTGGTTTCTCTTATCAAAGACATGTCTTTAAAATTACAGTTAAATAAAGAACTATGCCTAGATATATTTTTAAGCTGCTGGATAAAGTATGCCACGTTTACGCCTCTTCGGCCTTGTATTGGTTCATGTGGTATATCTTCTTGGGATTCGATATGGTACGGCTCGCTTACGATATTTTGTCTGAAAAAAAATTACGAGTTAGTGTACCTATATAAATATTGATGCGTAATATAATCACTACATTTATATTACGCATCAATATTTTTCAAAGACACTAGAATAACGTAAACAAGTAGAATTAAATTTTAAATGACGGACCTTCGCCACGGTCTACAATAAATGAACATAGGCACAGTCTACGCTAAATGAACTCGCCACATTCTACAAATGGACGATTTGATCTGCAATTATATTTCAACGGTTTTCTTTCGAAATTCCTTTAGTTAACATATAACTATAGTTTTCACAAGGGACCAAATTTAAAGCATTCAGCACAATTGCAGAAGGTACCAAATGCCGTATTCTCGCTGTATTGTTTATGTATACTCTAAGGTCACTACGCGTAAACAGTGGTAGAAATATTACATTATATTATTAGTGAATTTAATAATAGGCGTGTTTCCTAAGTCAATAATATAATAAGTAGTATAGTATATTTTATAATTATACTTACTCATAATCTGGTTCTTGGTTAGTTCTTGAATAAATCTTGTTAGGATTTACTGCAATCAAATGTGTGTACGAAAAATTGTGCGTTTCATGGTATCTACGTTAGAACAGCGCCTTAAACAACAATCAACCGTATAGCCGTACCCATAATGGTGCGGCGAGATTTGGAAGTTTTATTTCATCTATATCTTGTGTGTTTATAAACCGATTCCTATATATTTTTTTATAATATAAATATTAAAGTGTACTTTTTGAATATGGGAGTTTGATAAAGATATATCTATGTGAAATACAATATATTTATGTATTTTGATACACTTTGAAGAAATGCCTAACGATTAAACACGTTATTGCGGCTAATTTATAAAAGATAGATATATACTATTCAGGATTTTTTTGTAGATCTTTTAAAGACCATCATCTTTGTAATACATACTTTTGGTGTATGATCAACGTATGCGAGGATAAGAGCTCGAAAGCGCATTTTCGTCCGACTTGCTTCAAATTTATCGTCACTGCTCAGCTCCCATGTGTCTTAGCGTTATGTTATATAGCCTATAACCTGCCCAGGAGTATGGACTACAATCGTACCAAGTTTGGTTAAAATCCCTTCAGTAGTTTTTGACCCATGCGTGCACATACAGACAGACAGACAGACAGACAGACAAAAAATTTACTGATTGCATTTTTGTCATCAGTATCGATCACCATTCATCCTCCAATATTAATTTTTAATATATATTCAATGTACAGAATTGACCTCTCTACAGTTTTAATATAAGTATAGATTTTGTTAAGTCACAGGCATGATGAGCTGTTAGAATGAGCTTTAATTAATTACTATCTTATCTTATCTAATGTGGGGGCCAGTCAGTGCAGACCGGCGACAATTCAACCCAGTGGGATCTTTTGTGTCAACACTCTCCTAAGAACGACTGCCATAGATATTCGTGGCAGCCGGGACCAACGGCTTAACGTGCTCTCCGAGGCATGGAGCAGGCGATAATTGTCAATCAATACGCACATAATTTTTAAAAGTCATATAACTTCCAAAAGTCAGAGGTGTGCGGTTATTAAGTACTAACTCTGAACGGTTGGTCTACCGTTATAGTTTGGATATAATCCTCTTTGGGGTGTATTGATTGGCTACTGTCCCGGTAACTTTAAATATTGTTATGCACGGTAATATGAATCATAACAACAAAATGTTTGACACTAGCCTATACTTTACCCGGTACAGAAAAATGATGGTCTCATGTTTGAATAGTTAAATAAAGATGATCACGTTTTAGAGTAGGGTTAGATCAAAGTGTCTCTGTCTTTAAGCAATTTTATGGTAGACCCTAAAACAATTATCCACATATCTAGAAGCAACGGTTGAGAATATTATAGGCTAGCTGTGTTTTAGTTCTTGGGTACGACGTCCGATTCAGGTAATGTGTTGTTAGCTTTTTCTGTCTCTAAATTCTTAGCAGCAGCAGAAAATGTGGAACCGTGCCTAGTAGACGGCAATAGCCTAGTCTAATATGACGTGGGACTTTTAGTAGCTGGCAAGATGTGGGTGTAATATACCTACCTCTAACTACTCATAAGGAAATATAGGCGTGACACTATATATTATAAAGTATTACAAGTTAATTTTGGTCTTTTTAAAGACGGTCGCAGATTTAGGCATTTGATACATAGACTAATTGTGTTCTTTCGAAAATTTATACTGTAGATAACTCGCTAAAGTATTTTTTACGTGGGCTGTCCCGCGCAACTTCGTCTGCTTCACATTAGATAATTATTGCCGGTTTAAAAAAAGAACTATGCTATCTTTTAAGTTTTACAGATGGTTACGAAGTTTGATCAAAATCGGTTCAGTAGTTTAGGAGTCCATAGTGGACAAACAACGTGACACGTAATTTATATATGTATATTAAGATTACAAGTTGATTTTGGTCTTTTTAGATACGGTCCCAGATTTAGGTATTTGATACACACTCACCGTGTTTTTCGAAAATATATAACGTAGATATATCGCTAAAGTTTTTTGTACGTGAATTTATAGTTTTGACTGCGGCTTAGCTCCTTTTGTTCTAAACAAACAGCTGTTTCACAGCAACAAAGCATTTTTTATAGATATACGTTCTTGTTTTGACGTGATTCTCCGTGCCATAAACTATTTCCATACTACATAATAACATTTCGATTCATTGCTCTGTTGCTACGTAAAAGAAGCACAAAATAACAAATATACTTTCACGTTCATAATAATAAATTAAGTATAAGAAACGAAGCAAAGACTTACGATTACAAAACAAACATCAATCCTAACTTTAGCCATTTTCAAGAACTTCAAATAACAATTCCAAATTGATGGCAAACTCATAGAATAGGGATTACAGTTAAATTTATGACATTCATGGGAGCGGAATTACAACATTGTGGGGGAAGGCTTATAAGGGCACTTACCCCATTACTTCCCAAACTATATCGCAAACTAATACAAATTTTACTCCAAGCATCTTTACCGTCCAGATCAGCATAGTTACCATTAAAATCTCAATTTAAACTCGACCCCAACGCTCCCTTGGTTTATAGTACCTTTCTACATAATGACCACGCTTAACGGCCATTGGAGTCTATTCCTATTGAATAAACTCATTAGGGTTACCATTCAACCGCGGTACCCTGGTCCCTTTTCAATGGCTCTATGAATAAACACGGAGGATCGATCACCGTTTTTTTTCTTTTGCGTATACGGAAACTACTTGGGATGTTGGACTGAAATAATTTATGATTTTTCCATTGGTTTTTTATACTTCCTTTTTATTAGTGCAAGTGCCCAATAAAGATGTATATTGAAGTGTTTTGGGATCCTTTAATATTGAATCGGTATCGCATAAGGATGTCATACCAGCGAATAAAAAACTACTTGAATTTTTTATGACGTTTTGTTTTGGAAGTATGCCTGCCATTTAGTAGTTCTAACTTACGGCCGTCACAGCCTAAAGCGCTGGTGTAGCGAAGTGCAACTAAGTGAACACCAGTGTGAAGTAATCTGATTTTTCCTCGCTGCGACAGCATATCTTACAGAAACTAGGCTGTATTTTAACAGCATAGGAATGCAGGAACGCAGCTTGCGGTCATTTGCATTACTTGATCCTAAATCTCTATCAGCCTTGTCACAAACTATTCCGTGAGCCTTATTTATAAACCAATATCAAATGTTTGAGAGATAGCTAAGGATTAACTAGCGGCAAATCAGAAAAATAATCAACTACAAGATTTTGCCCGTGGCTTCGCTCGCGTAAATGTAAATGGAAAAATGAAATGAAATTAAAAGATTTTTATTTTTGTACCATCATGACATGCATCATCAATTATTATTATAGAATGCGGACATAACAAAAAGTAAATAAAAATATGTAAGTAAAAAGATTTTTATTAAAAAACAATTAAAATGTAAATATGTGCAGATGCACGTCCCATCCGACGGCACAAAAACAACGGTGATGCGCTCAGCATAATGCTGTGGCACTTGCATTGCTGCAAGCACTACACAGCGCTGACTTATGTAGGTTATGTCAATTCTCTATCCATCGGAAACATTACTTTTTCTGGATGAAAGGTATGCTATGTCCTTTTCTGACCCCTGACAACGTGTATGCGCAATTCCATGATGATCGGTCCAGTTGTTAAGGCGTGAAAGCGTAACAAACAAATTTACATTCGCATTTATAATATGTATTAGTTACGATACCAGTACCTAGTTACTTGAATAATAGTTAAGTAACAGCTACGGGCCGTTGATCAAAGATTAATCAATTGATCAAATATTTTAAAGCTATTGAGTTGAGAGGTAGCTAAGGTTTAGTAAGCGTTATCTATATATTAATTCGTGAAGCGAAAACTTTGGATCCCTTTTTACGAAAATTGGGCGGACGGAGGAGTATGAAATTTCGCACACTTATAGTTTATACAGAGAAGTGACGAATGCTAATTTTTTTTTAATTATGCGTAAATATACATTAAATTAATTAAAATACACTACACGCACACAACCATGCATTTGACACACGCAGTCGAAGCGCGTAACTATAATATGTCAATATATGATGACATAATATATCAGCAATATCTTACAGGCAAACTTTGGTCGAATTTCGAGCACTAGGCGACCGCTAGTTTTTATAAATTAGTATGTTAGTTTTTTATTTGTCGCTGACTAATTAATACTTAAGCTGGTAACATTCTTAACTCTGTATAAATAACTACGGAGTACGAGAGTATCAACAATTGACGTATTGGTAGGGGCCAGATCAATACTTTCGCGAATATGCGATCCGAACGTCAATAGCTAATTAGTTTTATCTGGTCTTCAACAAGTGGTGAAAGTTTAATAAATAGTTTATATTAGGTTTTGCTCGCGGCTTCACTCGCGTAAATGTGAGTTAGGTTAAATTAAAAACAATACATTTTCTAGATGAAAGGTACCCTATGTCCTTTTCTGTTCCCCTGAACGTGTAAGCGAAATTGTTTGACGATCGGTCGAGTAGTACTAACTAGTAGCAGAGTGACTTTTTTTTTAATGCTGAAAGCACAAGAATTGTTCTGTTGGTACTGCAAGTATCTTTAGATTATGATGACTGTTTACTATCTGGTGGGTAGTATCTTATAAAATAACTAAGTACGTCGAGTAAAATAATTTGGGGCAGTCTTTGGGGACTGCCGATAGAAGTGAAAACTTTATTCCTTGATCATAAACACTTCTTTACAAAACAAAAAAAAATACAAAAGAGAAAAGGGGCGGTTCGGATGCTAGTTTTTGATACTCTCTTCGGGGTTATTAAGGGGGTTAATATTTCGTTATTTTTTGCGTAGGACGCACCATTTCTGAGATATTGTTAACTTTCTATAACAATAAATAATTCAAAAATGGAAAGCGTGGAAGCGTGACGATGAAGCGAGTTCTATGATTTTTGTTCACCAAAGAAGTGCTCAACACGCCTAAAGAAGTTTTCACTTCAAAAACACATTCGCATTTATAATATTAGTTAGGATTTAGCATTTTTTGCTTTTTACACCCCTTCTTATAAACTTTAATTATACCAGGTGTAGCCGAAAGCATAAATGTGCGGCCTGTCATGGATTTGATTCCCAAATTGGCCAACATTTATAAGACTTACTGTGAAGTTTAAATTGCAGTAGCAGCTTAGTAGGTATTAAGCTTGCTATGTATACCATGTCACTAAAACCATATCTGGTGCATTCTGGTCGGAATTAAGTTCTGCCTACAACTTAGGGATATACAAGCGTGACTTTATGCTGTGTAATAATTTGAAAGATATAGAATAACTTATAGTACTTAATACCAAAGCAAGCTTAATACAACAACCCGACTTCTCATGTCGCACATGGCTGCTTTGCATCTGTCTGGTTCGATAGCTGGGTCCATAAGTGTTATATATATGAGACTTTAAAAAATAACTGCCGAAATATGGGCGTAAAAACATACTTTGCCTGTCCTTCGGAGGATGTTAACGTGATACTCCAAACATGCTTTTATAAAGACTAATTAACGATATGTCAAAATCAAACTCATGTCAAGCAATTTGATTGACTGTTGCTAATTAGGTTAACTAATCACAAGCAGTGTTGTAACACACCTAAGTCTATAAAACAGAATGTGCATTTTGATAATGGTTTTCAAATGTAAAACCCGGTACTTCAGGAGTACTTTAAGTGTGTTGGAACTACCAAGAAATTCTATCATAAATGGGAGGATAGAAAAGAAAATCAATTTCAACTTACCGTAGCAAGACGGGCAGCAAAAAATAAATAAAAGTGTCTATCTAGTTGGAAACTTGAAAATAGCGTTAAGGTAAAGTAGGGTAGAATTTGTAGATTCTTATGTTATCTTTCAGTAATGTATTTTTTCAAGATAATTCTAGAAACTTCGCTATAAGCCTATACATAAATATAAGTAACAAAACAACATATACTTATATAAGCTTTTTTTTTTCTCGGGTTAATGTGCAAATCACATTCCTCATCGCCGGTTTTGGGGCGGGCTGGGGATATGTCGAGATCCAGCCCCTAAGATGGATTTGGGCTGAACCGGCTAAAACCACGCGGTGTTCCTTTATGGTGGGGCCGCGCGGATCGCTCTCGCATTCAAATCGCGACTTCGCCAAAGGTTCGACCCGCCGATGGACGTGGCGTGTCCCACACAACCATCACAAATATACTTATATAAGCTCACCCAACATACTAATTGCTTAAGTATGTTTTTTTTTATATTATCTTATAAGCAAGCACAAATAGCATTCGATTGAAATAATATCAAAATTGGTTGCTAAATGAGGCTGAAATAAATATAAATGTGTATTAAAAGTAGAGTTGGTAAATTCGCTATCTTCCTCTCATGCCTGGACTTAAATAACGATTACGTAGCTGTATGTATCGTTAAACCTTTTTCATTAAGACTATTTAGTTACGATCTTGTAGGAGGCAACTTTTTATGTAGTTACAAGACTGATAGGTCATTGCTGCTAAGAATTTCATGCCAGAAGCATAATCACTTTGTATGGCGATACCCTATACTATGTTCTGTGGGCGATAATATTAAACAACGGGATAACATGACATAGACGCCTACGTCTGTACATTCTAGAAGAAGTACGTACAGATATGTTATTAGAACGTAACTTCACTACAGCTACGTGGAACCCTAATGGGTTCTTCAAAATGAGGAGCATATCCATTATAATTGTATAACAACAATTTCAAACTTCGTACTGCTTCCCAGAATTCCTTAATAGGCAAAGTCAAAAACTATTGGCACGATACATAAATTGGAACCGGATATTAAGACGTGCCACAATCATAATTATGCATTATGCTGTCTAACACTTTGAAGAAATGCATAGGTATTTAATCCCTACAATATATAATATTAATAACTATTTAATGTTCCATTGAGTAATGTGTAAATATTTAATCTGTTGTCTGTTACTTTACCTATTTAATAAAAATAATAAATAAAAATAAAAAATTGGTTGTCTTTAAAGTCGGTTTACGGACCATAATTTAACGTGACAACGTCATAACAAAGTTTCTTTCCCGTAGCGTTACAATGAGCGTAACGGACACAATGAGCGTAACGGGACAATTAGTCATCCTTTTTCGTGCATGCAGCCGGCGTTCATCGATTTATTAGACGTTGTCACGTCAAAATAAATAAAATAACAAACGTAGTATACATGAATATTAATATAAGTAAGTACCTAAATGATCTCTAAAACACAAGCTAAAGAAACTGCTACTTGCTGAAATGACAGATAACTGTTACGTTTAGATCCTCAAGTTGCTGTAATCTGTGTAATGGTACCTGATGCAATGTTTTTATTGATGTGACAACGTCTAATAAATCGATGAACGCCGGCTGCACGCACGAAAAAGGATGACTCATTGTCCCGTTACGCTCATTGTCCCGTTACGTTCATTGTAACGTTATGATCGGAGTGAGAGCGCTACACGAACGAACGAAAGGCACGTTATGACGTTGTCACGTTAAACTATCGTCCGTAAACCGACTATACAGACAACCATTTTTTTTGGAATTTGCAAGTTACCTTCAAAACAAAGCTGTTGCAAAGAAACAAAAGTTTGAAGAAGCAGCTGTCCCACTCCTTAATTAAAAATAATTACTCTAATGCCAAAACAAGTACAGGGTAAAATTTTTACTTCACGGAGCACGGAACATTGCGCTCTGCGATTTTACTATAGACGAACTTTATAATAATTCGTGGCAAGTAACGGAGGAAGAGGGCATTTCGAAAAATTTCTATTAGCATTAACTCTAAAAAAAAATTTTTTTTTTATTGCCATTGGTGGCAGACGAGCAAGTGGCCCACCTGATGGAAAGTGGTAACCGCTGCTCATGGACTTCAGCAATGTCAGGACACAGCAAAGCCGCCGCCTACCGTGAAAGAAGAACTCTCTTTAAACCTCGTTTGAAGAAGGACATATCATAGCGCTCGCTACTCCCGCACAAAAAATATTTCCTGTGTCACGAGAGACTCAAACACAACATACAAACATTGAAACAATGGCTGCAAAGAATATCTAGACGCGGTCCAATCATTAGTGGCAAATATAATACAATAATGATTTTCAAAATGTAGTTGGAATGAGTGATCCCGTGGGACCACTTCGAGTGGGTCCAGTTGACCAAAGGTTCATTTATTTTGCCATCAAAGTAGTCACTGACATACTTATGTTGTGCTAGCTTTGGCCGTAGCTTCATTACCCCGGGAACAGTATTCTGGTTTGTATGAAAGGTACCCTTTATCCTTTTCTGTACTTCTAACAACGTGTATGCAAAATTTGATGATGATTAGTCGAGTAGTTAAGGCGTAAAATCCTTACAAAATAACTAACATACGCATTTATAATATTAGTAAGAATAGAATACGAAAAGCATCTCTAGCAGGAAGCAAGCATGTGCTTTTTAATTTAGACGGCACACAAGCGGAGTTTTCTTCTTATTTCTGTAATCATTCATAATGCATATGCACAAAAACGTACTTGAGCTAAAACGATAATAACTTACCTGCCATATAGGATTCACGGTATCCCCTAAACAATATCCTCATACAGCGGTATACGCTTAGTCACACTACAACTTTTTATCAATCAAAATAAAACCTTAATTCTGTTGCAGTAAAGTCTAAAATTGATTATCTCGATGCTTAACTCGTGTCAATGTGAAACAGACTGTGTGATATGTTAATAAAGTGTATTTTTGTTCGCAGGGTGGCCGTGTACAGGGTGTTCTGCGGTGTTATACAGAGTGTTGCGATCCGTGAAAGTGGGATTATGCACGGGCACGTGAACTAGCGATGTCGGTGGCTTTTCTCTTCGCGGCGCTGGGCGCTTTGGCACTTGTCACTCGCACAGGTAAGGGGTGTTCTATTTATGTGCGGCCATGTAGCATTAATGTGGGTAGTTGAGGAGTTCACTCTTTGAATAGTGTTGACTACATTTTGGTAACGGTTAAGAAATAGACGGAAGTTGAATGTGTGAATTACAAGTCAATAAGTATTCTGCGGGCTGTCTACCTACAGTTGAGGAAAAAAAATAAAAGAGTCATGAACAGTCACCATAATCTATACATTTTATAAATTCAATATCAACGTCCCTTGTATCAGTGGAAAATACATAACTTGGATCTCGAATCCAAAAGAGATAGTAATCAACTTCAAAACCCTATAATTTTAACCTATAATTAATCACCGTTTTTTATATCGTTTGTTGGCGATCGAGTCAGTAGTCAGTAGTCAGTAGTTACTGCTAGTCATGGAAACAGCAATACAATGCTTCTATAAAGAAAACACAAAGAGACATTTCCTTACACTGCATATTTGCCACCTATTATCAACATTATACAATAACAACTAATATACCGGAACTTCAATACGATCGTTCAATATACTTTAATTTTTTAATTTTAATTATTTAAATGTTTAGAAAAAGACGTCTGCCGCACTAGGAATAATTCCTGTATCGCGACGGACTTAAAAAGGTTAAAAAAACGGCCCCAAAGAACGTCTAGACTCGGAACAAACATTTGTGGATTACACTAATTTTTGCCTCGTATGGGATACGAACTCAGAACATTCGGCGCAATAGCAGTGGCGAGGTGACCACTTAAACCACTGCACCATCCGTGCAGTCAACATCATTGGATTCTAATTAGATAGAAGCATAACAACAACTATTACTTATCGTTACTATGCCTATTTCTTTGAAGTTGTACAGACACGACACGATCCTTATATGTTTGAATAGAAGTTGTAAGAAAACGTAACGTAAATGCAATATTTAGTCTACGAAGATGAAATTACGGAGGCTACGTTTACCTCATAACTTTGTTTAAAGGCGTAGCTTGCTTATAGAATGGCCCGTTCGCAAAAACAAAGCGACGAGACTATAAGCTTGAAATAATATGCAGGTGCAAGTTGATTTTCAGACTTTATTTAATTACTAGTTTCCACAGGATTGCATACCGGATAAAAAGTATTCTAAGTCTTATTTCAACATAATATGGTCAATAATAATAATTATATGTGCACAGTTTTATTGAAATCGGTCGAACGCTTAAATGTGATTGAGGTACAAAACTCTAAACAGCTTCACAAACTTGTAATGATAGGGGGTTAAATATGAACTTGCCTCTTCGTTTGAATAATATATATAGACTATTCTAGAAAAATATTTTTTTTAATATCTCTATTGCATTTGTAAATAAACCACGAAATTAGATAAAGGATATAAATGGCAATTTCTTAGTTGGAAAATTCTTAGACCTAATTATACCTATTAGGATATGACTGTGTACCTAAGCTAATACATACAGTCTGATAGCCACCGCACTGAAACAATAGTGAAGGCAGGGCAAGACAAGCACCGAATGTATCGGCTAACCGCTAGATTAGCTAGTCATTTAGTCAACTTTGATTAACAAACTGCCTTGATGGCGTAATGATACTGAACTGACTGCTCTGCATAAGGTTTTGTGTTCGATTGCCGGAGAGAGATAGGTGTTATTTGGATTTTCTATCCTTCTGTTAGTAGCAGCATGAAGTCGGAAAGCGTGCCTTGTAGACCTGGTAATGAACTCGCCCTTTATTTGTGAAACCTAATTCCATTGCTGGCAAAATGAGAGTATAACACACTTCTGCTCCCTTCGTGGAGGTCCCATGATGTGAAATTTAAGAAGTCGGAAGGCTTGCCTTGTAGGCCTGGCAATGGACTCACCTTTTAGTTGTGGGACCTAAATCCAGTGCTGGCAATATGAGCGTGTAACACACTCTGCTCTCTTCGTGGAGGACCCATGATGTGAAACTTATAACCATGGTCGTTTTATATTAGCTATCTAAGTGGTTATCATAATCTCTGATATAGTCATACCTCAACAATTCACAAAAAAAGCATTTAGTTGATTACTAGAGCACTTAAAACGCAGCCTCTGTGACGTAATACGGCATCTAATCCCTCCCGAATTCTTTGTAAGTCGTTAGCGGAATGAAATCGTCGTTTACTTAAGCTGTACGCCCTGCCTGACCTCGTTCGCAGCCGTCAATAACTGCCTCTTTGTTTAAGACATAACCGACAAGCGACGGCGGCAAGAACGTATTCATTCATGCTAGTTTTTGCTATTCCGAAAACTAATAGTTTTTCGGCAATTATATAATCAATCTGTTTGAATCAGACCACTAGTGGAGATTGGCCCCAATAGACGCTCGGTCTTTCAATTACCACATTCAATTTGGCTTTTTGTTTACGAATAGTAACTTAAATTTCTTTCAGCTTAACCATAACGACACATAATAATAAAAGGGTAGTATTTAACTGCACAGCAAAAAAATACTAATTGCACAGCAAAATATGCTTACCAAAAATACTAATTGCACACCAAAATATATTTAAAGAGATCAAACTAAGTCGACGGAGCCCCGCTTCGCGAGGCTCCTATTTTTGGGTAGGTTTAAGAAGGAACCTAATATAATCTAACCCTTCCGAGCCGGAATGCAGTGATATGAGGCGTATAGTTGCTCGATATGATATATTTCAGTAAGCATATTTTGCTGCGCAATTAGTATTTTTGGTGGTCATTATATTTAATCTCATAATAAAAGCATTGTTTCTGGAAGCCATCGACCAAAACGCCGGTGGACAAATAGATTGGACTAGAGGTAAAATAACGTAAAATTTACAAACATTCCAACAACACAAAGAATATCCAGTCTCAGAACAACTATTTGTGGATCACCCAATTTTTTTGCGCAGTGGCAACGGTAAGGCGACGATTTAAACCACTACTGTTCTCAACAAAGAACCTATAATCTCTGCGTTTTGCACTAGAGCAGCGTTTTGCGTTGCAGAGTGACTTTTTTAATGCTGAAAGCACAAGAATTGTTCTGTTGGTACTGCAAGTATCTTTAGATTATGATGGCTGTTTACTACCTGGTGGGTAGTATCTTATAAAATAACTAAGTACGTCGAACAAAAATAACTTGGGGTAGTCTTTGGGGACTGCCGATAGAAATGAAAACTTTAAACCTTGCTCATAAACATTACTTTATAAATCAAACAAAAAGAAAAAAGGGGCTGGTCGGATGCTAGTTCCTGATACTCTCTTAGGGGTTATTAAGGGGGTCAACATATTGTAATTTTTTGCGTAGGACGCACTATTTCTGAGATATTGTTAATATTATAAAAAATAATAATAAAGCGTGGAAGCGTGACGATGACGCGAGTTCCATGATTTTTGTTCACCCAAGAAGTGCTCAACGCGCCTAAAGAAGTTTTCACTTCAAAAATACGCATAAAGTAAAAACTCAATTGTTTTCAGTTTATGGTTGGAGTGGTAACTTTTATAATAACAATACTTAACAGTGAGCTTTATTTACTGATGTTAAAGCGAAACGACACAGACAAACGTTTGATTGACTAGACTAGACTGGTACATCGATTTGTTAAGGCCTAAAATAGGTGTCAACAACAAGCAAGCATTAGTTGTTTTTATTATAGTAATCCATTTCATGTTTTATATAATTACTATAAAAGAAGTACCTAAGTAAAATTTGGTACGCGATCCTTTGCTTGTTATTTTTTAAATATAGAATGAATAAAGTTAGTTGTTTAAAACCATAGCAAAATAGAAGAGTTAGGTTCATTGGCCACTTGATGCAACATAAACAAATTATATTAGAAGAAATTTAATGAACATAGGGAAAAGGGAAGATGTAAAAGCTTTTTTCAATGAGATCGAAATCAAGTTAAAAGTTGAATATAAAGAATTGTGGCGATTGTTTCATCAAGAATAGTACTATCTTCTGTGGTAAAAAGTTTAAGTAACAATTTATGAAATAAAAAATTGATTGAATACATGTTTGATCGCACTAAATCAGCTGATTCGATCGCTTTTATCGCTGCCGCTTATAGCTTATGATTAAAATCTTCTGTCTTTGTTATTGAGATGACATTCCTCCAAAATCGTCAGTTCTTTTATCTCCCGAAAACCGTTTTCATTTCAGAAAAATGGTGTTTTATTAAACAGAAGAATGCGTTAATATGAAAGGTGGGGTGACAGAGATAAGTATTTGGTCGTAACTGTGATCGGTTGATCGATTACTCTCTCCGTGTAATAGAGGCGATTGAAACGATTTGAGGAATTGGAAAGCTTTCTGGCGTTGATAGAAATCAATTTAGGATTACAGATCGTAGACACAAGTTAGACGAAGATGTTACTTTACTTTTTCTTTTATTTTTATGATCGACTAGAAAGCTATCATGTCTAATATTTTTTGTTTAATCCTTACTAATATTATAAATGCAAAAATGAGTTTGTTTGTTTGTTTGTTTGTTACGCCTTCACGCCTTAACTACTCAACCGATCAACATGAATTTTGCATACACGTCAGAGGTACAGAATAGGACATAGGGTACCTTTCATCCAGAAAAAAGAACTGTTGCAAACCTAATCTAACCTACATTTACGCGCACAAAGCCGCGGGTGAAAACTAGCAATTTATAAAAGCGAAAATGAGTTTGTTTGTTTGTTTGTTACCTTTTCACGCCTTAACCACTGAAACGATAATTCTGAAATTTTTCATATACGTTGTCAGGTGTACAGAAACGGACATAGGCTACTTTTCATCCCGAAAAAAATTACTGTTCCCGAGGAAAACAACAATAACGTTCTTATGATAATAGATGGAGTCACGTGTCTTTCGAATCATGATTGAATTATATTATTATAAGCAGAGTACAACCCGAATTGTCATATTCTAAACTAACGCGAGCGAAGCCGCGGGCAAAAGCTAGTAATCTAATATTTTTTCTTATAATATGTTTACATAGTTATACAGTGATATGTATAAGAAATAAAATAATTGTTTAACAGCATAACAGTACTAAATATAAGAGTTACTTAGTACTTCTTGTCGATTTACTTCTAATGAGCATAATAATTAATAAGGTTAAGTTCCTGTAAAAAAATATCACAACATATTTTATTCATCTTATCTTATCTTATGTGGGGGCCAGTCAGTGCAGACCGGCGACACTTCGACCCAGTGGGATCTTTTGTGTCGACACTCTCCCAATAACGACTGTCATAGATATTCATGGCAGCCGGGACCAACGGCTTAACGTGCTTTCCGAGGAACGGAGAGCAGGCGATAATTGTCAGTCAATACGCACATAATTTCGAAAAGTCATATCACTTCCGAAAGTCAGTGGTGCACGACGTGAGTTCGAACCTGAGACCCTCTGCATTGCAGTCTGTTGGTCTCCCCACTGAGCTATCGCTGCTCTCATATTTTATTTAACTATGATGACAAATTAGCTTATATTTACCGTTTTTATTACGTGGACCTCGAACGTCATGACATGTGAAGTGAGAATACGACACACTTCTGCCTAAACTTGTCTCTTACATCCTAACTAATATTATAAATGCGAATGTGAGTTTTGTTATTTATTTTATTTTATTTTATATTTTTAAGACGCTTTTTATTTTATTTTTTTATTTGTGACACTTTTGACCGATCATAATGAAATTTCATATAAACGTTGTCAGGGCTACACAAAAGGACATAGGGTACCTTTTATACAGAAAAAATGTGCTGCTACTAATCTAACCTAATCTACATTTACGCAAGCAAAGACGCGGGACAAAATCTAATTTGTTATATTGATAGACGTAACGCTGTTCCGTAAAATTTACAAAATATAAAAAATATATAGCATATTAAAATACCTTCAAATTTTCATTCAAAGAGACTCATAGGGGCACAAATATCGGTCTATAGCACAAAGAAAAATCCCACTGCTCTTATTTTTTATTACGGGTCCATATGAGGACGGTACGGAATCTTTAGGGTGCAAAGCGTACTTAAACAAGGCCGATTTCTTTTTTAATTTCTTTATGCGGCTGGCCTTTGTACCACAGTCGCTTAGGGAGTTATAAGTTTTCCGGTCAGCGTATGAATAAGTAATTATATCATTAATGTAAGTAAGGGTATACCTATCGTTATATTTTAAGAGTTCTACAGTTATATGACGACAAAAGGGTGACCAAAAAAGTACATGAGCCTTATATACTTTTCTGTATACCTTCGTAATTAGGACCGTCCAAAGAGACTTAGGTATAACACTATACGCTAGGATAAAAAAGTAAGTTATTTGATTCCCAAATACTATGTAGGTATAAATAACTATATATTTTTCATAATATCTGTTTGTTCGTTCAAACTTCATGCCTAAAACTTAAACTACGACGGATTGTATTAAGCTTACAAAAAAACAGATTTTATTGCATAGTGTGTCTTTGAGCCATTAACAAACTATTTTTTTGTTTTATACAACTAAGGTGGAAAACAAGCATACCACCTGATGGTAAGTGTTCACCGTAGCATATGGACGCCTGCAACAACAGAGGCATTACTAGCGCGTTGCCAACCCTTTAGGAAAGGAAATGAGAAGGAGAAGGAGCGGGAGATATTGGGCCTCCGGTACTCTCACTCACCGAACGAAACACAACAGTAGGAATACTGCTATTTCACGTCGTTCTGATTGGCTAATCACCGATGTGTCATAAAAAATCTAATATCAAGTGATTTGATTGGCTATTGCTAATCCAGACGTCTACGCTTGACATGTCTTTAACCGTCTGCTAGCATTTTGTTAATCTGGCTTTCAGAAATTAGGCTATAATCTGCATGGATGGCGTAGGCGACAACTTATTCTATTAGCTTATTACTGCCACAAGGCACTGTGTTGTAAGTTCGATGCCCATACGATAAAGAAAGAAAGTTTGTGTAATTTGACAAATATGTAGATGTTCCAATTTTTGATGTTTTCTGTATCAATTGTTTAAATATTAGTAATGTCCGCGACATAGGAATTATTAAAATTGCGTGAGCTATCTGTTTTTAAAAGAATACAGCTAGACTTCATGATACTTTGAACTCATTCTGCGTAAATAGAAACACCCATGATTAAATTATGTTCGGGTACTTTGAAATAACTACACTGGAACATTGAGACAACTGCCTTCTTAGTCTCCCCGTAACCATGGCTGCTGAAAAGCAACCGAAACGTCGGGGAAAGTGTAAACATAAATATAAATAGTATAATAGTATAGTAATAGTATAAATAGTTTTAATAGTTTCAATAATTTAATTAGCTTAAAAATTAGTAAAGTTTAATAGTAATAGTAGTGTAACAGTTCTTCAAAATTTTGTAATAATGTGTCAAATAAACAACGCGATAAAATCCGTATATAGTAGTTTCATTTCAAAGAATAGAAAAACGTAATGTACATAATTATGTACATTAGGTATGTACTTTACTTTTTGTTGCCAGTTGTATACTTCGTCTAGCTTAAGTAACTAAATATACCTACAATACTTTGCAAAGGCCGTACAACTTTGTTGGGTGAAAGAAATAAGCATTTAGGGCGCTCAGCCGAGAAGGAGGGGAGAGATTAGCCTAAGAGCATTTCAAACGGCACCTACATCCTGTAGTCGGCTTTAAATCATGGCTCACTGACAATCTGTAGGTACGTTGCAAAGCTAATAAATCGTATATCGACAACCGACTGATATAACTTGATTGTACTTATACAATATCGAATAAATATTTCTGAAAGTAATTTGTCTTCAAAGAAAAATTTAACGCTTGACTTTTTAGAGTTCGAAAAATCTCTTATTCAACAGCTTTGTCCGTCTGTTATACAACTTTCAACTCAAGAACCGTAAGAGCTAGAGACTCGCGATCAACGCCAATCGACTCAGCATAGTAGATATACCCCGAAGTGACTATGACCTTTGACCTCTGACGGTCACGTGATATCATTTTTTCGAACTCTAAGATTTACGGCAATTCATTGCCGTTTCTCACACTTAAATTACATACATACAACCTATTTTGGTGGTGCCAGTTGTAGTGTATTTAACTGCTACACAACAAATATCTGGTTAGCTTGCCGGCTGGGCAAAGCGTATTTGGATTTTTCTGTCAAGAAATTCTCAGTAACAGTACGGAAACTTTGGCAATAAGCTCGTCTCCTATTACGTGAGATTTAAAACCAGAGCTGGCGTAAAATGTGACTGTAGGTGATACATCTTTGCCTACCTCTCCGGCGATAAAGGTGTGTGATAATGTTTGTGTGTGCCTCCAAAGACTCACTTCTGTATAACCAAGAATGGTTAGGTAGGCGTGTATTCTATACTATAAAGCTGCCTGCCCATTGAAGCGGAGCGAGGCTGCGGAGCGAAGAAACAGAGAAATATTAACCAATAGGATTGCATACTGGAGCGGAGTGGAGATTGTATCTTCCTAAGACCGCCATTTTTATTTTAAATCTTGTTAATTTAACCGAATGTCTTTTTTAAAGAACAATTTTGAAGACGGGCTTAATATCTGACACTTTACAAGCTTTGAAGTAAGGTTCAAAGACCAAATATCTTTTTTGCTTAAACAAACGTTATTTGTCGGGACTCAAAGATTATTTCAGCATAAACTTTGATACATTATAATTTGTTCTTTTTGTAAGACAAAAATGGTAGGATGGTAAGATTGTAGGACTTAGGAGGTTATGCAATCCTATTGGTTAATATTTCTGCATTTCTTCGCTCCGCTTCAATGGACAGGCAGCCTAATATTATAAAGAAGAAAGATTAGATTTTTTGTTTGAAAGGATATAACTCAAAAACAATTGAATAAATTTTATAATTATTTCACCATTAGAAAGCTACATTATCACCGCATAATAGGCTACATCTTATTTAAAAAAAATACTGTTGCTAACATAACCTAACCTACTTTTACGCGAGCGAAGCCGCGGGCAAAATCTAGTATTTAATAAAAGCTTTTCTCAATTATAAACAATACCTGCGTTGTAGGAGACAAGACAGGGATTTTAGAATATTGGAACAATTTATATAAAAAACATTCCGACTTGGAACAAATATTTGGTGAACGAACCCACCCTATTCGATGGATAGTATTTGAAAAAAGCAAATACTTAAGCCGTTACGCCCTCTGAGGCTACTTACTTCAGCTATTTCAACAGCAAAAAGTTGACAATACCAAAATCCTCTAACGGTAAGCAGATCCATCTTGAGATCCGGGTGTATTTCAATTTGTTTTCGGACTCATCTTTCCAATTCGAACACAAGATATGCTGCAACACGAGACTTACCTCTTCACGAGGCATGTTTAGGACAGTTTGACATCGAATGAATGGCTGATCCGTTGCCAAACTCTATACAAGTTTTCTTTACTCCTGGTAATTTTTGTAGTCGTATCGTTTTTTCGTTACAGTATGCTGATACCGTAACTCGATTATCGATTATACGCTTCAGTATCTTTGATCGACCAAATTTTTCCTTCCAATATTTCGTTTCTAGAATTATCTCTAGTTAGGCTGAGAAGATAAGGCAATAGTCAAGTCACGTAAAGGTCATTTACCGCGTTAGTCTGGCTAAAAGCTGACCCAAGAATACTTAGAAATACACACGCACTAGAGCCTTAATCTTTAGACCCTTTTATACCTAAATAATTCGATCAAGACTTTTGCTATTAGCTAGGATATAAGAAAACACATTGAAAATAATTGGGTTTAGTGCCACAAGTGAGTGTTGCTTTAGCGTGTTATCTAGTCTGAGTCTATGAATACATAAATAATCTCTCTTGGGGAAGATAAAGATGTATTACATACCAAAATTCCGTCAATAATGTTGTAAGTATCAGGTAAAGGGAAGTCTATATGTTATACAAATATCATAAGGATTCTTATTTACTGCTGCAACTAAGAAATTTTCAGATAAACAATTTTCACAACACAAGTGTCGCAAGCCCCGGGTGCTTTCGGATTATCCACTAACTAAAACGGGAGGTCAAGTAACCTATTTAGCTGATGGGCGATTATTATTATGTTAATTGAATCATTTGAAACATTGATAATGTTTGAATGCTTGCACCAATCGTTAATGTTGACTAAATTATGCGATTATGTATTAGATACAGTGTCCATCCTCTCGTCGAGTGATTAGGACGTGTTATCGTTATATTTTAATAGAATCCTTTAGTTGTTTACTACACAGAAACCGGTTTGCGACAGTGCGCGGCGCGCTCACGCGCTCCCGCCTCTGCCGATTATTGTTTTTAGATACTGAGCCGTAGTGAATATGAGCGTAAGTGCAACGGAGGACGTTGCAGATGGTGACGTGCAGTATAGAACTAGCATGAGAGGAGATAGTATGGATGAAGAAGACATAGTAAGAGATGAAATACAGCAATATTATAATGAGGAGAACCTACACAATACAGAAGAACGTGGTGGAAGAGTGACGGAGGAAGAAAATTGGACAGCAGTCAGAAAAGACAAAATAAGGAAACCTGAAAAAATAGATATCAGTATTTCCAGTGCCGATAAGTTACCTAAGCAGTTTGCATTGGCCAAACTATTCAACGAAGAAAACATATTAGGAATTAATCGTGTTAAATACATAAACGCATTTAAGGTAATTGTCAGTTTTGATGAAGAAACGAATGCTGAAAAACTAATATCCAGCCGAAATTTAAAGGAGAAAGAGTGGCGTATTCAAAAGACGTGGGAAGTCAATTCCTCTTATGGTATTATTAGGGATATAGATATCGACTTATCAGAACAAGATCTATTGGAATGCATAAAAAACTGCAACAACCAGGAAATTATCTCGGTGAAAAGACTGAGCCGTAGGGGTGCTGAGTCAACGTGGACAGAAAGCGAAACCATCCGTATATGTTTTAAAGGTAAAACCCTGCCGCAATTTATTAAGATATATAACTTAAGAGTTGCAGTGGAACCATACGTTTTCCCGGTAACGCAATGCTCTCGGTGTTGGCGTTTCGGACATGTTACAAAACTATGCCCATCACTCAAAATAGTTTGTCCCAAATGTGGTGATAGTCACCCTAACTGTGATACTACAACTTATAAATGCGTGAACTGCAGAGGCAATCATATGGCCTTAGTAAAATCATGCCCGGCGTTCATCAAGGAAAAGAAAATCAGGTCTCTTATGTCTGAATTTAACTGCACATATCGCCGAGCATTAACCATGTACGTTCCTCCTTTTTCACCTCGACCCATCGATCAGATCGCGTCAAGTAACAATAATACGAATATTTCCTTTTGGGATAAAAATCCTATCTCAAGCCTCATGACATACGCAGAAATATTAGCTAATAAGCCTAAAGGCTTAAATAATGCCATTCCAAATAAACATACAGCGCACAAATATACACAACAGAAACCTAAAAAACGTAAACAACGCAGTTCATCGGATAAATTAAGTAACGAAGATATTGAGTCATTGTCGTCGGAGTCACGCGCATCGGACATCGGGAGACCTACAGTCGCCGGTGAGCGTATGCATACTGAGGACAGCAGTCCTAGTCGCTGCGCAGGTGGGGACGTACATGCGAATAATAGTTATACAGCAAACACGCGTCACTACAATAATGTCGAGATGAATGAATGCATAGAACAGCCCGAGGGCGATTCGAGTTCGAGAAATGAATCGTTTGGATCGTTAATGAGTAACATTAAAAAGATTATATTCTCGGCAGAAAGTAATTTTAGTCAAAAAATTAATTCGATTGTTACTATTACTGTAGAATGGTGTATCTATACTATTGTGAACAATCTTACTGATCTTTCAATACTTAAGAAGATTTTCGATGTAACTATCAACACTCATAATGGCTAATAATAATAATATTAGTGGGAACGTCGTCATTAACGTATTGCAGTGGAATGCGCAGAGCTTAAGGCCAAAACTTTTAACATTCCAACAATTATTAAATCAAAACAAAATACTTATAGCTGTAATAAGTGAAACCTGGCTGGAACCAGGCAGTCAACTTAAAGTTAGTAATTACAATATATTTAGACAAGATCGCTCAGATAATTATGGAGGTATTTGCATTTTGACACATAGATCGATTAAGGCTCAATTAAGCGAATTCGCGCATCATAACGAGGATATACAGATATTACATGTCAAGATTTTTAACTGTAGTCGAATCGAGAATATAATTGCGGTTTACTGTCCTCAATGGGTGCGGACACGAAAAACTGACTGGGACACTATATTTTCGCAATTTAACAGAAAAACCTTAGTATTAGGGGATTTCAATGCTCACCATTTTACGTGGTCGTATAAAACAGACGCAAGGGGTTCTCAAATTCATGATTCCATAATTGAGTGTAATTTAGTCTCTCTGAACGATGGTAGTTATACGCGTATCAAATTAGTAGCTGGAAACATACAACAATCTTCCCCGGATATTTCTTTCTCCACCTCTGATATCGCGTGTTTTTTTAACTGGCAGGTGACTAACGAATCTCTAGGAAGTGACCATCTCGTAATAAGCATTTCTTCGAATACGTTATGTAGGCCTAATTTTTTAAAGAAACGTAATCTCAAGAACGCTAACTGGATTGGCTATGAAAGCTATCTCGAAGAAGCCTTTCAAAATTTTGATGTATCTGGGGAGCCTCAACTGACGTATGATAATTTCATACATAATATAAACAAAGCTGCAGATTTACATATTCCATTTATAAAAATTAATTTAAACCCTTCTAATAAATTCGTTCCAAAACCATATTGGAACCCCAACTTATCCCACTCAGTCGCTAAAAGAAGATTGGCCCTATCAAAATTTCGGAAAAATCCTACACCCTTAAATCTAACATCCCTTAAAAACTGTATTAGAGAAACCCAAAAGCTAATAAGAAGAGCATCATCAGAGAGCTGGCACAAATTTTGTAATTCTTTGGACACGGCCTCATCTGCTAGTGAAGTGTGGAGAAAAATGAAATACTTAAAAGGAAATAAAGTTCAGAACACCTTCGTAGATAACAACAAGTGCGAATTGATATTAAACAATTTATGCCCCTTATATGTTACCCCTCCTAAACCCAATTTTTTATCTTTTAATTTTAAGTTAGAAACAACCATAACTATGCATGAATTAGAGACATGTATTAAGGCTAGCGATACAGCACCGGGGTGCGATAACATCTCCTTTTCAATGATAAAACGGTTACCTCAATGTGGAAAACATATTTTACTGTCATTATTTAATAGTTTTTTATCTTCGAGTTTCCTACCATTGCAATGGCGAGACATTAGTATAGTCCCAGTCCCCAAGCCTGGCCGTGATCCTGCTCTAGTTTCAGCTCTTCGCCCTATTAGCTTAATATCATGCGTCTGTAAAATATTTCATTCCATTATTAACAGGAGACTAGAGTGGTACTTCGAAAATAATAACTATTTTTCAACGGAAACAGTAGGGTTTAGAAAATCTAAGTCTTGTTTAGATAGTCTAGCTAGACTGGTAACGAGGGTTCAATCAGGTTTCTCTAAAGATATGACTACATTGGCATGCTTTATAGATATTGACAATGCGTACAACAATGTTAATATATATACGTTGCTTACAAGTTTAGATAAAGTCGGTGTTGGCCTTAAAATCTGCAATTACCTGTGGAATTTTTTAAGCTTAAGAATATTGAAAATAAGATTTGGTCATAGTTTCATCAGCCGGCATACTGCTCAAGGTCTAGCACAGGGCGACCCACTGTCACCTTTATTATTTAATGTGGCTACCCACCAAATTTGTAATATTATAAATAATGTATTCATTTCCCAATACGCTGATGATTTTGCCTTGTACGTGTCTAACAAAAATATAGAAATAGCCCGTAACGATCTCCAAGGTTCATTAGATATTTTGGTCAATGTACTGGAGAATTTAGGTTTAAATGTATCTCCGACGAAAAGCAAAATCTGTATATTTAAAAAGGGTATTAACAGAAATAATATCAGTGTCACTATAGATAATAAGCCATTGCAAGAAGCAGCTAATGTGAGATATTTAGGCGTGTGGTTCGATTGTTCTCTAAGATGGACTAAACATGTAAATGAGCTGTATGAGAAAACTCATAAATTCTTAAATATTTTTAAAGTGTTGGCTGGTTCTGGTTGGGGGGTACATCCTAAACACTTACGAAGACTTTACATGGCCATTATTAGAAGTAAATTAGACTTTGGTTGTTTTTTATACGGCAATAGCTTAGCTAGTAATCTATATAAACTAGATAAATTACAGAATGCAGCCATGCGCATTATAGGCGGTTTTGTAAGGAGCACTCCCATCCACGTGATGGAGAGTGAACTTTGTATTCAGCCTTTACATATCCGTCGGCTATATCTCGCAGGAAAATTTTGCCTGAAATCAATGTCTATTGCCAATAACCCTACAATTAAAGTTCTGAATGATTTAAATTCGCTGATTTCTCGCAGATACTGGAGACGCAAACAAATCCCAATCCTACTGCAAATTTATTTCAAATTTCAACACATTAACGTAAGCTCAAGTCAACAGTTGGATATGTATACATTAGATTATTGGATGAATAGATACGATTTAAGTAATATAATCAAACATCAAATTGAAGGTATTAATCAGGCTAAAAGACAATATGATATAACCCATCTCAAACATACGTGTTCTGTTTATCTAGACAATCAATACCCAACACATTACAAAGTGTTTACCGACGGATCTAAGGATAAAGTATTAAATTCACATCATGGATACTTGGGAGCTGCATTCTACGATCCCCAAATTAATACATTCATAAAATTCCAAATTAACAACAATATTTCTATTATGTATTTAGAATTAATTGCGATCTTTGAGGCTTTGTCATACATCAAGTCAATTAGGCACAATAAATTTGTTATCTTAACGGATTCGAAAAGTTCCTTGCAACACGTGGCTCGTTGCACCTCTTCTTTAAGAGGCACACCGATCGCTTACAGTATAATCAAATGCATATTTGATTTAAAGACCGACCTAAAAGAAGTGATACTCCAATGGGTTCCTTCACACATTGGTCTGGCAGGGAATGAGAGAGTGGATGCACTAGCAAAAGAAGCTTCTTGTGATGGCGTACCTATGAGTGTACTTCCTTTCTACACAGATTATATGCATTTAGTTAGAGAACACTGCCACGAATTATGGAAAGTGCATTTCGACAAGATATCAGTGGAGAAAGGTATTTGGTACAGGACACTACAAAATGAACCTTGGAAGTCTCCGTGGTTTGATCAAATTTGTATTAACAGATATATGCTAACTACTGCATTTCGACTTCGATCAGGACATATCTCACTTAATAAATTCGCATATTTAATGAAAAAAGTAGCATCTCCACTCTGTTCGGAGTGTGGTGTAGTGGAGGATGCTCTGCATATTATGGTGGAATGTGTCCGGAACGAGGACGTCAGATCTGAAATTTTGGCTACAATTACAGATTATAAGGATGTTGGACGATGTAACAGTATTTTAGCTTATCCGCTGTCCGAGGCAGCTAAATTAATCTATAAACTTGTTGAAGTTGGCATGCGACGACGTTCACAGTAATCTTATTGTATCGTATTATTATTATAATATAGTAGTTGTATAGTAATGTAGAAAGTTCCTATGGAGCGGCATAGTCATGTCTGACTAAGCTCCTAAAATAAAGAAAAAAAAAAAAAAAAAAAAAAAAATGTATTAGATATGTAAAAATATGGATGTACATAATCGAATCGACTTCAATCACGCACATAATAATGGTACCAAGAAGTTAAAAATATATAGTCGGCCATGTTCTTATTTAAGTTCGGGCACATAATGACTGGTGTAGTCATGTAGTTATGAGCATGTCATTATCAAACGGTGTTTTATGTTAACGCGAATATTATTCATTAAAATTAAACTACTTTATATGGATTTCAGCGCTTTGTTCATTTGACAGTCAAAATCCGTATAAAGTAGTTTCATTTCAATCATACTATTTTTGAATACTCAATTTTTACCGTTGCAATTTCACATCGTTAACCTAGATTTTAAATCTCGATCAAAGTTACATAACGATCAGAGGCACTTAGAGTAAAGATCGATGTGCTTCAGTAAACTGCAAGACTTATCCCTTTAATAAAGGAACATATTACCAAAATAAGCTTCACAATAACCATTCCCTTAATTACCACGGCATATCCGACAAACAGCTTTTCCTTCCCATGGAATCTCATAACATAGCTTTAGCTCTCTCCCATTAAAGATCACAACCTCCAATACCATTGAAATCTCACACAATCGTCTTGAGGCCATTTTGCCTCTGGCATCTTTTTTATTTTTTTCATCAAATCTGCTGGAACGTCCTTTAATGGGCTCAAGGCCTTGATTAAAGTGGATCATGACAGGGTGTAATTTAGTCCTAAGATAATGTCAATTTCTCCCTCTCGTTGGCACAGTTTACTTTCGTTCCTTCTTTTAGATTATTTTTATGTAATTCGAGTTATTGTTATTGCATGCTGATGGTGCAAGCTAATTTTGTTACATCACGTAAAGTCTGTAAAATATGTTTTCCAAAATTATTTTTCTTACAAAACTGGTCGAAGACATTGAATGGTTAGATGACGCAGTATTTAAATTATTGCCTCAACAGATCGTGCTCGAAATCAATGTACAGAACTATATATTCTGCTGTCCAGAGATTTGTATATATTGTCTCAATATTTACAAAGGAGATATTCTTGCATCGCTTTTGCAAACATTACTTAGGCGATTCAAAGGTTATCCCTAGTCTAATAGTTAACTATAACGAAATTTAAAATAGGTATTATTATATTTATATATATAATTCTTCTGTACATTTGTTGACAGTGAACTCCTCCTAAACGGCTGGACCGATTTGAATGAAACTTTTTGTGTGTGTTCAAGTGGATTCGAAGATGGTTGAGATATGCTTTTTTTTTCTATTTTGTACAGGACAACGTCTGTCGGGACAGCTAGTATTTTATAAATTTTATCTATATAGCAGTAGCGTTACTATGATTATGATTCTTTCTCAATACCCGTTCAAAGGTTCAAATCTTGAACCTACAAACCAGAGAATTCGAATGTAGATTGCCTTATAGCAAACACCGTGAATAACTTTTGATTACTCCTGTGTTTTACTGCATAAAAAGTGCAATATGATGTCACAGTCATTTGCACAGTATTAAATAAAATACAATTTTATTTATGACTTTAATGCTGGTGACGATATTTTTTGACATAATGTAATTTAAACATTCGTATTTGAAATATGCTGTGTTTGATTTTAATATTTTTTTGGTAGAATCATCCTCTTTATTTTGTTTAAGCAAATATATTGGAATGGCCGCGTATTTTTCGATATTAATGCAAATCTTATTAATAATTCTTTTAGAGGAATACGAGTGTGAAATACGACGGACTGCCATGCAGAAGACTAGAATTCGATTAAATGGCTCCTTTGAGCTATAAAAGTACATAATATATAGTTGATTATTTATCATTTGCTTTAACCATACAAGAAAATAATGTGTAGGAAACAGCATGTCTGAAAGTTTTATTTAATGTTCTCGAACACGCATAAAGTTTATAAATAAATAGGTCTAGAGTACACTTGGCTGCATTTAGCTTACAATTTTACATCGTCCGAAAAGCCAGTTCTCAGCACAGGAGCAGTTCAGAATTGTAAATCTGATATTATTACGTAATAATTATTATAAAAATCAAAAGCCTCTGAAGTAAAATATCAAACGAAATGTATAAAATCCTAACTTCCTAACTAATATTATAAAAGCGAAAATGAGTTTGTTTGTTTGTTACCTTTTCACGCCTAAACCACTTCACCGATCATCCTGAAATTTTGTATATACGTTGTTAGGTGTACAGAAACGGACATAGGCTACCTTTCATCCCGAAAAAAATTACTGTTCCCGTGAAAAACAACAATAACGTTCTTATGATAATAGATGGCGCCACGTGTCTTTCGAATCATGATTGAATTATATTATTATATATTATTACAAGCAGAGTACAACCCGAATTGATTGTCAAATTCTAAATTAACGCGAGCGAAGCCGCGGGCAAAAGCTAGTTATCTATAAAATTATAACAGTGCATCATGGAACTCTGTGTTTATAAATAGAATTGAATTACAAAACGTTCTACGTCTGTTACAACCTAGTACAGAAGTTATTTGTACGACAAAGTATGTTATATTAAATATTATTTGTCCACAAATATACGTCAATACAACGTACGACGTCTACTAAAATATGAAGAGAAATATATTTATTATTATGGATGTCGGGTGCTCGCTCAAATGATTTGTGATTACAATAACTCCGTTCCAAGGAAATCTTTCTGAAGATTTCCGCTTCGTCTTGTGTATCTTAAGTAATGATGTGAGACCAAACATGGTTTAGAGTAATTTATTCAAAGGCGTTACAAGGAACATGTTACATTTGTAAGTTCTCTTTGTTGACATTAAAGTGATTTCGTTAACAATCCTGTATTTGATTTGTTATGATAGAATTTATTCTGTTTGAAAAATGTCTAAGTAAAAACCAAATAACTAACAGATAAGTTTAAAAAAGCCAGCTCTCGGACAAGGCTTAAATCCTGTATCACGGGGGACTTTACAAATATTTAAACAACAGACAAAATTAACACCCAGTCTCGGTACAATTGTTCGTGGATCATTCACATTTTTGTCTCGAGTGGGGATCGAAACCTCACTCGGCTCAGTTATAGCAGCGAGGCAACCAGTTAAACCACTACGCCATTCATGCAGTCTATAAATAAATCAAAAGGCAGAAATTCGGTCTTACCAATTTGTCCTATAATACCTGGCTTTTCGTTTTTCAATATATGCTAGCTATCGTCAGACCACCTGAACACAGAGACGTTCAACCTTACGACTATAAATTGAAAATGCTTGAGCTTTAGATCCAAGAGCCATCTTTGAATTAAATACTGCATATGAATAACTATAAAATAGTCGTAATTTTCTTATACCCATGAAATAACTCTTATAATAGTTACTATGATAATTTTCTTTTTCTCGAATGAGGGTTCAAAATATATCATGTGAAACTTTGAATTTAATATATATATACTACTCAAAACAAAATAAGGGCCACTAAGATTTTTTGCTGTACCATGAAAACAATAAAGACATTAAATTGTTTAACTTATGTAACTACAAAATAATGTTATTGGTTATAATATAGGCTAACAATTGTTTAAAATAATGATCATTAATTGTTTTTTTTAAGTTCATAATGAAATTGGCCATTTTGAATGAAAAACATGAATAAAAGAAATCACCGGAAAAGACAAAATACTGTTCTTGTCACTTTTGTTTCTTCTTTTTAGTAACGAGTATGTCCTCCTCTCTTAGCAATACACTCCTGGAGCCTCGTATGCATACTCTGGATCAAATTCCTCACGTTTTCATCTAGAATCTCCTCCCAGGCACGTTATAAAGCGTCAATCAGCTGCTGTTGGTCTGTTGGTTGTAGACCCCTTGCTCATTCTCTCTAACCCTTCGTTTCAATTGGTCCCACAATTGCTCGATTGGATTTAAATCCGGACTGTTAGCTGGCCATGGTAATACCTCAATATGAGACCCTCCTAGGACAGTTTGGGTCGATCGAGCTGTGTGTGCACGGGCATTGTCTTGCATCAGGATGAATCCAGGCCCCACTCGCTGTGCAAATGGGATCACTTGAGGCATGATGACGTCCTCGATGTAACGTTCTGCAGTTACGGTACCCGCATTTAAAATAGTGAGCTCGGTTTTACCGTGTAAACTAATCCCACCCCAAACCATTAGGTTGGGACCACCGAAACGGTCAACTTCGTGGATGCAGGACTCCGAAAACCGCTCGCCGCGTTGTCTCCACAACCTAACACGCCGATCATCATTAAAAATTTTACTTTGCACTCGTCTGTAAAAAGCACCGTGCCCCACTGATTAATCCCCCAGTTCAAATACTGACGGGAGAATCTTAAACGGTTTGCACGTTGAACCCTGGTCAGAGGAATTCGAACAACTCGTCGTCTTGACATTTGCTGGTCTTCGTGCAATCGATTACGTATAGTTTGATCACTGACACGGGTACCCGTTGTCAGCCGTAGGTGGTGTTGTAACTTACGGGCCGGTACTGTACGATCACGACGAGCACTTAGATGGACGTGCCGATCCTCGTGCGCCATTGTTACACGAACTCTACCTGAACCGGGTCTCCTGGCAATACTGCCGGTCTGTTGGAAGCGATTCCATACATTTTAGACAGCTCTTCGAGAAAAACCCAACTGCAAACCCACGTAACGCTGAGAACGTCTTTCTTGAATCATAGTTATGGCTCTGGTTGCTGTAATTGTATCCATGTGCCTTCGTACTGGTGGCATGATTAACGCAAGATGATAAATGAATCAATTAAAACTGAAAAAGTAAAACTTTTTTCCTAAAATAACCGAAACAAGTTAAGAAGACAATCGAAGAAAAACATAAGAGTAACATCCAATTATTTTTTTTCTTAAAATGATGGCGTATACTTTTCAAATTAGGAACACGAACACCAGCATAAAAGAGATCAAACACCAAAGAGTTCGTAATATCAATATAATGCTACTTATCAGTTACTTTCAGTTTACTAAAGTGCACTTAAATGTAAATAAACTAGTGGCCCTTATTTTGTTTTGAGTAGTATATATTGTATCGCAATAGATAATATCTTAAAGTTATATCGGTTGGTTCCAATTGTTGCAAAAAATATATTATAAAGTAACTAGATCTTGGACACATTTTTATAGGTATATTGATTTCAGTTGAATAAAACTCAGTTATTTTATAAATTGTACATTCTTTGGGTCATTTGTATCAAAATAGAAAGTAGGTAAGAATTTTACATGCAAACCTTATTAACTTTTAATAAAACGTAACTCTCACATCTCAGACGTCTCACGTCACATCTCAGAGATATTAGAGAGCGCCTCAGAACGTCTCACGTCACATCTCAGAGATATTAGAGAGCGCCTCAGCATAAATGGCACACAGGCGGGTTAATACTCATGTAACTTGCGTAGGGATGTGACGACCCCACCGCCACTTTGTGATCTCAGTCACAAGTGTAATCAGTCCATGGAAAATCCCCCATTTACTAATACAAGCCCTCTTTGGTGTAGCAGGCGAGCAATGTCGATAGGCAAGTGTATCCGGTTTCTACAGCGATGAGGCAAGGCACATGGAGTAGTGCCTTAAAGGGCACACGTCGGGATTCTTATAGGAGCGTGTGGCCAAACTTCTGCAATCTCTGGTTTTCGTCGATCGTACCGGACCCCCGGTCCATTGGCATTGGAAAACAGAGGAAGAGAGAGTGGACTTGTACCAGCGCAACTACTTGTCCACTATAATATAATCACGCGCAGATGACGCCTGCATGTTTATTTGGATTTTCGAGTGAAAGCCCTACGGCGACGGAGAGCCGATGGCGGGGGGAGGACCTGGTGTTTCCGAACCTTAGTTGGCATCTGCACGTAGGCGGTCTTCTGGTGATGGTCGTTCTGGGTCTTGATAGGGACGGGAGATCAGCTCGGCAGCTCAGTTGACGACAAAGCAGCCCTATTTAGGGAGCGCTCTGCTTTCCCCAATCCGGGAGGGGCCTAGAAAAGGTGGCCTAAACATAGTCTGTCTCATCTTTAAACCAGGTGGCAAACCGCGGTCACCTGTTCACCATCTTGATGCGGTCGAAAAATGAAACAAACTCAAATATTAAAAGACCTAACCATAGGAACATGGAACGTTCGTACACTTCTGGATAGTGATCGTAGTTTGTGTCCAGAGAGAAAGACGGCGTTAATCGCTAGAGAATTGGCCAAATATAATATCGACATTGCCGCTGTTAGTGAAACACATCTCAGTGACTCAGGTGAATTATGTGAGCAACTCGGGGGGTATACCTACTACTGGAGTGGAAAACCAGCTTCTGAGAGAGCCGGAAGTGGAGTTGGCTTTGCTGTACGAAATCAGCTAGCTCAAACACTGCTGGAATTTTCGAAGGGGATCAGTGATAGAATCATTGTATTAAGGCTTCAACTATCATCAACGAAGAATATCCATCTGATTAGCGTATATGCACCTACACTGCCATCTTCAGATGAAGAGAAGTCCAAATTCTATTCTGATCTCAATCAAACTCTCACCAAAATACCCGCTGCGGACAAAATCCTTTTGTTGGGTGATTTTAACACTCGAGTCGGCAATGATCGTCATGCTTGGGATGGAGTTATTGGGCGCCATAGGATTTTTTTTTTTTTTTTTACTTTGCTCGTCATAATGACCACACTCCACCTGATGGTAAGCAGTCGTGTGGTCTAAGAGCAGTGGCCTCCACATCGCCCCCACAGTAGCCGAGGCGATGTTGAGGTCTCTACTTTGACGGCCTGAGAAGATGCTTTTTCACGCCCCGCTTAAAGAACCCAGGATTGAAGGAAGAAGGAAACACGTGCCTTGGCAGAGAATTCCATGCCTTGGTCGTTCGGCAGAGATATGAGGACCCAAACTTTTTGGTACGCGCTCTAATCGACTCTACCGTGTAAGGATGGCATCTGAGCCCAGCACGCGTTGTTCTGGATAGGAAAGGGGAGGGCGGGATAAGGTGGAATAACTCTTCAGAGCACTCCCCGTGGTATATTCTGTAGAAACATGCCAATGAGGCAATGTCTCTACGGAGTTGCAGAGGTTCCAGTGAACTCGTGACCTCTGGATCTCCGATGATACGGACAGCCCGCCGCTGTAACCGGTCGAGAGCGTCCAGCAAGTACTGCGCGGAGCCATCCCAAAGATGAGAACAGTACTCCACGCAAGGGCGCACTTGTGCCTTATACAATAGGCACAGTTGCCCAGGCGTGAAGAACCGCCTCACCCTGTTTAGAACTCCGAGTTTTCGCGAAGCTTGCTTGATGAAAATGCAACGCTAATGGTCGTGACCTTCTTACTTTATGCGCTGAATTTGGTCTCGCTATCACGAACACTTACTATCGATTGCCTGAAAAGTTTAAGACCACGTGGATGCATCCTCGATCAAAGCACTGGCACCTTTTAGATTATATGATAGTACGTAAAAGGGACCTAAGAGACGTACTTATCACTCGATCATTGAGAGGAGCTCAGGGGTGGACTGATCATCGTCTTGTCCGATCCAAGCTGCGGTTGCACTTGAAAACGCCGCGTAGAGCTGCACACAAGTTTCCACCAAAAATATATGGATAAAAACTAATTGGCAATAAACAACTCACAGAGGAATTAGATGAAGCATTTCGTACCGGGATACCAGAGATAACAGCCGACGCATCGGTGGACGAAGCGTGGCGTTTGTATGCTGATAATTTATATAGCTGTGCCTCACAAGTTCTTGGGAAACCAGAGCGGAAAAACCAAGACTGGTTTGATGACTCAGATGTTGAAATCAAGAAGCTTGTTGAGGAATATAGACGTGCTCTTCAATTACCAGACGTTTCTGAACGGAGAAAAGCTTATCACAGTCTAAAAGTAAAAGTGCGTGCCCTCAAATATCAATGGTGGGTAGACAAAGCTAAAGAAATCCAGAATTATGCCGACACAAATCAATCCGGTAGATTCTTTGAGTGCCTGCAAACTATATTCGGACCAAAAACTAAGAAAATAACAGCAATGTACAACAGGGACAAAACTAGTCGGATAACTGACCATAAAGATATACTGGGCCGATGGGCAGAACACTTCAACGATGTTTTAAATCCCAGCATACAGACTACAGACCTACCTTTTATTGAGTCTCTCGAAAGTTTGCCCACCGCTGATTACCTAGCGGATTCTCCATCTTTTGACGAATATTATGCAGCTTTAAGAAAAATGAAAAATGCCAAAGCATCTGGATTAGACAGTTTACCATCCGAAATTTACAAATATAGCGGCCCTCATGTAAGTAATAGATTGTTCCAACTTATATTGAAAATATGGGAACATGAAATAATACCACAGGATTGGAAAGATGCCTCCATCTGTAAATTGTACAAAGGCAAAGGCGATATAGCTGATTGCGGTTCGTACAGAGGCATTTCTCTTCTCTCAGCAGCTGGGAAGATTCTGGCCCATATAATTAACACCCGTTTGTCTCGTCATGCAGAAACTATACTTCCTGAAAGCCAGTGTGGATTTCGCACGGGCAGAGGTACAGTGGATGCCATTTTTGTTGTAAGACAACTTCAAGAAAAAAGTTTGGAACAGCAACGTCCCCTTTTCATGTGCTTTGTAGACTTGGAGAAGGCTTTTGACAGAATTCCGCGTGAGGCTCTGTGGATCGTGTTAAAGAAAGCTGGCTGTCCTGAAAAGTTACTAAACTTAATACGCCGTTTTCATGACAACATGATGGTGAGAGTTCGACACGAAAATGACTTTTCAGACCCATTTCCAGTGACCAGTGGCGTGAAACAGGGCTGTGTCTTGGCACCTACTCTATTTTCATTATATTTCGCTTCTGTAATGCAAGATGCGGCGAAGACTTGTACCGGATCTATACAAATAAATTCAAGAACTGATAAGAGCGTTTTCGATATTTCCCGCTTTAGAGCGAAACAATATGTTTCGAAACTTTCAGTCTTGGAAGTCTTGTATGCAGATGACGTTTGTATTATGGCCGATTCTATGGAGTCTTTGCAGGCGTACGTGAAATCTCTACACACATCGTGCCGCAGATTTGGTCTAGTCATAAATACGAGCAAGACTCAAGTCTTACAGCAACCTGTCAGAGGATGCCAGAGAGATTCCTATAATATCATCTTAGAATCCGTAATGTTAGATGAAGTCTCTCACTTCAAGTACCTGGGTAGTCGAATAAAAAATGACAACACCTTGGCAGCGGAAATACCCGCCCGAATAGCAAGTGCAGCAGCAGCTTTTGGCAAACTAAGAACACGCGTTTGGAACTCACACGATCTTAAATTGACAACCAAAATTATGGTGTACAGATCCATTGTCTTGCCTACATTATTGTATGCCTCAGAAACTTGGTGCTGCTATAAAGCAGATATCAAACAATTAGATACTTTCCACCTCAAGTGTCTGAGGTATATTCTGCGGATTAAATGGCAGGACCGGGTTCCAAACACTGAGGTATTGAGACGTGCTGCTGTACCTGGAATAGATACGCTCATCATAAAACAGCAACTGAGATGGAGCGGCCACGTTTCACGTATGGATGACAAGAGGCTTCCAAAGGCAGTTTTCTATTCCGAGCTCTCTTGTGGGAAACGTAAACAGGGTGGACAATATCTTCGTTACAAAGATAACCTGAAACGTAACCTTGTAGCGTGCGATATACCTGCAGACAGCTGGGAGAAGCGTGCACGTCTCAGATCGGAATGGCGGCGTACCATCCATAAAAACGCCAATAGATATGAAGAAGAACGACTCCAAAACCTTGATACCGTGCGCCAATTACGTAAGACCCGACCCAAACCACATTACAACTACACATACAATTCGGCGGGCCAGCTCTATTGTGGGCCTTGTGATCGAACTTTCAAAACAAAGTTCGGTTTTGCAAGTCACATACGCGCCCACCGCAACAACAATCCAGACTAAATTTAAGGAGTCGCCGTCACCGGACACGGTGAGGAGGACATGATGAACATGTCTTATCCTCCAACTTAAGCCTAAGATATCATGTACAGTCAGAGTGGAAGATCATGACAGTCGGTAATTGAATTACAGTAACAGGCTGCACTTACACAAATACGTATGTGTAAAATTTGTATGATAACTTGCTTTTGTTTTAGATTTATTATTATTAATACTAGCGGTCGCCTAGTGTTCGAAATTCGACCAACTGATATATATTATGTCATGTCATTATACTCGTATATTGATATATGTAACCATAGTTACGCGCTTCGACTGCGTGTGTCAAATGCATGGTTGTGTGCGTGTAGTGTTTTTTCATTAATTTAATGTATTTATTATACATATTTTATATAAATATTAGCATTCGTCACTTCTTCTCTGTATAAACTATAAGTGTGCGAAATTTCATACTCCTCCGTCCGCCCAATTTTCGTAAAAAGGGATCCAAAGTTTTCGCTTCACGTATTAATAGGTATATAGATTACGTGCAGGATTTGCAGATCCAAAACTAAGGTACCTATTATGTCTGTCGACATCTTGCCCACATATTATATATTATAACATTGTGTTTGCTACTCTAACTCAATTGCCGACTATAATTATTTATTATAAATACTTAAATATTGATTTCGTTAATAAAATTATAAGTCATCAGTATAAAAGTGGCTTTATGATATTGACAAATATTAGATACAATATTGGTCTGTCCATACAATATGACTCGTGTTTTTATGGACTTAATACCAAGTTCTAAGTGCATGCGGCAGACTGATGCCTACTAAGATCGCGGTGAAGATTAAGAGAAGTATTACGCGTGTGGTAAAAATCTGTCATATCCTTATATGCCACCCGAGGCGAAGGAGACCATGTCATTGTAATGATTTCCTATCATAAAAAGGTACCATATTATCTTGGACATTCACTTTGGTAATAACGAATTTGAATAAGAGTATATAAAAAGAGAAAATAAGTAAACAAATATATAGGTATCATAAATTTATTAACGTAAGTTAATTAAAAAATATTTATTTAATCTAAAAAGCACACTCTTTGTTCATCATTATTTATTCCAGCCAGTCCAATTTACACTATATTTACTAAATCAAAAATGTTCAAACAAAATACAAAATAATAGTCTCAGATATTACGCCTATAAATCACAAAGTACACAATGGTTGTCGTTTTCATCCCGCCATAATGTAACCAGACAAAACCTTTAGTTGATTCTGCCTTCGATGTTAGTGTTGGGTTTGACTCAGCCACACACATAAGCAGCTGGTGCTGGTTATACGGATTGCTGGATTTTCTTTTTATCTGTTTTACCTTTAAAAGTCACGTGCAGCAGGATAATATAGGCAGTTTTACCAGATACCAAAATATGAGTTTTAGTATTTGGAGTAAATGTTTTGGAGGTAGTGTTAGAGTGGCAACAAACCCAATATAAAAAATATAAAAATATGGACAGTTATTTTTGTTAGAAACGTTGCAAATATTTTGTGAAATTTATTATTTGCTAGCTTTGCCCTCGGCTTTACTCAGGCACAGTATTTTTTTCTGGATGTAAGGTACCTTATGTCCTTTTCTGTACCGCTGACAGCGTGTACGCGAAAATTCTAAATTAACGCGAGCGAAGCCGCGGGCAAAAGCTAGTAAACAAATAAACTCATATTCGCATTTATAATATTCGTTAGGATTAGCCTCCAGTCGTTTAGTACATTATTAAAGCATAGCGTATGAAATATATGCTCAAATTAAGTATAATTATATAGTTTTCGATTTGTGAAATAAATTTTCAAATGAGTTAAGCAATTTTACATACAAATATTATACCGTAAATATTTTCTATTTATGAATTAAATATGTAGGTACATATTTATTTATACGACAAAACGATCAAATTTGAAAAAGTTATTTTATTTTGTGTACCCACAAACTGTATGTTCCACTGTTGGGCAAATCTCTCTTCTACGTTTCTTTAACGATCTTCATCTAGCTCGGGTCTACCAATTAATTTCATCTCAATTGAAATCGATGGAAGCGTAACCCTAGAGATATAATGTAATATTTGTGATATTCTCAAAGTATAAATTCAATACATCTTAATTTTAATTTGTCTAATAAATAAAATATGGCGTTCAATAACAACACGATAGTTAAATGTAGTTGTATATTTGTGGTGTAGAACACAAAACTGCAAGTTACGACAAAGCCTTCTTTTGTGTTTGAAATGTAATTGTATTTCTCCATTCTGAATGGAATCCAGATACAATAAAACGTTTTGCTGGGTGTTGTTTAAATGAGATTTTAAATATGAATTTATGTTTGAATATAAGTCTAAAGTCTTTATTATAAAATAGTTTAAGTTCATATTTTATTATTTGTTAAGTTTTAATTAATTTTTGTCGTAGTTCACTTGAAAACCTTGTTAATACAAAAACTTAGTTTAACAGTTTTGATTATATTAATTTTTCATGGTAGGTTTCTCTTTCACTATAATTGCCTCGCTGGTATTAGGGTTTTGAAATAATCAACCAGATTTCTTATCAAAATAACTATTTATCCCATTCACAGTCCTGTGATAGACACAATAGAAAATCAATTGTTATGTACCATATGTGGTTCATCGGACAGGGAACGTGTTAATCAGTTGCACATGTACAGACAGAAAAACGCATACAAGTAAGTAAGTTAAGTAACACTAGTGACCACAAGTGTCAAAAAAAAAATTCAAGAGGCACAGGCAAACTTATATACAGCCAAGTAGGTATATAAATAAAATTTATCCTTAATAGGTGACGCAGCTATTCTGTCTCGGTTTCAATTCTCAGTATGATTAAATTGGTATTGAGTTTTTGCTAACAAATTCTCAGTAGACACACGGTGTCTGGCACTGTGACAGGTAGTCAGCAATAGGCACTCCCCCTTTAACTTCTTAAGTGTCAAGGGGAAATACGGAAAAAATAAAAATTTATTGTGCAAACAATTATACACAAACGGACAAACGTATGTTCGCTCGACACTTGACTCATTAACGTGGGACCAAAACCATATCTCGCAGAATGTAGGTAGGTGAAATACACTTTTGACTTTCCCCTTCGTAAAAATATAGACGTGAGACTAAGATACCATCATAATCTGAAGTCTATTAGAATATGTTGTGCCATTAACAAATTAAACTTAACAAGGAGAGTCGAAGTCCACCTGCAATGTTATTACGTCATCCTAACTGAATTATGCGGCTAAAATTCCTTAACAGCCTGGCCTTAACACAACAATCACTGCAGCTGGCTCTGAGCCCCTCATTAAATCTACCATGCTTACCTTAAAGCACAACTCTAAATCCTTCAAATACCTTAAACTTCCTAATAAGCTCATTAGGTACTAGTTAACGAAAGAGCTGACTAAGTGGGATACTACCGCCGCGTCCAGGCGTTGCTTCATTAAAAAGTAATTTAAATACCAAATTTAAATTTCTTTGTGTTCCCAACTCGAAAATTTACAACCGTTACGTGAGCGAACTCAAATAATTAGGTAGTTTGAAAAATTACGTTGTAATCTGAATCGAGCGTAGTGATGTGCCTTGAATACTATTTAGTCAATTCTGCTCGACTCGACTCGAGTAGAGATAAATGCGATAGACTAAGTAATTTGGTCGACGTGATCGGCTAATTTGAATAAGTAAATTAGAGAGAGAGAGTAAAATTTGTTTTTGGAAGGTATCATCATACTTGGTTTTTCTCGGCTATGTTGGCATTAGCTCTCAGCGACTACTTTAGGAAATAAGGTAGGCGATAATCTGAACTTCCATTTGATTGAAATAATGTAATCAAATTAGCCCTGTATTAAGCTGTGACTTCTCTGACACATAATATCTTGATTTCTATGACTGGAAAGAGGCTTATGTCTAGCGACCACTCTTGGGCACGGGCCTCTGCTCAGGGTGAGAAAGATTAGGCCAATCTATGGCCTAACCCTTTTCACACTGAAAAGCGGCCTCGCTGGCCTAGCGGGTTTGCAAACTTTACAATCTTCTTCAACATTATGGAAAACTTTCACACACAGGTTTCCTAACGGTTTTCACCATTAAAGCGAGCGATAATTAACAATTTATTACGCACGTCACTTCGAAAAATTTGGTATGCGCGTAATGGAATCGTTAGAGTACGATCGAAATTTACGCATATCTAATTTTTATTCGGCTATCGCTGCTAAATACTGTAATTATAATTAAAGCAAACTATTTAGAGCTTCATTTATTGCTATGAAGTATTTTATATTGGGATTAAATATAATGACCACCAAAAATAGTAATTGCGCAGCAAAATATGCTAACTAAAATATATCATAACGAGCACCTATAGGTACGCCTCAAATCACTGCATTCCGTCTCGGCAGGGTTAGGTTATATTAGGTTCCTTCTTAAACCCACCCAAAAATAGGGAACCCGCGAAGTGGGGCGCCGTCGACATATTTTGATCTCTTTGCTGTGCAATTAATATTTTTGGTATTAAAATGCGGTTTTAATTTTGGTGATCATTTATTGTTTTTGATTGTTATATTTTACTATATCTGGTGATAAGTTAAACATAAGCCTTTTATATTGCGTAAACGTAAGATAATAAATTAGACATATCCTTTATTTCTTAAATTTCGGTGTATTTTCCTTCTAGTAACATAGATGTTTAATATAATAAATATTACTTTACGCGTTTAAATACATTTTTAACACAAAATTTTACTTTTATAGCAGATAGAGAGATAGAGAGACTCTAGGTAAGATATTTGTAATACAACTTTTATTGCAAATACCAGAGAACAATGTATTTTCAGTAAAACATGTGAGCTCGCGTGTAACTAAGGATTTGAGTTCGATTCTTGAACATGTTAAAATGCCTCGATGGCGTAGTGGTTAGTATACCCACTGCCACGCCTGAGGTCGCGGGTTCGATTCCCGCACAAGTCAAACATTTGTGTGCATGAACATGGATGTTTGTCTTGTTCTGGGTGTTTCTAATAATGTGTATGTATTTACAAACAAAAAGTATATATGTATGTATGTTTATCCATTGTCTAGTACCCATAGTACAAGCTCTACTTAGTTTGGGCTAGATGGTTATGTGATAGAATATTATTATTATTATTATTATATTATTATAGAATATTATTAATATTATTATAGTATAAAACCTATAAAATAAAGGCAACAAGCATATATATATATATATATCTCAGTTGTTTACATAGCGTCAACTAAAATAACACAAAAGCAAACAAATTGTCCGATGATAATAGCAGGCGTTTGGTTGCACATGACGTCACATTTACGTAATATAGTCTCCCGTAAATGTCTAGTGCTGAACATAAGCTTACAGTATCGCCTGTTAAAACAAACTGTTCAATGATAGCGCATGACATTTATAACAGTTGGGAATAGCGCCCTCTATCGTTCGAGCATACGTAATGGCAAACTTTAAATGTGAAAAAGTATATTGTGCGAATTTTGCTTTGAAAATAGAATTTCATATGGTATTGAATATACTGTAGGTCCCTTGAAATATGATAATGTTAATTTGTGGACGATGCTGAGGACCCAGTTTTGATTTGTAGGTTGTGTAAACAATGATTGAAATTTGTTGTGTTTTGTTGTTTCTGTATGGTTATAAATAGTTAAATCAATTTCGTTTCTTTTTCATTATTTATTTTCACTTGCATTTCGTGAATAGGCTCACTATAGTACACTGTAAGCAGACTAGTATTAGATAGTAGTAATTACTATTAAATTTACATAATTATATTGTGAATCGAGCGTTTTAAATAAACGAGATGGGTGTAAAAACCCAGGATTCAACCTCTTTGTTTAATGTGACCTTGTGACCCCTATATCTCGGGGATCTTTTGACCCAAAAGACCCATATTCAAACTCGACCGAGGTAGTACCCCAAGGTATCTGCACACCAACTTACAAGTCAATCAGTTTAATGGTACTGGAGTTATGCCTGTCACTAACAGACAGACACATTCACCCATATAACCTCTGAAGAAGACTCGGAGCTTAACAAGCCAGCCAGCCAGTATACATACTTTAGTTTTAGTTATTAGTAGTAGTTGGAAGTGACATACTCTACTTAAAAAGATAAATCGAATCTGCAGATGGCAGCTAGTTTGTTATAGATTATATTTAGTTAATCTAATCGTTTTGGTCAATAATAATCTTAGTGCATTAGATCATTAGATGAGCTTTTAGCTTGACTATTGTGTCAAAGAACCAACGCTAAATCATTATCAAAAATCTATTGTCGTTTATAAATAGAGTGTAGTTTATAGTATAATAGTTAAAATTATTGAACAGAAGTCATTACCCATTACCACACTTTTGTGTTTATGGTTAGCTTCGTTGTTAAACATTTTCATGTTCATAAAACAAGCAAACCCATCGAACAATATAAACAATATTAAAACCAAAATTCACAGTCACATGACTACCAATAATGAAGCTTTGAATGCATACATTAATAGACTACACAATAATCATTATCCAAGCTATTGTACCGCACAATTGAATAGGGTTTCAGTATAATTTCTATTTTATTTTCGATTTATTAAGTATGACCAGCTAAGTTTTAACTGAATGCCTGGTGAACGGTTCTTGGTACCGCTAACCTCCTTTACAAAGATTATTGAGTTATGATAGGGTTTCAGGATAATGCAAGGCCAACATATGTATTTTTAAGAGCAAATGATTATAAATCTGTGTGGTTCTCTCTTCATTCCTAAATTTAATCGCATGTCGTGGATGATCTTGCCACAATAAGTGCCAAAGTGATGCGTGCTAAATTAAAATATAATAATAAGTTAACGTTTGAGCTTATATGAAGGACCTAAGACCATCGACGTTGATTGATATTTATTAGACAGAAAAATATTAATAAGACTTTTGTATTACTAGCTATTAACTATCAGGCATGCTTGTTTGCCATGAAAAAAGTATGCATGGATGTAAAATTTATTTTGAACTCAATTTTGCCCGCGGCTTCATTTGCGTGAATGTAGGTTAGGTAGAGTTAGGTTTGTAACAGTTCCTTTTTGAATGGAAGGTAGCCTGTAATATATCCTTTTCTGCACCCCTAACAAAGTGTATATACAATTTCATGATGATCGGTTGAGTAGTTAAGACGTGAAAGCGTAAAAAACAAAGAAACGCACATTCAAATTTATAATATTAGTAAGGACTTTAATCGTATCTGTGGTTTATCACCTTTAATTTATTAAATGTTTTTATAGTTTTTCGGCTTAGTTTGTGATTTAAATAAATGTAGCCAGGTTGAAAATATTAATTTGGAACATATGGCAAGAAACACATAGTTTTTAATTTTTTACCTTGTTATAATATTAATGTTAATCAGTAAAACGTAATAATAAATGTTGAATTTGTTCATACACGAGCCGAGCCTACAGCGTCCTGCGTGTGCAATATAACAACGCTTTCAGGATGCTATTGCGGCTGCCGTGGCGTTGTAGTGTGTCGAGCATGTTTGTAGAAGCACATACGGATGGTTTTCATGCCATTATGCGTAAGAAAGCAGCATCCTTATTACAACGTTTACGTAACAGTCGGAATGGCATCCTGAAGACTATTGTTGCGAGACCAGACTGTCTCATCCAAAGGCACATGGTTGGAGTGGCTTTGGGTATAATAAAGTAAAATAAATCAGGGTTATATAGGTACTAACATTACTAACATAGAAGATAAGCACAAAATTGTTACTAACTTATTACTAACAATTTATGGACTGTAACGTCTGAAATAAATGATTTTTATTTTTATTTTATAATTATTTATTTAAAATAATATAATCTTAAGCGGATTCTTAGACTTGTACTCGATTCATTTTATGATGGCAAACGGTCGTTCGTCACATCACTAAAACTGGAAGAGAAATAATTCTGCGACGGATTCGCAAACTCGTTCATAGTGAAGCGTTTCGAAATTCATTTCCTTGTCAGAACGTGACGAGTGTAATAATTTAATACGCTTTTTCTCTTTGAAACGCTGTAAGGATTTTACTTTTAAACATCTAACTGATCTGTTATAGGAATGGTTTCGCGCGATATAAATACTTAGGCACTTTTATAATCTTTTCTTACTAATATTATAAACTATATTCTGCCCGCGGTTTCGCCCACTTGTATATTACGGTACCGCATACTGGGATGAAAAGTATTATGTGTATTAATTCAGAATATGGTTTCAGTGTACCAAGTTTCGTCCAATTTTTATCAACGGCAGAAAAATCTTCATCATCTATCACATTTATAATATTACTACAATGCCAGAGTATGTTAGGTTGTACGATTATTACATCGGGAGGCGCTCATAGCCAGTTGCACTCACTGATCGGTAAACGATTAGCGTGGTTAAGCAACGTTGGGTGCGGCCAGTCTATAGATGGGTGACCGCTTAGTGGTATTTCATCTGAGCGTCTCCGTGCTTCGGAGGGCACGTAAAAAGTCGGTCCCGGTTGTTGTCAAATTGATAGCAGTCGTTAAGCCATGTTAGAGGCCTACGGGCGGCTTGAACAACTCTTGATAACAGGTTGACCACTAACCACACGAAAAGAAGAAGAAGATCGAGACAAAGCGACGAATCGACATCAATTTTCCAAAGATATAAAGAGTGATAGAACGTCGTTTTTATCTCGAAAGAAATATAGGTTTCCTTGTATTAGACTAGGAAGCGAAACTGCGGTTAAAAGCCAGTGTAATTCGCCAAGCGCGTGTTAGAAAAATTATTTGTCGTATGTCTTATGTCATTTTATTGTCAGGAATGTCTATGACAGTCGATATAAGACATCACTAATGTCAAATATTCTAACATCTGATCTTACGTAGGAATACCGTTATCCCTTTAGGTCATAAAGATCAAAGTAATCTAAAGAGAGCATAGTCGTAAAGTTAATATTTAGTCATTATTGGTATGGTTAAAAGCATAGACTTTTTAGTTTGCTTATTAATTTCACGCGCGAGTGTTTACTACTTGTAGAATAAAAATAGTATCAGCCCTGTATATAATCTCACTGCTGAGCACAGGTCTCTTAGTGTGAAATGAGTCAGGTCATAGTCCACCGCATTCAGTGCGGGTTGGCAGTCTTCTTTTGTCTTCGGGAACATTATGGGGAACTCTCATGCAGATGCAAGTTCCCTCACAATATTTTCCTTCACCGTTAAAGCAAGCGATAATTAACTATTTAATAAGTAGAATAATGAGCATTAATTGATGTAAAAAATGTGTCCTTATTTAAGCTAATTTGTTATATGCGTATCTGACTACGACAATTTTCTATGTAGGTTTCTATGTTAATGATACTTTGAAACTTGGGTCATTAATGGATCATTCATTCCCAGAACTAAGATAATAATATAGGACACTTGTTATCCACACGTGTGTAGAGTTCTTAAATGTATAAAAGTTCGAGTTGTAGATTTATGTATTAAATTTCTTACTTAAACTTTTGGTAATACTTTTCTTCATCACAAAGATGTAACTGAAAACTTAGACACTTCTTGATAGTTTAAAATAAAAGCGTAAAGGCAACATTTAATACTATGCTATGAAAATCTACCCGAAACGCACTATGCCAATGCCTAAAGATTTCTTAACATGTCATATTATAACCTAAACTACTGAACCGATTTTGATCAAACTTCGTAACCATCTGTAATTTGGTCCAACTTAAAAGATAGGATTGGTTTTTTTTTAAACGGGCAAAAATTATCTAATGTGAAGCAGACGAAGTTGCGCGGGACAGCTAGTTATTATTATAAATATTTATTTATTTGTTTGTAATCGATAAACTCTAAAACTTCTGAACCGATGTTAATAATTCTTTCACCATTAGAAAGATAGCTTAGCCAGAAAATAACATAGGCTACATAGAATCCCGCTATCAACCACAAAAGCAGTGCAGTAATACAAAATGTGGGTGAAACCGCGTAGAATAGCTAGTAACATATAATAAATATTGTCTTCCTCACCCCAAGGAAATCAATATTCTTACATCATTTAATTACGTCGAGGCAGTGACAATCATAATATGTTACGCTAAAGTGAGCACACACCTTTAAGTATATACAAGTGATAATTAATTAGCATGTGTGATATGACCAAGGCAAATATGACTTTATAATTTTGTTGAGAAAGTCATTATTTATGCATTTAATTAATTAAACTAAGGGAAATTTAAGTGACGGTACTGTGGCATTGCCGTTTAATCCCGGCATATCACTCAAGTTGAAGTGCAAGTAACTTCACATTATAGAAGCAGTTGAAATACTTTATTTTGTGAACCGCTTGTTTTCTATTATATAGACTAGAAACTTTTGCTTTCATTTTGACAAGTTTCATACCAAAAATGATGTCAAATGATGATGTTTAAATGACCGGATTGATGAACGATTGAATGTGTGAATTGATGAACGTTCGGACCCTTGTTCTAAATATCCAAATTTCAGAGAGAGAAGCAGAACATAAACCTTGAATAACTTTCTTTCTTATACACTTGAGAGGCAAACAGATGCATGCATCATGATATTATGGGAAAGTATAATACAATGATGCATGCATGGCATCATATAAAAATATGATTCACACTTAGACAAGTTTTATGCACGCAAGATACTTTTTTAAGGAATATTATTATGGTGACAACAAGTATAGTATTAAAACTATATTGATGTGCAGTAACTGTATCCTACGTCCTTGCAACACCAATATATTCTTTTTATTACTTAAGCGCAGCAAAGTGCGAACCATGCCTAATCTTCGTCTATATAATCGTCAATACTAACTGAGACTTAGCTCTGAATAGAGCACGTCTTTTCTGATAAAATATCTAAGACCACATAACCTCAAAGCAGTACATAGGTACTAATGGTAATTTTTATGTCGATTCAAATTGCTTTCGAAGTCGGCTCCCTCTAGACTTTAGAGTGGATGACGCTAAACCTTCCCTCTCCATATTCAGAAAAGAAACGTAATAGATGGGGTTTTTGTCATAATAATATATTGTTGCTCTACAATAAGTTATTACAGGATACATTTTGATACATACGAAAATACACTAAACTATACAGCCTCGGTGGATCATCAGGTATGTTCACAATTGACGGGCCCTAATTTTATTCCGGATTCGGACATACAAGAGTTTTCCTGTCAAAAAATTCTTAGTAGCTTTTACTGCTGTCTGGAACTGAGCTTGCAAATAGTCGTTTGCAGCCTTTAGTTACAAGCTCGCCCTCTATTATAAGGGATTTTAAAGCAGGCGAAATGTGATAGTGAAGCACCCTTTATCTTCGAGGATATACGCGAAATACTATGTAAGCATGAAATAAACCGTCATCATACTATCCGGAAATAAAATCATCACGTAAATATCCGGACGTTGTACAGTTTGTCATACAAATATTGAATTTTTCTCTCAAGGGAGCTTACGTCAGCTAAAGTTATGAAAGCAACTGGGCAGTCCACAAGTTCTGCACAGTTATTAATATTTTGTAAAAGACAATTCAATTATACTTTGTCAGACTTGAAAATTGAATCTAAAGATATAATTTGTTGGCCATCTTGGTCGCATACAAGCATTTGGCTCGCTTGTTAGTGCATCATCTGTACAGTCAAATGTTATTTATAATTTAACTAAACTTTTTGCTCGCGTTAATGTAAATTTTGTCAATAAATTTCTATTCCTCCGAACAGGACTTTTTTATGTTTGTACCCTATGACTTTTTCTGTACCCCTGACAAATTTCATGATGATCGGTGGAGTAGTACAAGCGTTAAAGCGTAACAAACAAACTAACATTCGCATTTGACATATTATTTAGGACCCGTTATGTAAACATCTATAAACCCTCCTGCAGAATACCAATTGATTTACTATGAGCATCCTCAAAAACAAGTACAGATCATAAAATTTCTTTCACCAGGTTGCACCGATAACACAAATGGTCTCGGCACAGATGGAGTCCCAGAACTGGACTACACTGACGTGGACTTGGGCCTGACGCAACGAGGGCCAAGGTTCGACGTCGCACATTCCAAGAACGTGACAGCCTTGGTCGGGAAGACTGCACAATTGAACTGCAGAGTCCATGATCTTGGAAATAGAACGGTGAGTGATAACTAAATTGCTTCGAACTACAGAAAAATATCGCACGCCCAGTGCAATGAAGGCGTAAGAAGAATATGCTAATTTTAGAGAAGAGCAACAATACTGTTTGGTCTGATATACCTAAGATTCATTAAAGAAAGTACCTACTTTTTTTAAATTCTATTTCACATAGTGAAACAAAGATATAAGCAAGATTAAGTATATTTTTATCAAATTGTAGGTATTTAAGTAGCTTTATATTTATGATTAAAAAATAATAAACTTATTATAATGCGTTTTTTTTTGTAAAAAGCCTTTATTTTACGTCAAATCGCAAAGTTGCGCTCGTGTATTTATTTGCACTATTTGAATCTGCAATAAAAATATGGCCCTGCAGCGGGACAATACAAATAATATAATAAATAATTATTATTTAAGGAGCTGCAACCATTAAACCACATACCACTCATAAAACACTCAAGCAATAAGTATTATTGAAAAGATAGCCTCTAATAGTAGTTTGTAATGAACATGTAAATATATTATGTTAGTTTAGATGATAATCCTGCATGCGTAATTTAATCAAATCCCTTTCAATTGACATGATCAAACAAGCATCTACTCCAACACATATTTTTAAAAATGTAAACTAAATGAGACGAAACTGCTCTTAAAAAAATGTTTCGTTAATAATTAAATTAAAACACCCAGCTATACGCTTCGTGTGTTAAGTATTAATTACAACATAAAACAACTGTATTTTAATATATTTTAATGAGCAGCTCGCCATAAAAATGTAGAGTTACAAGTCAGTTTAAACGTCAGACCGCAGCGTCGAATGGAATCAAATAATTAGTAATTGGAGCGGGACTGTTAAAACTTTTACTGTACGATCCTGCGTTTAAATGCATTATTGAATGGCTGTTTTTGTTTTTATGTTCTTTTTGTATTTATGAAAGGGTAATTCGTTTCACTAGAATTGAGTGAATAGCGCTACGGCTGCCATGTCGAATTATAAGCGTAATTAAAATCATTTTTATTGAGTGGCCACTATGTCCTCAGCCAATCGGAAAATATGTGATTCGGTAATAGTGCTTTCGAATTTGCCTGTCCTTTATTTCAATGTTTGGTAAATTTGCCGAAATACAGTACAGTTTTTTGAGTCGAGATGTATGTTTGAAAAAGAAAACCTTGTTACTATTGAGACACATTAAGTACGAACGCATGTAAGCGACTAGGGACACAAGCGTCGACAAGACAATATATTATGTAGTTAAATCAGAGTGGGTGCCGTCAGTATATTTAGAGCAAAGCTAAAAACGATTTATATACTCTCGCCTAAACGTTTTAAACAAATGTTATATACATAAATAGTGTTTTATATTTTTTAGAATATTCAAAATACAGCAAAGTTGTATTATGTACACACTTCATATTAACGAAGCTAATTAGAAACACCGCATAACACTTATATAGATACATAGTCACAGGTTTATATACCCGAAGAAGGCGCTCATAGCCAGTTGCACTCACTGATCGGTACACGATAAGCGAGGTTAAGCAATACTGGTTGCGATCAGTCTATAAATGGATGACCGCTTAGTGGTATTTCATCTAAGCGTCTCCGTGCTTCGGAGGGTACGTAAAAAGTCGGTCCCGGTTGCTATCAAATTGACAGCACACGTTAAGCCATATTAGAGGCATACTAGCGGCTTTAACAACTCTTGACAACAGGTTGGCCACTAACCACACGAAAAGAAGAAGATACCCGAAGAGGATGCTAGAGGTATATTACGCCCAAACTTCACCAGTCACATAAAGTGGGGATAGGATGTCTGCCATTCAAATTCTTGAACAGCAAATTTTTTTTTTAATGGATTGTCGGGCAAACGGTTAGACGGATCGCCTGATGGTAAGCGATTACCGCCACCCATGGACACCCGCAACACCAGAGGAGTTACAAGTGCGTTGCTGGCCTTTTAAAACGCTCTTTTCTTCAAGTGTTGAAGGTCGTATCCCTTGTTAATTTGGGAAAATTAACAAGCTTTTCAACCTCATAAAAGCTAATGATGAATGAACTGTATCTCTTTTAACCCTTCACGAACCGAACCATGACCAATACGTTTAATAACTAATAATGACCGTTATAAAAGCTAAAAATCTGGTATAGCTTGTTCACATAAATTATTTTCACGAAACTACACGAGTTGTGAAATATAATCGTTTTTAGTAACACTAAAGTTGGGTATAAAATGTTATACTATGTATTTTTACTACCGTTTCACGACTATTAACTATTAAACGCTCTCAATTCCGTAAATGCAGTTTCATTTAAAATTGTATTTGACTATGAAATGCGTCATAAAATTTAAAAATTATAAATACAATGTTGAAATTAAATACAACAATTTTGATAGATATAATGTATTAAAATTTAATAATAGTAGTGTAGTGTAGAATTCAAAATCATCTATTGAAAGTGTTTTAAAATAAATGACGTGACAAAATCAGTATAAAATGTATAACATTCGCGTCATCATAAGAGGCGCTCATAGCCAGTTGCACTCACTGATCGGTAAACGATTAGCGAGGTTAAGCAACGTTGGGTGTGGTCAGTCTATAGATGGGTGACTGCTTGGTGGTATTTTATCTGAGCGTCTCCGTGCTTCGGAGGGCACGTAAAAAGTCAGTACCACTTGTTGTCAAATTGACAGTAGTCGTTAAGCCATGTCAGAGGCCTACGGGCGGCTTGAACAACTCTTGACAACAGGTTGGCCACTAACGACACGAAAAGAAGAAAGAAGATCGCAAGACAATATTATATAAATACTACAGTTACGTTAACGCGATAGATAATTTTAAAATGTCTGCATATAAGTGATTAGTGCTGTGTCACGGAAACTTTACACAAAAAACACCCAAACTGAGCAACTATTTATGAAATTGATTTGTAACCTGCTTCTGTGGCGTTGCTGTAGTTATGGTGACTGCTGTACATGGGGTATCTAGAATTCCCGGTTGTTTAAAGTGTTAGTGGGCTTCGGTCAAGATATTCTCAGTTACTTTAAAGATGGCTCAGTGGTTCGAAAGGACCACTAAGTATCATAATACAATTTTGACTTGTTTCGAGGATATAGGTAACACTTTTGCAATTGGACAAAAATTTTCTTCTCCCTAGCCTTTATTATTCCCAAGTCACTTGGGGTCGGCTTTCTAGTCTATCCGGATTTAACTAGATATCAGTTTTTACATGGAGCGACTGGCATCTGACCTCTGCAACCCGAAGGCTAACGATACCTTAAGGCTAGACGAGTGTCAGCATATTATAGGGCACTGACTTCCCAATAACGATTGCCGAAGATGTTCATGGCAGCCGGGACCGACTTTTGGATAAAAATCTTGTCACAATAATATTGTGCATGTCACCAAGTTACCACCAAATGCGTTAGTGTCTATGCCTGGAAGCGTTTCACCCAATTGCGCTACTTCATTTCTTTATTTATGCAGAAGGTGGAGTATTGTAAAGATGAATAATGATTACTAGACACTAGTCCCTGATGTGTTTCAATACAACATGATTAATAGTAATGTGTTTTCATTACTCAGTTATTGGAGATAGCGAGGGTATGGGTTTGGGGATTAGGTGTTATTATTTGTAGTTGCGTGGTTTCTGGAACAAATATTATTATATTAAATATTTTGGATGATATTTTCTTGTAGAGATGAAGATACAGCCTGATGATAGGCGGATATGATCTCTTGAAAAGTTGCACTCCAAAAGTTTTCCAAATTTTGGAAAATTATTAGCTGTGATTAAAGTAATGGGCCAGACAAAATAAAGTAACAGTGGAACACTTAAGACTCAATGACACGAGGCTAGTTTTATAAAGCAAGAGCAATGTTATCTTTAGTCGATCTTTGGATACCATGACACTTACTTCAAGAACCCTGTCTTATGTAAACAGATCTCAACGCCAGTTCTTTGTATGAAGGTGGAACTTCTGCATGGTCGTCCTTACAGTAACGAAATAATAATGCAAAGAAGTTAATACATTGATATGCATTGTTAAATCACATGTAAACAATTGGCGATTGAAAATGTGATCGTGAGTTTCTTTCCTGATTCTTCTCATGAGAGCTTTACTCCTCGAATAGACATACATTTGCAACGAAATTTTTTTAGTTGTACGTGACGTTGACGTGTCCAAGAAGTGATTACACATTTTTATGAAAATCATTTTTGACTTTGACTTCCAATAATTGCCAACAGTAGGCTCTACCTCTTCCACTAAGTCTGTTTACAGTTGTAAATCTTTGGTTTCGTTTATTTAATATCAGATAACAGCGTCTGACCTGAAAAAATGTTATTCGTCAGGTTTTGGATCAAAATAAAATTAAAAAGAAAGAACGCAATGGAACCTTTTGTAACGCAACGTGGTGACACTGATTAATTGCAAAAAGCTGCCCTTAGTATTTTTCTTATAATTTTATATCATAAATTAAAGTTAAATCCTCTTTGGTGGAGACAGATAATGTTGCCAACGCCCCTGTTTTTGCTTTTAAGGTCTACAATTAAGGGGAAGGAAATATTTGACCTCATTTTCAATGATTCACGCATTATCCAAATTTTTCGGTGTACTTGGTTATTCAGTTTTTTTTGTAATGTTTGATGATGTTTAAGGTTCTTAGGTAGGTTCGTAAAATACATACGACCACACTTTATTGTTACATGCTCCATATCTAGAGCAATCAGAGATTTAAAAAACTATTGATATTAAGTTAAAAACTTTATGTACAAAGTACAAAATAAGGATCTTTCTCATATTATGTTGGGTGATCCTAGCAGGATTGGATTAACACAATCCTAACTAATATTATAAATGCGAAAATGAGTTTGTTTGTTTGTTACGCTTTCACGCCTTAACGACTCAACCGTTTAATATGAAATTTTGCATACACGTTGTCAGGGGTACAGAATAGGACATAGGGTACCTTTCATCCAGAAAAAAGAACTATTGCAAACCTAACCTAACCTAACCTACATTTACGCGGGTGAAAACTAGTTGTTTATAATTATGACATAATAATGCGTCTTGTAAACTTCAATGGCCTGGAGGATGTTCCGACTCTGGATGCCCTTTGTATCCGTTGTTTGAATGTTTGTTAAGACCATCGAAATACTAAAATAATTCCTAATGTTACGTTTATTTAAGGATAAAAATATTGTTATTTGGATACCAGCATTGTTATTCAAATAACATAACTTATAAAAGGAAAACTAATGAAATAATTTAATAACGGATTAACAATAAAGTCCATTTTTGTGATTTCACATTTAAAACTTATTACTTATTCAAAATGATGCATTAAGTTTTGGCAGCTATATTACGACAGTTCTACACATCAGTAGCAATTTCCTCTACTAGACTTTGTTTTATTATCAATAACTAGCGGCTTTGCCTGCGACTTCACTCGCGTAAATGTAGATTATTTTAGGTTAAGTTAGTAACAGTACATTTTGGCGGGGATCTCTCCCTGCCGGGCGTGATCAACGCCATGCTCGGCGGCGAGAGGTCGTGGCAGGCGGTGGTCTCCTTCTGCGAGGCTGTCATGGCGCAGAAGGAGACCGCGGAAAGGGGTCAGAGAGAACAATCCCCTCGCTGACCCTCTCCGGCGCAGACGGGAGCGAGGAGGAGGCGATTTGCCCGCCTTCGCGCTCCTGTATAGTGGGGTTACTGGTACAGAGTCAGGGGACTCTCTACCGGCTTGTACGGCCCTACACGTCTGGGGGGTGGCCTTGGTAAGTAAGGCCACCCCTCCACAGATGCTGAGGCCCGGTTATCATCAATCGGGCCAACCGCCGGGGCGGGATAGTGATTGCTAACGCGACCCCATTGCGCCCCACCCCGTCGGCGGAGGGACTGCTCACCCCAGGTTTTTAGTGTGTATACCGACCCCCTTCAGGGGCGGAGAGCCTCACATAACCACCCCCCCCTCGGGGGAGGGGGTATCCATAAAGGATTTTCCTGGGTCAAAAAAAAAGTAACTACATTTTTCTGCAAGATGCGAAATTTTATAATGGTCGGTCGAGTAGTTAAGGCGTGAAAGCGTAACAAACAAACAAATAAATAAACAAACAAACAAACTCACTTTCGCATAAAAATATATTATACCTCGTATAAAAATATATTCCTTGAAATCCAAAATCGTTATATATGTAGTGTGCAACGGCTTTCAACGCTGACATATTGAGGGTAGTCGCACAAAATAGAACAACGTTTTCCAGAAATTGAGTGAAATACATGGATTAAAAACCTAGAGCTTTTGACCGTTTAATAAAATTGAATATAGGTTTGTTTTATAAACAAACTCTGTTTTCTGTTGAATAAGTAACGGTTATGTAAAAACAGCCATCCAAATATTTCACAGCATCAAAAAATATTTTTATCTGAATGAGATCGCACTGAATATAATTCACCTAGCTTTTCTGTTCATGTGAAAGCCAATTCAAATGCGATGCGTAAAACTAATATTATAAAAACTGAAGATTATATCTACATATATCTATACATATGTCATTGTTGACTTGAAAGATGGGCAGGCCTTTGGTGTGGGACGCAACGTGCGTTGACACCTTTGCGCCATCACATCTTCCAAGCACTGGGGGATGTGCCGACGCTGCTGCTGCAACCGCGGAAACCCTCAAACGGCGCAAATATAGTAATTTAGTCGGAAATTACATTTTTGAGCCGTTTGGGGTGGAAACCCTAGGCTCATGGGGTCCGAGCGCTCGTATTTTGTACAGGGAGATCGTAAAACGCCTGATCGACGTTTCGCGTGATCGGAAGGCTGGTCTTTTTTTGGCCCAAAGAAACAGCATTGCCATTTAACGTGGCAATGCTGCCAGTCTTCTGGGCACGTTACCAGTTGACAGCGATGCTGAAGAATTCTACGATGCCTAAACCTTTTCTGTAAATATTTAGTAGTATAAATATTTGTGTTTTTGTAATTATGTTACCTTTTTTAATACGTTTGTAAATATATATTAGGTTACTTCGTTTTAAAATTAATAATGTAAATATTTGTGTCAATGATAAATAAAGTAAAATTTATCCTATCTATACTAATATTATAAAGAGGAAATATTAATACATTTTTCTGGACCGATTTTAAAAATGCTTTCACAAGTCACTTTCACAAAATGAAACGATAATAATATTAGCCCTGTATTAAACTGTCTTACTGCTGGGCACTGGCCTTTTCTCAGTGTGAGAAGGTTTAGGCCATAGTCCACCACGATGGCCCAGTGCGGGTTAGCAAACTTAACACATCTTCGAAAACTTTATGAAGTACTCTCCGACTTGCAGGTTTTCTCGCGATATTTTCCGTCATCGTTTACGCGAGCGATAATTAACTATTTAATACGCACATAACTTCGAAAAGTCAGAGATGCGCGCCTTGGGATTAAACTCGTGACCTCTGCGTGGAAGTTCAACGGTCTCGCATTAGGCTATCGCTGCTGTTTGAAGTGAAAACTACTTTAGGCGCTTTGAGCACTTCTTGGGTGAACAAAAATCATCGAACTCGCGTCATCGTCAGCGAACGCTTTCCATTTTTTAATTAATTTTGGTTTATAAAGAAGTGTTTATGATCAAGGATTAAAGTTTTCACTTCTATCGGCAGTCCCCAAAGACTGCCCCAAATTTTGGCTTCTTTGACAGCTGTGCCCAAAAATATATTTAGCTCCAGCTAAGCTAGAATGCTTGTGTTAGGAGTGGGTTCATGTCAGTAGTGTAATGGGTGGGATTCGAACCCGCGACCTCTCGATCGCAAGACGTATACCTATATTTTAGTAACAAAAACTACATAATTACGCAACAAACCACGGGAGTGCATCTGTATTATTATAAAGTGATGATTTTTATAATAATTCTATAATTTAAAAGTCACTTTATCTAGAAATAACGTAAGCTATATAACATTACGCTACGAGCTACGCAGTAATCATGAATGTGGGTATATATATATATATATATATATATATATATGTATATATATATATATATATATATATATATATATATATATATATATATATATATATATATATCTATCTATATACATATAATAAAATCGTAGGAAAATCAAAACTGTATAATAAATTATTTTTTTTAAAGAATACTTGGATCGTGATCTACAATCGATATCGAAGCCAAAAATATAGTTTTTAGAATTTTAGTCTGTTTGTCTGTATGTATGTCCAGGCTAAACTCAAAAAGTACTGCATGGATTTACTTCAAATTTTGCATGAATATTACTAACAGGTGGGGTCAACATATAGGCTACATATTATCACGCTATCACCTACGGGGGAGGAGCTGTGAATCTTTATTTTTCTCACGCATTCTGTGACAGCGTGTAATCTAACGACGCATATTTAAATGTTGTTTTTGAGTAAGCCATGCTATTATCTAGCTTTACACTATAAAAACTACGCCATTTAAGTAACTTGGGCAGAGAAATATAGTTGGGTTCCGCGGCGACAAACAATTTTTAGTTAAAATCTACGCGGACGAAGTCGCAGGTAACAGCTTAACAGCTAGTATATTATATGTATGTTTATCCATTGTTTAGTACCCATAGTACAAGCTCTGCTTAGTTTGGGCTAGATGGTGCTGTGTGTATGTGGTAGAATATTATATTATTATACAATATACATAGTAAGCCGATATCTATTCCAAGAACATAAATTGGTTCTGAATATCATTTATATCAGTATTGTGAACCAGTAGCGGGATTAAAAATGGATGTTCTAAAGCTTGTGCTGATAACAAAATAATATATTATTATGATTTGCGAGAATTGCCTATCAGCTTACACTGTAAAATTATAATTAAATTTATTTTACCTAGAGATAAAAGGAATATTATATTAAGCGCATTGAAATATCACGGTGACTATTATTTAGATTTAGTTCGTGTAATTTCAGATAAAATGTACTACAAAATTGTGATTCAGTTATATTTATCTATAAATTTTTATCCAGCTTTTTTGGCTAAGTCATATTTTATTCTAAAGCTTAGTACTTTTAGAATAAAATATGACCTAGACAAAATATGTTGTTATATTTATTTACACCTCTAGTATTTATTAAGCCAGGAGCTAATTAAGTGTTTAAAGTAAGTTAATTATTTATTTTCGTATACTCGTATATCTATCTTTGATATCACGATACATTGTTGTCTGTATTATAAATGACGATACTTTGAAATTTTGACAATTTAATATACTTTGTTGAGATTGTTGTAACAAATTTTCAAGATAATTAGTAAATTTCTATGTACCTATAATATGTATGTATTTACAAAAAAAAGTATATAACATGTAGGTTTTTTTTGTATTTTTTTTTTTTGCGAATGTAGGTTACTATAGGTGTTTACATAATATTTGATAATAACAAACATTTCGTACAGCTATATTCCACCGTTTGGCATGATCATGGTCTTTGATAGTTTATCCATTGTCTAGTACCCATAGTACAAGCGATGCTTAGTTTGGGCTAGATGGTGTTGTGTGTATGTGATAGAATATTATATTATATTATTATAATAATATAATATGACAAGTATGACAAAAAATATTATACCCCCAAATCTAATCTAATCAAATCAATCAAACTGAACTGGCTTGATTTGTGGCACACACGAGAAAATTCTCGAATAGAAATCTATCAGATATGCATGTTGTTGTTTATTTTACCACTGGAGCGCTTGCCACCGATTTAGCAATAAATAACAATTGAATACGCACGTTACATAAATGCCTTGAGTGCATGTCTTGGGATTCGAATAAACTTCTCTGCATCTTAAAGACACACGGCCCTTCAATTAATCCATCGTATTAAATATAGTTTTTTACCAACATGATGGACTATGGTTAAAATCTTCGACTGAAATATAGTTGATGGGAGAAATGCTCATATGGACATGATTTATTTTCCTAACCTCTAACTATCCCGTTGTCGGGCAAAGTTCATCCCTACATGATAATTATTATGATCATTGACTTTACGCCATGCAACGCCATGCTCGGCGGCGAGAGGTCGTGGCAGGCGGTGGTCTCCTTCTGCGAGGCTGTCATGGCGCAGAAGGAGACCGCGGAAAGGGGTCAGAGAGAACAATCCCCTCGCTGACCCTCTCCGGCGCAGACGGGAGCGAGGAGGAGGCGATTTGCCCGCCTTCGCGCTCCTGTATAGTGGGGTTACTGGTACAGAGTCAGGGGACTCTCTACCGGCTTGTACGGCCCTACACGTCTGGGGGGTGGCCTTGGTAAGTAAGGCCACCCCTCCACAGATGCTGAGGCCCGGTTATCATCAATCGGGCCAACCGCCGGGGCGGGATAGTGATTGCTAACGCGACCCCATTGCGCCCCACCCCGTCGGCGGAGGGACTGCTCACCCCAGGTTTTTAGTGTGTATACCGACCCCCTTCAGGGGCGGAGAGCCTCACATAACCACCCCCCCCTCGGGGGAGGGGGTATCCATAAAGGATTTTCCTGGGTCAAAAAAAAAGTAACTACATTTTTCTGCAAGATGCGAAATTTTATAATGGTCGGTCGAGTAGTTAAGGCGTGAAAGCGTAACAAACAAACAAATAAATAAACAAACAAACAAACTCACTTTCGCATAAAAATATATTATACCTCGTATAAAAATATATTCCTTGAAATCCAAAATCGTTATATATGTAGTGTGCAACGGCTTTCAACGCTGACATATTGAGGGTAGTCGCACAAAATAGAACAACGTTTTCCAGAAATTGAGTGAAATACATGGATTAAAAACCTAGAGCTTTTGACCGTTTAATAAAATTGAATATAGGTTTGTTTTATAAACAAACTCTGTTTTCTGTTGAATAAGTAACGGTTATGTAAAAACAGCCATCCAAATATTTCACAGCATCAAAAAATATTTTTATCTGAATGAGATCGCACTGAATATAATTCACCTAGCTTTTCTGTTCATGTGAAAGCCAATTCAAATGCGATGCGTAAAACTAATATTATAAAAACTGAAGATTATATCTACATATATCTATACATATGTCATTGTTGACTTGAAAGATGGGCAGGCCTTTGGTGTGGGACGCAACGTGCGTTGACACCTTTGCGCCATCACATCTTCCAAGCACTGGGGGATGTGCCGACGCTGCTGCTGCAACCGCGGAAACCCTCAAACGGCGCAAATATAGTAATTTAGTCGGAAATTACATTTTTGAGCCGTTTGGGGTGGAAACCCTAGGCTCATGGGGTCCGAGCGCTCGTATTTTGTACAGGGAGATCGTAAAACGCCTGATCGACGTTTCGCGTGATCGGAAGGCTGGTCTTTTTTTGGCCCAAAGAAACAGCATTGCCATTTAACGTGGCAATGCTGCCAGTCTTCTGGGCACGTTACCAGTTGACAGCGATGCTGAAGAATTCTACGATGCCTAAACCTTTTCTGTAAATATTTAGTAGTATAAATATTTGTGTTTTTGTAATTATGTTACCTTTTTTAATACGTTTGTAAATATATATTAGGTTACTTCGTTTTAAAATTAATAATGTAAATATTTGTGTCAATGATAAATAAAGTAAAATTTATCCTATCTATACTAATATTATAAAGAGGAAATATTAATACATTTTTCTGGACCGATTTTAAAAATGCTTTCACAAGTCACTTTCACAAAATGAAACGATAATAATATTAGCCCTGTATTAAACTGTCTTACTGCTGGGCACTGGCCTTTTCTCAGTGTGAGAAGGTTTAGGCCATAGTCCACCACGATGGCCCAGTGCGGGTTAGCAAACTTAACACATCTTCGAAAACTTTATGAAGTACTCTCCGACTTGCAGGTTTTCTCGCGATATTTTCCGTCATCGTTTACGCGAGCGATAATTAACTATTTAATACGCACATAACTTCGAAAAGTCAGAGATGCGCGCCTTGGGATTAAACTCGTGACCTCTGCGTGGAAGTTCAACGGTCTCGCATTAGGCTATCGCTGCTGTTTGAAGTGAAAACTACTTTAGGCGCTTTGAGCACTTCTTGGGTGAACAAAAATCATCGAACTCGCGTCATCGTCAGCGAACGCTTTCCATTTTTTAATTAATTTTGGTTTATAAAGAAGTGTTTATGATCAAGGATTAAAGTTTTCACTTCTATCGGCAGTCCCCAAAGACTGCCCCAAATTTTGGCTTCTTTGACAGCTGTGCCCAAAAATATATTTAGCTCCAGCTAAGCTAGAATGCTTGTGTTAGGAGTGGGTTCATGTCAGTAGTGTAATGGGTGGGATTCGAACCCGCGACCTCTCGATCGCAAGACGTATACCTATATTTTAGTAACAAAAACTACATAATTACGCAACAAACCACGGGAGTGCATCTGTATTATTATAAAGTGATGATTTTTATAATAATTCTATAATTTAAAAGTCACTTTATCTAGAAATAACGTAAGCTATATAACATTACGCTACGAGCTACGCAGTAATCATGAATGTGGGTATATATATATATATATATATATATATATATGTATATATATATATATATATATATATATATATATATATATATATATATATATATATATATATATATATATATATATATATCTATCTATATACATATAATAAAATCGTAGGAAAATCAAAACTGTATAATAAATTATTTTTTTTAAAGAATACTTGGATCGTGATCTACAATCGATATCGAAGCCAAAAATATAGTTTTTAGAATTTTAGTCTGTTTGTCTGTATGTATGTCCAGGCTAAACTCAAAAAGTACTGCATGGATTTACTTCAAATTTTGCATGAATATTACTAACAGGTGGGGTCAACATATAGGCTACATATTATCACGCTATCACCTACGGGGGAGGAGCTGTGAATCTTTATTTTTCTCACGCATTCTGTGACAGCGTGTAATCTAACGACGCATATTTAAATGTTGTTTTTGAGTAAGCCATGCTATTATCTAGCTTTACACTATAAAAACTACGCCATTTAAGTAACTTGGGCAGAGAAATATAGTTGGGTTCCGCGGCGACAAACAATTTTTAGTTAAAATCTACGCGGACGAAGTCGCAGGTAACAGCTTAACAGCTAGTATATTATATGTATGTTTATCCATTGTTTAGTACCCATAGTACAAGCTCTGCTTAGTTTGGGCTAGATGGTGCTGTGTGTATGTGGTAGAATATTATATTATTATACAATATACATAGTAAGCCGATATCTATTCCAAGAACATAAATTGGTTCTGAATATCATTTATATCAGTATTGTGAACCAGTAGCGGGATTAAAAATGGATGTTCTAAAGCTTGTGCTGATAACAAAATAATATATTATTATGATTTGCGAGAATTGCCTATCAGCTTACACTGTAAAATTATAATTAAATTTATTTTACCTAGAGATAAAAGGAATATTATATTAAGCGCATTGAAATATCACGGTGACTATTATTTAGATTTAGTTCGTGTAATTTCAGATAAAATGTACTACAAAATTGTGATTCAGTTATATTTATCTATAAATTTTTATCCAGCTTTTTTGGCTAAGTCATATTTTATTCTAAAGCTTAGTACTTTTAGAATAAAATATGACCTAGACAAAATATGTTGTTATATTTATTTACACCTCTAGTATTTATTAAGCCAGGAGCTAATTAAGTGTTTAAAGTAAGTTAATTATTTATTTTCGTATACTCGTATATCTATCTTTGATATCACGATACATTGTTGTCTGTATTATAAATGACGATACTTTGAAATTTTGACAATTTAATATACTTTGTTGAGATTGTTGTAACAAATTTTCAAGATAATTAGTAAATTTCTATGTACCTATAATATGTATGTATTTACAAAAAAAAGTATATAACATGTAGGTTTTTTTTGTATTTTTTTTTTTTGCGAATGTAGGTTACTATAGGTGTTTACATAATATTTGATAATAACAAACATTTCGTACAGCTATATTCCACCGTTTGGCATGATCATGGTCTTTGATAGTTTATCCATTGTCTAGTACCCATAGTACAAGCGATGCTTAGTTTGGGCTAGATGGTGTTGTGTGTATGTGATAGAATATTATATTATATTATTATAATAATATAATATGACAAGTATGACAAAAAATATTATACCCCCAAATCTAATCTAATCAAATCAATCAAACTGAACTGGCTTGATTTGTGGCACACACGAGAAAATTCTCGAATAGAAATCTATCAGATATGCATGTTGTTGTTTATTTTACCACTGGAGCGCTTGCCACCGATTTAGCAATAAATAACAATTGAATACGCACGTTACATAAATGCCTTGAGTGCATGTCTTGGGATTCGAATAAACTTCTCTGCATCTTAAAGACACACGGCCCTTCAATTAATCCATCGTATTAAATATAGTTTTTTACCAACATGATGGACTATGGTTAAAATCTTCGACTGAAATATAGTTGATGGGAGAAATGCTCATATGGACATGATTTATTTTCCTAACCTCTAACTATCCCGTTGTCGGGCAAAGTTCATCCCTACATGATAATTATTATGATCATTGACTTTACGCAATATTAAATAATAAAATGAATTATCATATCAAACTATACTGTCTATCATGAGCTATCTGATTTGTTTTTAGTATGGGACAAAGTAATACAGTAATAAATATATTTCTTTCTTTACCAGGTGTCATGGATCCGACATCGCGACATCCACCTGCTGACGTCAGGGCGGATGACGTACACCTCTGATCAGAGATTCATCAGCGTACACAACCCTCATACTGAGGACTGGATATTGAAGGTAAGCACAATGAATATAATAAAAAGAGACGAACTTAATCACTCAGTCTACGCAAACTAGACTGAACTTCGACGATTGATGATAAAAAGTTAAAATGTAAGGCATAACAAAGCTGTAGTCATTTAAGATTATTTAAAATTAATTAGAAACAAAATAGTAAATTAATATTTTTGATTTTCACATGTTGTATGAAACTCTTTAATAGTTGACTCCTTGGATTTTATCAATTCTATGAATGTCTTTGCAGGAAAAATATTATACATGACCTACTAAAATTTCCAGATGTTGATTACACATATTATGTTTTTATTATAACTTTAATTTTATCATCATAATGATACTTTATATTCCACGCTATTCCCACTTTATTTATATGTGGTAAATTATATATAATCGTTATTTACCTTTTTTTAATATACTGTCTCGCTTACTCTTAACATTAGCTCTAACTAATGTCGAAATACTGACTTTATATAGAAAAATATTCGTAATGAAAATGCACTTAAGATAAAAGATTCACCAAGCCCCTTATTAGAACACAGTTTATTACACATGAGCCGATAATGCTTAAAGACAAGTGTCTATATCATATGGTACCAAATATATCGCACAAGGCCTCACACGGCCAGTATTGACTACAGTGACCATACCTCCAGATTTTGCCGGACATGTTCGACTTTTGGTAGATTATTCCACTGTTCGAAACAAAGGCGATAGAGTTCTCTGCTAAACGTGGTTACACTTTCATCCTTTAATCCTCCGCAATTGATTTTTGGTTTTAAAATATTTACTGGAGTTTAAGCTCCTGTAAAGTGAAAAGTGCCCGCAGAAACATAATCGTTTATTAAAATTAAGCTTTTTAAAATCATTGGTACTATCAGGCTCCTTCAAATGTGATACCTATCATCTATTCTTTGATAGTACAACAAATACTTTTCGACAAGTTTAGCCTGGCAGTGCGGTATTACAAGTGAATGCAATCTCCACGAATCGCTTATAACAAAGCTGTATAGACTTATGTATATACATCGTCATCGTATGAAAAAATATATTACGTATGACAACTAGAATGAATAATTTATGTGTACGCAATCAAGTTAGATATTCAGCGCGCATTTTTAGTAGGAATAAAATCAGTATCTCAGGGAGCTTAAGGAACAATGGACACAAAGTACACTCAGACTCGGAACATTTATCTGTGGATCAGACAAATTTTAGTCCTGTTCAGGGATCGAATCCTCAACACTCGGTGCAGTTCCAGTAGATATAGGTATGACCACTTAAATCAGAAAGTGATTCGGGCAGTCGATTTACCGTCCTTGCTCACTACATTCATAGTGTTATCAAGTAACAGGTCTTAAATTTTATGGCGATTCGAATCATAATTTTTTTTATACTAGAAAAGTAGTTCACTGTGTGGTCCAGGCTAGACCAAGTATTTAGATTAAAATAGCACTGCCAACTAGGGACCTTATCCTTACCTTGTACGAGACCGCAGCCAAACCTGTAAGACTTATTTATATGAGAAGTTGCCCTTCTTCACAGAACAAAGGACTGAGGTAACGTGAAATACGGTAGACATTTGCAAACACGCGGTCTGTATGCTCATTTACCTACCTAAGCAGTAAAAAAAGGAATTCCTCATCCTTCAGAAAAATATATGAGTTTTTATTATCCAATAATATTATGGTAACCCTACGTATGACGTAGAGCAAAATGGGTAAAATATTGCCATCTAACGCTCACGCGTTTACTCTTATGAAGTGGTTTTACGCCAAAAATATACTACATAGATCATGTATCGTGTATTAGCTGCCTGAAAGGACGTATCAAGGTTACATTTATCGGATACTGATATAAAAATATTGAATAATATGTTTGCTAGCTTAATGGCGAGATCGCTGTACCCCCGCGTAGAGGTCTCAAATCCGACCCACTCCAAGTTACCTTTTGTAGATGCATAATAAATACCTAAGTAATAATCAATGGCTTTATCTTTAAAGAAAACTGGAATGCATAGGATTTATCCTAATGCTTTCACATTTATTTAAAAGATGCTTGCCATCTGCGAACTTAAACTATGCCAGCGTATGTACACTTTTACAAAGTAAGAAGAGGCTAGCAATAAAAAATATAAATTGATTATTTCTAGACTTTAAGAGACTGTGACCTCTTGAGTTTGTTTCGGCCTTTCTTCTCAGAGTAGTCAGATACGAAACGCCGGCCTCATCTAGTTTTCAAAATATTATTGACATGTAAAAGTGTTTCTACAAACCTACTTACATAAATAAATCATTATTATTATTTGCTAATCATAGCTGATATTTAAGACAAAGAATTTGCTTATAAAAATAAATGTAGGTATGTCTTATAGACTTTATTCCGTCTAGAATAAAAGACTAATCACTATAGAATTTTCGTAGAGACCATAATATTTTATACCACTGAATTATCCACTTGGAATCCATGGCCCCAGCGTTTATAAAAAAGAAATAAGAATATATACCTATTCATATTATGATTATTTCTGCAAATTGACATCTCGTCTGCCACCTCAGTCATTAAAAAGAAGTTACATAATTTAATTAGAAAACCCAAGTTTATCAAGGCTTTATGAGAAAAAAAAATCGTGTTAGCTTTTTAAAAACGACGTGTTAAATTTTCGTCATGATTTGCGAATCGCATAAGCAATTGTGGTGTCGCTAACGAAATTTAAGTGTTAAAGAGAAGTGTAGCTTCGAAGTTCAGTTTAAAGTTTTTATTTGCTTAATAAACAAAATTATAAATTCAAACTAAAAATACACAGCTAGCATTAAAATAAATTTAACACGTATTTTATTTGAAACCGCTCTTCTGCACTTTTGAGGATACTTACAATTTACCGAGTGATTTTATATTTATGTAATTTATCGGTTCTTAGCTAGTTTTAAAGATTAAAAACCAGGTTCAGTTCTATCCATGGTAAGCTATTATTATTTGCCTCGAGGCATCGTGCGCATAGTACGTCACTAGAATATTTATAGAAGGTTCTGAAAGACGCAGCGATAGTGATAGCGACTGCTACACATAAAGTCTCGAATTCTATTTTTGGGTTAGGCAAAGTAGTATAGGAATTTTCTACCAAGAAACTATTAGTAGCAGAACACCGACTGGCAATATGCCTTATGTACAGTAACAGGCTCGCTCCCAATTACTTGGAACCTATAACCACAATAAAATTGCTGAATTGTGAGTGTAATACTCTCTTGCCTCTCTTTTGCCTTTTGCCTTTTTAGTCTCAGTTTTAATAGCGGCAGAAGATTACCGTTAATATACAAACAAAAACACTTTCTATTATGTATACTTTTTACGTCTATAATATGAGCAGCGATAGCTCAGTGGGGAGACCAACAGACTGCAATGCAGAGGGTCTCGGGTTCGAACCCACGTCGCGCACCTCTGACTTTCGGAAGTTATATGACTTTTCGAAATTATGTGCGTATTGATTGACAATTATCGTCTGCTCCGTGCCTCGGAAAGCACGTTAAGCCGTTGGTCCCGGCTGCCATGAACATCTATGGCAGTCGTTATTGGGAGAGTGTCGACACAAAAGATCCCACTGGGTCGAAGTGTCGCTGGTCTGCACTGACTGGCCCCCACATAAGATAAGATGTATTAGTACATTATGATAAGCAGTGAAAGTTATTTGAAATCAGAATGTAAGTGGGCAGCTATTCTTTAAAATGTCACTATCAAACTCGCTTATGAATCCACAGAGAAAACTTTATTGATACAATTGTTACAGCCGACGTAACATTTCAGTACGAAATAAAACTTTTACAAAATAGCATGGTAGACTTTTGAGTCTTTTCCATTTATTTATCTCCTATATTTTATAGCAAGTTTATCGAAAACGTTGGGCGTACAATATTATTTTACTCTCTAGGTAAATAAGCTAGTTTTAATTGTAAGCTTATCATATAATCACACTATTATAGCCAGAAACTATCAGATTAAAACGAAACTAAATATTCTACATAGCAAAATAGTTCTGAATTACTGCTTCGTTACTCGTTGGCACGATTAGAGCCGATTATGAATGTCCAGGGAACTAAATATCACGTCGTAGACATTGTTATAATAGCTATGTTTTAAGTCTACGCGTATTAGAGACGATTGTTGATGCCCTTAGATTAATAATCACAAAGCCGGCATGTTAATCTAGCAAACCTATGTCCAAATAAATTGGCGAATATAGTTTAAGATAAGATTACCTTATAAAATGAACCTATCGCTCAGTGGGTGGCCGTTGGACTGCCATGCAAAAAGTTCAAGTTGAGCCCAAGGCACGCATCTCTCACTTTTCAAAGTTACGTGTATCGTTCGCTTTAACGATGAAGCAAAACCATCGTGACGAAATCTGCTTGTCTCAGAGTTCTTCAAAATGTTTTCGAATATATTTTGTGAAATCTACCAACCCACACTAGGCCAGTATGGTAACCCTTCTCACAATGGCAAGGAGCTCGTGACCAGGAGTAGGACAGTACAGGGGTATTATTATTATTACTTGTTGCTTGAATGTACAAATGTATCTTTAAATCTTTATTGTAGTACCTGAATGTACAAACAGAGTCTTTAAAGTTTTCCATAAGTACAGAAAAAGACGGAATCATCGCCATTTACATCAGCCACAAATCACACCGTATAAAAGAATTACATAAATTCAAATTCAGTACATTACCAAATGAAAGGGCTGAATAAAATTTTATTTACTTGTACTACAGAAGTTATAAATTATCCTTATTTTGTACAGATAAGGTTTCCGCAACGGCGCGACTCTGGCGTATACGAGTGCCAAGTCGGTACGACGCCGCCCATTGGTCACCGGATGTACCTCTCAGTTGTCGGTAAGTAACTTTTATTAGACTAGTCTATTTACGGACATGTTAAATAGACCAGTCTACGACTATTAATTAGTTTAGTCATAATAATAATTATAACTTATGTAAAAGTGTTAGTTTTATGTTTAACTTATCACCAGATATAGTAAAATATAACAGTCTAAAATAGTAAATGATCACCAAAATTAAAACCGCATTTTAATACCAAAAATATTAATAGTACAGCAAAGAGATCAAAATAACCTAACCCTTCCGAGACAGAATGCAGTGATTTGTGGTGTATAGGTGCTCGTTATGATATATTTTAGTAAGCATATTTTGGTGTTCAATTACTATTTTTGGTGGTCATTATATTTAATCCCAAAGTGTTATGTGAAATACTGCTTTTTGGATCCCGTGACAAATTTGCGCTTATGTTAACGACTGTCCTGGATTCAATTCAATTTAGAGTAAACCGTTATTGGCGTTTTTTGATCAAAAAGTCTTACCAACATGTATTCTGGTAATGTTCTTAGTAAACGGCAATAGCTACTATGACTCAAAACTCAAAAACGTAGCGGGAAAAATGTAGATGTGGTACAGCACTGCCCACCACTTCAATATAATTATAGGCATAAGTAAGTAAGTAAGAAGTTTATATTTTGTATAAATGGCGCCTTTAAATTAGGTAAATTTTTCATTTCTCTCTATGCACATCCATTATTATGCATTTTAATTTCCTTAACATTATAGGTATATATATATATATATATATATATATATATTATACAGTATTAATTGAAATATATTTATAACTATGCTCATGATTTATTTATACCTTTCCTAATTAGCGATTAAAAAGAGTAGCCATGAGTTTCTTGCCCGTTCTTCTCATGAGCCCTACACCCTTGCTTTGCTGAACGTGAAGTAAAAGTAAATTCGCAGGGAAAATTGTGTAACCTAAAATGATTAAATCTACTTTTTAATAAAAAAAAAAAACAACTTTTGTTCTACCATTTTTCATAATTAATTATTAATTGTTCGCTCTATTCTCATTGAGGCTACACGCAGATGCAAAAGAAATCACCAACGTAAACAAACAATATACAGCGGGGGAAGTCAAGGCGCTGGCAGTCTTGTATGTATAAAAAATATTTTTTTTGAAAAAAGTTAGGATGATTAAGAGCTGTTTAGTATGAAGTAAAGAAGATGCAGGTATAAGTTTATAAACTTTTTTTAACTTTGTATATAAGATTTCACAAAGCATAAACACTTATTCCATATTACATATCCCTCGGGAACAGTACTTTTTTAGGGATAAAAAGTACCTTATGACCTTTTGAATATTCCACCACATGTACGCAAAACATTCTGACACGTCGAGTAACTAAAGACTGAAAGCGTAACAAACAAACTCACATTCGTATTTATAATATTAGTTAGGATCAACCTATAATGCCTGTTTCAATATACCTAATTACTCTCTCCACTACTATCGTACAAATGACCATCCGTTCAAGGCAGCCATCTTTCTTTTGCCTTATTTAAAAAGTCTTGCGTCAGCTTTAAAGACGACTGGACGATGGAACGAATGCAGTTAATTTATTCGTCTTACGGAGTAAATGGGTCCCAGCAAGACATTTAGGGGAATAAAAATGTTGAAAATTTCTCAACTTAATGCTTGGAGTAGAGCACAGTCTAATGTTTTAATGTTTTCTTGGATCTGATTTTAATTAGATCCCCAGGTTGGCCTTTAGAATACAATAATATGAGATAATCTATCTATTATGTATATAAATTACTGCCTTGGTGGTCTACTACTTAATACGACCGCACGAGCAGCGATAGCTCAGTGGGGAGACCAACAGACTGGAATGCAGAGGGTCTCGGGTTCGAACCCACGTCGCGCACCTCTGACTTTCGGAAGTTATAATGACTTTTCGAAATTATGTGCGTATTGATTGACAATTATCGCCTGCTCCGTGCCTCGGAGAGCACGTTAAGCCGTCGGTTCCGGCTGCCATGAACATCTATGGTAGTCGTTATTGGGAGAGTGTCGACACAAAAGATCCCACTGGGTCGAAGTGTCGCCGGTCTGTACTGACTGGCCCCCACATAAGATAAGATAATGCGACCGCTGCGCATGAGGTTTTGGGTTCGTTCAGGGTCGACTAAAGTGTTATTGTGTTTTTCTGTCACTAAATCCTTAGTAGCTGAACGGAGTCTGCCACTGTCCTTAGTGGACAGCAATAATAATAATAATAATGTTTATTGTCATTTTTACAATTCGTCTTACATAAACAATATCCACTAAAAAATGCATCTTATTCTAAATTGTAATTTTAGACAGTAGTTATAACCTCCGACACCCAAGCTAAGATTAAACTTGTGTTTTGGATATCAGGGCTCTCACAAAGAAAAAGTAAATCATTGAACAAGATGACGCGTAAAGACTAAGACCTGGGTTCTAGCGTAATGGATTGCGTAAGGTAGTTTTACAATAATATTCTAAGCAATATGCTCGCCACCTATTACATGGTACCTAAAATCATAATTCATTCACACTTCTAAGCTCACTTCTGGGATAGAAGCATAAGACTCTATCATCATGTATCTACTGTGACATAGAACTGTAATGAAGCTTCATTAGAGTTTAATAACATTGATATATTATCTAAAGCATAATAGATAAAATTCTTAAGGTATTTTTTAAATTTACGTTCTTGTGTAATTTACAGGAACAAGACGCAGGAAAAAGAGTTAGATATAAAAAATTATTGCATAAAATTTTTCTACAATCATTACTATTGCTTATCGAATCACAAGTGTTTCGTATACATCTGTTTTATTGTTTTTGGGTTAATAGATGCTGGCTAAGATAATAAACGTGTTTTGATCAAAACACACTTATCGTATGCTTTTGATTTCATGTATTATTCATTCACAAAATTTGACTTCTTGCAGTATAGGTGAACGAACATTTAACTAAAACAATCAAAATCTGTTGAAAGAGAAAACTTATTTGGTAGAGTCACAACAATGTTAGTCGCTAGCACAGCTATTGTACAGGACATACTCAATTTATCAACGTAGTCAATATATCCGAAACTGCTACCACTAACACAAAATCTATTTTAAGATTGAATCTATTTCCATTAAAAGCTTTTACTCATCAAAATCCATACAAATTCTAACGGAAAGGAGAATAATGTCCAATAAATACTGACTTGGAATATCCTTCTGTCAGTCATGTATGATACTCGTACATACGTAATATTATGTGAACTTAAGCGTCGGCATCATATATTTTTATCTTGTCACACAAAAGGTCACGGCACACATAAAATGGCTCAGTGCGGCTGACACATGTTCTTATTATGATCATAATAATAAAGAAAAAGTATTTGTTTATACGTTGTTATAAGTAGGCGAGAGAATAGAAAAAGGAATTGTTTTGCTGTTTTCCTTACATTTTTGTAGTCTGTCTTAGGTTTTATAATGAAAGTTGGCAGACTTGGTATCGATTTTTCAATCACTAGATAGGTCGTGACTGAAGAATAAATTTAAACTATTGACAGTTCTGTCTATGTTTGAAAATTTGCCTACTAGCTAACTATCAAAGTAAGTGACGCAGTATTAAGAAAAATACGAAGGGGTATATATTATAAAATGTGTGTAAAATATTATCAATCAAATAACCAAATCTCAAATACCATTAAAACATTTGCTGTCGATTTAAATAATAAAGTGGACGCTTAAACCATAGGTAGTGAAATATGGGTGTAATACATATAAATGTCTAGTCTCTTGGGGATATAGGCATATAACTGTTCCATAAGTACTATTCGCTACGCTTAGGTAGTTATTTCCAGAGTTTGAACTAAAACCTCGTACCAAGAAAAGCTTTGTCATAGCCAGCACATATTTTATTGGCCATAAAGATTGCAAGATTATTCTTTCTTATGAAATCCAAGCCTGAAAAGTGGGCATTCATTCGAAAATCTTAGCCGTTTACATAACCACGTTCAAAAAGGAAATACGAAAAAATCACACCCGAAAAATTACAATAATAAAAATAAAGAATTTACTGTGACACAGAATTAGGCGTAATTTATGAGGGCGTCCTGGCTTGAGGCTTAGCTTTTACATACAGAAAAAAGTCCTAATTTTTCTCGTTCAGATAAAATAATCTGAGAGCTTGTTTATTTAACGTCAGGGGTTATTTCCGAAAAACATCTACATTCTTGTGTCGTGTCTCCTTTGGTATTAGGATTAGATTATACAAATCCTTAATCTGGCTTATTTTCTGGCTGGAATTACCTGTTGTGTTTGGGCGGGTGTCATTATATTTAAAATAAATTTTGACTTTAGGCGTGATAAATTTATAAATAAATAATAGGTAGAAAGTAAGCTTTGGTAACAATAAAGTTGGTTGTGGTGTGGAATCTATAACAAACCAACCAATACTTAAACTAACAAGGGATAAAATATTACGAATTGGTGAGCGTGAGGAGAGAAGACCGCTGACCATGTAGTCAGACATCCTGAACAAAGTATGTAGTTAGGATAGCCTGGTAACTGCATGCTCCAGGTTTTTGAGGCAAAATATAAGTGGCTTATCTAAGCACAGCCTCTTATTATTGTGTTGGCACTGATTGTATCTAGCTCAATTGCTGATTATGATTAGTTAAGAATAGATTACAGGCTAATCAAACCTAAACATACAAAAATCGCCATAATATATTATATTCTGCTTTAGTTTAACGTCATAAAAATAAAATTGTGCAGATGTTGTTCAACATCGCACGATACGAACAATTCCACAACAATAAAGCTTAACTTAATATATTTCCATCGATAGTATCTTGGCATGTTTATTCATAAGTTTCTATCTGCCCTTACTCTGAAGTTCTGATCACAGATACCAGCAGTTAAACTACGATTTAATACATACTAGTAATTTTATCTGTGAATTTATCAGCTTACCCAGAGTCATCAGTCATATTCACGTAAATTTTTACATCTAATTATAAATCTGAAGAACAATAAAAACAGTTTTAGCAGAGCATTATCTGTATGAATACATTTTGATTAAGAGCTGTCAATGTAAAAATATTAATAAAGGTTAATATAAAAATATCATGCTGTCTAAAATAATTCGTTCGTAAAAAATGAAGAATTTTCCAAATCACGTGCAATTACTGGAAAATAAAAGTCATTCTCCAAGGCCAACTCAAAACAGACCATCATTAGTCAAGTTTTTTGTTCAATTAGACCATGACGTGCAAATTTAGTAACCGAGAAATGCCCGACAGTGAATACCGATACTCGCTGAAAAAATCCCAAAAGTAATAAAGTATTTTACAGTTCCACTCCATCAATTACTAAGGCAGCTTCCGCAATTTTTGAAATTCAAATATTTTCGTCTCAAAATATTCAGTTGGTGAATTTTGAGCTTCGTTTTGATAAATGAGCATCTTTCAAAGCGATTTATAGAATTTAAAGGTCACGTCAAAACGGTAACTGGTTCAATAGTTCTGAACGATATTCATCGCTTCCAACCAGCTGGTAAATGATTGGAAATAGCAGTTTTATAAATTATAGCTTGGTATATCGCAATAAGATTTATAAGACACGCTTTCTAGTACACTGCCATAATAATTGCAGAGTTTTGTTGAAATGAAGTTTTTCTTCAAATATTAGAATATTAGAAAATTAAGATATTAGAAATACGTCTGAAATAATCAGCATTTTTGTCAATGTGCAAAATTGTGTACTATAAGAAAAACTTTAAATTTATTATTGCTTTTTTGTTTCTCAGTTGCAATAATTATTTATCTTTTTGACTGCAAAAAATTCCACGACACTTTTATGAAAGTAACTTAAAGAACTAACACCTTAGAATTACTTCATAGAAAAAGAAATATTTAATTGTGAGCTCATCATGTACCTTATAATGAAATTCCTTTGTGTTTAATAGTAGATTCCGTTTTGCTTTACCTTCTACAAAAGGAGTGCTCATACTTGTGACTCAAGAAGGCACCGTGCTATTAGCTGGGGAGTCATTTTGTTTTTTCCAGCAGCAGCTTTTTTACGACTTTGACAACGTGCGAATCATAATATTATGTACTCTTATTATTTATTTTCATCAAGTAGTTACTACAACTATGTTACACTTAAATCATGTACGAAAATCAAAAGACAAAGCTTTTTGATAGGGGTTTAAATATAATGTCACCGCTTTGTATGAAAACAATCGGTAATGTTAACGTTTCATACCAGCTAATTTATCAACATATTTTGTATGGCCAATTCGAATTCTAAGTTTTTATTTTTATGGATAACTAGCTTTTGCCCACGGCTTCACTCGCGTTAATTTAGAATTTGACAATCAATTCAGGTTGTGCTTTGCTTGTAATAATATAATTCAATCATGATTCGAAAGACACGTGGCGCCATCTATTATCATAAGAAAGTTATTGTTGTTTTCCTCGGGAACAGTAATTTTTTTCGGGATGAAATGTAGCCTATGTCCATTTCTGTACAGCTGACAATGTATATGCAAAATTTCAGAATGATCGGTTCAGTGGTTTAGGCGTGAAAAGGTAACAAACAAACCCATTTTTACTTTTATAATATTAGTTAGAATTATTATTTTCATTATGCTTGTATTAAGGCCACTGTGGTTTATCTTAAATTAACAAAAACATCAACTATCATATAATTATGGTAATTTCAACAAATATGGGCAGACACTAAGCGATCTAACTCAAAATACAAATTGTATATATGCACATGTTTTTAATAATGAATATAGTCTGTTATCGAAATATAAATCAATTTATAAATAACCATTTTGTACAGAAATCACGAAAGTAGATGTAGGACATAAACGGCAATTTCATAGTTAAGCACCTAATATTAATCAACCAGAGTTAAAAGTAACCATTCTATTTATAGAACTTTTGGCAAAACATTCCTCTTTATGGTGAAAAAGTATATAGAAAACTCGAACAAATACTCGAATGGGACGCATAAATAAAGAATCCAACTACATTTGCTTCCCTTTCGGCAAACAGATTCAATATGTCGCCGATTGCACAAATGTATTCACATTTTCCCGCTAGGAAATTTTCTGGAGATTTTTGGCTGAAGTCCACAGTGGATGACAGTCGTCTAAAATTTTCTGCGCAAATCGACTGTTTGTTACATTGTAGGCTACATTTTTATGAGTCCTTTCAAATGCCAAATAACAAAATGAAAAACATGGTGGATATAAAAGTTAGTAAATATAATATGTTTATCTAGTATATCAGATAAACATATTATATTAGGCGTCCTGGACAAAGGCCAGGTTAAGAGCTCCTTGAACCGACGGGCGTGTATGAGGAATGTGATGAAAGTGAATGAAGCCAGAGAAGTGTGTCAGGATCGTAGCAAATGGAAATCCGTAGTCTCTGCCTACCCCTCTGGGAAACAGGCGTGAATCTATGTATGTAGAGTGCGGTAGAGTTCAGCAGGACTGGTGCCTTTATAGTTTAAAAAAATGCTGTCTTACTATAATCAATTTCTGTACCGCGGGAACTTAATTAACTTTGAAAGAAAGAATAAAAAGATAACAACAATAACATTATTTATGGATTATTTGTCACTAATTAAAACCATTGCGTCATCCGTGCAAGGGATGACGCAATAGTTTCCTCTTTTTCACATTTTTTTTTCTAATATTCCTACCTTGGTAGGTATAACTATATTGTCTTTTTTTAGTATAATACTTTGCAGGTATATTTGCATAATACAGGGAATGTCTTCGGATAGAGTGGTTTGGAAGTCCAAGGGAGAGGCTTTTGCTCAGCAGTGGGCAGTTAACACAAGACTAATGAAAAAAAATGAATCTATGTAATCTATGTATCTAGTATATTATGATTTCTTTTTAAAAGCATTGGCTATGTAAAGTTAGAATGTAACTTATCTATTGCTAATAGTGTACAGTAGAAACAGTAGGTACTAGTTATAAGGATGAAAGGTACCTTACGTCCTTCTCTGTTTCCCAGGCAACGTATATGCAAATTTCATGATAATCGGTCGTGTAGTTAAGCCGTAAAAACGTAACAAACAAACTAACATTCGCATTTATAATATTAGTTAGGACATTAAGTACTGGCTATGTTGTAGATTGTAATTTATAAACGAGGAAAACACACATCATAATGACAGTACTTAAATATGTGATCTCAGCAAACCATATCGTCGCTTTGCCAACTAAGCTATTCACGTCAGGGTTTAGATGCTTAAAAATAAATCTTAGAATTCTAGATACTGAAACCGCATTGATCTTTAATACAAATTCTTACATTCGGTAATTTCTAATCGCATAGTTCTATTATTATAGGATAGATGACGCATAGCATCGCCTTACTTGCAAATTTCAATGCCTGACGTAGGAATTGAAATGTCTCCATGGGTGGCTCACGGGATAGTTAGCTTAGGTCGAAGATTCGATTCCTGTGTGATGGATTTTCTTTTTCCTCATTTATAAATGTTATTTTTATGTAAATCTTAGAGCTATTTCAAGGCTTTGGATATTTTTGGTAATACTAAGATAAGATTGGACACTAAAAGTAAAAACTAAACAGGCTAAAATAATTTGACTGTGTGCATTGGTAATGGAAAAGGGTCCGTGTCGCAGACACAACGGCACTGATCGATTAGTCCCCAAAGTTAACAAATGTCGGTAGTCTCGTTTGTAACGTGTCATGCTCGTGGATCCTTGACAATTTACTAAAAGTTACACGCATACGTGCTTCAGAGAGCACGTAAAGCAATCTGTCGAGGCTGTTATAAACAGTTCTAATTGACAATATGGGATGCAGTATCCTCAAGTACGACCCCCCTGAAACATTAATATTGAAGTTATGGGCCGTATTGCTACTAACAGTGCTATGAAAACACATGAAGTAACTTTTTGATTATTTTAAACCCGATTATCGATATAGGTGAAGTAGTCCGAATAACGGAGTAACGTTCTTTTGTAAGAAAGAAATGTTAAGAAACTCCGCGGTATATTCTTAATATTTCGTTCGCTCGAAGTTTCGGATGATCAAAATATTAATAAGTCATTTTCTTTGTAGGGCTGCAGGTTTCGGCCGTTTCATGCTGCTCAGACCGTAGCAAAATTGGAATTCAAAACTTGTGTAATCCACAGACAGTTGCACAGACAGTTGTTGCCTTTAAATGCTTGTGATTACTTGCTTGTACAAATATGATCTATTAAATCATGTCTTTGGTAGCATTGTACATTTACGATCAATTCTGCAGTAAAATTCCTTACTTTAAAATACGTGATCCTTTACAATCGCTTCAGTGACCGATAGATATCTAACAGCTATTGCATACCCCACTTTCGTACAACTGCGGTCAGCCTCCGAAATGGTCTTATCTCCTCAATTCTAACAGGCACCTAATCTAACACGATCCAGTAAACTTTCAACAGCACTTAGCACTTAGCCAACGTCTGTATCCTACGTCGGCGTATCTAGATATTTCGTGACGTCACACACACGGCTCGCACCTGACTTCAAAGACCCCAGTTTCAAAGAAAGCAATATAAAGTTATTTACCCCGCAAATAATAGCGGATGGGAAACGCTGTAAATAAATTTTATTTTCCTCCCTTTGATGGCCGAAGATTAAAATTATATTCTTCCTTAAGTTATTTCAGTTATGACTCGTTTTAATGGTTCGATCTTATTGTTGAGAGGAAAGTGTTGCTTAATTTATTTATTGTTCCTTTGTTATACAAATAGAGCAAGCGAGAACCGGAGGTGCGAGTGAAATATTGTATACCATGAATAAGTGAAAGTTATTGCGCGAAATAAGGCGAATTTATTTGTTTTTATTATTATGCGTAAGGTAGTTTGCATGTATTATTGCGGCTTTAAATCAGCTATAACTTTGTGACATATTCCAGCTATATAACATTCTCCATTCAGGTCATTTATTGGTGACATTTTGTTTATGTACTTGGTAAAGGATTATGATGATGATTAACTTTATTATGAGTTATATATATTACTAAATTTCACTTTATTATTATATAGGCCTATTCAGTGCTTTCAATTAATTTACTATAAACCAACCGTTAAAAACATTTACATACGTTTGTACCTATGTAAACAAAACATAGAAAATGCATTAGAGTTTCTTTCTGATACAATGTAATATTCTTTTTTTTGAGATATCTGTCACACCAAGATTTTTGTCTTTGTCGTGTGAGATATTACAAATACAGGAACAATGAAAACAAATAAATGACAGCATTTTTGTCCCATATGTGGAATCATGCAACCCTTGTGGGTCTCAGTAGCAACGGCGAAGCTAACGACTTAAACCTCTCAGTTCAACCAGTCAGTCTTATTTGATGTCGGACTTGCAATTCAATAATTATTTGCTTTTAAGTCACAAACAGAATAAATAATAATGATCTACAGTATTTGAAACTCATTTATTATTCAACATTGTGTGCCACGACAAACAGAGATAACAAAATCTATTGAAAGAATATTAAATGAAGAAACTATTGTTGGGCCATACTTAAGCTTTGAAGCATAGGTAATAATATTCTTTTTAAATTATTGACATCGATACTGTATATTGCTGGCCACAGTTCGACTCTTAGAATGGCCAACGTTTTCGTTTGTTTCGTCGGTCAAAACAGATTGGAAAATTTTATAATGTACCTTTTATGGTGGACTGATAGATAATATTCAAGTTCTGTATGGAGGTTTACTATCTGAAGCCAGCAGTGGGTTTCTGCTACCAAGTAATAGCATATACACAGATTTTCAAAAACATTTTGAAGAACATTTAGATCGGTAGATTTTCTCAACATATTATCCATCATGATTGAAAGCGATGGTAAGACCACAGCTAGACTTCATGATACTTTGAGCTCATTTTGCGTAAATAGAAACACCCGTGATTAAATTATGTTCGGGTACTTTGAAATAACTACACTGGAACATTGAGACAACGACCATGGCTGCTGAAAAGCAACCAAAACGTTGGGGAAAGTGTAAACATAAATAGTATAATAGTATAGTAATAATATAAATAGTTTTAATAGTTTTCATAATTTAAATAGCTTAAAAAATAGTAAAGTTTAATAGTAATAGTAGTGTAACAGTTTTTAAAATTTTGCAATAAAGTGTCAAATAAACAACGCGATAAAATCCGTATATAGTAGTTTAACTTCAACGATGATTAGCTATTTAATACATATCTTCGGATTGTAGTGAGCTAAGTAGCTAAGCAGTTCGACGATCTCCGAACTAGGCGATTGCTGTACGACATTATTTAACCTTAATTTCCTTTATTAATTTATTTTATTTGAACTAATTCGATGACGCAGCGGCTTAGAATTCAAAAAAGAATAAAAAGGGTACACGAGCTTGTGGATTTCGTTTTCGGGGTCAAAAAAGTGTTATTAGGATTTTTGCTCAAGAAATTCTCCGTAACAACCCGGAAGTCTACATTCGACTCGTTTCCTAATACGAGAGAACTAGCACATATCGTATATGATATAGCTATAATATCAGTCTGTCTACCTCTTCGGTTATATTAGCATGAATAATTCTAAGAATTATTTTTTTCTTATAAGGTTTTAAGTTAAATTAAACTAATAGTCTTCAAAATTATTTATAAAGAAATTATTCTTTAAGCTTTAGTATTATTATTTACTCCTTAAAATTTGTAAATTTTATATCATTATTGAAATAAGACTAATAAAAAATAAATTTCTCGTTAATAAATTTACAATTTATCGCTTAAACTCAGCCATTTTATTATTAATTATTTATATATTTATTTTGCGAAAATGACTTTATTCAACAAATCATAAAGATATTGGAACTTAATATTTCCTTTTTGGAATTTTGGAGCAGGAATGCTATGAACTTCATTAAGATTACTAATTCGAGCCGAATTAGGTAACCCTGGCTCTTTAATTGGAGATGATCCAATTTATAATACTATTGTCACATCTCATGCTTTTATTATAATTTTTTTATAGTTATACCGATTATAATTGGAGGATTTGGTAATTGATTAGTACCTTTAATATTAGGTGCTCCTGATATAGTTTTTCCTCGTATAAATAATATAAGTTTTTAACTTCTACCTTCCTCATTAAATTTATTAATTTCAAGAAGAATTTTAGAAAATGGAGCATGATTATTTCCATCAAACCAAACAATGCCAATTTATATCTCAAGGATAAGCCTTCAAAATACAAGTGAACTAATTCAACTACATCAGACCATTGACTGCCAACAATATTTAAGAGACCTATTCAAACAAGACAGACTCAATGCCGTGGTCTACGAGTATTCAGTCTTCCACAAAAGCGTTCGTTAGATAAGGTCCAACAACAGACTATTGAACTTGGCGACGTTGAATTTCATATTCACACAAATATTGAGCTTAGTCTGAAAGGGTTTTAGTAGTTTCACTTTGGTTGGTATAGATAAAAATTTATGCTATTGTGTCTGCAGATGAATAAATATGTAAAATCTACACTTGTATTATAGTGTATATTTGAAGTTTAAAGTAGCAGCGGTATCCTAATGGGAGACAGTTGGACTGTCACGCAGAGGTCTCAAGATTGATGCCAAGACACGCATCTCCGAATTTTTGACACGCATCTCTAATTTCTGAAGTAATGTACATATAAAATGTATGATTATTGCTCGCTTTAACAGCGAAGGAGGAACATCGTAAGAACTAAGAGTTCTCCATAATCTCCGAAGATATATTATGATGTCTGCCAAACTGCACCGGGCTAGCGTAGTAGACTATGGCCTAACTCTCTCAAAAAAAGAAAAGGTCCATGACCAGCAATGGGAGATTTTATATACATAATTGATATTTTAATATATTTATTTTATTGTAGAGGTAAAAACTTTAAAAAGTATACATAATATATAAGGCCTTAATTATCAAGGATAGTTTATTCGTACTATTAAAATGAACTTTAGCAGTAATGTTATCAATAATAATTACCAATAAAATAATAGTCCAAAATGAAAGTCCAATACCAATACTATGTCATTCATACAACGTATGGGATAAACTGTAACTATAACACAAACCCCAAGTTGAGCGATTAAAGTTAGTGTTATTTGTGACGTCATTTTGACAATCGTTAAAACGGTGCTTGAAGCTACCTTTACCAGTGATTTGATTGCTCGAAAAGCATGGCATTATCGTTATAGTTTGTTTGTGCTACTGTGCCTTAGGAACAGTGAGTCAGGACTTTTATAATTATACTTATTATAATTTTTTTTCTTTAATTATTTTTTGTTTGGAAGCTTTTAGCCACACACGGCCATGTCTGCTCCATCATACCCTAAACTTAATAACTATTCATATTCTACCTTAAGTCAATCTTATCTATTATCTTATAAACTAAAATAGCTGCTTTAGACAAGGGCTAAGCTAAAATACTTATGAAGGCACCAACATCCATCATACGCATTTCAAGAGATTGAAGCATAATAGTTCTTAGCTCCTGGGTTCTGACGCACTCCACCAATAGGTGATGAACATCGTCAAGATTTATATATTACTAGCTGTTACCTGCGACTTCGTCCGCGTAGATTTTAACTAAAAAGTGTTTGTCTCCGCGGAACCCTATTTTCTTTCTAAAATCAAAGTAGCTTAAGTTACTCCTTATAACATCAGCTATCTGCCAGTGAAACTCCCGTCAAAATCGGTTCAGCAGTTTCGGAGATTAGCCGGAACAAACAGACAGACAGGCAGACGGACAAAAATTTTAAAAATAGATGTTTTCGTATGGTTACCTTATATACTTTCATATGCATTAGATAAAAAGCTGTTATTTTGACATTACAAACATACACTTCAATTTTGTTTATTTGTATAGATTACGGCGTGATTATTTAATTTGGAATTTAAATAAGACTGCCTTTTGATTATTATTGCTGTGTAAATGTAATGTAAATGAACGCCGTGACGTATCAACGCAATGTTAGGTAGAGTTGTTGTGGGACGTGATCAGATCGGTAAAATAACAAGAAGAGAAGCTCCAAGAATTTATAATAAAATACCTGATGAGATTAAAAACTTACCTGTACACAAGCTCAAAAACGCTTTACAAAAAATTCTAATTGATAAATGTTATTACACAGTTGACGAATTCTTTAACTAATCTCAGTACATTCTATTATCTATCTTATATTTTATATAATATTGTATTAATTTTAGATTTAAATATACCACTTATATTTGTATGTCTTACCATAGACAAAACATAGCTCTCTGAACCTATTTATAAGATCTCTGTTTTTATCTACCTATGGCGACACAAAAGATCCCACTGGGTCGAAGTGTCGCCGGTCTGTACTGACTGTCCTCCACACACAATATATCTACCTATGTTTTACAAATAATTAATAAATGATTCTGATTCTGAAAAAAAGAAAATAAAAACAAAAAAAAACATTCCCATTCAGAGCTTAAGAGAGTGAGCACGCGCTCACTGCGAAACCGTCGGTTCACTTGCACAATTTGAATTGTAATGGTGATATACGTATTAACTAAGTATAGTGTGTTTAACTGTTTATAATATTATAATGGAGCCAATACCACCGACCAATGTTAGTGACGTTCTGGTTGCCATCCTGACCTAGACGCCACTTTATATATTTCTTTATATACCTAGGTTATTATATGGGATTAAAATATATAATGACCACCAAAAATACTAATTGCGCAGCAAAATATGCTTACTAAAATATATCATAACGAGCACCTATACGCCTCGAATCACTGCATTCCGTCTCGGAAGGGTTAGGTTATGTTAAGTTCCTTCTTAAACTCACCTAAAAATAGGACGCCCGCAATAGGAGCCCCGCCTTGCGGGGCTCCGTCGACTTAGTTCGATCTCTTTAAATATATTTTGGTGTGCAATTAGTATTTTTGGTAAGCATATTTTGCTGAGCAATTAGTATTTTTTCTTATGCTGTTAAATACTACCCTTATTATATTCAAGAAGTTAATATATGTGTATGTACTTATGATATAAGCAAATTCACATACTACACTTGTTCTATACAAGAGACGCGGCACAAAAAGCGTCATTAAATATTAATACATATAAATGTAGGTGTAGGAGTGAGACTAAGTTGTATCTTTGAACATTCTCGAGCTGCAAACATTTCAACTTGCGTATTGTTGGCTCCGTCTAAATAAAGTTCATTAATGCTGACGAAATGTCAGATTTAAGCAGATTTTGTACTTCTTTAGAAGTTTTGGCTGTTTGTCTTGTAACTTAGAGTAATTATGTCTGTTGTATATGATTATCTAAATATATAATACTAGCTTATACGACTGACTGCCTCCGTAGCCCATCGGTAGTGACAGATACTGCTGTGAAATGTGCATAAGGTCTCATGTTAGATGCCGGGGCTGAGGAAATTTATTATTGGGTTTTTCAGTCAAGAAATTTTCCAGTAGCAGTATGAAGACAGGCACTGTCCCCAGTAGACTTAAGAGTAAACACTAGGCTCATCTTACCCCTTATCATGTGGGGTGAGCAGTCGCCTCGCCACTGCGGCTGTGCCGCATGTTATAAGTTCGATCCCTACGCGGAACAAAACATTGTTTGTACCACAAACAGTTAGAAGTCTAGGTGATATATGTGTCCGTTGTTCGAATGTCTATAAAGTCCCCTACGACACAGGAATTATTCCTAGAAATGAAACTAAACTTGATGGGATGGGAGGCTGGGAAATTGGATGGGAGTTGCCGTAAGTTAGGCGGAAGGTGTGGTGTTGCCAGTGAGCAGAAATGAAATGAAATAATTATAGTGTTAGTATTTGTTTTATTTTTCTAGTTTTATTACATACTAGCTTTTGCGCGCGGCTCCGCCCGCGTGGTACCTACATCAATAAAAATTAGCCTATATCCTTCGCCAGGTTTTAAACTATATCTGTACTAAATTTAATCTCAATCGGTTGAGTGAATTAGGCGTGAAAAGGTAACAGACAGACAGACAGATAGACAGACAGATAGACAGACAGAGTTACTTTCAAATTTATAATATTAATAAGGATATAGGTAGTTAGGATTGTTCTGCTTTATATTTTGTATTTTTTTTATTTTATTTTATTTCTTCATGTTTTGGATGTGCCCTTTTGTGTGCAAAAATAAAAATAAAAACATTCTTCCTAAATGGAGTCGTCATAAATTGATTAATAAATTGTTGTTTTGAGTCTCGATCTAGTTCGAGTCCGTTGCTTGAATGATTTTAAGTCCTCCGCCACACAGGAATTATTCCTAGAACGAAAGTTGACATAAAAATAAAAGAAAAACGAACACCATAGCTACTGAAAAGTGTGTTTAAACGATAAATAAAACGTTTCACGATACTTCAAAACTACGCAGCTTTCGTAGCGTAATATCCTACACATTTACTCATAATAATGCGTAGACTGAGTCTGCACTTCTTCAATATAATATCTGTTGAGAACCCAGGGTCGATACCCGTCTAAGTACCTACTAATTCACGTTACTGGTTTGATGTCACCGCACTCCGAGCACTTTAGTGCTCAATATTGGACTGACTAAAGGTGTTAAGTGTAATTTATAACAGTAATATGTAGCCAGTTCCTAGCTAACTGCCGAATCGTCAAAGATGTCTAGACAAGCTCGTGAATAGAGTGGCTTCCACTAATCAAAAGTTGACAAATAGGTTAGGTGTAATGAAAACGCTATATAGTTTTGAGCGTTATATGTTGTTGCTATTCAAATTTCAATCGTATCCAAAGGCAATAAAGTTGAGTTTTAATTGTTATAGAATTTGTCGCTTGGTGCTTTTATGCTTTCGACGTTGAATTTTAAAGCCCTATTTTCACTAGACGATGTCGCTCGCAGTGGCGGCACACTTACGTGCAAAGTTTTGGTGAAAATGTTGACGGATATTTCTCTCGTCCACCTTTAGCTGTCGCCTGCGGAGGTTGTTTTGTCACCTACGATGTTACCCGACACACTAAATTGGGTGTCTGTGACAAGGTGGCTACGTGCCCGGTATACTGTAATAATAGAATTGCACCCTAAAAAGTAGCTATAGAACATATCTGACGAAATGTTCATAAAAAAGGTTACTGTATACCCCTTTAAGAATATAAAAGGGCGTCTTGTAAGTCATTCATACTTAACGTAGACCAGTAGTCTTGGTAAAATTATGAAATAACTTTTGTAAGTTTTAAAAATCCGTTTCATCACAAATATCACTGATGTCATTCAAATTTCTGCACTTCTTAAATGGATCTGGGCTGGATATATCTGTCGCATATCGAACAACATTTTTACAATAAAATGGACCCTTAAAATGATTACATTTTAAAGGGTCCATTTTATTGTAAAAATGTTGGACCTGCCATGTTGCTTGTCATTGGGCAAGCAAAATGGCAAGCCCAGACGAAAACAGCGAGATGAGCTAGACTTCTTTAAAAAAGTTTTATCGTTAGCGGCTTTGAATAGAGAGAGATGAAAAGGAGGAGTTTGAGAATGGGCAGGCCTTGCAGGGAAAGGCAAAAGCTTTCCCATTCTCAAACTAGGCTAGGCTCTAAGCTAGAATTTTGTTTGCCTACACGAAAAGAATTTCGTATATCCAAACATACCCAACAATTTTCAGCGTTAAAGTTGACCATAGTTTCATAGACACGTCGAAAAGTATGGTCGACTTTTATGCTGTGCTAACTTGTTACGTCATAACCCGTTCATAATTTCATAAATAATTTTAATTTCATATTCAGTGTTGGACATAGTTTTAAGCCGTTTTATGGTAATGAAATGAAAAAGAAACACCTTTTAAGCTCTATTATATTCTTGAAACTTAAATGTAGGTAATAAGCATTGGGTTAGTAGTAGGTTTGTGGGTGGTGGGCTGCGTGGGCCTGCTCGGCACCCGATCAGTACCAGGTCCGAGGGGTGGCGTACGTGTTCCCACGTGCACCTCTGTGTCGTGTTTTTATCCCCCTCCCCCAGGGTGACGGTGGAGCGAAGTATTTTTGGGTAATGGCCTGCCGTTTCACGGCGGGGTTGCGATTGCATGTGAAAGCGATTCGCGCGGCCTCGCCATCTATGGTTATATCGAGGAACACCGTGGTAGGTTTAGCCGGTATTACCGGGGTATCTTTTCCCCGGTGAGCCCGACATAATCTCTCTGTCGCCCCGCGGAAAGGTATAGGTCAAAGCATTCACCCAGGTAAAAAAAAAGTAGTAGGTTGAAAAGCATACGCTTAGGTTACTAAATGGCAGCACGGATTTGCGGTGACATAGTTCTTGTTTCAAATGAACGGCGATATCAACTATCCCATTTACTATTTTAAATAGACTCAGATTTGTATATACACGTAATATCCAAACTGGCAGCTGTTTTATGAGGGCCACCTCATAGAGAACGAGATAGGTGTAAAACCCAGTATTCAACCTCTTCGTCTTCATGTGACCATGTGACCCATATATCTCGGGGGTCTTTTGACCCACAGGGCCCATATTCAAACACGACTGAGGTATGACTCCAAGGTGTCTGCACACTAAGTTACAAGTCAGTCGGTCCAGTTGTTCCGGAGTTATGCCTGTCACTAACAGACAAACACACAGACCCAAATAGTGTTTTCATTAACCTCTTCGAAGAAGACTCAGAGTTTAACAAGCCTATAGCGTTCACGGTGCATGAATGGTGTGGAGTTATCCACTTACCACTGCCACTGCGCCGAGTTTTGTGCGTCTGATCGCTATACAGGACAAAAAAAAAGTATGATCTACATAGAGTTGTTCCAAGTTTGGTGTTAGAATGTTTGTGAAATCCCTCGCAACGCAGGATATATCCCAAAAATCTTTAAAATATAATCCATCATCATCATCATCATCATGTCAGCCAAAAGACCGGTCTTGGGCCACCCGCATCCAACCGTAATAATCCATGTATAATCCATGCTGCTACTGAAAACTTTCTAACAAACCGATTTTATTCACCCGATTATTCACCGGATCCGAGAACTGATTCTTAGAAGAAGTTTGCTCATATGTTTGCGAATGATTCGAAATCAAGTAAACTTCTTCGTACCACTCTGACCGCAAGCATTTCTAGAAATTATATTGGAGTTATCTAGAACGCAGTCACATTGACTGCATTGCCGAAGAGAGCCTTTACTCCTTCTACGTAAGGATGTAGGATTTGCAGAGCACGATGACCAACGAAGGTGGCATTAAGAAATATTAATATTACCATGTTAAATAAAATTAACCTAATCAGCACTTTTTGTCTAAGCAGAGCCGCTGACAACGATCCTGGGTGGTCCAGAGCTGTTCATCAATATGGGCAGCACCATCAACCTGACGTGCGTGGTGCAGCACTCGCCAGAGCCGCCGCCCGCCATACGCTGGACTCACAATGATGAGGTATGACTAAGCAGAAAAGTTGATATTCAGAACATAACATAACATGTAACACGAGCCTTTGTTATAGCTTCTGGTGGTAAATAAGCCAGTAGCCCAATTGGTGTGAATGGGTCAGCACGTGTCAAATACATGGCTATGTTTTCGTGGCATCACAGAAGCAATTCCAAGGAAATACTACCAATTTCAACTGGTGATAAATCATGCGACTCTCGAATTATTTAAAACATACAAAATCCTTAAAATGTCTTTATATGCGCTTCGTAATACAGAGTTTAAGATGTTTGTGCGATAGGCTTGTGGACGTCTATTGAACGTTATTTAATGGATTCAATTTCACTCATACTGCGTTCCCTTAATTATCCAAAAAAATTCGGGCGGTCTTTGGGGACTGCCGATAGAAGTGAAAACTTTAATCCTTGATTATAGACACTCATTTATAAAAAAAAAATGGCTGGTCAGATTCTTGATACTCTCGTAGTGGTTATTATAGGAGTCGTTATTTTTTGCGTAGGACGCACCATTTCTGAGATATTGTTAATATTCTAAAATAATTCAAAAATGGAAAGCGTGAAAGCGTGACGATGATACGAGTGCTATGATTTTTGTTCACCCAAGAAGTGTTCAACGCGCCTAAAGAAGGTTTCACTTCAAAAATAATCGACGGGAGGTACAGTACGCATATAAAATAATATGCTCGAAACAATCATCGTCGTATAGCTCCAGTTTTCATTGGCAACGAATATTTATAAACGCGTTGTCAATCAAGTTGATTCGCTCGTTCAAAACATTACCTATTGGTAAAACAGCGCCTTCTTAGCAAATATGTCTTGAATATTTGTTTATAGTATTCAGCACTTGCACTGTTCGTTTTTAGTAAGGAAGATTATGCTTTAAGTTTTAAAGGAGGTTCACTGTTCAAAGGAAATATTAAAATAGTACTTACCATACCTTGTATGAGTTATCTTTAATACTTTGGTAGCTGTAAGTCAGCTGCCAGACCAGTAGACCGAAATTGAACCTCTATTTTTCGTTGTGAAAACGATCCCTTGTCCAGTGATGCGAAAGTATTAAAATAATACCAAGTACTAAAGCTAAAATCATAGAAAATTTTGTAAAAGTGACCCCACTTAGAAGCTACAAAGTATATATACCGAATAAATATTTTAATGGCCTATCAAAATACTTATGGACTCAATGTTTTTTTATTAGTCCCGTCATACTCAAACCGAAAACCTAAGAAAATTATGAATAATATTTTACATAAACATTTCTATAAAATACTAACATTTTATCAAAGCATTAATACTAATCACTCAATCAACTTATTTAGACCGCTGGTGGACATATTATTTTGCTTTCTGCATCAGATCCAGTCACCTTTTTACGTGATCAGTCGACCGGACAACGTCCATCCACTACAAAACTTTTTTGCTGCAATGGCCATTGATTCTTCGCTTCGGCAGATATGGGCAGCTCATTGCCACTTGACCTCGCTTACTCTTCGAGTTATTTCTTTAATTGGCGGATAATTTTGTTTCTGAGTGTCATATCAACAATTCATTATCATTATCATCATGTCAGCCAAAAGACGTCGACTGCTGGACATAGGCTTCCCCCAAGGTTTTCCACACAGACCGGTCTTGGGCCACCCGCATCCAACCGCTTCCCGCGACCCTTACCAGGTCGTATCAGTAACAATTACATTGACATAATCAATTCGTAAATATTTTACTAGATTTTGCCCGCGGCTTCACACGCGTCAATGTTCACACATTTAGTCCATAAACTTCTATCCCTTGGGAATACTACTTTTTTTCTGAATGTATGTTACTGTATGTCCTTTTCTGTACGCCTGAGAAAGTATATACAAAATTGAATGATGATCGGTTTCGTAGTTTAGGCTATAACGCGTAACAAAAAACAAACTCACATTCGCATTTATAATAATAGTTAGGGTAGCATTGTTCTATTCAAAATGTTAGTAACCTAGCTCTCATCTATACTAATATTATAAAGCTGAAGAGTTTGTTTGTTTGAATACGCTAATCTCAGGAACTACTGGTTCAAATTATAATATTCTATCACATACACACAACACCATCTAGCCCAAACTAAGCAGAGCTTGTACTATGGGTACTAGACAATGGATAAACATACTTATATACTATTTTTTTTGTAAATACATACATATTATACATAGAAACACCCAGACCAAGACAAACATCCATGTTCATGCACACAAATGTTTGACTTCTGCGGGAATCGAACCCGCGACCTCAGCGGTGGCAGTCGGTTACACTAACCACTACGCCATCGAGGCCGACAAAATTATTTTAGTGTTGGATAGCCCATTTATCAAGGAAGGCTATAGGCTATATAACATTACGCTACGACCAATAGGAGCTGTGCAGCAATGTAAAATGTTGCAAAAACGGACAAAATTCTTTTATATGAAGCAGGCGAACTTGCGCGGGTCAACTAGTACGTTAATATTTTTATGTGGCTTAAAGATCTGATATTATTCACTAGCCCGGACTAAGGCCTTAATATTATGCCTTCATGGTACGTAAATATAGGAAACGAAAATAATTCAAGAAGAAATCTGTTCTGGCAAACAGTTTTATTTAAATCAAAAGGAATTTTACAAACATTATTATTTTATTTGTTATATATTAATATATTATATATGCATCTAAAATCACTAACGGTGCTTGTATATGACGATACAAGCTACATGCGCAAGAAACCAGTGAAATTTACATGCGTAAGTGCATCAAACGAGTTACTTACACATGTTTTGTACAAAAAACGTAAGTTCACATTCTCTTCAAATGTAGACTAAGTTTGTCAACGCCTACATGACCAACCCAAGCACTTAAACAAGTTCTTAAAAGAACAGGCTTCATTTAAGCTGACCTAAAAATGTTTACCTTATAAACCTAAGCCTACCTACTCACTGTGTAATTATAACCCTGTATTTACTTAGGCACTTTGGTAAAGTGTTATATGCTAATCTTATTCAGCTCGGTACCTTAAAGTGCCAATTTGTTTTTGTTGTTTAGACGTAAAATACGAGAGCAAATTTACATCAGCTGTTGCCAAGCAACGCCATAAACTCCGTGTAGTATCGGGGATTGAATCAGGCTGTTGGTGCTGCATATCAATTAACTTGTAACTTCGGTAGTAGCTTTAAGAGCCGTTGGTTCGGTATTGAATTTGGATTTCAGTTACAGCATGTTTCCGTGAAATAATCCAACAGCTTGTGTCTTTAGGACTAGACAAAACTATCACAATAATACTTCGTCATTGGTATTGCATATACGAGAGTAAGACAAAGCTATACACTCTGCAACGCGCTCTCTTGTTCTTACCATTGAAGTATGGTTTTTAAATACTGGTATTTTACAACTGCTGTAAATTACCAGTATTAAAAAACGATAACTATCTTATATAATAAAAACAAGCTTCTATAGTATATTGGCTGATTAAGCTAACAATCTTGGTCTAGTATTAATTAATAGAAAACTCAAAAAAATATAATTATAAATACTAAGTTTATAGAGTAAATTTTTGGCTTGGCTTATAGCCTGAGTTGTCACCAGGATACTTTTAGGATACTAAATTTCTATATCGATTGTCATAGGTGTCCATATATTTATATAACATATAGCAGGGATTGGACGGCATTGCGTGTTTCCCTAAACAGTTCTGTAAGCAGAACTATTTAGGGACTTAAGAGACTTAAGAATCTTAGTATCTAAGCTAGTTACTACTTAGCCAATCTTTTTTTTAGATTGCTTACAGCTTACATCTGATTTCTGGCCAGGCTTAAAAACTTGACTCTACACCAGGGTATTTATAAGGATATAAGATTCTTAAATCATTGTTTTGGCAGTACGTGTTTCTTGAAGCAGTTCTACTTAGGGCTCGTGGTTAACAGCTAGAGACCTACACTTATACTGGATGACAAAGCAGTAAGGTTGTGCAATAATTACCCCAAAAAGCAATAAAACAATCTGTCCCTTATCCAGTAAATTGGCAATAACAATATCCTCGTAAAGTACACTTGAAGCCTGCTGAATTACTAAACCATATATCCTTTTGCCTACACTTGAAGCCTGCTGAATTACTAAACCATATATCCTTTTGCCGCATACACCGAAACCGTCTATTAAAAGCCACAGGCAAGCTTGTGACATTAACATACATTGAAATAAATAACCCTACACCCCCTATATAAAGACTAAGTACGTGGCTTAAAGCGGGACATATCTGGCAATCCTTTTAGGTTTAAACTGGCAAGAATTCAAATCAACTTGTAAATAAAGTGGAGTTAAAATGGGACGCCAGTGCTACGATCGCTCAATTTGGTGAAAACAGAACGACCATTTATACTGATGTCACAGAGAATACTAAAGAGTTTTCGTAGAATTGGTTATATTGTGATGCTGGATTTTGTTTTATTGTTATTGGGATCGTTGTGATTTGTAAATAAGATTAGTGACTAATTGACATTAGTGGTGTACGAGTAAAGACGCCTATTGATAGTTAACCTTTTCTTATCGGCACATACATACATAAATACACACCTACATATCCCAGAAAGGGTGGGAAAAGGTGTATTACATTGATAACTCGGGAGAAATTTTTTAGGGCCTCATGTAAAATGGGTTCAGCCTATTGTTCTCTACCAGATAATATATTGCCAGGGTCCATTATTCTACTGAAAAATTTTCTAACAGAAAATTCTAATAATGCTTTATTCCGACTCTGTAATTGAAATCAGTAATTCGGGAATTGACTATAAATACACACAAACATAAACTTTTCATAAATAAACTGACTCTTATTTAAAATAAACCTAGTCTTTCTTGCACCATTTATGTTGTATTCAAACATTTATTTGAATGTTTTGACTCCTAAAATACAAAACAAATGGTAAAAAGCAAGACTCGTTTTACATTTAAATCACAAATTAATTCATCAAGAAATACATGTGCTGTGTAATTTTCACAAGAATCACAAAAGGGTGAAGTGTTAGTAGCGAAATACATTTCATTAAAATGTATGGAGGAGAAAATAAACTTTTCTATGAATCCGTTTAAATACTAGAATGCAAATTTTGGTACGAGTAAGTAGCTAAAAACCAATGTATCAATAATATTATAAACATAAAGAAACAGATAATATCTTATTCCACTCACCAAAAAACAGTCTCGAGAACGTCCAAATAGGACGTTTTTCTATTGTTCACAAAACAAAAAAATCGGTACTTTAAAATCCCCTGGCAGGCAGTTCAATTACAATTTTTAACACAGTGTTTGAATAATCTCTTTCACGTAAGCTCTAAGTTATCTTTTGTTCTACTTATCTAGTCAACGGAATGCTAGATATAATACAAAATTTAAGAATCAGGTATTTAAAGACTATAACTATATTTATTGTAGAATATCAATGATTTGTACGCTCACATTTTCAACTACAACATAAGTTGTATTTTTCTTTTCTATTATATTACTTTAATGCCAAATACCTACATATATTGTTCATCCACTATTTCATTTTCTCAATCTTGCAAGGAAGCTTTTATAAAAAACATTTGCTGTAATTTTATTTAATTCTCGTTCATTGTGTCACGGCAAGAATATCTTTCTTAAGTGTTAAGCTCGCTATTTTCTAGTCCAGAGCTTGCTTATAAAGTAAAGACATAATTCTTGTCAAGGCCTTGACGCTGGAGATAATTTTGCTGACGCGGTATCTCGAGAAGGTCAAAATGGCGGCCTTTTGGATTTCCCTTAGCTGAATGTTTTAAGGTCCGTTTATGTCACGTAGGGTTTGTCAGTCAACGTTTTGAGATAAATGTAATTATTGTCGCACGTTGTGAGGGCTTTGGAAGCAACGAGAATTTTGGCTGTTTTTGTTTTAATTTAAAGTTGTTTATTTTTATGATGGATTTTATGATGGATGAATATATGTATATACATACCATACCTATACCTGTGAAGAGGTTGATAGTTGTACTAAATCGTGTCGCCAGCAGTTGCCAACCACTGCGCACTGTACCAATTCTATATTAAGAGTACACTGGACACTTACCACATATATCCTCATCTAAATATAACACACAATAAGTTTATGAAGTAAATTGTTTTGTTCAATAATGCGGGCGGAAGAACTGCTAAGGAAATTTGCATTAAACAAATTAGATGTGGGCTTAATCCAGTCTACCTTATTATATCCAAAGACTGATGTAGCAAAAATTCTGTGTTCTTTGGCCACTCGTATATATATCAATAATTTATCATTTACATTATTTAGCTATATAAATTGTCCTATTTTATTTTTGTGTTATATTATAAGGTATAATAGGATTGGCATGTCCATATGGACAAAAACCTTTATAAAACAATAAAGATTAAAAAATAATAAAAATAATGCGCGCCTAGAAGGCTATGATTGCACGAAAAGCATAGTGGTTTAAATGGTTACCTCGATACTGCCAGTACGCTAAGTGTTGTGGATTTGAATCTGAAACGGTACAAAATATTTGTGTGATCCACAAATGGTTGTTATGAGTTTATGTGTTTTTATGTTTGTAGATTATATATATAATCATGTTATATATATAATCATGAATGTTTGTAGATTATATATATATAGCAATACCTTAACATGCTATTTGATATTCTGCCAACTAGTCTAGAAATACAAAAAAGTGTTTATAATTCTGTTAACAAATTACTGCGCCGCGAAAGTCGTGAGGGAAATAGCAGAACAGTGGTTAGGCAATCTAGTTAGCAAATAATTTATGCACCGGCGGGATTAAACTTTGCCACTTTATAGCATCGAAATACACCTTTTGTAGTAAATAGTTACGGAACTATGTTTTGTTGTTGTTTCACCTGAATATTTTACTTGCACTAAGAATATTGTTGGTTGTAAGTATTGAGTTATTATTTGCTACGTACTTGAGGTGACATCTTAGCTAGGTTGTTTGTTACATGCGTTTATGTGCATGGTCAACGCACTTAAGCTGAGCGATGCGCTTACTGCACGATACGTTTGAGTGCAAAATTATAATTTTCTTAATATTCTTCATGTGTATTGAGGTGCTGCTTGCACTCTGACGTATCTTTGCAATAAAGGCACGGCTTATACTACGACCTACGACTAAATAAATTAGTGACTTTGCCCACGTTTGAATAGCAACCTATATTGGGATAAGATGATCCTATGTGTATTATCTGAGTGAATCCAGCATACAGTAGTACGGTGGAGATGTTTGGTTTTTGCCACTCAATTACGCATCAACTGTTGAATAACAGTCCTATCACTGTACCGAGTGTCACAAACTTTTACATATGTAAACCATTCTCGAATATGTTTGATATAATTGTCTAATAATTGATTTTGAATATTCTAAATTTGTATGAACTAGAATCATTGACATCGGATCAATTAACAGTCGGATACGAGACATCCGGGTGTTGTAATCAAACCATCAATCCATCCAGTGAAAACCATTTAACTTGTCATAATAAGTGCTTAGTACATCGGTATACTACAAATAGAAAACGTATCTATTACAAACAATAATACCATCAGCAGGGCAGTACAACTGTTCAGTAAATTGGACCTCATTTACGAACAAAGCGTACACTGTATTTGACGGATCGTGTAACTCAATGAGCTTTTAAAGAAATATAGTGTATTTCCTTTTTGAAAACTAGAACTAAAATGTATCTAGATTTCTAAAGTGCTCTGTTGTTTTCGGTTATGTCGAGTTTTCTAACAGTAATAGCACTTTTGTGTAGCTGACTTAGTTTTCAAACAGTCTGTTGAGTTTAAATGGGTTGTTTTAATGCCAGTAAGACTAATGAGTACGAGTTCTGAGTCTAAATATTTCTCGCGTTAGGCTGAGTAGTAACCGTATCATGTCACTACAATTAATCAATTTTGTCTATCACAATTATTGCTGGACGTAGGCCAATTTATTTCTTACCAGATTTTGCACGCGGTTTTGCTCAGAAATATCTGGATAAAAGATACTCGATGTCCTTTTCTGTGGTCCTGACAACGTGTAAGCAAAATTTTATGATAACCGTTCCAGTTATGGCATGATAGCGCAATAAACAAACGAACTATCATCGCAATTATAATTTTAGTTAGAAAAGAAAGCTAAGAGAAAAATAATTAGAAGAAAATAAAGCTTGGAAAACTCGGTCAAATGCAAGTTGTACTCGAACACATACGGATTCCTACCGACATTCAAGATATAAGACCAAGTACTTTTCTATTATTCATTGTTATAGTGGTAATAGGAATACATACTCTGTGAAAATGTCAACACTCTTCCTATAACGGTTTATGAGATACATCCTGCTGACAGCCGGATAGATGAAAGGGGTCTCAGTAATAAAGTTCCTTTAGCATCCTTCGGGTTCGGAACCTTAAAAACTACTCACAACAGGAACAGTATACAAGGCTATATTTTTGTCTTTCATAAGAAAGATCGAGTGTTTATAAAAACACACCTCTATACTAGTATTGCTTCCTGTGCCGCTGAAAACTTTATATTTTTATACTACAGATACAAAGAACAAACAGGCTCGGAATAACCATTTATAGATTTAAAAAAAATCAACGGATTGCACTTCGGGAGTGCCGGCAGAAGTGAAAACTTAAATATTAACGTTGTGCATTTTTGATATTTTGGAATGGTTAGGGAATAATTTTGCACGAATTGCTTTAATTATTAGTATAAAAGTACTATCATTTATGTGGTAAATATAATATTCATTTATTGCGGTATCGTACACAAACATGACAATTCTCCCTCCGTCTTACAAATTTTCGATCAGGTCACGTGTCCTGACGCGAGTTTAAAATTTTTTACCCATCACAAAAAAAGTGCACAACGCCGCTAAACAAGTTTTCACTTCAAAAATTTTGTCTCATGTGAAATTCAAATCCACACTCTCTACACTGGCTTAAACCTCTACACCATTCGTGCATACAAGTCATTAGCTTTGTGCTATGATTCGTGTAATCGTTCATAGAGTTTCGTTTGATACTGCTTACGGAATAGGTACTATCTATTGTTTCGGTTAAATCACACAATTCCCAAATTACAAATTAATTGATACAACGCTACTATTCGGTGAGCGTGAACACGTATAAATATTATCTCAATTTCAAAGCAATTAGACGGATATTAATCAAAATAATTCAACTCACGAGGGTTTTGTTCACGGCTGTTTGATTGTTGGACGGAAGCCAAATCATTTAGTTAGTTTTAATCTTATTAGACTCGAAGAAATCTTTGTAAATATGATTAATTATAGTATTTGTTTAGCTGTTAAGACTAATTTAGACTGTCTAATAGCTTTCGATGTCATGGCTCTTTTACTCACTGCTCTGACTTACTTTTATTGACACGCCGTTGCTCTTTATTTGAAAATATTTTAAGTGAGTTGGTTTACCCAGTAAAGTGCATATATTATGTATACATGTATTATATATATATATATATAGATATATATATATATATATATATATATATATATATATATATATAGATATATATATATATATATATATACAGGACACCAGCGTAAGAGTAGTAACTCTGGTACTGAGCTCAAATACATTAATCTCTATAATCTTCTTCTTACATTCTGTATTGATTATTTTTCTCCTACCTCAGGTATTAAAAGTGATTATAGGCCGTGACTAAGAGCTTACCTATTCTTCTCCTTTCAATGTATTTTGGTTCTTCTTTTTCTTCCTCAGGTTTACAAGAGATTATAGGCCACGATAATATTTTGCTACTAAGTTGGCAGTACGCTTGTTTCCTACCTCTCCTGTATAAAAATTATTACGGCAGCGCTGCTATATACGCAAAATTTTGAGGAATTAATTATGACAAGCTAGTCGATAGTCAAGATTTATAAATATATCTCGACTGCATGCATTATTATATTGCTTGACGTCTCGGGTCATATCGTGGCTTATTCTTGGTTATCTATTGAGAAGCTCTTGGTAACAGTACGGCGTCTGGAACTATGAGCGATAAGGCATTAAAATTGACAGTTTATACCTTTAAACTGCCAAAATTTGCCAACTATGGCTATATATATATTTATATATACATGTCGGAGAGTAAAGACGGCAACACTCGCTTTTGACATGATGTAGCAACAAAATATAGGCGTGGTATTATACTTCGTACGTATACTAATGATAGGCAAATACAAGAGAAATAAAACAATAAAGGTTTACTGTGATTATCTCTGATTTGATCCGTAACGCAGCGAGTTCTTCAACCGAATGTGCCCGCGCACGAGTATCCGGCGCTTATATAACGTCAATATGACACTGACAGTTATAACTGTCACTTCAACTGACACATCGATGGCGACCTCACTCAAGCTTCCGCTTGACGTTCCGAAACAAACCAATACATGGCGCTTTATTCAACTCCAATTATAGAAATAAATTAGATTCCAATGATTATTATTTTCTTAACGCTCCGACATATATATATATATATAATACATGTATACGTACTTACTACATATCAAAAATATTGTTAAGGAATATTACGCCTTTTTGCATTAGATGTAAGGTATAATATTACTAAACAATATTTTTATTTATGCTACTTAGGTATAAATTTATTTTCGTTTATTGGTATCGCAATGCAAGAATATAATATATCTCCTTAGATTACCAGAACTTATGTGTTTTAATTAAGCTAACCATGTTCTTTTGTCCTCAGGAAATAAACTACGACTCTCCCCGCGGCGGAGTATCCGTGATCACGGAGAAGGGAGAGACGACCACATCCCACCTGCTGGTGCAGAGGGCTAAGGCACCTGACTCGGGGCGGTACACTTGCGCACCAGCCAATGCCAACCCGAGATCTGTACTCGTCCATGTATTGAGTGGTAAGTAGCAAACATGGTATGCACAACTTCGATGGTGGCGGAGGAGACCAGCGATCGCCTTGCTTCCGCTGCCGTGCTGACTGTTGTGGGTTCGAATACTCAAAGTCACTGACAAAAATCATTGAGGTCACAAAGTAACACACATAAATGCCTGAATATAGTAGTTTATTTATTAAATTTACTAAAGTAACATTAAGATTCATTGCTAGGTTCAAGTATAGGGTTGATGCCTATAAAAATATAACTGCCTAGGCTGCATAGGCTTCTCTTTTAATCAATAATAATTATAATATTTTATCACATACACACAACACCATCTAGCCCAAACTAAGCAGAGCTTGTACTATGGGTACTAGACAATGGATAAATATACATATATATATATATGTTTTTTTGTAAATACACACATATCATACATAGAAACACCCAGACCAAGACAAACATCCATGTTCATGCACACAAATGTTTGACTTGTGCAGGAATCGAACCCGCGACCTCAGGCGTTGCAGTCGGTTACACTAACCACTACGCCATCGAGGCCGACAAACAATCGACAATGAGTTCCTTACTGAGTAAGGAACTCATTGTCGATTGATTACAAGAGACGCCTTGAGTATAGAATAATTATTTGTGTAAATTTAATCCACAAATAAGTATTCAGTTTGAGTATACTTTGTGTTAGTAAATTGTAGATTTGTATAATATCGTGTGACAGAACGCGATCCCAAATGCAGGAGGTATTTTGTTTACAAGCGAATTAAAAATAATGACGTTTTATATCGGTATACATATTATATAAACTCACGTCTGTTTTCCTTTAGTAGACACTATGTATTGCCATTTGCTATAGATTATTATCTTACTTTCTTCATTAACTCTCGTTACATTTTCCATATATTAGTTTTAAAATATCACTCGTATTATTTTAACTGTTCGCTAACCGCTATCACCTGTAGTAGATATTATTTTACATTTACTCAAATATAACACATTGAAGTTAACACGGGTTTACTATTTTTAACAACACCTGTGCTAGTAATAATTCCTATGTAGCGGGCGACATGACATACTTTAAAATAACCCAGGCCTGGAAAACTATTTGTGAATTACACAAATTTTAGTCCCGTCTGTCTATCGAGCCCACAACTAGGCACGGGGTCGGTGGTAAGTTGGGATCCAATCTATTAGTCTAATCCATCAAAGCAGTATATAATTTTTCGGTGGTTTTATAGCAGTCATGGTCACGGTTAAAGATGTGTTAAAATAACTAAAATTAGTTTGCCACCGATGTTATAAATAAAAGAATATGAATGACCCAAAGCATATTGAGGTCACGCCGTGTTTTGTTTATCGTGATTTAGCAAAAATTATAAATTACTGGATTAAATTATGAATTAATGAACTTAAGCCAGTGATACATTCCAACCATGCTCTCTATTGAAATAGGATGACGTTCTTTAATTTCAGATAATGGTTGGCCCTATATTGCACATGTTCACACACACCACGATGTGACCATTACAGTTCAAAAGCAACCGAAACGTTGGGGCAAGTGTCAAAATATAAATATTATTAACTTATACTTAAACAAACCGAGACAAAAAACGTTAAATGTAGTTTAATTTAAACTAAGTAACTAAAATGTTTTCAGTATATTTGCTTTCCGCCTATCCTAATCCTAACTAATATTATAAAAGCGAAAATGAGTTTGTTTGTTACCTTTTCACGCCTAAACCACTGAACCGATCATCTTGAAATTTTGCATATACGTTGTCAGGTGTACAGAAACGGACATAGGCTACCTTTCATCCCGAAAAAAATTACTGTTCCCGAGGATAACAATAATAACGTTCTTATTATAATAGATGGCGCCACGTGTCTTTCGAATCATGATTGAATTATATTATTATATAGGTATATTACAAGCAGAGTACAACCCGAATTGATTGTCAAATTCTAAATTAACGCGAGCGAAGCAAAATCTAGTATTTATATAAAACAAAGTTACATAATAAGAATAAATATTATCAATATCTATAATTTAGTTCTAACATGAGATTCTAACATGTCATCGCGTCAGGGAGTTATTACGTACGATTAATTAAAATCATCTAAACTCACTAACTAGCTGATAAGATACCACATGATGTATCATCATTTACACAAAAAGATTTTTTTCCTAAATATTCTATCATATTTGGTAAAATCCCCTTTATGACCTTACAATATTACTACAGTTTACTGTCACACGCTGTACGTAGGTTCTATTTTTGTTTTTTTGTAACGACACTTAACCATTTTAAATATTATGTTCTTGTTCATACCACACGCCTTCCTTCCAAAGTTCAGTAACATAGTTCTGACAGTTTTCAAGTAAAATCATGATGCAATTATAAAGGTTCCATATTTACCAGCTTGGCTTCAAAGCCCCAAAAAGGAAAACAAAAAATTCGTATCATGGTTACGACATATTGATCCAATTTGGTGATAGCGTGATCGTTATCTATGTCAAGAATATCAGCACCGTCTAACAATATAAGGGTGGAATAGCCTTTTTTAAATATGATGTTATCTTAGTGACTCCTCTAAAAAGTAACGAAAAATTATATTCATTATAAATACAATATACGCATCGATGTCGATATATACATATTATATCATCGATAGTGGTAGTGAAAGCAACTTCTGAGGTTGATAAGTTCAGGTTTTGTGTTTAATTCTGGAATCGGCCAAAATACTATCGAGTTTTATCAAGAAATTTTTAGAAGCAGCAAGTTGGCTGCACATATGCTCAGTAGAGAACAACAATCTCGCGCCCTATTACGTGGAACCAGATACCTACTTCAAACTAACCCTTTAGGGACATGCATTCTATATTCCCTCGCTCTCATAATTTTACTTGAAGGCAATCTGATACGACCAGATATAGATCATGCACAGGACCAATATCATCACAGGACCAAGATCATGCAAAGGCCTTAGCTTGCCGAGGCAAAATCGTCAGATGTTTTATCTTATCCCAATGTTGACAATTTCTACCTCCTGGCTTAGCCTGGCTCCACGGAGTAGGTATTTTTTTAAAGAAAAACCTGTAATGTTTTACTGGTTTGATTTCGTCGAAGCCGAGACCTCATGACTGACACAGGTTACCGAGGCAGTTGGCAGGTATCTTAGGTGTACTGAAGCATCATTAATCTTTCTTTTCTTTCGTAGGTGAGCACCCAGCAGCAATGCAGCACGGAGGCCAACTCCGTCTCCAGTACCCGCTCTCCGCAGCGCTTCTCAGCGTCATCGTGACTCTCATGGGGTGCTAGTGACCACACACACAACTTTTGTATATTGTGACGTATATCGGATAGACTTAGGTTGCAACACGCCACGTCTTTGGTTTCTGTCAGTTTGTAAGTTCAAGGTTTGACGGATACGTTGTTTGTATATATAATAATGTTCTAACATAAACTTTAGGTATTTTAACTATAGATAGCAAAATTAATGTATTAATTATTTTATTGCAGATTATCTCGTAATGTTACTTTTGTTGTAAAGAAGTGAATCCTAATATAAGTTGATAGAATAAGCACAGCCTGATGTTACGAATACACGATTTTGTATGTTGCATTATATATATAGTTATATGTATATAATTCGGAATGGGAATTAACGCGATCATGCACATTGTTTATCTTTAGACCACGTTGCTCCAACCATCGTAAGTCAACTTATGACCATGGCCGGTACAACTTAGTTGAAACGTATATGTATGAATATGTTATTTTAAATAGAATTGTTATGAACCTGTGACTAAAAACCGACTTTTCAATCAGCAGGAAAACTGGTGTATTTAATATGGCGCTTCAGCAGCATTTATTCAGACTAAAGTCAACCGAAACGCCAATTTTTAAATCTATAAAAGGATGCCTAGTTTAGCTGTGTCCTGATTGGACAATCACCTCAAACTGTAGTAACAAGTTGATATTGATCGCGATTTATAAATTGGCTAGTCACACCTGACCGTTTAAACATTACGAAATATAAGTGATGACTAACACGATTGTGATAAGGTACAAGACGTTTATTGGTTATTAGAATTATGGTCGATCACTTAAAATACAGTATGATTAGTTATCGCGATAATGAAATTTTAAGTGATCGACACAAAGCCGATTGTAAGTTTGAATGTGATCGTATTAGGTTTTATATGAACACGAATAAAAAATTTATTGAATTATCGTGCTATTTATCACCTTAGAATTGCCCCTGATTTCAGTTACCCTTAACGAAACCGGTAACCCATATTTATTGTAACAAGCCACTTAATATTTAACCTAACATAACCGCAAACACACAAACCGATAAAACAGAACCCCACAATATATACGACCTTCAGCGACATGTAATACCAAACTCCTTTAATAATCTAATCTCCCGAAAGCCATTACAACACTACACAGGAATGATTATATTTTCATAGACTTCCGAATGTTTCCGATATCTTTTATTCTCGTCGTGTGCGTACCGGTTCATAAATAATCAATTGACGATGTATCCGACGTTAAAAACGTCAAACGAAAATACATATTACATGAGATGTAATTTTCTTTTTGCGAGTTCACTTTTCGATCTATGGATTAGTGCTTACGGAATAAAGGTCACGTATGGGAGCAAGGTAATATTGTTGGCGACGTCAAACATTTTCTGGGTATTCGGTAATGTTTAGGTTCATATAAAATGTTTTATACTTTACGTGAAGAATGTTTATTCTAAGGTAGTCGGCGGCAAAAGCCTTGTTTGAAATATCATTCGCCGCAGGAAGCGACGCGCGTATTTCTAAAAAATATTCAGCTTATGTAATTTATAATTGTTATGTAATATAATTTTGAAAGTAAATTCTCGTTAAAATAATATTTTAAATTACTTGAGGCCTTCAACTTAAAATATACATTTTATAAATGTTGTATATTTTTATTAGATTGCATTACATTTTCTTGTCTTTTGTATTTGATGATCGAATTCTTCAAACAGTTTTACCTCATTACTAAATAAAACGGGATTCGGAAGGCAAGACAAAATTTTAATATTTTTATTAGCTACACGCCGCGCCGTCTTGCACTTTGCAAGTTAGACGACAATAGGTTCGTCCCCTTTTACGTAGGACCTAAAAGCCATTGCAAAATGTGAGTGAATATTTTCGTTTTCTTAACTTTCCAGCAATATAGACGTGAAACATTGTGTATGGATTTTATTCGCTACAACTTTTATTTTTTATTCGCTTATCGCTCATACAGAGACCTCACATTCCTTGCGTCAATATTATCCCACAGAAAATTGGTATTTGTGTGGGTATAGGTGCGTGATTTGGGCATCGTATGTGACAAACTCAGACTTGGCATGGGCGTCATACAAAACTGTTTGTATAAAACCTATGACGTCATGTCTTGAGTGCTTAGCTTTCATGGTAATACGATATATAAAGCTCAAACGCAGCGGTCAATAATCATTCTAAGAGAGTATAGTGCGATTTCAAAGTCGCGATATTAACCCATTCGCTGTCCCGTGAGAGACACAATAGAAAATCTATTGTTATGTATCATATGTGATTCATCGGACAGGGAACCTGTTAAAATATCTGATTACAACCGATACATAGGTGTTTTGTTAATTACTTTATTTTTAACTTTATAAACACCGATAGCCGCCTAATTGGAGACCGTTGTCTTGTGACGCATTGGTCTTTAGTTCTTGACTACGATCACATGGCACGCAGATCTGAATTTACGTAGTTATGAAAGTATATAATCTTTATTTTCGCTCACTTTTAGCGTAAAGGAAAACATTGCGAGGCAACGTGTACGTCTGATAGTTAGGTATCTATAACGTTCTCATGATTTGTGAATTAAGCCAACTCATACTGAGCTAGCGTGGTAGACTAAGGCCTAATCGTTCATATACTGGAAAGTGTCTTGTGCCTAACAGATGCACATGCTATAAACAGAGTTTAATATTATTATTTATAAGCATTTATAAAATACACAAACAAATCAGTATATTTGCTAGTTTTCTGAAAAGATTTTAAAATAAAGCTTTTTAAGTGTGATTGGCAAGGCTTATAGTGAAATCGATCATTAATTCCTTAAAAGCCAGTTAATGATTCAAAACTATTTTACTTAAATTTTTGAATAAGATATACTATAGAATAAAGAAAACTATAGAATATAGATAAAATATACTATAAAATTCATCGTTTTAAAACCGTTTACTGCTGTCCGACGTTTAACAATATGCTCCTGCCTTGACCAGTTTAAAAGTCTCCAGAAACCTAATAGTCGTGATTTGATGGGAGCTCTGGAAAGGCTTTAGCTGGAATTTCAATTCCCAACATATAACAACACTTTGTCCAATGTACAAACCTTATAAGAATGTTTAAAAATTCAACGTTTAACCTCAAACAGCAATATATTTTATGGTCGCGGCTAAGCCTCTTTTTAATGAGTAATCATCAAAGGACCGTCTTCAGAACGGTAGGGAGATTTTAGTCAATAAATCCAACCCTTTGCTCATCGTCATAATAAAAAAGAGCTAGAAGGATATCGAAGTGCACTGCACTTTAGGAAGGCTTATGTTTAACTTATCACCAGATATAGCAAAATATAACAGTCAAAAATAGTAAATGATCACCAAATTGCTCAGCAGAATAAAATTAAAGAGATCAAAATAAGTCGACAAAGCCTCGCTTCGCGGGGCTCCTATTTTTGGGTGGGTTTAAGAAGGAACCTAACATAACCTAACCCTTCCAAGACGGAATGCAGTGATTTGAGGTTTATATATACTCGTTATGATATATTTTAGTCAGCATATTTTGCTGCGCAATTACTATTTTTGGTGGTCATTATATTTAATCCCCTTTAGAAATACTGAAATCAATTTGATGTAAGTTGTATTGAATATATTATTATGAAGCATTATCATCAAGTTGTATTTAACCGAAGTCAAATTTTCTGTTAGATGTATTTAAACAATATTTTGAAACGTATCTTAATTCCTAAGTCGAAGATCAGACGCCGACGCAACGTCTTGACGCGATGTTTTTTTTTATCTATTTATGAATTATGACTCTTTTATCTAGAACACGTACGTTGTGCCTATATGTATTGCTTTTCTCATTTAATACTGATAAATACCTAAATCCATTCCTATATAACTAATTTTATCAAGCATGACATTCGCTAAGCAAATATTACTTGTATCAACCTCTCTTTATCGTAACTACACCGGACTAAGTACAGCACCTTATAATTTGGCAAAAAAAAATTGTGGATCATGCCATCTACAGATATACCTAAAACAAAACTAACTTAACCTAACCTGAACCTAGCAACTAACCTAAATGTAGCTTCAGTAACTTAGTAAACTCACTAATACTTTGACGTTCATAAGTGTTACTTTGTGACCTAAATGAATAAATGATTTTTGACTTTGACTTTGACTTTGACTATAAATTAAAACAAATTATAAAGTTAAAAACGCTACTGTTGGTGTGTTCACCAACATTGATTGTTATATGCTACGAGTACAACTTACTGGTTGGTATGGAAAATACATAACTGATTTGATTGAAAGATTTAATTGTACCTACTAAAGAAATCGTTACAAATGTCTTATAAAATGCAATGTATACGTAATACCGCGGGTCTACTTACGCTACGTCATAGGGATGCGTGTGGTATATGATATATTGTGCAACTTGCTTGTACAGCTACATAAATTATTACAATTTATTTAATTGAAATCATCAAAGCTTTATCAAGTTAATTGAATGCATGCCTTATAAATTACAATTCATGATAAAATATGAACTAGTGTTTCATCAAATACGGAGGTAAACCAGTTAGTTCGTTTTAATCCTAATTTATTTAACCACAAACTGTACTATCGCATAGTATTCAATGAAAACGGTCTCTTTCTATTTATACGCAAACTAGATGAGTATAACGTTTTGTTGGGCTGTTTATTTTAAATTTGCGTATATTCTGTTTTAGAGAATCGACTGAAATAAACTACTAACTAAAAGCTATTTAAAAGTAAATTCTATGGTTTAACTGGAAATAGTAACAGGTTCCCTGTCCGATGAATCACATATGATACATAACAACAACAATGCTAATATCATTTTAGTATCAACTGTGCAGAAAAACGACTGAAATTTAAAACTGTTCGTTATCTGGCCATCTACAAGTGGTCTTAAATAATTTTAAACATTCTTAAAACTATAAAAACTTTTTAAATAGAACGTAACGCAAGCAAAATACGTTTTTTTTAAAGGACAGTTCAAAATACGTTCTAATTTCGAAAAATCTAGATTTAAATTTAGAATTCATTTTATTTGTAAGTACCCACTTCTGGTATAACGACAGGTTTTCGAGTACTTAGTAGTCCATACAACGTGTTCATACTTTTATTGTGAAACTTATATTTGATAGCTATGGATTACTTTTATAGCCAATTATTTTCATCAAAACTTTATATTACTTGAAGCTGATCAATTAAACTTTTGTCATATAAAAATTGTCAGACATAATTATAGTACTTCTTTCTAGAACTTTCTCTTATGGTCCAATTAACCGGTTTGTTTACAAAAAATATTAACAAAATATGTATATTCAGGCTAAAGTTTAATTCATATAAATACTTTAATATCTAATTTATTAGTAACGTAGAATATCCTAACCCTTTTATTCCACTACTATACTTTGTTTTTGCCATCGACTAGATTCAGATATCTTTTATATAATATTATTTTATGGATCTATTATTAAAGTTAAAACAGCCTATACAGTAAATAACTTTACTATAATAAACCTTCACAAGGCTAAAATTTGTATAATATACTAGATTTTGGCCGCGGCTTCGCTCGCGTTAACGTAGATTTTTCAAATAAATTTCTATCACTCGAGAACAGTAGTTTGTTCTGGATGAAAGGTATGTCCTTTTCTGTACCCTTGACAATGTGTATACGAAATTTTATGATGATCGAGTAATTAAGGCGTGAAAGCGTAACAAACAAACATACTCACATTTCCTTTTATACTATTAGTTAGTATGATTAAATCATAAACAAAAATAAAGGTTCTTCGCAAAAGCTTACTTATGATACTAGGATAAGTAATATCAACCTCGTTTATATACTGTCTCACTTCTGGACACGGACCATATCCTATTATAAAACGGTTTAGACAAAACTCCAACACGCTGGCACAGTGCAAGTTAGTTGAGTTTACACAACTTCGAGAATATTCTAGAGAATTCTCAGACATGCAATTCCTCACGATATTTCTTTTCAATGTTACAGCGAGTAATCCTAAATATTACTCTTGACAATTACTCGCTAGCCTAGCTAATATTATAAATGCGAGTGGAAGTGTTTGTTACATTGATTGGTTATTTCTTTGTTACGTTTTCACGCCTTAGCTATTCGACCAATCATCATGCAATTTCGCGTACCCTTTGTCTGGGGTATGGAAAAGGATATAGGGTACCTTTCATCCAGAAAAAATACTGCTACTGAAGAACAGCTAGTTATTATTATAATTGTGAAAGTTACTTTGTTTTTTTGATACTTACCCACGACTAAACGGTTGAAAGGATCGTAATGAAAATAGGCAAGAAGATAGATTGTATCCTAAAAAAGGACAAGGTATATTTTATCCCGATATGAGTTCTCGTATGATGGCAGCTGCAAGTTGTAACTAATTTACTATATACACCCATATAACTATAACAAATCGTTAGTGTGTATCGTAGCATCGAACTTGAGATCTATATGTGTTCTAGGACATCGTTTGCATCATACGGTACGGTATTAGTACGACTACTAATAAAGACATACTGTATTACGTCGATAACGATGATTTGTGTGACATTTAGAGTCGATAGTTTGTTATTATTGCACACGCAGGCAGTGGCGGTACCTTTATAATATAAGCCTGAAAGCCTACCTTGCTCTAGGCAATGTTACCTAATTAATCGAACTAACCAGAAGGACAATTCTAGTAATATAAAATTGTTCAAAGTTGAGTTCTGATCTAGTCGCAGTGTCATAAATATCATATATAGAATTCGTCTTAATCAAAATAAACTTCAAATGTTAACATAAATAGCATTTCAATACACATATTTTGACGTTCATATTTACTGTCTGTCCACCGCGGTTGCGCCCATGTTTATGTTTACCGCCCTGCTCGCATGCGACGCAACGATGGCAACGTGGTGTTATATCGCTTATATTATTTCTGAATAAAGTAGCTTTCTAATGGTGAAAGAACTGTTAAAATCGGGCCAGTAGCTTTTGATTTACAAACAAAAATAAGAATTGCCGCGCTTTATAATATCAGTATCGATTTTGAACACATTTTATTACGAGAATCGGCATCCAGATTACAATTACAAATTAGTATTACTATAGTTGTATAACAATATAATTCATTTTGAACGGCAGGAGTGTCAGCTTTTGACATTAAAACCAAAGGCTGCCGAATTTAGCCCCTAAGTAGATAGCAAGCGATATTAAATATCATCTGCATGCAGTGGTCCACAGGCTTCAGGTGTAAAAGCATTAATTAATTATACTATCCCATACAAAGTGAGTGCCAAGAATAATTTGAACATTGACCAAACTACTGTTCACTGGGTTTCATAGAAATAACTGAATTACATTGTGAAATACTATTTGGCGGTATACGCTCACTACGATTGTAATAAACTGTTAGTCATAGTGACATAATTAAATTTGCCGTCGTATGAGCTCATTTTATTAATAAATAGACAATGTGTGACGAAAAGGTGTGGTGTCATTTTGAGTCCGAATAAAACATTAGCGCATATGTAGCTTGCCCCTGGAGCTCACGTATCTTATCTTATGTGGGGGCAAGCCAGTGCAGGCCGGCGATACTTCGACCCAGTGGGATCTTTTGTGTCGACACTCTCCCAATAACGACTGCCATAGATGTTCATGGCAGCCAGGACCAACGGCTTAATGTGCTCTCCGAGGCACGGAGCAGGCGATAATTATCAATCAATTCGCACATAATTTCGAAAAGTTATATAACTTCCGAAAGTCAGAGGTGCGCGACGTGGGTTCAAACCCGAGACCCTCTGCATTGCAGTCTGTTGGTATCCCCACTGAGCTATCGCTGCTCACGCTCACAAGGTTACGTAAATAACTTGCGCATGTAAATTGTATGAATAGGTTACGCACATAGCCCGCTCTAAGCGCTTGCATCGAAATTATTAATACTGCCGACTATCACAATCACAATTAACGTAATTTGACAATCGTATTTCGAGTCAATAAATAAAGTAATACTTAATTAATTACTTTTTAAAAGCAACTAAATTAAATACGTACTTATTAGCGACCTTCTTAATTTTAAGAAGTTTCAGATCTATTACAAAGGAGTTTGTTATTGTCAACCCATTTTAATTAAATTACTTCAAACTTAAGAAGTATGGTGGATTTCTCTTCTGAATAATTATTTTACAATAGTAAAACAAGCTTTCAAATATAAATAAAAACAATTTGTAAATAATTATTGATAAAGTAATTATAAATACGGATTATTGATTTGTTGTGTTCATTTTCTTGCATTTATTATACTACTAGATTAGTGTATAATATATATTATTATCTATATTAAAATTTGATGAGAAAATACAAGATAAATATAAAATTTAATACTTTTAAAAGGTATAAAATACTAGAAATACTGACATAGCTTAGTATATAAGTTTATGTAAGTTTTATTAATATTTTTTTTATAGTTTATCTATATGATACGGTTGTGTACATAAATATGATATAAGAATTTATTTAAGGGAATAAACTTATTGATCGTCTGAAATAAATTATTTTGTTGTTTTATTTGTACCTGAATATTTCAAGTAGGTATATTAAAAACTAACATGGTCTCATACAATTATTTTAGGAGAGTCATCTTAGGTAGATACACTATTATCAACTAGCGATATTTAATGCATAATATAAATAAAAAAATTGAGTCTTCTAAGATACGAGTTAGGGTCAGCGCCGACGGACGGAATGGCGGCGAAGAGACTAATTCAGTAACAATTTAAATTCAACCTAAAGTGCTTCAGAATACGACTGTAGTTGGTACAACGAAATAAAATGACGGCGAGCGACTCAAAGCGCAACCATTTTATTTCGTTGTACCAACTACAGTCGTATTCTGAAGCACTTTAGGTTGAATTTAAATTGTTACTGAATTAGTCTCTTCGCCACCACTCCGTCCGTCGGCGCTGACCCTATGTCAAGGTTTCCTTGTTCTTGCAATAAGATTAAAGTAATAAAGCTAGTGCCCCGGTCCCCTTAAACTTACTTATTTTTAATACTACTCCATCACACTCTTTGTTACTCAGAAAATAAGAATATAACAAGAAACCAAATTTCACAGACCTGCTGCCTGAAAGTTGCTCACATCCGTTTATCAACTAGTAAAAGTGGTGATTACTTCAAATACCTAAACAGATTTTCTTGAATCATAGTTAAAACATACATACATAGATTCACGCCTGTTTCCCAGAGGGGTTGGCAGAGACTACGGATTTCCATTTGCTACGATCCTGACACACTTCTCTAGCTTCATTCACTTTCATCACATTCCTCATACACGCCCGTCGGTTCAAGGAGCTCTTAACCTGGCCTTTGTCCAGAACGCCTTCGATCTGATCGAGAAACGTTCGCCTAGGTTTTCCTCTTGCGACTGTTCCATTCACACTAGCCTTATAAACTTTCTTAGTCAGTCTTTCCTCGTCCATTCTTTCTACATGTCCAAACCAGCTTAACATACCCTTTTCTATTCTTGTAACTTAAAACAACCTCAATCAAATCACCTTTCCTCGTTCAAGATACAAGATATATATTTTTCTTAAACAATTCGTATGTACAGACATTGGTTGTAATCTATACTAATATTATAAAGCTAAAGAGTTTGTTTGTTTGTTTGAACGCGCTAATCTCAGGAACTACTGGTTCGATTTGAAAAAATATTTTAGTGTTGAATAGCCTATTTATCGAGGAAGGCTATAGGCTATATAACATTACGCTACAACCCACTGGGGCGGCGCAGCAATGATAAACGTGGATGAAACTGCGGGCACATCTAGTTTTATTATATAAAAACTGATTAAAAACATGATGTTTCGGGTACGATTTCCATGTCGGCCAAATTGCAATTGAAAATTCTGTTAAGGAATTCTTAGTAGCAGAAACTAGACTCCGAAACTGTACCCAGTAAATGCCAATAGGCTCAATTTTGAAAATAATAGATGGCGAAATATAAAATACCTGTGCCTACCTCTTTGGGAAGTAGGCGTGAGACTAAGTATCTAAATTGGCAAAAAGGAAATACGCAACGAAATTGATAGGTTCATAGGTAATGGTTTCATAATCACCTCAAATTAGCAATTAAATTGTAATATGTTCAAAGTGTAATTAATTTTCGGATAGTTAAGGTGCGGTTCTATTAAGCCGACTTGTCAGCATTCAACTTGGAACTTAATAATAACATAATAATAATGCATCTAAGTCCTAAAACAGGCATTTATATTTGTGCGAATTGTGCATTGGCTTATAAAAAGCCACTTCGCGATTGCAATTGTGGCGTATTGAATGCACGGATGGTGTAGTGGTTTAAGTGGTCGCCTTGCCGTTGCCACTGCGCCGAGTATCGTGGGTTCGAATCCCACACGGGACAAAAAATTGTGTGATCCACAAAATTTTATGGTTGTTCCGAGTCTGGATGTTCTTTGTGTCCGATGTTTGAATGTTTGTAAAGTCGCCCGTGATACAGAAAAAAATTCAGTGCGGAAGTAGTCTTTAAAAAAAAGTAAGACATTTTTGATACCTCGCTTAGGAGCGTTCTAACGACAAGACATATTTAGAAGCTGGAGCGAGTAACATAACATTATTTTCCTTCTGTAAAATCCATAATACTGTATATTAGTTTGTATGTGTAAAAACAAAATATATTTGTGGTTTTTTAAAGAATTGGTATTATCAATGAATAAATTTATAGATAAGTTTTGGAAGCAGATGCATGTGAATCAGCTTTGTCTTACACGCAAAAAATATAATATAGATAGGTACCTACTCCCAAATCCAACGCGTACTAATAAACTATAAATCAGTTACTGAGTACTTGTGTTAAGTTTATTAGGTATCTATTATTATCTACAAACATGGTCGCAACGGAAGACCAGCGCTATTTTTTTTTTCAAAACTAGCATTTTGCTGAGTTGCGACCAATTTGCAGTAAGATTTGTTTTTTCTTTTTTTGTAATTAACTGTGTCTGATGTATGTAGTGCATAATTCTGCTGCAAATAAATGTATTTTCTGTCTTTCTTTCTTTCTTTCCTTTAAAGTAATTTACACATTTTGCAATACCAACTATACTACCACTATAAACCATCATACGCTACTCGTTCTTGATTGCTACCTTAGCTTAACAAATAACAACTTGATTGCCTCGTTGTGTGGCAACCGCCGACGTGTGTTCCGGTTACGTGGTCAACCTATCGTCACTGCACAGTGGCTGGTCGGCCATGTTACCGGGAATAGTTGTTCATGGAGTCAAGAAGCTTTGGAATGGAAACAGAAAGGTCAGAAGGCAGCCGAATGGATAAGGTATTGGACTTGCGTGCAAAAGGTCGAGAGATCAAATCCCACGCATTAAACTACCGACGTGAACCCACTCAAAACACAAACACTTGCTTAGCCGAAGGGATTAATAATAATACTAGTCATTTGTAAACCAAATTGCTAGATATCTTTATAAAGATTACTGTAATAAGATAGACATAAGATAATATTAGGCTGAAAGAACGACAACGCTCATTAAGCGAAAAACTGCCCACATCGATTGTAGTTTCTTCAAAACATTCAAATAGCAAAATTTATGTCAAAGCTTTTATTATTTTAGCCCGAATAAAAATGTTGTGGTAATGAAGAAAAGTCTTGACGCGTTCACAAATCTCGCATAACGAGCAATTTTTCACTCGTACTTTGAGCCCAAAATTTACATTTTCTTCGTTGACCTTGACATTTCCGTGGCATACCCACGCAATCTCTCATAACAATACTATCCTAACTAATATTATAAAAGCGAAAATGAGTTTGTTTGTTTGTTACCTTTTCACGCCTACACCACTGAACCGATCATCCTGAAATTTTGTATATACGTTGACAGGTGTACAGAAACGGACATAGGCTACCTTTCATCCCGAAAAAAATTACTATTCCCGAGGAAAACAATAATAACGTTCTTATGATAATAGATGGCGCCACGTGTCTTTCGAATCATGATTGAATTATATTATTACAAGCAGAGTACAACCCGAATTGATTGTCAAATTCTAAATTAACGCGAGCGAAGCCGCGTGCAAAAGCTAGTGCATAATAAAGTGAACAAGTTATTGCCAACAAAATCAAGTTGAACCTATACTAAACTCGTTGAAACGCATACACGCCCCATATCTTTCAAAATAAACCTGCAATTTCCACACACAAAGGGAAAAGGAAAACGTAACGTGAAACCGTGACAACGAATACACAAAGACAGTCAGTCGGCGCTCAATTTTCTTTGAATATATAAAAAGGCGAGAGGATCGTTTGTTTATTGACATTCTGAACGTATTTGCGGCACCCAATATCCGACGGTGTCAGATGAGAATGTACTCCAATATTGGACACTAGTAAAGTGAGGATGCCGGTTAATATACTCAAACTTCGTGATTAATATGATACTTGGGTTTTCTTTGACGTTTTTCGTTGCTGGCTTAGTAATAGCAATACGGTTATGAACGTAAGATCGGAGCCTGGATTGAGCAATGATTTTTTAGGTTTATCTTTGATTCTAGTAGCAACTAGGATTTTAATTTGTGCCTTGTAGTTGGCATCACGCCCCTTTTATAATAGTTATAAACCATAGCTTGCGAATTGTGGGTAATGATACATCCTGTCTACCCCTTCAGGGATATCAAGGCAGTCTACTGAATACGTGAAAATCCATAGAAAATAAACATTGGTAACAGAGGAACTCACACACACCTTTGGATTGCCCACCATTCGACAGAAAACTCTATTATTATATTGGATAACAACATCATGGGATCCAAACGTATTGCAGTATTCGGCTTCGAATATAAATGAATATGCTTCGAGGCGTGCATCGCTTGTTTGGATAAATAGGCTCTTTCATAAAATTAAATTAAAAAAAATATCTTTTTTAGGATAGGTACGTAGTAAGTATAATTTTTACATTTGTTTTACTACTTAATACTAATTAATATAAACGTATATACGTGCTTTTGATTTTTGACGTGACAACGTCTAATAAATCAATGAACGCCGGCTGTTGTCTCGTTACGCTCATTGTCCCGTTACGCTCATTGTAACGTAACGGGCAAGAAATTTTGTTGTAACGTTGTCACGTTAAACTATCGTCAGTAAACCGACTTTACAGACAACAATTTTTTTTATAGTCAATGCCAATGTGTTGCTTAGGCAGTTAGATGAATCGTGGACTTTTGGGCAGTGCAAAGGATTTTTGCTCTTATCATTATTTAATTATTTTTTTTAAAGATAAACCGCTGTAGGAGTAACTCCTGTGTCACGGGGGCTTTACAAACATTTAAACAACGCGCAAAGAACACCAAGACTCGAAACAACCATTTGTAGATCACGCAATTTTTGTCGTGTTGGATTCGAACCCACAACCCTTGGCGCAGTCGCAGCATCGAGGCGACCACTTAAACAACTACTCCATCCATGCAGTCAATTTGGATTGTATAAGCGTGTGTCTATTACCCAGGTACTCTTCAGAAACGAAAAGACGAATCAAAATCAACTACATGACAAATGATTTAATTGGCTGTTGTTAATTCTGTCAGATTCACAGCAGATGACACGTGTAAATACATTTTTGGTGTTAATCATTCTTTTCGAAATCGGGGGTAGGTATATATGTAGAGAAAACCATAAATTTTCGATAACAATTTACAAGGTTCAACAGCAATAGTTAGTGGGAAGCTCATGAAATGGTCTCGTCAGAGGTCTCGAGTTCGATACATCCGTACTGAGAAAAGCCCGAGCACAGCAGTGGGACTTTTTATAAACAGGACTGATATTATAATTTATTATTAAAGGACCTCAATCAAAAACGATTTTAATATTTTGATTTCAAAATGATATAATCGTATTAATGAAACTGCCCTTTAATACCCGTTCGGATAATTTATAACTGCTCAGTTCGCGATTGTATAATAACAAGTAATTTGCATTTACATGCGTGTTACCTTCCGTGTTCCTTGATGAATCTTAGTCCGTAGCCAGCAATGTATAATCTATTATAACTAATTGATACCGCTGTGTTACACAAGCGTTAGATGGGATTAAATTGTAAGGAATATCACGGTCCTATATTCCCGAAGGGTTAAGTAGAAGATTATGATAATTATGTATATATATATCAATCATACATAGTGCCTTGTCAGCATAATTTTGCGTTTTTGTTTGCAGATTAGAAGGTTTCAGGTTTGATTTCTGAGTCCGGAGAAAAAGAAAAAGATTTTAAGTCTATCTAGAAACAAATATGAGGTAGGAATATGGCGTCTAGCAATGTATCCGCCAAGGATTTGCTATGAAGTGGGACTTAAAAATATAATCATCGAAAGGTGCATGAAACCTGCATGTAAATAAATAAATAATATATAAAAATATTTATTCACCATATAAAGAAACACACATTCTCAGATGTTAATTATACATTTAAGAATAGGAATAGAATGTATTGTTTTGCCAAAGACTTCCTACACTAGGCTAGGCCTGTCCTGTAGGTAGTCTTTTTATTTACATTTACCATTATTCTTGATTCGACGTAAATAAATATGTTGTCATTTTCGGTTCATGAAGGTGATCAAGTCTGCTATTAGTATTGTTTTATTATCGACTAGAATGTGCTAATATTGATAATAATAATATTAAAACTCTGGAAGGGCCTCTTCACGTTGGACCCATGTTTCCGTGTAAGCCTCCCAAAGGACCGGGTATTTTCCTAACGTATTAGGGAAATACTCGTGAAAGAGACAAACAATAATAATCTCTGTATTAAACTGTTCCACTGCTGGGCACAGGCCTCTTCTCAGTGTGTAAAGAGTTAGGCCATAGTCCACGCTGGCCCAGTGCGGGTAGGCAGACTTCACATATCTTCGAAAACATTATAGAGAACTTTCGGACATGCAGGTTTCCTCTCGATGTTTTTCTTTTACCGTTATATTGCTATATCTTAATGAAAAATAAAGATAGTTTTATTTGTTGAAACATGATTATACAAGTTAAAATATAAAACATGGTAGCCTAGTTATGTTTTGCTTTTTATGTATACGGGTTTATATGTTGCGATTTTCCATGTCAAAGTCAAAGTCAAAAATCATTTATTCATTTAGGTCACAAAGTAACATTTATGAAAGTCAAAGTATATAGGTTAGTGAGTTTACTAAGTTACTGAAGCTACATTTAGGTTAATTGCTAGGCTCAGGCAAAGGGTTGAGCCTATGAGAAGAAACCTGCAAAAAACTCACGGCCACTCTTTTCATGGTACAGAGGCTATATTAAATGGCGCTTAAATATGAGCACACTTTACTTGTTTTACTTTTATCTTATCTTAGAGAGGTAAGTAGTGTTATTTTGATAATAACAACATCAATTATATGTTATAGAGGGCGAGCCTATTGTCATCCTTTAAGCACATTTCCAGAATCCATTCTGAGGACTCTCTAATACACAAAAGTCAATTAATTCTAGGTCTGGCTAATGCAACTCACATATAATCTCACAATCGACCATAAGCGTAAATAACAAGGTATTTTACAAAACAAATATATAGCTGTAATAGTGCATGGACACCTTAAGGTCCAAAACCCTGTGAACAATCGAATTAGAATGAATATGAATGAACTAGGTGACGTCGTTTTATAAATATTGCAACGCATACTTATTTTAGCAAATAGGTGAAATTTATAAGAAATTATAATCTAAACCGAAAAGACACTTGAACACAGGGACAGAATAATGTTTGCGTATGAACAGAATAGCGAGTTATCGAAAGTATCTTTAAAATAAACTACCCACTATAAATTTATAAATTCATTTGTAATTCTTTGCTTCTTGTTATAACCTGAAATATGTTCTTTTTTAAATAAACTATTGTGAATAGAGATTAAAAATTTTTGAAAGTAAATTTATCGAAATTGAGTTATTTAGAAATCTACTTCTTTTTATTTTATAGTAGTGCACCTCCATCTATTACGATATAAATTAACTATTTAACAGTTCTTGTATCGATATCCGTTGGATGTCGTCAATTAAATTAAATTAAATTAAAATTAAAATGCATTTAATTCGGACAACAGGGATCCATATTGTGTTAGTATCACAAATAGCTTATATCTAGTGTTAGTAGCGTACGTAGAACAAAACAAATAAAATAAAATAAAATAAAACAGTAATGCAAGAGGATGACCAAACAGAAAAACATGTTTCCTATTTAATAAGCCTCCGCACAAAATGGCTGATGTTCGGAGTATAACTCTCCGCCACAGCTCTCAGGATATAGTTGCGACTACTCCGCACTCTGCTCAACAGCGACGCAGTTTTTTTGCGTATAATGGCATGAAAGCCGTCTGTGTGAGTTTTTGCAAACATTTCCGAGGCACTGCAGAAACGGGGCAGTCGCAACAACATCCTGAATGCGTTATTATACTGTACGCGCAGGACATTCAGCGATCTCTTGGTGTAGTTAACCCATAGATTCCCGGTGTAAAAGCTCTGGCAGTATGCTTTGAACAATTATACAATTTTAGTTTTGTCATGGGGATGCATTTTTGCAGCTCACTGTATGTAAAAACTTCTCACGCTACTCCAAAGGGGCAGGCATAGGTCTATTACAGCTTCATTTCGCAAGCTCTAGTATTAAATCCCAGATAAGAAATGAGCCCATTGAGGTCTAGCAGGCCCAGTCCTTAAGCAAATACTTAGGATTTCGAACAGCAAAACCTACCGACGCCAAAATCGAATCTGAGACCTCTTGTACAGCAGTTACGTTCACTAACGCCACTTTACTGCGTCATAAAAATACTAAATATCTGAAACCACTTAACTGAACTTATCTAAGCTGTTGTAGCTCCTTAATCCTAATGTGAGTTTGTTTATTTGTTACGCTACTAGGTAACCGATCATTATGAAATCTCGCGTACACATTGTCAGGGAAACAGACAAGGGTACCTTTTATCCAGGAAAAAAAATCAACGGGTTGCACTCCGGGAGTGCCGGCAGAAGTGAAAACTTGAATATTAACGTTGTGCATTTTTGATAATTATTTTGGAATGGTTAGGGAATCATTTTGCACGAATTGATTTAATTATCAGTTTATACTTTTATAAGTACTATCATTTATGTGGTAAAATACAATATTCATTTATTGCGCTATCGTACACAAACATGACAATTCTCGCTCCGTCTTACAAATTTTCGATCAGGTCACGTATCCTGACGCGAGTTTAAAATTTTTTACCCATCATAAAAAAGTGCACAAAGCCGCTAAAGAAGTTTTCACTTAAAAAAATTACTGACATAACCTAACCTACATTTATGCAAACAAAGCCGCGGCCAAAATCTAGTAAATTATACGTATAATTGCCGTACACTTGTGTGTCTCTACAACATACACACGATAGCCAACGAGCCCCGCATTCAGGCGACAGCATCGGTACAACAGGGCAGCACTGAATATTATTATAATCATTCATTCACACAAACACGAAATGACCGACGTCATTCGCAGTACACCACCAAAAGATATAGAGTATATGGGTGGTATAGGCAGAGGGGTCGATAGGTAGAAACTATACACGTAGAGTTATAAGTTATAATAAATTCGACTGCATGAATGGCGTTGTAGTTTATGTGGTCGCCTCGCCATTGCTGCCGCGTCAAGTTTTGTAAGTTTGATAGTGGGACAAATATTGTGTGATCCATTAATAGATGGCCTGAGTCTGAGCGTTCATTGTGTCTGTTGTTTGAAAGTTTGAAAAGTCTGCTGCAACATAGAATTTATTCTTAGTGCGGCAGTAGTCTTTTAATAAAAGAAAAAGCAAAAATTTTAAACAATTTTTTTTAGTTGATGACATATTTTTTCGTTGAACACAATACATTTAGCAAATTGCAAATATTTTACGGAACATTTTCTTTTTGACAATGTATTAAAATGTTTTAATAACATTAAAATTACCAAAAGCATATGTTACACTGACAAACATTATGTCATTCTACATTAATAGTATATTTATCTATAACAAGAAAACTCATCCTAATTAATTAGATGTTATAATGAATGTGCATATCTAATTAGTTCTTTGAGTACTTATACATTAATAATGACTTATACTTGAGTTAAAAACTTAAATTTATTTAAGTAAATTGACACTTTAGTTGAGAACGAAAATAATCCAATACTTAGTAATCAGCAAATTAAACGAGTACGTTACTAGAATAATATTCAATTAAAATTTCATACACATATTGACATGAGTTGTCTTCAACCCTGACTTTTAAACCTACTAAAGGCTCAAACGCTGTAGGCATAAACTAAAACTTACCTAGTTGATCTACAATCAAACATAACATGACTTAACACGTTGTATTTCGGGCATTACTTGCGGGTAATGTTCAAAATGTCCAAGTGACGGCCACGGGCTAGTGTTAATCGTGGTGTTTACATCTACAGTAATATCAGCTTGTACTAAAGCTATTTGAGGTTAGTCGACATACTGTTTGGTCTCGTAAGGGATTATTTCATATCACGATTACGGTGTGACGTTGTAGAATTCATTTGTATGGTAACTAACGCAAGGGTTGGTGTATAACGTAAGAGTAGCTGGGGTAGATATAATGTAGATCACGTTTACTGTAGTCTATATAATCACTTGATGACCTTAATGGCGTAGTTGTTCAATTCCCGTACAAGTCAAACATTTTTGCTCATGGACATGGATGTTTGTCTCGGTTTGGATGTTTCTATGTATAATATGTGTGTATTTACAAAATGAAATATATATAATAATCTTTATTCTTTATTTATAATAATACGTTTACAGATTGTATGAAGTCCCTGGCTCCTGTGCTAGGTGAAACCTGTGTTACAGAAGCCAGTGCCCAAACTAAGCAGAGCCCAAACTAAGCAGAACTTGTACTATGGGTACTAGACAATGGATAAACATACATAATATATACTTTTCTTTTTTTTTAAATACATACATATTATACATAGAAATACCCAGACCAAGACAAACATTCATGTTCATGCACACAAATGTTTGACTTATGCGGGAATCGAACCCGCGACCTCAGGCGTGGCAGTCGGTTACACTAACCACTACGCCATCGAGTCATATGTTTATGCGAATGTTATAGTTAGCAACAGGAAGTCTGAAACTGTACCCAATAGCCAGAGATAGACTAGCCTTTTAGTCAAAATCTACAGCCTTCGATACGTAGTTAAAAAAAATATTGGGGCAGTTTTTGGGGACTGCTGATAGAATTGAGAACTTTAATCCTTGATTATAAACACTTCTTTATAAACCAAATTATAAAGCAAAAATAATTCAAAAATGGAAAGCGTTCGGTGACGATGACGCGAGTTTCATGATTTCTGTTCACCCAAGAAGTGCTCAAAGCGCCTAAAGAAATTTTCAATTAAAAAATATTTCTGTTCTCCAAAAACTAGTATTATAAAGATACCAATCTTTTGTCTACCTAGACGTACCAAAATCTTATTCTTATTAACCCTACTTAACCTCACCCGTACCGTATTCAACATCAGGTCTAATCTTGATCTAAAACAGGGCATTCACGACGCTTCAATGGCGCCTTGTACTAAACGATCGGGGTGTATTGATAACGGCAGTGCCTTGAATGGGAGCTTTAGTACCTCGGTGGCTGAAGGGTTATGTGTTTTGAATATACTATTGTCGGTATATTTCGGTTTCGCAGTGAAGGGTTGGTTAGATAATAAATGTAGAAATATATTTCACTCAATTTTGGTTATTAAAATGGCTGTTAATTTTATTAATATGGAACGTTGTGTTATTTATTATAGCTTTGTGTTATTTTGTATATAAATGGGCTAAGTGAACATGAATGTGGTTGCTCAATATACGGTTAGTTAGGTTTAATACTCATTTATATTATAAATACGAAAGTGTTGACCTTTTGTTCTTCTTTTGCACAGCAAAAGAGCAATATATTGACGTAATTTTGTGCACATAGACAGTTTACGGGCCGGAATTAAACATAGGTTATTTACCGCGGCAAATCCTAGGTTCCTCTGGGATAGATTTTTAGAGCCATGGAAAAGAAACCAGCAAGCTAGTTTCCATTAATGCCTGATTAGAAAAGTTAAATAATGACACATCGGTGTTGAATGATGCTCCATGAGATGTCCTGTTCAATTCGACCAGTGTTTTTCTGACAAAAATTTCTTAGTACCAATTCGGATGCTGGCATTGCAGAAGGCAACAGCCAAAATTAAAAAATATATGCATCTTTGATGCGGGATCTAAAACCATGGCTGGCGAAATATGAATTTTTTGTACCTGTCTACATATTCGGTGATATAATACATACATACATAGATTCACACCTGTTTCCCAGAGGGGTAGGCAGAGACTACGGATTTCCATTTGCTACAATCCTGACACAATTCTCTGGCTTCATTCACTTTCATCACATTCCTCATACACGCCCGTCGGTTCAAGGAGCTCTTAACCTGGCCTTTGTCCAGAACGCCTCCGATCTGATCGAGAAACGTTCGCCTAGGTTTTCCTATTGCGACTGTTCTATTCACACTAGCCTTATAAACTTTCTTAGTCAGTCTTTCCTCGTCCATTCTTTCTACATGTCCAAACCAGCTTAACATACCCTTTTTTATTCTTGTAACTATATCCACTTTCATGCCGCATCTCTCTCTAATCACACTATTTCTTATTCTATCTTTCAGAGTCACACCACATATGCTATAATAATGGTGATATAATAATGTCCTCCAGACCGAATTTCGGTCACGGTGGCCAATCTGAACGGAGACTGGCCATCTTCGCAGGAGATATTATAGTGCACAAGTGTGTGCGCAAACACAAGTGCGCTCTTTGTGCCTTAACTCTCATGATCCGATGGGACGGACTATTCGACACGACCGGAGAGAGATCAGGCGCAGGACCAACGGCTTTACGTGCTTTCCGAGGCACGGGGGTCTCTAACACCGCCAACTTCCTAACTCCGGGCTCGTATTGAGATTTCTTAATAGAAAAACCCAATAACTTTTTGTTGGCCCGACTCGGGATTTGAACCCGAGACCTCATGCACAGCAGTCGCATTCACTACCACTGCGCCACGGAGGCATAATATGTAGGTGTAAGACCATATATGTCACAGTACCTGCCGTCCGCGGTTTTAAGAGGCTCGTAGTGTGATGTTATATAGCCTTGAAACATTGGGCTATCGTTTAAATTTGAAATCACTAGTTGGATTTGAAATTCATTAATTCGATAGCCCAATTTTTTGAGGAGATTAGCGCGGTCGAACAATATCGCAAACAAACTCTTCTTGTTTAGCTTTATTATTAGTATAGATAGTTTATCGAATATAATTTCCTTTTCTCTTTTTTATACTTGTCCAAAAAACACCACGTCCGTTATCTCTATTAAACTGTTTGATTTGGTACCAGCGGCCCCTTTCTATCTCTGTACCACTCGACAACGAAGCAGGGTTCGTCCATATCACCTGGAAGCGTTCAAATCCAAGATGGTACGTTTTCACGATCATATTCTCTCCCACGTACGTGCAAGCTCTGGAATGAACTGCCTGCTTCGGTGTTTCCCGAGCGCTATGATATGTCCTTCTTCAAACGAGGTTTAAAGAGAGTTGTTCTTTCACGGTAGACAGCGGCTTTGCTATATCCTGACATTGCTGAAGTCCATGAGCAGCGGTTACCACTTTCCATCAGGTGGGCCACTTGCTCGTCTGCCACCAATGGCAATTTAAAAAAAAATGGTTCTATATAAAGTGCAGTCATGAGATAGCTGCAGCTGACGTAGAACAAATTATATGCAGTTAAGAAAAGAACTCTCCAAGGGCCTCTATAAGTTAGACTAATGGCTCTGTGTAAACCTTCTAATGGCTCGGGTATTGTTATATGGCGACATTAGGAAGTACCCTTGAATAGACCAATATAATAACATACCTTTAAAATAAGAGGTATTGTCATTGCACGCGTCGCCATTGCCGCCGCGCTGAGTGTTGTGGGTTCGATCCCCACACGCGGCTAAAATTTGTGTCATCCATATATGTTTGTCCTCAGGCTAAGTATTCTTTGTGTCCGTTGTTTCAATATTTGTAAATTTCCTCGAGATACAGGAAAAAATCCTAGAGCGCGAGTTGTCTTTAAAAAAAATGGAATATTGAAACTGTTTTAAGTAACGTTCCTTTCAGTTTCCCCTACATTTTGGTCGATTGCCTGAAGCCATGGTCACGGCTAAAACATAAAGTAAAACGCGTTGAGCTCATATAGCTCCCTGTAATGGCTATACGAGAGTTCTCCTCTTTAAAAAAAATTGAATATTGAAACTGTTTTAAGTAACGTTCCTTTCAGTTTCCCCTACATTTTGGTCGATTGCCTGAAGCCATGGTCACGGCTAAAACATAAAGTAAAACGCATTGAGCTCATATAGCTCCCTGTAATGACTATATGAGAGTTCTCCTAGCATGAAACTGTTAGGGATTATATCAGTTCAGCTGCAGTTTCCCTTGTATAATCTGATAAGCAAGTTATGGGAATGTCCTTGCTTAACGGTTTGTTGTGACAGTGTTATTGTGTTTTCTATGGGTATTTGTTTTTGCTATACTAAGGCTGCAAAAAACCTACAGCACGACTGATAGTACAATGATATCCTTAGCTTTACAAGTGGCTATTATCTAGTTTACAGTAACCATTTATTATATGAAAAGCAGAATGGTTATGATAGTGATAACTCAGTGGGGAGACCAACAGACTGCAATGCAGAGGATCTCGGGTTCGAACCCACGTTACGCACACTCTGACTTTCGAAAGTTATATGACTTTTCGAAATTATGTGCGTATTGATTGAAAATTATCGCCTGCGCCGTGCCTCGGAGAGCACGTTAAGCTGTCGGTCCCAGCTGCCTTGAATATCTATGGCAGTCGTTATAGAGAAGTCAGTGCCCTCTAATATCCTGACACTGGTCTAGCCTTAGGGTATCGTTAGTCTTCGGGTTGAGAAGGTCGGATGGCAGTCACTCCATGTAAAACTGGTATCCAGACAAATCCGGTTAGACTAGAAAGCCGACCTCAAGTGACTTGGGAACAATAAAGGTTAGGGAGAAGAAGCAGAATGGTTATGTGAAAGACTGAAGTATGGTGTTCTTCTAAGACAATGGAGAATGGATATCCTCTGACCAAGCTCAGTGATTGCACCTGATGGGTAGCGCCTCGCCGATTCATATCTTGAAATACCTAACAATCGTGCTAGGGAAGTTTGGGTAGAAGTTATCATAATAATATATACCAATATATATAAAATAGTTCAAGCAAACTTCATTGCGCGATTCAGAATCTAGTACATGTATGTTAATTGTATACAGGGCCATCTATTGACGCTAATGGTAACTTCTTCTCATAGGTAAACTTCGCCTAAATTGTTTGCCTTGTATTAAAATGATGTCTAAATCTCTCTCTTCTTAATCTGACTTTGCCGTGCGACGGCTTCTTCATTAGAGTCTTTATCTCATAATCATTTCATAAAATATTTATTATTGTAATTGGTTATACGCAAACACGAAACAGTCGTTAAAATTTAATTCCGTTGGTATAACAATGATGATCGCTTACACCATTCCGTTAACTGCAGTTAGCTGAACTCTTAATTAGGATTAAGGAGGGGAGAATACTGCTTGATTTGGATTATGTTGTTTTCATTCCGGGCATAGAATAAATAATTATAAATAAGACGTATCTATTATTCAACGGTTATATTGGATTTAATTACTGGGAAGAAAGGTTTTGTTAATCCAGTACAATAAGCGTCGGCGTATAAATGCTGCTATAAATCACAATCTTTAATCTTGATCTCCCGTGCTTAACACGTTTAATCAGTGATGGACAAAAAGCTCTTAGGTGTATCTGCTAATAGGCTAGAATATGTTAGAATATACTCTAGCCTCGATATGAAAAGATAAACTTATGTACAAAGACCAACGTACTGTAATGAACGACATTAGTTCTAAATAACGCTGATTTATGCAATTTAAAATTACATTATACAGACTGTAATAAAATGTAAGGCAGTCAACATACCTACGACCTTTGTCCGATAAATTACACAATATTGATGTTGTAAATAAATAAGTACATATTGTAGCCAAATAAAGTATTTTTATTAAAGGTTCCACAGAGCGCCATCCTAACAATACGTAAAGAAATCTAGTATCATTGCTCACAACATATTATTTTCCGTGCTTTAGAGACAACTTTTCCCATCCTAGTTCAAGGATTCACTCAATAATATTCTGATTATAATTCGTCCTATTACTTGGCACGGATCTACACTTAGTATGACAAAGTTGGCAGACCTTAGACATCTTGAAGAACATTATAAATAATATTCACATATCCATGTTTCTTCACGATGTTAGATTTAGTAAATAATTGAGGGATAATTAACTACATAAATAATATGTATGACGTTGCAGGTCAAAAATAGGTGCCGTAGGATCAAGTTCGAGACTTATACGTGGCAGCTGGGCTGAAGATAGAGTAGTATCCCTAATAGGTATTCCCTGTTTTAGTTCTATTTATTGTCATGTCATTTATGCTTTCCGTAACTAAACCAAAATTGCTTATTATTTTATCATTTTACCAGCCATAGTACCTGATTCCATGATTATTAACAACATAAAACCAAGCTCTTTTAAATGTTTAGGCTTGCAGCCGTAGTTTTAAGAGTAGTAGAGCCTTGCTGATTTCAGCATGAATGGGCCGGCTTGACCGGGGAAGGACTACCCTCTCACAGAATATCGACGTAACATAGCAGTATTCCTACTGTTGTGTTTCATTCGGTGAGTAAGGGTACCGAAGGCCCAATCATCCTCTTTCCCCCTTCCCGCTCTTTATCCTTCCCACTACCTTTCCTAAAGGGTCGGCAACGCGCAAGTGATGCCTCTGGTGTTGCAGGCGTCCATAGGCTACGGTGACCACTTACCATCAGGTGGGCCGTATTGGAATGGATGATCAGGCAAGAAAAAGCCTTTTAAAGGTAATCTTACTAAGCATAGAATAGTAGTCAAACTGTTACTTAGTTTCGCCCTATACGTTAATATTCCTGGACCTCTCTTTACCATACAAGTTCTTTCGTCCTATCTTTAAATACTTCTAAAATGGGCAATGCGTGAGTACCTCTGGTATTTCAAGCAATGATAAGTTACAGTAACTGTTCATCATCAGATTGTATGTTTATTTCTCTTCTCTAGTAAAAACATCCATATTTCGTTATCTATACATCTATACCAATAAATAAAATTGAAGTGTCTGTTTGTAATGTCAAAATAACAGCTTTTTATCTAATGCATATGAAAGTGTATATGGTACCTATACAAATTACTAACTACTAACTATTTTTAAAAGTTTTGTCTGTCTGTCTGTCTGTTTGTTCCGGCTAATCTCCGTAATGGCTGAACCGATTTTGACGGGACTTTCACTGGCAGATAGCTGATGTTATAAGGAGTAACTTAGGCTACTTTGATTTTAGAAAAAGAATATAGTATTCCGCGGAGACAAACACTTTTTAGTTAAAATCTACGCGGACGAAGTCGCAGGTAAGAGCAAGTAACTTATATTTTTATAGATATTGATATGTCTTATATCAATATCTACCAAAATATAGGTTTCATTCCCTGTCTGTTCAATGCAGACGTTGTATAATATCAGTATTTTCTCAGAAAGTAACTCTTGCATTATATTATGATGTGAAAGTAAATGTTGTCGTTGCATAAAGTTGTCCAACATGTTCCACAATCTAGTAAAAGTATCTATTTTCCCCAACAGAGTATGTTAATAACAAGCTACACAATTTTATTAACTGCAGTTTACTTAACTCTGAATTAAGATTAACCGGAGGGACCGCCATAATGGATAGGGGATCCCATCAGCGTTGAAAGCTTGTATTAGCTTTATTTGGTTTTCTATCTGATTTCCGGAAGGTAAGTATAATCTTATCTCCAGTTTATCAGGACGTGGATGGATTTTTAGATTGGGGGATGGGTTGTAACTATCTTTACTAATTTTCGGCAAGTGTGTTTGTTTGTCCCGTCTACGTGTAAAAGGGAAGCGATTTATGAATTCTTTCTTTTTTAGGATATAGATGTAACGTGCAAATTTTGTGGTATACATATCTATATAGGACAAAATTTACATGATTGATATACAGTGTTTTAGATTTTGGATGTTTAATGGTTCTTATTGATTGTAAAGCCTCTAGTAACGCCACTAGTGTGGCAATGGTTATATATTTAAATAAATTTTGCAAATAGAATTAACTCTAACACACATATACAGTTAAATAGTACTACGAAAGATGATTGACAACTCCTCACTATAAGTGTAAGCCACACGGATAATTTGCATTAGAAACACTCATAACTGCAAACCAGATTTTATTTATTTTATTAAGAAAAACAAACAGCAATACCTCTAATAACCGTGGGTGAAACCGTGGGGTAAGCTAGTACGTACTATACTTTGATTATATAAGCAGATGCTATTATTATTATACAGCATGTAATCGTCGTTATTGCTATTTAAAAGCATTCGCTTGAAGGAGCACATATTTCAAGTCTTTAAAATAAAGTACATCGCATGGTCAGTTAACTAAAACAGTCGATGACACTATACTATTAACTGTAGTTTACTTAACTCTTAATTAAGGAGCGGGTATTAACAGATAGGGATCCCTGCTGTGTTGATAGTGGTATTTGTTCGAATTAGGATTGAGTATGTTGTGATCATGATACGATAATTAACGTGGTATACGCAGCTATATGCACATATCTTATTTATTTGGGATAAGTATTGTTTGAAGAATTAGCGTTAAAAGTAATAGATGTGACAAATGCATATGTATGTGTCTAAAGGTACCACACAGCAGTTAAAGTGCTATGTATCTAAAAATTTTTAACTGTTGTGTGGAAGCACCTTTAGACACGTAATTAGTATAAAATACGGGGTTTTAAGGCGAGGATTTCCCAAAGTACAGTGTTATCTAGCGTGCTTAAACGCGTTTTATTTGTAAATAACATAGATTTATATTCTGAAAAAAATATATGTTATTTTACAGCATTAGATCTTGATTTGTCGGGCATTCGAAACACGATTACTGACATTTTATACGATCGAAAAAAATCGTGAAGATAGGTCTGATTTAAGCATTTTTCGTGTTTTATTTGAGTTATATTGGGAATTGAATTTTCAAAAATATACCAAAAGAAAGGTCATGTAAAAACGGATGTTTGTCGGGCATCACAATATGCATTATATGATATGCAAAAATATAATACCGAAAATATGTGATTTCTTACATTCGGCCGCGCTCTCTCTCGCGTTTTGCACTCCCAAACGGGATGTAATGGGGACAGGACGTATCGCTAGTTTGCAGAGCGCACCGCAGAATTACAAATAATTTTATCGTCAGTTACGAATGCCATCACTTATTGATAAATATATTATATCTAGGTTTAGTTTGTAAATAGGTATTATAAATTTTTAGTAATAAGAGTGTATATAATTAGCATACTTTTGATTATTGGACGAGATAAAGGCCTTGATAACAACAGCATAGTTAGGTACCACTTACCAGTGCGAGTCCATTATTGATTTGTAGATGACGAGTGTAGAAATGGGCAATAAAATAAAAGAAAATCAAGGTTGTCATCTTTAGCCTTACGTAGGCTAAACAAATGTAAAAGGTAGGTTGCCTACCTATTATTTGAAAATTACTAAACACTACCTATCATATTTGTTTAGGACTTGAATCATTATTTTATAGCATTATTATTATATTAGGTAGGTATACGGGAATAAAAATGTGAGATGTGCCTAAAAGCAATACGAGCGAATTTTATAGGTAGGTACCTGCCTACCTAAATAAATACAAATATTATCCGCAGTTATACCTGCGCGTTGTGGTATTTATGTTTACTGCACCACCCTCGTGAGTTGTAATGTTATTTGGTACTAGATGTTCCCGCGGTTTCACCCGCGTTTATCGTTACTGCGCCACCCCCGTGGGTCGTAGCGTGATGTTATATAGCCTATAGCCTTCCTCGATAAATAGGCTATTATGAGATTAGCGCGTTCAAACCAACAAACAAACAAACAAACTCTTCAGCTTTATAATATTAGTATAGATAGCTGACCCGCGCAACTTCGTCTGCGTCACATAAGAGAGAGAGTGGGTCGTAGGCACCTATAATACAATTTTAAAGGAGCTGGATCTTTCTTTGTTAAATCCACGAACCACATAAGAACCATTGAACAACATTTTATAAATATACCTAAAGTGCAAATTTAAAATCACGCAAAATAAACCAGGAGAAACATGGTTTGTATGTCTGTAATGGGTAATTATTTTGCTGCGACGTTATTTTAAAACTGCTATATCTACTAAGATATTCATTGAAATCGAATGATGTAAAGGGCAATTTTGTTTTAAATTAAATACTTGTGATGAATAACGTATTTATTTGGATAAGGATTACTATCATGTTTTGTTTTGCATGAGGTCGCGGGTTCGATTCCCGCACAAGTCAAACATTTGTGTGCATGAACATGGGTGTTTGTCTTGGTCTGGGTGTTTCTATGTATAATATGTATGTATTTACAAAAAAAAAGTATATATGTATGTTTATCCATTGTCTAGTACCCATAGTACAAGCTCTGCTTAGTTTGGGCTAGATGGTGTTGTGTGTATGTGGTAGAATATATTATTATTATTATTATAATACCTTCGCAAATAATGCATTATTTTAGAACAAATTTGGTTAGCATAAAAAAGGTTATAGTGAGCCAACCTTAAAAGATAGACATATGTTGCCATGGGCTTTTTTTTAGAACTTTTAAAGGGGAACAATTCTGTCATACATGATTTTTACGAAACTTTAACTGTTTACCCAGCGCACGTAGCGGAAGCTCTCAAAAGGAAAAAAAAACCCTCCGATTTTGAAACATTCTTCATTGGTGCTCCGCTCCTATTGATCTTAGCGTGATGATATATAGCTTATAGCCTTCCTCGATAAATGGACTATCTAACACTGAAAGAATTTTTCAAATTGGACCAGTAGTTCCTGAGATTAGTGCGTTCAAGCAAACAAACAAACAAACAAATAAACTCTTCAGCTCTCAAAGTTCTTCTTCAGCTCTCAAACTTTCAAAGTTTCGCAAAAATCATGTATTATAGAATTGTTCCCCTTTAAAAGTTCTAAAAAAAAGTCCGCACAGCATATGTCTATCTTTTAAGGTTGGCTCACTATAACCTTTTTTATGCTAACCAAATTTGTTCTAAAATAATGCATTATTTCCGAAGGTGTTCTTATAAACATGATATTAATCCTTATCCAAATAAATACGTTATTCATCACAAGTATTTAATTTAAAACAAAATTGCCCTTTACATCATTCGATTTCAATGAATATCTTAGTAGATATCGCAGTTTTAAAATAACATCGCAGCTAACTAAGTATATCGCGGGTTAAAGTCAGCGTTAGCCCAAAGTAACTATTCCACGCGGACGAAGTCGCGGGCAGAAGCTAGTATTCAATAATCCTATTGACTATTACCACACTATTACCAAACATGGAATACGGTTTGATTGTTATATTTACGTAGTTTTCATGGACACTTAATAATATTATTATCGTATTATCTATCACTATCACGCCTATGAAGAATGCACTAAAGGCATTGCAAGAAAGCAAATTAAGCTATTAACGTAAAAATTACAAGCAGTCAAAGTTCAAAAAAAGTTGACACGGCCGATAATTGGTGCCACCACCCTACCTACGTCATCGGCACTCGCGAGTAGCATAGCGCCCGAGTCATCGTAATTATGGACGTCGGCGTACGCGCGGACCGGTGAAGCGGGGGGCCCCAAAACCTTTGAGCGCTCGGATATCCTCGCCTTAAAGTCTTCTACCAAAATTTACAAATTGTTATCTTCCGTTACAATTTTTTTTTGTAAGCTAATGTTGGCAATTCTTTTATTACAAGGAAATATTTAATAACTTATGTTATAAAATGTTTTGTTTTGCGAAATGTTCACTAATAAATATTTCCTTACATTTTTAACTGCTGTGTACATATTAAGTACCTTAATGATTTTAATTTAATAAAAGTTTCTCTGAAAGACTGATTTTCTGAAATTTATCCATTGAAGCACAATTTGTTGAAACATTTATATTTTGTAGCTACACACCACATGCAAAATTTATTTCTATATAATTAAATAATCTTAAAACTATTATAATATTCTTTATTTTATTCCTGATATTATCTTGCGCTATTCAGGCATAAACCAATTATTATTACTTTTATATCAATATTTCGGTAGTGCCATTGCCAAAGGGATCATCAATCCAAAAAGTCGGCATTGTCACTAAACACTCCAGTACTATCAATTCGTCTTCTACTTTGCTTTAAATCTCTCTACTTAAAGAACTAATTGAACCAATCAAATTATATAAATATATACACTCTCATCCCTATATTCCCGATTAGGAAAGGGGGATACCCAGTCCCAATCGCCAGCTATATTTTTAGATCCCAACTTGTAAAGGGCGAGCTTAATACCGTCTATTAAGTAGAGTTTTCATTTTATTTTCTGTTACTGAAAAATTATTGTCAGTAAACTCTAGTATTACTTTGCCGGACCCGTGTATCGAACTCAAAACCTCACGCATAGCAGTCGCATACACTACAGCTGCGTATCCGAGACATTTACTCCAAAAATAAAACAAACAACTCCAACTCAGCAAACGTTGAAACATACAGCGTCAAATAAATTAATTAAACTGTAACAGTACTACAAGGCCATATTCCCCAAATGGTATGACCGAACACTAAAAGCAAAGACCTAATAAACACTCTCTATAAAAACTTTGAGGGGCTCTCCAGACTATACACATAAACAGTACGTCGACCTTAAAACCCAACGGTACTAACATCTTTTATATAGATACCTTGTAAACTATGACAAAAATATAATTTAAAATTTTCGCCGCTATATCCTCCAATAAAAATCTAGGTTCGCAATCTCCCCTTAGTAGAATTATCAATGAATATTATTATTTAGTGATACGTGGAAAACTGTTTGAGTGCCACGCAGAGATTTCGAGTTTTATCCAAAGGCTGACCATTGACATTTCGAAGTTATGTCCGTATTAAATTTTTAATAATCGCTCACTTCGATAGTCTAGGAAGACATTGTGAGGAAACCTGCATGTCTAAGAGTTCTGCATAATGCTCTCAAAGATGTTTAAAGTTTGTCCTTTGGGTATTATCTATTTATCTATTTTATTATAATTATATAATGCATAATTATATATTTAGATTTTTATATAATATGTATGATGTATGTTCGGAATAAACTCTGAAACTACTGAACCGATTTTGATCAAACTATCTGTATAACTATCTGTAATTTGGTCCAACTTAAAAGATAAGATAGTTTTCTTTCTTTTTTTTTCGTGTGTACTGGACAACGTCTGTCGAGACAGCTAATATGCATATATATATGTGTGTGTGTATATATCCCATTGGGCTAGCATGGTTGACTATACCGTTACCCTTCGCATACTAAGAAGAGACCCGTTCCCTTTTTGCACAGCGTACCCCAAAGCCAGATATAGATCTTCGAGCCTAAGCTCTACAGGCACGATCACCTATTCTAGCGATGCAAAATCCTACGAAAAGATAAATTCGAATATTCGAAAATTGTATTATGTATCGATTGTAATTTGAATTATAATCGAATATTCGTATCAATTTGATGAAATAGGTCGTAGTCGATTCAATTCGACATTGTCAGACAGACCAGTCTCGGAATAATATATATTGGGAGGAAGACACAAGTATTCCTCCCAATATAATGAATATCAAAGTGAGAGTTTATCAGTTTCGAATAATATATCGATTTGCTTGAGAATTCAAATAGTTAGATTTTTATCGATAACCGCTGAACGCTAACCCAGCCGCAATCCTCTCTTTGTTCTGTTCAAAGATAATAAATCACTTTTCCACAAACGCAACGATTTTAATGAGCAAGCATTTTCTAATACGTGTTTTTTCTGTTAACACATACAGATACTAATTGAATAAATTAAGGCAACAACTAATCAAGAAAGTCGGGGTAAGTGACCTGTAGAAGATATATAGACCTATACTATCTAGAAATAAATTGTAAATCTTCAACCTTATCTTGTTGAAAATTTACAATTTATGTCTAGATAGTAATGAATTATCTAAGGGGACCTAGGAGTAAAGTAATAAACTTGAGTTATAGTGAAAAATGGGAGAATGAAGGAACACGATTAAATTATGTAGATTCCGTTTTTGATATTTGACTAATAAATTTAAAGATTCACACTAATGTGTTATAAGCCTAAGAGCAACACACGCCATTCTCACAACAACTCGAGACTTACCGTAATACATATTTACGCAATTAAAAGCTATAAAGTTCGCGTAATCTCGGTCTAAAATTACGCAAATTGGGTGCGTAATACAGCGTAACGTGTAAGAGCTCAATATAAATACTCATTTGGCCGCAATAGCCAGGTTATTTAGTATAAATCCCATTAAACTGAGGGTCGAGGCCTTAACTTAGGCCTGGATATCTTTGGCTTATATAGGTCGTAATGGCGCTGAGTAAAAAACTTATTAAAGCACCGACGTTCCAATATGATGTCGTTCAACTGAAAATATTGCCTTGTTATTTTCTGAGACTATTGCCTGTGATAAATATGGAATTGGAACGAGAGGTGCAAATCATAATGGTTTATTTTCATAGGCTACTTAAATAACATGGGCTATGCTATTAATTTTATAGAAAATTATTTATTCTCTCATGCGCCAAATCTAGTTTTTCCGGGTGATTCATATTTTTATATTTCTACATACTATTTTCTTTCTACATAGGTATTAATATATTAATACGTGAAGCAAAAACTTTGTAAAGGTTTTTACGAAAATTGCGCTGACGAAGGAGTATGAAATTTGGCACAGTTATTTGTTACTTCATCATGTCATCATCATCATCATGTCAGCCAAAAGACGTCCACTGCTGGACATAGGCCTCCCCCAAGGTTTTCCACACAGACCGGTCTTGGGCCACCCGCATCCAACCGCTTCCCGCGTAGTACTTATTAGTTACTTATTCTGTTATAATTGGCCAGACTAGCAGATTATACTTTCTTAGTAGTGGTTTGTTTTGATAATTGTCAACTGTTTTATAAAACTATAATACTACAAAATATTTGTGGAAATATTACACAAATATTTATTAAATAATAATAATTTTTCAATTTAGAAATGCTTGATATCGATATTTTTAATACTAGCATTTCTAAATTGAAAAAGGTATTGTGCAATTGGTACTTTGGAATCAGCACCTAAATATGTACTTACTATTAAGTGTATATAATATGTTTAGTCTATAAATTGTTTTTTTTTTTTATCATGTGAGTAGGTTAATTGTTTACCATTGTAATTATTTTTTTTAGTCATATAAGTATCTATAAGTATTGTTGTAATTGGCCTTCCTTTTTATATTATTCGATTTATTACTTTAGTAGCTGTAAGTTTTCTTAAAATGTAAAATAAAATAAAATAAAAAAATTACCAGACAATGAAAAATTGGTAGTTCGGCCACGGGTGTGCCGTCGCGGTTTTAAAGGTTTTTATTTGTGTCAATTAATTGTTCTATAAATACTTAACATTACATAACTTTTTGTCAGCCAAAATAATAAAGTATGATCCAACAATGGGTGGTTTTGTGTCCGTTAGAATGTATATATGTATATGCTAACACATACACACAACACCATCTAGCCCAAACTAAGCTGAGCTTGTAATATGGGTACTAGACTATGGATAAACATACATATATAACATTTTTTTTTGTAAATACATACATATTATACATAGAAACACCCAGACCAAGACAAACATCCATGTTCATGCACACAAATGTTTGCCTTGTGCGGGAATCGAACCCGCGACCTCAGGCGTGGCAGTCGGTTACACTAACCACTACGCCATTGAGGCCGTCTATATATGTATATTGGGTTGTGGCATTCCTGTGTTGCGAATCCTTAGAGTAGAGAGTAGGAGATGTCTTTTTGTAAAAAGATCCATTTATTTAACAAATTCATAGTCACTATTGACTACGAACAAAAGATTGCCGTTTATTCTTTCTTTTTGTTTTTTAAAAAAAGTCATCGCTCGCACTAGGAATGACTCCTGTGTCGCGGGAGACTTTACAAACATTCAAGCAACGGGCACAAAGAAAACCCAGACTCGAAACAATTATTTGTGGATCACACAAATTTTTGTTCTAATGGAGGATTTGAACCAATAAGACTCGGCATAGTGGCGAGCGAACCACTCAAAGCCCTACGCCATCTATGCAGTCATTCTAGTATTTTTAAAATATACCTTAATTAATCAAATAAACTACAGCAACATCACGAATACCAACCCAAAACCAAATAGGACTCCAACCATTCTACCCGAATCATCCTCAATAGTAACAAATAATTACTTCACGTACATTGGTACTCCCGCAACAAGCCAGTTAATACGACTATCAGGTTTGGGACCAACTAAACAATATAATTTATAGCCGGACCCGACACTAAACTAAAAGATTTTGTTGATATAACAGCTGAAGTGAACATTGGGCGGATATTTTTGTTAGTGTTTCGATTTTGTGACGTCATGCATGAAAATTTGTGCAGTGTATGTAGACCTCTTTGTACGATGCTATTTAATACCAGACATGAATAAAAACAAGTATGTCTCGCTGTCGACAGCAGGCAGTCAACTTAAAGGTTAAGTAAGACTAAACATATTTTTACAAACTAAACGGACTAACCTTATCTTTGAAATACAAATTCTAATTTAATATTATAAATGCGAATGGAAGTATGTTTGTTTCGCTTTCACACCTTAACAACTTAACCGATCATCATGAAATTTCGCATTATCGTTGTCAGGGGTACAGAAAAAGATATAGAATAACTTCGTCCAGAAAAAATACTGTATCCGTGGAATAGCTATTAAACTATATATTATACACGACACAGATGACATGCGCAAGTAACAGAATTTATACGAGTTATAAATAAATAATGTCCTTCACACCGATTTTCGGTCACGGCGGCCAATCTTAACGGCGACCGGCCATCTGCACAGGAGATATTATACTGCACAAGTATGTGCGCAAACACAAGTGCGCTCTCTGTTCCCTAACCCTCATAATCCGAAGGGACGGATAATCCGACACGACCGGAGAGAGATCAGGCGCAGGACCAACGGCTTTACGTGCTTTCCTGAGCACAGGGGTGTCTAACACCGCCAACTTCCTAACGCCGGGCTCGTATTGAGATTTCTTAACAGAAAACCCAATACCTTTTTGTTGGCCCGACCCGGGATTCAAACCTGAGACCTCATGCATAGCAACCGCATTCAATACCGCTGCGCCACGGCGGCAGTTAAAAAAGTTATATGCATTGTATAAATGTACAAAGGAACGACGCGAGCGAAAAGCTCAAGTAGCCTGTATCATTAACTCGCGCATGTAGCTCACGCGATTAACTTGCTCAAGTAGCCAGTGCGAGAAGCTTTTGCATGTGACTTGCAGTAGCTTCTTGGGTCGTGTACTAAGACCATTGCGGCTTTATGAATTAGTTTTTTGATAAGATTTATCTATTTACTAGCTTTTGCCCGCGGCTTCGCTGGCATTAATTTAGAATTTGACAATCAATTCGGGTCGTACTCTGCTAGTAATAATATATAATAATTTAATTCAATCATGATTCGAAAGACACGTGGCGCCATCTATTATCATAAGAACGTTATTGTTGTTTTCCTCGGGAAGAGTAATTTTTTTCGGGATGAAAGGTAGCCTATGTCCGTTTTTGTACACCTGACAACGTATATGCAAAATTTCAGGATGATCGGTGTAGTGGTTTAGGCGTGAAAAGATAACAGACAAACAAACAAACAAACACATTTTCGCTTTTATAATACTAGTTAGGATACATAGAGAACTAAATATTATAAATACAAGTGGATATTATTTAATAGTTTACTTAATATGGTGATGCAGGAAGCAAATATAGCATGTTCATAAAATAAAGAGGCAAATATACGTTGTACAATCTAAATACTTGCAATACATTTTAAAAATACGTATAACTATAATCTATGCATAAATAAAGCAATACTTTATTAAACTATTGTTTAACTTAATCTGTCACTTTAATATGAAATTCTCCGGTTTTTTATTTTTTATAAACATGAAAATTTTTTGATTTTGTAATGGTCTGCCATACACTAAAAAATAAAAATGTACTGCATTCAATTTTAACGAACGTATAGCCTGAATATGCTACATTCAGTTTTTTATTACGCTTTGTAAAGGCCTACCAGCCAACTGATTTGTGAAAGCATAATAACGCAAATGTGCGGCTGTACCTATTATTTTTCGAAAAAGGTATAACAGAACCGCATTGACATTTTCATCTTTATTTTTGAGTTTCACGTAAAGGCTAAGCGGTATAGTAAGCCGTGGAAACCTATAGACTCGGTGCTCTACAGTCGAGATTTCGATGAAACAAAATCAACATTCGATCCATCCCAGGAATGCAACTTATCGTGGCGTAAGCTCACGACACTGGTGTTAAAAAAAAAATATTTAATAAGCATTATACTAAGAAGTACGATTGAGCAGCGATAGCTCAGTGGGGAGACCGATAGACTGCAATGCAGAGGGTCTCGGGTTCGAACCAATGTCGCGCACCTTTGACTTTCGGAAGTTATAATAATATGACTTTTCGAAATTATGTGCGTATTGATTGACAATTATCGCCTGCTCCGTGGCTCGTAAAGCACGTTAAGCCGTTGGTCCCGGCTGCCATGAAAATCTATGGCAGTCGTTATTGGGAGAGTGTCGACACAAAAGATCCCACTGGGTCGAAGTGTCGCCGGTCTGCACTGACTGGCCCCCACATAAGATAAGATAAGATAAGAAGTACGATTTGATAACCGTTACTTGCCAGTAAACACTTTTATACGATTTTACATATTAATTATAATATCGTTTTGTCTTCCTTATAAATATTATCTGCGTTTTGTTTAGCAGAAGGATTGATTCGCCATAGTCAACGTCTATATACATAAACTAAAGGGGATTCGAACTGACAATATTTTTACTGCAATGTGGAATATAATATTAAATCAAAATCATTTATTTGCTTAGAATGTAGATAAAAATACATAATTATATTACATTATTATATACATTCTATCATTTCGGCATGCCAATATTAACTTATAGATTCAGATTTTACACATGAATAAAATTACTAATATGCAGTATAAGAAAATAAAAACAATTCCGAAAATGTTTTGTGTTGACCTACCTTATGTGCAATATTTTTTCAATTTCATTACCTTTTTAGTTAGAAATGTTATGTATATTAATTCCCTAAAACATGTTTCTACATCATCATGTTTATTAATTTCACCCAGAACACACTTTACAGGAAATCCTACAATCTTCCAAAAAGTACTGCAGATGTCAACCGCGGTATTATCAGCGTCCATGGGCTAATGTCAATGCATCGTGGCAAGTACATACATACATACCTATATGTTTCTATGCTCCTTCAGCCATATAAAAAGTTACATCCAACTCATTTCCGTTTCAGTAAACTGTATACCAACTTTCCTTCATTTTTTATACATCAGCGTCAAAACTATGAATACCAAATCTGTAATCCGTCAAATCCGTAATCAACATTCAGTATTTCTCCAGACTTTCTTGGCTCACTCATTTCCTTAAGACGTGAATCAGTGTCCATTTGCAAGTTCTCAGTAAGTGCTACAGATAAACCAATCGTTAAATTTTTCTACCCTCCACGATGCGAGGGGTAATTTCCTGTTGGGTCGAGAGTTGGAACTCTTTGCATGGCTGTCTATTACACCGCCGACAATGTTGCCGATGTTTGATGTATTCACAATTTGTGTTTTGTTTGAAACATTCTGTTACGGTATGAAAGTTTGATTACTTTTGCAAATGGAACAACAGAAATATTGTGTTCTGGAATGTTCGGTACTCTTGAGAGTTGACTTGACTGTAGAAATGGCGCATTGGGTAAGTCTTTACCGGACTATGGTTAGGTTTAGGTTTACATTTTATGAAAATTGTAAACTCTTAACATAATTTTGTTGTCTCAACTATGAATGCTGTGTTAGCTCGTAAGTAGCATGTATATTAGAACTGTGTCCTCTAAATTTTTCACTAAATTGTATCATATACATGCTGTGAGTTAACCAAATAAATAAATAAGAGAATCTAATCTAAAACAAATCTACCAATAGTTTCTCCAAGTCTTAAACTAAAAATTGTAACATTAGAACATTGTTGAGAGTTCCTGTTAAGATTGTCAACTGACATATATTTGTGAAACTTTGAAATATCTAATAGGTTTCTTGCAGTTCTGCGTAGCATTGTAAAATTAGCGTACTATTAGTTAGCACATTGCCTACTGGTACACACGACTACACATCAAGTTAGACACCCCATATACGCAACATACTACATACAAATAAAATGCTACTAAGCCGCTGTCTACCAAACTACACAAAAACAAACACACGGTCTATTTAGCGGTATGTAGTAACCGAAACTTATATGAAGATGACCAAAGACTTAAATTAACAAGAGAAGGATGGGAAATAAGAGACTGAGAAGATGATCCATGATCTCAAGCATGAGATTGAGATAAAAATCATCTTCTCTTCTTCTTTCTTATTGCCCATCCTTCTCTAGTTATTTTATTACTTTGGCTCCCGGCATATACCCACTACTTTACGTTGTCATATGCTGTAGGGATTTTTCTTGTTCGAGCTAGCCCATTCATACTAAAACCAGCAAGGCTCCCTACCCAAACAGGTAGGCAACAGAGTGACTTCCATAGCGAAAAAATACAATGTTCATGTAGGATAGTTACTTTTTAGCAACGTAAAAGAAGATAGAAATTATATTTTTGCTAGTTTTCACCCGCGGCTTCGCTCGCGTAAATGTAGGTTAGGTTAGGTTAGGTTTGCAATAGTTATTTTTTCTGGATGAAAGGTACCCTATGTCCTATTCTGTACCCTTGACAACGTGTATGCAAAATTTCATGAAGATCGGTCGAGTAGTTAAGGCGTGAAAGCGTAACAAACAAACAAACTCATTTTTGCATTTATAATATTAGTGAGGATAAACGTAATAATATTGAAATTAAAAACTATTCATTTCAATTTAAAAACTTTATTAATATCAATGTATAACATTCGCATAAATATAACGTAATAATATTCATTAAGCATTCCTAGAATTGGTATTTCAAATCAGTTTTATTTTATTTCATCTAAAGTAGCTCATAAAAATTCATGACCATTTTCACGCAAAAATAGTTGTTATCTTGAACGTCTTTTGTATAAAACTAATTGAATACTTCATTTGGACTAACCATTTAAAGAAAATTTATGTTACAGAGATAATTTGGTGCCTAAAACAAATGGCAATGGCGACACTGATGTTTTAATAAGATTTAATTGAGATTGTAAATGTAAATAAATAGGTTTATTAAGGCTTGCGCGAAAATAAACGGTATTTAGAAGCTTACTAATGAATAATGTAGGTCCATATAAAATGATAATATCTTATCTTATGTGGGGGCCAGTCAGTGCAGACCGGCGACACTTCGACCCAGTGGGATCTTTTGTGTCGAAACTCTCCCAATAACGACTGCCATAGATGTTCATGACAACGGGACCAACGGCTTAACGTGCTTTCCGAGGTACAGAGCAGGCGATAATTATTGTCAATCAATACGCACATAATTTCGAAAAGTCATATAACTTCCGAAAGTCAGAGTTGCGCGACGTGGGTTCGAACCCGAGACCGAGTGTGTGGGTGGGTCCCACTGAGCTATTGCTGCTCTTTTTGAAAAATCTAATTAATTACTAATGGATAATGTAGGTCTATATAAAATGATAATAAGTCTGTATTAACTGCATGAATAGCACTGTTTCATTTTCGTACTTCATAACTGGTTTGAAACCACAGGTTATGGAGGTATCTGATGTACTTATACATTATAACCAAGCAGAATTTTAGACTTTAGGACACGACGCTTACTATACACTTTGTATGAAAATTGATTGGAGTGCCACCGCGTCTTACATCTTTTCCGTTTGTCTTGCGCCATAGCGTTCCTGACGAACAAACAAATTTACAATTTGTTATATAGCAAGAGCCAAATGCGCCTGCTGACAGGAGCGTTCACTGGCCATTTTGGCACCAACGACTTCCTGTGCAGATTGAGATTGACACACGATTCGATCTGCAGAGCCTGTGGTGAACAGGACGAGTACATATCGCACTTATTGTATGAATGCGACGCGTTGGCTGGACTGAGGACGGGTCTGATGGGGGTGGCATATCCAAGCCCTGAAGATTTCAGGCTTCTCCCTCTGAATTGTACACTGCGGCTTATGCAGTACATTCATAAGGAGATAGCTAAGGGTAAAATCTTGGGGCCGACACAAAAGATCCCACTGGGTCGAAGTGTCGCCGGTCTGCACTGACTGGCCTCCACACATAAGATAAGATACAATTTGTTATGACAACATTTTGTTTTAAAATCTATGCAATGAACTGTATACACGAGGAAATTAAATTTTGTATTTCCAACGTGTTTTAAACTAATTATTATTGCTGCATACGTCACTAACTGACCTGCGGCAATATTATGACAGACGTGACATTGACATGCCGCATTGCCGTATCGCATGCAACAATACTGTATAACATTGCCACATGACCTGACCGTAACATCCTAATCCCTAACTACTATTATTCATGTGAATGTGAGTTTGTTTGTTACACTTTCACGCCTTAACTAAATGACCAATCGTCATGAAATTTCACATACTCGTTGTCAGGAGTATGGAAAAGGAAATGGACTCCTTTTATTAAAGAAAAGTACTGTTATCGAAGGAAATAAATTATTGACAAAATAACATTAATGCGAGCAAAACTGCGGGCAAAAGCTAGTCTCTAATATATACAAACGGTGGTGGTCGATTCGTTTAAGCATCGGACTTTCGATCAATTATACGCTCATTGCTTTATTGAAGTGAACCCACTCCTAACACAAGCATTAAGAATCTGCAGATAACTTCTCCGCGTCCTAGTAAAAATATGATATACTCAAATAGACAGTAATCTTAAAAATAAACTACTTTCATCCAGAAAAAACACTGTTCCCGAGGGATAATAATATTGTCAAAATTAAGCGAGCGAAGCCGCCGGCAAAGACTAGCTAGTGATGTGTTTCGTATACGGTGTGAGCGTCACCCTTGACCTGTATTCATGAAACATAAAATCCCAAAGGATGATAGTTGAAGTGCGTTATGTTATTTCGTCCTCGCGACCTAATGCTCCATGTTTACCCTTTCAACGTACTTTATGGGTCCCTATAACGTTTTATAGTTAAGGATTCTGCTTTGTAAATATCGTGGATATATGTTCGTGTTTACATATTTGGAAATATGGTAGGCGTGTTGAATGTAAGTTTCCTCATCATAAATTAGCCGTTATAGTCTGCCATGAACGTTTCCATAATCAGTGTGGCGCTGAACTTGTCATTTGAAGTAATAGGCTCCTTTTTCTTTTGAAGTGGCTGAGCTTGTGTTGGAGTTGTATCAACTTACACATACGTAAGACTGTAGTCACGCCTACATTTCTCCAAATGTTTAGCTAGTACTATGTCATTTTTGCAGCTAAGTTATTAGGTATGTTTTCTAAATCAGACAACTCCCGCACCAATAATAAAGCCCGTGTCGCGGGGGACTTTACAAACATTCAAATAACTGACACAATGGACACCCAGACTCGGAATAACCATTTGTGGATCACACAAAGCTTTTTGCCGTGTGGGGTTCGAACCCACAACTCTTGATGCTGTGGCAGTGGCGAGATGACCATTTAAACCGTGAAATAATATTTTCTGTCGACCATTTCAAAAAAGGGTCCAAATCTATTGCCGTCTACCGCCACTTTCTTCGTTTTTGTTTTACTTTTGTGTATGTTATTTGCTATTACTAGTATTATTGTTAAGATTCTTGCTTGAGTTGGAAATGGATTCACATCGGTAGGTTTGGATCCGAATTCGCAATCTCCCAAACACAAGTTTAACATCGTATCCATTGGACTGTTACCGTTTATAAAACAGATAATAATAATACAAAAAATGTATCACCAGGTTAAATAAAAGCGCACAAACCGCAGGGCAGCTTGTGGCGAGCTCAATGTGTGTGGCGACACTGCGGTCCTGAATGCCTCAGAGAGTCGGTGAGGTCCTCGTCCCCGGCTTGCCGTTACTGGTTGGCTGGGGTGGAACTTCAAGAGCGCCCGTAGGACTCTCAACTCTGGCTTGCCTTGATCGGCCGGTCAGAGAGGGGCCGCTAGAGCTACATGCTTGGGGGTGGAAGTGTCATTTTCAAGGGCATAACTACGGGGAAACCCGCTCCGGGTCTCTGTTTTCACGAGACCCGTGATGGTGAAACCGGCGCCGCACCGCTCGACACCCCTAGCCGCTCGCACTGGTGTTGCCGTCTGCTGCTGGCTTGTATGCCTATAGTGGCTATTCAGGGGGCCCATCTAGTGAGTTGGCGAATCACCGTTTGTCCATTCGACTGATGCTATTAGAGTATTCAGGGCAGACGCCGTTTTATCATCTATAGTTACCAATATACCAGTCCATCAAACACCCATACCCATAGCCCCTATATTAGAATCCATACGTAGCAATAGTCCTACACCTGCTGCGGCTAGTGCCGCTGTAGGTGTTCCATCCCACCTTTGATTAAAACTCTCGAAGGGCCTCTTTACGTTGGACCCATATCTCCGTGTAAGCTTCTCAAAGGGCCGGGTATTTTCCTAACGTATTAGGAATATACCCGTGAAAGAGAAACAAATAATAATACCAGTATTAAACTGTCCCAGTGCTGGGCACGGGCCTCTTCTCACTGTGAGAAGGGTGAGGCCATAGTCCACCACGCTGGCCCAGTGCGTGTTGGCAGACTTCACATATCTTTAAGAACATTATGGAGAACTTTCAGACATGCAGGTTTCCTCACGATGTTTTCCTTCACCGTTAAAGTGAGCGATAATTAACTATTTAATACGCACATAACTTCGAAAAGTTAGACATCGAACTCGAGACCTCTGCGTGGCAGTCCAACGGTTTCCCACGTGGCTGTCGCTGCTTTACAGCACACATATAGCAACAGATAGCGTAAAACAATCGATATAGAGGAAACATAGGGTTTTGTTACTTTCTATCTATTTTTCGGATTGTATTCCAAAAAAATCTGAAAGTATGAAATAATCCTTTAGTAAATTTCTGATCTCCCTGGTACTTCGACTGATTGAAAAGTCAATTAAGCGTTTATGGAATGCGATGTTCTCAATTCAACTCACCATAAATTGTTTGTGCTCGATGATTGCCTGCCAGTTAATGCCAATCGGGATCGAAGTCATTGATCACAGGTTAATTGAACCGAGAATCAATGAAAATATGCTATTTTAACAACAGCGATCAGCAATTATGCGACTGAAAATTGTTTCAGTCGCATAATTGCCGATCGCTAAGTAAAGTGAAGTACGCGAAGTAAAGTGCAATGAAAATTCAATAATATAGCTTTACTTCGCGTTAATAATTGTGTTCTAGATCTATGTTCCATTTGTCTTCTTTCAATCAAAGCCAAAGGTGGCACAGCAATTAATGCGACTACTGTTCATAAGATCTCGGGTTCGATTACCGGGATGGGAAAATTGGTTTTAGATTTTTCGTGCAAGGGATTTTCAGCAGCGGCACCAAGTCTGAATTCATAAGACGACAGTAAGTTCGCACCATATAACGTGGCCCTGAAAACCTGGTGAAATGTAGGTATCATATTCCGCTGCCTCCTTCTTCATGGATATCTATGAAAAGAAGAAAAAGAAGACGAATCCATAAACCAGTTGCTGTATATATCTTCTACTAGCGACCTGATCCAGCTTTGCACGGGTCGTTCAAAACCTTAACAAATTATACACCTAAACCTTCTTCATGAATCACTCTGTCTATCGGTCTACGATGCGAAAAGTACCTCGACTAATTCAGTAACGTCACATCTGCCGACACTATGACGTCATATGTATCACTTCAATTCCAATCAATTGTTGCTGTTAGTTGGCCATACTTGCTGGAGTATCCAAAGTACACACACATGTACGACTTGACCAGCGCTACTGAACCTACTATTCACATCGCCACCTATGACTGTTTCAAAATATTATAGAGAAAGGACAGTCAACATAAAATTGAAGGGACTAATGGGTAGCTCTGACATCACATCTGCCAAGACGATAACGTCATAAGAATCACTTAAGTTTTCCAATTAGTCGTTGCTGTCAGTCAGCCATATTGGCGTTTTGTTGAGTTGATATGGGTAAACGTTTTTGCGGGCTACTGTAAAAGGGAAATGGACAATTTATTCACAATAGTGCGTGCCAATCCTTATCAGATTTTGAATGTATTTGTTGACAAGGTTTTGCGTGTAGCATAAACGATTTATTATGTTGTTGCTGGAGTTGGCTTGTACGTAAATTGTGATTGTCATGTATTATGATGATATCGCAACGGTAGCTTCAGTAGAAATTATAGCTGACGGTAACAAAACTGACATGACAAAAGGTTGCCCTTCTTTATGCGAGACTTATAAAGAATATTATTGTCACGGTAGACTTGGCTGTGTATACCCTTGATATTGTCGATGTTCCTACTAAGCTAGTGGGCTGTGCAATGGTTGAAATGGTCGTAGTAAGCTTTCTGAGCTAGTGATTCGAATGCTATGGGTTTCATCCTCTCTATGACATGACTGGGCAATTATTATGACACAAATAGTCTCGGGCCTATATTTTCGAAGATATACTGAATGAATGATTATGTGTATAGACACCAGAAAAATTTCAGTTTTATACTGGTGCATATAGTGGTAGGCATAGATATCCACAATATGTCATCAGCTATGTCTAAGGTCCCACGTAATAGGGAGCGACTCTACTGCTTTCTACCAAGCAAAATGCACTTGACTCCATGCTACTGACAGAGCACACACGCTGACACTCAGTTTGTACTCATCGGGAAATACAGACTTAGGTAATGAGATACACTTCAGCATTATAAAAGTGGAAGCGAAACGCTTCATAATTTTTTTTTGTACGGCTATGTTGACAAACAAGCCTACGGCGGCCCACCTGATGGTAAGTGGTCACCGTAGCCTATGGACGCCTGCGACACCAGAGGCATCACTTGCGCGCTGTCGACCCTTTAGGAAAGGAAGTGGGAAGGAGAAGGTGTGGTAAGAGGGAAAGAGAGTGATTGGGCCTCCGGCACTCTCACTCACCGAACGAAACACAACAGTAGGAATACTGCTATTTCACGTCGATATTCTGTGAGAGGGTAGTCCTTCTCCGGTCAAGCCCATTCATGCTGAAATCAGCGAGGCTCTACTACGCTTCATGCTTATATGTGGTATATTCACCATTTACCTGTAGCGCTGGTCTATTTGACTAGTCGTCCGATAATAGAATAAGATGTTTAGGCACGTGTTTTGACCCTATGAGACATCCTTAAGTCAGTTTACAATTAGGCTATAATTTACCTGAAAACTACCCAAAACAACTATTTCGTCCACTTATAAATAAACAATTTATAGTTAATTTGGTCAAGTCTCTTTTGCGTGTTCCTTAATCACTGTGACGGAGGCCTGACGTTTTGCGAACCCATAATTCTATATTTCCTGCAAATATATTATCCGACTCGCGAGTCTTTGAAAATCAACTTTACATTAAAGATGATAAGGTCTAATTTTCTTTGTAGATCGTATTTTGTGGAATAATTTGTCACAAAATGGATACAAAACATTAATAAACATTAAGCAGTAGGGGTCAATATTATACTGTTTTGAGCGGTTTCTTTGCACGATGTTTGAGGGAACCAACAAAGATTTATTTAACTTGCGGTGTAGGTAATTACAGGGGAGAGCTGAAGTGGTTTATATAAGAGAGTTTATAGAAGACCTTTAGACTAAAATAGAAACCGAATCTTTTGATTGTAATAATAATAATAATATATAATAATATTCTACCACATACACACAACATCATGTAGCCCAAACTAAGCAGAGCTTGTACTATGGGTACTAGACAATGGATAAACACATACATATATACTTTTTTTTTGTAAATACATACATATTATACATATAAACACCCAGACCAAGACAAACATCCATGTTCATGCACACAAATGTTTGACTTGTGCGGGAATCGAACCCGCGACCTCAGGCATGGCAGTCGGTTACACTAACCACTACGCCATCGAGGCAGTCAATTATTGTAATTACCATTAACATACCAGGATCTTAGAATTTAATGATACTTAAAAATAATGCACTCTGTCCAGTCGTTAGCTGTCATGAGAATAGAGCATGACTAGAACACAGTACATTAGCATTATATAACACGTTTATCTTGTGATATAAATGAAAAAAATGTATTGCGAGCGTACGAGCGAACGATTGTGGTGAGCTCAATGTGACTGGTAACACTGCGGTCACGAATGCCTCAAAGAGTCGCCTCAAGGCCTCGTAGGCTTCAAGAGTCCTGTAGGAATTTCGACTCTGGCTTGCTTTGGTCGGCCGGTCGGAAGGTATTCGCCAGACCTATCTGGAGAAGTTAACACGAATACTGAATACGAACTAGATTAACAATAACATAATATAATATAATATTCTACCACATACACACAACACCGGCTAGCCGAAACTAAGCAGAGCTTGTACTATGGGTACTAGACAATGGATAAACATACATATATACTTTTTTTTTGTAAATACATACATATTATATATAGAAACACCCAGACCAAGACAAACATGTTCATGCACACTAATGTTTGACTTGTGCGGGAATCGAACCCGCGACCTCAGGCGTGGCAGTCGGTTACACTAACCACTACGCCATCGAGGCAATACAAATAGCAAAAAAGAAGTTATAAAGGCGTGTTTCTCATTTTCGTGAATGTCATACATTGAAATTTAATCACTAAATATCCCGATTTTATCGCAATTTTATTATTTTAATCGCGACAATTTACTGGAAAATTTCATCCGCATAATTATTTAAAACAAACTAATTAATTTCAATTCTAGTGTAGTTTTGTACAGGTGTATGACAACTGAAACCACTAAACTACGTATGCGGTCAAAACGTCAGTGAATCTATGAAATATCCATATGACAAATAATGCCGATACGACCGTCGCAATACACTTCTCAAGGCACTAACGTCTCGACTGTGCAAACAGCTGCTAACCGACCACCACATATTGTGTTCCAGCCATACATTCAAAGTATGCATATGCGAGTACATGTGCAATAGCTTCGAGATATTCTTATATCGATACGACTTGAATTCTAGAAACTGCCATGAAATGTTGACTGAAGTAGCTAGAGAAATTTCATTTTATTTATTTACTAGTTTTTACCCGCGGCTTCGCTCGCGTACCTAAATGTATGTTAGGTTAGGTTAGGTTTGCAACCGGAGGGGCCTGCTATGGATGACTCAATTCTTTTAAGAGCTCCCAACAGGCCCCTCCATTGGGTGAGAGAGGGAACACCCCAGGTTTTTTAGTGGGTATACCAGTTTGGGGAGTCCCACACGCCCCGCCGGTGCCGTCCCCTAGCCGGCGGATAGTGCATCAAGCATTTTTCCTGGGTGCCAAAAAAAAAAAAAAGGTTAGGTTTGCAACAGTTCTTTTTTCTGGATGAAAGGTACCCTATGTCCTATTCTGTACCCCTATGTATGCAAAATTTCATGTTGATCGGTTGAGTAGTTAAGGCGTGAAAGCGTAACAAACAAACAAACAAACTCATTTTCGCATTTATAATATTATAGTAAGGATAGTAAGGATTTTGAAGTTCAGAAAACATACAGCTAGTCGAACAATATTATGTCAATCTATGTGTAAGCAATGACCAATCAAGTTTTTGTATATAACAATTTTATAGAAGAATTGGTCCACGGTCTTCTTCTTTTCTTCTTTTCGTGTGGTTAGTGGCCAACCTGTTGTCAAGAGTTGTTCAAGCCGCCCGTAGGCTTCTGACATGACTTAACGACTGCTGTCAATTTGGCAATAATCGGGACCGACTTTTTACGTGCCCTCCGAAGCACGGAGATGCTCAGATGAAATACCACTAAGCGGTCACCCATCTATAGACTGACCGCACCCAACGTTGCTTAACCTCGCTAATCGTTTACCGATCAGTGAGTGCAACTGGCTATATGACGGTTATGTGACATTACGACGAAGATAAATATATCAAATAAAATAACAGTAAGTAAACAAGTGTAAGTAGATATACAATATTATTATGACTATACACATGGCGTAGTGGTTTAAGATGGCGCCTTGGCGCTACCACCGCATCTAGTGGGTTTTATGGGACAAAAATATAGTCTTCTTCTCCCTAGCCTTTATTATTCTCAAGTCACTTGGGGTCGGCTTTCTAGTCTTACCGGATTTGACTGGATATCAGTTTTTACACGGAGCGGCTGCCACCTAACCTCCGCAACCCGAAGGCTAACGATACCCTTAGGCTATACTAGTGTCAGGATATTAGAGGGCACTGACTTCCCAATAACGACTGCCATAGATGTTCATGGCAGCCGGGATCGACGGCTTAACGTGCTCTCCGAGGCACGGAGCAGGCGATAATTTTCAATCATACGCACATAATTTCGAAAAGTCTTATAACTTCCGAAAGTCAGAGGTGCGCGACGTGAGTTCGAACTCGAGATCCTCTGCATTGCGGTCTGTTGGTCTCCCCACTGTAAATACAAATTAACAAAAATATAGTGTGATCCACAAATGTTTGTTCTAAGCCTGGGTATTCTATGTGACCGTTGTTTGAATATTTGTAAAGTCCTTAACATACGGGATTAATTTCTAGTCTTCTTCTTCTTCTTTTCAACCTGTTATCAAGAGTTGTTCAAGCCGCCCTTAGACCTCTGACATAGCTTAACGACTGCTATCAATTTGACAACAACCGGGACCGACTTTTTACCTGCCCTCCGAAGCACGGAGACGCTCAGATGAAATACCACTAAGCGGTCACCCATCTATAGACTGACCGCACCCAACGTTGCTTAACCTCGCTAATTGTTTACCGATCAGTGAGTGCAACTGGCTATGGCTATTTCTAGTGTCGGAGTTATTTATATAAAAATAGAAAATGAAAATGAATATTATATAGGTAGATAAAGTAATTCAAATTTAAAAATGATATAATATATAAATAGTTTTATGCTTAAAGATTTAAAAAAACATAATATTCACAAATACGTAAGTTTTTGGTCGTTACGCCATGACCAATCTATGGTTGAAACGCCTCTAATATTCTACTAACAACATCAGTTTAGTATCGTAGTAAACAAAGCAATATTTATTTGGTATTACGAGCATATGTTCTTAATGCCCCCCGGGCGCAATACGTCACGAGCCACAGTCATTGTTAATAGACTGGACTAAGAGCGCTTATACACGATACTCAACTGAGAATCTAACACTAAATACAAAATTATAGTATCAGTACAAACTATCCCTCTACTGGACATTGACATCTTTTCCCTGTAAGGGCTCAGCCATGGTCCACTACGCTGGCCCAGTGCAGTTTGTCAGATGTTGTGTTTGTAAAATGTATATAAAAAATTGGTTGTCTGTAAAGTCGGTTTACGGACGATAGTTTAACGTGACAACGTCATAACAAAATTTCTTTCCCGTAACGTTACAATGAGCGAAACGGGACAATGAGCGTAACGGGACAATGAGTCATCCTTTTTCGTGCGTGCAGCCGGCGTTCATCGATTTATTAGACGTTGTCACGTCAATAATAACTGACGTCAATAATAACTGTCGTTAATAATAACTGTCGTTAATGTAAGACGTAGCTTTATTCGTATAGCACATGGAACAATGATAGTAGCATGAGAAGTGTATGAGAGAATACAATACGGCTTCCTTAAGTCAACTTAATTAATTTAGTTTACACAGAATCCCGTAGAGGCGCTGTCGAACTATACGGTCGGAAACTTCATCACTATATCGGGGCCTAACATCAGACGTACAACTTTTTAGAACATTATGGATAAATCTCCTTTACCATTAAAGCAATACGCACATAACAACGAAAATCAGAGGTGTGTGCTTTAGAAAAGGCAGCGGTCTTCCACTGGGCTATCGCTGCTTTTATTCTACTTGTAATAAAATAGAAAATGGAATTCGAATATTCGTCTTCTGTACTAAAGTCAATAAAAGGTGTTTACTATTAACCATTATATATAATAATAATAATAATAATAATAAAACGTTTATTTCAGATTTTAAATCCATACATAATAAATAAGTAATGTCCAGAGAGTCAGCATTAAAGAAACATTATATCACATACACATACATATATCAAAATACATTTAACTGAGAAAATAACTAAGAAATAATTAGAAAGAATTATCAAAACATTTAAACAAAAATAGGCTTTGCATGTCATACATGAATATGATAAATGTCAAAAAGATAAATAGGTACAAATATAAAATAACTAAAATAAATTCATAAAATAAAATTACATAAATTTAGGCTAGTCCTGTTATTATACGAGTCCACTTAAATTGTATTGGACAGTCAAACCGAGAAACAATCATTTTTAGGATGCCGTTGCTACTGTCTCTCAAACGCCTTAACAATGAAGCCACTTTTTTTCGTATTATGGCGTGATAGCCATCCGTGTGAGCTTCGGCAAACATTAAAGACGCACTGCAATAGGGAGGCAGCCCCATCAGCATCCTAAATATGTTATTGTATTGCACACGTAACACACTGGCGGCCCGACGGGTATGCCTTACCCATAAGCTGCTCGAGTAAAAGGATTGGCAATATGCCTTAAACAGGGTTATTTTAACTTCAGCAGAGCATCGAGCAAACCTACGGGCTATCATATTCCCTCGGACCGCCAGAGCCCTACGCTCACGCTCCAAATCGTCGTCATCAGTTAGTTCACTATTAACTACGTGGCCTAAGTATCTAAAACTGGTCACCATCTGCAGCTTTTCACCGTATAGCATAATTGGCGGAACGTAACCGGGCACACTGAGCTTACCTTTGAAAAGCAGTACTTTGGTTTTTTGTACGTTGTATGTGAGACCGTGCTCCTCCGCGTACGACTCGCAAATATCCAGTAATTTACGCACTGCACCTACCGATGGTCCCAGCAGCACCATATCGTCCGCGTAGCTAATGTTATTGACGCACACATTATCAATATGACAACCTGTATGAGTGCTGCTAAGCTCACCGATTAGGTCATTTATATATAAGTTAAACAGGAGAGGAGAGGTTAATCCACCCTGCCTAACCCCGCATTCAATGCTATATGGGTCAGAAAAAGTCCCCGCCCATCTCACTCGGTTCCGCTGGCAGCGATACCATTCCTTTAGAAGGACTATAACCTCCACCGGCACACCCGTATTGCCTAGCCTGCCCCAAAGCTTGTTATATAAAACAGTATCAAAAGCTCTAGACAAATCCAGGAAACACGCGTATACCGGTGTTTTCCTGTCCGTATAGTACCTCACAGCCTGCTTAAGACATAATATCGCACTTTCAGTGGAAAGCCCACTTCTGAAACCAAACTGGGCTTCGTGCAATTTTATATGCTGACTTAGAATTTCATTTAGCAAGCTGTCAAGCACCTTGGCTATTATCGTCGCAAGTGAGATGGGCCGATAGTTTCTCATGTCCGATATATCCCCAGTTCTATTTTTAATAACAGGCACTACTATTGTTTTTGTAAGCTCCTCCGGCAAGTATCCGTGGCAAAGACAAAGATTGTAGAATAAGGACAGTACACGCGGCAAATGAACACCGGCATGCCTAAGGTGCTCGATACTGAGACCATCATGCCCAGGTGACTTGCCTCTTTGCATGCTATTAATAGCTTTTCTAACATCTTTCGCTGTAAAAGTTATATTTCTTTTCTGGGTGATCGTCTCAATATCGGGCGACCAAGACACACCTGTGTCATACTTTGGTCTAACCCTGAAGTGCTCACTGAACAAGTTAGCAATCATATAATGATCACTAACATTATTTACACTCACAGGAAGGCCAGGCTTTTGGCTCATACTTCCCGTTTCTTTCCAGAACTGTGAGAAATTGTTAGCAGAATGATGAGAGGCAATTGCATCCATTTTTATTTGCTCCTGTCTATCCTGGCACCATTTCAACTTTCTCTTAAACAATTTCCTACTTTCTTTCATTTTTTCATAAGTCTGACCATAATTCGGTTTACCTTCATTTACCCAGGTTAAAAACCTAAACCTGGCCTCTCTATGGTAGCCTGCAACATATTTTGTCCATCCCACGACATAGCCCCCTCTCCTACGCCTCTTTACACGTTTGCGCGCAACTATCGCTGCCTGTGACAGTATGGTAACCAGTCTCAGATACATGTCATTTAACAATAATTTGTGCTCTTCATTGGAGCACATCCCATCACAACATTCACTCATTTCGTTAAGAAAATAAATTTCTCGTAATTGAGTGTGACATAATTTATGATACTGCTGTATTTGTTCAGCAGTACGTTCACCCCAAACAACTCTGTTGGGCGGTGGTGTTCCGCTTGTCATTTGGTTACATGAGATTAGACCTATGTTACAATCAATTATCAGTGGGAAGTGGTCAGACCACTGCACGTCATACTCAATCTGTACCTTCCTGACTGTAAGTAGCGCTGCATTCGTGACTATGCAATGATCTAACCACCTCACACAGCCATGAGCCTCACTAATAAAAGTGTATGTATCAGATTTATTCATAATATTAAGATCTACACATGTCCATTGCTGGTCGTCACAAAAATCCAAAAGATGGTTACAAAATAGCTCATTTGGATGAGCATTAAAGTCACCCAGGATGTAAATAGCAGAACAATCGCTATTCTCTTCCATAATTGCACTAATAGTACTCAAACATTGCGTAAAAGTAGGTAGATTTTCGACACAATCTGTTGGCATATATACGCTAAATATAATGATAGACGAGTCACTTACTTCCAGCTTCACCGCAGACAGACGGGCATCGTCACAATTAATAACTTTGACCAATCGGAACACACTTTTTCTCCATAGAATAGCCACGCCACCGTATGGTCTACCTCTCAAGATGCCTGCTGAGGTATCTACCGCCGATGTACCTGTGCTACCGAAATCCTTATTGATCGTCTCCAACATTGATAAGTCATGGGGCAGCAGCCACGTTTCCTGTAGCGCGATAATATCCGTCTTATTGCAAAGATGCCGTACTCCCTCCAAAGATCTTTTCAAAGATTTACAGTTATAAGAAATTAACTTAACGTTACTTTGACTATCCATTATGAGCTATGAAGGATTGCCTCTCAGTCTCATGCCGTGAATTTATTTCACCACTGCCCTTTAGGTGAACAAAACGCCTAAATGAAATTCCTATCGGCCACATACTATCATCCAGATATGTGTGCAAGTTTATTTTGCTCACAAATATTTTAAAGGCGCTGTAGTTCCTTTCTCTGGACATTTTAATTTTAATTGGCATCACTTTTTCTTGAGTCTTTGTGTAAATGTACTCTGCCACATCCTTCTCCGATACATCCTTGTGAACATTTGTGATAAACAGAGGAATTTTTGTGTCAGCTGGTTTAAACTTACTACTGTCGTCAATGCGCGCTCTGCCTTTAGATGTAGTAAATTTGTATTATTATTATTATTATTGACCTACATATTTCTAAATAAAGCAAAATTATTGTGTGATATACCTTATAATATAATTATTAAAGCTCACACCAAAGATATTTAAAGGAAAGACAGCCAAAACGCTGCTTATCTTAAACTATCAATATGCGATGCCATGAAAGAAGACACTTGAATAAATCGAAAATTTTATGATCTCGCTGCCAAATGTTGATTTTTGATTTGCACGATTAGTTGGTCGATTATCAATTGATTCGATTGATCGTGCTTCTTTTCGTATTTTCTTAGATCCTTTAAATATTTTCATGTCCCATACTCTCTGCTGATAATCAATATCAAAGTTTCATTCGAATATTTGCCCAAGTTTCAAATATTTCGATTTGTTTCATTCATATAATTCGAATTTTGAATCAAGAATCGTCCATCGCTTATCTAATCGACAAGAGGCAACTAGTTCACGGTCTGCTTGATGGTAAGTGTTGCAGTTACCGTAGCCTACATGATCTTGCAACGCCTGGGGCATTACTCGCGTGTTGCCACCCAGTAAGACAGGATTAGAAGACGAAGAAACAAGAGGACCAAGTAGATGATTGGTTCTTATTATCCCACGTCATTATATAAATAAAATTATAATGATGAATTAGCTTTTTCAGATACTTTATCAGACAGTGTGCAAGATCTCTAAGCTAGCATTCAATTACTAACATACTCGGCAAATTTACAGCTTATATTGAACAGGCTTTGTAAAATACGGAATAGCTGTTCAATTTCGTCTAAATATGATTTTGGACGGAGAAAAGTGTGTACTAAAGTGGCTAGTAACATGGTAGAAAAAAACCAATCAGTAGTTACTATTGGATTAGCTTGTCACTATTTACTATAAGATCTGTACGTTATAAGGTTTAGAGCTAGCCAAGGCTCGTTGTATTGTTCTTTTAGCAACGTAAGCCCAAATGCTACGGTGGATTATTTTGTTCCAAGATTGAAAACTGATTAAGGCTGTATTGCTGGATTGGAATGTAAATCATGGTGAGCTTTGCAAATTTGTATCCTCTAGAGAGGTTCCCAGACTACTTTTTCCTCATACACCACTTTCAAAATTTAGCTGGTTCCGGTGGACCCCCTGTAGCTACATTTCTACCATATTCCTTGGCATTTTTTTTAAATTCTACCTAGTTGTAGTAGGTAGGCGGGTAGACTTCTTTTTTTTTAAATTTATTTTCTACCGAAAAGTCGGTAGATTCGAGACACCACTGGTACTAAATATGGAATATACAAGTTTTTACAAGTAACAGTCGCTGAGCTTCTTAAAACATTATCTGCCTACATTGATAGGTGAAGTCAAGCCAACATTTTAGTTCTTCACTATCGAAAGCTAAATGTTCGTGGACCCCCGCTTACGAATTGTGAACCCACATTTTTTTGTCACGCCAACGTAGACCATCGCCGAGTCTCCCATGGACTCACTTCACCTGGACCACTTTGGGAACTATTAAGGCTCTAGACGAATGATACTAATAAAACCAATACATAAAGATCTATGTAGCAAAATCATTAGATCCTACGTAATAGAGTGCCTCTAATACATTGTATTCGAAGCCTTGGAAATTGCCTGACAGTCGTTGCCAAAATTCATACCCTTGACCTACGATCACCAATTTGGGCACCCAAACCAAAATCATGCCGCTTTCTTTAAAAATCACTCATCTTCATCTTTGTAACATTGGTTTCAAGTCGAGTTTATCTTATCTTATCTTGTGTGTGGGGGCCAGTCCGTACTGACCGGCGACACCTCGACCCAGTGGGATCTTTTGTGTCAGCCCCAAGATTCATCCCTTAGCTATCTCCTTATGAATGTACTGCATTAGCAGCAGTGTACAATTCAGAGGGAGAAGCCTAAAGTCTTCAGGGTTTGGATATGCCAATCCCATCAGACCCATCCTAAGTCCAGCCAACGCGTAGCATTCACACAGTAGGTGCGATATGGACTCGTCCTGTTCACCACAGGCTCTGCAGATCGAGTCGTGTGTCAATCTCAATCTGCACAGGAAGTCTTTGGTGCCAAAATGGCCAGTGAACGCTCCTGTGAGCAGGCGCATTTGGCTCTTGCTATACCCGCAGAACCTCCGGGTGAAGCCTGTGGCTCCATTTGCAATGAATTTCTTGGAGTGTTCCAGACCCCTAAGGGCCATCCACTCTAGCCTGTGTTTTCATTGCCGTGAGCATTCAAAGCCTTTACGGTGCTCTCAGAGAGTCCCACGAATGGCTCGGGGCCCACAAACAGTTGCTCCGAGCCCTTTCTGGCTAATTCATCAGCTTCCTCATTGCCCTGCACTTCTGCATGCCCCGGAACCCACACCAGTCTGACTGTGTTCTTCCTGCCTAGTTTATTAAGGAGCTTAACAGAGTTCAGGACCAGTCTGGAGTCCACCCTACACGAGCCCAGAGCCTTGAGATCAGCTTGACTGTCACTGAGAATATACACAGTCCTGTCAGTGACACCACTGTTGATATTCTCCTAAGCACAGGCAATTATAGCATAGGTTTCCGCTTGGAAGATCGTTGCATATTTGCCCATGCTTTGGCTCACCTTACAGTCGTTGGCATAGATACCAGCGCCCGATCCTGTTTCTATTTTGGAACCATCAGTGAACCAGTTGAGTCAACCCTTGTCAGGGGATTGTAAACCTTGTCTCCATTCGTCCCTCGTGGGGACCTTTATCTTAAAATTCTTTTTGAATATGTGCAATGCTTGCATTTTGTCGCATCCCATGCTCATAATCCTTTTGAGATCCTTTGAGATCTCCAATTTTGTGTGTCGAGTTACCGGCATATTGACGCTCCACAGCCCATGCACAGAAAGCCTATGTAGCGCCTTTATCGCCTCTGACTCGACAACAATGTGTAGCGGCATTAGATCCAGCAGGACCTCTAACGCTGCCGTTGGCGTGGTCGGAAACGCCCCTGTTATAGTCATGCAGGCCAATCGCTGCACCTTCGACAGCGCGTTCCTGCATGTAGCTAGTTTGGTTCTTGGCCACCAGACAATGCTTCCATACGTGAGTATGGGTCTTATCATCATCATGTATAGCCACTTGATGACTTTGGGCTTTAGCCCCCAGGTCTTCCCATAAGTAGATCGATTCATGCCAAAGACCCGCTCAGTAACTACTACAACTATAACTATAACTTTGTCTACATGAGGTTTCCACGTTAGTTTGCTATCTAAGGTCATGCCTAGATATTTCACCTCGGTGGACCTTTGTAACTGCGTACCATACATGGAGAGAGTTCCCAACTCCGTGAGATCCCTCTTCCTAGTAAACGGCACGACAGTAGTTTTCCCTGGATTGATCGATAAATGATTGCTGCTGCACCATTTTTCGACCATAATCAGGGCCTTCTGCATAAGACTAGATACCGTACTCGGAAACTTTCCATTTACGAGTATCACCAAGTCATCCGCATATCCGACCGTTAAGTACGGGCCTTTGTTGAGTTGTTCTAGGAGTGAATTGACTACCAAGCACCATAAGAGTGGTGAGAGTACTCCACTCTGAGGGCAGCCCTTGGTTGTCGTAGCATACATTTCATCTCCTAACAACTCAGACCTTATGATTCTACCCCTGAGCATACAATCGATCCACCTGCAAATGGTTGGCTCTATGCCGTGATTTGCCGATGCCACACTAATGGCATCAAAGGTGGTCCGATCGAAGGCTCCTTCAATATCCAGGATGCAGCAATGCATACTTCCCGGTTATCTAAAGCATGTTCTGCATTATTTACCACAAAATGTAGTGCCGTCTCAGTGGATTTTCCCGACTGGTAGGCACATTGTAGCCTGTGGAGGGGGAACTTCCATAACGCTCCCTCCCTGACATGTCTATCTACTAACATCTCCAGGGCTTTCAGGAAGAACGACTCAAGACTGATAGGTCTGTATGCCTTGGCTTCTTCGTAGTCTGCTTTGCCCGGTTTCGGTATGTAGATGACTTTAACACGCCTCCATATCTTTGGAATATATCCAAATGCTATGCAGGCTCTGTATAATCTGCACAAATGCGGAACCAAGAGTGCAGCTCCCTGCTGTAGGATGATGGGATAAACCATGTCTGGACCAGGTGACTTGAATGGTTGAAAACCATTTAGAGCCCAGCCGACTTTCCCTTCATCCACTACCTTCCTAGCAGTGTCCCAATCTGCTTTGGTTGTCCGACAGCTTCGTTCAACCAGGCTGATCGGGTCCTCCTGCTCCTTTTCTATTATCTTACAGTCCGGAAAGTGTGTGTTTAGCATAATTGCTAGTGTCTCCTTACCAGACTCTGTTTGCCGCCCATTGCCATCCTTAATGGTTGTCAATGGGTGTGCTCTGACAGTCGATAAAGCTTTGGAGAGCCTCATTCCTTCAGGAATCGTACTGATGTTTTCACAGTGTGCTCTCCAAGCCTTCCGTTTGGCTTTCCGCACAGCTTTGTTATAGTTGGTCAAACAACGAGCGTAACCGCTGTAGTCCCTACTGGTCCTAGCATTGTTAAACGCTCGTCTGGCTTCTAGCCGCAGCTTGACCAACTCGGGCGTCCACCACGGTACCCTCTTGGGCCTAAGCTCCCTCTCAGGGCAGTTACTTGTCCAGGCCGTGTTCACAGTCTGGACCAATTTGTCTGCTGTAAACTCGATGTCTAATATAGAATTGAGTTTACCCTTAGAATCCTCCAAATCTACTCTGAGGTCACTCCTAAAGGAGTTCCAGTCCGTATTTCTGGGATTCCTTCTACGTACTGTAGGAGCCGGAACCAGCGTCCTGTACTTAAAGCATATGTAAGTCAAGTTTAAGGTACCCTTAACCTAAAACCAGGTCCAAAACAAACAGTTTAAAATGGTCACCCATCTCATTCTGACCCTTGTAACACTACTTAACTTCACTGAATTCTTCTAACATCACTATTTTACAGCACCTCAAGAACTTAAGCACATAAAGCATTCATGAATCGAAATCTGACTAGCCTCAGAAGGGATTGTCTGATGATATCGTAGTAGTCTTCTACTACACGTTACCTCAAGAACCGAGACGATGTACCTAATTACCGGCGCACTGTGTAAGCGGCCGTTTAATCACAGATGTAGGATCTGGCTAGTGCCGATGCAATTAACCATAACTCCGGTGGCTCATGAGAACCACTAATTTCATCAGTGGATACTGGTCGTCTAGGTGGAACTAAAGAGGTTTTTGTGACCTGCATCTAAAATTGAAGTGGTATTTTATTATAAAAATAATAATTTTAATTACGTTACAAAACTATTAATCTGAATGTGGAGCTAAATAAATGTTGTACTGTGTATTTTTCTTTATATAGATAAGCTGATTATAACTCTTTAGTGTACTAATTTTGGGTAAGAATTTACATGAAAATGTCCAAAAATAGATAACCTTTGTTACTGATATTTTTATTTGAAAATAATATTTCGCGTTTAAAAAAGCGCATCTCCATGAAAAAAGTTAGATTTTTATGACCATTCAAAATCCTTAATAACCTCACGGAGTCTGGAGCTATGCTAATTAACGACATTTCAGGTTAAACTAATTATAAAAATGTTACCGCTTTTACAAATTGTCTTCTACAAATTTAAATTTCACGGGACATTCTGGAGTAATCATTATCCTATGTATTTATCCAGGATATGGTGTACATATTTAAATGATTAAGTAAAGAACATGCAAAAAAATTACTTACTTTCAGATCATACAACCCAATCTTTTATTTATTTTTCTATTTATTACATTACACATTTTTATAATTGGCAGCGGCTTCCGCACTAAGCTCGAGGCTTGTATCGCGGTAACCACACGTTATACATTAGTCGCTTAACATCTAGAATATGCAGACATCGATTTGAAAACAAATAAAATATAAAAAACTAACAAAAATTAAACTTCTAACAAAATAACGATCGAACGAAGTGAACATATTAACATAACAATTTTGGAAATAAAAAGGGAAATACAGACGTGTGTGATGAAAATGTGTGGGGCTTTATGATTGTGAGGGTGTGTGTGTGTGTGTGTGTGTCAGGGTGTGTGTGTGTGTTTGTATGTGAGGGTGCGTGTGCGTGTGTGTTCGTGTGTGAGCATTGTATATTTGTCGTCAACTGTGATTGAGAAGAATTAGTTCAGTTTCTTCATAAGAGAGTTTAAAGAGCCACGTTGTTATTAATGTTTTTATTTGACTTAGACTTAATTTTTCCATTTTAGCATGTAACTTAGAAACTATGTTGTATATTTTGGGGCGTAAGTAGATTGCCTGTCTTTTTATAAAAGTGGAGTTTATGGCAAGCGTAGGAATTCGAAATACACGTCGTTGCGTTAGCTGAGTGAATTCAGGAGATTTTGCAATTTCTTTGTGCATTGAGATTATTGCCTTCAGAATAAATATCTGACGTACTCTAAGTACTTCGCAGTCATGGTACAGGTCATTAGTTGAATACCGAAACGGTTTTTTCAGCATTACTTTTAGGACTGCTCGCTGGGCTCTCTCAAGTTGGATCATTTTGGATTTTCCTGCACCACCCCATACAAGGGCACAATAGTAAAGGAGTGATTGTGTCAGTGCTTTGTAAATTAGTATTAGAGTGTTTTTGTTTGCGCTATTACGTAGTGATTTGAATATGTATATAGATTTTCTAATTCTAATCTCATTGGTTTTATAAATGTGAAATTGTTACTCCGCGGTTTCTAGTCAAACTGACCAAGTGCAGTACAAGAAAAATACTACGTGCTTTTTTATTACCTGTTGTGAAAATTCCAACTCTCTACCTATTACGGTTCATGAGATACAGCTCGCTGACAGACAGACGGACGGATGGATGGATGGGCTTAGTAATAACGTCCCGTTGGCACCTTTTGGGTATGGAACTATAAAAGTAAACCAAAACAAATAAATAGACGGTGAAATACATATCAACTGCTGCCATTGATTGTCGGCCTCGATGGCGTAGTGGTTAGTGTAACCGACTGCCACGCTTGAGGTCGCTGGTTTGATTCCCGCACAAGTCAAACATTTGTGTGCATGGACATGGATGTTTATCTTAGTCTGGGTGTTTCTATGTATAATATGTATGTGTTTACAAAATACCAGTATATATGTATATTTATTCATTGTCTAGTACCCATAGTACAAGCTGTGTTTAGTTTGGGCTACATGGTGTTGTGTGTATGTGGTAGAATATTATATTATATTATTAAATTTGCAACAGCCAATCATTTCACGCGAGTTAAGCTACAGGCAGAAACTAGTTAATAATATAGTAGATCTTGTCCGCGGCTTCGCTCGTGTAACGTTTTTTAACGCTGACAACGTACATATTATATGCAAAATTTCATGATGGTCGGTTGCGTATTTAAGGGCTTGAAAGCGTAACAAACAAACCAATAAACAAACTGACTTATATTTGTAATATAATTATGTATAATACTTAAATATAAAGCCATACTAAGCAATTCACTGGACATAAGCTCTATCGAAAGGTCACTAACCAAACAAATAAACGTAGTCGCAAAACGATTACTTTTAATCAAATAAGATTGAAAATGTGAAACTAATTAGAAAAGAAATTCATTCGTTCGTGAATTGAAATAAATTAGGCTTTCATTATGGCTCTGTTAAAGGCTTTTTTGTTTTTTGTTGCTTCGACGAAACAATACCCCTGATTTCTTCATTGGCCTGCATACCAGATTACGTGGTACGATTAAAAGCGACAAGCGGCTTATTTTATAATTATTTTGATTTTGTTCGATAAAAGTGTAAAAATATATTATACAGTACTGCCTCTTTGGTCTTATAGAATCAATATGCGAACCATACTTGTGTGGTCATTTCCAAATCAGACAAAGAATTGAGGAGTATAGTTTCAAAACACGCCAAAACGATTTCAGATCAAAAATAATGTTCCGATTGAATATGAAGCTCCTTTGTTGCTTGTATCGCATTGCACTGATAGTTTTAAAACAAAACCCACTAAAATTCTGTTAAATCAGCTCACAAAAGTAGCAGTTTGCTGCAAAATCCGCTAAAAGAGTCAAAGTCAAAGTCAAAAATCATTTATTCATTTAGGTCACAAAGTAACACTTATGAACGTCAAAGTATATAGGTTAGTGAGTTTACTAAGTTACTGAAGCTACATTTAGGTTAGTTGCTAGGTTCAGGCAAAGGGTAGAGCCTATGAGAAGAAACCTGCAAGAAACTCACGGCCACTCTTTTAAATCGCCAGTTAAATATAATTTCAGTATTTTACAACTCAGATTAACAAGGTGTTACAGCCATTATGCCATATACTACTGACTATAAAAAACTAAAGATAATACCAATAATAACTTAATAATATTATAGAGAGGAAATAATTTGAGCTAAGATGTATTATTTAATATAAATCTAAAATAGACAGTAAGATGGCGTGATGGCGCATACACTTACACTTTGTGACTATGCAAAGGCTTAAATTGACTTATAAGTAATACAGATCTTTGAATCCTGTTACGCAACAAGCAACTAGCTCCATGAGTTTTTGTCATTTAAGTAGTCGTTGACTGAATAATAACCCTTCCGAATAAGTTGTTTTTTAACGGCGTTTTTAAATTTAAGCAATGGTAAATTAATTGTAGTAATAGGTAATTTATTAAAAAAACGTATACCGAGTCCCGCAAATGTATTGTGAACTTTATGTAAACGATAATATGGGCCTACTAACTTATGCTTATTTCTAGTGTTTACGTTATGGATATCACTATTCTTATTATATAAGTAAATGTTATGTTTAATAAACGTAATGTTAGCAAATATATATTGCGACGCAACAGTAAGTATGCCTATTTCTTTAAATCGATCTTTCAGGGAAATTCGTGGTCCTAAATTATAAATGCTACGTACTGCACGCTTTTGAGGAATAAAAATTGTCTCAATATCAGCTGCCTTGCCCCACAATAATATACCGTAGGACATGACACTATGAAAGTAACTGAAATATACTAGTCTTGCAGTATCTATATCAGTAAGCTGTCTTACTTTCCGAATTGCGTATGCGGCTGAGCTAAGTTTCCCTGCAAGACACGATATTTGAGCGCCCCACTGAACTTTATGATCTAAAGTTAATCCTAAAAAGACTGTTGATTGAACTAAAGTAATAATTTCATCATTTAAAATTATATTCACGTTAGGACTCTTTACGTTTGGCAATGTAAACTTGATACATTTAGTTTTTGTAGAGTTAAGTAGTAAATTATTCGCCGTAAACCAGTCCAGGACTTCCGCGAGTGAATCATTAACAGCACGTAAATTTGGTGCTTTTCGGTCTACTTTAAAAATAAGGGATGTGTCATCCGCGAATAAAAGAGACCGATGTTTTAAAAGTCACGACAGACACATCTACCCAAAGAAAACCATTGGGAGTTGTAGAAAATCAGCTTTTTCGGGCATAAGCACCTATACATTCTCCATCAGAATATAGCAGGGTTAAGAGTCAAAAGGAACATTTTAACTGTCTGTTTACAGGATCTACTGGACAAGGAAACCAGTGTTGATGTGGTATGTCTGACAGAACATTTCATGATGTCAGGACATGAGGACTGCAGTATGATCCCAAACTACACACTTGCGACATGTTATAATAGACCCAACTCTAACAGGGGTGGGTCATGTATTTATGTGAAGATAGGCCACTCTTGGCGAAATATCCCAGCAGTTGTAAAATTTTCAGTTTGCACTATATTTGAATGTTGTCGAACTGGTAGACTACAAAATTGTTGTTTTGTGTATATATCGTGTACCTCTTCCTTCTAATTTAAATACATTTTTTGATAAACTAAACTGCGTTCTTAGATACGTTCGGAAAAATTATAGTATGCATGAACTAATAATTGCAGGAGATTTTACTATAAACATCTTAAAGCAAGATAATGTAGCTTTGGAAATTGAATGTCTTCTTTTAAATTTTAATTTAAAGCTACAAATAAGAGAAGCCACTAGGTTAAAGTCTCAAACATGCATAGACAACTTTGCTCATAATCTTAAAAGTAAATGTAAGGCAGAAGTTATCGAATTTGCTTTATCAGACCACACTGCCCAGTTATTGAAATGTAATGTTAAAAGATTATGTATGATAAAAAGTTGGAAAATTACCAGAAGGGATTACTGCAAGTCCAATATTGAAAAGTTTAAGAGTTGTATGGCGCAATTGACATTTTCGGATTTATATAATACACATGACGCGAACATGGCTTATGATATTTTCTTAGATACATTCCAATTATTTTATTCGCTGTGTTTTCCTCAAAAAATTATAAATGTACGTGTCCATAAGAAACCAAGGTGGTTAACGCGAGGCATAAAGGCCTGTAGTAATAGGAAACGTGAGCTTTTATTGAAATATAGGAAATCCTCTACTCCGTCTAATAAAATAGAACTTATACAATACACTAAGAGATTAAAAAAAATAATTAAGTTAACTCAAAAAGCGATTAACATTAATAACATAAATAATTCAACTAATAAAACAAAAACTGTATGGCAACTCATAAATGCTAATGCTAAACAAAATAAACCACAAGAAGGCATAATACGTATTTCATTGAATGGTAATATTATAAAAGATCCTATTGAAATCACAGACATTTTTAATAATTATTTTATTGACAAGATATCACCAACTAATAATTCAATTAAGCACCAATTTAAGCATTATTTGACATCTTCACAAAACTCAATGTTTATGAAACCAAGTGACCCACATCAAATATTAAAATCTATTCACTCGCTCAAAAATACTATGAGTGTGGGCTATGACGGCATCTGCACTAGGGTTGTAAAACAGGTTGCACACATTATAGCTGGACCCCTCAGTTATATTTTAAATTTAACAATAGAGACAGGTGTGTTCCCAGACAAATTAAAAATAACAGTAGTTAATCCAATTCACAAGAAAAATAATAAAGAGGATATTGGTAACTACAGGCCCATTGCTCTGGTACCAATATTCTCAACGATATTTGAAAAATACATTTATGAGGCTCTTAGTAATTTTTTAGAGAAGCAAGCAGTTTTAGTGAAAGAACAAAAGGGATTTAGGCGAAATAAGTCAATAAATATGGCAATTTACGATTTTTTAGAATTTGTAATGACTAATATGGACCAACGTACACCGGGATGCGCAATATTTATGGATATGACGCAAGCGTTTGACTATGTGGACCACGAAATATTGTTAATCAAGCTTGAGAGGTATGGTATAAGAGGCAATATTCTAAAACTCCTCGAAACATATCTGAAGAACCGCGTACAATATACTAAGCTAAGTAAAGTTGATGTAAGAACTAAAAAGGAAAATGTATACGTCTCCAAACAACGGCAAATAATGTATGGTGTGCCACAGGGAAGTATCCTGGGACCACTCCTATTCATTCTATACATTAACGATCTGCCGAAAGCCACGTCAAATCCAATGACTCTCTATGCAGATGATAGCACAGTTGCAATAAAATACAATAACACTAATACTTACGAACAAGAAGTAAATAACACATTACAAGATGTAATAAAATGGTTAGATGCAAATAATTTACGTCTTAATATTAGCAAAACCACCTTTATGTCTTTTAGTCAACGGGCTGGCCTACTGAGTAATCTATATATTCATAATGGAAATCAACCGGTACGTGAAACCCAAACAACAAGTTTTCTTGGGCTAACTATTGACAGTAAACTCACATGGAAGCCACATATTGATGCACTTTGTAAAAGAGTCAGTAGGTCCGTTTACGCGCTACATGAACTGGCACAAATACCCAATATAAATTCCGTTTTAACTGCATACCATGGGCTGGTCGTTTCTGTATTAAGGTATGGAGTAATTTTCTGGGGAAACTCAACGAATGGGGATATAGTTTTCAAGATGCAGAAGAGATGTGTTAGAGCCATGTTTGCGTTGAAAAGTACAGATAGCTGTCGTCCATACTTTCTTAGGCATAAATTATTAACTTTGCCATGCTTATACTGCTACTTTATAATGTAATGATTCTATTACCTCTGTCAAATCGATTGCCTTTTTTTTTAGTGACAGATAAGCTGTCACCATAAAGAAATATTACTGTTGATTCTGCATTTAATTTTGTAGTTTTTAACTTATCAATTATAGAACCTAACCTAGCCCCAGGGGAACAAATATTTATGCAAGGCGACTCTGTATGAGAATTAATTAGTCCATTTATAATGTCTTTAAATGGTTTTTTGAGATTTACCATTATTTGGTGAAAAGGATTTTAGAGATTTTTGAAACTAAACTACTCAATTATTACATTTGACTGATTGGAAAATTTGAGTCTGGTAATATGTCCGTAATGTAGTAGGCGAGTTCGTGTATCCATTATGGATCAATGGCAAAATGTAGGTAAGTGTAACATCTAGCTGCTGTTTGGGATATACCGTTGTGACTCTATGTAATTTTATTGTTAAAGAATAATATAAATCTTCCTATCTTATGTGGAGGCCAGTCAGTATACACTGGCGACACTTCGATCCAGTGGGATCTTTTGTGTCGACACTCTCCCAATAACGACTGCCATAGATGTTCATGGCAGCCGGGACCAACGGCTTAACGTGCTTTCCGAGGCACGGAGCAGGCGATAATTGTCAATCAATACGCACATAATTTCGAAAAGTCATATAACTTCCGAAAGTCAGAGATACGCAACGTGGGTTCGAACCCGAGACCCTCTGCATTGCAGTCTGTTGGTATCCCCACTGAGCTATCGCTGCTCTTTTTGAAATCTCCCTAGCTCTTAACATAAGAAAAAAAACTGCAACGGCCGAATTTAGGTTTGAATTTTTTAGGTTATTAAAAATAAGAAATACTACAGTTAAAAAAACACAATGTGTTTGACATGTCATGTCATAGGGTTGCGGTTCCAGCTAAGCGTTGCTCAGCTTTGACTCTTCTGAAGTGTATTTATTCTAAATTAAGAATTTCTTTTTAACAAACGGAATCCTAAAAGCGAGAGTCTGTCTACTGTTGACCTAGTTACTTTTTAAATAGTATTTATGAATGCATATATTAAATATAATTAACACTTTAGGTATATTAACTTTATTACTAAGGTAATAGCTAAAATTATTCTTTAGATTTGTGTGCCAAATAATGACTCCTCCAGTTTAAAAGCGTGACATTTTTCAGCAATCAGTAAATATTTTTGTTGCAGCAATCTAGTAACCTTCAAACTTTAGTTTTATGAGAAATGGAGCATGGAAAAATTTGCGCTCGTAACTGATGCAAACTTCCTGGAAAGGTACTTCCATCCTAATAGTTTTAAACGGAACAGTGAGGTCAGGTATTTACTTTCACCATTCCGTAGCTTCTGAGCTTCTGAAAAAGGCAATCTGACTTTAGCAGGAACATAACCCAAAAACTTATTATACAGCTGCATACATGATCCCAATGTTTGCGAGGCCACAATGTATTACCGAAATAATCAAGAAACGTACTTAATTGTTTTAATAAAATATTAATTCGTTTTCTAATACGCCCCCAATCCCAAGAATGTGTATATTTTACTCAGAAAAATAAACGTTTTGCCTGGATTAGTTTTCCTTAAAACTAGGTAAATCTAAAAAATATAAATCGTCATTTAGATGATTAAAGCGGTTTTCAGTTCTTCGAAATAGAATTACTACAATGGTAAATCATGACACAAATAAGCCGCTTATGATTTAAACCACAAAACTTAACTAACGGCTGTTGAAAAGCCGTTCTAGAATATAAAATTGTTGGCGATACTGTTTACTTTATTTGCGTTTAAAACACGTTGGCGAATACACCACTGTGCATTTAAAAACTGTTGCTATGTCCAGTTTCAATAACATCTGTTTGTTTGTTTGTTTGAACGCGCTAATCTCAGGAACTACTGGTTCGATTTGAAAAATTACTTCAGTGTTTGTAAGCCAATTTATCGAGGAAGGCTATTATAGGCTATATAACATCACGCTACGACCCAAGGGGGCGGCGCAGTAACGATAAACGCGGGTGAAACCGCGGGAACATCTAGTCTATACTAATATTATAAAGCTGAAGAGTTTGTTTGTTTGTTTGTTTGAACGCGCTAATATCAGGAACTATTGGTTTGAATTGAAAAAATATTTTAGTGTTGGATAGCCCATTTATCGAGCAAGGCTATAGGCTATATAATATCACGCTACGACTAATAGGAGCGGAGTAGCAATGAAAAATGTTGCAACAACGGGGAAAATTCTCTTATCTTATATATTATTATGAAGCAGACGAAGTTGCGCGGGTCAGCTAGTGTTTGATAAATGAAGTGATGGTTAGAAATTAACCAGATAATTGAGTGGACACCAGGAATTAACGAGTCGGAGTCAAAGAGAATACTGTACGGATGGTATAGTGATTTCAATAGTTGACTCGTCGCCGTCGGTGCCAGTGGGCGGAGTGTTTTGGGTTCGACGCTCGACTCTATACGTCACAAAATGTATGTGATACATATATAGATCGTTTTGGGGCTGGGTATTCTTAGATCGGTTTGAATATTTGTAAAGTAACTAGCGATATAGGACTTAAAACTAGTGCGGCGGGGTGTTTTAAAAAAGAGAAGAATAGCTGGAGAATTTTTTGTATAATACTGGATCCCGTACGATAAATATTGAATATTATATTTATATACATCATACTATTGCGCCAATTTATTTAATTTATATTTTATATATATTAATTACATACTTACCTATGCTCATCAATTATAATTTATATATAACTTACGTATGTATTTTTTTTTTTTATTGTTTGAATTTGGAACATTTCAAAGAGTAGCTGATTGTACGTCCGGGCGTCACTTGGGGTTACCACATAACATCAGGGTTGGTTTGAGGTATAAACCGCAAACCAACAGTAAACCTGAGTGGTAACCTCGTTTTTCATTATATATGTACTTCTTTTCTTTTTTTTTTTGCTGTGTTATAACATTTGTCTGTATTTTGTGTACCTATATTTTGAAAAATAAAATACTTACTTACTTACTTAAATACCAAAATACACATGTCTCCGTGACTCGTAGAGCACGTTCAGGTATCAGTCTTGGTTACCATAAACTCCTACAATTACTAAAATGATGAGTAAACATCTTCAAATACTTTTTCAATTAATCTAATGTAACAATTTATTTATATTTTGATGGTAAAAATTAAATAGTAGGCGGTTCTTATATTGATTAAAGAGAGCAGCGATAGCTCAGTGGGGAGACCAACAGACTGCAATGCAGAGGTCTCGAGTTCGAACCCACCTCACGTACCTCTGAATTTCGGAAGTTATATGACTTTTCGAAATTATGTGCGTATTGATTGACAATTATCGCCTGCTCCGTGCCTCGGAGACCGCGTTAAGCCGTCGGTCCCGGCTGCCATGAACATATATGGCAGTCGTTATTAGGAGAGTGTCGACACAAAAGATCCCACTGGGTCGAAGTGTCGCCGGTCTGCACTGACTGGCCCCCACATAAGATAAGATAAAATACGATATATTGATTAATAAATTATTTATTTAACTGAATATGCTTGTCTATCTTGGTGACGCAGTGGTATTAAGCACGAGTGCTGCTTATGAGGTCTCAGTTCCAACACCCAGCTCAAATTATCAATAGTGAGTCTGAAATATTTGCAGGTAGACTAGGTAGTGGACTATTACGTAGGGCATAAAACTAATGATTGTGATACTTGTATATTGAACTGGCAAATAGAATGCATACCACGATGACTTATAAACAGTGACTGGCAAGAGCTGCATGTCAATGTCAATTGTCGAACTATTGTAATTGAACGAAATAGACTAGATCTCACAACACAGGGAATCCTAGTGTGGGTCTAGGGCCTCAATCCATGTATTGCTTGTGTTTTATGAGACACTAAACTATTATTATTATTATTATTATAATAATTATAAACTTTGTCCTACCTACGTTTTCAAACCAGCCTATCTATCTGTTCAGAATTTCAGGAATATATTTTCTCGAATAAACCTAATTTTTAAATTTTATTTTGCTCAGTTGGGCCCTGCTAATGTTCATATTAAAAAGGCACACGTAAGATATATATTGTAAGACGTAAAAAAATAGTTCCAAAGTACATACTTTACAATATTTTATTTTTCATACGATTACGTCACCCTGCTTAAGTACAAACAAACCTCATTTCTTGTGCTGTTCTCTTGCTAGAGGCATTAAGACAAAACAAGCATGCATGACACTATATAAATTCATGTTAAGCTAAATTTTTTCTTTATTCAATTTAAGTGGCAAACAAGCATACGGCCCCCATCTGATGGTAAGTGGTCACCGAAGCCTATGTACGCCTGCAACACCAGAGGCATCACTAACTCGTTGCCGAGCCTTTAGGCAAGGAAGTGGGAAGGAGAAGGAGCGGGAAGGGAATAAGGAGTGATTGGGCCTACGGTACTCTCACTCACCGAACGAAAAACAACAGTAGGAATACTGCTATTTCACGTCGATATTCTGTGGGAGGGTCCTTCCCCGGTCGAGCCGGGCCCATTCATGCTGAAATCAGCGACGCCCTACTACTGAACCGCTGCACTGTCTATGTACTTACCTACAAGTACAAGAAATTTACGGAACAAACTTAATATACAGTGTGTAACAGAAACATGTGGTCATATTTATATGTCCTACAATGGAAAACCGCGACAAATAAATCCGTATACATTATTTTCACTAATACATAGCATTTTTTATTGACTTCTACTCGTCCTTCATTACATGGGATCAAAACGCAGTGTTTTTCATCCCATGTAATGATGTGTGGTAAAATGTGTATTTCATACAGCTTTGGCAACCCTTCAAGATATAAAAGATATAAAAAGAGTAAGTATATCTAAAAACAGTTTCAAGGAACTAACAAAATATAAATACTCGCGAAATTTCTTTTGATTTCTTCCATTAACATTACTCATTATTAACTTCCAAGAAACACGCTGTGTTGCGTATACATATAGTATTACTAAGCCACGGGTACTAGAAATGTCGATAGCATTAAAAGGTCGTGTGATATTCCAAGAACAAGCCAGGAGCTCAACTATTCTCAAAACTCAATATCCATATCAGCAGTTCTAGCGCCAATACCGTAAACAGTAATTTAATCCGTGCTCAACCCGTCAGCTTAACCATATCAAGATATATTGGTTAAAGCATTGTGTCTGGATTCCCGCGACCGAACGATGTTTAATGAATTCCACATCGACAGATTACACTACCAACAAAGAAAGTTTGAATATCAGGAATTTTAATTAAAATGTTCAAACAGCTAAGTAGGTACGCTTTAAAAAACAAAAGCATTACGAACCCGAGGCGGCAAGTCGTTGATTAATGTTTTTATCGACAACATTGTGGGCGTGTTTACGTAGTGCTAACATTCTTGCTTTGGTTTTGATTTAGGTCGTGCTGATATAGAATTCCCAATAGTGCTAGGTTTCTAAAAATACAAGTTTTACGTACACATAAAGAGTCACGACTGGTTTGCGGAGAGGTAGGTAGACTACGGGTTTTCACTTGCTATGATTCTCTTACTTCATTGACATCATATAGATACAAGTCCATACCCAGTTTAGAAGTCAGGGTCTCCAGTTTGTTACGTATTCCTTAAGCCCTAGTTTTGTACTTAGATTAAGTGTTTTTATTATGAAGTAATAAACTAAACTATCATTATATTTATCTTCATGCACGTTTGTTCGTATGAGGTACTGCTAATTTGACCATTCTTCAGATTGTTTCTCATGTGGACTGATGTTTGCCTTTTAAACTTGATTGTATAAAAGGCACACATCATAACATTGAGATACATATATAAATAGGTAAAGACAAAACAATTCAGTGCCTCTTTCTCCTCTGATTGCCAAACGATTTTCTTATAATTTTGTTTTGTTTTGAAGCTATTGGCCATGTTTATCATCATCATTATTTCAGCAAAAAGACCTCCACTGCACATAGGCCTCCCCTAAGTTTTTCCACACAAACCAGTCTTGGGCCACCGCATCCAACCGCATCCCGCGCCAGGTTTATGCCTATTAATTAATAGGCGTCAAGTAGCTTCAAGTTTTTTTTTTCTACATATTGATCAAGTCGAGTCAAAACGTCCTTACGACACTTTGATTTCTCTAACTCATTTTATATATTTTTATAAAAAACACCCTTTGTCTATGAGTAATTTCTTTGTCGCGAGTGACATAACGAACATTCAAATAACGGACGCTAATAACACCCAGATCCAAAACAACTATTATAAACCCGTGTGGGAATCGAACCCACAAGGGTTATGCCGGTGGCAATGCTTAGGCGACCACTTAAATTTCGGATAACTATGTCTTTTTTACTTAGCATTAGATTAATATAAATCCTGTAACCTATTTGAGAGGTATTCAACCTCTAATAAAAGTCACACTTGTTGACTTAAGTATTTGCAATAGACAACATTGATGCAACATTGAAACGTAGCAGTTCGATTGATTGTCGGCTAATATTTGAATACGAAACCAATATCCTATGACTCTAATGAATATGCTGTTGAGCTAACCATGCAGGAAAGCTGTCATTGTCACACACAGTAGCACACGCAATACTATATAGTAATCTTAATTAAAATAAACAACAAAAATAGAACAGTGATGACAGCTATGAAAATATCTTTTAATGAAATTGTTTCCATTTTCCCAAATTGTTTTAGATATCGTGCTCTCGTTCCAAACAATTTACAATTTAATTTAATGAAGGCATCACGACACACTCCTTCAAAGTTTTGTTAAATTCCGTATTTCAATATTAGAACATTTTCCTCATTAAATTTGTGTTGATTCTATTATTGAAATTAAACTACAATATACGAATTTTATCGCGTTGTTTATTTGACACTTTATTACATAATTTAAAAACTGTTACACTACTACTATTAAACTTTACTAATTTTTAAGCTAATTAAATTAATAAAACTATTTATATTTAAGTTTACACTTTCCCCGGCGTTTCGGTTGCGTTTCAGCAGCCATGGTCACGGGGATTCTATTATTTAGTCTTTAAGCTGTCTTAGTCATGTGAGATTGTCACATAAGATTCTGTATTTGAACGTCAAGTTTTGTGTTATCACTGATAAATATTCGAATTAAATTCGAATTTCTGAATTAAGATTGAACATTAAAATTTTCTCAGTTAATATTTAAACTAAGATCGAACTTTCAAATAACGACTAAACATTCAAATTTTGTATTTTTTGCCCTGATGATCTTTATATACCTATATTGTTTCCTGTAGATATGTTTAACTTAGCGCAGCTTAGTACTATAAATGACATAAATGAAAATCATGTTTATTACATTTTAATGACTAAACGGATCTTAATGAAATCTAGCAAAGAAATAGATTATATCCTGGTGAAGAACATAAACTGCTTACCCCGTTATGTGCCCGTGGGATTCACGATGGCGAAACCATAGGCAGGAACTAGTCGAATAATATTTAGATCAGTTAATTATTCGAATAATTTGATATTTAATAATTTTATCGACATTTGCACGTTACCAAAGTACCAAGCATTATTAATTACAGGCATATTCGACTCGTATTTACTTCCAATAAATACGGATGAATATTTGTTTCTGGGACTGCTAGCAAAGGCATAGCTAAGAATCACAAAGGGAATAAAGATATCCTCAGATCTGGATCGGTTCAAAGGGACGCACTTATTGCTTCCGTTAACATTAATTAATGTAGTCTGTTCATCATTTTCTGGAAATATAAATAGGATACTATTTCTTAAAACAATAGTGATTATGTTCACAAAGATATTTTGCTAATTTAAGTTAGGTTTTGTATTACAAGAGTTCTATTGGAATTTTAAATATTAGTTTTTCAGTTTTCGGCTAATATATTTTTTTATACTTTCATACATAGTACGTATAGTACCACGCTTTATCACCTAGGGAAAGATTCTCTCTCAGAGGAGAATTACACTCCCATTTCACCTGCTATGTTTGTAGGTTCCTAGTTATAGAGGGCAAGTCAATTACAATCCATTGAGTTTTAGCACTTAAAATTTCCAGACAAATAATCCACTTTTCGGATCCAAGATTCGAACCTGAGACCTCATACACAACAATCGTATTAATAACAACTGCGTTACCGAAGTCGTCTTAATCGTATTATACAAATACATGAACTAAGTATTCGTGCGACATACCATTTTTCTCGAGTGTGGATTGAACCCACACTTAGTGCGCCATAATAACTACTTCAACTACCACTATCAATGCCGTCAAAAAGTACACTAGAAAGAAATAAATATAAAAATATGACAATAGCCAATCTAGACTAGATTGACTATTTATAAAATCAACGCTAATAGACTCAAGATACAAAAGATAAATGTTGACTAAAATGGGTTTATTCTTAAGACAATTAGTCAAAATTAAATCACTATAAATTTCAATGAATTGGCTATTTATCTTGTTAGCAATTTAATACTATTTGGCTCACTTAAATCTGGATTTAGTTGTAAGTAAACAGCTATAGAATTTAGTGCTTTTGTATACAGCAAAATGGTAAGTTATAATAAATAATAATTATATCAGCCCTATTTATGAACTGTTCCCGTGCTGGGCAAGGGCCTCATTTAAGTGTGAGAAGCTTTATTTATTTATTTATTTATGTATTAGGAAGACCAACAGCTTTGAAATACATAGTAGTGAAAATAAATATGCAACAGAGAGCCAATGATAGGTCTCCACGACTAACTCTTAAATCACAATGCGTGGACAGCAATTATTTTATCACTTAAACATCTAAAATATAACAAATAAAGTAAAATTAATAGCATTAAACCTTGTAAAAAAATCAAGACTAAGCATGCGCTTCACTGCATCCGGTTGAGTATTAAAAACGTCAATGTCGAATTTTCTTGCTTGTTCGTTTAAAGTATCACCCGCTCGCCAGAGAAATATATTCTGTCTGTAATTTGTGGATACTAAAGGCATGTGAATAGGCTTATATCGTGTCGTACTTTTTGTAGGTACGTTAAAATTTATTTTGGAAAGCAATTTTGCCAGATAACAAATTCGTTAGATACACGACATCTGCTATCATACGGCGGTTGGCTAACGGCAAGATATGAAATTTAGCACATAGTTTGAAGTAATTATCAGACTTATATTTTATTTTCAACTTATAGCATAGAAATTTTATAAATTTGCGTTGTATATTTTCAATTCGAGTTGCGTATGTATTATATCTCGGATTTCAGACCTGACTTCCGTATTCCAATATACTACGCACAAAAGTACAATACAAGATTTTAAAAGTTTTAGCCTCCTTAAAACTATTAGATGCTCGCATCACAAACCCTAACCCTCGCAAAGCCTTAGTAACTGTACTATCAATGAATATGATCATCAAAAGTAACTTAGAATCGTGTATAATACAAAGATCGCGGACATTACGGAATTTCATTAGTTTATAGTCGTTAAGATGATATTCTGATGGTAATACGACAGGTTTCCTACTATAGGTAACTACTACGCATTTGGTAGGATTCAAATTTAGCTTATTCAGGATACAGTAACCTGTTAAGCGTGATAGGTCAGATTGGAGAGCGAGGCAATCGGCAGGCGTTGAGACTGATTTGAAAACCTTCATATCGTCCGTAAAGGAGAGGAGGTGAGGATGATGGAAGCATTGGTCGATGTCGTTTACGAAGATCAGAAATAACAGAGGTCCAAGAAGTGAACCTTGGGGAACTCCGCCAGGCACCATTACCCAGCTAGACACATAATTATTAATCACTTCTAGTTGAGCTTTAGGTCATAGCGTAGCACGCTAGCCCAGTACGGATTGGCAGACTTTGCACATTACAGAACGTGAAGAACTCTCAAACATGCAGGTTTCCTCGAAATGATTTACTTCGCCAGTAAAACGAGCGATAAATAACTATTAATTATGTATTTAATTTCGAATATTCAGTGATCTTGTGAACAAGAACTCCCACTACGCTATAACTTAAATTGTCTCCCACTGGGTTGCAATTTTGTATGAAAAAATAAGTTACATAAAAATATGTTATTTCCAGCTTATGACGCATTTAGCAGTAAATAGTTTCCGAAACCTATGAACGTTTCCAACACTAGAGAGATCATTCGCACGTTGCCAACGCTGCATAAGACAGTCATCACTGCAAGGTACATAAGCATTGGTTTCCTTGCGGTTAGTACTCTTAAGGACTTTTCTCTTCACAGCAACACAGAACCTAGATAGTTTTATGAATATATTTTGATAATAATAGCAAGCAGGGATAGGTCCGTGAGGAGACCAACAGGCTGCAATGCAGAGGGTCTCGAGTTTGAACCCACGTCGCGCACCTCTGAGTTTCGGAAGTTATATGACTTTTCGAAATTATGTGCGTATTGATTGCCAATTATCGCCTGCTCCATGCCTCGGACAGCACGTTAAGCCGTCGGTCCCGGCTGCCATGAACATCTAGGGCAGTCGTTATTGGGAAGTCAGTACCCTCTAATATCCTGACACTGGTCTAGCCTTAGAGTATCGTTAGCCTTCGGGTTGCGGAAGTCAGGTGGCAGTCGCTCCGTGTAAAAACTGATATCCAGTCAAATCCGGTTAGACTAGAAAGTCGACCCCAAGTGACTTGGGAATAATAAAGGCTAGAGAGAAGAAGACTTATTTTAAAATATTTTCTTATAACAACCATACAAAGAGTTAATACAAGGAAAGTGCTTTCAAATACTATTATTTAAACTATAATGTTACATATACTTAAACAGCGCGTAGTATAAAATAAAAACAAAAAGCACGAGTGCATCTGCTCACAGATTATCGTCGGAGCGTGCGAAAGTGTAATTTTAGACGCGAACACTTTTATGCAAATTGCTATGGTAATGCGATGTAGCAGCTTTCAATGTATGACTATGTGAATGTTATGAGAAGTGCTACGAACTTCTGGTATAATTATTTTTTGGAATTTATGGCGTTGATTAATTTCAGAATGAATTATTATGTGTTTTTATCTGAGTATAAATTTTAATCACTGCCTTAGTGGCTCGGCGGTGGTTGTGGCTAAGTGTTATTGGGTTTTCGATAATAAAGCATATTAAATGTTATATTCTTCTCCTTTCTGGTTAGTAGAAGACAGTCTAGCGATAGTATTTTGGACTACACGTTCCTAACTGATCAACCGCCGGTAACTATAGATATTTAATATTCTTTTTCAACATTGCCGTTTTGTTTTCAAATTACTAATAATATTGTGAACCTGTCTAGTTAAGCTAGAACGCTTGTATAAGGAGTTAGTTCACGTCCGTAATACTCGTATTACGGACGTGAACGGGTTCGAACCCACGAGCTCTCGATTGTAAGTACAATACTTTAATCTAAGGGCTTGCTTCATGAACATACTACCAATCCTAACTTATAATAGAAGTGGTAATATACGTCTTATGTACGAATTTATTCACGTCGGTAGTGCAATGAGCAGGATTCGAACTTCGACGTCTCGATTGCAAATCTGATATCTTATCCATTGCACTGGACTTGTTGTAATGCCAAACGGAAATCTCGAGCTCGAACCGGGCTGCGCACTTCTATTTTTTTTATGTTATATCTTCTTCTCCCTAGCCATTATTATTCCGAAGTCACTTGGGGTCGGCTTTCTAGTCTTACCGGATTTGACTGGATATCAGTTTTTACACGGAGCGACTGCCATCTGACCTCCGCAATCCGAAGGCTAACGATATTCTAAGGCTAGACTAGTGTCAGGATATTAGAGGGCACTGACTTCCCAATAACGACTGCCATAGATGTTCATGGCAGCCGGGACCGACGGCTAAACATGCTCACCGAGGCACGGAGCAGGCGATAATTGTCAATCAATACGCACATAATTTCGAAAAGTCATAATATAACTTCCGAAAGTCAGAGGTGCGCGACGTGGGTTCGAACCCGAGACCCTCTGGATTGCAGCCTGTTCGTCTCCCCACTGAGCTATCGCTGCTACCTATTTTATGTTATATATGTTTAAAAATAGGTAATAATCGCTTGCTTTAACAGTAAATGAAAATATCCTGCATCTCTGAAATTCTCTATAATATTGTTAAAAGATACATGATGTCTATCAATTCGCCGAGCTGGAGTAATAGACTACCCTCTACCCTTTCGTATTTCTCATACTAAGAAGAGGCCTGTGCCTAGCAAAGGAGCATTTTATAAAGAAGACTGTTACTTTTTCATAGGTTAAAAACAAATGTCTTTATAATTTATAATATTATATCTGTTTTTAATGTGAAACATCTTTAGCCGCACGTAAAACCCATTGCTGGCGTGGCGACGCATGCCGTGGCGACGCGTCGCCACGCTACATGATAGTATTTTACATTATGCCATATTTAGTCCATTGAAATGTTACATGAGCTTTGCATTTTTTAGAGGACGCAATTTTATTTTTGGGACATGTGTGGGGGTCAATAGAAGCTTAACCCCAAGTTTGTGGGGTTGCCGCCTTTGTCTCCCGGCCGCCATCTTGGAAAAAGGGGTGCAAGCACCTTTTACGCGATATCTCGGCAACTATGCGTCCTAAATAAAATTCGTAAAGACATAATTTGTAGCAAATCGCTTTGCCTATAAATATGTTCATAAAACTTTTTGCCCTAAATTTAAAATTAAAGAAGTTATAAGCAAAAAAGTGAGAAAATTTCTATAAAAATTTTCTTTTTTGCTCTATAACTTTTTATTTAAACATTTTACAAAAAATTATCTCAGACCAATCTTGTAGATGGTCTTTTGAGGAAAATTTTTCTTTATGATTTTTTTTAATTTCATTCATTTAAAACGCTGCTACAGCGCTCCAAAGTTGACCGGGTTGGTCAATGCTCATGAGAATCCGGTCAAAACTAAATGTTTAACTTAGTTTTATGATCTTCTTTTTTATTGTAAATACATTCTTAAAAAAATTTTGTTAAATCCGTAAAACTTTACTTATTCATTCCTAACTGTTTTCCTTGCTATAAAACTTACCAAATTATTGTTTCTTATAGTAATTTCTAAGAGAAGTGTACATTTTCGAGAATGTTAAGCAGGTAGAAAAGGTCCGAGTTACCGTTTGGGGACAAATGAACATCTGCCTGCTACGACTATTATTATTATACGTAGCCCTCGAAGGTTCAGCTGTTTCTTCTACGTCATTTTATTCTTTTAGTTGTGCTACATATTTTGCCACGTGTAGACGTATTGAAAATTGTGGATATTATTTTCAGTTTAATCAATTAAATTGCGAGTTTTATGTGCTGAAATTTTCATTTAGTTATAAACATTGCGACTTTTTTAAAGCGTGAATCATGAGTGATTGTTTTAATTGTAAAAAACCTTTTGGGGACATTAAAGTTCGAACTGTGAAAGCTAGAGGAGTGAAAACTTTGCTTGAGCGAGCAAAATTCAAAAACGATGTGGACAATGAATTATTTTTACAAAGTGTTTCTGAAGTAACTATTCATATTCCCTGTTATCATTATTATAGTGATAGTCGAACAGATAATGTTGTTCGTCGTCTCAGCTATAGCAGTTCATCATCTTCAGTATCAGAAAATCTAGATACTGATTTTGATTTCTCAAACAATTGCTTTATTTGCGGCGAAGTATTCTAGGATCAGCGTGACGTGCGTCAAAGCCGTCAGAAGAAGATAGGTAATGTACGTCATGAAGGTACAAAAAATGCATTTTGGACCTTGTTCTCAAACGTTCTGATGACATGGCAAAGAGCATTGCTGATCGCATAGCTAATGTTTCTAGCTAAGTCAATGTTGGAGCTAGGTATCACAAGGATTGCAGCAAGCAATTGTACTCCAAAAAATGGGGTGACGAAATAAGACATGATGAGCGCAAAAATAACATTGACAATGCTATGGAGGATGTTTTTGTTTACTTGCATGAGAATAGTGAAGAGTGCCAATTTCGACTTACGGATTTAATGAAATCCATTAAAGGAGACTACATTCCAGAGAAGCGTACGGTCATTGAACGATTAAAAGCAAAAAGGGTCATAAAACTAAGTTAAACATTTCGTTTTGACCGGATTCTCATGAGCATTGACTAACCCGGTCAATTTTGGAGCGCTGTAACGGCGTTTTAAAGAAACGAAATTAAAAAAATTATAGAGAAAAATTTTTCTCAAAAGACCGTCTACAAGATTGGTCTGAGGTAATTTTTTGTAAAATGTATAAAAAAAAAGTTATAGGGCAAAGAAGAAAATTTTTGTCGAAATTTTCTCACTTTTTTGCTTATAACTTCTTTAATTTTAAATTTGGGGTAAAAAGTTGTACGAACATATTTGTAGGCAAAGCAATTTGCTACAAATTATGTCTTTACGAATTTTTTGTAGGACGCATAGTTGCCGAGATATTGCGAAAAAGGTGTTTGCACCCCTTTTTCCAAGATGGCGGCCGGGGGACAAGGGCGGCAACCCCACAAACTTGGGGTTAAGCTTCTATTGACTCCCCACACATGTCCCAAAAATAAAATTGCGTCCTCTAATAAATGCAATATTAGGTCCTTAAATTGTAACATTTCAATGGACTAATTATAATTAGTTCCTGTCGTAATCTACCTATTCTTTTATGTACATATATTACTTGTACAAAATAATTTCGATGTTTCACATCTGCCAGGCATTCCGTGACGGCTCAAATTTTTTTAAAATTAAGTATTTACCTAAACTACAATTTCCACACAGTATGAAATATATTTCAAAACAATTATGCACTGTTTTACATTGTTTTTACACATTTGCATACAAGCAGGGCCATTGTCGTAGAAATTAATAAATTATGCTAAAGACTAAATTCAGTTTGCATAGAATGCTTGCATAATGTATAAACATGCGCGAAGCAAGCATTGTGTTGTATAGAATTAGTTCTTTAGAAATGTTTGGGTAAAATAATTAGTAATAATTGCAGCAGTACTAAGCTTTGTTGGTTTCTTTTGAGACGTTCCTCATAATAACGTAGCAGTCAATGACAATATAGATCTATTTGAACTACAAAAAAATGTCAACCCCGGAATGAAATCGCAGAATGTATACATCATACAACAGCGTAAATAAAAAAGTGCTACTTTGGTATGGACCTTCACTCTGTTGAATCCCAAACTTTTTGATTTATGAACTTCGATTCAGGGGAGGTTATGATGCGGTGTGACGGGTTGAAAGGGGTTTTTCCATAACATCGGTATGTGCAGTATGGAAAAGAAATAAATAAATATGGAGCATGAGGTCGCAGTTATATTTGAAGCCATAAATAAAAAATAGCAGAACTAACTATGTATGTCTGCTATGCATCATGTAGTGGTTTACGTAAGCCTTGCCACTACCATAGAGCCAAGGGTTGTAGGTTCGATCTCCATAAGTAATAAAAGTGTTCTTTGTGTCCGATGTATGGGACCCTTTAAGAAAATAATAAAATAGCATTTTCTTCACGTAGCTTTTGTGTGGTTCTAATTAATTTATTTTCTTTGTTTTAAAAAGAATACTGCTGTACTAGGCAATATTCCTGTATCGCGAGGGACTTTAAAAACATTGAAACAACGGATACAAAGAATATATAGACCCGGAGCAACCATTTGTGGATCACACAGTACGATAGAGTCGATTAGAGCGCGTACCAACAAGTTTGGGTCCTCATACCTCTGCCGAACGAACAAGGCATGGAATTCTGTGCCAAGGCACGTGTTTCCTTCTTCCTTCAATCCTGGGTCCTTTAAGCGGGGCGTGAAAAAGCAACTTCTCAGGCGGTCAAAGTAGATACCTCAACATCGCCTCTCGGCTGCTATGAGGGCGGTGTGGAGGCCACTGCTCTTAGACCACACGACTGCTTACCATCAGGTGCAGTGTGGTCATCTTGACGAGCAAAATAAAAAAAATTAAAAAAACACATATTTTAGTCCGATGTGGGATTCGAACCCACAACACTCAGCGCAGTGGGAGTGGCGAGGTGAACACTTTAACCACTACGCCGGGAGTTGCACAGCCTTGGCAATCACATATGTTAAGCTTTTGGTCCTGTTCCTGATATCCCACTAGTAGTATGAAAGCAAAGGAACAGATAGTGCTTTTGTGTATGCACAACAATACATCTTGCGCAGATGGCCAGTCGCCGTTAATATTGGTTGCAGTGGCCTAAATTCAGTCTGGAGGACATTAATATTATCGTACATACATACATACATAGATTCACGCCTGTTTCCCAGAGGGGTACGTTTTAATATTATCAAATTGAGTTAAAATGGAGAATAATAGCTTTTTAGGATTTAAGGGTTGTTGTTTTGCTTGGTTTTGTGCTATTTGCAGTGGCCTCAGTTTCTAATTCACTAATTTCGATATTCATACATTTAAGTAGTCATCTCACTATTACTCTGTGTCGAGTGTTGTCGGTTCGATATCCAAACGATACAAAAAATGTATAGGTATCTCAAATTGTTACTTGATTTATATTTTGTGTCCGATGTTTCAATATTTGTAAAGTCCTGCCTACAGGCATTGTTCCTAGTGAGGAAATATATTTATTTAAAAAGGTTAAAATAAATATATAAAGTTTCGAGCATTTCCTGGGCCAGTCAAACTATTATTGAGATTTTCTGTTAGCAGTTTCTTAGTAAAAGTTCGTGCTTAGAAATGTTCACCGTGGAAATCAATATCTCGAATTGGTGAAAAGTATATGAAGTATCTCTGCTTATCCTTTCGGAATACAAATGCATATATGTATATATCATGTTTGGGTGATTAATAATTTATATTAGCGTATACAATATTTTTGTATTAATATTCCTAGAATCCTTACTTACATATTTCGAAAATATATAGAAATCAACACACAAGATATATTCAGAAATATGAAATTGAAAACAACAAACTTTACAAAAAAATAACTAATTACTACAAGAATCACTCTTTTTTAAAATATTGGCATACGAATAATTTTATCACGTAAAATTCGCACGAGTCCGACTGTTTCAGAACGGAACAGAAAAATATTTTTTAAAATATTCAATACCAATTTTTACATCTAGCACTTCATCGTGTTTAACTTTTCAACGTAGAATTTTATACTATGGCATATTTCTGTGAAGTCCGCCAAGCCGAACTGGCCCAGCGTAGTGGATTATGGCGTAACCCTTCTCATACTGAAAAGAGTTTCGTACCTAGCAGTAGGACAAAGAGCTCATATCAATATTATTATTAAATAATATTAAGGTATGGTTACAGCTTGGCTCCCATAGGAGCATAACATTATCCAATGGCCCATAGGCCATTGGATAATGTTATGTATCAATACATAAGCCATCTAACACAAATATATTTTTCAGATTGGACTGATAGTTCCCAAGATTGCCGAAATCAAAAAGTTCTTTAGCTATTAAAATTTGTGTTGATATGTTTTTATGCAGTTAAACCATTGTTGATAATAACACCGGTGATAAGGCTTTGTCCAACCGAAAGCGAATTAACAGAACGCTATTTCTGCCTTTCTTATTATTCATGACATTTGAGAACGCTACTATTGATCAAAAGTCCAGATGCTCCTATTTTGCCTTGCCTGATGTTAGGGGTAAGATAAAAGTGTATATTTGTTTTATTTTTTTATTTATGTGTAATATTTTATTCAGGCTTAAGTATGTTTAATTCAGGAGTAGGCAAATGGTATAATGGTTGCAACTCTTTACAAATATAATTTGTAAAAGAAGCAGTTATAAAGAGTGACTATAAGTTTCTTATCTGTTCTTTTTATTGGTTCTTTACTCTTGCTTTGCCGAACGTGGCAACTGCTAAATGCAAATGTAAATTTATATTATTGTTTAGTTAGTGTAATCTTGACGTTCATAAGTGTTACTTTGTGACCAAAATAATAAAGATACGCTGGCTTTGATTTTTTGAAAAGCGTATAATAATGAACCTCAATTTAATTAATTGTATATTCTCCAATGTTAGATGTTTTTGCGCTTTAAATGTAATATCTTTGTAAAACTACGTCTATTGCGAATAAATCATTCTGATTCTTATAATTCAACCGTGTCGTACATTAATGCAGTTTCCTCTTATATTTGTCATGATTCCAATAAGTACAAGATTGACATATTACTTTTCAACATTGCCTTAACTTTATAGTAAAAAGAATTTTTTAAATATTCTCTACTAGCTTTTGCCCGCGGCTTCGCTCGCGTTAATTTAGAATTTGACAATCAATTCGGGTTGTACTCTGCTTGTAATAATATAATTCAATCATGATACGAAAGAGACGTGGCGCCATTTATTATCATAAGAAAGTTATTGTTGTTGTTTTTTTTTTCGGGATGAAAGGTAGCCTATGTCCGTTTCTGTACACCTGACAACGTATATGCAAAATTTCAGGATGATCGGTTCAGTGGTTTAGGCGTGAAAAGGTAACAAACAAACTCATTTTCGCTTTTATAATATTAAGTTAGGATTATAAATTCGCAAGCGTTTTAAATCAGTTAGTAAGGGTAATTTTCAAATGACAGAAAAGAGACACACGATACAAACTGTGACGTAACCGCTATTTAACCGCAGCTAAACGAGGGAGATAGCGAGACATCCCCAATATGACACCACTTTTTCTTACATCCAAATTCTTCTTAGCGTATCGTTGGCAATACTTTTGAATTATATATTTGCCGCCCAGAAAGCAGCTACGATAGCTGCGTTTACGGAGGTGGCCATCAGATCCTCCTGCAAGTTGTCGGGCACGCAGGGCACGATGTAAGGTGGGACATCGTTTGTCTTGCACCGCACGTGCAAGCCAAATCGGTACCGTCTGAGAGTTTACACCTAAACATGTTTTCTTTGCACCGACCGACCTAGGTTCGGAGTCTATTTACATCCAAATTTAAAATATTAAACCTCCTTATTTTGCAACCAATTTTGACACTGTTTGCACAAAAAAGTTGAGTCTGATTACTGTTTACTCTTGTGTGTAAAATAATGTACAAAAGCAAATATGGCTATCAAATATGAATGTGTAAATAAAATTTTCTTGAGCTCCTTAAGCTCGCGTCTCGCTCTCAATAGAACAGAAGCCCAACTGCTATTCGACCGCCAACCGCCATTAACGAACTCAGCACAATACACCGCTTTGTGTAGTCTTTCATATGCATTTACTATTATTCAAATTACGTTTTTATGCACGTAATAAACGTGAATAAAGAACGGAAACGAGACTGTGTGCACAAATGTTAACTATTTTAACTTGTTTATTGGAACCATTTTGCTACAAACCCCATTTGCATGAAAGTTAAGATTTATTGTTATTTAATTCATGTTGCTTTGTTTGCAAGTCAATTAGATCAGGTATTCTTGGTGGAGTAAAGACTACTTAAAGAATCGCTGCTAAAAAGCGCTTCAGGTGAAATAATGCTGGTTGGTAACTTTTTATTTTTATTTAGATAAATACTAGCACCTGCTCGCGGCTTAGCTCATTCGGGAACAGTACTTTTTATGAATGAAAGGTACTTTATGTCCCTTTCTGTACCCCTGACATCATGTATGCGAAATTTCATGATTACCACTCGATTAGTTAAGGCGAGAAAACGTAACGTATATTTACTCTCTTTTTACTATTAATATTGTAGATTACGTTCTTGACACCTCTTATTTGGACACAAACAAGGCATGGAATTCTCTGCCAAGGCACGTGTTTCCTTCTTCCTTCAATCCTGGGTCCTTTAAGCGGGGCGTGAAAAAGCATCTTCTCAGGCCGTCAAAGTAGAGACCTCAACATCGCCTCGGCTGCTGTGGGGGCGGTGTGGAGGCCACTGCTCTTAGACCACACGACTGCTTACCATCAGGTGGAGTGTGGTCATTTTGGCGAGCAAAATAAAAAAAAATAAAAAAACTAATTTTCGCCACAGGGCCAATAAACTCTGTCAATAAATGAGCAATAGGAAACTGCCCAAAACTACAACACAAAAGTATCACAAGAGCACTACAAAATAAAATATAAATCAGTAATTTTCCTTCAACATAGACCTAACAATGTACGTCTTTCTAGTTCATTACTTTTGTCATTGTTTCCGAGAAATCCGTTTAGTTTATGTTTAGTCACCGCTGAGGCAACAAAGCGTGAACTAGATACAAATGCTGACGATGCTACTATTGAATTATGTGTTTCTCTGTAATAATATTAAGCCAAAGATGTTACTGTAAACTTATTAAACTGCAAGAAAAAAATCTAAACTAATATAATAAAACTAAAGAATTTATTTATATTTTGTTTGAACGCACTAATCTTTAAAATTACCAGTCGGCATTTTAAATTGTTTTTGCAATTTGCTTTTGTTAATAGCATATATAACATCACGCTACGAGACACTGAAGTGGGATAGTAAACCTACGTTTAAATAATATAAGAGATTTGATTATCCTAACTAATATTAAAAAAGCGAAAATGAGTATGTTTGTTTGTTACCTTTTCACGCCTAAAGCACTGAACCGATCATCCTGAAATTTTACATATACGTTGTCAAGTGTACAGAAACGGACATAGGCTACCTTTCATCTCGAAAAAAATTACTGATCCCGAGGAAAACAACAATAACGTACTTATGATAATAGATGGCGCTACGTGTCTTTCAAATCATAATTGAATTATATTATTAAAAGCATAGTACAACCGGAATTGATTGTCAAATTCTAAATTAACGCGAGCGAAGCCGCGGGCAAAAGCTAGTAATATTATATCTCTTCCAAGAGAAAACGTGTGAAAATATTATACAGCTGAAGAGATTATTTGTTCAAACGCGCTGATCTCTACAACTACCAGTCCGATTAAAAAGAAATACCTTTTTTTGGATAATAAAGGACAAACATGAAAGATTCTTTATTGTAATAGGGTATCTATTGCAATAAAGAATCTTTCATGTTTGTCTAGATGTATTATGAGTTATGACAAAAAAATGTAAATAGATAACATCTAATATTGTGAATTATACAGGCAACTGAATCAGTAGCGTGTCCAGGGTTTATAAATAAGGCAACCAATATATTTTTAAACAGTAAATTAAATTAAATCCCAATTATTCTCAATTTCACTTGCATAGCGTGGACGGGCTCACCACAGTGCATTGAAGGCATGTTAGTGATAGATCAAATATAATAAACATATAGGTTTGGCATCGTAGTAACGTAAGTTGAGCTTTGGACTTATATGAAGTTACTAGATTTTAACCACGGTTTCGCTCGTGTAAATGTACGTTAAGTTAGGTTAAGTTAGAAACTTATTTTGGTTCTTTTACGCATTGCCAATTTAAGGAGCGTAGATTTTAAAAGATTGGATGAGTAGATAATGTATTATTATCTCCCTTTTCTGGAAGTTTTGAAAATTGGTAGTTTTATAGATTTCGATGTGCTCTTTCCATATGTCAATTTTGCCACCTTGTACCTTTGCCGCTCGCGCCGCCATATTGGACAAATGGCGCTTGATAGCAGTTTTTTGATAATATCTCCTTTCCAACTCATTTTACGATAAAATCATGTTATAGAAGTCAACTCCTGCTCTAGGAATAATTCCTGTGTCGCGGGGCACTTTACAAACATTCATATAAGGGACACAAAATACATCTAGACTTGGAACAACTATTTGTGGATTACACAATTTTTTGTCTCGTGTTGGGATCGAACCCACAACACTCGGCGCAGTGGTCGTGGCGAGGCGACCACTTAAACGACTACGCCATTCGTCCGTCATCAGAATTTTCCTACGAAACATCTGATCTGATTATCAGATGTTTCGTAGAAGGAAGAGAGACTGGCTCGACACAAAGGCATTCCTATATACTTGCAATAATTAAACATTCAGTGGGGCCTGATCACGGTTAAAAATTTCCCCTTCCAAACGCGAAATAGCACGATGCGTAATGCTGACAGAAGAAAATTTGTACTCACAATCTGGCGGCACTGAGCATAATATAGTTATTTTATGTAAATAAACGAAAAACACCTGTTGGTGTAGATGAATAAAAGTTTACGACGCCCGTACGCCAAAACTATAGATGTTACAAAAATAATTTTATGACATTAATTGTAGGTATTTTTCTTTAGTTTAATTTTGTATAAGATGATTTTATCGTAAAATGAGTTGGAAAGGAGATATTGTCAAAAAACTGCTATTAAGCGTCACTGTCCCAATATAGCCGGCCGGCGAGGTGGCAAAATTGACATTCGGAAAAAGCACATCGAAATATATAAAACTAACAATTTTCAAAACTCCCGAAAAACTTGCCAGGTAAGGCAAAAAGGTGCCTTCATTTCGGACCAAATGACTGTAAATACTAGTGGGGGAATGCATTGATGCATACCTCTCCGCGGGAAAAGAGGTACGGAAAGGTTATATCGAGCTCACACGGGGTAAGATGAAACGTCCCGACTAAACCTATCACAGTATGTCAACTCGCTGCCTTGTATAGTCGGCAGTTGCTGGAATTGAAACTACATCAGTCATCAGGCAAGTAATGCCTGCGGGCGACGACCTAGTTTAATAAAATATTTTGTAACACAATTTAAAATATAAAATTTAGGTTATAATGGGCGTCCTTATAACTGAAGGCAATGTCTGCATTAAAATCTTAGAATTAAAAGCAATTATTATTGCAAATATTAAAATTAAAAGATTCATTCATCAAGGATACATTGTGAAATATACGGATTTTTTGATATTAATTATATTACAAAAGTGGTTTTTAATAAAGATTATGAATAAAATATGTATATTGAAATATATTTCTTACAAAGAGCTTTTGGGTCAATGAAAATAATATATTGTTATGAATTTTCAGATAGATTTTAATATATTTACGCGTTACTGCGAAATACATATTATAATATCGTAAGCCTAAATAACAAAGAGCTCGTGGATTTTCCAATATATATATTAAAATTGTATAAAAAATATAATTATAAAATTCGATCGACAGCCGTTGAAAAACGACCACGATAAACGAGAAAAATGATCATCCTTCTCTTTTTCAATTACCACCGCGCGGACGAAGTGGTGAAATTTAAATACGAATTCCCAGAATTTATAATGTTCCAGTTAAATCTTTGTTGTTTAACTCACTGGAATAAACATATATTTTGTAAATATTAATGTAATATTTATTGAATTTATAAATCCTAGCCTGTATATTCACGAAAGGCAAGGCAAAAGTGTATTAAACCGATATTTCACCAGGTGTGTTTTTAGGTTACCTGTAATGGAATACATTTCCAGATACTATACTTGACCGGTGTCTTCTTTCTTTCTTTCTAATTCTTGTGGTTACCATTGATCATAGACTATAGCACTCAGACACCAAAAGTAGTAGAGCCTCGCTGATTTCAGCATGAATGGGCCGAGCCGGCTCGATTAGGGAAAGACTACCCTCTCTCAGAATATCGACGTGAAATATCAGTATTCCTACTGTTATGTTTCGTTCGGTGAGTGAGAGTGCCGGAGGCCCAATACCCTCTTTCGCCATCCCGCTCCTTGTCCTTCCCACTTCGTTTCCTAAAGGTTCCGCAACGCGCAAGTGATGCCTCTGGTGTCGTAGCCGTCCATAGGCTACGGTGACCACTTACCATCAGGCGGGCCGTATCCTTGTTTGCCACATAAGTTGTATAAAAAATTTTTAAAAAACGTTCGGCCTTGAGTAGAAAAATTATCATTGAATGAGCACCATGCCCACGGGTGTCTTATAACTAAATTTACCATAACACCATAATATATTATTATTAAACACACAATCCTAACTAATATTATAAAAGCCAAAATGAGTTTGTTTGTTACCTTTTTATGCCTAAACCACTGAACCTATCATCCTGAAATTTTGCATATACGTTTTCAGGTGTACAGAAACGAACGTAGGCTACGTTTCATCCCGAAAAAATTACTGTTCCCGAGGAAAACAACAAAAACGTTCTTATGATAATAGATGGCGCCACGTTTCTTTCGAATCATGATTGAATTATATTATTACAAGCAGAGTACAACCCGAATTTATTGTCAAATTCTAAATTAACGCGAGCGAAGTCGCGGGCAAAAGCTAGTATTAAATAAATGTAAATAAACGCGCGCCAAAAACAGTAATCAAAAGTTACTCAATTGTATCGTTTTTCGTTGAAAAACGATACAATTGAGTATCTATAGTATCTATAGTAACAGTGAGTATCTATAGTAACAGAACGCCAAGGACAAGGAATTAATATAGAACTCGGGTATTCTAGCACGTTCCCTGTCCGATGAACCACTTAAGGTACATAACAATTGATTTTCTATTGTGTCTCTCACGGGACTGTGAATGGGTTAAATAACTATGTCTTTACCTCTTGTGTCTCGTTTCCTATTAAATAGGTAATTTTTGTGTCTCATTTCTTACAACATAGATTAGTGAAATAGTTAAACATAGTACAGATTTGTAGATTCCATAAAGCGAAGCAGAATTTTGCGTACTATTTAATATAGGCGTAATATAATATACTATTGGATGTCACATCCCTTTGATATCGCAGAGGGTATAAAACCAGCGCGCACCGAACGTCGCGCCTCTTTTTCCGCCGCCAGCCATCGTGGAGACATCTTATCCGTGTCTAACATTTTTCAGTGCAAATTCTATTGATTAGCTCATTACGTGTAATAAATTAAAGTGTTGCCTATATTTTTGTAATCAACTTTGTTTTTTTTTTAGTCAAATTAGTGTTAAGTACACAAGAATATATATTGTTTGTAAGGATTTAACACGAAAACTATTCATCCAATTTTATTTCAATGTTAATGAGAAAGCCTTCTTTCACCAAAAGATATTATCACCGAGTAAAATAGGCTATATTTTACTCAAAAAAGTACTGTTAAAAAATTAACCTAACATCACCTACTTTTGCGCGAGCTGAGACGCGAGCAAGACTAGTAGTATATTATAATTTACTGTACCCGCGGTTTCACTCGCCTTTATTTGAACTGCGCCGCTTCCGTGGGTCGTAGCCTGATGTTATATAACCTATAACCTTCCTCAATAAATAGGCTATCCAACACTGAAATAATTGAAGTGAAAACTTCTTTAGCGGCGTTGTGCACTTTTTTGTAACGGGTAAAAAATGTTAAACTCGCGTCAGGACACGTGACCTGATCGAAAATTCGTAAGACGGAGGGAGAATTGTCAAACTCGCGTCAGGACATGTGACCTGATCGAAAATTCGTAAGACGGAGGGAGAATTGTCATGTTTGTGTACGATAGCGCAATAAATGAATATTGTATTTTACTACATAAATGATAGTACTTTTATACTGATAATTAAAGCAACTCGTGCAAAATTATTCCCTAATCATTCCAAAATATCAAAAATGCACAACGTTAATATTCAAGTTTTCACTTTTGCCGGCACTCCTGGAGTGCAACCCTTTTTTTTTTTAATTGGAACCAATAGTTCCTGAGATAAGTGCGTTGAACCAAACAAACAAACTCTTTATCTTTATAATATTAGTATAGATGTCAAGTATAACACACAATATAATCTCAAAATCTTTAGCAGCCCACAAAATGTTCCGATAGAGGATAACAAGCTGCCAAATTAATAGCATGGCCGTACTGTACAATAAATCAGACAAGTTGGAAGGATGCGGGCGGCTATCAAACTCTGTACGAGTTTTGTTCCAAAGGTGACTTGCGGAAGTGATAACACTCTTTGACTTGTTAGACATGTTCGCCCTCAAATTCAGTGAGGCTGGAAAAATAGGACTCGTAATTAAAAGTTCGGGGAAGTACGTGGGCTGTTATGGGAACAGAAGTGACACTGACGAGGCATTATTATTATTTAAGGGACTTTCTTGAATAAAGAACAATAATATAATGATATCATCCCTGTATTAACAGCCAGTAGGCAGTAGCTGGGCACAGGCCTCTTCTCAGTGTGAGTGGGGTAAGGCCATTGTCCACCACGCTGGCCGAGTACATGTCCCCAAACTTCACATGTCTTCGAGAACATAATGGAGAACTCACAGATATGCAGTTTCGCTCACAATATTTTCCTTCACCGTTATCTTATCTTATCTGGGGGCTAGTCAATGCAGACCGGCGACACTTCGACCCAGTGGGATCTTTTGTGTCAACACTCTCCCAATAACGACTGCCATAGATGTTCATGGCAGCCGGGACCAACGGCTTAACGTGCTTTCCGAGGCACGGAGCAGGCGATAATTGTCAATCAATACGCACATAATTTCGAAAAGTCATATAACTTCCGAAAGTCAGAGGTGCGCGACGTGGGTTCGAACTTGAGACCCTCTGCATAGCAGTCTGTTGGTCTCCCCACTGCGCTATCGCTGCTCGCTTCCTTCACCGTTAAAGCAAGCTATAATTAACTATTAATACGCACATAACTCCAAAAAGTTAGAGAGAGGAAGATCCGTAGCATCGATCTCGAGACCTCTGCGAGGCTGTCCAAGGATCTCCCACTAAGTTTACGTGCTTTCCGAGGCACGGAGCAGGCGATAATTGTCAATCAATACGTACATAATTTCGAAAAGTCATATAACTTCCGAAAGACAGAGGTGCGCGACGTGGGTTCGAACCTGAGACCCTCGGCATTGCAGTCTGTTGGTCTCCCCACTGAGCTATCGCTGCTAGCTAGGCATTTTGATAGATTTAATATAGAAAATAATTGTCAAGCTGCTAGATTTATTTCTCAGATAAAACTTATTTAACGAATAAAAAATTGGACCTTAAATCATTAAAAAATATAGTTATATTTATATCACACCTACTAGCTTTTGCCCGCGACTTCGTATGCATGGAATTTGGAAGTAGCTACCTATCCATATTTTTCTAGTTTTGCTTGTAAGAAGAAGCTGATCTACCCGTATAATATACTCAACTTCTAGGCGGTGTATCAATATGAAACTTACGCTAGATTTTAAGTTAGATCTCCATCAATAGAACTGTGTAAACTGCATTCAATTTCATGTAGTAGTTTTTGCGTGATGCGCGTACAAACATACAGATAGGAAAATATTCAAACATTTTTTTTTTCTATAGCCTTTCACATTTTTTTTCTTAAATATCTGCTATGTACAGCCACCAACTAGTTACAATTTTATTATATGTATATAATAATAAAAATAATATTCTACCACATACACGGGTGCTTCTTCGAGTAAGGCATTCTTTGGTGATTTGCGTGGCAATTTTCAAATTTAATATTTTTTAAGAAATCGATTTGTATATCTAAAATATACGTAAAAGTAATATTTTTTATAGAAGAGGCACCTCAGAGAGTGATATACTCACAGAGATAATCGAGTTTAAAAAAATTGAGGCCACGCAAATCACAAAACAGCCCACGAAAATGATATTTTTCTAATTAAACTTTCTAAAATACGTTATTATTTTACTTCATATTTAAAATAAGTTATTATGATACCAGGAAAAAGAATAAGTAACTAACACAGAAATCATTTTCTAAAACATTTTATTTATACTAGAATCAGTCAAGCACTGTTTTTTCTTTATTAAATATATTACAAAGATATTATAACACTTATATAATAATAAAAAATAACAATTTCTCTTATTACAATCAGTCATTTGTTAGGAACATAATCAGTTTCAATTATCACAATCATTTGCTTATATTACTAAAAAATCTTAAAAAATTGAATAATTGGAACTGTCCGAGTTTTCATCGGCTTCAATGTTAAGACAGGAGATCAAAGCTCTAGTACTACCATTACAAAACTCAAAGTTATTTCATTTGCATGGCCAATAATTGATTGTGTGGGTCAAAACTACCATGTAAACCACGCAAATCACGACCACGAAAATCAAAATAAATACATTTTTCTAAAAATATATAAAAACCTTTTAAGCAAATAAACTGTGATTTGATTATAAGTTACGTTACCTTATATTTGTTCGCTACAATAATTTATCCCATAAATAAATTCACAAACTCAGGAGAAAATTGCACCACGCAAATCAAAGTTTTGAGAAACCATACCCACGCAACGAGGTTTTAACCTTAATTTTTCGGCAACGCGACGCGTCGTCACACTACCATCTGCCCGGCCGCCGAAACGCGACTAGTAGTAACGGGAATTACCTGAATGACGCAACATCGGGCCACGTAGAGGGATGTGCAAGTAAATTTACAATGATCCACGCAAATCAGTAACTACCCCGGGATAGTTACATTTTAATTTTTTCTAGATAATGTAAGTCTTTTAGAACTACGGTCAAATTTTTCATAGCATTGTCATCTTCTTAGGACTTAGTGTTTTTTTTTTTGTAAGCATGTACCGTTTAGTTTAAAAGATATAATTTACTAAGTGGCTAGATCGGGGTTTGGGACACTCCACGAAAATCAAAGAATTTTATTTTTATTAATAATAATAATATTTGATTTTTTTTATGATATTAAATATAAAGATAATTGAATAATAATCAATAACCCAGTAAGAAGAGGATTAAAGGTTTTCCCGAAAAAAAAAAGTGGCTCGCTGACTTTTCGATTTCTATTCTTTTAAGGTGATGCCGCTTGAAAAACGTGTCTTGAAGAATGACCCCACACACAACACCATGTAGCCCAAACTAAGCAGAGCTTGTACTATGTGTACTAGACAATGGATAAACATACATATAATTTTTTTTTTTGTAAATACGTACATATTATACATAGAAACACCCAGACCAAGACAAACAGGAGTGCCTCCGGGTTCTGTCTTATCCCCTACGCTCTTTCTTCTGCATATCAATGATATGTTGAATCTCGGCAACATACATTGTTATGCGGACGACAGTACCGTGCATGGGCGATATCTCGGACATCCTGGGGCCAAACAGGCTGAGGTTGAGGGGAAAAGGCAGAATCTTGTCGTTGAACTTGACCAGACCTTGGACCGCATCTATGAATGGGGTGCCAAGAACTTGGTCGAGTTCAACGCCAAGAAGACCCAGGCATCCGCGTTCTCAACAAAAAAGTCTCCGTTCCTTCCCCTCCCTTCTCTGAAGAACACTCCACTAGTGATACGTGACAGTCTCTCCATCTTAGGTATGGATCTTTGCCGCTCCCTTAATCAGAAAACCTATATCGAGAGCGTCATTAAGCAAGCTTCGCGAAAACTGGGAGTTCTGAACAGGGTGAGGCGGTTCTTTACGCCTGGGCAACTGTGCCTATTGTATAAGGCACAAGTGCGCCCTTGCGTGGAGTACTGTTCCCATCTTTGGGATGGCTCCGCGCAGTACTTGCTGGACGCTCTCGACCGGTTACAGCGGCGGGCTGTCCGTATCATCGGAGATCCAGAGGTCACGAGTTCACTGGAACCTCTGCAACTCCGTAGGGACATTGCCTCATTGGCATGTTTCTACAGAATGTACCACGGGGAGTGCTCTGAGAAGAGTTATTCCACCTTATCCCGCCCTCCCCTTTCCTATCCAGAACAACGCGTGCTGGGCTCAGATGCCATTCTTACACGGTAGAGTCGATTAGAGCGCGTACCAAAAAGTTTGGGTCCTCATATCTCTGCCGAACGACCAAGGCATGGAATTCTCTGCCAAGGCACGTGTTTCCTTCTTCCTTCAATCCTGGGTTCTTTAAGCGGGGCGTGAAAAAGCATCTTCTCAGGCCGTCAAAGTAGAGACCTCAACATCGCCTCGGCTACTGTGGGGGCGATGTGGAGGCCACTGCTCTTAGACCACACGACTGCTTACCATCAGGTGGAGTGTGGTCATTTTGACGAGCAATATAAAAAAAATAAAAAAAAAAGAAACATCCATGTTCATGCACACAAATGTTTGACTTGTGCGGGAATCGAACCCGCGACCTCAGGCGTGGCAGTCGGTTATACTAACCACTACGCCATCGAGGCCATAAAATATTTTGGGCTAGATCTACTATATTTTTGAAACCATCATAACAACTGCTTTATTTTTAAAGTTTGTAGATCTAAGGCGCAAGCCATACAAAACTGGCGCTGGTGTGGCGCGGGCATTTCTTATTTGGAGTAAAATATACTTAAACGATGTGAAATAGCATGCTATAGCGCTGGCGCTCATATGACGTGACCTCGTACTATACAGAGTGCCTAGTGCAAGTTTGATTTACGTCAACGCGATCGACACGTTAATGACATTCTGCGCTCCGATTGGCCCGCTCCAAACTTTTAACCAATCAGTGAGCCAAACGCGGTAAAAGTTTCGATCGCGTTAAAAATAACTCGTACTAGGTACCCTGGCTTGTTGATCGAAACGACAGTTTTACAAAATAATATTTTATAGATGTCAATTCGCACACTTTCTTTTCGGATCAGTTCGTTTTGCACTCAAATTATACGGCTGCCTGCGATTTGACAGTAAAAAAATATTTTAAGAAGTATCTTTTCGCAAAGTGTATGCGATAAGATACGTACGAAAAGACCAGTAAGTTACTATACAGCACGCCTGAGTCAGATAACATTTCCGTGTGGCTTAGACCTAAGTGTGCAGTGATTACGCATTCAATCAGGCAAATACAGTAGGTAATTCACACTTGGTCAACTCGATCCGAATCATGGTCACGTGTCTGTGTGACAGTTACCATGCATTGTAATGAGCCGGCAATCTGTTCCTATTCTAATCTGTGAAACATCACAATTCACTACCGTGATTATAATGGTGCTTCTGCCTGGAACTGTCTTGGTAACGCAGTATTAGTGAATGTGACTGCGAGCAAAGGGTTGTTGGGTTGTTCTGCCAAAGAATTCTCAGTAGCAAAACGTTGTCTCAAAAAGTCCGGGGATGTTAATAAGCTTGCCTCCTATAACGTTGAGCCTAAAACAGTTGCCAAAAATGGGTGGAATACACTTTTGCGTACACTTTAGAGGGTACAGGCCATGAATGTGTTGTACACGACGCAAGTAACTGGCATGGATTGCATACGCGAGTTTATACTTACTACCTACTTATTACCTAAATCATCTTATACTCTACGTATAATTCCTGTACCGTGGGGAACAAACGTAGAACAACCGACACAAAGAACATCTAAACAATCAACTATGGAATACACAATTTTCTTTTATATTTGAGATTCGAACCTATAACACTGGGCGTAGAAGCAGTGACGGGGCGGCCATGATTTACACGATGCCTGCTACCACCTAGTGTATAAGAGTCACAAACTTGCTTAAGTAAGTCACCAACCAAACGTTTATCATACAAAAAAAGTTATATATTATTTTAGTTATATAACAGCTGTCCTTTTCAGCCTCTGCTCGTATCACTTCAGTCGCCAAAAAAGTTATATTACACCACACATTACATTGGCGAATGCAGGCATTTTCCTTGACTGTTTGTCAGTTGCCTGCCAAAACTACGAGAGAAAAAGTTGCACCGGAGGTAAACAAATAAACATATCAAACTTCCGAACGATACACTGTTTAAGGCTGTTTATGCGAAGGCCAAAATGTTGCAGCAATTTATTTGCTGCAATCTTTATTTTAGTTGTGTTTGCGTGTAGGAAGAAGGTGAATTGTTCAAATAAAGAATTCAATTTTAAATCCTAACTAATATTATAAATGGGAATGTGTTTGTTTGTTTGTTAGTTACGCTTTCACGCCTTAACTACTCGACCGATCATCATGAAATTTCACATACACTCTGTCAGGGGAGCAAAAACAGGGCGTAGCGTACCTTTCATCCAGAAAAAGTACTGTTTAGAATCTAACTTAACTCAGCTACATTTACGCAAACCAAGCCGCGGGAATAATCTAGTCTATCCTATAATACTTTGCCTCACCCAGAAATCCAATCTAAAATTTCGTGCACAGCAAATACAATCGCTGCTCCGATGTGAACTATTCATTAAATAATAATATTATTTTAATTTTTACATAGATTTGTTTATTAGAATATGTTTTATATTGTACTTGCTCATATACTTCTTCTCTAGATTGATTAGATTGAACAATATTTTCTCATATGGACAAAAATTTAGCAGCAAACTATTTGCCTTGAGGATGTTTATCCTAAATATTATTTCAAATATTTTTGGAGGAAGTAAATCCCCTTGCCGGACCAAGAACCCACTACCTCATAAATCAGACATGTTACGGACACTTTTGATAATACATCATGGTATTAATGCCGCTACTGTTTTGTTATCTTCAGTAGCGTGGTTATTTATGATGTAAAGAAAGTACGCAGATCGATTCCCGGTTTATTATAGAGTGATTATGGCGGCATATGGGATGCATCATGATTGATATCGAGAGGAAAGATTTTGGGAATAGCTTTTGGATCATGGTAAGAATAATAGTTTAGGCGTGTAACTCTGTGAACGATTAGGTAAAGGTATATTTGACGTTGGTTAGAATTATTATTGTCCGACCCTTGTAATAGGTTTGAGAAGAAGAGTATAGTAACATTTTATTGAGTTCTTCTCTCAAGAAATTGCCCGCAGTAACACTTTAAGAATAGTGATGCTTAATGCGAGACCGTTGGATTGTTATGCTGAAATCTTTTGTTTGATCCCAAGGCACGCACGTTTGACTTTTCAAAGTATGTAGTATGTATATCTGAAAGTTTTAGTTCATGTTTTCAAAGATTTGGAAAGTCTACCAACCCGCACTGCCAAATTCTTCTCATTCAGGGAACGGACCTGTAGTGCGCCAGTTTATAAGCAGGGGTAATATGATACTCTACTAAGAGTTTGTCTAGTAGGAGAGCTTTTGCTAAGGAACACATCTCAAGGTCGATTGGCTTCAATTTCTGGAGGGTGGACTACGAGCAAACCTTCTTTTTTTACTTTTTGACGTGGCGGAATGCATTTACGCATACCTCTCCGCGGAAAAGGGAAGCGGAGAGGCGATATTGGGCTCACCTGGGAAAAGATGGAACGTCTGGGCACTACCGACTAAACCTACCAAGGTATGCCAACTCGCGAACTTGAATGATGGGTGAAACTACATCAGTGATTCACCCAGCAGTGCCCAACGCAGGCATTTTTACAGACGACGACTTCTGGGCAGCGTCCTGGCACGACAGAGGGCGTCACTCCGATTACTACGAGCTAACCTAGCCGTAGTTCCTCAACGTCATGGTTGCCGTACTTCCGAAGCTAGGTTGCTACAGGTTGTGCCAAATTCTAGCTTTTAACGAGTGCCCTGCTGTACCTACTCTTCTAGATCTATATACATACCTTTGTAAAGCTAACTCATAAACATCTAAGGGTTTTAAATTGCTTTAAAGCCAAAAAGCATGTTCTCTAATCTAAATAATTATGTAGATAGAGTTAATAGCCCGATTTTATTTGTTTCGGCTGGGTAATAAAATTAAGACGTAGAAAGTATTACTTAGTAGGTTTTATTGTCGTCTAAGTCGTAAAACTTTGGGTGAAGGTTAGTATGTGAGCAAAAACTATAGATACATGTCAGTATACAAAGTCAACGAAAACTGGTAGAGTTGAAAACAATAGAGTAGATGCCTGTGTTATATTTTGTATTATTTTACATATAAGAGCAAATAGCAGTCAATTATTTTTATATTTTGGTGCTAACAGTATGAAAATAAAAAATGGATATAAAATAAGGTAGTAATAATAATATAATATTGTTAGGAATCAGATGTGAAATAGCTTAAAAAAATAACAGACGCACTTTAACCTTGAAATAATCATTGATTTATTCAAGAAATGCATTAACAAATATAGTAAGAGATAATTGATATCACCCAACAGCGATCACACAGCACATCCGTTCCATCCGCCGCTCGATGTCAAAGTGAGTCATTGCGCGCCGAGCGCGCTTTTATAGCACGCTCGATCGGATGATTCGTGACGTTACTTGTTTACGTCGCATTCCGCAACTAACAGTATAATATTCTACCACATTCACACAACACCATCTAGCCTAAACTAAGCAGAGCTTGTACTATGGGTACTAGACAATGGATAAACATACATATATTACTTTTTTTTTTTGTAAATACTTACATATTATACATAGAAACATCCAGACCAAGACAAACATCCATGTTCATGCACACAAATGTTTGACTTGTGCGGGAATCGAACCCGCGACCTCAGGCGTGGCAGTCGGCTACACTAACCACTACGCCATCGAGGTCGATCATTTATGTAAGTTAAAGTAGGACTGTAGTGGAGATACTTCACTACCTCCTTCGAATAGCAGTGTTTAAAATATAACGGTTACCTCACAATTTGTATCGTGCATCCTTTTTATGACATTTGACATTTACCCCTGCTACCAGATTTGAAATGCTTGTATCGTATTTAGATACGAGAAAACTTTTTGAGCGAAAACTTCTTTAGGCGCGTTGGGCACTTCTTGGGTGAACAAAAATCATAGAACTCGCGTCATCGTCCTTCCACGCTTTCCATTTTTGAATTATTTTAGAATATTAACAATATCTCAGAAATGGTGCGTCCTACGCAAAAAATAACGAAATTTTGACCCCCATAATAACCACGAGAGTATCAGGAATCCGAACTGCCTCTTTTTTGTCTATAAAGAAGTGTTTATGATCAAGGATTAAAGTTCTAACTTCTATCGTCAGTCCCCAAAGACTGCCCCAATTTTTTTTAAGATAATGGGTAATGTAACTATTTGTAATATATTATAAAAAAATGTGAGAACACTCTTTTATATTATGTTTTATTAAACATAATAATTATAATTGCTGACCGTTGCAAACCGTTGGATAGCCACGCAAAGGTTTTGAATTCGATCCTAAGAGAGATGCCTCTCGCATGCGTAACTCCGAGCCTTTGAAGTTATATGCGTATTAAAAACAAATTCTCATTTGCTTTAATAGTAAAAGAAAATGTCGTGTCAAAGCCTGTACGTCTATGAGTTCTCCATAACGTTCTCAAACATATATGAAGTGTACCAGTACGCACTGGGCGAGCAGGGTGGACTATGGCCTAACCCTTCTCACACTGAGAAAAAGCCCGTCCCTAGCAGTAAGACAATTTATATATAGCTGATATTATAAACACAACAAAGTGTTTACAAAACAGTAGCGGTTGAGTACCAGTACTATTGTAAAGCCGTGTCTCTCAAGAGTATTAAGTTTAACGAAAACACCAAGTTGAAAGGAGTTTTACTTTGATGTCGCAGGTGGTACATTGACGTACATTTACCGAGAGTCTTACATAGTTAATTTATTTATTAAATACAAGTTTACTGAACCGTAGCGTTAGTTATGAGGACATACTTTGAAGAGGGATGATGAAGGAAGGGTTAAGCAACCCATTTAAGTGTAATGGATAGCGTAGTTGTGTAAGTAGTCGCTTTGCCACAATCGAGTGCTGTAGGTTCGATCCCCACATGGGACAAAATTGTGTGATCCACAAGATTTGATGTCTATGTGTTTTTCGTGTCCGTTATTTAAATGTTTGAGAGAGTAACAATAAATACAAGTTTACTATGCCGTGGCTTCAGTTATAATGACAATGTTATTCCTTTTCAACCCTTCATTATATCTCTTCAAACTATGTAGTTTGAAGATACATAATGAAGAGCTTAGTATATAAATAAAACTAACTAATTCAAGAATACTAAAACAAATGGCGCATCGGTCATAAGTTCGAATCCCATATGTGACAATTATTTGTCTGTTCGACAAATAAATTATTGTTCTAGTATGGGTATACTTTGTTGCCGATGGTTGTATGTAAATAAAGTCCTAAGCAGCCCGATCTTTAATAAACATAAATAGAATGGAAAAATGCTTTAAAAAATTAAAATTACTGCCTCGAGTTTGATGTGACAGTAAAACTGTCTACTGTGCATGAGTTCGTTATCCCGGTCCGTGAAATTGTTACTGTGTTTTCCTGACAAGAAATTCTCGGTAGCCGTACGGAGTAAAGAATTGTCCCCACGGCAAAAGACTCACCACTGTTTCATGGCACCTTAAAAGACAGCTGGCAAATTTGGGTGTAATACATTTCTACCTACCCTATCAGGAATATAAATATCATACTATATTAATAATAATAATAATCCTTCAGATCGAATTTCAGCCACGGCAGCCAGTCTTAACGGAGACTGGTCAACTACGCTGGAGATATTATAGTGCACAAGTGTGTGCATACACAAGTGCACTCTCTGTTCCCTAACTCTCATGATCCGATGGGATGGTAATCCGACACGACCGCAGAGAGATCAGGCGCAGGACCACCGGCTTAACGTGCTTTCCGAGGCACGAGTGTATAACACCGCCAACTTCCTAACTCCGGGCTGCTATTGAGATTTCTTAACAGAAAAACGCAAATCTTGTTTGTTGGCCCGACCCGGGATTCGAACCCGAGATCTCATGCACAGCAGCCGCATTCACTACCGCTGCGCCACTATACACTACAAATTGCGCACATGAACTTAGTTTTATTTCAACACTAGATGTTCCCGCGGTTTCACCCGCGTTTGTCGTTACTGCGCCTCCCCCGTGGGTCGTAGCGTGATGTTATATAGCCTATAGCCTTCCTCCTAAAAGAATTTTTCAAATCGAACTAGTAGTTTTCTATTTTTTTATTTATTTAATAAGGCACATAAAACAAAACCTAGCGCATACAGTATAAAACTTATAAACTAACAGTTTTGGCTTAAACTATGGTTCTAACTATGTGTACACATCATGATTATTAGATATAGATCAGTACAAGATAACGCTACAGAGCTCTAATTAAAAATAAATAGACAAATTATAACAACTGACTTAATCTTACTAAGTAAATTACAACACGTTTAAATAATATATGTAGGTATGTTAAGATGCTTATCTATACTATGGAAATAAAGACAAAATATGCCTCACAGTGTTTTTAAATTGTATAATTTTATAGTTAAAAACGTCTAGAGTTTTATTATATTCAGGTAAATGTCATTATTCTTGAGATTAGCGCGTTCAAATAAAACAAACAAACAAACTCTTCAGCTTTATAATATTAGTATAGTTAATATAACATTACCGTAAACGTAAAACAATATTATATCTGAAACTATATTACTATAGTATAATACGATACTTACTGTCAACAAAACCTACAATTAGCCGCTATCCAATCTCATTAGTAGGATCAGATATCTATTATATCTTGATAGCCTAATAGACTTAATTACTACTTGAACGTAATTCTCTTTTATTCTTACTAATTTGTGTAATATCATTATTTTAGCAATTATAATTTGATCGCACAGATGGTCATAGTTTTTGCTCGCGGCTTTGCTCGCGTAAAATAAGGTTAGGTTAGGTGTAACAGTACTTTTTAAAAATAAAATGTAGCCTATGTTACTTGGTGACAAGTGTACGTACAGCTTTCTAATAGAGAAAGAATTTTTAAAATTGGTTAAGTAGTTTTTGAGTTAAATCATTACAAACAAAATATCAAATCTTTCCTCTTTGTAATATTAGTATAGATGAATAATTTGTTTGTGTTCTTCAAAGCCTTGACTGCCTTGATATAGCGCAATGTGACTGATGTGCATTGCCACAGGTTGAAATCCCCGTCATCTTATCCCGGGTGAGCCCGACACAACCTCACCGCTCCCCTTTCCGCGGGGAATACCTCTACGCGCCAATGCATTCCTCCAAGTTAAAAAAAAAAGATTCGAATCCCCGATCTGGGCAAAGTATTATTGGTTTTTCTGTTAATTAATCTCAGCAGAATATATGTACATATGTAGAGATATTTGAAATCTGTCATCCCGCACTATGGGAGCGTGGTGGATTATGGCCTCACACTAAAAAGAGGTCCGTGCCAAACAGTAGGACAATTTATACAGGGATCATATTATTGTAATCTCAGTAGCAGCTCGAGGCAAAAGGCTTGTCATTGATTAAATGGGATTTGTACGGACAAATATGATGAATGGTCCATACATCAAGGATGATGAAATGATAGAGATAAGTTAACTTGTTATAACTATAATAATCATAATAATATTCTACCACATACACACAACACCATCTAGCCCAAACTAAGCAGAGCTTGTACTATGGGTACTAGACAATGGATAAACATACATATATACTTATTTTTTTGTAAATACATACATATTATACATAGAAACACCCAGACCAAGACAAACACCCATGTTCATGCACACAAATGTTTGACTTGTGCGGGAATCGAACCCGCGACCTCAGGCGTGGCAGTCGGTTACACTAACCACTACGCCATCGAGTCGTCAATTTATTATCTCTACCAAAGTAATGTTAAAATATAATACTATTTAATATTATATTATAGGATATGTGTTACGGTCAATGACACGCTTGCTAGGTCAACCGATTGAGTACGATGCTTGTTCGGTACTAAATTGATTATATATAATTATGTCTAAAGTAAACAAATAGCAGGTGTCGGCATAATGCTGACACCGCGATGTACGAGTGATTTGCCCGTACAGGATTTGATACCATTGCTGGCGAAATGTAGGTATAACAGGTAGAGGGGTCACGTTAACTGCTGCCCCGCCAAGGTAGTCTAAATAAAAATATATTTAAGTAATTATAATAATGGCCAGTCCCACAACTAACAGGTAAAAGTTATCCGAAAGATAAATCGTATGCTGTCTCACTCTTGTTCGGTTAAAGAAGAGAGATGGCGAGTCTTTTATCTTACGCTTTAGCCCATTTACAGACATCTTCATATATAACAAGGCAGCGAGTACTTGTGATTTGAAGAAGTGCACAGTTAGAGAGACAAAACTAAAAATAACAAAATGGCTCTCTTCCCTATCGTACGATTCCACAGAAAGTCTTTTAGTACCCACATCATAAAACGCACACTCCAACTTGCCCACGTAATATTATATAACTTACATTATATATATATACATATCTATCTATATATATTCCCTTTATATACTTATATAAAATATTTAATTACATAATATAATTTAATACATACCGTAGTTAAATTGCAACTTTAATTGTATCGAGAACAATGCACTTATTTTAGTATTATAAACTTCGCATGTTATAGTAATTATATGTTTGTTGTACCTATAAATATATTCTTTTTTCTATTTAATTTTATAAGCCATAGATATATTTTATGATGCCGTCCGAGCTAACAATATATGTTAAATAATTTAGTCGCGTCAGGTACCCACAGGACAGGCTTGCCTAGTGTGGGGCCACAGGATATGGTATTTGACATTGTTAATGTTTTTGGCAATAAACAAATTTTTACTTTATTTATTTTTTATAAATAAATGCTATTAGGAAGTGGTGGGACAAGCCCTAAATCTTACATTTACTACGTTATACGGATTTGTCACAGTTTATTTGAAAACACTACATTTATTTAATAATGAAATCTTTTAAAAATCTTTTACCATTAAACTTTACATCTATTACACTATTTAAATTATTAAATCATTTAGATTTACAAAAATAATACTGTTACTCTGTCAATGAACGAACATCTTATCCCTTCCCAAAACAAAAAAGTCTTATGTCTTCAACAATCCTAATTAACATACGATATTATACTTTCTATTTTTCTTTGAGCACTCCATTCTGGAAGTTGTCTTAGCATGCAAAGTCGGGGGCTCGGACTAGTCACATAATGAACGAGCTAGTCGTAAACAAAGTGGTTGTTACGCCAATCACATAGGCAGGCAATAAAACCGCTGCGTGAAGCGACTGCTTAGCTCTGTATGTAGGGCATTGGTCGTTGGGGTAAGCATAGCTTTTGGCGGAAGCGGGAATGTGATTATATACAAGGAATTAAAAGATTCCTTGAATTTAATTGAATAACTGCACGGATCGCGTAGTAAGAGGCCACCACGCCACTACTTTTGAGCCGAGTGTTGTGGGTTCGGTCCCCACATGGGCCAAAAATTTGTGTGATTCACAAATTGATTAGGTTTAGGTTCAAAAAACTTTATTATCACCAAGACAACTCGTCACTTATGTGATAACATAACTAATAAAGAAAAAAGTTAATATCCGTCGTCGCATTCACTGTATAAACTAAACAAATTCACAAACTACTTAAACAAACTCACAAACAATTCCGAAGGTAGGCCAAGCCACACTGCGCAAAACTATAGCAATAATGTTAGATTTGATTTGATTTGACCCATTTCATATATACTATTTTTTTACTAAAGAATATACATTATTAAGTAAGTAACCGCAACATATTATTATTCGGTCTCTGTAGTGAGTTGCCGGCTTAATCGCTTTTTAAAGGTATAAAAGGATTGATTGTTTGTTAATTCGCCTGCGACACAGGAATTATTCCTAGTGTGGCAGTTGCCATAAAAAAAAGATATGTAGAATTTACATAGACTTAGGTAAGGTTAAACTATCGAATTTGTTTGTTGGTGTGAGCTTGATCACCATGAATGGATAATATCATCAATTATTGGAATGCCTTTTGTTAGAAACGTGTTCAGATCAGTCCTGAACCGGTTTTTAACACAATCAATTTAGCTTAGCTGAAGTGATTGTCTTGAAAACTAGTTATTGATAATTGGGTAACTAATGGACTACTTTCCTTGATATATTGAATGTCATGCTCTCGTAGTACAAGTTTAGCAGCCTATCGTGAGACTCTATATGCAATTGCCCGATAGACAAAGTATAATTTTATCTATCAGAAAATTCTCCGTCCTTACTGTTGAGCAGCAAATATTTAAAATACGTCTAGTAAACATATCTAACGGAATATGAATATAATATTTGTTTTTCCTGTTTAAACATACATTATTTTATCGTTGTGAATCTATGTATTATTGAGACAATTTGAATCTTCTCAATCATTACATATTTTCAAAAAGTAACGCAAAGTTATTCACTTCATTCTTAAAACTAACCCAAGTTGGCTTACCAACGGCCAGGTACATTTTCACTTATGTCTGACATGGCGGCAATGACCGGTTAAACTCTATTCAAAATGTTTTTTTTTAATATACATGTCTACTAAAGATAATTTGAGATTATACTAAACTATTGTCACCCTAAAACATCAAGATATTAGGAATATCATAAGATAAAATTAGGCAATACCATACATATACTAAATGTATGGAAAACTGGCATAGAATACTAATATTCAGCGAACATTATATGCCATTATATTTTAATTTGCATTGGCTTGGCAATGCGAACGAACGGAGAGATAGAACAGAGGCCAATTTTTTATGCTATTATTTTTCATCTCATTACGATCGGATCTCAGAACTAATGTATGCTGTCTTTGTGCATTTTTTGTCTCATCTAGATTATCCTTGAATCCTGAATGACACGTTTCTTTTATCTTACTGATAGAAAAAGCTAATAAGGTTTTCTTGGCAGTGTATGTGAATGTAATATTAATTTTCTGCTATGTAATATTGTCTTACGTTTTCGCGAATGTTATACATTGAAATTAAACTAATTTATTCGGTTTTTATCGCGTTGCTTATTTAAAAAATACAACTTTTACATACTTTTAAAAGTATGTTAACTTTATTACTACATATTTCTAGCTATTTAAATTATGAAACTATTTAGATTTATGTTACTGCTATAACTCGATGGTAGAGTGAATTCTAGTATATAAGAAACCTACCTCTGCCACGCGGTCTTACTCACGGTTATAATTACTGCATCACTCCCGTGGCTTGTAGCGTGATGTTATTCTAAACTAGCTGTTACCTGCGACTTCGTCCGCGTAGATTTTAACTAAAAAGTGTTTGTCTCCGCGGAATCCTATTTTTTTCTAAAATCAAAGTTGCCTAAGTTACTCATTATAACATTAGCTATCTGCCAGTGAAAGTCCCGTCAAAATCAGTTCAGCCGTTTCGGAGATTAGCCGGAACAAACAGACAGACAGACAAAAATTAAAAAAAAAAAGGTTTTCGTATATGTACCTTATATACTTTCATATGCATTAGATAAAAAGCTGTTATTTTGACATTACAAACAGACACTTCAATTTTATTTATTTGTATAGATGTATAGATATAGATATAGTATTTTCTTAACATTGTGTTGATTAAAATGATTATAAATTTGCATAATTACAACGCGTTATGGTTAATTACGCTTACACTGTTATGGTTTCACTTAAATAGTTTTCTTATACCATTTAGCTATAAACGATAAAAAGTTAACCTTTTATATTAAACTAGCTTTTGCGCGTGGCTCCGCCCGCTTGGTATCTACATCAATAAAACCTATGTCCTTCTCCAGGTTTTAAACTATATCTGTACCAAATTTCATCTAAATCGGTTGAGTGGTTTAGCCGTGAAAAAGTAACAGACAGACAGACAGATAGACAGACAGAGTTACTTTCGAATTTATAATATTACTAAGGATTTTGTTTGCGGACAAGCAAAAATTGTAGTTGTGGGTTCGAATCCCATACGGAACAAAAAATATGTGTGATCCACAAATTTGTTTTTGTTTCGAGTCTAGATGTTCTTTGTGTCCGTTGTTTGAATTTTTGTAAATTCCCCGCGACACAGGAGTTATAACTAGTGCGAGAGATGTCTTTAAAAAAAATAATAGTTAATATTTAAAATTCTTTAGTTTTCAACTTTCTCCATATTTTGCTAATTGCCAATTCTTTATATTTCTTAAGAATTACAGTATTTGTTGTCTTTTTCAAAATATATTAAGACCAGCTTTTGCCCGCGGCTTCGCTCGCGTTAATTTAGAATTTGACAATCAATTCGGGTTGTACTCTGCTTGTAATAATATAATTCAATCATGATTCGAAAGACACGTGGCGTCATCTATTATCATAAGAACGTTATTGTTGTTTTCCTTAGGAATAGTTATTTTTTTCTGGATGAAAAGTAGCCTATGTCCGTTTCTGTACATCCGACAACGTATAAGAAAAATTTTAGAATGATCGGTTCAGTGGTTTAGGCGTGAAAAGGTAACAAACAAACAAATAAACAAACTCATTTTCACTTTTATAATATTAGTTTGGAAGTTAGGATTAGGATTAGGATAACAGTATTACACCATAATTATTCTGCATGCTTTGACACCTTAAAATACATTTAGTTGCTATTTATGGTCTTATTTAATTATGAAGAAATAATTTAACAATTACTGGATGTCCTAAAAATAATTTAAAAAATTGAAAGTTATTTTGCTATTTGATGCCATATCCGGGGAAACAGCGAAATACATTATATCATTATATATAATATAATATTCTATCACATACACACAACACCATCTAGCCCAAACTAAGCAGAGCTTGTACTATGGGTACTAGACAATGGATAAACTTTTTTTTTGTAAATACATACATATTATACATAGAAACACCCAGCCCAAGACAAACATCCATGTTCATGCACACAAATGTTTGACTTGTGCGGGAATCGAACCCGCGACCTCAGGCGTGGCAGTCGGTTACACTAACCACTACGCCATCGAGGCCGTATACTTTTGTTTTTGTAAATATATATATATATATTACACATTCACAGCACCGCCAGCATACGCTGTAAATACCGGATCCTAAGCGAATAACAGATAAAGTCAAGGACGGGGACAATGTTTTATTTTATCACCAAAAGCCACAACTAACACTTGTGTAAATTCGCTTGTTGCAACATCTGCTTCAAGCAAAGTCGCACAAGCATCAAATGATCAACAAGCGTGTTATTATGGTCACTGAGGACAACTGTATACATGTGTTCCACCGTTTGTATGAAACAGTTGCTCCTAAAAGCCAATGCTGCATACTTTATTTAATTTTTATTTAAGTGGCGAGTTTTCGTTAATCAAGAGGTCACGGGATCGAATCCCATCTATTGCACTACTGACGTGAACGCACTCCTTAAACAAGCATTCTAGTTTAGCTGAAGGGTTTAAAAGAATACTAGGTTTTAATTTGTAACCCAAATTGCTAGTAATATTAAAAAAGTTACAAAAATAAATAGTTTTTTGTTCACTTTAAGCGTATTAACCAAACATCGTGGAAGGATTCAAAGATTTATAATTGACGCTGTTAGCGAATTACCTCTTCAAGAGTTCTACTTCTCCTTTTATGGCCCAGACAAGTAAAGAGACTGGACGCACTGTTTTTCTCCACTAAAGTTAACACACAACGGGACCTTTTCTCAAATCTGAAGTATACCGACTGAGAATTCATGGTTTAAGGGTTTATGTTGCTACAACGTTGAGTGTTGTTAATTCGAAACCCATACGGATAAAATCCATAAATGAATGTTCCGAGTCTCGGTGTTTTTGATGTCCGTTATTTGAATGTTTGAAGATAAAAAGGAAATACTACGGCATTATAAACAAGCGTTGTATTAACTTTTCTATAACTTTTGGATTGACCCGAAATTTGAACCCAGGAGTAATCGACCTACTTAATTTTAATCGCAAACTTATGCTTACACCAATTAAGTAGCATATAAAATCCATCAATATAAAACTAACAATTTAAAAGACAGATTGGTACAATTAGAACATAGAGTAGAAAAGTTTCTCCCTCACATAGGCAGTGGTCCGACCGCCGACGATGAACGAGAAACGAGTAGAACTAGAAACTATAAACTAGTTGACGATCAGCGGGAAGCGAGTGTGTAGTTTCGATAGTTTTGTCGCCGGGCTATAAGCGAGTGTGCAATTGCGACGAGCGATTACTCGCGCCACTCGCCCGCGGTCGCTCAGTCCTGTGCAAACCTGATCGCGCGACCACAAATTTTGCATTCAAAATCGTCTTTTTTCCCTCTCATTTTCTTCCGTTTTTTCAGAGTTGCCGCTGCCACTACACAAACACTATCGTAAAATACATCATCGTCGTCGTCTGAACTAGACAACAATGAGAGTTGCAATGATTTGTTGATATCCATACGTCTACTTTCAAAGCCGCACTGTTTAGAAATGATCATGAAAAGAAATGATCAAGCGAGCGAGCATGGCTGAACAAGTATCGCTGAGCGAGTTTATTTTTGAAAGCTCTTGTCGCTCAGCGACAAAACTAGTAAAGCGAGTCGTCGCCGGCAGTGTGAACAGTCAGAGAACAACTTTTAATATATGCATCTCTTTCGTTTACACGGAATTTATTAATTGTGCGTTTCTTGAGAGAGAAAATCGCCGATAGTTAGTCGTTTTCTCGCCGGCGGTCGGACCACTGCCATAATGTGAATCACCAATTATATAACCATCTCGCTCCACACTTTATATGTAATTGTAGTTTAGTTCTTCTCGACTATCAAATAGCTACTAGTTTTCTCGTTGTTATTCGACCGCATGTTGAAGTTAATTATATACATGTTTACTGTTCGTATAGTTCATTAGATGTTCATATCACTGTCATGAGCAATGAATTTACTAAAGGAACTTTGAAACAGACAATACTTTTACTCTTCTCTCTTCTCCCTAGCCTTTATTATTCCTAAGTCAGGTCGGCTTTCTAGTCTAACCGGATTTGACTGGATATCAGTTTTTACACGGAGTGACTGTCATCTGACCTCCGCAACCCGAAGGCTAACGGTACCCTAAGGCTAGACCAGTGTTAGGATATTAGAGGGCACTAACTTCCCAATAACGACTGCCATAGATGTTCATGGCAGCCAGGACCGACGACTTAACGTACTCTCCGAGGCACGGAGCAGGCGATAATTCTCAATCAATACGCACATAATTTCGAAAAGTCATATAACTTCCGAAAGTCAGAGGTGCGCGACGTGGGTTCGTACCCGAGACCCTCTGCATTGCAGTCTGTTGGTCTCCCCACTGAGCTATCGCTGCTATCAGACAGTACTTTTACTATGGTTGCAATATTTACAACTATGTATAGCTCAGCCACTTCTGAAACGTTTGAATGCACCGGTCATTCATATGCAAATTGTTTTTTAGTTTGTTTTTTAAAAAGGCAACTCCTGTTCTAGGAAATGTTTTTGTTGGTGACTTTACAAACATTCAAACAAACGATACAATGAACATCCAGACTCGGAACAACCAATTGTGGATCACACAAATTTTTGACCTGTGTCGGATTCGAACACACGTTAGACAGCGCAGTCGCAGTGGCAGGCTACCACTAAAACCACTACGCCATTCATGCAGCCCATATTAGAGCATAGTCTATATTAAGGCTGTTATTTCCGGCCAGTATATTGTTGTCACAGTCGCAATAAAATTGATGTCCGTTAAAAAATCCTTAAATTATGAAAACGATATTCATTTTTGTTGTAAGTTTGTCGCCTATAATGGTATGTCGCTTTAAAACACTCAAAGAGATAGATCGAATTCAATGCATTTTTGAAATTAGAAGCTAATATTATTAGCCATACTCCAAGATATCTTCGATTACGTCAAAGCACCTAAGTCTCGACATTCCTTCCAACTGAGCCATTCACATTTCCCTTAAATACTTTCTATGTCAAACTTTTGCCATACAAAGATACATGCCAAAACCAATTTAGATCACCTTTCTCTATTCTTTTCATTATATCTTCTACCCCACGTCTTCACTGAATATTATAAAACAGAGTGCCCCCGCCGCGTCTGTCTGTCTGTTCGCGATAAACTCAAAAACTACTAAACGGATTTTCATGCGGTTTTCACCAGTAGACAGAGTGATTCATGAGGAAGGTTTAAGTGCATAATTTGTTAAGGTTTTGTACTACCTGCGCAAAGCTGGGGCGAGTCGCTAGTAATATATAAAAGTATTTTAAAACTACCTTGATGCTGTAAAACAAAGCGCCCATTATTTCAAACAATTTAACTGCCAATATTGTTCAAAGTAGCTGCCAAATACAGTTTATTTGTGCGAGTGACGTTACTAAAAAATAAAACTTAAAATCAGTATCAAAATGTTATTGTATTATAAAAACTATCTATCAGTTGTGAAAATACATCTATACAAATAAATAAAATTGAAGTGTCTGTTTGTAATGTCAAAATAACAGCTTTTTATCTAATGCATATGAATGTCTATAAGGACTAATAATACGAAAACATTTATTTTTAAAATTTTTGTCTGTCTGTCTGTCCGTTTGTTCCGGGTAATCTCCGAAACGACTGAACCGATTTTGACGGGTCTTTCACTGGCAGATAGCTGATGTTATAAGAAGTAACTTAGGCTACTTTGATTTTAGAAAAAAAATAGGGTTTCGCGGAGTCAAACACTTTTTAGTTAAAATCTACGCGGACGAAGTCGCAGGTAACAGCTAGTACGAAATAAAAATGCACATCATTAGCAGCGATGGCCCAGTGGGAGACGTTTATATTACCTATTACTCTTTTGAGTACAAGTACATCTGATTGTTCGTCAAGTTAGACCAGCTCAACGAAACTGGCTTACCTCGACGCGACTGACCCCTAAGAGACCGTTGAATTGGTTCGATCCCAAGGCACGCATCTCTGACTTTTCGAAGTTATGTGTGCGTATTAAATAGTTAATTAAGTATCACTTGCTTTAACAGTGAAGGAAAACATCATGAGGAAAGCTGCATGTTGAAAAATCTCCATAATATTCTCGACGATATGCGAAGTCTGCCAACCTCGACTGGGCCAGCGTGGTTGACCATCTAACCCTTCTCACACTAAGAAGAGGCCCGTGATCAGCAGTGGGACAATTTAATACAGGTTTGATATTATTTTTATAAATATGCACATTGAAAGACAAAATGGCTACAACACTAACTTCATAAACTCAAGTCGCATATCAAAACCTTGAGACAAACTCAAATACCCATCGAAATCCAATTCTCCACAACTGTGCTTACCCTCCCTCCATAAGCTTAAGACTCTCAACATATAGTAATAAAGGAGATATTCAGTATGTATAGAAAGATCAACTATTCACGACACGGTCCTAGAACGTAAAATGTCTCTCATTTATTTACAAACTTTTCTTATTAAAGTTTTCTCAAAGGTTTGTCTGAGGATTAAGTGACTGATGGGTAAATAAGTTATGAAGCCTTTTTTATTATACGGCTAATTTTTTGCGGCTCAGTTACCTTAACTTAAGAAGAAAAAGTCTCATAAGGAATTGTGGCTTTCGTGGAATCTTTGTTAAATATAAAACATTTTACATTTAGCTTGCATCCTTTTTTTTGGATAATGTCCTAAACCTTCTCATACTGACAAGAGACCTGTGTCTAACAGTGGCCGCAGTTTAATACGTGGCTCATATTATTATATGCCTTTTTTGCCGATAAGGTAATGTATATCCTAATCCTAACTAATATTATAAAAACGAAAATGAGTTTGTTTGTTTGTAACCTTTTCACGCCTAAACCACTGAACCGATCATCCTGAAATTTTGCATATACGTTCACAGGTGTACATGAACGGCCATCGGCTCTGTTCCCGAGAAAAACAATAATAACGTTCTTATGATAATAGATGGCGCCACGTGTCTTTCGAATCATGATTGAATATTACAAGCACAGTACAACCCGAATTGATTGTGAAATTCTAAATTAACGCGAGCGAAGTCGCGGGCAAAAGCTAGTAGGTAATAATTATAGGCAGTAACGCTATAATTAAATATGGATTATACGAAGTAAGATTATGGTTTATTTGTGATTGAAATGGTTGCCACGCTATCGCGAATGCACCGAGTGTTATGCGTAATGTACAAATTGGTGTACCAAGTTTGAGCGTTCCGTCGGATGAGCCTTTTGAGGAATTTTCTTTGCACAACGATGAGATTTCTTATTTGCAACGCGCTTTAAGTACGTCAGCTATTTTCTTAACTGCATTCTAACAAGCGCTTTTTGTTTTTCTTTTCTGTTTGTTGTACGGTGTTGTGAATAGGACACCACTGAGAGAATAAGGAGCTCGTTTAGTCTTCTAATCTTTAACTATATTACTAGCTTTTACCCACGGCATCGCTCGCTCCGGAATAGTACTTTTTTCTGGACGAAAGATATCCTATGTCCTTTATATATTCCTGACAAATGGAATGCAAAATTTCTTGATGATCGGTATTTAAGACGTGAAAGCATAGCAAACAAAAAGCTCACATTATTTGTTGGGAAGTTAGGATTCTACAAGGTAGCTGATATTGTGATGACCTACATGATAAAAGCAGATAAGGCACCAAAAGCATATAAAAATCTCATCGTAGCTAGTGTAATGAACATAGAGAATACCATTCAGAAAAGGCTTAATTAAAAGGAAAGATGAATAATATCAAGTAAGAGGCTTAGCACATAACCATCTATGAGTTTTTATATCCAGACAAAGTCACAACTAATTATTAGTTCTCTCCAAATTAAATGAGAAATTGTCACAAAGTTTTTAGTATACAAGTAAAAGTTTATAAAGAAGGTCTATTCAATAGTCGGGTCCTTTGTTAGCATCGTTATTAACATTCCTATTGTTTCTTTTTTAATAAACCAACGAAACCGCATAAAGGAATTTTGTTTGAGTAAAAACGGTCTGAATTCTCGTTTATATCTATTAGATAAAGTTTTAATTTAGGTTTTTTATATATCGCTGTCATTGTCAGATCTTTCATTATTATGTTTCGATATTATTCAGAATTTAACAATAAGATGTAATCATATTGAATAAGACAACGTTTTATAAAAAATATATATAAATACACAAAGAAAATTTGCAAATATGATCATTGATCTGAAAAAATTAACTACGAAATTTTGTTGAATATATTTTGAATATATTAAAGCACAAAATTTATAACCGAGAACTAGCAACGTTTGATTTACCACAGATAAATATTTGCCATAACTACTATTTTTTTTTTAGCAAAAAGATTATTTCTTCTTTTTTGTTTTTCTTTTTCATGTGGTAAGTGGCCAACCTATTGTCAAGAGCAAAAGATATGTCAAGAGTTGTGCAAGCTTCTGACATGGTTTAACGACTGCTGTCTATTTGACAACAACCGGGACCGACTTTTTACGTGCCCATCGAAGCACGGAGACGCTCAGATGAAATACCACTAACCGGTCATCCATGTATAGACTGACCGCAACCAACGATGCTTAACCTCGCTAATCGTTTACCGATCAGTGAGTGCAACTGGCTAAGAGACTCACGCTCTAGGAATAAAGCCTGGGTCACGTGGGACTTTACCATCATTCAAACAACGAACACAAAGAACACATGGACCCGAAACAATAATATGTGGAATACAAAAATATTTGTTTCGTGTTGGATTTCAACCCACAAGACTCGCCGTAATGGCAGTGGAGAGGCCACCATTTAAATCACTATGCCAACCGTGCAATCTACGAAGTTTACTTGTCACCATAAGTATAATCAAAGGAGAGTAGTAATTTTGAAAAATTGGGGCAGTCTTTGGGGACTGCCGATAGAATTGAAAACTTTAATCCTTGATCATAAACACTTCTTTATAAAACAAAAAGAAATAAGGGTGATTCCGATGCTAGTTCCTGATACTCTCTTAGAGGTTATTAAGTGGGTGATAATTGCGTTATTTTTTGCGTAGAACGCACCATTTCTGAGATATTGTTAATATTCTAAAAAAAAAATAAACCGTGGAAGCGTGACGATGACGCGAGTTCCATGATTTTTATTCACCCAAGAAGTGCTCAACGCGCTTAAAGAAGTTTTCACTTCAAAAAAGTCACTATATTTTTCGAAACGTAACAAGTTACGAGCTACCGCCCATGTTTTATTGCATTGAGCTGACTAGAGAGTTCACAATCGCTGCATTTATATCGTCAGAAATCGAAAGATCGAAAGACGCCAACGTGATGCGTATTGTGTAGGGTTGTCTCTCACTCATAAATATTAACGTCATGTCATTCATAAATAGTAATGACTGCACAGATGACGTAGTGGTTTATATGATCGCCTAGCCACTGTCACTATGCCGAGTGTTGTGGGCTCGAATTACACACGGAACAAAATTTTATGATCAAAAATTCGTTGTGCCGAGGCTGTGTGTTTTTTGTGTCCGTTGTTTGAAAGTTTGTAAAGTGCCTCTCGTCTTTAAAAAAAAATGTCGTGTGGCACTCGGAGACTGCCGCGGTAAAGCTATTGCATAGCATTTTTTATCAACTTATGCAATTATAATTATTTATTTATTTTATTTATGCAGTATTTTTTTCCTTTGGTTTTTTGTCTTTGATATTAATTCAAGTTACACTTTTTGAGCATGGTGACCGATAATATTATTATTGTATTATACTATTATACTAAATATCATTATTGTATTATATATTGTACCTAGTAATATCTTTTAATTCTATTCTGTGGCCAACTTCAACATGTAGCATTTGTGTCACAGTGATGCGCGCGCATCTTAAAATTTCACTCTCATCATTTTTTCATAACGCGCCTAAAGAAGTATAACTTCAAAAAGTATCACCGCTGTGCCGGTCGGAGTGGGGGGTGTTAGGTTATTATCGTTACGGAATTTTTGGATTCGGTCTCCACGCTTCCAATAGCTTAAAAAAGAGAAAAGAGAAGTAGTGACCTCGCCACTGTCATATATGCTGAGTCTTGTACGCTGTGGGTTCGAAACCCACACGGAAAAAAATTGAGTGATCCACAAAAAAACCGTCTCTGGATGTTCTTTGTGTCCGTTGTTAGAATGTTTGTAAAGTACCCCGCAACACAGGCTTTATTCCTCGTTCGGGAGTCATAAAAAAATAAAGAAAATGAGGAAGAATGTATATTTTTGATAACAACTTACGAAATATTCGCTGTCTTTTTCTGCCTTTTCATCACGCCCACTTATGCTTAAAGGACCATTAAAATAACATTTATGTACGTGTAAAAATTTATCTAATTTTACGCATATTATTTTGTTTTATAATTTTACTTTGCGATCGCACTGTTCGAATGATTTCTAGCAGTGAAGGCAACTCAGCGTGTTAATTCTATTATTCACGGTACATTTAAAAGTGTATTCCTAATATATTTAAAGTATTCTGTAATAGAGAATGTGTAACGTGTTATTTTAACAACATATAGGAATTATATTTGGAAGATTTACCTACAGATAGATGTAGTAATAAATATTTTAATTTTTTTAATAAGACTACTCTTGCTCTAGGAATATTTCCTGCGTTAGTTGCGGGGAACACCCAGACTTGGTTGTACGATTTGTGGATCACACAAATTTTGTCCCGTGTGGGGCTCGAACCCACAACACTCAGCACGGCTGCAGTGGCGAGGCGACCACTTAAACCACTGTGCCATCCGTGGAGTCATAATATGTCTTCTCCCTAGACTTTATTATTCCCAAGTCACTTGGGTCGGCTTTCTAGTCTAACCGGCTTTGAATGGATATCAGTTTTTACACGGAGCGACTACCATCTGACCTCCGCAACCCGAAGGCTAACGATACCCTAAGGCTAGACCATGCAATCATATATATCAGATATAAATATATGTGATGTATGGCCAGTTTCACCAATATCAAGTAAAAGTAATATCTCTTTGCTTAGCCTTATCCCATTTCAATTGGGGTCGGCTCTCCCCGTCATTCTTCGCCAGATGATTCGATTGTGGGTCGTCGAGTCATTCACCTGAGCTTGCTTCAGGTCATTGTTGACCACAGACATCCAAGTAAGAAGGGGTCTGCCTCGCTTCCTTGTACCTGGATCTATGTAGAGGACTTGCTTACTCATATGATCGTCGGGCCTTCTCATCACATGCCCATACCACCTCAGACGCGCTTCGGGCAGTTTTTCTTCGATTGGGCGGATCTTAAAACTTCCTCGAATATGCTCGTTTCTTACTCTGTCTTTAAGAGTGACACCTCCTGCCCATCAGCATCCTCATCTCAGTCGTGTGTACTTTTTTGACCTGGGGTAGAAAAAGTAATAAGTAGTCAAGTAAAAGTAATCCGAAAGATTAATGCCATGCTGTCTCACTTTTGTTTAGGTTAAGGAAGAGAGATGGCGAGACTTTTATCTTATAGATAAATACTACTTTGAGGTGGTGGGACAGGCCCTTAAATATTTCTTATATCAGATGCACAAAGGATAGCTAGTGTAAATGCATAAAATTATAACACACAGCGCATTCATATCATTATATAATAATAATATCAGCGTATAATAATATGACCCTCTTGTCAATATGAAAATAGTAAAGCCTCGTCCGACACGCGGGCTCCGTGCGGATTGAACGACTTCAATACCTTAGAGCAGCGATTCCTAAAGTGGGTTCCGTAGAAAAGTCACCAGTGTTCCGCGAAATTATTTATTTTTGGCTTAAATAATACCGCAATTTGCTGGTTAATTTTGCTTCTATTTGTCACAACGTATCCCTAACGTTTTCAGCTTACACATACACTTACACAAATAACAAATTTAGGTCGAGATTGGATGCTATCCCAGATATGTGCATACAACTGTCGGACATAATCACTACATAATATTAGAAAACAAAGTCTCCCGCCGCGTCTGTCTGTCGGTCTGTTTGCGATAAACTCAAAAACTACTGAACGGATTTTCATGCAATTCTCACCAATATACAGAGTGATTCATGGGAAATGTTTAGGTGTATCGTTTGTTATGGTTTTGTACTATCCGTGCGAAGCCGGGGCGGGTTAATAGTATCGAACTATAAAGCAATAATTATTGATTAAACAGTGAAACAATTTTATTATTCACAATGTAAGCTAAAGTAAAGTATGAAAGTGTTTCACTTTTAAAATATTAATTATAATAAAAGTTTTTGTTCTTTTTTAAATCAAAGTGTCTTTGATTTGTAATCATTTGACATGGGGTTCTATTAACTAAAAGGTATTTGGTGAGAGTTCCATTATCTTAAAGTTTAGGAACCCTGCCTTAGAGAAACTTATGCAAAACTCTCGGACATAAAAGTTTCTTCACTATGCTGCATAATAACAGTAGAACGTTAGGAAGTTGGTGGTGTCATATCATCGCGCCTCTGAAAGTACGACAAGACATTGATCCTACGCTTAATTACTTGACGACTTGTGTACTTAGATTTCTGCAATAAATCTAACGGTCTTTCCAAAAGACTATGATTGCTAACTTAATGACTTTTATTCACAATTTTCTACTCAAATTATAAATGCAAAAATGACAATGAATTGTAAGCGACGTTATCACAATATTTTTCTGTGTTTTCTCTTTGAAAAACCTATAAGTTATATAATGCATGCAACATTTGCCAGCCCTGTGTGTAGATCACAAATATGCGGGAACGGAACGTACACCGTTTCCGGTCGCGTACACACGCTTCCAACCAAATATTTACAAGCTATAAGCTCATATGAAATTCATTTTGTAAAATTTTTCATACGTTATTAAATTTATCATTATTCACATACGTTAACTGCACGGATACCGAAGCGAAGCAAAACTAAGCAAAACGAAGCGAAACGTTCGCCTCACCGCTGTTGCTGCGTTGAGTGTTGTCGGTTCAAATCAAACATGGTAAACCCAACCCCACGTGAAAAAAATTATTCATGTAATACTTTTACAAATTATTGAATGTTCAGCTACTTAAGTCGCTGACTCTACCTTTGTAAATTCCCCCGTAACATAGAGCTTGATCTCTATTGTGGGAGTTTTATTTTTAATTCCAAAAGAAAATTGGTTTCGTGGCATAAATCTGCCAATAGTCAATAATCACAAGGCTTCACGTTCGTGATCGCCCGCATCACGACTTGCTGGAACACGCGATATCTCATTGCGATTAGCTTTTAGGAAATTCCCAATAGCAGCACTTAGGACTAAAATAAATTTAAAGAATAAAACTGCATATGAATTCCCATCGAAAGATTACCATCAGACTGTGGGTCGATGCTAGTCCCTCGTAACCCAAAAGGATATCAGTGTTTTAAACTTAGGCTAGATTTAGGACGCTAAAGTAGTTCGAGTTGCAACGAGTTGACACACCGTAAAAGTGTTAAAATATAGTTAGTCAGTAAGGCGCCGTCCTATTGCCATCGCTCACGCGATCATGCGTGCGTCCGACGAAAATGGTCGTGCGACCGTGCGTTTAAACATACTCATATCTGCGGACTGTCCTATTGAAGGTCGTGCGATCATGCGATGCGACCGAATTGTCTAGTTTTCCTCGTGCGATTATCGACGCACGACGATTGTCCGATGAAACATGCTAATCAGTACTGAAACTACTGAATGTCCTAATGGCGCTCGCGCGACCAAGGGACGGGAAGAGGCAAGAGGAGGGGAGAGGGAGGGCTACCACGGCGTTTTTCATTACAGATGTAATCAAATGTTTCTGTTGATATAGACAAATATTCGTAAAAAAATTTCTTCGTTTTGCCGTACGTCTAATTACTGATTGTGAAATTCACCGCACTGATTTCTGTTTTTATACAATAAGTATATTCTATGGTGTACGTCTTCTTTTTGTAATGCTATTCACTATTAAAGAAATATTGCTCGACAGCAAAACTGTGCATCTCTGTTAAGAGCCATTTCAAGTATGGTCGCATCGTCCCAAAATAGGACACCCGATTTCTAATCGCGCGAGCGGATTCATCGCACGATGAAATTGCATCGCATTATCGCGCGAGCGATGACAATAGGACGGCGCCTAAGACGTGTGTTATCCGCACTTCACAATTGGGCCATTATGCGTTCACACCGTCTCACAATTGGGCGATTGTGCATTCTCACGCACAATTGCCCAATTGGCAGCAACAACTTCGAGAAGGAAATCGACAGGAGAATCCAGTTTGGGTGGGCAGCGTTTCGTAAGCTTCGTCAGGTTTTCTCATCGCCTTTACCGCAATGTCTGAAGACCAAAGTCTTTGACCAGTGCGTCCTACCTGTTATCCAACAATTTTAAGTCACCCAGCGGGCTATGAAGCGAGCTATGCTAGGAGTTTCTTTGAGGGATAAACTTAGAAATGAGGTAATCCGTCAAAGAACCAAGGTTACCGACATAGCTCGCAGAATTGGCAAGCTGAAGTGGCAATGGGCTGGCCATATCTGTAGGAGAACCGATGGCCGTTGGAGCAAGCGAGTCCTAGAGTGGAGACCGTGACTTGGTAAAAGTAAGGTTGGACGCCCTCCGGCCAGGTGAACCGATGACCTGAAAAAGGTAGATGGGTCAGACTGGATGTGGAAGGCGGAAGACCGGATATTGTGGCATAAAATGGGAGAGGCCTATGTCCAGCAGTGGACTGCGGTGGGCTGATTGATTGATTGATTTACGCATAATTTATGATCTTTACTTGATTGTGCGTAAGAATTGTGCGGTTACTTATACCACCTCAGTTTCGTCAAAAAGATTGTAGAGAACTGATTTTGTGCAGAACTTCCTTTGTTTTTGGATTGTTCAGAAGATTCTCCCGTTGGTTGCCCACGCTTCTACAGTATAAATGTACGTGACCTGGTGTTTCTTTCACAGTAAAACATTTATAGGTAGGTACTATCTGTACTGTTTTTGGGCCTTCGTCACCTCTCAAGTAGATGACTTGTTTTTTATTAGCCTATAATGTATTTGCCTAATATACTGCCACCTGTGAGTAGTAGAGCCTCGCTGATTTCAGCATGAATGAGCCGGCTCGACCGGGGACAGAATATCGACGTGAAAATATAGCAGTATTCCTATTGTTGTGTTTTGTTCGGTGAGTGAGAGTGCCGGAAGCCCAATCACACTCTTTCCCCCTTCCCGCTCCTTCTCCTTCCCACTTCCTTTCCTAAAGGGTCGGCAACGCCCAAGTGAGGACTCTGGTGTTGGAAGCGTCCATAGGCTACGGTAACCACTTACCATCAGGTGGGCCATGCTTGTTTGCCACCTTAGTCGTATAAAAAAAAAACCTTTACCCTTGAAGACGCTCTTCAGATATTCCAGTGTATATGAGCTTGGGCATGCTGGACACGATATCAAGTGCACTGTAGCCTTCTAAATAACGCACATTCACACTGTACGCCTCATCTCACATCAAAAGTATACCAGGAATAATAAAATATTACCCGTTTCTGTGGTAACTTCTGAGATATAAATCTATGTAAACTACAGCACAACTAAATATACTAGTAACACTCTTATATAGTAACTAGCTGGACCGCGCTACTTTGTCTGCAATTTGCAACATTTTTGATTAATGCTCTGCTCCTATTGGTCGTAGCGTGATGTTATATAGCCTTCCTTGATAAATGGGCTATCTAACACTAAAATAATTTTTCAATTCGAACCAGTAGTTCCTGACATTAGCGCGTTCAACCAAACAAACAAACTCTTCAGCTTTATAATATTAGTAACGTTGCATCGTTGTGATAAAATGTCAAGCCAATCCATCGACTCCTTTTCGAGTTTTGAGCGGTCACAAACATACGGCAGATGATTTTTTTACATATATAAAGATGATCACCTATCTAATTTCAGTTTCATATGATCACCCAATCTATAATCCTAATCGTGATCGACGTCGACCCTTGCAAATCAAACGATCAGCGTTGGCACTATCTCGTACTATGTCAATGGACTTCCAACCATTGCGTTATTGCATTACTCATGCAGTCAATGTAATCTCCAAGGAGGTTAATTCTAATCAGGTTTCCATTCTAAGATCGATTCACTATGCAATACATACAAATATAGACTTGTGGCTGTTTTCCTCCAAGGGGTAAGAGGGTATATATGCATAATTATTTCTAAATGGGTAGTATTTAACTGCACAGCAAAAAATACTAATTGCACAGCAAAATATGCTTACCAAAAATACTAATTGCACACCAAAATATATTTAAAGAGATCAAACTAAGTCGACGGAGCCCCGCTTCGCGGGGCTCCTATTTTTGGGTGCGTTTAAGAAGGAACCTAACATAACCTAACACTTCCGAGACGGAATGCAGTGATTTGAGGCGTTTAGGTGCTCATTATGATATATTTTAGTAAGCATATTTTGCTGCGCAATTAGTATTTTTGATGGTCATTATATTTAATCCTTTTCTAAATACCTCTGCTTTGACAACTCTATAAATAAGTACGAGCGCAGCCTCCTTAAACAGACAAAGTAGTTTGTTCAAGCCACTTCAAGGACTTTGACGTCGACGACGAACTGTATATTTTAAAAACAAAAAGTAAAGACAACTCCCGCAAATAGAAATAATTCCTGTGTCGCGGGGGACTTAATAAACATTCAAACAACGGACTCAAAAATCACACAGACTCGGAGCAACCATTTGTGGATCACACAATATTTTGTCCCGTGTGGCATTCGAACCCACAACACTCGGCGCAGTGGAAAAGGCGAGGCGACCACTTAAACCACTACGCCATTCGTGCAGTCATACGTATTATTATGTATTCGAATATCATTCGAATAAAATTATGAGCATTATTAGGCAGACGTGTATTACTATACCTACCTTCCACCAGTTTTATTGTATGTCTTACGTGATACGAGCAATCCTATTGCAAGCTACCAAGCTCTTTTCGAGATACCGTAATGTTACTCTGAATTTTATAACAGATTATTCCAGTCACACTTTGCTTAACGCTGGACCAAACTCGAGCTCATCCTGAGCTTATTATCGGCCGAAAATTTTTAAAAGTAATCTTATACCACCTGTACAAGGATGGAATTGTTTAAAAAATACGAAATTGATTGTTGTTAATTTAAACAAGTGAGAAACGGCAATTAATTGCCGTAAATCTTAGAGTTCGAAAAAATGGTTCAAGTAATATGCAAAGGTCAAGTGATACCACGTGACCTTGAGGTCAGAGGTCAGAGGTCAAAGGTCATAGTCATTTCGGGGGTATATTAACTATGCTGAGTCGAATGGCGTTGACCGCGAGTCTCTAGCTCTTATGGTCCTTAAGTTGAAAGTTGTATAACAGACAGACGGACGGACAAAGTTGCAGTATAAGAGTTTTTTCGAACACTAAAAACATGATTTATGTGTTATTTATTCATAAAGGCATAATTATAAGTGTTTTTAAAGACAACCCCGCAATTGATTTATATCCCGTCACGAGGGACTTTACAAACATTCAAACAAAGGTCACAAAGAATAAAAATTGTTGCCCCGTATAGATTCGAATCCCAGTCAACACACACAGTGGCGAGGAAATCACGTAAACCAGTATGCAATCCGTGCAATCCATTTTAAGAAATCACCAAATTAATATCAGCGGAAGACATAATTTTATTATATGTATGGGTACCAAACCCCATACCCCGTGAACGTATACAAACACGACTGCAAACGTAAGTGACGTTATTCATAATCTTTACTAATAATATTATAAAGCTGAAGAGTTTGTTTGTTTGTTTGAATGCCCTAATCTCAGAAACTATTGGTTCGAATTGAAAAATTATTTTAGTCTTGGATAGCCTATTTATCGAGGAAGGCTATAGGCTAATAACATAAGGCTACAACCCATGGGGGCGGCGCAGTAACGATAAACGCGGGTGAAACCGCGGGAACATCTTGAAATATAATATAATATCAGCCCTGTATTAAACTGTCCCACTGCTGGGCACGGGCCTATTCTCAGTGTGAGAAGGGTTAGGCCATAGTCCACCATGCTGGCCCAGTGCGGGTTGGCAGACTTCACATATCTTCGAGAATATTATGTAGAACTCTCAGACATGCAGGTTTCCTCACGATGTTTTCCTTCACCGATAAAGCTAGCGATAATTAACTATTTAATACGCACATAACTTCGAAAAGTCAGAGATGCGTATCTTGGGATCGAACTCGAGATCTCTGCGTGGCAGTCCAACGGTATCCCACTAGGCTATCGCTCCTTGACGTTATTCATGCAGTCAACATAATGTCAAAGGAGGGAAATTCTAATCAGGTTTCGCACATCACAAGGTAAATTGACTCTCAAGTATTGAATCACCCTTCAAGCATATCTATTTATCGGTGGAACGATTTTAATCTTCGCTCATCCAAAAGGATTAAGCTCGAAAGATTAGGGATAAAGCTATTAGGCTAAGTACTGTATTAAGATTTCAATCAAAATTAATCTCTGTAGTTTTAGGAAATGTTATCTTAAAGCCTTTTTTTTTGTGGCACGTGTACTAAAGTACCTGTGTTAGGATAGCCCCCTCTTCCATAACAAAGGTTACACAGAGTAATGATGCACAACGTTTATACAATCGCAATATATTTTTTACTATAGTAACATTTTCGCGCAATCGTCACATTTTTTGGTGGCATATCCTTCCATAGCATTCAAGTTATCTTACGACAAAAAAAGATTATTGAAAATCGTTTCTTCTACTGCAGCGATTCTTCAATAATCTAATTTCTAAATAACTTTATTTGTTTGTACCGTTTTCATAATGAAGACGGTACAAACAAATACAGTTACTTTCACATTTATTATATTAGCTGATAAGCACGATTTTGTTCTAAGTATTTAGTTATGAAAACGATTATACATCAATCGAGAAAACAAAAATCGATTCTTCAATCAAGATTCGATATAAGACATTTTACTTTATAGGACAAGTGCTACAAAAAGATCTTAAATAGATACTTTAAATAATAATAATAATATTCCATCACATACACAACACCATCTAGCCCAAACTAAGCAGAGCTTGTACTATGGGTACTAGACGATGGATAAACGTACATACTATATACGTTTTTTTTGTAAATACATACATATTATACATAGAAACACCCAGACTAAGACAAACATCCATGTTCATGCACACAAATGTTTGACTTATGCGGGAATCGAACCCGCGACCTTAGGCGTGGCAGTCGGTTACACTAATCACTACGCCATCGAGGCCGTGTCCCTTGGATGTTCAAGTTTATACTTGAATTAAAGTATTAAATGATCGCTTGCCATGATATCATTTAAATCGGTTCAGCAGATTAGCCGTCAATACAACACAAACAAGCAGACTTACTAGCGCATTTATATCATTATGTAGAGATTATAATGAAGGGTCACATTGTTCTTCTACATTGACAGATTAGAAGTAGCCATATTGCCCTGCTTGTCAACGTTTACATTAGCGGTCCAAATGAGAGGTCTGAAAACAGATGTGGCTATTTAATCCCTGACCGCTTCTTGTAAGACCCATGTCACACATGCGTGGGTGAAACGGTCGTCTTAGTTAAACATCCTAATAATCCTACTTAGTATTATAAACGGGAAAGTTTGTTATGATGTTTGGAAACTCAATCACGTGTACTGTTGACCTGATTTGGATGAAACTTGGTACAAAGATAGACTATGTCTTGGATAAACATAGAATATCTTTACTCTAGAATTTCACTCAGTTTGCGTGCTCGTGGCTTTCACGTGGGTTAATGTTAAAAATGGGTGGGTCATGAACGCACAAACTCTTAATCGCGAGTCTAATTGCTTTGAAAAATCTTGCTCAAAAATAACACTCAAATATGGAACAGAGGAAATATTTTGATTGAAAAATATTAGAATGTAATAACACTTATATTGCAAACGCATTAAAAAAATACGTATACTCAAATTACTTTTCTTTTATTTTGTTCCAGTAGAAAAAATAACGTTATTGTCATAAACCCTGTGCCACATGGGGCTTACTCTATAAACATTTAAATATTTCTGGATAACAAATACTTTTGTTGCGTGTGAGGATCAAACCCACCTCAGTGACAATGGCGAGGCAATGAGATTCACATAAGCTTATATCAGAAATGGGTGGGATAGGAATGCAAGAACATTGGTATTTTTAACGTAGGTTGCATAATGCATACCTCTCGCAAAAGAGGGTTGGTAGAGTATATAATAATATTCTACCACATACACACAACACCATCTAGCCCTAACTAAGCAGAGCTTGTACTATGGGTACTAGACAATGGATAAACATACATATATATTTTTTTATGTAAATACATATACATTAGATATACATAGAAACACCCAGACCAAGACAAACATCCATGTTCATGCACACAAATGTTTGACTTGTGCGGGATCGAACCCGCGACCTCAGGCGTGGCAGTCGGTTACACTAACTACTATGCCATCAAGGATCAAGCTCATACGGAGGAAGCCGCGGGTCCTACCGAGTAAACTCACTACCGAGAGCAGAGCCCAAAGCTGGATGCATTGCACCTGCAGGCGAAGAGTCCGTGGCGTCGTCCTGGCACATCTTAGGACGTCGCCATCAAACATTTAACGGTCTAATTAGTTTATTGGGCTTTAGCAGCGTTTCAATGCAGTGCAAAATTATTTATTTCCATAGACAATAAATAACTACTATTAACCAAAAATGGTTTTTGACACGCTTTTATTAGCTTGGTATGTATGTATCTATGTGTCTATGTAACGGAATCTTGGCACGTGATTTTCACCCCTTTCAAACCGACGGATTAATTTGAAACTTTGTACACTTATCGAGGACCGATGACAATACAATAATTTAGATAATATTAAAAAAAAGTTATTAAAATTGGATTAGAGCTAGAGATGGAGTAAAATAATTATTATTAAAAACCAAACTAAAAAGTAGAAAATAATTTAATAATTTCAATGTAAAAAAGCGTCGGGTGCTTTCTAAGATATTTTGATAACCCCCACCTCACGCTTTTTTACATTAAAATTATTCCAATCCAATTTTAATAACTTTTATAAAAGCTTCTGTGACCGCCCGCAATAAAGCATCCTTTGTCCAAGGATATTATACTAATTACAAGGTTCTTTGTAAGCTTAGCCAAGTTTTGAACATGTAGACAAGCGCTAGTTTGGAATAGAACAACTTTTCTATGTACCCAGACTTCATGATGCAATACTCGTTGAAGGTTTTACTTTAAATATTACTTTGTGTTGGTAAGTGGGTTGATACTCGTGCCAAAATTGTAACGGGGGCAAGGCTGACGCAGTTTTGAGTCCATATTTTCCCGATGGGGTAGGCATTCTGCCGACTTTGGCAGTTACGCTATTATTGAGCAGCGATAGCTCAGTGAGGAGACCAACAGACTGCAATGCAGAGGGTCTCGGGTTCGAACCCACGTCGCGCACCTCTGACATTTGGAAGTTATATGACTTTTCGAAAATTATATGCGTATTGATTGACAATTATTATCGCCTGCTCCGTGCCTCGGAAAGCACGTTAAGCCGTTGGTCCCGGCTGCCATGAACATCTATGGCAGCCGTTATTGGGAGAGTGTCGACACAAAAGATCCCACTGGGTCGAAGTGTCGCCGGTCTGCACTGACTGGCCCCCACATAAGATAACATACACTATTATTTCTTCGGAAGATTTAAACTGCTGGAAGTTAATCTTACTTATATGATTAGGTTCTAAGTTCTACATAATAAGAGGCTAATCACGTCTACTAACTACTTTTTCAAGCTTCGTGCTGTCTGAGTATTTTCTATTAGAATTCCGACAAGTCTCGCACTAGTAATAAAACCTGTGTCACAGGAGACTTACCAAACATTCAAACAACAGACACGAACAACAGTCAGACTCGTAATAATTATTTGTAGATCATAAAAAATTTTTCCGGTGTAGATAATGTAATAATCGGGGCAGTGGTACTGGTGAGGTGACCATTTTAACTGCTACACCATCCGTGGAGAGTCTACAAGTTTTTAAATAATTTTACTTTATGCCGAACAGATGTCCATTTTAGGCACCAAAACAATGATGTTGTGAGCCCACAACATCATTGTTTAGGTGCCTAAAATGCCAAAAATATCACCTACGGTGATATTTTTATCATTTGTAATTACACCTGTTTGTATATGATGTATACATTATATTACTGGCACAATTATTGTGCTGGCTGATCGGTAGAATAGTGGAACGCGAATTCAATATTCAAAAAGGTGGAATATTCTAGGCTCGATGCGTCAGCGGTACGAGCCGTCAGTTTTGTACTATTATTTGTATAGATCGGTTTATATTTTATCATTTGTTGTTATTGTTCTTATAAGTTTACCGTATCATTACCAAATCTCATTCACCTTCTAATACAATATGTAATATGTGTGTTATATTTGTGACAATAAAGTCAAAGTGTTAGTGGAGACTTTCATTTTCACGCTTGCTACACCCCATTACTTCAATGTAAAATTCCATATAAAGAAAAACAAAAGCATCTTGCATTCAGTTTTCATGTAAACACTCGCATATGTTAATTTATACACTGATGAAAGCCTTATCAGCAAAATGATTTCTAAAAAAAATTTAAACTATAACTCGACTACGTAAAGAATGGGTCTAAAAAGGACAAAACGAGAAAATAATTTAGATAGAAATCCAGAAATGCATAGGTACAAAAATGGTCAATGTAGAGCACCCACGCGAGGTTGCACCCACTGTATACCTACCCTGTCTATTTAATGCACCTCCATTAAACAGACCTGGCACCCACATAAGCATAGTAGGTATACAGTTGCACTGCGACCACGGTTCTACATTGACCATTTTTGTACCTATGCATTTCTGGATTTCTATCTAAATTATGTTACTAATCGAACCTAACCTACATTTACGCGAGCGAAGCCGCGGGCAAAATCTTGTATATAATATGCCTGATAGTATAATAGTATAGTAATACTATAAATAGTTTCAATAATTTAATTAGCTTAAAAATTAGTAAAGTTTAATAGTAATAGTAGTGTAACAGTTTTCAAAATTTTGTAATAGTGTCAAATAAACAACGCGATAGAATCCGTATATAGTAGTTTAATTTCAATGAATAACATTCGCGTAAACAGAAGACAATATTATGCCTGATGATTGATTAATTATATAAATAGGCTACTGGCACAATATAATTAATCAGGTTCATTAAACAAGATTGTTCAGTATTCTAACTTCACCTAACTCCAGATCCGTATTTTGAATATTCCCCAAAGTTCAAGCACGTATTTTGTGAAGTACCTATAAATGGTTGGAAATAATAAGACTGAAACAAGTCTCATCTACCGACGCGACAATAAAAGTAATCATTGCGGAGTATTTGTATAATCTACTTAGCCTATTTTCTTAAAAGGATAGGATATGATATCTCTTCATGTCAATGCCCTTGTCAACAAAGGAGAGGAACGATTTTTCGGAGAATTGGACTGAAGATATGACGTATTTGATTGATACAGTGTTGTAAATTTGCGATGTATGTTCGAATAATAATATTCTATCACATACACATAACACCATCTAGTCCAAACTAAGCTGAGCTTGTACTAAACATTGGATAAACATACATATATATTTTTTTTGTAAATACATATATATTATACATAGGAACACCCAGACCAAGACAAACATCCATGTTCATGCACACAAATATTTGACTTGTGCGGGAATCTAAATATTATAATAAACTTGGTTTTAACATTTAATTATTTAGTAGGATAATTTAAAACATATAAGTCTTTATTCTCAATTTAATTTATCAGGAAGAGAAATTATATTATTATAATAATACAATATAATATTCTATCACATACACACGCCATCTAGCCCAAACTAAGCAGAACTTGTACTACGGGTACGCGACAATGGATAAACATACATATAAACTTTTTCTTGTAAATACATAAGTACATATTATACATAGAAACACCCAGACCAAGACAAACATCCATGTTCATTCACACAAATATTTGACTTGTGCGGGAATCAAAATATTAGAATAAACTTTATTTTAAAATTTAATAGGATAATTTAAGTCTTTATTATCAATTTAATTTATCAGGAACATAAGTTATATTATTTATTTATTTATAGTATGTACTGTATGTATTGTAGTATGTACCTACTTCATAACTATAAATAATAATTTTTTTTAGGTATGTATTCGAATTAAATATGAACATTACTAGTATAAATCATATCTATTGGTCCTATAAAAATGAATTTGCGTGAAACGTAAAAATCAATAACAACCAAATTTATTTGTACGATAAATTGTTTTGAATGCATTCAAAATTATTTTAATTGAAGATGGAAATTATTTCTAGTAATAGGCAACGAAATATTCGTCTGGATTAGTGGTGTACCCTTATCGATTAAGAATGATTCATTCTTAAAGTAGTCAAATTTGCTAAATAATTATATTGTAAATATGTTGACATCCATTATTTGATTATGTGTTAGCAAGGCAAAAGCAAATGAAAAGATAAATATTGCCATAGAAATGAAAGCAAGCAGGCCTAATAAGACATGTCGTCCGTAGAGAATATCTTTAGCACGATTAATCAAATTCAAAATTAATTTATTCCTTTAGGTCACAAACTAACACTTATGAACGTTGAATTATTTTAGTTAATGAGTTTACTAAGTTGCAAAAGTTGCATTTCGGTTAGTTGTTAGGTCCAAGCAAAGGGTAGTGTATGAGAAAAAACGAGTCATCATCACACCAAGTACCGAATACTCGATTGTAATTCAAATTATAACACTGGAGAACAGTCATTTTGCGGTATGGTAAGTTGAAATCAATTTTGTGTAAGTTGGTTTATAAAGAAGTGTTTATGATCAAGGGTTAAAGTTTTCACTTCTATCGGCAGTCCCCAAAGACTGCCCCAATTTTTTTACGTCCTCGGAATGCTAGTTTCAATTTTGTCAATGGTCTTGTTGCTTAACCTAATCAAACAAAGCGTTGCCTCTACGTCAAAAACGCATTAATATAACAGACTAACTTATCAAAATAAATAATTTTATTTTCTCTTCTATTATCCAAGCATCAAAACTTGATATTTTTCCACCAATTTGAAACCAAAATAAAACTGGCGAGAGACACTTTTATCATTTTATTACTTAGGAACTTTTGCCGAGATCTAGACGAAATGTGTGTAGACATAAATTCGACAAATCTCGAGCTAGATCAAGCCAACTTGGCATCGCCCCAGGGCAGCAAATAGACCAAATTTGTTTGGCTGTACGTTTGTCCGACAACTTCATTCAACGTTTTTGTGGCAGGTAAAAATATTCGGATATGAAACGTTTCGAAAGTTTTTGAAGTGAAAAGAGTTGGGTGAACAAAAATCATGGAACTCGCGTCATCGTCACGCTTCCACACTTTATTATTCTTTTTTAGAACATTAACAATATATTTTCCCGTCCCTTTTTTTTAGTTTGTCGCTTTGTGGGTTTTAGATTTGTAATATTCATGCCTACCAGTTTGAACTGTATCGGTTTTTATACCTGAAATTTTAATTTGCTTTTTCAATGTTTCAATAAAGTGTCACGAACAAACGGTTTACTGGCAAATATGAACCTTGCGTACTTGTTAAATTGAAGAATAATTTTGTTTTGTAAATATTTTATACTGTCACCGCTGGCTTTAGTTTAACTGTCCATATAAATATATTTTTAAGAAATCCTTGCCTTTGCATTCTTATTATCTTTACATCATCTAAAGTGTAATCTTATTCTTACTAGCTATTGCCTGCGGATTCAAAATAAAAGCCTATGTTACTATTGTGATTTGACTTGACTAGTTTTTGAGTTAAATCATTAGGTACAGATAAACAAAAAGAAAAATAAATTTTTATAATGTTAGTATGGACTAGTTTTTGCCCGCAGTGTCGCTCACGTGAATCCTTCAGATACGCATACTGGTATAAATTATTCTATGTGTCCAGGACATGGTTTTTCTATATGCCAATTTTCATCCAAACCTATTCAATTGTTAACAGGTGATTAAATAAAAAAAAAAACATATATCTTACAACAACAAACATTTACTGGTTTTAGTTCGTGGGATTGCCCACGTAACCAACGAAAACGAACACGGTGATTAAAAATATTCTATGTATCACATAAATAAAACCTTTGCCAACGAGCTAATGAGCCATTCAAAAAGAAAATTAAGTGTGTTTAATTTTTATATGGTTATAGATAATATTTACGTGTTTTTTAAATATAGCTCGGTTGATTTTACGACTCAATTAAAGGTGCCTGTCATGCGGATTTGCCTGTCAGGGAGGTCAAATTTACTTACAGATCCAGGACGCGGCAGTAACTTTCAATTAGGATCTAAATATCGCAGGTGAAATCTAGGTGAAATATACTTCTACCTATTGCTTTATGGACATATTACGCTTTTATTACATATGATCTAAATATACGAGTAGGGAGCAAAATTAAGGTACATTACACTTATCACACTGTCTAAATCTTTACCTAAAGATATAGTCAGTGTGACACACGCTGGCTCATGCTTATACAGGTTGTCCTAGAAGCCGACAAGTCGTCAAGCCGAAATCAGGTAATAGTTACTGTTATAATAGCTATCAGAAAAATACAAAAAAATAAGATACGTATTTTAAAAATTATAGGCATTATGAAAAAATCAATAAAATCTACACCCTGTGACGGTCTTTTCGCTCCTGTTACTACAGATATTTACTTTTTGAATTTATTCTGTTATGTTATCTCGAATAATCGAAAAAAATTGAGAGCGTAATGAAGCATTATTCGAGATTACATTTTCTGATAGCTGTTATAACTTAGCCTGTTACCTAATTCCAGCTTGACGTCGACTTCTGGGACACCCTGTATACCTATATAAGCATGAGCCTGCGTGTGTAAAAGGGACCGAAAATATCAAGTGTAACCCAAATACGCTTTCTAACAACTTGCTTCAAAGCATCTTACATACATGTTCCTTACTTAACATTTTACTCAGACAATCCGTCATTAAGTTCCCAGTAATTATTCTTCCCAAAAACATAACATATTTTACACCTTCAATATCCTTAAAACTACATAGAACAATATTAAATGCAGGTATGTATACAGTGTATACGAAAATCTCGTTAAATATTGAAGTTTTATTACGTAACCGCCCTCGGAGACTAGGGGTGGGACGCATGCGGATATCTCGGTAATGTAATTATTTCTGATGTTTGAATGGGTGATTCGGTTACGGCAGTTTTATGGGCGGTAATCGTGTCAAACGGTGATATAAATAGGACAGGATCAGAAAAGATATTCGTATATAAAAGCTATTGCTCATCAGTAAGAAACCATTGTTATTCATTTTGTGTTCAACGTTTAAGTCACGCATGATATTGTGTGACATCGCATTGATTGCATCACATGATATTTGGGCATCGAAAACAGTATTTGTTAACATTTAAGTTATATTATGTACATACATACGTAGATTCAAGCCTGTTTCCCAGAGGGGTAGGCAGATACTACGGATTTCCATTTGCTACGATCCTGACACACTTCTCTGGCTTCATGCACTTTCATCACATTCCTCATATTATATATTATTATTCATTTATTATATTATGTAGAATCTATATATAGATGGAATACAGTCCAAAGTGATTTAGTACTACTACTGAGCTAATTAATGTCAATTGACGAATTTGTAGCAACCTGGATACATCTAAAAATTATTTGCCAGTATAAACAGACAAGATGACATATGAGTCTAAATGTCTTATATTTATTACTAGCTTTTGCCCGCGGCCTCGCTCGCGTTAATTTAGAATTTGACAATCATTTCGGGTCGTACTCTGCTTGTAATAATATAATTCAATCATGATTCGAAAGACACGTGGCGCCATCTATTATCATAATAACGTTATTGTTGTTTTCTTCGGGAACAGTAATTTTTTCGGGATGAAAGGTAGCCTATGTCCGTTTCTGTACACCTGACAACGTATATGCAAAATTTCAGGATGATCGGTTCAGTGGTTTAGGCGTGAAAAGGTAACAAGCAAACAAACAAACAAACCCATTTTCACTTTTATAATATTAGTTAGGATTAGGATTGGGATTATCATTCTAATAGGCTACCTTAGAATTTACACATTGCAATATATCTGTTATATTAGTTTCCGTACTAATTTAATTGATATTTCCTCTGATACGTTGTTGCATGCGATAGCAAGCATCCGCAATTTCATTACTTTTAACGTAATAGATGTTTACATGCACTCGTGCAATACCGCGTCTAATATTGTCCTCATCGTTCCCCAACGTATATTAATTATACCGTAAATTCGGTTAAATATACGCGAATGTCCATCCCTAGTGGCCCGTTATAACTTTGCCTTAGGTAAGATATTATCACATAAAATATGCTAGCACCTTGTTATTTGTTAACATACTCAAAACTTTGTGACTATGGTGACTTTTACATGTTCTAAGCAATTTTCTTTTGACTGAACTTCACGAGAACACTTGAATTGCTGTTTGGAATTATTAAAATTATTATAATTACGAACCGAGACGATTGTTTTGTGGCCTGTTTTAATATAATATTAAGAATGTTTTATTTAAAGTTTTAGTTGTATGTTGAATATAATTGAATAGAATAAAATTTAATTAATAACTGTCTGCAAGTATTTTTAAAGTTACGTATCTATTTACATGCGTAACAACTTTTCTTTAGTAATGACAAGGTCGAGCAGCGATAGCTTAGTGGGGAGACTAACAGACTGCAATGCAGAGGGTCTCGAGTTCGAACCCACGTCGCGCACCTCTGACTTTCACCATTGACAATTATCGCCTGCTCCGTGCCTCGGAGAACACGTTAAGCCATCGGTCCCGGCTGCCATGAACATCTATGGCAGTCGTTATTGGGAGAGTGTCGACACAAAAGATCCCACTGGGTCAAAGTGTCGCCGGTCTGCACTGACTGGCCTCCACATAAGATAAGATAATGACAAGATCATTGTATTGTATTATTGTAAGGCTATTCGAATAACATATTAATTTTGTGAGCTGTAGCAACCCGTCGGCGACCAGATACATCAATTATTTTATACCTATATTTGTTTTAAAATCTGTATCTGTAACAATCACGATAGTTTTAATGTTCTAGCTTTGGCGATGCGGTAGTGAATGCGACGGCTATGCTTAAGATGTTCAGGTTTGATTCCCGGGTCGGATAAGACATGCGGGTTAGTAGACTTCATAAATCTTCGACATCTTAAAGGAGTACTCTAAAACATGCAGGTTTTTTACAAGTTTACCTTAACAATAACGACGCGAAGTTAGAAATGCGTGCCTTAGCTGCAAACACGAAGCCTCTGCGTGATAGTCCAACGGTCTTCCTCTCTATCTGCTCTAGGTATTCCTTAAAACTTCCTTATTCTGATAAAACTTTTGCGTCATATTTATATGTTCTTTATAAAGTTATGCAAGAGCCCGTTACTCCAACACAGAACAAGATAACTTTCCACGTGAAACGTTTTCCAAGAAAAATAGTGCATGATGTTGGATGCTCTAAAATTTATTTATCTCAGACGAAACCACTTTGCATGTAGCTTATTTAAAGCTGTTTATGTCAGTAATGTGCTAAGGCGCTTACCATCTTCGTGTAAAGACAGCTTTTGGATGGAAAATGATGTAGTTGTATTTTTTTATGTATAATAAAGTGTATAACATAAAATGTTGGTTAGGTTTGAAAGACATACCTATAGCTGTTTTTTATGCAGCGAAAGTGGTAAGTATCTTAAGGCTGCCTGTTCATTGAATTGGAGTGAGGTTGCGAATCGAAAAAGCTGAGAAATATTAACCAATAGGATTGCATAAAATCTCCGCTCCGCTCTAGTATGCAATCCTATTGGTTAATATTTGTCTGTTTCTTCGCTCTGCAGCCTCGCTCCGCTTCAATGGATAGGCAGCCTTATGGCCCGCCTGATGATAAGCGGTTATCATGATCGTTTGCAATACCAGGGGTATCACTTGCAGTAAAGTTGATGTTTCAACTTGGCGAAGGCACTACTGTGCCCCCAGATATTTGTATTTTATACAAGGAAGTTGGCAAAGAACCATATGCTCGACCTGGTGACAAGTGATAACGGTCACCTATGACTACTTGCATCACGGGGTATTACTCGCAGTAAAGTAAATACAATATATTAGCTAATAAAGATTTAATGGGTTCTCCAAAAAAAAAAGCCATAACAGTATTTTTTACAAGGATAGTGCGGATATGTAAACATATTCGTTTCATTTGAACCCGGTGTCACAGGGAATTTTATAATCATACAATTAACGAAAACAAGGTTCACCCAGACACCGCGTAGTTATTTGTGGATCACACAAATATTTTTCCCCATTTGGGATTTGAACAACTACAACAGCCAACAAGGTTGCAAAGGTCAAAGTCAAAGTCAAAGTCAAAAATAATCTATTCACTTAGGTCACAAAGTAACACTTATGAACGTCAAAGGGGTTAATGAGTTTGTTACATTTGCTAAATTTACATTTATGTTAGTTGCAAGGTTCAGGCAAAAGGTTGAGGCTATGAGAAGATACTTGCAAGAAACTCAAGGTCACTCTTTTAAAATCCATCAAATTATAATTTCAGTATTTTACAACTCATTTATGTACCAGGTGTTGCAGTCTTTATGCCATATGTCACTGTCCATACGAAACTAAATTCTAAAAATGACACAACCAATAGCCAGCTACTCTTTCCATGTAGTTTAGCAATTCGCAGTGCTGCGTATTATAAACATATTTGCATAAAATAAACTTAAATTTAATCATTATAATCTCACTTTAACCTAACCAATAAGGCAATAAATGCGTATTCCTTTAAATATGCATTTTATCTAGGTCAAATATTTTAACGTTCAAAACACAATTAATTTTAATATATGTACATTATATTGATAAAAGCTTTGTAGTTTCAATATTAATTTGAAATGCAGGAGCAAATTGCCAAGCTTATTCCACAAATTAATTTATCAGACCAACATATCAAACAGTTTTTATATCTCTTAAACCACAAGTCACTTTCGACACATCACATCTGATATCGAAATCCTCAAGAGCTATTTCACAATAAAGAATCCTGATTACCCGTCACCCGACATACGCTGCGATCATATCAATCATTCACCATCTTCTTTGACCTAAATTCTTCACATGGCCGATAAAACGTGAAAGCCTCCATCAACAAATGCATAAATCACTTAATAAACAATATTCATGGCAAAAAAGCCACTCGGACAATTCTCATAGCAGAACTATTCGAAATCTATTCATACATTTATTCATGAATTGTCTCCATTGGTACTATTGTCATCCATAAAAGCAAATATTTAAATACAGACCCTATAACCTTTATGTGTAAAATAATAAAGTTCAAAATCATATCTCTGACGGTCGATGTAGATTTGCTAATCGTAAACAACTTAGAAAATCGTTTGCAGTAAAACTAAATTGTAACACAAAGGTTTAAAGTACAGAATTGAGTTTGGTAACGGTATTTATAAATTTGTTTTATAAAAACTAGTAACAAGTGCTGGTTTTAGTGGATTTTAGGTTCGATAGCAATCGCAAGGCGTTCTGTCCGTATTATAGTTGTTTGTTTTCATTATATGTAATTTTTGTTTATGTTTTTAAACGAAAGCAACTTGGAATTGGTTTCGGTATAAGTCAAAGTCTGCTGTTATTTTTAGGCTATATTTCCAGATTGTAATTCGATTGTACGTAACATAGACAAAATAATTCATGACCACACTGAAACACATATCTGAAAATAGTAACTACTGAGACCCATGGAAAGTTACCAAAAAGTTACACTATGCAAGCATTTCTATCACGATCTATAACTGCCCAATAGATAGTTGTTGATTATGGTTGCCTAAGGAATAAAACAGTTGAGAGGCGGCATGCGTGTTCCCACGTGCGTCTCTGTGTCGTGTGTTGTCCCCCCTCTAGGGGTACGGTGGAGGAAGTATTTTTTGGGTTTCACACGGCGTGCCGAAACCATGGCGAGGTCGCGATTGCATGGGAAAGCGATTCGCGCGGCCTCGCCATCTATGGTTATGTCGAGGAACACCGTGGTAGGTTTAGTCGGTATTACCGGGGTATCGTTTCCCCGGTTAGCCCGACATAACCTCTCCGTCACCCCGCGGAGAGGTATGCGTCAAAGCATTTCCACAGGTAAAATAAAAAAAATAAAAGGAACAAAACAGTTATTGAATAAAATCTAAAAGAAACATTATCATATTGACACGATGTCTCCATAACGTCGTGTTATAGGATTAGCTTATGGTTCCCAGATAGTTTTGGTTTCCATCCTAAGAAAGTTTTTGATAAATATACAACAGGTCCTTTCTGGAGATATTATTGTCATTAAGAGAAATAATATTGTCTTCTGTTTACGAGAATGTTATTTTTCACACACTTTTACACTTTCTTCGGGCACGTATCAAGACGTGGAGGTGTCTCCATAGAGCGCCTTGTGGTACAAGGAAACGTCGAGGGCAAACGAGCACGAGGTAGATCGCCTATGCGCTGGCCCGACCGAATTAAGGCAGCATTAGACAATGGTCCCTTGTATGAGTGCACCAGAAAGGCAAAGGTGCGTGAAGAGTGGCAGCGGATTGTCAAGCATGCTACACAACCTTAAAGATGACCATGACCACTCTGTCAAGAGTAAAACGACGTAGAAGAAGAGTACTATAATAATAATAAAGTGTCAAATAAACAACGCGATAAAATCCGTATATAGTAGTTTAATTTCAATGATTAGAGAAATATTGTTTTAAAAAGTCAGAAACAAATAATTAAATATTATAAAGCATACACTTTGGCAAGCGATAGCTTAGTAAGAGACCGTTGCGACTACTACGCAGAGGTCTCGAGTTCAATCCCAGAGCGCGAATCTCTGACTTTTCGAATTTATGTGCGTATTAAATAGTTAGTTATCGCTCGCTTTAACGGCGAAGGAAAACATCGTGAGGAAACCTGCATGTCTAAGAGTTCTACATCATTTTCTCTAAGATATGTGAAGTCAACCAACCAGCACTAGGCCAGCATGGTGGACTATTTACATTGAGAAGAGACCAGCAGTGGGACAGTTTAATATAGGGCTGATATTATTATCCTTACTAATATTATAAATTCGAAAGTAACTCTGTCTGTTTGTCTGTCTGTCTGTCTGTCTGTTACCTTTTCACGGCTAAACTACTCAACCGATTTAGATGAAGTTTGGTACAGATATAGTTTAAAACCTGGAGAAGGACATAGGCTACTTTTTATTGATGCAGGTACCACGCGGGCGGAGCCGCGCGCAAAAGCTAGTATTATATAAAGTACAGTCGTATCATGTCACTGATAGGGTTTCCAAAAATGTATTACTTACTGCACATTTTGCCAGATATCGTTTTAGGTCCCAAGTAATAAAAGGCGCACCTATTGCCATCTTCCATCCACAGTTGCAAACGCCGTTCTGCTACTGATAATATCTTGACAGTAACATCCAAAAACACTTTGCTCAACCTTGGAAACGAACTCGAAACAACAGACATCAGTCGCATTCCAGAAAAAGCCTTTCTATATATATTTTTATCAAGCAATATAGTAAAGAGTTAAATCTTGCAAGAGGTGCGCAGCATCTGCTGAATTTGCAAGCGTTGTCTTCGGTAATTGAAGAATTTCTAAGCCTTGACAGATTTATTACTGACATCTCCGAGTTAACAAAGCTTTTAGTTACTCATTTAACACATTGTTATATTATTATTAAAGCCGAGAAGATGGTTTGTTATATATATATATATATATATATATATATATAATATTAGTTAGGATTAGGATAGGATGTAAGAATTAGTAGTCTTAAATCTTTAAGATTAAAAACATTTACAGTCATATTCATAAAATTTACTAAATGTACATTCAGTAAATTGACTAACAAATAAACTTTGACGTTCATATGTGTTACTTTGTGACCTAAATGAAATTACTTTTATTTGACTTACAAACAGATTAATTAAGACGTCAAAATGCTAACTTGCGTAATAACGATGCTGCAATTATTGAAGGTATACAGAAATTTAAGAATTGATTTTCTCGAAACGTTTATTAGACTAAATGAGTATTTTAACTACGAAACTTATTTAGCCTTTTTGCGTTAGGCTAAAAGCTCACGATACGGCTTCAGTCTGAAGTAACACTTGGTTACGGAACCGTGACTCACATAGACCATGAAAGTGTAGGCAATAGATTACAAGGCGCGCAGCTGCGGTAGAAAACTCTCATGCTTCTTAAGTTGGCGTTGTCTGTCAGCAGGGGACCAGTTACTTTTGTATCTTACGCTAGTAGTACAATGGCATGTTTTTAAAGGTCACTAACATGCTGTCTCGTTTGCGTAGCAGTAGTGCACGCAACTGCTGTGCTAGTCTCGGTTTCGATTGTCGAGTCAGGAAAAATATTAGTGGATTTTTCTGTTACAAAATTGACAATTGTTTGAAACTGTGCCTGGTAGAAGACTTTAGGCTCTCTACGTGGGCCTCATACCATAGCTGGTGAAATGTAGGTTTTTTGTGTCTTTTTGGACATAATGTAGGCTTGAGTATGTACCTACTATGTATGTGCTAACGAGTCAGTGATATACCAGAAATGTTAGGTGTCTTATAGAGATCCCTGCTTACCATCAGACGGACTGTAAGCTTGTACGCGTGCTAGGTTGTATAGAAAATCATGATAGCTTATATTATATACTAGATGTTCCCGCGGTTTCACCCGCGTTTATCGTTACTGCGCCGCCCCCGTGGGTCGTAGCGTGATGTTATATAGCCTATAGGCTTCCTCAATAAATATCCAACACTAAAAGAATTTTTTAAATCGAACCAGTAGTTCCAGAGATTAGCGCGTTCAAACAAACAAACTTTTTCAGCTTCATAATACATAGATTCACGCCTGTTTCCCAGAGGGATAGATATAATAATATATACTATATAACAGAAAAATAGATGAGACGACATACACCCCTCCAGAATACGTCACATCATTTGTGTATGTGTATGTATTTACGACTGTAATTAATTAGTGCCAAACATCTCTGAAATATTCACGTTCTCTCTTATAGCTCGTGCCATCTAGTTAAGGCGTAGCAGTACATTACTCTCTTTATCGAATATTATAAGTACAGTCAACTACATAAGTCGCTGAACATTTGTTACATTTTGAATTCTTATATAATTTAAAGTAACCATCGTTATCATGTTTTTACACCAGTAATAGTTACCTGGATAGCAAATTTTAGGTTATTTAATTAATATGTTATTATAATTAGAAAGTTTTAATTCATAATCTAATGTAAGAAATTATTTTAATGTTAAGCTACTTATGTAGCTGACTGTACATGCCTTTATTTCTGACGAACGCTTAGAATACTGAGCGACACAATTCTTTTTCCACCACTATATCAAACCAAAACATAACATTTCGAATCTTTCTACTTTCATTGACGGCTTAACAAAAGGATTATCATTATGGCGCATACAAAATGCGCAATAGATGTTAAATATTTCGGAAACTTATTTATGAGGCTGGATGACTTAGTAGATTCGTGATCAAAATTTATTTCAATGCTTCAACGTCTCAATTTCGCCTAGATTCTACGCATTTTGAGCGTTGACTAATTAATTCATTGTTAATGTTTGTGTTCTTTGCGTTAGTTTTATGTTATTTAGTATGGCCGAGAGAAGTAATATAAATGATTTACTTTAGTAAGAGTAATCGACAACAATTTGGTAGATTAGATACTAAGATTGATTGTATAACTATCAGGCTAAGCTACTGGAAAATCTAAGTAAATTTAAACCGACAATGGTGCCAATTCTGTTGTCACAAAATTCTCTAAACTTAACTAGAAAAAACAAAAATTTTTTAGTCCTGTCACTTTTAACGATTTCAGAATACGAAATGTCATTTGAGAGGACTAAACTAAATTTTAGTGATTTTTAGTTAAGCTTAGAGAATTTTGTGACAACAGAATTGGCACCAATAAGTTAATTGCCCGTCTTTTTAAGTATTTGAGAATTATGGTATTATATTAACGGAATACGACCTATTGCTGTGATCATGAATAAGCCGACTAAGAGAAATCCACGTAAGACATAGGTAACATCCATATGTACGTATACGTTTAGTTTTTAAAGGCGCCTCCCACCCTATGTTATATCCTGCATCGCAAAGGGCTTTACAATTATTTAAATAACAGTCACAAAGAAGATCAAGAATTCAAACAACTTTTTGCAAATTACAAAAATATCCCGTGTTGGTAATTATCTCTTACGGCACAATTATAGCAGTGGCGAAGCGATTATTAAATCTATCACTATGCCACCCGTGAATACATACATACATAGATTCACGCCTGTTTCCCAGAGGGGTAGGCAGAGACTACGGATTTCGATTTGCTACGATCCTGACACACTTCTCTGGCTTCATTCACTTCCATCACATTCCTCATACACGCCCGTCGGTTCAAGGAGCTCTTAACCTGACCTTTGTCCAGAACGCCTCCGATCTGATCGAGAAACGTTCGCCTAGATTTTCCTCTTGCGACTGTTCCATTCACACAAGTCGTATAAACTTTCTTAGTCAGTCTTTGTTCGTCCATTCTTTCTACATGTCCAAACCAGCTCAACATATCCTTTTCTATTCTTGTAACTATATCCACTTTCATGCCGCATTTTTCTCCCGTGAAATGTTGCCTTTAGTCCAGTGCGTGAAATTGGATGCCCAATTAGCATCAGTCTCTATCTTCTTCTGCCTTCTTCCACCCGTTTCCAGTACATAGGCACACTAACTGCTTAGCAGATAAATCGTGTGATTGTTTGCCACATATATGCTCAACCGTAGAGAGTAGCATAGTTGTGTTTCATTGCTTCAGTTATTTGAAGAAATACTAATCATGTCCATAAGCAAAATAGATTGGAGTAGTAGAGCCTCGCTGATTTCAGCATGAATTAAAATGAATTAAATTTGAAATAGCAGTATTCCTACTGTTGTGTTTCGTTTGGTGAGTGAGAGTACCGGAGGCCCAAGCACACCCTTTCCCCCTTCCCACTTTCTTTCCTAAAGGGTCGGCAACGCGCACGTAATGCCTCTGGTGTTGCAGGCGTCCATAGGCTACGATGACCACTTACCATCAAGTGGGCCGTATGCTTGTTCGCCACCCTAGTAGTATAAAAAGAAAATTGTGATTCCTTTACACTACATTTTCTAATGTCTGTTTAGTTAAGCCTGTACGCTATATTAGCGCGCTTGCACGCCTTACTTGTAACATGTCATCGTCGCGTGGAGACTATCTCTTGGCAATCGTCACTAACGTTAGGATAGCCAACCTGATGCCCTAGCCTTGACCACTAGAACTTGCATGTAGACTTAAAGAAAATAGCATACGGCTTACTAGAAATTAAGACGTTATAACTCACGTGACTACACAGATGGCGTCGCGGTTTAAGTAGTTATCTCGCCATTGCCTCTGCACCAAGTGTTGGGGATTTGATCTCCAAAAGGAACAAAAATTTGTGTGGAAAACAAATAGTTGTTTCGAGTCTGCGTGTTCTTTGTGTCCGTTGTCTCAATGTTTGTATCATCATCATCATCATCATGTCAGCCAAAAGACGTCCACTGCTGGACATAGGCCTCCCCCAAAGTTTTCCACACAGACCGGTCTTGGGCCACCCGCATCCAACCCCTTCCCGCGACCTTTACCAGGTCGTCGGTCCACCTTGTGGGAGGCCTACCCCTGCTGCGTGTTCCGGTGCGTGGCCGCCACTCTAGAACCTTTTTGCCCCAACGGCCATCGGTTCTGCGTGCTATGATAATGTTTGTATAGCCCTCCTTAATACAGAATTTATTACGGATTCGGGAGTTGTCTTCTTAAAATAAAATTATATAAAACTAGCTGTCCTGACAGACGTTGTCCTGTACACACGAAAAGAAACCATACCTAAACCATTCTCAAATCCACTTGAATACACACAAAAAATGTTATCAAAATCGGTCCAGCCGTTTAGGAGGAGTTTAATTACAAACACACGCACAGAAGATTTATATATACATATATATAAAGACTAGCCTTCTGACATAAAGTCACTGTGGTGTCAGCACAAATAACATTTGTTAGTCTTGCAGTGTGCACATTCAAGATTGAATGAGACGCACTATAAGAAGTCGTTTTCCGATAATCGATCAAAGTATTCGACGCCATTTGTATTTATGTAAAAATTCAAATGATTCCCTCCAGTCAACATCGCCTATTTTAATAAAAGGCAAAAGACGCCAACTTTATTGAAGCCAAGAGAGACCAAAGGCAAAAATTATTCAACACAAACAAAACAAAACTCTTACTTAGTAGCGTAAACACTAATTTGACTCAGCATACCATCGCAAAGGTTACTAAAATAAATAAGGAAAACATTTACTTACCCCATTTTTTGCCAATGGATTTCCGCAATGGTTGATTCAATAAATTATGTTTTATTTCCCTTGACATACTTCCCTTTACTTTGCTCTACTGGGCAAACATAAGTCCCAATGGAATTGAATCAAGGTGCATCACTAGAGGGCACATTTCGAGATGATATTTTTGTTACAACAAATAGTTTTTCGAGCCTCTCTTCACGGTAAGTCCTTTGATGGAGTGATAGAGAAGCTGACAGTTTTTGTTATGACGTATTTCTTCCGATAGCACTTACGTAAAAGAGTAGGAATGTGTAACTGTAATATAAAACCTTAAACGTTTATGTGTATTATGAAGTTTCTTATCTAGTAATATTTTTACTGCAGTATTTTCAGCTATAGCTCGACCAGCGCAATTTTTTTTATGTAATAATATCAGCCCTGTTAGCCAAGCGATGGCTCAGTGGGGAGACCAACAGACTGCAATGCAGAGGGTCTCGGGTTCGAACCCATTTCACGCACGTCTGACTTTCGGAAGTTATATGACTTTTCGAAATTATGTGCGTATTGATTGATAATTATCGCCTGCGCCGTGCCTCGGAGAGCACGTTGAGCCGTTGGTCCCGGCTGTCATGAACATCTATGGCAGTCGTTATTGGGAAGTCAGTGCCCTATAATATCCTGACACTGGTCTAGCCTTAGGGTATCGTTAGCCTTCGGGTTGCGGAGGTCAGATGGCAGTCGCTCCGTGTAAAAACTGATATCCAGTCAAATCCGGTTAAACTAGAAAGCCGACCCCAAAAGTGACTTGGGAATAATAAAAGCTAGGGTGAAGAATATCAGCCCTCTTATGAACTGTCCCACTACTGGGCAAGGGCCTCATCTCAGTGTGAAAAGTGTTAACCTATACTTCACCACTCTGACCCAGTGCAGTTTGGCAAAAGTTCTCCATAATGTTTTTGAAGATATATGAAATGTCTTCAAGAACATTATGGCCAACTTTTAGACAGGCAGGATTGCATATGATGTTTTCGTTCACCGTTGAAGCAAGCAATAGTCATCTAATGATTACGAACATAACTTCAAAAAGACAAAGGCCTTGCGAATGGTATTTAAATGCATGTACTAAATATTATTATTCAAATAGCTATATGGAAAATATATACGTTTATTTCATCATGGCTTTTATTGTCGAGCGGTGTATTGCAGCATCACATTTCAGTAAAACAGAGCCTGTTTTGTGTAGAGATGCTGTGTAGAGATGTTTCAAAACCCCCTTACACATATCACAACAATTGTATCAAATATCGTTCGAATGAAATTAATCGCGTCACTAGCCACCCCTGACGGATACACATATTGATGGAAAATAACACTAGATTTATTGAGTGTTTATCACGTGGAAGTGATAAAACTCAATCACAGGAACGAGGTACGGCAGTTAAAGTAGTCTGAGAGGTAAACAAAGTACTTTTAAGAGTCAATATAGATCGTATCCCTGGTACAAACAAGTAATGTTCGTACGTATCATTTTATCGGATTTATGTCTTCAGTTAGGATGTTATTGAGGTCTATAATCGTAAGTGTACGTGCAGGATATCCGTAATAAGAAAGAAACTAAATTTGTTACTAAATATCAGTAACTTTATAAATGTAAATGTTTAGATGTTTGTTACTCGGTCACAATCAAATTACCATTATTCATTTCAGTCACAAAGTAACACTTATGATTGACAAGGTTACCCTAAACTCCATCAAATTAAAATTACTTAATGGATTTTGATAATTTTTTATCAGTGGCAAAGTGTTGTTGCCAGTTATTTTGTGACGGTAGGGATAAGATGACTTGGCGGAAAAAGCATCACTCTCTTATAGGAAATCGGTGAAATAGAAGTAATGGTAATGGTTCTGAGGGTAGATGTCCTTTCCTTTAATTCCAGTTTTCTTTCAAGTATCACGTAATACTTTTCAAGCTTATTATTGACTGATGAGAAACTCTGAGATACTGAAAATGTTTCAAAATTAATAATAATAAAACTCTATCACATACGCACAACACCATCTAGCCCAAACTAAGCAGAGCTTGTACTATGGGTACTAGATAGTGGATAAACATACATATATACTTTTTTGTAAATACATATATAATATCGACGCTGGAAAGGCAAAATGTATTAACAGCCAATTTGTTCGAATATGAGTTATATACATCGTTGGAATCGCCTGATTTTGGCGGTATACATAGAAACACCCAGACCATGACAAACATCCATGTAATGTATCGGCATCATCATGATCATTTATAATAGCCTGACTTCATACACTCCTATACTCTTGACTATATGTACATATTATATACCTATGCATTGTTTGTGCCACTTTCCACAGCTGTGTCCTTATTTTATGCAAGTTCTGTCCACGGTAGCAATTACGTCACCCGCTTATCTCGCCGCTGTACGGCCATCTTAAGTCACCATATTGTTACGGACTAGCTTCACCAGACATGAGTACTACACCTTGCCAGGTGATTTGCGCATCTCTATTCAGATTATAACTGCACGGATGGCATAGTGGTTTAAGTGGCCGTATCGCTACTGCGCTGACTGTTGTGGGTTCGAATCCCACACGGGACAATATTTAATGTCAGTCACAAATGGTTGTCCCGAGTATGGGTGTTCTTTGTGTCCGTTGTTTGAATGTTTGTAAAGTCCCCGCGACTCAGGATTTATTCCTAGTAGAGGAGTTGCCTTGGAAATAAAAATTATACGTAATAAAAAACGGCTTATGTTTAACTTATTACCAGATATAGTAAAATATAACAGGCAAAAATAGTAAATGATCACCAAAATTAAAACCGCATTTTAATACCAAAAATATGAATTGCACAGCAAAGAGATCAAAATAAGTTGACGGAGCCTCGTTTGGCGGGGCTCCTATTTTTGGGTGGGTTTAAGAAGGAACCTAACATAACCTAACCCTTCCGAGGCAGAATTCAGTGATTTGAGGCGTATAGGTGCTCGTTATGATATATTTTAGTAAGCATATTTTGGTGTGCAATTACTATTTTTGGTGGTCATTGTATTTAATCCCATAAAAAAGTTACATTATTTTTTTTGTCACCTTTGTGCGTCTTCGGATCTCGAAAGCAGCAATTAATGTTAATGTAATACAAATTGCTAAGCCAAACTTTCCCTAAAATAAAGAAGCTTTCTCTGCAGGGTACAATAACTAATAATAATAATAATAATAATACCCCAAAACCAGTGCTGGAGAATAGCAGCCACAAAATATACTTTGATAGAGCAATACTTACAGATAAAACTATACACAACAATAGGCCTGACATAACTATGATAGATAAATTAAATAAACATACATATTTAATAGACATAGCGGTACCCAATACACACAATTTACAGAAAACCATAACAGAAAAAATACATAAATATACAGAATTAAAAGAAGAAATAAGTAGAATATGGAAAATGAACAAAGTATACATTGTGCCCCTGGTGCTCTCCAGCACAGGCGTCATACCCAAACACCTTCTTCACTATTTACGACAGATAGAGCTACCCACCAATCTTTACATCACTATGCAGAAGGCCGCTATACTCAATACTTGCCGTATAGTTCGTAAGTTTTTGCAGGACGAGCCCCTTTTAATAAATAATGCCCCAAATGAACCCCACTTGGCCTAGGCTATAGCCTGTAATTTGGGAGGCAGCGCTCAGCCAAAACAATGTAACAATAGACACAAGAGAGTTTTCATTAAATACCGAATTTTATTTCGAGAAAAAACAAATTAAACCAACCAAAATAATAATAATAATGTTTATTGACATAGAAATGTAGTACATTGCGTGAACCTTAATCTAGTACTTAGAGTTAGCACAATACTTACTAACACTGATTCCCAAACTAGGCTATAGCCTGTATTTTGGGAGGCAGCGCTCAGCCAAAACAATGTAACAATAGACACAAGAGAGTTTTCATTAAATACCGAATTTTATTTCGAGAAAAAACAAATTAAACCAACCAAAATAATAATAATAATGTTTATTGACATAGAAATGTAGTACATTGCGTGAACCTTAATCTAGTACTTAGAGTTAGCACAATACTTACTAACACTGATTCCCAAACTAGGCTATAGCCTGTATTTTGGGAGGCAGCGCTCAGCCAAAACAATGTAACAATAGACACAAGAGAGTTATTACATATACTAAATATTTTAACCTTTAAGATATTCAGCCGAACCTTCGACAAGGTACTTTCCTGAATGACAGTGCGGTAGTACCGTGACAAGGGACAAGACCTGTCAATGCGTACACTTACGTAATGAACTATAATCGATTATAGGGTGAAGCAAAGCCTTAATGTGCTTATTGAAGTGAACTGTTTATTTCACCCAGACTACTTTTTACCACTGTTAACGATGATTTTAAAGTCTTGGTACTGATTTGACGGCAAGTAGTGTTATTGTTTATTTAGTTACATAGCATTAATTTGTGTTCATGTAAGCGTATGATCATTAGGTTCTACCCGGGGTAAGAAGCCTCTGCTAAGGACATGATCAAATTTCTTATTGCTACTGAGCGTTTTTAGTAGATAGACGGCAATAGATTCGCCCTCTATTAATCTTTTTTGCTCCCACGCTGATTTAGTTTAGTGGGCGTTTCAAGGGTTTGAGTAACCAACTCCAAATATCGACACAAACTCATACATTAATCATATAAGTAGCGCTACAGCGACCAGTATCATCAAAATACGTGTCTTACTTGTATATCCTAACTACCCTAACTAATAATAATAATAATAATAATATTCTACCACATACACACAACACCATCTAGCCCAAACTAAGCAGAGCTTGTACTATGGATACTAGACAATGGATAAACATACATATATACTTTTTTTTTTGTAAATACATACATGTTATACATAGAAACACCCAGACGAAGACAAACATCCATGTTCATGCACACAAATGTTTGACTTGTGCGGGAATCGAACCCGCGACCTCAGGCGTGGCAGTCGGTTACACTAACCACTACGCCATCGAGGCCGACTATTATAAAGGGATTAAATATAATGACCAGCAAAAATACTAATTGCGCAGCAAAATATACTTACTAAAATATCTCATAACGAGCACCTATACGCCTCAAATCACTGCATTCTGTCTCGGAAGGGTTAGGTTATGTTAGGTTCCTTCTTAAACCCACCCAAAAATAGGAGCCCCGCAAAGCGGGGCTCCTTTGAAATGTTTGCTGACCATAAGTTGCTGATCAATTAGCTATTTCTGCTCACAGATTATATTTTTCTGCTCACAAAAATACCAATACTATGCCAACCATTTAAATAACACCCTATTATAAATACATTTGTTTGATTGTTTGTTACGCTTTGAAGCCTTAACTCTACCGATCATCATGAAATTTGGCATACACGTTGTCAGGGGAACAGAAAAGGACAGGGGGTATCTTTTATCCAGAATAAAGTACTGTCACTAACCTTTTTTTTTACGTGGGCGAATGCTTTGGCACATACCTCTCCGCGGGGCGACGGAGAGGTTATGTCGGGCTCACCGGGGAAAAGATACCCCGGTAATACCGACTAAACCTACCACGGTGTACCTCGACATAACCATAGATAGTGAGGCCGCGCGAATCGCTTTCACATGCAATCGCGACCTCGTCATGATTTCGGCCCGCCATGTGAAACGGCAGCCCACTACCCAAAAATACTTCCTCCACCGTCCCCTTAGGAGACCCGAGTCCCCTTACAAGACACGATATAGAGGCGTACGTGGGAACACCCACGCCGCCTCTTGGACCTGGTGCTGATCGGGTGGCGAGCAGGCCCACGCAGCCCACCACCCTCAGGAACTAACCTAACCTACATTTACGCGAGTGGAGCCGCGGGCAAAATTTTGTTTTCTATAATTGTTAACGTGTATTTTACTTGTAATGAAGTTTAATTTTAAACAAATATTCATTACTGTATGTATTTTTATTCCATTTTTGTTATTCATATTATTCCAAAACCCAAACAAACCTGTATCCGAGATTTGTTTGACTCACAAAGGGTTCCGTACGGGAACTCCAAAATAAATATCACTCGTTCGTAAGTTTATTCTAAGCCAGCAACAGAATAGTGGATGTGGGAAAACACGTTATATGAGTACATATGTATTTATTTGTTACTCCTGAACCCAAGACTGGAACTCCCAGGAAAATAGTTTCCACGAGAAACTTGAATTAAAGTTACCGTGAAACAGAGTTCTTTGTCATCTCTGAGCATTTTGTTATAAACATCGCGTTATAACAAATACTACTGGAAGCAAGAGAAACAATTGTTTAGTATAGAAGCTTAAGGGATTTAACTACGTTTTACGTTATAAGTATTCTACTAGACGCTCCGCTTGTCATATTCTTTACAATCCAAGTTTGTTAGTGACAACTACATAAGCGATACAAACGTAAAACTTCTACTGTTGAACTAACAGTGCTCAATGCCGTCCATCTTTCAACGCTAACATTCCTTTTTATAAAGATCACTGCCGCAGGAATACTTTCTGTGTCTGACTTTCAAATAAACAGATGAATAATAAATGAAATGCAGCGGGCTCGATTCCTTTTTAAAATTTGAATGTATCATTCCTGTGTTGGATTTTACAAAAATTTAAACAAAAGCTACAAAGAACATTCACACATGGGACAAATATTTTAATCAGTCAAATTTTTGTTTCATCTGGGTCGAACCCACATACCGGAAACCCACTGAAACCAGTACACCCTTGGTACAATTAATATTACTAGCGGTCGCCTAGTGGTCAAAATTCGACCAAAACTTCTAAGCTTGCTAGTTTGTTTTCTTTTTTTTTTTATTACATATAATGGTGCTATTTATTGTAATAAAGACAACTACAAAGAATTGTATGACATCAGACGAACAATGCCGAAATACTACGAACGCGATTTGACTGCGTGTGTCAAATGCATGGTTGTGTGCGTGTAGTGTTTTTTCATTAATTTAATGTATTTCTAATGCATATTTTATATAAATATTAGAGTTCGCCCCTCCTTCTCCATATAAACTTTAACTGTGCCAAATTTCATACTCTTCCGTCGGCGCAATTTTCTTAAAAATGGGTACAAAGCTTTTGCTTCACGTATATATAGATTACTAGCTGTGCCCGCGGTCTCACCCGCGTCAGTGGTATTTATGGTTACTGCGCCGCTCCCGTGAGCCATAGCGTGATGTTATATAGCCTATGTCCTTCCCAGGGTCTCAGGCTATCTCTATTCCAAATTTCATCAAAATCGGTTCAGCGGATTGAGCGTGAAAAGGTAACAGAGAGACAGACAGACCGACAGACAGACAGACAGAGTTACTTTCGCATTTATAATATTAAGTAAGGATATTCATCTCTAGAAGAAGTGTGGTGCGCAATATTCTATGCTAAGAACTCTTTATACGTATTCGCGCCATATGGAATTGAAACGCGCAAAGCAGACATTATACATTAACTACTACAAACTTACACCTCTATATCCCGAAGCATTAGGTTGCACACCAATATTTTGTCATGAATTTTAACATAGCTATGAGTTTCCGTGCAGCAGGGGTCAAAATGTAGAGTAACGGAAATCTGAATTCAGGTAAATAGGAATTCCAGAAACTAGCTCACCGCTAGAACTTTATACAATAATAAAATATAAGGTTGTTTAGACGTGATATTCTATAATGTGGTACTTTTAAAATCGATATGCGCCGATTCCAGTCTAGCCTGAATTGGGAATATCCACTATTCCGTATCCCGTAATTAATAATACTAATACTGTAATAATATTATTATCTGTTAAATTCAGATATGTAAATAAAGTTGTTAAACATCTGCCTTATCCTTTATTTACGTATTTTCATACGTTAATACTTAATAGTAACCGAACCTGAGACCGAACATTCATTCCACGGAGGCTCCCTATCCATTTGCATAAAATTTTAAGACATAATATAACACGGCATACTTTTGTTTATCCTAAGTATATTTATGCAAAACATTATTTACAGATAACAGCTTTAGTAAATTTTTATTTTAACTGTTTATTGTAACAATTAGCCGCCGCAGCTAAGGCAATTATGGCAAAGCATTATTTTTCTTTTGAAGTGAAAAATTCTTTAGCGGCGTTGTGCACTTTTTTGTGATGGGTAAAAATGTTAAACTCACGTCAGGACACGCGACCTGATCGAAAATTCGTAAGACGGAGGGAGAATTGTCAAACTCGCGTCAGAACACGTGACCTGATCGAAAATTCGTAAGACGGAGGGAGAATTGTCATGTTTGTGTACAATAGTGCAATAAATGAATATTGTATTTTACCACATAAATGATAGTACTTTTATACTGATAATTAAAGCAATTCGTGCAAAATTATTCCCTAACCATTCCAAAATATCAAAAATGCACAACGTTAATATTCAAGTTTTCACTTCTGCCGGCACTCTCGGAGTGCAACCCGTTGATTTTTTTTCATTAGTCTTATGTTAACTGCCCACTGCTGGGCAAAAGCCTCTCCCTTGGACTTCCAAACCACTCTATCCGAAGACATTCCCTGTATATGCAAATATACCTGTAAAGTATTATACTAAAAAAAGACAATATAGTTATACCTACCAAGGTAGGAATATTAGAAAAAATAAATGTGAAAAAGAGGAAACTATTGCGTCATCCCTTGCACGGATGACGCAATGGTTTTAATTAGTGACAAATAATCCATAAATAATGTTATTGTTGTTATATTTTTATTCTTTCTTTCAAAGTTAATTATTAAGTTGCGGGTACAGAAATTCATTATAGTAAGACAGTATCTTTTACAACTGTAGTTACTGTTTACCACGCTGATCCAGTACGTGTTGACAGACTTCACACAACCTCAAAAATTTGGAGAACTCTCATACATGCAGATATCTTCAATTCACCGATATACAGAGCTTTAATTACCTAAAACTCTTCGAAAATTCAAATGACCTTAACTTGGCTATCGCATCTCTCTTTCATCTCTTTTCAAAATAATTTGTTTTCAAAGAGGAAAAAACACTCAAGGATAGTGAATAGTCCCTAGTCTGGTAGGCTGGTAACAAATATATAAACAAGTCGGCAATATTGCAACATAATCCGTCTTTATTTGTCACTGGCCAAGTGATCTATCGCTGCCGTTGAGAACGTTATTAAGTCAGAACAAGGACTTCACGATGCTGGAAGTGATATCATTGATTTAAAGATAATAATAAAGATATGACTTATTATGAGTGTGAATTTTATCTGTTGAGTTTATAAAATTAAATATTTTTTAACTATTTTGACAGAAAAACCGACAGAAAAACTGTGCCTAAACTTATGTTTAATGCACAGCTTTTTTGTCAAAACATTTTAATAGCAATATATGTAGTGTCTGGAACGGTGCCCGGTAGACGACAATAGGTTCGTCCCCTACTAGGTAGGACTTTTATACGTAGCTAGCGAAATGTGGCGTACTTATTAGACTCTTATATCAAACTAGCTTCTGTCTGCGACTTCACCTGTGTGAATGCCACAGAGACACAAACCGAGGTAGAAAGTAAAAGTAAAAATCCTATGTATTATTCTAGGACATGGTCTAGACCATTAGTTCCCAAAGTGATCCAGGTGGACCCACAGGGTTCCACGGGAGACTCAACGGAGGTCTAAGTTGACGTGACAAAACAAAATTTTCTCGTTGACGAAATACGAATTGTGGACCCCCAGGTCCACAATTCGTATTTCGTCCACGAGAAAATTTATTTCCATTCGATAGTGAAGAACTAAAATGTTGGCTTGACTTCACCTATCAATGTAGGCAGATAATAATATAAGAATCTCAGCGACTGAGCGACTGTTACTTGGAAAATGTCTCGAATCTACCTACTTCGGTAGAGAATTACTAAAAAAAAAGTCATGGAGATTTGATAATTTTTTTTAGAATATGGTAGAAATGTAGCTACAGGTGGTCCACCGGAACCAGCTAAAGTTTGAAAGTGGTCTATGAGGAAAATTGTCTGGGAACCTCCGGTCTAGACCATGTTCTAGAATAATCACCTAGTTAGGTGCCAAGTTTTATTTAAATCTGTTCAACGGCTTACGTAGGATTGAGTTACAAATATCCAAACAGATAAACCAAAAGTAACATTTGAATTGGTATCAATTTCTACCTGCGGCTACCCTCGCGTAAATCCCACAGAATAATACCAGAATAAAAAATCTCAATACTTATTACAAGATAAGTACGTAAATATGATTGTAAATGTATCTTGAATAACTAAATAAATAATTATGTTTAAGCTTGAAAGATATGATTAAAATTATAATTATGACGATTACGACTATATTCGGAAAAGAAAATGTATTTTTAATGTTTTTCCAAGTCACAAAAACCTCTTTCAAAAATAAAATTCATAAAAATGAAAAAATCAGCTTTAAATACCTTGAAAGGGATGAAATATTTTAATTTTAATTTATTACTAGCTTTTATCCAATTTGTACACGTGTAATTCGAAAATAGGTCTCTATATTTTCATTCTTAATACTCAATTTCTAGGCGGTGTATCAAATAAAAACATGGTACAGATTTTAAGTGAGACCGTCAGCGGTACAACTGTGAAAACCGTACTCATTTTCATGCAGTTGTTTTTGTGTAATGCAAGTACAAACATATAGACAGACATGCAAAAAATCTTTAATAATTATTTTGGATTCTACTACTTCTATACAGACCCCAGAACACATTAGTTTTTCTTAATTATGTCTAGACATCTACCAGTTACAATCTTATCATATGTACAAATTTTCATTAAGGCAAGGTCTATCTACGATATACGTATGACTAAGTAAATTTACAAGGATATATGACTTTTTAACTCCAACATTTAGTTCTGTATTCTTGTCACAAGCGTACTTAGTTATCATCACCATGTTAAGCTCATCCAGTGTTTGTTATTATCTCGGTAGGAACAAACGCGTAAGCATGTGAAGATCCCAGAGGGCACTTTTGAAGAAATGTTTTTGTATAATTTTGTTTGAGAGCAAAGAAGATACCAGTTGTTTTTTATATACTTTAATATATTATGTTGATTATCCTAGCTAATATAATAAATGTGAATGAGGATTTGTTCGTTACTCTTTCCGACCGATCGATCATCATAAAATTTCGCATACACTTTGTCAAAGATACAGACTAAACTAGAAATACGTAAAAACACTTACCCCGCTTGTTTTTGTCTTATGCTTTTTTATTTAATTTTATTCAACAAGGGACCACCAAAAAGCAAACTGAAAAAAACAATTGGGGCAGTCTTTGGGGACTGCCGAACGAAACTTTAATCCTTGATCATAAACACATATTTATAAAACAAAAAAAGAAGATGGCGGGTCGGATGCTAGTTCCTGATACTCTCTTAGTGGTTATTGAGGAGGTCAAAATTTCGATATTTTTTGCGTAGGACGCACCATTTCTGAGATATTGTTAATATTCTAAAAAAATAATAAAGCGTGGAAGCGTGACGATGACGCGAGTTCCATGATTTTTGTTCACCCAAGAATTGCTCAACGCGCCTAAAGAAGCTTTCACTTTAAAAATTATATGTTGGGTATTAGGAGTTGGGTTTGGGTTGGGTATTAGGAGTTGGGTTGGGTATTAAGGGTTGGATAGTAAATACTTACATTTTGTTAGTATTAAAAAGACTACGCCTGAATATAACCAGTATAGCGAGAGACTTTACAAACAGTCACACAACGGACACAAATAACAACCAGACACAGAGCAACTGTTTGTGGATCACACATTCTTTTGTCCTTTGTGGAAATCAACATTCACTGCAGTAAAAGTGTCGAGGCAATCACAACGTGATCCATGTAGTCTCTAAAAGTAAATTATGGATGTAATAAATGTATAGTAACTATCCTTTGCCCACGGCTATACTAGCGTTAATCTAGATTTCATCAATCAATTTTGATCCCTCGGGTACAGTACTTTCTTACTGGATAAATGGTATCCTTTTCTGTATCTGTGATAGCTTCTCCCTAGCCTTTATTCTTCCCAATTCACTTAGGGTCGGCTTTCTAGTCTAACCGGATTTGACTGGATATCAGTTTTTACACGGAGCGACTGCCATCTGACGTCCGCAACCCGAAGGCTAACGATACCCTAAGGCTAGACTAGTGTCAGGATATTAGAGGGCACTGACTTCCCAATAACAACTGCCATAGATGTTCATGGCAGCCAGGACCGACGGCTTAACGTGCTCTCCGAGGCACGGAGCAGGCGATAATTGTCAATCAATCAATACGCACATAATTTCGAAAAGTCATATAACTTCGGAAAGTCAGAGGTGCGTGACGTGGGTTCGAACCCGAGACCCTCTGCATTGCGGTCTATTGGTCTCCCTACTAAGCTATCGCTGACTATCTGTACCTGTCACAGCGTGGATGCTAAATAAAATGATTATCGGTCGAACAGTTAAGGCGTGAAAGCGTAACCAACAACCACCTCAACTATATTTTTACAAAATCTGCATCATTCCAATCATAAACAAAAAAGGGCCAGAAATCAACAACCCTCATTATTTTCAAGCAGAAAAACACATCACTTCTAACCCTTCATCTAAAATCACTTCAGCAGTCTCGCAATTGGATGAAATCTTTGTAGAAACAGGCGTCAGAATCGCTTGAAGACATAAAATAACACCCGTGCAATCCTCTTAAGCGCTAGGCCGATGCATAAAACATTTTCGGGTCTCGCAGAAGCGCTACCAATATGGCGTCTGGTCTACATAACATTCTAATGCGCTGAGTTGTTGCTATCACGAGGTACGATCTTGTGTCGATACAAAAATAGCTTGGTTACACGGCCGTAGTCAGCTTGTGACCATAACCAAGCATTAAAAGAAAAACATTAATCATGATCGCGTTAATACTCGTTACCTATTTATTATATACATACATATATAATAATATATAAGTTGGAACAGTTGTTAAGCTAAAGAGCGATAGCCTAGTGGGACATCGTTGGACTGTTGAATACAATTTGGGTATTTTCAAATCGCGAGTGAACCTTTAAGGCAAATGTGCTCCATTCCATAAAAATGTACAATCACTTCTTGGACACAACAAAAAACATTAAAATATAGTTTTGCAAAGATAGTAAAAGCAGCGATACCCTAGTGGAAGAACGTTAGACATCCAAGCAGAGGTCTCCAGTTCGATCCCAAGGCACGTACTTCTGACTTCGAACTTAAATTTAAATATTTAATTATCTCTCGCTTTAATGGCGACGTAAAACATCGTAAGGAAACTTGCATATCTGGTAGTATTCCACAATATTCTCCAAGATGTATGTAGTAGCTAGCCCTTCTCACACTGAGAATAGGTAGAAAAAAACATATTTTTTAAATCTTCTCATACGAAATCGGTTAAAACCAAAATCTTAAGTGAGTTATTATAATAATAAAGTCATTGATAAAGATTTTCAAGCTTACACTTGAGTAAATGACTTGACGAGTTCTCGGAATATTTCGAAGGTATTCATTTCTTATATTGACTGGCATAGCTGGCCTTGACAGCCGGGGCCGAAAGTTTGTCGACTATACGAAGACAGGGTAGTTGTTAGCCACGCGTGGAAGAAAGTTTTAGACCGGGTATGTAATGATGTATTCAAATCTATCATATGGGTTTTAGTCGAATATATATTATGTATACATACACAAATTATTTAGAAGACATTAACTAAAGAGAAAAATAAAACAACAAAATTAAAAAGTGTCATAATATTCCTCCGCTTCGTCGTCAATTGGCAACGTGCCCAGAAGACTGGCAGCATTGTCACGTTGAATGGCAATACTTATTCTTTGTAATAAGAAAATACGAGCCCTCTGGTCACGTGAAGCGTCGATCAGCCGCTTAGCTAGGTCTTTATAAATAGACCTAGCTAATCTAATCTACTATCTAATCTAATTCAGCTAATCTACCATGGCCCCAGCGTTTCGACACCAAACGGCTCAAATATGTACTCACCAATAAGGTTTTGATATTTGCGCCGTCTCCGCCGATGCAGCAAAAGCACCAGCACAACCCGCTGTGCTAGAAAGATATGATGGCGCAAGGGTGTGGACACAAGTTGCATCCCACACCAAAGGCCTACCCATTTTCCATGGCAGTAATGTCATACCATTTGGTCTCTTGCCATCGTCGTGTACCAAGCCGTGTGGTTCAAGCTGAGCCAGAACGCCAACGGCGACAAGAGCCCGACGTATGTATGTACCTATGTATATTATTTATATATAGGTACATACACAGTCTGCTTCTATCTCCGAAGGTGTTGGCTAGTATTACACCCACACTTCAACAACTACTACTGTACGTGTAACATAATTAAGGCAAGTTTACGGGGCTCAGTTTTAGACTCCGTGGTGCTTCTGATAACTTCGAAAGTGTAAGCAAGGGTATAGATATTACATCTACACTTCACCAAGTATGATTTTAGGCCCTATTTTATTTTATACAACAAATGTGGCAAACTAGCATACGGCCGTAGCCTATAGACGCCTGCAACACCAGAGGCATCACTTGCACGGTGCTGACCCTTTAGGAAAGGAAGTGGGATCCAGGAGAAGGAGCAGGAAGGGGGAAAAGGGTGATTGGACATCCAGCACTCCCACTCACCGAACGAAGCACAACTGTAGGAATACTGCTATTTCACGTCGATATTCTGTGAGAGGTCTGCTGTCCTTCCCCGGTCGAGCCTGCCCATTCATGCTGAAATCAGCGAGGCCCATGTAACAAGAGGCGAGTCTGCTTCCAGACTCCGTACTGTTTCTGATAATTTCGTGACAGAAAGTCCAGTAACACTTTCTCGACCACAAAATCAGACTCGAGAACTTATGCAAAACAGACGCATTCAACTTCACTAAGCCGCCGAGGCAGAGTTACTTTTGAGATACAAATAATAATTAGTACCAGTAATAATTATAGTGTTGCATAAAAAGAAATCATTATGACTATCTATATATTTTCCAGAAGCCTTGAAAGATGTGTTATAAATACATATTTTTAATATTAGAGCAGCATTGTTATTTTTAAAAAATATGATCTTACGCCTGTCTGCCCTAAATTAAATTGCATAAGACTATTCAAGTATTCATAATACAATATTATATTATAACGAGTGTTAAGGGGGTCAAAATTTCGGTATTTTTTTGCGTACGATGCACCATTTCTGAGATATTGTTAATATTCTAAAATAATTCAAAAATGGAAAGCGTGGAAGCGTGACGATGACGCGAGTTCCATGATTTTTGTTCACCCAAGAAGTGCTCAACGCGCCTAAAAAGTTTTCACTTAAAAAATCGAGACACCGTTTTGTTGGTGGGTAATTGCATTGTGAGCAACAACTAGGCAGCATACATATAGACTATAGCAGTCAATTGCCTGGTTCTCTTAATGATATCAAACCAGTGAGTTGATGAGTAAAGTCTTTTGCCCTTTAAATAGCCCTGCACCAGCGAATCCTCGTTTCAGGAGATGAAAAACATTATTATTTATTGCTGCATAATCACCAAAAACATTATTATAGAAGCCATCATTAAAGCGTTTGTTACTCAAGCCAAAATATATACTTAAACATATCTAATGTGATAGGCGATTATATAATATGACACTGTCTGGCCCACATATTTGTTTTAATACCTTCATATGACAAACATGATAAATATTTAATCACGACATAATCAGTAAACATCACTGCAAACAATTAGAACGAGCAAAAACAAACTCTCATTCAATGCCTTACAGTTTAAATTTCATCCTGGATTATTCAAAGAGTTGGTCTTAAATGACATAAAACGATTAAAACGATTGTCAATGGAGTGTCGATCGGATAGCCTTCAGCAAATCGGAGCTTTGATAAAACCTTTTTGGAATTTGCATGGCTTAATTCGAATCGCATTGCCGGCGATGTGAAACGATCTTTTCCATTGGAAATATTATTGACTCTGCAATGAAATAATGATACGCTAAGATTTTTGTACGTCTACGTAAAATTTCATCAAAAATTTGAATTATTCTTGAAATTGAGTCGTCCATTTTGTTGAGAAGATAGATTCAACAAGTTCTCTTTTAGACATAGTCCCGTTATATATGTATTTATTACAATATTAATTTGTTATCCGTCGTGCTCTTATCACCGCCGCAGTGCCAACTCATCTTGGACCTAATTTTGGCACGTGACGATGGGTAAAGACCGGACGGTATGTCATTGTTGCCTTGGAAGATGGGTAGGTCTTTGGTGTGGGACGCAACTTGTGTCGACACCCTTGCGCCGTCACATCTTCCCAGCACGGCGGGTTGTGCTGGCGCTGCTGCTGCATGTGCAGAGACTTTCAAACGGCGCAAATACAAATACCTAGTAGGTGATTTAAGTTTTTGAGCCGTTTGGGGTCGAAACGCTAGGGTGATGGGGTTCCAGTGCTCGTGCTCTCTATAGAGAAATAGCAAAAAGGTTAATCGAAGATTCCCGTGAACAGAGGGCTGGCCTTTATTTCGCGGAAACAATAAGCATTGCCATTCAGCGTGGCAATGCTGCCAGTCTGCTGGGCACACTACCAGTCGACTGTGATGTGGAGGAATTCTATGACGCCTATTAGAGGGTTTTAATTTTCTTTTTCTTTTTATTTCTGTTTCATAATATTTTGGGTATAAGTTAGTTTTAAAGAATTGTATTTATTGATATAATCCAAATAAATAAATTTATTTGCTACTGATAGCCGAAGCGGAGAATTTTTTTACTAGAATTGCAAAGTAAATTATTGCTTCAGCCAGTACTGACTTGCTAATTAATCTCTATTGTATAACGAAACTACTATTGTTAAACACCTTTACTTTAGTCTCAAAATTATACCTTAACAGATATTTATAAAAAAAAAATTGGGGCAGTCTTTGGGGACTACCGATAGAAGTGAAAACTTTAATCCTTGATCATAAACACTTATTTATAAACCAAAAAAAAAAACTTATATTCTCTTATAGTTTATTAAGGGGGTCAAAATTTCGTTATTTTTTGCGTAGGGCGCACCATTTCTGAGATATAGTTAATATTCTAAAAAAAATAATAAAGTGTGGAAGCGTGACGATGACGCGAGTTCCATGATTTTTGTTCACCCAAAAAGTGCTCAATGCGCCTAAAGATTTCATTTAAAATAAAAATCAACGGGTTGCACTCCGGGAGTGTCGGCAGAAGTGAAAACTTGAATATTAACGTTGTGCATTTTTGACATTTTGGAATGGTTAGGAAATAATTTTGCACGAATTGCTTTAATTATCAGTATAAAAGTACTATCATTTATGTAGTAAAATACAATATTCATTTATTGCGCTATCGTACACAAACATGACAATTCTCCCTGCGTCTTACGAATTTTCGATCAGGTCACGTGTCCTGACGCGAGTTTGACAATTCTCTCTGCGTCTTACAAATTTTCGATCAGGTCACGTGTCCTGACGCGAGTTTCACATTTTGTACCATCACAAAAAAGTGCACAACGCCGCTGAAGAAGTTTTCACTTCAAAAAAATTAAAAATGCTAAAAAATCCGTATAAAGTTCTTTAATTTCAATGTATAACATTCGAGTAAACGTAAGACAATATTAAGTAATTGGTACCTACTTTAAAACCTGAAAAGCACGTGACACACATTTTGAAAATTAGTTTTTATTTTCAAATAAATAATAATATAATATAGTCTCACAAGTAATACGCATAATTGCATTCGAAGATTATTCGAATACAGACGATACCTACTTTGCATGATTGAAGACGCAGCGCACGCACTTTTTTAAATGAAATATTGCTAACTTCACATTTTAAAGCTATAGTTAGCGAAGGCAAAATGTACGTGCAATAAACTTGTATCTACCCATTTAAAAATAAACAGGCGTAAATCTATCTATGTATGTAATAAATCCTAACTAATATTATACATAAATACGAATGTGAGTTTGTTTGTTTGTTACTTGACCGAGCATCATGTAATTTTTCATACGCATTGTCAGGGGTATAAAAAAGGACATAGAGTACCTTTCATTGAGAAAAAAGACTGTTCCCGAGGGGTAGAAACTTATTGACAAAATGTACACTAACGCAAGCGAAATCGCGGGCAAAATCTAGCGAAAAATAAATGTCAAAATTGCATGATTATTCAAAAATACCAAGCTGTATTTATTCAAACAGATTCTGTATCAAAACTACATCTAAAATATAACACTGCAGGGCATTTTAATTAATTATATCAAAGTATTGAACCAAGTTTACCCTTTAACGGGCGGCTATTTGTAAAAAACGTCCAAAAAAAAGGTTGATCGGCTCATTAGACCAGTGGTAACGAGCTCTGCTTCAGACTTCTAAGGTCTGAGTTCATTTCCGTCCGTTCATTTTGTTCCGCCGAGTTCTAGTGTAAATGAAAAGACTTTTAACAAATCTTTTCGTTCCAAGCCTTCTACGGAGATTGTGTTAGTACTTTTGTTATTTTTTACGTTACATAAAATTATACTGGAAGCGGTTGATTATTACCTGGAAATGGATTGATTGCGTATGATGGTTAGGTGTGAGGAAATTAAATAGTTAGTGGTTTTCCATAGAAACAACTTAGAAATATAATTATAATTCTCTTCGAAAAATGTGCGTTGCTATACGTTTTGCAGTATAATAAAGGAAATTAAAATCTCTAATGACAAATTAAAGTTAATATTTGTAATATGAAATGTATATATTTTAGAACCTTTTTGCTTTTTGCGCTATTATAGTCTTCCTTTTCGTAATCTGGTAAAGAAAAGGTCAACTCCTTTTGGATTTTCCATGATTATCTATACATCTATACAAATAAATAAAATTGAAGTGTCTGTTTGTAATGTCAAAATAACAGCTTTTTATCTAATGCATATGAAAGTATATAAGGTCGTATACGAAAACATCCATTTTTAAAAATTTTGTCTGTCTGTTTGTTCCGGCTAATCTCCGAAACGGCTGAACCGATTTTGACAGGACTTTCACTGGCAGATAGCTGATGTTATAAGGAGTAACTTAGGCTACTTTGATTTTAGAAAAAAATAGGTTTCCGCGGAGACAAACACTTTTTAGTTAAAATCTACGCGGACGAAGTCGCAGGTAACAGCTAGTATAACAATAAAAAATAATTATATTTTCGGTTAATTCTGTATGTTTGTTACAGTATTTCAGCATTCATATAATATCGTTATCTCATTATATTTTCTTCTTTTTAGTAACTCGTTCATAATAAAATTATACCTTAGTCAATATTGACTACATTGATTGAATTGGATGGCTTAAGTGGTCGCCTCGCCGCTTCCACTGCGCCGAGTGTTGTGGGTTCGGATTCCACACATAACAAACATTTGTGTGATACACAAATGTTTGTTCCGAGTTTGGATGTTCTTTGTTTCCGTTGTTTGAATGTATGTAAAGTCCCCCGCGACAGAAGATTTATTCCTAGTACTTCTTAAAAACCTAGTGTCTTCTTAAAAAGAAAAGAAAGAAAATATTTTTTTCCATCCAAAATACATATTAAACTGGTAAATTATATTGTTCCCATTAATTTTAGGATGCTATTTACAATCTTTAATAAAACCTTCTATATTTAAATACAAAATAATTATAGTCATAATATTGAGTGAATTTATTTAATCATTTTGAATCTCGTCGCCATATATCGGGCGTCTGAATACCACTACTAGGTAGCACTCAGTCCGTTCCTATTCAAATAAAACAGTTTTCAACGTGAAATGTTCAGAAAAGTTACCACACGGGGATGCAGCGGTGAGAGTTGCGGCTAATGAGTGTGGCGAAGGATTCTGTTTACACTCCATGCTTTGATACCAATGAGTGACAGTGTGGAGATAAAACAGTTTATGAATGAGACCCGTAAGTGAGCGTAAATAGTAAAGCACTGGCTGGTTGAAAGCGTCGTTTGAATTGAAACTCTTTCGAATGTGATGTGAATAAAATTTGAATATGCTGCATGGTTTACTTGTAGCAAGTTTTCGATTAAACTTGTGAATACTGCAAGAAGTAAGTTAGAGCATTACAAATTGGATTCGTGAGAAAATTGCCAGTGTGGTCTTGAATTGTTAGTTCATTAAACTCATTTGCAGATGCGCTTTTATATTGTTTAAATACTACTTTACTATTTTTTGCAGGTAAAACTTCTTTAGCGGCGTTGTGCACTTTTTTTGTGATGGGTAAAAAATGTTAAACTCGCGTCAGGACACGTGACCTGATCGAAAATTCGTAAGACGGAGGGAGAATTGTCATGTTTGTGTACGATAGCGCAATAAATGAATTTACCACATAAATGATAGTACTTTTATACTGATAATTAAAGCAATTCGTGCAAAATTATTCCCTAACCATTCCATAATAACAAAAATGCACAACGTTAATATTCAAGTTTTCACTTCTGCCCGCACTCCCGGAGTGCAACCCGTTGTTTTTTTTTTCTATTAAAACAATGACAACGGCATTGTGGTTTAAGTGGACGCGCCTCGCCACCACACCAAGTGCTGTGGGTTCGAATCACATACAGGACAAAAAGAGTGTGATCCGCAAATTATTGTTGGAGTCGGGCTGTTCATTGTGTCCGTAGTTTAAATATTTGTGAAGATCCCTGCGACATATGAATTATTACTAGTACTACTTTAAAATCAGCTTTTGAGTATTGGACTCTTCAGCGTAATAAAGCCTGAGAGATTCCAAATTATATACAGATAAGGGAGAAGAAAATAATAATATTATAAATTCCAGCTTTTATTGACTGCTACCTGGGTGCCCAGGTCATTTTAAACTCCATCAGACAAAGAAATGAGCAGATCAAACCACCAATTCGACCTGTTCATTTAAATTTTAAAATACTAATGAAAATATCGAACCAGCTCCAAATACGCCTAATGCCAAAAACATTCGCACGTGATTCATAATTTAAATAAGGTACAACCTAACTAAATTATTATAAATGTGAAAATGAGTTTGTTTGTTACGCTTTCACGCCTTAACTACTCAACCGATCAACATGAAATTTTGCATACACGTTGTCAGGGATACAGAATAGGACATAGGGTACCTCTCATCTAGAAAAAATAACTGTTGCAAACCTAACCTAACCTAACTTACATTTACGCGAGCGAAGCCGCGGGTGAAAACTAGTAGTCAATAATATCAAAACATTACATGACAAACCAGTTATACAAAAATGTTCACAATAAGTTGCGATAACGCTTTTTAATATATCTCAAAGATACAATTTAAGTTAACGGCCACCTAAAACAAAGTTAGTAACGACTTCATTCTAGACGTTTTACGCAAAATAAAAAAGTTTCCAAGCTTAACTTGTCTTCAAAAGTAAATTATTCGATTGTTAGTAGAAAACGACTCTCTTAGGCCATTAAAAAGATAAATTTCATGTGAATCGTGCCTGTATCTAGAGAAACGATTACTGCAAGTTTATTTGGACCCTTTTGGATAGTGTTCGTCTTGTGATGTGGACAATTTACAGTTAGAAATAATGTTCCCACGCATTTGCTAGGTATGTCGTTTATATGTAAAACAGTTTCTTAACTCAGAAATATAAATTTGTGAATAGCTTTATATATTTTAATTTTCTTTTTACTTGCCTCCTGTAAGTAGTTGCCATTTTTATGCATGACAACAAACAAACCATAAGTCTTAGGAATACTATCAGTCTTATAGGCATATCTTAGAAACATCCATAAAATTGCCTCGTTAAGAATTGATTTTGTTAATCTTGTACCTACTAATCACCGAAATTGTATAGGCTATAGACGATTTATTAGTGTCAAGATGAATAAACCCAGCTCAAATTATTGACTATATTAATCCTTACTAATATTATTTATATATTAATACGTGAAGCAAAAACTTTGTACCCCTTTTTACGAAAATTGCGCGGACGGAGAAGTATGAAATTTGGCACAGATAAAGTTTATATGGAGAAGGAGTGACGAATCCTAATATTTATATAAAATATGCATTAGAAATACATTAAATTAATGAAAAAACACTACCCGCACACAACCATGCATTTGACACAAGCAGTCGAAGCGCGTAACTATAGTTACATATGTCAATATAATAGTATCATGACATACCTATCATATCAGCAATATTTTACAGTCAAACTTTGGCTGAATTTCGAGCACTAGGCGACCGCTAGTTATTATAAATGCGAAAATGAGTTTGTTTGTTTGTTTGTTACGCTTTCACGCCTTAACTACTCAACCGATCAACATGAAATTTTGCATACACGTTGTCAGGGGTACAGAATAGGACATAGGGTACCTTTCATCCAGAAAAAAGAACTGTTGCAAACCTAACCTAACCTACATTTACGCGAGCGAAGCCGCGGGTGAAAACTAGTAAAATATATTTTTAAAGGTTACTAGCAATTTTAACGCAAACTACTTGTATTCTTATTAACTTCACAACATATGAGGAGTGGCTTCCCGTCGGTAGTGTAAACGATGGGATACAAACTCGCGATAACTTAGTTGCAAGTTCAATGATTTATCCATTTGGCTACCGCAGTTTCAATATAATTATATCAGTAGAAGACATCCGATTGGTTCTAATCCTTACTAATATTATAAATTCGAAAGTAACTCTGTCTGTCTATCTGTCTGTCTGCCTGTCTGTCTGTCTGTTACCTTTTCACGGCTAAACCACTCAACCTATTTAGATGAAATTTGGTACAGATATAGTTTAAAACCTGGGGAAGGACATAGGCTACTTTTTATTGATGTAGGTACCACGTGGGCGGAGCCGCGCGCAAAAACTAGCCACTTATAAAAAGAAAAATGCTAATTCGATAAGATTTTCGATTGTGTCAAACAATAGTATTGTCTAGTTCTAAGAGTTTAGAAATCAAAAATATATAATCCCTCTTGTATTATAATTAGTAGTTGTCAAGACTTTTAATGGTCTTTATCTGTTTATTAATCTATTAATCTTGCCTAAATGCAATGTTATAATAAGTAACAATCCATAGTCATGCTCTTCTTAGTATTAAAATGTGCATCAACCTCAAAATTTGACTTTAAATATTTCAGAGTTCAACAATTTCATGCTCATCATAGTTTGTTGCCCTCTAAGTAATTGTCAAAAGCACACATAATCACATTATACATTCTAAGAAATGAATGTACGCACAATCTTAATTTCAAAAGGTCCCAATATCATTTTACCAAATGCTGTTGAAATAGACCTTAAGAGGTCCTCCACAGTTTAAACACTTTGATGCTCAGACAGAAAGTTTCAATGTCCAAATTACCAAAGCAAGGTCAAATTTCAAGATTTTTGTGCAGGCGTCTTATTCGTTTGTATCGAGAAAGTTAATCGCCAGATGGAAAATTAGGATCAAACAGGAGCTCTAAATTAAAGTAAAGTTAACTTCATTCCTAAAACTTATAAATTGCTTATTTTATAATCCTAAGCTGCATTACAGTATAATCGAGAGTTAGGTTTACCTTTGTTTTTTTTTGAGTTTCTAATAGGCTTGCGTTTGACCGCGATCTCACCTGTGGGAAAGTGACGATGCAGTCTAGGACTACTAGTTTAAAGAAGCTCTCCGTTTATGTTTCTATTATTTTGTAACTTTTTATTTACTACACATGTAGATTAGAATACAACTAATTTACAACAGTTTGAAACAGTCAATTTACGGTTGGTTATCACTGAAAAATCTGTATATCTTATGATTTAAGAACATTTATTAATCATGTATTCAAATACCGATTAATGCATATTTTAAAAGAATTTAGTCAAACTGATCCAAAATTAGAATATTTTGGACTGTTACCTATTCGATCAGTTATAGCCGATCGTATTTATGACGTATTTCCTATTTGAGTACCTGCCTTGCTATTCTTATTCACGCGTTGTCGTCGTAAAGTTGGCAACTCCGTAATTGACATTCAATTATTGTATATTCATTTACACATTGCTAATCCATAAATAAACAATCAATTAAATCTAACTACTAACTCTCAACATTATTCAAATACATTCGAATCCCAACATTGAATATTTTGATTATCGTACATTGCTAGCACCAAATGTGATAATACTTACACTTCTGAATCAATAAGATTTATGAATCAGTATTCATTTTATGGACAGAACATTACAGAACTTAAAAATTGGTTGTCCGTAAAGTCGGTTTACGGACGATAGTTTAACGTGACAACGTCATAACAAAACATTGATGAAAACGTTACAATGAGTATGACAAGACAATGAGCGTAACGGGACAATGAGCGTAACGAGACAATGAGTCATCCTTTTTCGTGCGTGCAGCCGGCATTCATCGATTTATTAGACGTTGCCACGTCAAAAAATAATAATATTTGATTACATGTTTGCATGTAAACGGATTCTCTTGTATAAGAATTGAGTACATTTGATTATATGACCGGTGACATATTATCTCAAACGTTGCCTTGTGTTTCCTGCCAGTAATAAAGTATGAGTTTGCGTAGGTAGTATTGAAGCTCAAAGCTGTTAAGTACAAATTCACTAAGTGCACCTTAAATATCTTATCCATTAATGCCGGTTGAATATGCACATCGATTTTAAAACTATTTCTTAATATGTAACTCGGTTATCGAGATACATTACTATTGAGTGACTATTCAGTATCTCAATCATCTTGACAGCTAACTTAGTTTTCGTACTGATAACTTAGGAGTACCCACACAACATAAAGTAATAATGTTTGCATTAGTTGGAGGTCATGGCGAAGATTTGGTTCAAGTTCGAAAGGTCAAGTTTGTTATTGATCGGTTTTGCCTTTAAATGGCAGCATAATTATCACACGAACTTTGATAATTAGGTTGACCGAGAAATGCGGTCCAATGACGTTGAATACCATGTTTGAGTTGACGTTAATTTATTGATTGCCGTGTTAGTAATATAATCGTAATCGCTTATGTATATGCAGCTTATGAGTTCTCGATAGGTAATCCCAGGGCAAGTTAAAATAAATAATAAATAAATTCTTTATTGTAACAAAAAGGTATATATATATTGTTAGTTGCGGAATGCGACGTAAACAAGTAACGTCACGAGTCATCCGATCGAGCGTGCTATAAAAGCGCGCTCGGCGCGCAATGACTCACTTTGGCATCGAGCGGCAGACGGAACGGACGTGCTGTGTGATCGCTGTTGGGTGATATCAATTATCTCTTACTTTATTTGTTAATGCATTTCTTGAATAGTTCAATGATTATTTAAAGGTTAAAGTGCCTCTGTTATTTTTTTAAGCTGTTTCACATCCGATTCCTAACAATATACATACATACATACATAGATTCACGCCTGTTTCCCAGAGGGGTAGGCAGAGACTACGGATTTCCATTTGCTACGATCCTGACACATTTCTCTGGTTTCATTCACTTTCATCACATTCCTCATACACGCCCGTCGGTTCAAGGAGCGAAGACACGAAATAATTCTTAATAAACAATTAAAGTATTAGCCCTGATTCCTAAACTAGCGTGAGCTGTATAATGGCAATCAGTTCCTTACCAAAACCAAATGATACAAAATTGTTACAAAAACATTTGGAACAAACGTAGTTTAGAACACTTAAGTTAATTTTGTGTTTGCGTATGAGTGTGTGTGTGTGTGTGTGCGTGCGTGGGAGGATGTGTGTGTGTGTGTGTGCGTGTTATAAGATTTTGCTGTAAAAATCCTCAGCAGCAGCTGTGAGTTAGAAAGTAAGCCGTTTTTTTAAACTCGCGCCTCAAAACGTAAACCCATTACATCTACACCTATAAGGCCTTGGCCTTCGGCCGAGCCTCGTTGCGAGCCTATTGGACAGTAAAAATAGGGAGTAGAGAATGCACTTGTTTGCACACACTTGTGCACCATAATATATGCTATTCTCCGTTAAAATTGACCGCTAACCGAAATTCAGTCTGAAGTTTCACGCAATTAATTCTTTATCTTACATTTTAAATAAATTCAGTCGATTGGTAAAAATAAGCGGTTATACAATTATATAAAACGTCTGCATATTTTGCTAAAGACTGACCATTCTCCCTCGATGAGCACCTATCCGCGCCACTGGGCCTGAATAAGCACGTCATAATAGAAACTAAGTGGATCCAACTTGCCAATTTAGAGCTCAATTTTGCTTCAATAAGATGTGAAATTGCACCTCTACATATAAATGTAATCTTTTGAATCAATGTCTTACAATTTCGCTACTATAACCTTCCTCGATAGCGTAGTGGTAGTGAATGCCACTGCTTTGCACGAGAGATAATTAGGCAAAATATTTGAGTTAATTAGGCAAAATATTTGAGATAATCAGGCAAAATATTTGAGATAATTAGGCAAAATATTTGAGATAATTAGGTAAAATATTTGAGATAATTAGGCAAAATATTTGAAATAATTAGGCAAAATATTTGAGATAATTAGGCAAAATATTTGAGATAATTAGGAAAATTATTTCTGAGTTTCCTTTCAAATAATTCGCAATAGCAGCCTATGCTATTGTCATCGATAAAACCTACAAACCTTATGGCATCTAAAATAGTACCTAAGTGGCAAAATATGTCTTTTGAATGTCCTTTTTGTCTTTTTTCGGGGATTAGGTGTATATGATTGTAGTTGAATCTATTTCTTTGGTTTTATAATGAGTGTCTATTTCGGAATATGCGAAATAAAATGTTATGGTATGCCTTTAGCAACCTGTAACTTATTAATGGTGTTTATGTGTACACGAAGCACGTACTTGGTGCTGGCGCTTACATATGCGAGATTCTCGTGCCGATTACATATATGAGTTAATTATTAATATAATCTTATCAAAGAGATCATATTCTACATCACAAACAGTCTGTAATCTGTATAAAAGATCTCGCCTCCCAAAATATATTCTTGGATAGATTCACTTTGACTCAGGCGGAAATCCACACACATAATAAATTATTGTCTAATACTATAAGGATAAGGTTGATAGCTCTGTTGTACGGGAAACAATACATTTCTATGTGCCCGACCAATATATGCATTGCGTTAGAAGACGGCAACACGTCTATGTTGTCGTTTTCCTGTGCTATCCGCCTATGTGGCTCTCACCCCGAGCTCACGACAGCCCTACTGCTAGAGCAATTAGACTTATCAATGAGTTTCTTCAATGAAGTCAAGATGCAGATATATGTTTTTTTATTCCCAAAGTATAGTCTTAAAATTTATTCATATTAATCAAAATTTTTAATTATTTCTTCTTTGTTAGTCTAAGTTTTTGTTAATTATAATAGTATGTAATTTATTTTAGTATAATTATCATAGCATTTTGGTGTACACTATAAGCACTTGGTATACATTTTATAAGTAAATAAAAATATGGTGGCTGACAATAAACTATGACCACGTCTTCCCTTACCCTGCCCCGGCTATGCTGTAGGCACGCACGAACGCACAGTAGATTGCTTAGCCAGGCGTAACGGAATGTTCAATGTTCCTGTGAGCAATAGAAAAACCTTTTAACTGTCTTTGTGACTGCGGTAACAACGTTCAATCTATACGTTCAATTTTATGGCTTCATCCTAAATATATTTTGTTATTCCGCAAGTACAACCTAATGACTTACATAATTATAATATACTAGCTTTTGCCCGCGGCTTCGCTCGCGTTAATTTAGAATTTGACAATCAATTCGGGTAGTACTCTGCTTATAATAATATAATCCAATCATGATTCGAAAGACACGTGGCGCCATCTATTATCATAAGAACGTTATTGTTGTTTTCCTCGGGAACAGTATTTTTTTTCGGGATGATTGGTAACCTATGTCCGTTTCTGTACACTTGACAACGTATATGCAAAATTTCAGGATGATCGGTCCAGTGGTATAGGCGTGAAAAGGCAACACACAAACAAACTCATTTTCGCTTTTATAATATTAGTTCGGATACAACGCTGGTAACATGCGCAAGTTGAGCCACTTGCGTGGTTTGTATCAAGCGACTAGGCTTGACTCGCGCATTTAACCAGCCCGAGTATCTTGCGCATGTAACTCGCACCAGCTTGTCACACGAATAATAGAAGTCACGGAAAATGGAACTGGACTTAATAAGCAATGGTAAAATATGCGGAGCATCAGCCTTGTCTCTGTAGAATGTTATTCTAACGTTTATATAAATGTCGCTGTGTAGTCTCTGGTATTTTGCTAGATTTTACATACTCATAAATAAATCTTTATTGTACACAATAGCATTCATGCATATAATTAAAGGTACAAAGAGAAAATAAAATACAATGGACGGCCTTATCGCTAAGAGCAATCTCTTCCAGAATATTATTTGATGGCTACATACTACATATTTGCTTATGTATATAAATACTTAGTAGCACTACGTCGTCTGAAAATGCTACTCTTCTTGGACAATAGCCTCACCAAGAAATATAGTTGGCACAATATGACTGTATTGCACTACCGCTAATCACTTTTAGAATATTATCAAAGAAGGTTTTGTGAGTGGTATTCATAATATCAAGTTTAAAACGGTATACTCACATTTTTCTCATTCGAGTTTTGTTCGTATTTAGCAATCCTGCTATAGATTAAATTACTTCTGGCATATATAGTGTGATGTTATTATGCATTCAGAGTAATACTAAAATTGGCGGTAGATATACATATGTACGTTGAGCGTGACATGATTTTGATAATCAATAGGAGCCAAATCTTAAGGTTGCTAAAGTGTCAAAAACATGGGTATAAATAGGGTGAACATCATGTCCTGATCCATCGATCCTAATTAAGCAGAATTCGCTAGAATTCGTTTATAGAAAAAACATTTATTCAGCAATCATGTATTGCTGAAAAGGTTACCAGCTCAGCATATGCTGGGCGTCAAAGACCCAGCGCTGGTTTTCAGCTGTTTTATGTAGCAATGCTATTTTAACGCTATGCACGTCGGGGTCACCACTTTAACGCTCGTATTTACTGCGTTTGTCGATGAAGCGTTAATTGAGTTATGGCACTGATCGTAAGGTAACTCTGGGGATAACTAATTAAAAGAATGTTCTCTGGTACACAACTGACTATTTATTCACCGAAATCCCCGTGAGAACCTTTCAGTCCGACCAGTGCGCAGTAACTGATCGGCCACACATTCGTTCACGCTCACATACATTTTTGCTTGCCTTGCACTCAGCCTTACATACTTACATGTGTCCCTACACTATCATTGCCAATGCACTATATTACGTCGTGCCCCACCAAGTATTCGTATCAGTTTGTTCTTTACAACGACTGTTAAACATACTTAAATACAGAGATCGTCACATCTTTCGTACAAATAACATAAGTCTAAAATGTTCCGATTACTGGGCTTACCAGCTAGTAACTCTTAGTTCGGTATTGGATATTGATTATTACGTTTACTTCTGTAAGGAGGTCTGAAGAAACGTGGTGTAACGTCCTTCCAACACAAATAGAGATTCCTTTGACTAGGCTGGGTGACCGTGCTTGGCGGGCCGCGATTGATGTTAGGACCTTGTCTATAATAATAGCTTGCTGCGTTAACTTCGCCATCTTTTGTTGCATATCATATTTTTTGCTCTATGTAGAGTTCGCGACAAGGTTTAAACATTACATAAATGTTAGAAATAGGTGACAAATTGTATTCTTTATACTGTGAAGGTGACAAATAGTCTGCATCTCGGCTTGCCTGGTATTCAGCGGTAACCCACCAGAGTGAGGAAACTAAGAAGAGAAGAAATGAAAGAAACAAAAGAGGTAGGTATCGGTATTTACCGAGTGAAATACATTTAGTGTTGCTACTGTTCCACCGGCTTCTATTTCATTCCTGCCTATAAGATCTTGTCATTGTCACAATGACGTGATCTTCTACTTAAAACTATAGTATAGTATAGTGCATATAAATTAGGCTGTACATAGGCACTATGTAGGTGTCGCAATATATTTGTACCAGTGTATATCAAAAGCCAAAATCTAAAAGCAGCATCGCTTTCATGAATTATGTTTATGTGTGTATACGACAACAATATTATTTTAATCAAAAGTTGTTCATTCATGCACAGCGATGCTACCGAATATTATCAGTATATAGTGATTAAAGGGAGGAAACACGGTGGTTCCGTCGAACTCTTTGATCTAGTATGTTGATTAGCTGAGCATACTGGTACAATTTCGGTCGCTTTAGAAGCTTCACTTCTTCAGAACAATTGATCTTTATATGACGTCAGACCTTTATATTAGAAGGAATAAGCAGAACTTTACAAAGAGTTCGGTAGAAGGATATTACAATATCCAATTAGCCATGTATTGCTAATTATGGGACCTCGTAAGCAATTGTACCTTTCGCGCATTTCATAAGAGGGTAAAACAGTAGGATAATACAGTACATGCCAATATTAAAAAGAGATTAAATATATCTGTTTGTATGTAGAGGGTAATCACTACATGTAAAAAATGTAAACTAAGAGTTTTAGAAATAGAATGATATGATGAATAAGTTTTGTTGGATATTATTAAAGACAGTTTAGATTTAAAAGTCATTTTGAAGTTTTGTTCATAGCTCGGATGATTCTAGCCATTTCAATATATGAAGAATATAAAATACGAAGCTACTTTATAAATATTATAAGAATTTATGTCAGTAATCACTAAAATACTATAAAAGTAGCGATGAACGAAGTAGAAAACATTGTAATAATACTTCTTCTCACTGATTCACCATCAGCCGAACCGTGAGATTGCTAGTCAGTATAAAAACAAACAACTAAAGAGTAAACAGCATGAAATACTCTGAGTACACACAACTCTACAGAAATCTTGGAAGAAATGATCTTAGAAAGTTTCAAGCTTTAAAGTTAAATTCACGCGCACGTCAAATAAAATGCTACAACATTTCAGTGATTCTAAATGTCAAAATAGGTCCCATTTCTGCGGTGACAATTAAACCTTAATATAAGTAATTTGATTTAAATAAGGATTTTTGTCTTTGCCAGTATCTTAATTTCCCACGCCCAGTAACAAGTTTTTAACGTAGTGTAAGTACAAGAATACTAATAAATTATAACCCAGATTGCTAATAAGCTTCAGTCAAAGCCCAAATTAATAAATTTATACTTTTCGGTCACAAAATGCTTCCTATTGGATTTCTGTAAGTTGAGAGTTCAATTATATAAAGTTATTGTCTTGTTGTCGCTCATAGCCAGTTGTACTCACTGATCGGTAAACAATTAGTGAGGTTAAGTAGCGTTGGGTGCGGTCAGTCTATAGATGGATGACCGCTAAGTGGTATTTCATCTGAGAGTCTCCGTGCTTCGGAGGGCACGTAAAAAGTCGGTCCTGGTTGTTGTCGAATTGACAGCAGTCGTTAAGCCATGTCAGAAGCCTACGGGCTTGAACAACTCTTGACAACAGGTTGGCCACTAACCACACGAAAAGAAAAATAAGAAGATTGTCTTGTTGTAGTCCATAGCTCTACTAGCTATATGCGTTCATTGTTACAATGTTTGTAAATTTTACCGAGATACGGGATTCATAGTGATTCGCAAACACCTCAATGTTTGTCTTTAAAAATAAAGTCCGTCTTTAAAATATATTACACTAGGCTCTTTATGTAAATTATCCCACTGCTGAGCACGGGCCTCTTGGTGATAGAGATTATGCCATAGTTGCTAACGCTGGCCCAGTGTAAGTTGGCAAACTTCACATACAATATGGATAACTCTCAAACATGCAGGTTTCCTCACGACGAGGTTTCTTCACCGTTAAAGCAATAATTATGTACCTAACTATTATGCACATAATATCGGAAAATCAGAGCCTTATGATCGAATCCAAAATCTTTAATACCAGAACAAACAAATATTTTGTATCTTTAAACGTAAAATCCTTGATTATATATTCTAAAGGAACCATTTCATGAAATAGAGCAGCAATTACATATACATGTTCGGCAATAACGTAAAACTTGCCGATACAAACGCAAGGACGGCAGAGGGGGAAAGGAAATAATTATAATAGGCGTTACAAGGAACACTGTGTTTAATTAAAACGGTGCCGCCGCTGAACAATATTAGTTTCTAAGAAATTCTCGGGCAAGTATGAATTAATTTAATTTTGAAGAAAAATGGGGCAGGTATTGGTATGTTAAGCTAAATTGTGACGAAAAATTTGGTCTATAAAGCTAATGGCAGTTTTTCTTTTTAATTGATTTGTAAGTTTTGCAATATCAAGTATCTCAAGCTGTTTCTATTGTCAAATTTGATAAACAGCGTTACAAATACCAGAATAGCTATGTTTCCATTAAAGTCTATAATAATTAAACCGCTTAGATGGCGATTGGTTTTGTTAGGTTGTCTGGGTGTTCTTTGGGTCCGTTGTTAAATATTTTCTATACTGATACAGGAATTAAATATATTGCAGAAGATGAAAGAACAGCGAGGATATGGTATACTATAGTTATACCATGAAGAAAATAAAAAGTGCTGCGTCCATGTTCAAAAAGCTGGTGTCACATACCAAAGTAACCTGCATAACAAAGAAATGAATTGCAAAATTAATTCCGAACAAATTAACGCTTTGAAGAACCTCAAACGCCAATTATACACAATTTTGGTATTCAATAACAATATAAGGTTTTGTTTGTCTAATATAATAGACAAACCAAACATTCAACAACAACTAATTACTAACTGACCTTACAGCTAGACACAAAAGATACACAAACCAGAACTATCCAATGCCCATAAATTTACCGCAATCGACACCCAAAGTTATCAGCAAAACTATCATAAAGTATCATCAGAACATCCGAAAGCTCCGTAGTCACAGTCCAACCTAACTGCCAGTAAATCAGTTTGAGAAATCTATAGTAATCCAGTCGTTTGTTACACCAGATAAAACTCAATATATAAGGAATCTTCTAAAACTGTAACGGCTTTATTAAACTGTGGCCCGGCGAGCCGAAGATTTATTGGGGACCAGAGATTCAATTAGGTGAAGGGATAATTTTCATATATTTCGTCGGTATCGTTTCGGGTAGTTCGTTTATAATTTCGCCGAATGATTTCGAATATGGAATCGATTTAATTTTATTATGGTACCGCAAGGGGAATATGATATTATTGTGTATTTTAATTGAATTTGGATTCTCTTTTGTAATTATAGTAATTAAGTAGGATGGATTCTGATTATTTGTAATTATTACAAGTATGTAATATACCAGATAATATATTTAATTAGGAATTAAATGCATTTAAATTAATATTAGATATTAACAGCAACATATCATTGACCACTTTTCTCAGTACGGGTTGAATCAAACGGACAAAATATGAGTGCAAATTTTCCTGCCTATTTGGTTATTCTATTATTATACAGATTTTTATATTCTTAATACTCGATGTTTCAATGTATCTAAAATCAAATAAGAGGAAAATGCTTAAAAACAATATAGAATTCAGATACTTTTTGAGTAATATGGGCATAATTACTGGGTTTAATTGTGCTATTCTCAACACGTTTAATACATTTTAATTTATTTGTTTAGGTTATTAAACAATACTTCATCAAAACCTTGAAAGGCCATGCTATTTTGATAGAATGATCAAAACAACGGCGACAAGACCTTGAGAATTTGCGTCCGATGATCGATGACGATGGAATTATTTCGGCACCTTGCTGCCGAAATAATTCCATCGTCAAATTAAGACAACGCTAAAATTTTAATTAGTTTCCGAACGGGCGAACGATCTGATTGTGCTTTTTTATCTAACAAAGGGCCAAATTAGTAAGCAAGGAAGGTACGGAGGAAATTACATAAATTTCTATCAAAAACTTCGCTAACTTGCTCTACTTGGACCTTTAGAAAGGCTTCCACCAGGTAAAGATATCACAGTCAAAGATATTTTTCTTTCCCTTACCTTTTTGTTCCAAAGATTTGTTATTTGCAGCTGATGAGGGCTGGGATCTGAAATTGGATTTTGGATTATCTAAAAATTGAATCAGAAGATGACAATGGTAATGTCTTTTTTATAAATGACGATGACATCGACGTAAGCCGGAATTAATATGAAGTTAAATAAAATCTGAAATGACAAATGATAATTGGAATACATGAATATGTATTAATTAATCAGGAATACAAATTTCACTCGTGTAATTCATTCGTTTAACGTTATTAATTTTATTGTTGAAACATTTACCGAGTAAGTATCACACATTATACTTTTGTGATTACACCTGCTTAAAGGCCACGAGAACGCATACTAGGATAAATTGTATTTTTTGTATAAATCTAGGATATGGTCTGTTTGTGTGCCAAGTTGTATCTAAATTTGTTCCACGGTATATGAGTGATTAATTAACAAACTTTATAATGAGTTGGATTCAGTAAGGTCACTTGAAGAAATGAGTAAAAAATTTAAAATAATACACCAATAAATTTACACAGGCCCAAATCGCCTGGATACTTTTAATGAGTTAGGGAGAGATGTAAAAGGCCTACATTTGTCAGCTTTATTTCCACTTTAGACCGTTTTATTTCCGTATCTAAATATGCTAGTCCGGCAGCATAGGTTTGTATCTCTGTCTGACTTTCGTGTCGTACAGATTGTTATTAGAAATCCGCAAAGCACGAAATCTAGAAAAGTGTTGGTTAAAAAGTAGAAAGTTCACTGCCGATTACGCGAGACCTAACTGGCGATATGTGAATGCAATATACCTGTTTCCTCTTTAGACATTTATATGAGAAATTCTATGGTTATCATCTTAATGAGTAATTTTATTTAAAGTTCTTAAAAAATCTGGGAATAGACTCGATATTCTATGATAATATTCGCTCAGATTCAGAAATTTTGACTACCTGGCTTGACTTGGTTAGTCATTATTATGTTTATATTGATTAAAATCTAGTGTTTTCTTAATATAGCTGATGAATTTCTTTTTCATCAAAGATGGCAAATAATCATATAGCTCATGGCATAAGCGGTAACCGTGATCTACGATAGCTTATAATACAAGAAGTCAGAGTCTGTAACGCACAAGACGCGTTCTTGTGCGTTACTGACTCTAGCGAAATTGATTTTAAGTTCAGATGAAAGGAAACAAATATATGAGTTCCAGAAGCTCACATAAGTACCTATCGTATGTAGGCCACCTGAATTCTTATATACTATTGTTGTCAATGTATACTCTGAGATTGAAAATATGTCACTATCTTTGAGTATACATATACATAGAGCGCGCACATCACTCGCAGGCAATTGCAGCGAGCGTGAGCAGGGTTTACAACTATGCATTAAAATAAATGTAATTCTTCAATTTTTTAAATATTAAACATCGTTTCACATACGCTATACTGCATTTTTCGAATTTCGTCACTAAAACTTAAATGGAACTATGTTGATTTAGTGACTTGAGTTAGTTAACTAAGGTGTTTAAAATGGTATGTGCTAAGTGGCTCATTGTTCATAAGTGGCAACGCGCGTTCTATTTTTTATGTTCTAAAGTTACTACTCTTCCACCGACTTTCTGTAGAAAAATGAAACACAATTTTCTTAAAGGAAATCGGTGTCAAGCTCTGGAGCGTTGATGTAAGATAACTGCTCACCATAATTTTGTTTCCCATCTTGGTTGTATAAAAAAACATGATCATGTCACTTATTTAACAGTGACGAGATGATTACTCAACTACAACGCTATGAGACAAATAAAAAAAAAATTTCTTATAAAATCAGCTTTATCATAGTTAAAATGTATGTCAACTAAAACAAAGGCAACGATGTGAAAATAGGTGACATTTTTTAATAGATTCATCACAAAAACATATATTTTAATTTGACGTCTATCATAAAACGAAACGAAATAAAAGCCAGAGCCACACAAAATATTTAACGTAAATTAAAAAGCAACTTCAGAACACTTTGGATCAAACAAAACTCAGCATTTTTTATTATACGGCTGCGAAAATTTTACATAATAACGAGCAGTTATGAAACAATGCCATAGTGACTAGGCGGCCATTTAAAGTGTTTTAAACAAGCCTTATTATGAATACGCTTATTCAGTTCTAGTTGGAAAAATATAGGATAGTATATTTTTCAACATGTTTTTGTTCAAAGAGCGGCCGGCGTTGATGGTAAATAAATATCGTTTGGAAAAAGTGAAGCAATCTTTGTTAAGTATATTAATTAAGCTTATAAGTAAAGTGAAAGGATATTAGTTAATAAATTATATCCTTAACTTCTTGAGTGTCAAGGGGAAATACGGACAAACTAATAAAAAAATCATTGTGCAAACAATACACAAACGGACAAACGTATGTCCGCTCGACACTTGAGTTATTTAACGAGTCAAGTGTGGAGCGGACCTATGTTTGTCTGTCTTTTTTTTTAATGACTCATTTTTGCGGACAGACGTATGTCCGCTCGACAGTTGACGGGATAACGTAGACTTTATACCTTACTAGCTGATCCGCGCAACTCCATCTGCTTCACATAAGAGAATTTTCCCCGTTTTTGCAACATTTTTCATTGATGCTCCGCTCCTATTGGTCGTAGCGTGATGTTATATAACCTACAGCCTTCCTCTATAAATGGGATATCCAACACTAAATGTATGCATGATTTGAAAATGAATTTTTCAATTCGGACTAGTATCCATAGTTCCTGAGATTAGCGCGTTCAACCAAAAAAACAAACTCTTCAGCTTTATAATATTAGTATAGATAGGCAAAGGTGTATATACACACTTAAAACCAGCTAAGTTTTTAAGCCCCACTTAGTATTACCGTCTACTGGGCATATTGCCAAATTTATTCTAACAGTAAAAACGATTAACACAATTATTCGAGCATTAATAACCCATTAATACTACTTAAATCGTGTGTTGATGCTGAGACCTAGCGATTGCACACAAATTATGCCTCGAAACTAACAAGTAAATCCTTATTTCTATAATTATTATCGTCCGTTTATCATCGATAGTTACAAAAATATTCTGAAAAATTAATCACCAGTGTCGCCGAGATAATTGTGGCAGAGTATACAATAAATGACACATACATCGTGATGAAAGCCAATAATTTAATACTGGAATATATTGTTCGAAGAATAACATTTTTTTATGCCGTGCAGTTTGACGTAATTTTATTGCTAAAGAGCATGTCGTTATAAAAGTATGCATGAATACTTTCATAAAGGCGATCTTTAATATAATATAATATAATAATAGTTTTAATATATCTTTAAGCAACTTTCTGAGGCCGTTAAAGTAGGGACCTCAACATCACCTCAGCTGCAATGAGGATGGTGTGTAGGCCACTGCTCTTGGACCAAATAATCGCTTACCATCACGCGGAGTATGGTCATTTTGATGTGCAAAAAAATATTTAATATTGATTTATGTAATCAATATTAAATGAGTTTAGAAAATATTTTCAGGATTGTAGTGTAGGAATCCACAGATTTCTTTAGTATTTATACAAGATCTTTGACGATTTTCTACAAATTTTCTGTAAATACACCATAACGTTATACAAGTCTTACAGAAACAATATTGGAACACTTCGTAATCATGAATTCTTAATAAAGCATTAAAGTATAAGTTTGTTAAGTTTCATAAACTTTTGAGTTGGAGTACACAGAATTATCAGTATTCCAGAGGGTAGCCGCATTTTATGCTTCGACGAAATTAATAAAACTTTGTATTTGGTTCACACTACTTATTAATTACTTGCTGCATCTGTGAGCTAGATGTAAACTTACCTACCTATCATATGTTTTTATTTTCGTAATACCTTATGATATGTCCTTTACCCAAAACAAATCCATTAGTAGCCGATAAACAATCAGTTTTAAGCGTTAAGGTTAGTAAAATAAGGTTTAAAGTGGCGTGCAGTTGTTGGCTCGTATCTGAGCCGGTAACAAATACAGGGTACAAATGTAGCAGCTCGTATGCGAGCCTCTATCAAAGGTCAGGTTCAAAGAAATTGTGCTTATTTATGTATAGTTTGCATGTCACCATGTACGCTACGTAAACTTCATTTTTTGACTGATAAACTGATCAATCAGATGCCCGACAATCACCGCTAAAAGCACACATTGCTTGCAAACATGTATATAACTGTTTATTACTACAAATAGTATTCAGCTCTCAGTCGGTGCTAAGCTGTCCTATTATGATGTCTTGTAGAGTTGGCGAAGAAGAAAATTTACTAAGCGGTATGTATGATTTTTCTTTTTTTTTAGACATCGAAGGTAATACAAGCATACGGCTCACCTGATGGTAAGTGGTTACCATAGCCTATGGACGCCTGTAACACCAGAGGCATCACTAGCGCGTTGCCGACCCTTTAGGAAAGGAAGTGGGAAGGAGAAGGAGCGGGAAGGGGGTAAGGTGGTGATTGGGCCACCGGTACTCTCACTCACCGAACGAAACACAACAGTAGGAATACTGCTATTTCACGTCGATATTCTGTGAGAGGGTAGTCCTTCCCCGGTCGAGCCGGCCCATTCAAGCTGAAATCGGCGAGGCTCTACTATCTGGGAAAATGTAAATTTAGTAACACGATAACTATCATACCGATCACCATTTACTTATATTACTTAACCAAAATCTTTACAAAGCCTCGCCGATCATATGACAGACCATGATTTTCCCTAAAAACCAGTGTTTACTCCTTCAAAAAGGATCTCATCGGACCAAAAATATCGCACGTGATACTAGTTTATTACAAAAAATCATATTTTACGGTAACCAGTTAGCATCAGACGAACTTACGCATATTTTAACTCGAAGGGAATGTAAGAGTTTCCAGTTAGCATAAAATATTATAAGAATAATTTGTATGGATGCACATAATTTTAAACGGGAAAAATCAGTCACTTCTATAATATTATAATGAACTGTGTATTTTAGTAGCAACTCAATAAGCTGCAGTAATGAACATCACTGCCATTTTTATTCTCTACATCCATTATTATCATTATATGGCAGTCATTGTACAATTTGAGGCACTTTAGTTTATGCAATTTTTGCCCCTAAAAGTAGTCTTGGTTGCATAATTTTTTGTACAAATTAAAGTTTTGTAGCTTTTAATAAACAAATAACTTTTATTACATGTTCGTAGCCAACATTAATTTAAACATTTGAAATTGAAACACATTAAAATAAATGATCTGCAAGTAAAACCTACATACGCATATTCGCATCCAATCAAATTAATTCAATAATTGAAACTGTGAATAACAACGGGTAATATTTTTCATTTCACGTTACGAAAAAACTACAAATAAAAGTTGGATTAAATATAACTCATGTCCTTCTGCAACGTAAAAACATCAGCCCGTACATTTTTACGGTCGTTTGTTTCGTTTTCAGTAATAAAGGATAATGGAGTCGAATATTTTCTAGAAACAGCCGTAAATGCCCAAATGTTTAAAACATAGTCTTATATTAATATTAAAATATTAGTAATGTCGTACATTAATGCAAATATGTATATGCTCATTGAATTAAAATTAGTTTTAAAAGATTTCAATCGTGGTTCATTTAAAATTACGGCATAATTAACCCTTTTCCTGATATTTAGGATCTAAAATTATAGGTAGATTTAGTTGTATTAACCACCTGAACTTCTTGAAGTAAATGTTATTACAAAGTATACTACGTGGTCTCGAATAAAAAAGATTATAAGCACACCAATTGGCTCATTTTGCAGAACCTACTCATGACAGGTGAGATGTGAGTGAGATACATATATCTCTGTCAAAATCTTTATGGACACGTTATGTACGACTGCTGCTACTTTGAGAAATAATACAAATCCACTCTTAGTATCAATCTCTTTCATCTTCTATGGAACATAAAAGCTTACACTCAATATCGACTGTAAGCTATGCATAATACATCTACAGCTGCAGTTAGATCGTAATCTGCTGTAAGATCGTTCACCGTTTGAGCCGGTCCCTAGAGGTATTACTAAGCCGGATCTACAGATTTCCACATCCACTTACTGCCAACCACTTTGCACAAATTATCGCATCATCAAGGAGAATTCACCCTAAGCATCATACCTTCAAATTAATTCTTCAGAATTTTAAAAGAAAGATTGAACAAACGGCTTTTTATTCAAACGAAACAAGTGTTAACTCCTATAAAAACCATATCAAGTTATTAAACGTAGACAATTTTACTTGAAAAATAAGGACTCAGAGAGACTATAAATACCTGTTCAGTGTCTCTAAAATGCAATCCGATTAAAAAGCGTCAAACTAGCAGAGGAATCAATCTTTTGAAAAGCAACTTTGTGTGTATGAACTATAGGTTGATAATTGTTTGTTGTGTCGTATTGTCATTTTAACACTTTAGTTTGAATCCAAGGAACAATGGCCCTCCGGAACGCGACGAAATTCAATTTTAGATTCGCAGAAAGTTTTGAGTCCGAATCACATTTTGATATTTTAAATGTGCATTTACGTCCTAGTCCGTCTCGGTGAAAAGTTGTTGGATTAAAATGAGAATTATTTTCCTCGTGATTTGTTCTGATGTCTCAGTGTCGCATCTGGAGCTGGATATCAGAAGTAGAAATGCATATCGAAGCTTATTGCGCATTTTCTTTTAAAGTTTTACGTAAGAAATTTTATAGTTTAGTATCGTCTAGGTTTTACGCCACGAACACAAATAAAAATTGATATAAAATATATTAGATTTCACCGTTATATGAAAACGAGTTCGCTCAATACAACTGCATACCGAAATATATTTTGACATGGTTCCTGCCGTGGCGTTGTTGTCGGAGTAGGTATATTAAAAATGTTACTGTAAGCACACGTGGTGCCATTTTCTGAAGATACTGAGAAAAATAGACATTTTCCATTTGGTTTTATGACTCATTTAACAGCAATGTTAATCACATTTTTGGATTTGTGGAATCATTTAGGATACATGATCATTGAATTATATAATAGATATCAGTGATGATGATTATGTGACACATAAATTGAATCATATAGGACGTGGTACGATTAGGAACATTATTTTAATTACAGCAGTTCTTAATTACTTTTAATAAGATTATATATTTTCTTATTTTCCCTTTCTTAAGTACGCTCAATAGCGGTTAACTTCGTCTCGGAGATAATATGTTCTTAACAGTTTGATTATCATAAGATATTATAGGCAAAGAGAATTTATCTGATTTGGCAATACAGCCTAGTAGCTAATGACTGGTAATCACTGATATGCTAAACCTACTATACTATATCAGAATCAGAATATCAGCTAATCATGATGCCATGCATGCTTTGTATTATTTTGGTTTATAAACAGACATTAAATATAATAATAATCCAAGCTTCAAAAATCTTCCATGCGTCAAATATATTAATGTTAAAGGAAAATCTGAAATCAAAAATATCAGACAGACAGCGTCTGGTCACGTTTCATCAAATCTAAACATATTTATACAGCTCGTTCGTTGAATCTGTGCACTGTGAAGGAATTTATTTATTTATTTTAGTTATTTACTTGAACTAAACACTTTTCTTTAAATGTTTTGTGAGTAATGACTCGTGTGTTGATGTTGGTATTTTCTTATAAATTGTAAATGGATAAATTTTGTGTAAATTTTCAAGAAGCTTTGGCTTTGGAATTAACTTTAAAGAAAAATATATTTCTATTTGTGCATGGGTAATTGCTAATTGAGTGTCAACATCGTAATGGTTCGATCTTATATTTAGATGAGCTGCCAAAATATTATATGGCTGGCATGGCTGTACTCGTATGTTGTGGTTTACTGCTGGTTAGTACGTCACAGTTAAACAGAATAATACTGCTCATGCTTGGGCGTAATGAATTGTAGTTGGAGTTGTATTTATGCTTACGTCACTGGAACATGAATGCAGACACAGCTTGATAACAACATGTCTAATGACAACAGTCTAGACCAAGATACATACATTCACACCTATATTCCTGAAAGAGAAAGCAGAAGAGTATTACACTAAAATTTCAGCGGCTATGGTTTTAGCTCCAACATAATAGGGAGTGGATCTGTTGCCGTCTATCACGTACAGTTCTGGACACCATTTTTCTACTGAGAAGATCTTGACGAAAAATCACGTTACCATTATGTACCACCCCGGGTCGATTGATCTGATCCAAAATCTTGTGCTCAGCAGTGGCACACTAGTGTATGCCTGCTGAACCATAGATTTAGAAGATCAGAAGAATCGTAATCCAAATATTAGCAGCAAGGCTAGATCTTTCTTTTGTTGGGATATCTATACTAATATTATAAAGCTGAAGAGTTTGTTTATTTGTTTGTTTGTTTGGTTGAACCCGCTAATCTCAAGAACTACTGGTTTAAATTGAAAAATTCTTTTAGTGTTGGATAGCCTATTTATCGAGCGGAGCATCAATGAAAAATGTTGCAAAAACGGGGAAAATTCTCTTATGTGACGCCGACGAAGTTGCGCGGGTCACCTAGCTATCTATAATTTTCAACGCGTCAAGCAACAAAAGAAGAAAATATTTTCACCAAAGATTAATATAATAATGTATTTCTT